>CM071594.1:77580000-80080000 GCA_036435485.1 Saposhnikovia divaricata
GGAGTATTAAATAATATGAATAAACAGAGTGATGAATAAATTAACAAGCAAGAAAATAAGTTGATAAAATAATTAAACAAGTGATTTTACTCAACAAATATTCACAAAATAATCACTTGTAAATTATTAAAGACCAAACCTCAGATATTAACTAGATTAATTACTAGGACTGTTCAACATACCCAATTCACCAACAATTTTGGTGAATGTGGATTCGTCAAGCGACTTAGTAAAAATATTTGCTGTTTGTTCTTCAGTGGGTACAAACAGTAATTCCACTGTACCATTCATGACATGCTCTCTAATGAAATGATACCTGATGTCTATATGCTTTGTCCTTGAATGCTGCACAGGGTTGTGGGAGATTGCTATGGCACTTGTATTATCACACAAAATAGGAATATCTTGCAATACAAAGCTATAGTCCATCAGTTGATTCCTAACCCACAAGATTTGAGCATAACAGCTTCCAGCAACTATATATTCAGCTTCGGCTATAGAGTTGGAAACTGTTTACTGTTTCTTGCTGTACCATGAAACCAATCTACCACCTAGGAATTGATAACTCCCAGAGGTGCTTTTTCTATCTACAACACTTCCTGCATAATCAGAATCTGTATATCCAATAAGATTAAAACCAGAATCTTTAGGGTACCAAATACCTAAATTGGGTGTACCCATAGGATATCTTAAGATTCTTTTTACAGCAATGAGATGTACATTTCTAGGATCCGCTTGGAACCTTGCACATAAGCATGTAGCAAACATTATATCCGGTCTACTTGCAGTGAGGTAAAGTAATGAGCCTATCATACCTCTGTAGCTTGTGATATCTACCTTAGCAGAATTTTCACATGCTCCAAATTTGACAGCTGTGGATGATGGTGTCTTTGCTGATGACGAGTCCTCCATTTGATATTTCTTGAGGAGCTCTTTGATGTACTTGGATTGACAAATAAATATACCGTCTGGCCTTTGACTTATTTGTAATCCAAGAAAGAACTTCAGCTCTCCCATCATGCTCATTTCGAATTTACCCTACATTAACTTTGAAAACATTTTCTTGGTGCTTGCTTAAGACCATAGATAGCCTTGTAGAGAAAGTAGACATAGTCCAAAAATTCCGGATCTTCAAAACCAGGAGGTTGTTCTACATACACTTCTTCATCTAGCTTACCATTCAGAAAAACACTCTTAACATCCATTTGATAAACTTTGAAGTTTGAGAATGCAGCAAATGCCAAAAATATTTTGATGGCCTCAAGTCTTACCACTGGAGCATAGGTCTCATCATAAGCAATGCCTTCAGCTTGAGAATAACCTTTTGCTACCAGTCTTGCTTTGTTTCTTGTCACAATGCCATCTTCATCTAGTTTGTTTCTGAATACCCACCTAGTGTCAACCACTTTCCTATCTTTAGGTCTGGGTACCAGCTTCCATACTTCTTGCTATTTAAATTGATTGAGTTCATCTTACATTGCAATCACCCAATCAGGATCAGAAAGAGCTTCTTCAGTTTTCTTAGGTTCCGTAACAGACAGAAACCCAGAATAATTACTTTGATTTTGATAAGCCCTTCTAGTTTTCACACCAACATCTGGATCACCAATAATCAGCTCAAAAGGATGAGCTCTATTCCAAAAAGTCTGTCTGGGAAGATTTGATCTTGATGATCCATCATGATCTTCATTTTGATGTTGAGTATGACTAGATGAACCTTCAGTTTCTCCCCCTGAGTTGTTGCCAGAGTGACTTGATGAGGGTTCAAGAGTGTTAGTGGTGTCTTGAAAATTATCATTGTTTCCACCACCATCACTTTGATCATTACCATCATCATTTTGATTATCGTCAGCAACAACATCAGGTTGTTTGTCATCATCTGAATTTGAGTCTGACATGTCATCAAACGTTAGTTTTTCAGATGGATTTTCAGTTTGAATACTTGGGAGTTTTGTGTCATCGAATGTAACATTGACACTTTCCATTGTTTTCTGTTGATCAATCAGATACAACTTGTAGGCTCTTCTTGTATAACCAATAAAGATTGCGTCATGTGCTTTTTTTTCAAATTTTCCTCCTTCATCATCTCCTTCTTTTAGCACAAATCATTTTGTCCCAAATACATGAAAGTATTTGAGTGTTGGTTTCTTTTCATTTAAAGCTTCATAAGGTGTCTTCATTAAGTCTTTGTTGATAAGCGTTCGATTCTGGGTATAGCATGTAGTGTTGACAGCTTCAGCCCAAAAGCTCAATGGAAGCCATGATTCACTTAGCATAGTACGAGCAGCTTCAACCAAGGTTCTATTCTTTCTTTCAACTACTCCATTTTGCTGAGGAGTTCTTGGAGTCGAGTACTGTCTGGTTATACCCCTTTCTGTATAGAAATCATTTAGAACTGCATTCTTGAATTCAGTTCCATTATCTGACCTTATATCTCTTACTGGATACTTAGAATCCAGCTCAATCAACTTAACATGATCAATCACTAGTTGTGGAGTTTCATCTTTGGAATGTAGAAACAGGACCCATGTGAATTTTGAAAAGTCATCAACAATCACTAGAGCATATCTCTTCTTTGACATTGACATCACATTAACTGGACCAAACAAATCCATATGAAGTAATTGTAAGGGTTCAGTTATTGAAGATGTGTCAGTGCTCTTGTGAGTTGCCCTTTTTATCTTCCCTTTTTGACATGCATCACATAGTCCTTCCTGAGTGAATTCCATTGAAGGCAAACTTCTCACCAATTCTCTTTTAACTAGAGAATTCATTGTCTTGAAATTAAGGTGAGAAAGTTTCTTGTGCCATAGCCAACTCTCGTCATTGGATGCTTTGGAGTAGAAGCAATTAATTTCTTCAGTGCTTCCAAAGTTCATGTTAGCTACGTACAAGTTGCCTTTTCTTACTCCCGTCAACTGTGGCTTTTCATTTCTCTTGTGAGATATCAGACAATTCTTTTTATTGAAGTGAACCTCATATCCTGTCACAGAATTGACTAATACTGAGCAAATTGTGCTCCAGTCCTTTCACAAAAGAAACATCTTCAATGATAACATTACCAGCTTCTAATCTGCCATATCCATCAGTTTTACCTTTGTTGTTATCTCCAAAGGTAACGACTGGGCCGGCTTTCTCCACCATGTTTGTCAGCAGGGCTCTATCTCCGGTCATATGCCTTGAACATCCACTGTCCAAAATCCACATGACTCGATCAACCTGTTTCACGCCCTGCAATGACAAATAGGTTAAACTTTCTTCGGAACCCAAATTTGATTGGGTCCAGAGTACTTGAAGAATTGGCCTTTATCAGGCAAAACAACATTCTTAACCTTAACAACAACTTCTTTAATAAAGACTGGACACTTAACCCTGTAAACAGATTTAACAATCTTTTGTTTTATCTTGGGTATCCATGTCTCTTTACCAACAACAACATTCTTAGCAATGACTGGACATTTGACTTTATAAACATCCTTGGTCAGACTTTGTTTAGGCTTTCGTACAAATGTCTCTCTCCTAACCTGAGGAGGACTAGCAGTCTTTGTTCTAACATAGTTATTCCTGTTAACATGTTGTCTAGGAGCAGTATTATTATTAGATGCATGATTACTATTAAAGTAAGCAGACATAATATTACAAGCACAAGACATGCAATTAGCAACACCACATTCTTTATGAAAAGAATCAATAATAGGCATGGCAGATATGTTAGACATGTTATTGTTCTTTCTCACATTATTACTACCTAATCCAGTCTTCAAAGAACTGGTTGTATCAACAACCTTGACTGGCACTTTAGGTACTTCTACCTTAAGATGAACATTCTTGGGATTAATGTACTTAATAGGTTTTGCATTAATCTGGACATTTCCGCTAACAATGTCCTCATTACGCAACTCCTCATGAATAACAATAGAAGTGAAATTCGGAGGTTCTGCAACTGATTTCTTAAAGATAGGTTTTTCAACATTCTTAAGCACATGAGGTATTTCTCTCTCTTTAGCACTAACAGAATTACAAGAATTTATGCCTAGCATTCCAAGAGCTTCGTTGTAACTAAACCCTATTCCAACGGTTTGTTTAACAGCTTGTTTGTTGAAAAATTCTTTAGACTCTCTAACAGAATTAATACAGGCAGCTAATTTAACATCCTTTTCTTTTAACTTGGTTTCAAGCTCAGCAACTTTAGCAATTTGTTTTGACAAGTATTCAGATATCGACTTTTCTCTTCTATTAAGTCGAGCTATTTCTTCTATTTACTGATCTTGATTAAACTGCACCTTTTTAAATTCTAACAATTCATTTTCAATGTTAGTGTTTTTAAGAGCTTGTCTAGCAATTTCTCTCTGTGCATTATGATAGGAATTACCAAGAGAACGTAATAATTCATCATCAGTGAGTTTTACCTCAGTTGTATAATCTTCGGAACTATCAGAATTTGCCATCAATGCAAAATTTCCAACTTCCTCATCTTCACTGTCTGTATCATCCCAGCTTTTACCAGCAGCCACATAGGCTCTTCCAGTCTTCTTCTTGCCCGAAGCATAATCTCTTTTCTGTGATTGTTTGGGTTTCTGACACTCAGTGGCAAAGTGTCCCAGTTCATTACAGTTAAAGCAACGAATCTTGCTTCTGTCAATAGTTCCAGTTTTGTATCCTCCCCTGTTACTAGAGGATGAAGAACCTCCTTTCTGGAATCTATTATTAGACTTAAACCTGAACTTAGGATTTCTTCTGAATCTGAAGTTACTGAAATGCCTCACCATCATTGCCATGGATTCATCTTCCAACTGATCCAGCTCTTCCAATGAGTAGAAATATCCACCATCCTGACCGGTTGATCTGTGACCAATTTCCACCTCGAGCTGATCCTTGACAGGGCTGTAAGATTGAACAATCTTAGCTTCCACTTCCTTAGGAGCCTCAACCACAAGAGCTGCAGAAGAACTTGCCACTCTGCCTTTACCATATATTTCCTTCTGTTGAGCTTGCTCCAACTCATAGGTCTTCAAAACTCCAAATAGTCTATCAAGAGCAATTTGATTCATATCTCTTGATTCTCTAATGGCAGTTATCCTATGCTCTAGATGTGTAGGCATAGTTAATAAAAACTTCATGTTTATCTCCTTTTGAGTATAATACTTCTTGAATGCCTTCATTAGGGCCACTTCTTAAGTGTTCATACTCAGAGGTTAAGATTTCTAGTCTGTTTTCTCTGACTTCATCAGTTTCTTCATTTATTGTTTCAATAGTTTCCCACATGTGTTTAGCCGTTTTACAATTCATCACATGGCTATACATTAAAGCATCCAGGGAATCTATTAAAATGAGTCTAATATTTTTGTCCAATCCAGCATCCTCTTTATCATCAGAAGAAAAATTCTTAGGGTCCTTTGCATACGATCTAGCAGGTGTTGAAACAGCTCCATTAGTCAAAACTTGTTCTTCATGAACCATAGGAGTTACGGGTCCATTTCTCAGAACATTCATATATTTGGAATTTGTAACATCAAGAAACAACTCCATCTTATTCTTCCACATTTCATAATTATCTTTATCAAAGATAGGTTTCTTCACAATTCCTTTTAGAGACATGATGAATTTTTAAGTGAGTTAAAAATTCGACTTTGATTTTAGTAGAGTGAAAATAGGATCTTGATTAGTGTATCAATCAATAGGCTCTGATACCAATTGTTAGGTCCAATATGATTGTAGAAGGGGGGGTTGAATACAATCTATATCAATTCTCAAAATTTATTCGTTAAATAATTTTCAATTAAACGAATATTTTGTGCGAAATAAATTGACACAGATTTCAAGTTGAATATAATTGTATATTAACTTGATGGGGTGTTACAAAATCAATCCAAACGATTATCAAGTGTTTAATAACTAATTAGAAAATTCGACATGAACTTTTCTAATTTAGTTAATAAAGATCAAGATAAGTACTAGGAAACTTAATTCGCTAGTAGTACAAGAATCACAAGTAAACAAGTTCCAGCGGATAGAATATTATAAAGATGATGAACTTGAATTTCTGTGAATTAATTTGTGCTTGGTGTTCTTGATATTGAGAGAGAAAACTGATGTGCTTCTTTTTATTTCTGATGTGTTCTTCACTACTGATTTCTGCTGCTTCTGCTATGTTTTATAACAAAATTAAGTCTGCTGCTTTCTGTGGGATATTTTACTGATTTGGTATGACTTAAACTTCTTCAAGACATAATAAATAAGCTATCAGCATGACTTAAACTTGCTCCAAGACATAAATAATCCTACGGTATGACTTAATTTCAGGCGGTATGACTTAGAAAATCTGTCGGTATGACTTAATTCTCAACAGATCTGGCGGTATGACCTAAATAGCTTTTGTCGGTATGACTTAGCACTTTCAAGAAATATCTCAGCCTCTGTATGACTTAATCAGTTCAGGCGGTATGACTTAGTTCCTGTTGCCCGGCGGTATGACTTAACTAGTATCTGTTCGGCATGACTTAGCCTTGATGCTGGCGGTATGACTTAATCTTGATGTTGGCGGTATGACTTAGATTTAAGTCATACCGAATTTATTTCAGCCATGACTTAATCCTTTCAGCTTTGTTTAAGTCTTTCCTTTAAGTCATATTGATCCATTTAATTAATTAATGATTAACCAATTCATATTTAATTGATACAATAATTAATTTAATAAATAAATTAATTCTTTTAGAATTAATTCATTAATTAAATTAACTAAATGATTTTATATCAATTACAAATGAATTTAATTAAATCAATTACTAATTAATTTAATTCTCACAAACCACTGAAAATAATGAAGAATTACCACTGACTTGTGTTGACGTTCGATGTACTATCTGGTTCATGAACGACTAACTTCAATGATGCTCCTTCATTTCTGACTTTAAGTTGTGATTTATTTCTTCTCTCAATTCTCTTGTACTCTTCTGTACTTTGACTGACTTTCAATCTATCACTCGAAAAATCTCTATCACTGTAAATGAATCCATTCACTTTAATGCTATACTGGGGCTTGATCAGATAACTGAATCGTCTTCCAGTGTAAAATATCAAAACTATAGATTGACTTTCTTCTTTCTTCTGATAGATATTGCTTCCTGAGATTCCTTTGACAGATCATACGGATATTTACTTATTACAATTTCGTTTAAGTTGAGTTGTATCCTCGAAATACAAATGGGCTACATCATATGCCTTTCAATTTTCTCTGTGGTGGCAGATTTAGTCTGGATGATGTAGCTTCATTCTCCCTTTGTTGATTATTCTGATTAGTTGTTGAGTGACAACTCTGAGATACTCCCCTTGAGTGTGTGGCTCTTGAGGATGGAGTTCTAGCAAAGTGATCAATGGATATATCCTTGTGACTATCAACAGGTACTTCAGAATAATTATCAATAGATGGAGCTTCCTCAGCATCAATAAATGATCTCCCACGCTCTTCACCTTGAGCATGCTGCAATCTAACACCAGTTGACACTGCATCTTCATCATCTTCACTGCCTTCACCACTCATCTCATTTTCAAATGAGAGATCCTCATGGAAACCTTCATCTACCAACCCTTGGATTTTCTTATCATCAAAGACAACATGTATGGATTTCATAACAATGTTAAGTCTTAGGTTGTAGATCCTATATGATTTCCCGGTTGAGTATCCAACAAAGATAGATTCATCTGCCTTTGTGTCAAACTTTCCAATGTTCTCACCTTGATTTCTCAAGGCAAAACATTTACAACCAAAGACATGTAAGAAGTTAATTGTTGGTTTCTTTCCCTTGAACAGTTGGTAGGGTGTCATACCTCTTTCTTGATTGATCAAAGAGATATTCTGAGTATAGCAAGCAGTGTTCACAGCTTCAGCCCAGAAGTATGTTGGTAACTTTGATTCTTCAAGCATAGTCCTTGCAGCTTCAATGAGACTCCTGTTTTTCCTTTCTCCTACACCATTTGTTGAGGATCCCTAGGTGCAGAGAATTCTTGGATAATCCCTTGTTGTTCACAAAACTCTTTTATCACACGATTTTTGAATTCAGTTTCATTGTCACTTCTCATCCTTCTAACCTTGAATGAAGGATTGTTGTTGACTGTTCTGATATGATTGATGATGATTTCTCCTACCTCATCTTTGGAGTGCAGAAAGAATGTCTATGTGTATTTAGAGAAGTCATCCACAATCACTAGACAGTATCTCCTTTTAGAGATTGATAATACGTTGACTGGTCCAAAAAGATCCATGTGGAGTAGCTGTAGAGGATGATCAATGGAGGACATTGACTTGATTTGAAAGAGGCCTTCTTTTGCTTCCCTTTTTGGCATGCATCACATAATCCATCCTTGGAGAAATCCAATTTTGGAATACCTCTAACCAAATCCTTTTTCACCAACTCATTCATTGCTTGGAAATTCAAGTGTAACAGTTTCTTATGCCATAGCCAACCTCCATCTACATTTGCCTTGCTGAAAAGGCATGTAGCTGTATTTGCACTTGTTGAATTGAAGTCAGCTGTGTACATATTCCCTTTCCGGTTACCTGTCATCACTACCTTGTTGTCATTTTTCTTGAAAACAACACAAGCTTCTGAAGTAAACCACACATTTTGACCTTTATCACATAGTTGACTGATACTAAGCAAGTTATGCTTGAGTCCATCAACTAGTGCTACATCCTCAATGACAACATTTCCTTTTGAAATCAAGCCATCCTCTAGTATATCCTTTACTGTTGTCTCCAAAGGTAATGCTAGGGTCAGCTCTCTCCTCGAACTCAATGAGCAGGGTAGAATCTCCAGTCATATGTTTAAAACAGCCACTATCCAGATACCAGAGGTTCTTTCTGTATCCCTGCACACACCAAAACTAAATCAAGTTGATGTTGGTACCCAAGATTCTTGGATCCAGTTGTGTTAGCCCTTTTCTTGCCCTTCAAATCCTTTCTGCCCTTGGGTCCAGATTGTTTTAAATCAATCTTAACTCTGGGTGTGGGCTTTTGAAAGCCAAGGTTTGAAACTTGCTCATATGCATTACAGAAATCTGAATTAGGCATAGTTTGTGCATGCATGTTATTCATTATCCATGGCATTTGAGGCATATTAAAAGCATGATAGTATGGATTATGCATGAATGACATGTTTGCATATTGACTAGATGCATGAGCAGGTTGGACACAAGTATTAGGCATAGCATGCATAGTAAAAGTAGACAAGGGTAAATGCATGGGAGCATTTTTCAACTTTTTACAGTAGCAGATAGATGATTAACACTACCACAATTCACACACTCTTTCCTAGGAGCATACTTATCAGGAGTGTAATTGTTGTGCTTATTAATCCCTACATTGCCATTCCTGTTCTTTCTCCTTCCTTTAGCTCTTGACTCAACTTTCTCTAACTTGTCCTTCAATTACTTGTGGGACAAGTGACCTATGTTAGCTTTCTCAACTGATTTTGTTTTGCTACACTCTCCTAATTCAAAGTTTTTGCTGATGGGACCATATTGATTGTCCAATTTAACTAGAGTTGCTTTGCTGACAACTTTGGCCTTCGATGGATGATCAATATCCATCGATAGCTCATCGTTCAACGGATGATCACTATGATTATTCGTTGACTCGTTGTCTGAAGCAATCTCACCATCAACACCTAACTTTGCTTCTTCTAATTTGCTAAAGGAGTTAAATCTTTGGACACGACTAATCTCTTCAGTAGTGGCCTTACATTTTCCCCAAATAGCAATTAGATCCTATTTTTCTTTTATCTGATATTTCAATATCTTTTCTCGTTTAAGAGCTTCAATCAATCCATCTTTAGCTTCCTAACAATCTCTTCTCATAACCTCGAATTCAATTAACTGAGTTTCAATTAAAGCATTCCTATCACTTAACTTTTCATTTAAATCTTTAATCCTCCTGTTTTCTTTGTTAAGCGATTTAATGGAAACATGCATGTTGTACAATTCAAACGACATTTCATCAATTGTACTAGCACATTCAGCTTTAGAAAGATCAGTTAGGTTTGAAGAGAATACCTGGTTGCTTGCTGAACTAGTTTCCTCATCTTTCTCATTTGCCATGAGGGCAAGGTTGACAAATTCTTCTTCTGCATCTAAATCTCCACCAGCAGCCCAATCAATGTCTCTCGACACAAATGCTTTTTCCTTTTGCTTGAGGAGATCGAAATATTTCTTCTTGTAGTCAACAGTTCCAAACTGCTTCTTCTCATTCTCAGTTTTAGGCTTTCTGCATTCATTGGCAAAATGGCCAGCAATTCCACAATTAAAGCATTTGAAATTGGACCTTTCAACCATGTCTCTGGATGGTTGAAAACCTTTTCCGAATTGCTTGCCTCCTGCTGGATTCCTCTTGAATTTGAGTTTTGTGAATCTCCTTGACAGGAATGCTAGATAATCATCCAAGTCATCAGATTCATCTCCACTCGATACATCAAGTTTTTCAGTCGACTTGCTTTTCCCTCTGCTAGATTCAGCTCCACCTTCACAAGTTTTTGAACATGGTGTGGCTTGTGTGCTCTCCATCTTCTCACTTACTTGGTTTACTGGAATATTGGCCACCAAGGCAACAGATCCACCTTTCTTCTGGATTTTCTCCACTTCCTCATCTTGTTGTATTTCAAGATCACATGTCTTCAGGATGCCATACAATCTCTCAAGTGTAAATTCTTTGTAATCTTGAGAGTTCCTCAACGAGACTGTCACTGGCTTCCACTCCTTAGGAAGGGATCTCAAAAACTTTAGGTTGCAGTCCTCGGTTTCATAATTTCTTCCATACAACTTCAGACCATTCAGCAGCTTTTGAAATCTACTGAATATGTCTATGAGATTTTCACTAGAGAAGAAGTGAAAATGCTCATATTGTTGTATTAGGAGCTGCATCTTATTTTCTCTGACTTGTTCAGTTCCTTCACAGATTGTTTGGATAGTGTCCCACACTTGCTTGGAAGAGGTGCAGTTTATAACACAATCAAACATATCTTGGTCGATGCCATTGAATAAGATGTTCATAGCCTTCTTATCCTTGTGCATCACTTCTAGATCTTCGTCTGTGAACTCAGTCTGAGTTTTTGGAATAGGCCTTCCAGCAGCTGCAGAACCAACAGCTTCACCAACACCAGAATTAGGCTTCATAGGAATATGAGGGCCTTTTTCTATGCAATCGACATAGTCTTCGTCTAGTGCTGAGAGATGAAGATGCATCTTTACTTTCCAATGAAAGTAGTTGTCTTTATCAAGAATTGGAATCTTTACCCCTGTGTCCTTCTTTCCCATGGTGCTTGATGTTTAAACTTCTTGTGTGTTAGAAGCTCGCTCTGATACCAATTGTTATTTACCAGTTGCACATCTCAAGATTGTAGAAGGGGGGTTGAATACAATCTTGTTGAAAATTCTTTCGAATTTATGAGACAACAGATGGATCTTGATTTAAGCAGATAAATAGGAAGAAACTTAAGAAACAGAAAATAAAGGAAAAACAAACATACAACACTCTTTAAAAATTTCAGGTGTGTTTTTGACGACTCCACCTGAGGGTTGTATTGAAGAAAATAATTTGTGTAAACGAGTACACAGCTGTGAATACAAGGCTAAGTATTTTACAAGAAAACCTAATGCTTTGTGCTTTCAGCTCTGTGTTTTCTTCTCTACTTAGCTATGCTACACGTGAAGTATATAAATACTCCATGTTTACAAACCCTACAAAATAAACGAATCTTGCAAGTCAAAGTATTCTGCAAAGTTGCTGCCACTCCTTCTCTCCATGTGATACAATTTTGTCTAGATTGTCTTGGACAGATATGCACTAGATTTACCAGCTGAATTGTTTGCAAGAACAAGGAATGTTTCTTTTTCTTCTTCGTTTCCAATACTGGCTTCCATACTCTTTTTAAGTTTATCAACCCATGTGATCTGTCAGGCATGTCAAGTCGCCATCAACCTCTAATTCCAAGACATTATTGGTTGGAGCGTTTTATCCATTGAAGAGGGCACTGATCAGCAGGTTGACTGTTGTTTGTTGAGGTGCCATATCCGTTGACATAGAAGCTTCATCAGCTGAGATATCACTTCACTTTTACAGAATTACATAGCACAGCTTATATACAATTAGCTATCCTATTCTGTATATCCATTGATAGTCAACATGACTTAAGATTTCTAGTAACTGTGACGAAACCAAACAACTAACAAAACTTAAAAAGAGATATGCTACAGACTTATCAACCGATAAGCTGACTTATCAACGGATACTTATAACTTGGATATCCGTTGACAAGTTACAAACTTATTCTTGTACACATATGTTTTTCAAGGTGTTTTCAAGTAGTTATCATCAAGAGCAACATAATTCCTAACAATTATTCTTTATAATGTTTAGCTATACTTTAAAGTTGATATATTATTATTAAAGAAATCGAAGAATTGGGGAAAGAAAAAGCGAGGGAGTCCATGTGGACAATTTTAGAGAATGGGGTTGATTAGAAAATATAGAAAACAGTACACGTAAAGAGATTTGTAAACATTTACCGAAGAAATCAGTAGGGTTGGAAAATAGAAAGATCAATAGGGTTGGATTTTGGAATAGAAAATTTTGTTCCAATTCTCTTAATTTGGATTGTCATATCATTTCTCTGAACTTGGAAATGCTCTTAAAAGTTGAAATCTTAAAGTCGGTTTGATAACTCTGTAACTTGGTCGGGTACTTCCTTGCCAATTCCTGTCTCGGTGTAGCTGTGATGGGGTATCTGCAAAAGAACACCGGAGGGGGGGTTTGGCCCCGAGGTGCCTCCGGCGTGAGAATAAGAGTTGGCTTCGGAAGGTAATAATCAAGCAAAGTATCTCAAAAGTAACAAATGTGTGTAGGTGTGTAATAATGGCTAACCCCTAAACCCTATTCTCTAGGGGTATTTATAGCCCTAGGCCTAGGGTTTAGGGGTAGGTTACCTCTATTCCTGACCGTTGGATCTGGGGGACAGCCCGCTGAATTCCCGGGATGTAGGACACGTGTCCCTATTTGTGGGGATCGTTGACTTGAGTGTGGCGGCGTTGTTGTGGACATGATTTGACACATGCTCTTTCTTGTCGTTTAGTGTCAGTCAGCGCCAGGTGTGGGAATGTCGGCTAAACTGGGGTGCCACGTGTGCTGAGTGTCACCGATCTGGGGTCCCCTAGTCTGGGGTGGGGACCACGCCACGTAGTAGTGGCTCCGGGCCCGGGCCCATTGGTCTGGGCTGGGCTACTCTTATTCTCATGAGTTGGATTGCTTGTAGCTTTGGGCTCAAGGTTGGGCCTAATTGGGCCTGAGCTATTTGTAGCCTATCACGGTTAAATGTGTTTTAATGAAAATTAGTTTATTAAATACTTAAATTTGTTAAAATAAATTTTAAAATATGTAAATTTGATGAATTAAAAAGTTTTATATTTTACTTTTAATAATATAATAGAGATAATAACTGAATTTTTTTCCCGGATTTTCATTATGACACTTATTTGTATCCTGTTTTATTCAATTTTTTGTTGCGCTAGGCTTTATTTTGTGACAAATATAGAGCGCATTGCTGAATCCGGACCGAGGATCAATTTTTATGTGTATTTACAATATTTTCTATAAAATTTTAGTTATATCATTTTACACCCTTTTTTATAGTTATTTACGCCTTCTTAAGATGGGGAGAAATTATACTAGGGGACCTCATATATTTTTAATAAAATCACTTTAAATTTATACTAGCTTATAACCCGTGTGAAGCACGGGTTTCATTTAATAAGTTATAAATTTTATTTTATGCTATAATTATGTTTTTATATAATCATTATTTTGTAAAAATTATTTTAATATTATTTTAATATAATGTAATATAAATTTAGTTAAAGATATGCATGATTTAGAATTTATATTATAAAATTTTAAGTTAAATATGTCGTTGACGGGATTCAAAACTTGATTTTTAAAAAAAGTACTTTAATCATAAATTATACCTTATAATTACATTTAACGGTTCTTATTAATTACTAAAAATCTAACAGCAAAATGGTGTAATATTTTGGGTATACATTAATGATTGCCAAATTATGTGGTTTAAAACTAAATTATAAAATTTTAAAAAAAAAGTATGTCGTTGACAGAATTCGAACCTTGAAATTTTAGTAAAATAATTTAAGCATATAATATATCTAATCATTAGATCTAATGTTTCTAACTTTTTACTAAAAATCTAACGGTCATTATTCGTTGTCTACAGATTTCTATTATATTTTGTTAGTAATTAGTTGATATAGTATTATATTTTTGGGTATATATTAATTATTGTAAGATTATATTTTAAAATTAAAGTTAATGTGTTTTATTTAGAAAGAAATATTATTGATTGGATGATACGATATTTTAGTTATTTATAAAAGGTAATATCATCAATCAATTAAAAGTAAACCTCTTTTATTTAAAAAAAAGTCAATTGGCTAATTATCACTAATCATATTATTTTACTATTTATTTTAATAATTAGGATGACCGTGCTGAAAATCGAACCGACAAACTTTAATGCCCGTGCGACGCACGGGTTTCTTTCATTATGTTATAAATTTTGTTTAATATTACAATTATGTTTTTATATAATCAATATTTTTAATATTTTTTTAATTTTAATTTAATATAATTTATTATCATGTTTACGGATTATACTAATGTTTCCCTATTATAAACAATGTATACGGTTTTTTTAATATATTTTATAAATAATTAAAAAATATGGTGTGATATTTTCAGGTATATATTAATGAATATAAGATTAGTTTTAAATCAAATTAAATGGTAACATGTTTTAATTAGAAAGAAAATATTAATGATTGAAAGATATTATATGATTGATTTTTTAGGTGTTTATAAAAGGTAATATCTTCAACTAAAAGTAAATGTGAAAAAGGAAATCGGTTAATTACCATTAATTATATTATGTTATTATTTATTTTAATAAATAGAATAACCAAACCGAAAATCAAAACTTCAATATTTCGATTTTAATATAACTAGCTAACAAAGCCGCGCTATGCGCGCCAAAAAATATTTTTAAAAATTGTACACATAACATTGTTGTTTGTTAAATTTTATTATTTGAAAGTTGATATGATAAATTAAAAATTGTGTGAAATGTAATTAAATTTGAATGTTTGAAAATTAAAGAGAAAATAATTAGGTGAAAAAAAATATGTTTCGGTTAAACTCTTGAATATTAATAATAATAATTTCGAAGTATTGCCGACACCTATTTTATCGAATAAAAAATGTTTTTTAAATCCAATATTGACATACATTTGCAAAGTTTGACATTGAATAAGTAAAAATAACATTTGTGAATCTTTTCTATTGACGATGACATTATGAAAGACGTGATTGTTTAATTTGTTAATAGATTTGATTGTATGATGAAAAGAAGTAGAATGTAAATTATGTGATGAGAGGTGTGATTGACTTCACTTGTCGATATATTTGGTTTTATAACGAAAAAGCAGAATTCAAATGCATATTGTAAGTCATGCTTCATGTTTTTGGAGTGATCCGACACCCGTATCTCTACATTTAATTAATTTTTCTAAGCATTTTATTAGAACTTTTTTGTTTGTAATATTAAAATTAAATTTATTGACATACGTTCAAAGTGATACTCACATATTCTAATACTTTTTTATTAAATTTTATAACAGATATGTACATATAATTGTTTTTAAAATCGATACCCGTTTTATAACACCCTTACTCAATGCTTAGAATGTGAGAATTTATTTAAAATAACAAAAATCAACTTTTCAAAGACCTCTTACCTTTTCCCATACCAAACTACAATGTCAACATAATTCCTATAATTTGTAAATATTAAATATAACTAATTAACGATTTTAACACCGTCTCCCATCTCATAACATACATTGATTAATTGATTAGTAATAGTATAAGAATGTGTTTAGTTAGAATATTAATTTTTCCAACACAAAATAATCAAACAACGAATGGGTAATTTTTTATTGATTTAATCGATGAAAAAAAGGGTCGACTTGATTCAATTTAATCGAATTGATCACACCCCGTGTGTAATTTGTTCATGTATAAAAGTAAATTCAACAATATTACTTTTATTTAAATTTTGGATGTTAATCGAAAAATATTTATACTTATGTATCTTATCATTATTCTCACGATCATTGATTACGAATTTATCTAAAAGTTAAAATCGTTCATTAATTGTTTCCAAAAAAAATTGCAACGATTTTGAATAAGGATTAGAAATGACACGATAAAAATAAGTTTATTTTATTATTTTACCTTAAAATAATGGTACTTTTATATAAATCATTAATATTTTATAACAAAATAAGAATAATACTAATAAAATTGTTAAACTTTTATATTAAATATGAAATAAAGTGTATTTAATATATATTTAATAGGTATAATTAATGATTAATTAAATGCAAGAAAATTGTTTTAATAAAAAAAATCAAAAATGTGAAAATTCAAGAAAAGTATTTTGAAGCTTCTGAGTGCAAGCCTCTCCAGTCTCCTGCTATTATAATATATATAGATAGTAGTATAGAAGATTTTTGTGAGTTAAAAAGCCCTGCCCATGTCACTAAAAAAAATAAAATATGCCCTAAATAAAGTAGGCATAATTGGAGTTGATTGTCATGTGTTCACGATAGTTACAAAGTAGGGTTTGATAGCCTGGTGAATCGCAGTTCGGTGTGTGTTACGTACGCATGGCAGCTAATTTTTCATCGTTGCCTGATCATATTACGGAGAAGATCTTCTTACACATGTCATGCATAAAATCTACTGTAACATGCACTTCCGTCTGCAAATCATGGTATGCTTTGATAAAATCTCCTCGATTCATAGAATTTCACCTCTCGAATCCAAATAATAACAAAACAGAGTATTTTCTTTGCTCCTATATTCAAGAACCTTATCCTTCAGTACAATATATTGATAGGGGAACACTTCGAACGTATTATGATATAAAATTTCACCACAAGGGAAGGATAAAGATCATTGGTAGCGTTAATGGGATAATTTGCTTCGAATTAAGTCACAAGTATGATGTTCGTCCTAGGATTATATATATGTGGAATCCCTCTATTCGAAAGTTAAAAGCTCTCCCGGAACCTAAATTCTATGAAAGCGATGCTGGTTGTGGATTTTGGTTCGATAGAGATGCTAACGATTACAAGGTTGTTAAGATCAACCGTCGAAAGACATCTAAAGTTGAGGTGTATAGTTTGAGTACTAATTCATGGAACTTAATCACTACTAGGGGTCCTTCTCTAGGGATGTATGATGGGGAGAACATAGTACATGTAAATGGTACTCTGTATTGGTTATGGGGACCTCATAATTGGACGATTATTTCTTTCAATATAAATAAGGGAAAGTTTAACGAAAAAATAATATGGCTTGAAGAGAAAGGTAAATCAAGGTTTGTTCTTTTTACATCGGAAGCTCATAATCACTCTCTTTTTGTTTTACAATATGGATGTATTTCGTGGGATAATTATGTGATTCGTGATGTTCGGGTGTTTGACGAGGATTTGAATGAACTAAAGACGATTGACTATGAAGAAAGTGAAACAGGGGCTTGTCTAATAGGTGTTGGAAACAACAGCAGTGAACTTCTATTTAATAAGGGGTACGAGACAGCAAGTCCACTAATATTGGTATGTAATGCTGAGGACCTTAAATTTAAGGATTTCTGTCTATCAACTCGGCTTTCTATTAGTCAGATGCGTCCTTTTGTTGAGACACTTGTTCTACTTGACAATGGAGACTCTGAAGCGACTGTGGATGATTACAAACTATGGTAGGTCTGCTATTATTTGGTGTTTTCATGCTATGGAAAATGTTATATGTGATGTTTTTCGATGTTGCACTAATGTTGTGTTTAGTTTGATTGAATTAAAATGAAACGAATGGAATGCAATAAAAGGAAATTTGAACTTGAATATGTGTGGTAATGCATATTTTTCATTCTTTTCTCCATTTCATTCCTTACAACTTGTACTAGTGCTTAGACTCCCCATGCTCATTTATTTCGCAATTTCTATCATATCAATTTGCACTTGTTTTCTTTTCGAGTCTTCCCTCCAAACTATTTTATTTTCCATTGATTTTACTCATTCCGTTTAATTTCATTCTTCCCAACCAAACACAACATAAGCCTACAAGATCATTTTGGATCCTCCGGATAGAGTTATAAGCTTGAGATAATGCAGAATCTGGAGCAAATTCGATTTCATATGTTTCAGATGATCCCTTGATAATCTAAAATTTATCACATCTCATTGGAATACGGAAATGGGCATAAATCATGATGCTGAAAATATTGTTGTCACAATATGTTTGATTTGATATTTTGTCGTAAATCTACATCTTACCCTCCCTGTGACTATGTTTGTTTTGTTTTGTTAACTGTCATTATTTGTTTATCAGTTTATCCCAAAAAATGGGCTTTAGCTAAGTTGCTGATAAGTTAATTGTGCAGTGAGAGAAGCATCAAGATCGAAGTGCCACCTTGTCGGCTCTAGCTTAGTTGCTGAAGAAGTGTGTTATGCAGTGAGAGCAGCATTTTGGAGCAGACGTTTGGAAGGAAAGAATTGATCTCGTGTGTATGTATATTTCTAGTATTATTGTTATTGAATGTACATTCTAGTTCGAGGGTAGTAGATCAATAAATTTTACACTTTAATCGAAAGTGAAATTTAATTAATTAATATAGCAATATTAAAGATATATTGAATGGTGAGACTATTTACAGAATGTTGAACAGATTATATATTACAAATTTACAGCACTATGTTTACTACTAGCATTGTTATTATCGGAAACATTCTCCCTAGTGTTGTTGCCCATGGCCTAATGTGTACTGATAATTACCAGGCTGCGGGTTTTGGCCTATGACTAGAAAACTCTCATGAAAATTATAAATGATTCTATTTCACACAGAGGCATAACGAAGTAAACAAACTCCATTACCTTGTGCTATAAACTCTACCATTTTACATGATGAAATCACTTTCTTCAGAGGCATCGAATGTTCAAGAAGACACTGCAAACTGATCCTCTTTGCAGCGTTTATTGAGCAATCTCTGTCGGCATCTGCAGGAGATTACACATATATATCCATCCAATGCCTAAACCTGCCCCTCTGAATTTGGTATCAGAGCCTGTAAACAAAAAGGAGTGAAATATAGTTAGTATTGGAACACACGGAATGAAAGTTGGTGGAATAAATTTTGGTATCAATGCTGTGCAAAATAGTAACCTACTAAAGCCTAGAGCTAGTACACGTAAGTGGAAAAAATAATTAAACATGTTAGGTATTAAAAGCATAATAATGAAACAAATAGTAAAGTCAAATGTTTATGTTAAAAGAAATACACGGATGTGTAAAACTTGTTAATAAAGATGGATTTAGAGAGAATTCAGAAAATAGCAGCTAAAACTCCTACTTATAACAAAGATATAAATCAACATATTGAAAGTTGTAAAATTAGTTTGAGAATAATAGATCAAAGAGAGGACACAATAAAAATATTAAGAGATATGTTAGCTAATAGAGATGGACAGATAAGTATGTTAGAAGAAAAGAATTTAACATTAATACGTGAAAAAATAAAGAAACAGAAGAATTAAGAAAGGTCATAGATGAATAATATAAATTAATAAATGATTTAGCTAATAAATTAAATAAAATAAAATGACAATAAGGAGAAGATTTGAAATTTTTAAATATTATATAAAAGCTGGAGAAAAAATGGAACAAGAAATGGAAAAAATTCAAACTGAACTTAATAAAATAGAATGGATAGAAGAAACTCATTTGGAAAGAATAATATTATACCAGAGACTAGGTAAAATATTGGAAAAATATAGAGCAAACAGAATAGATATAAAATGGTATCATGAAAGATTATTAGAAGATGCAAATTTAACTGGATAAAATGGAAAGATCTTATTTTATATATAGATCAAAGATAAAAGAAAAAATTAAAGAAATGCAACATTATGAAAAATTTATTGATAAAGATAAAGCTAGTCCTAATCATGAAAATTTAATACATAATATTAGTTTCCTTAAAAGATACGTAAGTGACATGAAGAAAGAAATAAAAATAGATATAGAAATTATTTGTCATGGATAGATCATATTTTGTATATAGATCAGAAATAAAAGAAGAGGTTAAAGAAACCTATGAAAGATTAAAACATTATGAAAAGGTATTAATAAGTTTAGAATCCAAGATGAATCATCAATCATATGAACAAAAAATAGAAGATCAAATGAGAATAGAAGTCCTCAAGGAATATATAATAGAATTAAAGAAAAGATTAGAAACAAAAACAAATATTTATTTCTATGGATAAATCCTATTTTATATACCGAGCAAATACAAGAAATAAAATTAAAGAAAGATTTAAAAAGATACAAAAAAATTGAAAGAAAAATTAATAGAATAAAAAATGGAAAATATAATGGTAGTAACTCACCATTCTTGAAAGTTTATAAAGATCAAGCTATAGAACTTCTTAATGAAATAATTAAAAAACAAAAAGAAAAAAAATTAAAAATAAGTGAAATAAAATTTGTCATGGATAAAGGTAAAGAATTAGCTGAAGAATCTAAGGAAACATATTACCAAATGGAAACATACGAAGAAGGATTATCACACACATTAAGCTTTAAACCTGAAACTTGCAGAAAAATACAAAATGAAAAAGAGGAATTATTTGTTAAGAAAATATTTAAAACTGGATTATTTCAAAGAAATAAAGAAATCAGATATATAGCACAAAAACATAAAAATATAATAGATATAACTAGTATACATGGTAAGACAAAAATAAGTCTAATAACTGATAAAATTATAAAAAGAGAATTAAGAAAATTATCTACTAAAGAAGCAAATAAATACAGAAATATATATTTAGGAGCAGTGGAATTTACAATAAAAGCATATTTTCAGAAAAATATAGATACACCTATACAAATATATATATTAGATGATAGAATACTAGGAAATTTACAGGATGCCTTAATATCAGTAATTAAAGGAAATTTAATATATCAAAAATTAAAATTTACTATGCAACCCGATTTTAGTATATCATTAAAAGATGAGCATAAAGAATTAGCTTTAACCCTATATTATAAATTAGACGGAATAAAAATGCCACAAGGTAGTAAAGTGATAAGTATTGAAACAAAAATGATATATGCATTAACAGGTAATCATCATGTAACTAAACAACATGAATTAGATGTTTTAGTACCAAAAATGTATCAAGAAATATTAGAACAAATAGAACATAAAGAAAACTCACAAAAAACTATACCAGAAGAAATATATATGGATTTTAACACAAGAACAATAAGACCACCTAATAAAATAATACCAAGAATAGAAGGTTCAAGATTAGGTTTTAGAAAAGAACCATCAACCTCAAGACAACAAATGATAACACGACAATATAGTTTACCTAGAAGAATAAATTTAATAGATATAAGAACAGATAGATTAAAAATTAAAGTAATAATATTTGATGGAATTATAGCAAAAGATTGCATAGCTGAAATAAATATCAGAGCTATTAAAAGTTTTATACATATAAATAAAATTAATGAAAATGATTGTAATATAATAAAACCACAAACTTATAATTATCCAGAGAATGAAAGAGAAATAATAATTACCAAAAGTGTTAACTTAAGATTCAAAATACAAGATTTAGTATATAATATAAATATAAGAGTCATAGAATATGATAGTTCTAATGAATTATTATTAGGAAGTGACTTTTTAACTATGATAAATTATAATATATAATAATGGAATTGAAATAAATGATCAAGGAAAGATTAGATTTATTAATAAACTATGAATATACAAGAGAAATTGGAAAATAGAAAGTAAAACTACAAAAAATAAAAGATGCTTTAAAAGAAGAAATATATTCACAAATAAAATATTAGAATATAGTGAAAAAGAAATTAAACTGGAAAATGATATAAAAGAATTAGAAAATATAATAAGAAAAGAAGAAACAAAATCTAAGAAAATATGGATAGATATGGGAAATGGATGGAAAAAAACGTATTAATATACCAAAAGAATGAACAACACGAATAATTTTGATAAAATACAAGAATTATGGGAAGAAATAATAGTGAAAGAGAATTTAAAAAATATAGTAACAATAATAGATGAAATTAGAAATGATCAATCTCAAATAAGAAAGATAATAAAAGAAGAATTGTCTGATTTATGGAATATATCTTAAATACCAACATTTAAAATAATATTAGATAAACTAGCCAAATTAGAAAAAGAAAAACAAACAAACGTACAATATATTAAAAAATGAAGATAGTACTGAACAATCAGAAATGGTACCCATAAATGCTTGGAGAAGAACTAAGGAACCTATTATGGTAAATATAAGTAAAATGAAACCTAAGATATCAGAATCAGCAGATAAAGTATTAAAAAATTTATCTCTATTACAAAAAGAAGGAAAATTTTAAATGGACAAACAAGAATATAATGTAATAACATTTCTGAGAAATCATGGAAAAGAAATATTAGAAAGAGACAGATATAAGTATGAACCAATAAGAAGAGAATCAAAAAATATAGAAGTTAATATTACTAAAGAAGAAAAGGAAACTATAGAATATTTAAAGTTAAAATTAGAAAAACAAGAAAAAGAGTTAGAGAAAGCAAAAGAGGAAAATAATAAACTTAAAGAAAAAATTAATGAAGAATGGTTTAATAAATATAAAAAATATAAAGACAAATATAAAACTGTTAAAAAAGAGCTAAAAGAAACTAGAAGAGAATTAAAACAGGTAACATATGAATTAAATCAAGAAATGGAAGAAACTAAAAAAGAATTAAATTTCTTAAAAGAAGAAATTAAGAAATTTAAAGGGAAAGAATTAATGATTGGAGAAAGTTCTCAAAAGAATAATGAAAATACAACTAGTGATTCAGAAAGTTCAAATGATAGTTCTAATAAAAAAATATGTAAATTTTATAGAAGAATCAGAAAGTGAAGGAGGATCAGAAGTAGAAAAGGAAAATAATCAAATAATGCAAGTTTTAAGAAAAATGAATAATGTAAGTGCAATAATAAAAGAAGAACCTGAAAGTGATGAGTCGATAGAAACAGAAATGGAAACAGATGAAACAATGAATGAAGATATAGATAATTATCAGGAAGAAGAATTATATGACCCAAATTTAGAAATAATAACAAGAGGTAGTAATAAAATTCCCAAACATATACCAATTGGACAACATGTAGAATTTAAAGAATTTGTAGGATCAATGTCACAAGGTGTTAATCTAAATGGTTATTTCTTAGACCTAGATAATGTATATGAAAAACAAGAAATTAGTAGAAGAATTGCAGATTGGAATCTTGGAACATATATAGCTTTAATGAGTTCTACACATACTAATAATTTACAATATATTTATGATTTAATATCTAAAACATTAATAGGAAAGGTTGCATACTGGATAGAATCTATTGATTATCAATTAAGAATAGAAGTAATGAGAAGTGTAGGAGATTGGAAATCTATGTTACAAATATTTGATATGATATTAAAATGAGAATTTTTAGGAGAACCTTGGATAGTAGCTAGAGATCAAGTATTAGTAAAAAGAAAAATAGAAATAATAATGAATTTAAATAATATGAAATGTTGTAAAATAAATAAATTACCAGAATATACAATAAGTTTTACTAAATTCTTTTATGAAGCTAGATTTCTACCTGAAGAGAGTCTAGTATATCAACAATTATATTATGATCACTTACCAAGTCCATATAATACTGAAATAACAAAAGAATATGATAAATTAGAACCTAGAGAAAATACTTTAGGAGAAAAAATAAGAGTGTTAAGAGGATGTCTTATGAGAAAATGTGAAGAATATAGAATACAATAGAAAGTTAAGAAAGATAAAAAAAAATAGGATTAAGAGAAATATGTGGATTGACTGAAAAAAGATTAGTATTTGGATGTGATAAAAAACCTTATAAAAAATATAAGAAAAATATAGGAAAAAGACTCAAAAATATAAAGGTTATAGTAAAGATTATAAACCTAAAAATTATAATCCTTATTATAATAAGTATAAAAGGAAAAAATTTAGGAGATTTAGAAACACTAATAATACTAGAAATAAATTTAAAAATAAGAGAAAGTTTAGAAGAAAACCTAATAATAAAGGAAAAGATAAAATAAGTGAATGTAAGTGTTGGAATTGTAATGAAAAAGGACATTATGCTAATAAGTGCCCCAAATTAAAAGAAAAAGGTGTAAAGTATATTAATTCATCAAAATTTATAATGAATCTTGAACAAATAAAAGAGGATAATGATAAATGGTATAAATATGAAGATTTTTATGTAAGTCAAACTGATAACAGTGAAACGGAACAAGAAAATATAAATTATTATTCTACAGATAGTAACTCAGAATAATGGTAGCAATCTATGTGGAAGCATATGTAGAATATAAACCTGAAAAACTGATAAAACAGAAAATATTCATAGATAGTGGAGCAGATTTATGCTTAGCTAAAGAAGAAGTATTAATTCAACGTAGATGGAAAAGATCAAAATTACATAGAACTAGGGTAACAGGATTTAATGAACAAAGAAAAGAATTAGATACAATTGCAGAAAATATGAAAATATTACTAAATAAAACAATATTTAAACTTCCCTTGATATATCAAGAAAATAATATGAAACAATCAATATTATTAGGAAATAATTTCTTAGATCATTTTAAAACTCAAGTAGTAACTCAGATACTTTAAGTTTACAAACTCCATGTAATAAATGGATAGTATTAAAAAGAATATTACCATTAGGGATAAAAAGGATAAATAACCTAATAAACCTACAAGAATTAATAGCTAAATATAAGGAGTTATTAAACCAAACTTTGGAGAAAATCCAGTACAATTATGGGATAAAGAAAAAATATATGCTGAAATAAAACTAATAAACCCTAATGATATAGTACGATCTAAACCTATTAGATATAGCCCAAGTGATCAAAAAGAATTTAAAATTCAAATAAATGAATTACTAGAAATGAAAATAATACAAGAAAGTAAAAGTCCACATAGTAGTCCTGCCTTTTTAGTAAGAAAACATAGTAAACAAAAAAGAGGTAAGGCTCGAATGGTAATAGATTATAAAGAATTAAATAAAAAGACTGTATTTGATGGATACTTTTTACCATATAAAAGAAATCTTATTAACATTCTTGGAAATAAAAAATGGTTTAGTAAATTTGATTGTAAAAGCGGATTTTGGCAAATAAAATTAACAAAAGAATCAAGACCTCTAACAGCTTTTAGTGCACCTCAAGGTCACTATGAGTGGATGGTACTTCCTTTTGGATTTAAAAATGCCCCACAAATATTTCAAAGAAGAATGGATCAAGTATTTAGAAAATTAAAAGATTTCTGTATAGTCTATGTAGATGATATATTAATATATAGTGAAACCTTAGAAGATCATATAAAACATTTGGATCAATTTATAGAAATTGTAAAAGAACATGGAATATTACTTTCTGAAAAGGAATCGGAATTATTTAACAATAAAATAGAATATTTAGGATATATTATTGATAAAGAAGGATTACAATTACAAAATCATATAGTATCAAAAATACAAAATTTTAAAGACAAATTTGAAAACAAGAAAGAGGTTCAACAATTTTTAGGAATAATTAATTATGCATCAGATTATATAAAAGATTTACCACAATTAAGAAAACCTTTACAGGAATTAACAAAAAATAAGAAAACCCTTTCAGTGGATGGAAGAACATGATAAAGCCGTTAAAACCCTTAAAGAAAAGGTAAAGAATTTACCAAAGCATAGAATCCCTATAGAAACTGATCAATTAGAATTATTTACAGATGCAAGTGATATAGGATGGGGAGCAGTCCTCATAGCTTATGAACAAAATGATATTGATAAAGAAAAACCCCTTATATGTGGATATGCAGGAGAACCTGAAAACCTAATGAAATGAATTACCATATAAATGAAAAAGAATTATTAGCAGTAAAATTTGGAATAAAGAAATTTCATTATCATTTGTTACCAGTAAAATTCATAGTTATAACTGATAATACTCAGGTAAAAGCATTTATTACTAATAAAATTGATTTATTACCAGAATTAAATAAAAGAAGAAAATGGCAGTCATTCTTTTGTTGTTATGATTTTATTGTTAAAAATATATCTGGTACTAAGAATGTCCTAACTGATTTTCTTAGCAGGTACAAAGATGGCAAATAATAATTTTGAAGAATATATTAGCAATATTACAAATGCTATCACCAAAAATCATGAAACCATTGCTCGGCTACAAAAGGAGATTGATGTCAAGGTACAAGAAAATAAACATCTCTTGGAATCCTTGAATGAAACCATAAAGAATAGAATGAAAACCCAACAAAGCCCTACTGCAAAATCTCAATCCTTTACATCTAAACTTGCAACTATGCCATCATCATCAAACACTTCCCAGATATCACCTACAATACCATCTGAAATAACCATGAGTGATAAGCTTAAATATCCCTCTGGAGTTATAACAGCCTATGAGAAAATCATGAAATTTTATGATTATAAAACTAACATGAATATCTTGAGAAGCTTGAAACTTAGCAAATATCCTAGATATTTATGTAGTGAAAAAGCAAATCCAGATGTGGTAGAAAAGCTATTTACATATGGATTCATTGACAAAATAATGGTGGATGAAACCCTATATAGTATTTCCAAATTACCATCTCTTATTTTAGAGTCTGTGCAAGCCATGATAAAAGCATATGGAAATGGAACTTTTGGAGTACAAATTTTTGATGCCTCTACAGATTTAACAGGCAAACCCATAGTAATTTGTCAATTATTCAGGATGGGAAAGAAAGAAATACAAGGTGATTATTCTGATTTAACCCTACCACCACCTTGTACCCTTGCAAATTTCCAGGAATGGTTATGCATGAAACGTACAATTGGTTTATCTACTTTGAAAGGTAAAATTGATGATATGATAAGGGCTGGAAAAGCTAAAGTCATAGGTATTAGCAAAGGTGGAGCAGTTGAAGAAATTATTACCATTTATTATGACAATGAAACCATATCAAGAGATACTATGGAATTAGAAAAGATGCGAGACAGAATTGTTCGTCTCCAACATACTCATGCAAAACAAACCATAGAACATTATCAGGTAATCTCAGGTCAAAGAAAAAGGCATGTTCTCAGTACTGTCAGTGGTACTAATAATACAAATATTACCATAAAAGAAGAAGGATCTACTGATCCCTTCCAATGATACTGACAAACCTGATGTAGTTCAACTACTAGGGCCCATGAAATTATAACAGGCCAAATGTAGTAAAACTACATCAGGTCCATAATATCATTATATTACCATATTACTATACTACAAGTAAGAAGAAGCAGCTGGACGGATGAAAATAAAAGAAGGTGGAATCTTCAACAGCTGAAGACAAGATAAAAAGCAAAAGATGGAATATTAGAAAAAAGAAGCAACGTGACAAATCAATTTGAAGATAAATTCAAAAGTTGGATAAAGAAGATGTCAGATCATGAAAATGTGGAAAGAATTTGGAAAAAAGACAAGCAAAGATGACAGCTCGTGGCAGACAAATGAAGACAAGAATTTGTTGTATTATTTTGAAAAGCATGTATTAAATAGAAACGGTTGTAAGCCGGTAGTAAGTAGTAATGATAGAAGCTGCCTATAAAAGGAGCTTAATGTAAGATGTAAACTATCGAAAGTTTTTCAGCAGTAAAATTTTTGAAGTTCTTATACTTTCTAAATGTCTAGCTAAACTCTCTTCTCTTCTATAATTTCTGCCAAGAATATAGTATCATATTTTCAGAATTATTACTTTAAGATTATAAATAGTATTTGTTAGTCCAATAATTATTATCTAAAAACAGTATTTATGATTAGTAAGTAGCATCTTGGAGGATATTCCGTTGAAACTCGTAAGGCCTGGCCAAGTAACACGCCGTGAAGCATGGATGCAGTTAGGCGCAGTGTGGAAGGGTGAGCATACCGGTGATCTGAGGTACTATTACGATCTGACATACTGTTAATAAGGTAAGGTTCTGGACTAGTATTTACTGTTTATAATTAAAGTTAAAATGATTATTTCTGTGATTATGATGCTAGGATTTTGGTAAGAAATTATAGAAGTTTTAAATTAAAAATGAATTTTGCTTTAATTACTATTTTATGTTATGTTAATAATACCATTTATGCTCCTTCCCTCTTTAGGGTTAATATATAATGAGATCCAAATTGATATTCATTATAATAAATTTACATTTTATTATTAAAATAATGCTTATTATGATATATTTACAGCTTATTATATTTTTAAAGCTCTTTATAATAATGTTTATTATAAAGATTCTGTAATAAACCTGCCCCTCTGAATTTGGTATTTCATCTTTCTTGAGAGGCATCGAATGTTCAAGAAGACACTGCAAACTGATCCTCTTTGCAGCGTTTATTAAGCAATCTCTGTCGGCATCTGCAGGAGATTGCACATATATATCCATCCAATGCCCGCGACAATATTGCAGCAAACAGCAAGTCTTGGCTGTGCCATCCATTCTTCCTAAGTTGATGTTGTTTGGGAATATGTGGGTGTGAGGAACTGTTACTGCATGCAAACTGCCTGGCCTCTGGTAGCTTACTCGGGGACAGAAACCAGATCCTCCACTGCATCAAAAAAACAAGATAGTTCCCTGTATTTTTCCTAAGCGAAGTGTAACTTAAGTATTTGGGAATCAAATCTTTGTAGATTATTAATACCAGAAAAAATTGCTTTGGCACAGTAAGAACATTACTACTTGATGATGGGGAAAAAGGATCAAAGACATATCTTGATGGTTGTCAAAGATAAGACTTCCTCACAGTGTCTGACTAAGAAGCAAAAGTTGGAAGAACTATGACCAAAGAGTTAAATAAAACTCCATTTGTGCCCTTTTAGTAGTCTGAAAATTTTACGCATATAACATAAATTTAACCTCCATATTCTCTTTCGATTCATGCACAAATTTATTGGATTAATTTATAGGGGTGTATTCAACTGGGATTTTGAAATATTTCTGATAATCCATGGATTTTAATGAAGTTTTTAAATTCACGGATTGTTTAAATTTTACAAAGACTCTACAAATAATCTTGTAAAATTGATGTAGAGTCATTGAGATTTGAAATATTTTTTAGAAATCCATCAAAATCTCATTGATTTTTGCAAGATTTCAAAACTTATAAAAACAACTAGCAAATCCACCAAAATCCATGGATTTTAATAAATCTAAAAAATCCATGGACTTTTGAATACCATCATATTTAAATGGATTGTTTTAAATCAAGATTAAATACACCTAGATTTTAAAAGATTTTTTGAAATCCTAAATGAATACCCTCGGATTTTAAATGACATTTTGAAATCCAAATTGAATACCTCAAGATTTTATTGGATTTAAAAAAATCAAAATTGAATACCTTTAGATTTCTAAAATCCCTCAAAATCCTTCAAAATCCCAGTTGAATTAATGTTTATGTGTAGAATAGTCAACAGTTGAATAAGAAGTAAAAAGGGTAAAATTGAAAAAATGTCAATTAATTTATATATGAAAAGTAGAGATAGACGACTAACAAGGGACAATTTTTATATTATTAATTTTTTTTCTTGCAAATGAGACCAGTAATTGGGACGGCGAGAGTAATTGATAGCAGCAGAACCTTGGTAATGCACTTGATTTAAAAGAAGTGAAAGTTTTGTTGCACCTTGGTAATGCACTTGATTTACAAGAAGTGAAAGTTTTTGATCAAGTTGAGAATTAGATCACTAAAATATTAAACAATTATCACCTGCCAAGTCTCCTTACTGGCGTCTGAGGCCATTAGTAAGCCCTGCAAGGAAGCTGTGTCCACAACTACTTTTGTGACTATACCAGTGGAGTTGCCGCCCATCCCAGGCTTCCATTGCTGGTATACCAGAAACAAAGGGACCAGAACAAGTAGAGTAACTTCATCATAATTGTATGCAAATTCCAAAATATTACTGCTGATATAAAGGTAAGAAAAAATGCCAATAAACACAATTCATTATATGCTTGCATCAAATTATACCTAATACAGTCACCAGGTCCACAACTATGTGCAGTCATACCCTAAATATCAAATACCAAAACCCGATCAGCATATTTGCTAATTTAAGCAATTATCATCATCTTCTGCAAAACAACCGCACTATTACGACTAGTAAACTACGTACTCCACAATATGACAAATCACAAATCTTAAGATACTAAACTGTGGTAGTTTCAAATGTCAATAAGAGTCGATGATTAATACACCATGGTGGTTTTGGTACTAGACACAAAATTCTAAATTTAGACAAATTGAAAAAGCTTAAACTGTATTTTGAAGTCTGCTATGGAAGTTACTTCTGTTCTAGACTGAGCGAAATATACATAAAATGGATGCCTACCTGAATATCATCAGAAATTCCATCACCCACGGCAACTGACCATCGACATTCACAAGAATCTTGCTACTGCGTTCACTTATCCATGACATGATGGAAGCTCAAAGTGCTCGATCTCATGTCAAGACACACAAAACAGCAGTGTTGTCAGGGAAGTTGCTTTCCTCATGTCCATAAAAGTGCATTGTCTTTATTTTTCAATATTGCAATTGCTAACTACAAAAATTAAATACTCGCACAAACATGTATGATTGATGCCACTGACTTTTTATTTCCAAAAAAAAAAAAGCAAAGAAAAGAGAATTAGCCAGTACATTGGAAATTTGATTTTTATAAGTGCAAAAACGGAGTGTTTTGCGGTAACACATCATATTAGTAATTGGCTTGAAAGTAGACAAAAGGTGTGATATTTTCCGAATGCCTACACTTTAAGTGCAGCTGTGTAAGGACAAATTTGTGATACTTTTGCTTTAGTCTTTCAACTAGTGGTCCTGAGCATTGACATTAATTGATCGAAATATGTTTCCCGTGGATTCTTTTTGTAGCTTATTGCAATCAGAACTCAGAAACTATTCAAAACAGCAGCCACCTTAAGTTCCTCTTTGAGCATTCTCACATGATCATTTGAGTGAAAGATAGTACATATGATCGCGCCAGTAAACTCATAATATGATATATTGCTTTACAAAGAAAGTGAAATTTGAAGATAGATGAATATTTCACTGGTACCTGTTGTTTTGTGTTGGTGCAGAAAACTAATCATTTCTAACATTCCCATGCATTAGACACAAAATTGGATGCATGATAATAAGACTCCAGATGAGAAGCACAAGACTTTTAAAATCATCTGTGATATCTAATCTGCAGGGTCCAGGCTGATTTATAAATGACTCCTAGTTTCAATTAAACTATTACCTATATCCATTCTCATCTTCCTTGCTACTGCAACCTCTCTAATAAGTGATGAAGTTTCAAATTCCCCTATTTCAGCGTAAAAGTTGGAAGCTTGCAACCAAATTTCAGGATCCTCAGGCTCAAGGTCCATCAGTATATTTGTTACTCTCCTACCAACATCCTCATTTTGGTGGATCCTACAACTCCTCAACAGCGAACTCCAAAGCACAGAATCATCCTTTCTTGGTGCTTGTTTGAGAAGCTCTTCTGCATCTTCCAGCAACCCTGCACGTCCAAACAAATCCACCATACATGAATAATGTTTTCGGTCCGGATGTATTTCATAAACAGTCTTCATTAAATCAAACACCATTTTCCCCTCTTCAACAAGTCCTGAATGGTTGCATCCATTTAATACGCACAAAAATGTAACTTTATCAGGTCTCACACCCTTTTCGGTCATTTTTTTAAGCATGTCAAGCCCTTGCATTCCCATTCCATTCCTCGCATATGCATTAATAATTGATGTGAATGATACGACATTTACTGAGGGAAGTTCTTCAAAAATCTGGTGAGAGTGTTTAACATGGCCAGATCTTGAATATGCGTCGATTAAAGAGCAGGAAACTGCCAAGTCAGATACAAACCCTGATTTTATCACACAACAATGCAGCATTGTGCAGCCTATAAGGCTAGCACAACTGGAAATTGACATTGCTTTGAGTGTCGTAAATACACTAACCTCATCAAATCCGATTCCCTTGGCAAGCATCATAGCAAACAACTCAACAATGTCCTCGACCATGTCATACTGCAACAGAGATGTCATCATTGAGTTACAAGATTCAAGACAAATTTCAGGATCTCCTTGAAAAATAGACACTGAACTCTCAATCTCGCCACATTTCCCATACATATCAATTAAAGCGGATTGCACATAAGCACTACCAACATCAGACCCTGTTTTGATGACAAAACCATGTATCTGATTCCCTAATATAAGATTATTCTCCTCACGACATAGAGTCAACAATCCCACAAAAGAACGCACCGATGGCTTCTTCCCCCAAAATTGCATTTTACTGAAGTGTTCAAAAGCTTCAAATGAGACACCACTATTTGCATATACAGAAACCATTGAATTCCATGAAATCACATCCTCGGCAGGAATAGCTTCAAATGCTTTCTCAGCACCATTCAAACATCCGCAAGCAGAATAAAAATCAACTAAAGCATTCGCAACAAATATATTCACCTCACACCATCCACTCTTCACCACATAACAATGCAACTGTCTTCCTTCCTTTACAAACTCCTCATTTGCACACCCTCGAATCATATAGCAAAACGTAAGCACATTACCCATTACACCCTCCTCTTTCATACTACTAAAAACTTGAAACAACTCACTTGATCGACCCGAATCACAATACCCGCGCAAAACCAAATTCCACACACCCAAGCTCCTCTCATGCAAACCACTAAACAATCTAAAACCTACATCAAAAAAACCCATACACATATAAAGATCAATCACTGCACTACAAACATAAACATTCAAACTAAACCCAAGAACAATTGCCCTCGAATAAACCTCAAGCCCTTGTCGGTACCACCCTGCATTACAACACATACTCAACACAGAAGAAAAAGTACTTGAACTTTCACAAAACCCCTCAAAAACCATTTGTTTATACAATAAAAGACCTTCCCTATAAAACCCACGTTTATTATACCCAGATATCATTGTATTCCAAGTTACAACATCTCTCACACGTATTTCATCAAATAGTTGGTGTGCATAGCTTAAAGATCCAAACTTTACTTGATAACTAATTTCTTTGTTATATGAATATATAGTGTCTCTATTATTGGGTTGAATGTATGTATCTAACTGTAATGAAGTGAGTGGCATTGTCATGGGTTCGTTTTTCCATGCAAGAGTTGTTATAGCTCTGGTGAAACTTACGATCCTTTTGCTTTTCATAATTCATCCAGTAAGCTCTAAATAGAGAATTCCTCTGCTTTTACACTACAAACTCATGGCACGCATTTTATTACATCGCATTACTTCTCCATTTTAGCCCCTTCTACTTCTACTGTAATAAAGATGTTTGTTCTCTTTAACTTGTCACTTTAAAATTTTTAAAATTACTCATTCGTTTCATTTTAATACTGGCTTGCAATATTAACTAGTTTTGAAAGTAGTTAAAATTATTTTTATTACAATAATTTTTGTGAATTATGATTATAAATAGATTATACATGGTAATTAGTTGCTTTTTTTTGCACGTAATTCTTAATTTTTAAATTTTTAATTTAGTTTAAAGCATGTGTACAAACGTAATACACGTTAAACAAAAATATGGAGTAGCACTTGGAGATTTTTTTTTTCCCATTTTTCAACTATGTTTTCAATATGATCGTACAATATGAAGTAGTACTCTATATTCCCATAGATTTTTATGAAGTAGTACTCCATATTTCCATAGATTTTTATGAAGTACTAGTGCTCTATATTACCATAGATTTTTTTTCCCCTTTTTCAATATGATCATGCAATATGAACTTGTTGATTTATAAATTAGAGGTTACATGTCAACAATTCAGCTTACCAACAGGAATTTGAACAAAATTCTTATTCAAATCATAAAGCATGAACATGTTGATTTACAGGTCCAGTGACAACCGACATGAATTTATTTTCAGTTTAAATATATGATATCAAAATGTTGATGCGATAGCCTCCAGAAGAGCTGCTACAAAGTCCATTTGAGTTTCTTCCTTGATTTTCGAGAAAAGAGGAACATGGACGAAAAGGGATTTGTGACCTTTCTGTTCTGCAAACCGCAGAGAGTGATAGTATACGTAATTGCAAACGTAACGACCTGCATCCTTGGACATTGTAACAGCGTAGCCCTCCTTCTTCAAGATATCTAGGATTGCCTCAACAGAGCAACAAGTCTTCAGCAAAGAAAGAGGAAATATTAGTACCAACAAAGATTTTAGTCCATGCACATTCTAACACAGTAACACTGGCTTAAGGTTACAAACTTACAATGATAAAGGGAGGATATTAAAGGCCAATTTTGAAGTGATTTGCTAGTGTACCAGGTTCATAACAACAGTTTACAGAATTTTCTTACGCGAGATCTTGATCTTTAGAAAGGCTACAATCATTCACAATGGTGGTATAAGTTTAATGTGAGTTTGCTGAGTACTAAATAGTGACAAGTTTTGTTAAGTGTTAATTCTTTCCTATAAAATGCAGTGATTACAAGCTTCTGAGGCCACACCAATGTTTTTGTAACTTGATGTTGAAAGACAAGGTCTTTCGCTCTTTCACAAAAATACCCAAGAGCAAAACAGTAGTGGATGCTAGATGGATACTAGTACAATAACTATACTGAAGAAGATATATTTATTCTTTAAAACTATTTTATTGGAAAAGAAAATAAACGTGCAATATATAAACAAGTTGCACAGCTAGCCATGAGGAGACTAAAATTGCAAAAAAAGGAATAAAGAGATCCAATATCACAATTTTAGAGCAAATGATCTCAAATATCACAACTCAAAACATTGGCCCCAAATATCACTTTGAGACACAATATTATGTAGCGTTTCATTTTTTTTTAAAACGTTAAAGCGTTTCTCGTTTTCAGCATTAAACATATTTTGATCCAGCGTTTTCTATTAAAAATATATTTTGAATTAACGTTTTCAGCTTTCTATTAAAATTAAAACAACGTTTTTGAGCGTTTAAAAACTGTTCTTCATGCTAACGCTGCTACAATCAGCGTTTTTGTTAAAGAAACAAATGTTAAATTGGCGTTTCCCGGTTAACGTTGTGTCGTGCAGCGTTTTGCAACACTTAATAAATCAAACTATTTTATCCTAACGCTGCTTCGTTAAGCGTTAATTTTTTTTTTGTTTTCTCCTAAATATATATTTGCAAACAATATTGAAAAATTTATAATCAAATTTTCAATTAAAAAAATACAATTTTAATTAATTTTAGGGGTTCAACAATTAATTTTTGGAGTTCAATGTTTCCATTTTAGGTTTTAGAAATATTCGGAACGACGAATAAACCGTATACGAACTTAGGGTTTTGGGTTTGGGTTTAAGGTTGTTTACAACCCTAAACCCTAGACCCTAAACCATAACTAATCCTATTTTTAAAAGAGTTAGCATTTAAAAATCAGGCTGTCGGATTCAATTTTTTAATTAAAATTTTTAAATTAAAAAAAACAATTTTAATTAAATTTAGGGGTTCAACAATTAACTTTTGGGGTTCAACATTTTCATTTTGGGTTTTAGATACCGTATACGAACTTAGGATTTTGGGTTTGGGCTTTAGGGTTGCAACCTTAAACCCTAGACCCTAAACCATAACTAATCTTGATTTTTAAACGCGTTAGCGTTTAAAAATCAGATCATCGGATTCAATTTTTTAGTTAAATTTTTTAATTTTAAAAAATACAATTTTAATTAAATTTAGGGGTTCAACAATTAACTTTTGAGGTTCAACGTTTCCATTTTGGATTTTAGAAATATTCAGAACAACGAATAAACCGTATACGAACTTTAAAAAATACTAGTTTATAACCCGTGCAACGCACGGTTCTTTTTCTAATATTTATTATATTATTTTTTTATTATTTATTTGTTATTAGTTTACATATCAAATTGTTGTTATGAAATTAATATATACATAAGATTTTACACGTTCAATTTATTATGTGTTTTATCTTGAATTCTTAAAACTTGATTTGGATGATTTTACAACCTACGTGAAATTAACAAAATAATCTTTAATTTATTGATGATTTAACAATTTTCTCCAATTAAAACTACTAGGAAACAAAACAAAAATGAAATTGACGATTTTTTATATTGAAAATTCTATTCTATTTAGGAAATCTACTTATATTTTGTTTTGATTATCAAAATAACATTCTTGAAGATAGTTGTTCTAACAACCAAATAAAGTTTAATAATAAGTGTAGGGGGGATTTTATCCAAAATTTTGGTAGTTGGTAGTCTGGTCCTCAGTACGATAAAATAAATAAGAACTGTTAGATCTTAAAATAAATAGATAAAAAATGTTGGATCTATCATAAAAAAATATTTAATATTTTAACATGTAAACTAAAAAGTGTATTTATATTGAAATACGAAAAAGTGTTTTCCAATGATTTAAATCATATATAATTAGGTTTTCTTTATTGAATATGATTATTAATGTAGGTATTCTACACTAAATAGGATTAATGTAAAAATTTGTAATTATATTTTCTCTTTAGATTTTGAGTGTTTTATTTGGATAATATTGTTAAATCATCACTAAATTATAGATAATTTTATGAGTTTCGCGTGGACTGTAAAATCATCCAAATCTGATTTCTATATCTCAAATATGAACCTTTTTTAATATTAATAAATAAATAATAAAATTCAGTTCTAATGCAATCTTTTATATCCTTTTCAGATTATAACTTCTTTTTAAAATTCAGTTCTAATACAACCTTTTTAATTATACCCTTTTAGATTATAATTTTATTTTTAATATGATATAATCTTGATTGTTTATTTTTAAAAATATTATATCGACGGTCGAGTTTATTTTGGCTGTACAGTGACCAAACTAAAATTATGGATAAGATCCCTCTTACGCTTATTATATATAAGGATATAATAAGTTTATATTTTAATTGACCATTTATAAATAAGTTTTTTAGTATTTTTTTGCAAATATATATTTAGGAGAAAAAAAACAAACAAAAAAGGAAGTTAAAATAGCCAAACGCCACATAAAGTGTCGTTGGACCTTTGAAAACCAAACTATCAACTAGCGTTTCTACCAAACAAAAAAAAAGCAAAATCCCTCAACGCTAAACGCATTAGCGTTTTAAAAGAAGAGGAAAAAAAAAAGCCAAAACGCTATATTAGATTGTGTTTTGGAGTAATATTTGGGTCCAAATTTTTGAGCTGTGATATTTAGGATCATTTGTCTTAAAATTGTGATAGAGGGAACACCCAAAAAAAAAACTTATCCATAATTAGTGCAGCAATAAATACTTGATTAATGTTTAGGTAAGCATCATATATTCGGGGTTCATACAGGTAAGGAATGTTCTGTCCACAATCTCCATATATTTCTTTTTCAACACAACGATGTTCAATTTTTACCCCCAAGGATTATGTCTCTATCTGACATCAATCCAGCGGGCAAGGATTGTTATTAAGTTCCCTTCGCTGACAATCAATGTTGTCTATGATTAGAGTCCAAGTACGTAAATGAAATCTTAAATATAGTAAATGTGAATAATTATATTGTCATGCATACTGAGTTAGCAAAGACTATACAGCTCAAAACAACATATAGTTGGCAGTTCTTAACATATCCGAATCAACCAAACATTGCTAATGTCACCTCACAGAACAACTGACCTAGCTACTTGGTGTGGTTATGTTTTAGAAATTGGATAATTTTATTACTGCAAAGCATAAGGACCACTATTGCTTCATATGTGTGTTTTCAGTTTAGGTAATAAAGAGTGGTTGAAATTCAAATTTCCGTTTGCTAGCTTAAGTGTTCACTCTCTCTTCTCTCTGAAATGGGAATTGTTATCTCAGCTTTTAACTCAGAATTAGTTCATGCTGAAGTTCTCTAGCAATTGAGACAATGTTAACATTACCTCTCTTGTTCGACCGATTCCTCCATCAGCAAGGACTATAGGCAGTTGCTGCATACAACATCAAAATTTTACCAAAATGGCAGTTTAATAATAAAGTTAGTGGACTGGTGTACTGAAGCATATCTACCTGAGGTTGCCAACCCAGCTCATCAGGACAACGGAAAGTAGCTTCATTCACTGCCTGCTGCTCAATAGCAAACTTTATTGATGCACTATTCACCCCTAAGTGAAGCTTTAACAGAATCGTCGGTAAACGATTATTAGGGAAAAATAAAAGAACTTGGAATCTTCGAAATTTTCACTTAGCAAAACATTAAGAAAATACCATCTGAAAGGGACTGTCTAAGAAAGAATGGTCCTTACACTAAACTACTAGTTATCCGAAACGTAGCACCTAGACTCAGAAAGTCCTCCAAAAAGAATATCAGAACGGAAGCAAAACATAGCTCGTAGGTATTAAACATGGGACCGATGAAATCGATCTAACAATCATTTTAGCTTCACCAAAATAATTTCTAGTACAAGATTATATCTTCATTCAAAGAGCAAAGATTAATTAAGAAAAACATACCCATACAACTTGTTCATTGTTGGAATCATTCTCTCCTGCTATACCTGATTCCATGACTTTGTAAAGCATAGCAAGTGCACCATCTCCGGCAGTCTCAAGAATTGCACAGCTCCCTAAAGTAACACCAGGTGGAAGACCTCTTTTCTCAACATAATTTTTTAGATTACTCACAATAGTCTCAGTAGGATTCTGTGCAACCCCTTGAAATTTCTTGAATCCTGTCACATGGATGGTCACCCGTCTTGGTGCTTCAGTTCCCATTTTTCACTTACCGACACAAAGAAGATCGCTAATTTGATTATCAATATCACTAGACGTATCGGTGCAAACCAAGTTTAAATATAGCGCACAACAAACCCTGCAGATAGCTATCACTGTTATAACTACCAACATATTACATTCACTGTTGCCACATTATATCGACCATGTCAATCATTTCGAATAGCGCAAAAAAAAACTTCTATATCTGCATCATTGAGCATATTCCATTTTTTGCACTAGAAATCCCCCTCATATATTTCAAAATATATAATTTAAAAATTATCTAGTTTCTGAATTTTGTATGCGCTGTTTACTTAAAGATATAGGGTCCAACTATGCCCTCTCAACACCTTAAGGTTTCACAAGAGTTGACAACTTAGCATGGTATCAGACTATCGAATTCGAACCTAGGTATTCTTAGATTCTCAAAATTTTAATCCGAGCACTAACTTTAAATATTGTACAAAAGCCAGGCTCCCACTGATCCACCCTCCCCAAGATATGGAGTTCCGCAATGGAGGGTTAAAGACTAATGATCCAAGTTCCAACTAAACCTTCATCCTAAGTTCCTAACACTTAAAGTTACTTGCTTATTCTCAATACAAAAGAAAAAAATCCAATCTTGAATAGGATTTGAGGTATCAAAGCTTTTCTTGTTCCTTATTTTTCCTCAGCCAGTCCACATGGAATTTATATACCATGATCCCAAGTTAGTGATACAAGTTACACATAAACAAGCAACAAAGATATCATCTTGATACAAGAACACATATTGCACAAGTCAAAACTTAAAAATGAGCTATACAAACACATAAAAAAGGCTATATTAACCTTAAAGAAGTAACCCTATGTCAAGAACATCAGGACAATCTACGAATACAGTAATATATTGTGATCACACATTCAGAAGTGAAAACATTATTACCTCAAATTCTGCTCTCTCTCTGGAATACTTGCCTTGTTCAGAAGAGAGATTGGGAAATAAAATATAAAAAGGTTGTAGAAGAATTTGTTTTTGTGTTCATGTTTTTTTTTTGTTTTTGCATGACTTCAATTATTGTAATAAATAGATGGGGTCTGATTTTTGACAGGCCAAGCGCATTATACATTTGACATGCCTGGAGTGAAACTGTGAAAGCTCTTTTCCTACAGAAATGAAATTTAGTGATAAAAAAATTTAGTAACTTGCTGTATAAAGGCATAAAGCTAGCTGGGAATGCATTATTATTTACTGTTAACGATGATATTTTCTTCTAAAATATTGTATTTTAAATACAGGTTTATTCAGTATCCTTTGTAAATATTAATGATGGCTTAATTGAGATGAGTACGTAACTGTTAGTAGCATTTTGCCCTTTTGTTTCTCTGTAATTCTGTATTCTGTGTCATGGGTGAAGTTATTTTTTTTGCCGACACGCTGCATTGTATTTGTAGTCCATGGATTTGCATGGATCCTTGGATTGCATAGGGCCGAGCATGCCTATTACTTTCTTCTTGATTGAATTGTAAACAAGGTCGATAGCTGGCTAAAATAAAAAGCATTATATGATGCTTTCATCGGTCTTAACGTCTGGATAATACTAGACACATTGGACCGGTGGCGGCGAATGACAATTAAGTAATTAACACATAAAAAAAGATGAAAAGAATTATGTACCCACTAGGCACACAGATCACAGATACAAAGATAAAACTTGTCACTTGTCAGATCAGTCTGAAAGATTTAAATAAAAGAGGCATAAATATTTACAGCTTCTAAGTGCTTTCAGCATAACACTATCATCTAAAAGATCAAGGGGTAGATCAGATCAGACTATATGGTAACAGTGATGGTATCAGAAAAATGCACCAGGTCAATTGCTACTTTGTCATTTCTAACTTCAAGTTTACAACATTAGATTTGCAGTCATTTCGTCTGCTTTACTTCATCAACGGGAAAGTTTTCTTCTGGTTGCTTACGCCAAAGATAGTTGGCAGCTTCTATCCACCCTGGATGAACAAGGAACTTATTCTCCCGAACAGCCCATCGAGATTTCTCTGTTCCTTTGTCCATGGAGACAACATGTGTCACTAAGGGATCCATTTCTGTTGAGCATGTGGCACCCAATTGCTCTGCCATCTTCCAAAGGTGGTGACTCTCAGCAGGAAATTTAGCCGGGAAAACCCTGGTGAAAACAAGTTTACAGCCCTTCAGAACTTCCTTTCGAACAGTTTTCAGCACCTGGCACAATGCATAAATTACATTAATTCAGATCAATGGCAGGGTTTGGAACTACATAAACAAAATAAAAACTCTAAACAACAAATAGAACTAAGAAAGTTTCTACAAACTATCAAATTCAATTTTAAAAATTATTAAACTGCCACAGAAATCAGCTTTAAGAAATACATGCAACAAGATTTGAGAGGGGAATCAGAGTAGATAACAATGAAGGGAATAATTTTTCTTTCCTTACCTGTCTAACATCCTTCTTCGTAAGATCGGCCCCCTGTTCCTGTAATAAGATCAATTTACCACAATAAAATCAATAATGCAAATAGAACTTGATTAAATTGGAAAAGGACGTACTGTGTCAAAAAAAATTGAGTGAACTCGTTTGAGAACTTCAAGAACAGTAGCAAGCGCTCCATCATCCTCACTCTCATCACATTTGAGTTCAGAACGTGATTTGCAGTTAAAGCCAAATTGTCGATAACTTGAAACAAAGTAATGATATCTCTCCATCAATATTAGGTTTTCTTTGTGCTTCGACCAAACCTAAGGCAGTAGGAAACAACTAGGTTAATATGTTTCCTTGTCAAAGATTTAGATATATTCACATCTTACAAACTTCACCTGACTCAAAAATCATTTGAATGACAAAACTCAGGTGTGCTAAATAAGCTATAGCATAAGGAGCGTTTCATTTTTTTTCCTTGTACCAACTAATTTAGTTTGTGCAACCATTTACATGAAAGATAATGTCAAATGTGAGTGGCTTAAAGACACACGAGTATTTAATAAGCATGGATGGAAAGGTGATGAGAATCATACAAAAAGTCTCACTGCCAATGGACATGAACATGATCATCAGCAATAATTGTACAAACAATAATGAGTTACAAGCTGGCCTGTTTGCTTACCTGTTCTGTATCGTCAAGGATCAAAACAGCACTATCTTGCCCCACAACCACATCAAGACCCTTCTGATGTCTTTGGGTGCAATCACCTTGCGCAATCACTTTAGAATTGAAGTAGATATTTTCTGGGTCAAGCAGCTTAGCCATTTCCAAGGCGTATGCTCGTTCACCCATTGTATATATGTACATTTCAAACAACTTACTTGCTTCTTTTAAAAATGTCCGCACAAAAGGCCTCAATTTGGTCATCATGTGCATAAAATCTAATCTGAACAGATTTCCCTTTAGTGCATCTGTTCATATTTATAAATGAGACCACATAAATGAACAGAACTGAAACAGCTAATAAATGACCAATATACATGGTCCGTAAGAAAAATATAAGGACAAAAAAGATCATTGGGCATTGCACAGATGGCAGATTAGTAGGATCATATGCACAAACTGCTGCCAACAATCAATAGTAAGATTGAGATGGAATAGATACAAAACTATCATATCATAACCTACTAACAACTTGTGCATTTTTTCTGCCACAGAATAGAGACCATAAGATCATAGAATTTGGAACCCACAGCATACAGCGATTGTTTCTGAAGCCTCTAAAAAACAGAGACCATAGTTTTCTGAAACCGTAATAATTTGATATTAATTCAATTAAAAAAATTGATAAAAATCCCACTAAGTTGTTAAGTCAACTCTAGATATGCTATTCTATATATTTCAAACCAAACCCTTCTATCACATATTCACTATTCTATTTGGTAAAGAACTTACTTTTACCTTAATATTTACATTTGATTAATTTCGGCATTATGTAAATTCGTACATTGAACAGATATATATACATGTAAAACCAAAAAAAAATTTAAAAATTATAAGAAAAAAAAAAACACAACACATACCGCTTATTCACATATATTATCTAAGAACTGTAAAAAATGAAAAAAAATACATCATATTCATAATATTATCATAATACCCGGATATAACATTTAGTTATTTAAATTACAATTAAACAATTATCATTCAAAACTAATGATAAGCATGACTGTCTACTGTCTAGATGCCTCTACACAACAATAGTTACAATACTAATAATCTAATTTTAAAACAAGTAATGATAAAACTTTATTTTATAGTGAAAAAAATAGTTAAATATTTATTTTTAATAATATTATTAACTATGAATATCTTTGATATGATTAGAATTTCTTTCTAATTCAATTTATTTCTCTTTAATAAATTTGTAATTGCCCAGTGGTTTGCGCAAGTTATCTGTGCTAGGCTGCTAGCATATATTGCTATATTACTCTGGTTACAAGAATAAAAATTTGTGAGCTTTTAATAAATTTAAGCCAGCAGAAAGAATGTAAAAATTATTCCACAAGAAAATATTTTAAGTTCTCACAAAAAAAAAGGGAAAAAAATATTTGTGAAGACAAAAAGACGCCTAATCCATGCTGTTGTGGATGCCTTATTGCCTAGGTGACGCCTTGACAAACAGAACATAATCATTACTTTATTTCAAGCAGATACTAGTAATGATACCATAAATTTTGATGAACATAATTCATTTTCAATATACAGAACCTCATGACGCATGCAAGTTTAGTAAAATGCAAACTTCCAATGAATCCATAATTATATGATACCTGGCAGAGAATCGGGTGGCATTCTTAGATATTCTTCTTCTGGCATAATATGCCTAAACTGGGTTGAGTTGAGAAGTGTGTGGTCCAGATCAAGAACCAAATTTAGCTTTTTATGGCGGAACAAGTTCTTCAGATCGTTATTGCGCAATCGAGCAATTTCATCATTAGCAAGTCTCAAATCCTGTGCAAGCAAAAACTACTGTTTACTGACTCATAATATTAGAACGAGGTGGGTATGATTAGCTTCGAGGTTATTATCGTTAAGTTGTTCTTCATCAACTGGAGCAGACTCACTTATAGCCAACCTGTTAATCATGCGGTCATCCCAGAGGAAACTATGAGTTCAACAACTTGGTTTTATCAGCTGTTTATATTACATTTTTTTAACTTTTTGGTTATTCAATCTGCTAATTTATAACATATTGTATATTTACTCAGATCTACAGATTGGTCCATTTCACCGGTCCTCTAGTTGACTTTACATCCTCATTTTTTGAGATATAGGACCCTAAAATCTCCAGCTGTATTATATATATGTAGTAGATATCTATGAGGTTGAGATAGCAGAACTGATTGAAATTCTCTTAAGCAAAGTATTAGTTAGGAGTTGAGGTAGGGGTGCAGAGGGGGGAAGGGGGGTTAAGAGGTTAACCTCCAACCCCTGGACAAGAAAGAAAATCGATACCCTGAAACTAAAACCTGCCTGCTTTGGAGTTTGGAGTACCATAAAACTAAAACCCACTTCCTAAATCAACAAGAGCCCAGTACTTTATCCAAATTTTAATTTACCGAAGTTCTAGCCTCGCCAAATTGCCAAAATTTGCAAGAGCATCGACACCCAACCAAGACAAAGGTACAATTTGCAACAGAAGTCATAGCTCCTTGGACTCACATTAAAATTAAAAAAAAAGGTATTTATCTAAAGGTACTGTTGTGCATTATTTATCCCGATCTGGAAAACTTCAGATTGTGCCCCATGGATTATTGGGGTTGTAACAAACATTGATGTAATTAAATTTGCATATTTTTACAATGTCAACCCCCTGAGGCATCCACACTTCAGAAAATAAAGAGAGAATCCATATAAACTAAAGTAAAATTTTCAGCTTATTTTCATGATCTGGATTCTTTTTGTGTTTCCGCCAACTGTCTGCAAAGTAGATAATTATGCTACCCTTTCTTAACCTCGGCCTACATCAGCAAGGCCACAGCTGGACATCGTCTTTAATAATGTCCTATATAAAGTTTTAGATAGGCTAACCTTGTGGATATAGCCAAATGCAACCCCAGACTGTCCCTCATCAGTCTTTTGTCCACACCGTATACACATTCCTCCAATAACACCAGGATGTGTGCAGATATCCTCTTTGATAGACGCTTCTGCATAGAATAGTATATGAGAAGAAACAGTTCTTATTTCAAAAACCCAAATTACCCAATGAAAACATTAAGCAGGCAGCACTATTTTTGGCAGTTCAATATGTTCTGACTTATGACTATATCAATACTTTGACAGGCAAAAAAATATTAATGAGATAGAAGGCACGCATGGAGCAAGGGGTTATCCAGAGAGAGAAGGACGTAGGGTACTAGTAAGAATACACAAAAAAAGATTGAAAAAGCCCCCAAACTGATATATTACACTGGTTTTAAAACATCAGTTCAGAATATTCATATTGTTTGAACATTGGCTACGGGTAAAGAAAACAACACATCTATAAAACAGAATAGATAAGTATTTCACTCGAGGAGTTTTAATCTTAACTACAAATTCCTCAACAGCTGCAACTAGAATTAATATGATAGAACAGGGAAACTGATACAGCTAACAATAATCATAGAAACTACTTGATGGCAAACATGTTTCCAATTTTCCAAATATACTAGGCACGATACAATGTGTGTGTAGAAATTGGAATATTGATCCAAAATTGCACTGAGCAGATAATCACAACATCCCTATAAGTGGAATCCATGCTAACCACAATATTTTTGGAATCATGTAAATGTTTAACTCCTGTAACAGTATATATAGAAATATAGACTGTTTTCTCAACCTTGATTTTATTTAAGCAAAGGGGAACCAGTAGGATTTTAAAAATCACAAACCACTGCCACTCAATGTAGTGACAATTTACCCATATCCACTTGTACTTCATTCAGATTCTAAGCTACTTTGAAGGGATTTATAGATTAGGACATAAATTTTCTTTGAGGTATAAACTCTAAGCTACTTGGAACTGAAAAGTCCTCTCCTCAACCAAGTGTTAGCTATGACTAGGTCAAAAGAACTAAGAAATCTCAAATTAAGCCTGCAACATCATATCCCATGACCATAACCTCCCTGGAAATAATTGTACCATTTTGCACGACCTCAGCCAGTTCTGTCTAATCTTATCTATCTTACTCTTAAGGTGCACAAAAGCTAGTTACAGTAGCAACAAATGTCCTCAAAACGAGTTCAACTGCAAGATTATATCCTACTTCTGTTCACTTTAACCAAATCCACTGGCTAACTTTTGTTAATAAGGACATCCTTCAATTTCAGCTCATCACGTTTCCTGTATACGAAAACTTATACCCCGCAACTCGACCTACCCATCTTGTCTCGTCACTCGTGCACTCAAAAAATGGTCTTTGCGTACAGCCTTAGCAATTGGACCACATTACTAGACCAATTAAGTTTAATGCTAGCGAGGTCAAAGCTCAAAGCTATCTGCTGACTCAGTCAGCTTAGGGAGGAGTTATGTATTACACATGGTTTTTATTCATCCAAAAAACATTCATGACGGTGCATACAAAAGTTATGACAAACTTAGTTACTGTTGTTGTAGATACAAGTCCTACAAAAAGAATACAATAATGTAAATCAACATAAGTACACCATTCCAAAAAATATTACCCAATTTTTTTCCGACTCCACGTGATATCGAGCCATAAGGATCTACAACCTTTTCCAATAACTCCACCTTCTGCTTTTTGGTACTGCAATAAATTCACATGTACATGCAATCATGCGCAATGAAAATTTATAAACAAATATTTTTGTTTTATAATCCTAGTCCTAGAGCAAAAAAAATCCAAAGTACTTTTAGGATGTTATGATACTTTTAGTTACACATACTTGTTAACCAGGTAGTTGTTAGATGAATCGTATTTAAGCGAGGTTTCTACCGATATCACCATATGTGAAAACTGTTTAGGATATTGCAGAAGATAATCTGAGCTACTAAAAAACTCAATTTATTCTAGTTTCATCAATTGTTGTCCTTTAGAATTAATATAGTTTCTCATGGAGGTACTTAGAACTAAGTACAAAAACAGGTACACAAACAGAAAAACCAAAAACTAAATAAAAGAACTACGGATAAGTCAACCCACCACATCTACATCTTATCGGTGCATCTTATCCCACCGAGGGACTTCTTTATTCCATAAAGTACACTAGATATACTAGAACACTTTCAACCCGAAAACAAATATTACACGCCTCATTTCTTCTCCATAGTACTCCACAAAATTGTACTCAGTATACATTATATACAATTAACTAGAGTAATATATTTATACACACGTCATAAAACAACGAGATACATACATATAGTTCTTAACAAAGATCACACAATATTGTCCAACTGATTTTTAAGTACGTAAAATCATAACATAAAATAGTAATCAGGAACTCCACTTAAATTTTTCCGAGAAGCAACTAAAAGACGATTAAAACTAAGAAATGCATACAGTTCAATTATAATGTTATCAATTACGAAATGCATACAGTGCAATTACAATGTTATCAATTACGAAAATATACCTAAACAGTTCCGAGTCGTAGTCATTCTCATTCTCATTTTCATCATCCTCATCGCCAGGCTCCGGAGACGTATCGGAAGTACAATCCAACTCCGCATCGAGAAACGACGCAAAGTCATCGCCACTGCTCGACGAGTGCACAGGAGAATCACTTACAACACTCATCTACAACACACAAACACATACAATTCAACTTAGCATCATATATATACGCATTCATATAATTAAACGACTTAAAATGAAACCCTAACCCTAATTTTAAATGCACACGTAAATGAACTTGTGAAAAGCCTAATTAAATAAAGTAATTAATTGATTAATTATGTAAATAGATATTTAAACTGAGATAAAAAATGAATTAGTTGATGTTACCTGTGTAATAATGGAGGTCCGGCTCAGATTTGGTGGATTAGTTTGTGAAGGGAATAGAGGGAGATATAGTTGTGTGTATTGTATGTATAGGTTGAGAGAAAGAAAGAGAGGGAAGTTTTATGATGAGTAACCGACTAGGAATTAATGGGCTATGTTTGGACTTTTTGGGCCTTGGACTGATACTTTTCTAATGGCCCAAAATGAAAAAAGAAAATCACAACATATAAAAGAATGTTAGTAACACTTATTGTTTTTCAGGGGGAAAAGGAAAACAGAAAAGAAGAGATGGAAAAATATCCTAGGGCATCTCCAATAAGAAGTTGCCTTAAGGGTTGCAAACCTAAGTCAAATCAACATTTATATTATATTTTATTTTCTCTTACATCCATCTCATTGTTAGCAACTTTTATTAAAATTTTACTCCAATAGTTGGCAACTCCAAAAGTTGCTAATGTGGTCCCCATATACACTTTATTTTAAAAATTAAAAATATCAAAAACATAAAAGTGGATAGAGGTAAATATGCTTTTGGATTGTTTAATGAGTTTTATCCAAATTAGGAAGTTGCCAATTTTTGCCAACCTTGCTAGGCAACCAAGAGGCAACCTTCCCACTCCAATAGGTTGGCAACCAAGATTGTCTTGCCATGTAGGCTTGGCAACCTTCTTAGCAACCCCTATTGGAGTTGCTCTTATGTGCTCCAGAGTTGAAGAGAAAGGAAATATATAGTAATCTTTCCTATGCTCCTGAGTTACAAAGGAAAGAAAAGAAATTTTGTAATTTTACTACAATGTCCTTGAAAATATGAATATCATATATTTTACAAATTTAATCTGCAACCGGCATAAAAATTCTTTCAAATCTGTAACCAGCATAAAAATTGATCATGTTAATTTATAAATATACAAAAACTTAATGATGAAGAAAAGAAATGAATTTCACTAACTGAATAAAGGAGTACAGCTTCTGTGTTTATATACAAGTTTAGAATCTAACTAACCTGCTAACTAACTTTCCCTCCTAAACTATACAATTTGAGTATGTACAATTACTAAACTGCCCTGACTATTTCTACCTATTTACAACTCTGTTTGTACTAGTTGACTGCATATTTTGACTTGAGCTTGAACAATCTTCATTCTCCTCAATATCCCCCCTCAAATTTGGAGGTGTGAATATATTCAAAGCTCCTAATTTGCCCAGTAGAAAGGAAGTTCTAGCAGCAGTAAGAGGTTTTGTAAATAAATCAGCAGGTTGAAGTTTGGTTGACAAGTATGTAGGAAGCAAAAATCCAGATTTCACATGATCTCTGACTAGATGACAATCTAGTTCTATATGTTTGGTACGTTCATGAAGTACTGGATTTTCTGCAATGCTTATGGCTGAGGTGTTGTCACAGTAGAGATGAATAGGAGTAGGAATAGAAAAATGTAGTTCTGTAAGTAGATTGTAAATCCACTTAACCTCACACAAAGCATTAGCCATAGACCTATATTCTGCCTCTGCAGAAGACCTTGCAACAATATTTTGCTTCTTGCATTTCCAAGACAGAAGTGAATTTCCCAGCATAACACAGAAACCAGAAACAGATCTCCTAGTCATAGGACAAGTAGCCCAATCTGCATCAGTATAGACCTGTAATTGTAAAACACTGGTTGAAGACAACAAAAGACCTTGACCTGGTGATTTCTTTAGATATCTGACAACTTTAAGAGCAGCTTGCCAATGCTGATCAGTCGGTTGAGACATAAACTGACTAAGAATATGAACAGCATATGACAATTCAGGTCTGGTGATAGTTAGATAAATGAGTTGACCCACTAGTCTTCTATAGGCTGTACCATCAGATAATGGATTTCCTGATAATGTATGAAGATTGTGTTGAGCTGGTAAAGTAATCTGACTCGGCTTAGAACCAAGAAGACCAGCTTGATGAATAAGATTTAGAGCATACTTTCTCTGATGAAGATATATACCATTATGAGATCTTGCTATCTCTATTCCAAGAAAGTAGTGTAGATGACCTAAATCTTTCATTTTAAACTGAGATAGAATAAAATCCTTTACAGCTTGAATCTTACTTGAGCTTGAGCCTGTTAGGATAATATCATCCACATAGACTAATATGGCTGTGAATGACTGAGAATTATGATAGATAAACAAGGAATTATCTGCTTGAGACTGAGTAAACCCATACTTTAGCATTGCTTTAGAGAATTTAGAGAACCATTCTCTAGGAGCCTGTCTAAGACCATATAAAGACTTTATTAACTTGCAGACAGGGTGAGATCCTTTAAAATCAGGTGGTATGGCTACTCCAGGAGGTATTTTCATGTAGATTAATTCATGCAAATCACCATGTAGAAAGGCATTTGTAATATCTAGTTGATGTAAAGACCAATTCTGAATTGCAGCTAAAGACAGGACAATTCTGACTGTAGTCATTTTAGCCACTGGAGCATAAGTCTGAAAATAATCTACCCCATGAGTTTGAGTAAAGCCCTTAGCCACTAACCTTGCTTTATACCTGTCTACAGTACCATCTGCTTTGTATTTAACCTTGAATATCCATTTGCAATCAACATCCTTCTTATCAGAAGGTAGATCAGTAATAACCCAGGTGTGATTAGATTCTAGAGCATTCAACTCTGTTTGTATAGCAGCACACCAAAGAGGATCAGTAACAGCTTGCTTATAGTGAGTTGGTTCAAAAACCTTCATAGAATTTGCTACAAAGGATTGATAATTTGGTGAAAGATGAGTAATAGAGTCCACTGTTTGAATTGGATGTTTTAAAGTACAGTTTGCTGTGGAGTTTGATAGATAAGATGGAAGACCTGTATATTCAGAAAATTTAGATGGAATAGTTTTAGTTCTGACAGGTCTGGTGGAAGGAGGAGGATGTTGGTAATGGGATTGAAATGATTCAGATGTAGTATTATGTGAAGAATTTTCTGGAGAATTTGAATTGGAAGTAGCTTGAGAATTTGAATTGAGAGGAGTTTGAGAGTTATTTATAGATTCATTCTGAGATGTTGACTGAAAAGAACTATCATTGTTTATGTCATCAATAAATGTATGATGTTCAGGAAATAACAAATAAGAAGATTTAGCATTTTTAGTAGCATAAGGGAAAATATTTTCATAAAATACTACATCTCTAGATATGAAAGTTTGATTTGTTTCAAGATGAAGTAATCTGTAACCTTTCTGGTTGTGAGGATAACCTAGAAAGATGCATTTATAAGCTCTTGGAAAAAATTTATCCTGCCTTTTTGACAAGGTGGAAGAAAAACATAAACAGCCTAGTACTTTTAAATGACAATAGTGAGGTGGTTTCTTAAACAACAACTCATATGGTGTTTTGTTTTGAAGTAGAGTACTAGGTGTTCTATTTATAAGATAGGTTGCTGTCAAAAGACAGTCTCCCCAGAAATGAATTGGTAAAGATGCTCTAAATCTAAGAGCTCTAGCCACTGCAAGTAAATGTCTATGTTTTCTTTCCACTCTCCCATTTTGTTGGGGAGTGTGAACACAAGAATGCTGGTGAATTATACCATGCTGATTGAACAAAGAAATGAGATTGGAATTGAAGAATTCAGTGCCATTATCAGTTCTAATAAACTTGACAGTGACATTGAAATGATTTTGAACATAATTGAGAAATTTTTCAAATAGACCATAAACTTGAGTCTTAGAGGTCAAAAGATATGTCCAAGTGCATCTACTAAAATCATCCACTATAGTTAAGAATGATTTGCAAGTATTATAAGTAGCAGATTTATAAGGACCCCAAAGGTCACAATGCAACAATTCAAAGCAAGTAGAAGCTCTGTGTTCACTCACAGGAAAAGGTTGTCTACAAAATTTAGCATACTGACAAATATCACAAGGTACATCATGATTACAAACTTGAGATGACAAATAGTCTATAGATTTAAGAACAGTTACAGGGGAGTGCCCTAGTCTATCATGCCACAATTGGCTTATTTCTTGGGCTTTAGATGTAGCTTTGACAGAAGTTGAAGAATTTGCAATGATATTGGATGATTTTGTAGCACTGAGTGAACTTGAAGGAAGAACAATCTTGTAGAGATTTCCATGAAGCTTACCAATCCCCATCACCCTCTTCATAGGGGCCTGAATAATACAGTGATGAGAATTGAAGTAAACTTGACAATGAAGAGTAGTAGAGAGTTTACTAATGGAAATTAGATTAAACTGAAAATCAGGTATGAGTAAGACATCATATAGAATAATGTCAGATGTAAGAAATATGTTTCCTTTGAAATTAACAGTGGTAACTTGACCATTAGGAAGACATATGGTAATATGACAAGCACTGATATTATTCAACAGACCATAATGACAGGTAATATGATCTGTTGCTCCAGAATCCAGAATCCAATCATTAGAATTATGACAACTAGCAAGACATACAGTAGTCATGGATGAGCATAAGGAATTTATTCTACCTGACTGAGGAGCCTCCATAGAATGAACAGATGTAGTTGATTGATTAAGAAGAGACATCAATTGTTGATATTGTTCAGTTGTCAAAGAAGAATTATTAGCACTAGCTCCAGACTGCAGATCATTTACTTCAGATGTAGAGTTACCATTTCCATCTTCATTGCTATTAAGCACTGGAGCTGCAATTTTATTGCCTGAAACACTTGGAAACTTGGTAAAGCGATTAGTTGGAGGCTTATTTCTTGGTGGAAAACCAATGAGATGATAACACCTGTCTCGAGTGTGATTAGTGCCATGACAATGAGTACATTCCAAAACAGTTCTCTTAAACTGGGATTTATTCTGAAAATCCACATTCATTGAGTTTTTCTTGAAATCAGATTTAGCAAATCGATTGCCAGAGGATGTAGATACATTTCTTGACAACATAACAGCTGACTCAGGTGTATTAACATTCAAGTGTGCATAATTTCTCTGTCTTTCATCTTGTTGCAACAGCCCTAAAACTTGAGTTAGTTTAGGCATTGGGCTCATCATTAGTAATTGTCCTCTGATATTAGTAAAACTTTCACTTAATCCCATAAGAAACTGAGTAACTTTCATTGTCTCTTCAAACTGTTCAACTTCAGCCTTTGCTTTACAAGTACAGACACATACACATTTAGGCACATTTGACACATTCAGAAGATCATCATACAACTTCTTGAACTTAGTATAATATGAAGAAACAGACATATTATCTTGAGTTAATTCAGATAACTCTTTCTTGATCTCAAACAATCTAGGTCCATTGCTTTGAGTAAAACGCACATTTAGATCATTCCACATTTCAGAAGCAAGAGTCACATATACCAGACTTGATCTTATTTCAGGAACTATTGAGTTCAGAATCCAGGTTATTATCATGTCATTACATCTTTGCCATGAATCAAAGTAAGGAGAAGTATTACCAGGAACTTTGTAGCGTCCAGTCACAAAACCTAATTTGTTCTTTGCAGAAAGAGCGAGAGTCATTGATCGTTTCCACTTGTTGAAATTATCACTAGTAAGCGATGTTGCAACCAAAACTTGACCTGGATGATCTGATGGATGAAGATATAGCGGATGACTTGATTCGAGAGTAATCGTGGTGAAATTCTCATCAAACTCAGTAGTATTGTGTTCTGTATTTGCTAAATTTGATGTGTTTGTTGTAGTATTTGATGTATTTGCTGTGTTATTGTTTGGAACAGATGACGCCATTGAGATGTTTGATAAAAGGTCACAAAGAAATCAAGAAACAATACTTGATTTTTAGAGAAAGATCAAGCAATCAAGAACAACAAAGTGATACGAATTGATCAAAATGCACAAATTGATCAACAAAAATACAGATTTGATTAGCAAATTGTAGAGTAACGAATCAAAAGAAAAGAACAAACAGATTGTAAGTATATGTATGTATTCATCAGGAATGAGTTTTAGAAATTCACAGCGACAGATGATGATGATGTTGATGAAGACGATGAAGATGATGCGGAAAGCTCTGATACCATATACAAAAACTTAATGATGAAGAAAAGAAATGAATTTCACTAACTGAATAAAGGAGTACAGCTTCTGTGTTTATATACAAGTTTAGAATCTAACTAACCTGCTAACTAACTTTCCCTCCTAAACTATACAATTTGAGTATGTACAATTACTAAACTGCCCTGACTATTTCTACCTATTTACAACTCTGTTTGTACTAGTTGACTGCATATTTTGACTTGAGCTTGAACAATCTTCATTCTCCTCAATAATAAAGTTCTGGAGCACTTTAGTACAGAATACTACTACATGAATATTTAAGGTTAGCAAAGTAGTGAGTTATCAAATTTAACATAGTCACTGTCTATGGGCATCTAAAATTTAACAAGGACTAAACAATTGATTAGGGACTTAAAAAGTTTGTTCATGGAATCAAAGTAAAATCTATTATATATATAATAGGCCAACACAAGATAAAAATTGTGAGATTTTTTAATGTATTGTAATTACCAATTTATCCCTCTATTCTCAAATTTTTGAAAAAATGGTTGTTGGTGGGGATTGAACTCGGGTCTTCAAGTTATTTAACATATCTTTCTACCACTACACCACTCAATCACATATGTTGTAAATCATACACATTATAGATGTATGTGTGTGTTGTGCGAATATAGTATGATTACTAATTTATCCCTCTATTCTCAATTTTTTGAAAAAGTTATGGTTGGTGGGAATTGAACTTGGATTCCCGAGTTAATTAACAAATCTTTTTACCACTACACCACTCAATCACATGTGTTTTAAATCATACACATAAAAGATGTATGTGTGTGTTGTTTTAGTGAACAAAATTTCTAATATTATAATATTACGACATATTAGTAATTTTTTGTCATGTTGCATTTACATTTATTGATTTAAACTATAACATATTAAATTAAAATATAAATTATTGATACATAATATATGGTTTGATAATATTATAAAATTGTAATAACAATAATAATCAACATAATAATAAAAAAAATTACTGTATAATTATTCCCTTAAACAACCTAAGCACTCATCTATACGTGTTTTCAATAATACACATGATATCTCTATGTATACCGCTTAAGCGGGGCAATATTTGGTTTTATATAAAGAAACAATATGAAATGCATAATGTATTTTTTATGAAAAATATTACATATATGATCAAGTCAATAACTAAAGTACTTTATTACTGATTTGAAAGCACCAATTTACTCCTAAGTTCCTATTAATATATAGAAGTATTATTCTTAATGATATTCAAACGTGGATCACCGAGTTAAATTATGCATCTTCATACCATTAGATCACATATTCACATGTATTTTAAATTATACACACAATATGTATTATCGATAAAATAATTACGTAAAATACATGATTGGAGATCCAGCTAAATGGATGCATCATTTTTGAAGAAAATTTAGGAATGTAGGTGCTCTAAAAAATCGTCTTAATTAATAATTAGACAACACCTATAAAACACTCAAATTATATTCTATGGCCCACAACAAAATTATAACCTGACATGATTGCTATCAATACTACTCATATTAGTTTTCAAAGTACAAATTTGAACATATTTAAGTAAGTACAAAATAACCACATAGGCAATTAACAAGATTAAATCTATGAAAATCAATTACATGTTTCAAACGATACTGATCATGAATAGTTTAATTAAAAAATACAATTTAAGCTAGCGACCCGTGCCTCGCACGGGTTTTTATGCTAGTTAATAAATAGTACTCCATAACAAGTCTCAGAATCAAACTAACAGAAGTTAAAAATTCAATTTTATTTTAGAATCTAGTACTCAACGACTCAGAATTAATCTCAACAAAGACTCGATCAAAAATAACATATATTCTTCCAGCAAGCAGATGTAGAAGAAGTAGTAGCAGAGTATACTATATTGTGAGAAGAAGTAGTAGCAGAGTATACTATATTATGAGACCCACGTCCCATGTTTTAATGGATAGATATGGGTATTTTCGGATATTGAAAGTAGGGAGATAACATAACTTCCTTTCCATCCCAATCTTTCCAATTTTGGAAAGAAAGTTTTGGGGTCAAAATCTATCCAATCTTTTTTTCCCTTCTGCCCACTTCTCTCCTGCAAAAAACAATGGAGCACGCCTAGAAAAGAAAATTTTAAAATTTTCCACCCAAATTTCTTCTCTTCTCTCCCAATTTCAACTCGGGAGCACAGTGTAAAAGTTATTTAATTAAGGGTAGAAGGAATCTAAAGATACCTTTAGATAGTTTACCTAAAGTCAAGTTAATAAAACAATGAAATTACAATGAAAAAAAATTAATTTTAAGTTAATTAAATTTACTTATTTTATGCGGCTATTTGTTTAGCTCGTTTTTTGTTTCACAATCAGGTTGTAATTGACATTTGTCCCGGCTAGGTTCCAATGTTTGAATGATAATAAAATATTCTTGTTCGTAAAAAAAAAATCTACTTGTTTTATATGAATTACATTACATCTTTGATAAATCTAAATAATGAAAAATTATTTTCACTTATGAAATTACATTTTAAAATGTTACGTTATAATTTGATCTTCATGTATGATAATAGTGATGGCTTAATATGTTTGTAGCTTAATTTTAGGTAATTATCTAACATTATCTTTAAATTTCCTTTACCCTTTAATTAATTTAATGTATATAATATTACAAGGCCATGGTACAATATATAGTTGAAGTTTATAGAAAGTTTCTAGTAGTTTGTTTCATGAAACAATATACCTTCATATAATTGAAATAAAGGGGTTAGGGTGGTATGATTATATACCTTTTTATGATGATATGGTTATATACCATCATATAACTGAACTAAAGGGGTTAGACGCTCTTATTGTTTTATGTTATTTTTCAGAAGTTACTCTACATGGACCTATTCCTTATGTTAATAAAATATTAATTAATTAATATTGGTTATAAATTTCTCTTGTTATAAACCCATTTGCAAGTTTGTAATAAAATATTTGTATAAACAAATTGCAACATTTGACACTAAAATGAGGGAAAGTGTTCAATTTTTCCTTAATTGGGTGTTATCTATTCTCAATCATCATCTTCTCTAATTTTTTTCTCAACATTTTTTTTATCTCTACTTCCGATTTGAGCTACAAATTAATTTTATGGATGTGATTTGTGATCTTCTATTGCATCTCGTGGTTCAACTTGTATTTTGGTTCATGATCCAATTCAGTATCATAGAGGATAAAATCATAAAGTTACAGTCATTCGGGCGTTTATATACTCTAGTTAAACTCTTTACAAATCAAAAAAGCAAATATTTTAACATTCACGTTCTAGTCGGTTATTCAAAATAATCTGTCCATCCTAATCGACTACGATCAATGGTTCTACCGAAGCTTCGAAGTGCAAATCAGCTCAATATTCATCGAGTTATGTCATCGTCCACCAGAGTATTCCATTTGTGTACTCAACTTCGTAGGTCTTCTATAGACACTAGCTGATATTAGTGGCACAATCGTTATGTGTTGATTAGTCTAATTAGTGGAGTTGAAATCAATTGATTATATTATAAGTTGTTGCTTGCTAACCGAGGTGTAAAAATTTGGTTTAAGTGGGATTGCTATGCGTAACATTACACATTGGTTGATTCTGCATTTTTTCATGAGCGATTAGTTGGCTTTTATGAACACCTAATAATTCGTGGTTAATCGTTATGTCATATTTGCTCACCAGAGATAAATGCATATAGACATCACGTAGTTCTCTATGTTGTTCATTGTTTTCACATTTATAGTCCAAAATCTTATTCATTGTTTTCACATTTATAGTCCAAAATCGATGAGCTTAGCTAACTTGTGAAAAATGTAAAAATTGAGTCTAATAAACTAATTTGTTTGGATTTTTATTCGGGAGTATAGCGCTATTTGGTTCAAGTGTTATTACTTTTGTAATTTTTCTTTTACTTGTATTTATCAAGTGTTAGAGCAACTCCAACAGCCTCCTTGTGTTTTCCTTATAAATATTATAAAATATTAGGATATTAGTGATTTAGGATACTATAAGGTATGACAACTCCAACAAGCTTCCTTATAATTGATCCTTATATTATTAAATAATAAATAAAAGGAAGGAAGCAAGAACAAAAAAAGAGGAAAACAATTGAAAAGATGAGGGAAAATAATATTTTATTGATAAAAGTGAAATAAGGGAGCCCTTAAAGATAAGGGATGACATGATGCTCTTAACTTTTTAAGGAAAAGTTAAGAGCCTCTTGGAGCACAATTTTAAACATAATCCCTTATAATTTGAGTTAGGAGGTCATATAAGGGATTTCTTGGAGTTGCTCTTATGGTTGTGCTCTGGTTGATTTTTCTAGATTCATGTTAATTTTTCTGTACCTATGTCATGCTATAATTCTTTGTTCGGATCCGTGCAGGATTCTTGTCCTTTTGGTTTTCTAATGTTTTGATCATGATAATTAATTGGTAATTTGCATGCTTAATTAGTTAGGTTGATTTAACATCAGTTTGCTTGCATAAGCTTACCAATTAGTTTTTACATGTTTTAGTAATACTAAGTTTGCCATGTTACATGGTTTATGTCAGCATGTTTTATGTGGTCTTGGATATTATTTTAGTTTGGCTTCTATTATTACACATTATCTGTTAATTTTGTATTGTTCTTATCATTTGCTACTCTTTTTATTACTGTTTATTATCCTGTCATGTTCGGTGGCGTTAACAGTAGGTTTAACCACATGAAATTGTGATTTGATTTTTTTTAAAAGCGTTTTTTTTAAAAAAAGGAGGGGGGAAATATTTCGTTGTCATAATTATTGGCCTTGATATCTTTAGCAACTGTGGTGGTATCTCTGTCGATTGCTTGTGTCTCCATTTTGTTATATTTAGCGGAGTCATAATACTTGTTTTGTTTCTCTACATATGCTGATAATTTATTAGTAATTCTTGGATTGTAGTTACTCATTTTTTTTGTACCAGTTTAATATGGTAGACATGATCTTGGTTTTATTGAAAAAAAAAACTTTGGCAAGATTATGATTATATGCGTTTTATTTTATGTTTAAACTTGTCAACATGGAATAGGATGAATAAAGGATTAATTAATCAGTAGTGTAGCTTGTTGGTTGGTTTATTAAATAGGCTTCAACTTGTAACTGCATGCATGATTTACTAGTTGTACGAGTTTTTTAACTTTACTAATTTATTTAGTAAATAATTGTATTTGCTATTTTTATGCAATTGTATTAATTGATATTAATTTGTAATCTTGATTTCAGAAACGTCGGGAGTTGATGGAGCTAGCTTGTCTGGTGGTGGTGATAGGCGTGTGACTGCTGAGGGCCTAATACGGTGACCCTTGTGGTGCCAAATACGGCTGTACCGGTAACCGCTCAAGCGAAAAAACCGGAGAAATTCAGTGGGCTGAATTTTAAGAGGTGGCAACAAAAGATGTTGTTCTACCTGACCACCTTGAACCTTGTGAGGTTCTTGACTCAGGATGCACCTAAGCTGAAAGAAGGTGAAACCGATGTTCAGCTTATTAGTGCGGTCCAAGCTTGGAACCACTCGAATTTCTTGTGTAGAAATTATATAAAGTGATTCACTGTACAATGTGTATAGTGTGCTGAAAATGTCCAAAGATTTGTGGGACTCACTCGACAGAAAGTATAGAACCGAGGATGTGGGTACTAAGAAGTTTATAGTGTCCCGACTTCTTGAGTTTATGATGGTGGATTCCAAGAAGGTGGTTAGTCAAGTTCAAGACCTTCAGATGATCATGCATGACATGGAAGCTGAGGGTATGCCCATGAATGAAGCCTTCCAAGTAGCCGTTATTATTGAAAAATTACCCCTAGTTGGAAGGACTTCAAGAATTATTTGAAGCATAAGCGAAAGGAGATGACGGTGCAAGACCTTGTCTTGAGACTCCGAATTGAGGAGGATAATAAGAATCGGTATATCTCTTCCTCTAGTGCTAATGTTGTGGAGGTCAAGAAGAACTCCAAGTTCGAGAAGGGGAAACCAGACAAGAGGCCCAATTTGGGACCCAAAGGTGGAGTTTCTAAGAAGAAATTTCAAGGAAAGTGTTTCAACTATGACAAGATGGGTCACAAGTCAACTGAGTGCAGACTTCCAAAGAGGAAGAAGCACGAGGCCCACATGGTGGATGATGTGGCTCAAGATATATCTGAAATCAGTCTCTCTGCTATGGTGTCCGAAGTGAACCTCATCGGCTCCAACCCGAAAGAATGGTGGATTGACATTGGTGCTACAAAGCACATATGCTCTAGCAAGGATTTGTTCCACACCTTCACACCAACTGAGACTGGAGAGAAGCTATTTATGGGAAACTCTGCAACATCTGAAGTCCTTGGGAAAGGCAATGTTGTGCTGAAGATGACCTCTGGCAAAGAATTGACTCTCAATGATGTCCTCTATGTGCCGGAGATACGAAGGAACTTGGTTTCTGGCTCGTTGCTGAACAAGCATGGATTCCGCATAGTAATTGAATCTGATAAGGTTATTTTGTCCAAGAAAGGAATGTTTGTGGGAAAAGGTTTTGTAACCGAGGGGTTATTTAAGCTTAATGTAATGACTGTGAAGAGTATTAATAATAATAATAATTCTTCTGCTTACTTGCTTGAGTCTTCAAATTTGTGGCATGGTAGACTAGGTCATGTTAATTATGAAACAATGCGTAGATTAATTAACTTGAACCATATCCCAACATTCCAAATTAGTTCGAAGCACAAATGTGAAATTTGTGTAGAGGCAAAATTAACAAGATCATCTTTTCAAACTATTGAAAGACATACAAAACCCTTGGATTTGATTCACAGTGATGTGTGTGATTTAAAATCAAATCAAACAAGGGATGGTTATAAGTACTTTGTCACGTTTGTGGATGATAGTACAAGATTTTGTTGTGTTTATTTGCTTAAGAGCAAAGATGAAGCTGTAGAGAAGTTTGAGCTCTATAAAAATGAAGTTGAAACTCAACTTAAGGGAAAAATAAAAGTAATAAGAAGTGACCGAGGTGGTGAATATGTGTCACCTTTTGGTGAATTCTGTGCGAAACATGGAATTATTCACGAAGTCACTGCACCGTATTCGCCTCAATCAAATGGTATTGCTGAGCGTAAAATTAGGACCTTGGAAGAAATGTGCAATGCAATGTTGCTCATTTCAGGGTTGCCTACAAATATGTGGGGAGATGCTGTCACGTCAGCAAATTATCTTTTGAATAAGATACCCCAAAAAAATCAAGAGCTAACTCCTTATGAATTATGGAAAGGAAAGAAACCTTCTTATAAATTCTTACGTGTGTGGGGGTGCCTTACAAAGGTTCTTGTACCAGAACCAAAGAGGGTGAAAATCGGTCCAAAAACCGTGGATTGTATTTTTATTGGGTATGTGCCTAACACTACAGCATATAGATTTCTTGTGCACGAGTCGAAAATCCCTGACATACACAAGAACACTATAATGGAATCGAGAAATGCTTCATATTTTGAACATATATTTCCTCGAAAATCCAAAGAAAGTTCAAGTTCATCGAAACGGACACGTGAAACTAATTCTGAAAATGAATATAGTGGTGACGAGGAACAAGAAAGTATGGATGAACTTGAAACAGAGGATGCACCTCGTCGAAGCAAACGAGCCAGAGTAGAAAAATCCTTCGGGCCGGATTTTCTAACTTACTTGCTCGAAAATGAACCACAGTCTTATTCAAAAGCTGTGCATTGTCCGGATGGTCCTTTTTAGAAAGAGGCTATCAAGAGTGAGGTTGATTCTATTATTCAGAATCATACTTGGGAATTGGTGGATCTTCCTCCGGGATGTAAACCACTAGGATCTAGATGGATTTTTACTAAGAAAATGAAATCAGATGGATCCATTGATAAGTACAAAGCCCGACTTGTGATTCAAGGTTTTCGCCAAAAGAAAGGCATTGATTATATTGACACATATTCTCCGGTTATGAGAATGGCATCTATAAGGATGATAATTGCTATTGCAACATTGCGAAATCTTGAAGTGCATCAGATGGATGTAAAAATTGCCTTTCTAAATGGAGATTTACATGAAGAAATCTACATTAAGCAACCTGAGGGTTTTATGGTTCCTGGATTGGAAAACAAAGTGTGTAAGTTAGTGAAGTCAATATATGGCTTAAAGCAAGCGCCACGAGATTGGCATCAAAAATTTGACAGTGTTATATTATCGAATGGATTTAAGATCAACGAATGTGACAAGTGTGTATATGTCAAAGATACAATAGAGGGATATGTGATCTTGTGTATTTATGTTGATGATATGCTCATCGTTGGTAGTAATGACAAAATGTTAAAATCTACCAAAGACATATTATATTCAAGATTCCACATGAAAGATATGGGCTTAGCTGATGTGATTCTAGGGATAAAGATCCTGAGAACGCCAAGTGGACTTATGCTAAATTAGTCACATTACGTTGATAAGATCCTTGAGAAATATAATAAAGATGATTCTAGTGTGTCAAGAACCCCTTTTGATACGACTTTACATCTATCGAAAAATAAAGGTGAGGGTGTTTCTCAAGGAGAGTATGCTAAAGTAATAGGAAGTCCGATGTACTTAATGAATTGTACACGACCAGACATTGCCTTTACAGTTAGTAAGCTAAGCCGAGACACGAGTAATCCAGGTGTGGAACACTGGAAAGCGATAACTAAATTGCTTAGGTACTTAAGGTATACGCGTGATTATGGATTGCATTACTCAAGATATCCTGCTGTCCTAGAAGGTTATAGTGATTCAAACTGGATTAATGGTGTAAAAGGATCAAAGTCCACCAGCGGATATGTTTTTACGCTAGCAGGTGGAGCGATCGCGTGGAAATCTTTGAAACAAACGGTGGTGACCAAGTCTACCATGGAGGCTGAGTTTATTGCTTTGGATAAAGCAGTAGAACAAGCTGAATGGTTACGCCAATTTTTAGAGGATATTCCAAGATGGGAAATGCCAGTGCCACCACTTTGTATACATTGTGATAGCACGGCAGCAATTGGTACAGCCGAGCGTGTACTATATAATGGAATGTCGAGACATATTCGTCGGTGACATAATTCCGTTAGACAACTACTCTCAACTGGAGTTATCACTATTGATCATATTAGGTCAAAAGATAACACTACAGATCCGCTAACCAAAGGGTTAATAAGAGAGTTAGTTGAGAAATCATCGAAAGGAATGGGACTAAAGCCCATTATAAAAGTCGATACAAAGGAAACCCAACCTTGTTGACTGCAGATCCCAAGATCTAGGTTCAATAGGACAACCTAACTATAAAGACTTAGTGAGATCAATGTGGGGCTTTTACTCCCAGGTCCATTCCTATGATGAAAAAATAGTGATAAAATTTGGGTAAGGCTAAGCTATGCTTTTAATGATCCTTATGTGTCGATATGTCGAACAAATAATACTTTTGTATTGTTCAAGAGATCACCTAAGAGAGTGAAGTGGGGTCGCTTCAAGAAGGAATTGTGGAGGATTTTTTAAGCTTTTAGGAAGTATAGTAACAGATTGTACCTGAAATCACAATAATAACAAGAAAAATACCGAAAGAATGTTTCAAGGCACGTGAAAACCACGCTATCCTTAAAATAGATAAGCCTCTTCCACGTGGTTCTTGAAGGTTGTTTGTGGCTTCCGTCTCCCAGGATACAACGAAACGAGGTGATCTTAAGCACTAGAGATCTACCTCCTACGAACAGAACAAATACCACTCTATCACACAGAAATGAACCTAAATAGCTCTAAGAAGAATCCAAGAAAAGACTATAAAAGCTTGAGAGATTTTTTATATACAAAATAATGAAACCAAGCTCTCCTTATATAGGAGTGGAAATTTGTGACCCCCACACGCAATCACTTTTGTAACCCCCAAGAATTAATTTTGTAACCCCCAACATATAATGAATATTGGAGTTACAAAATTAAAATGGAGTTACAAAATTAAAAAATAAAATGAACTAATTTTTTTATTCAAAATATAGTCCAACATAATGACAACCTGATTTGAGCTTTATGGTCATAACATCATGTTTTTAAATATTCTCTTCAATTTGATAATCTTTTATCCAACAAAAACGAGCTATAAATTTCCAAAGGGCCTTTCTGCGAGGTATACTCTCCCATGCGAGGTCTATTCTCTAATTTTCACAAATACAAGCTCGACAAATTTTGAATTCAAGAGCTCGATGAAGATGTGTCAAATGGCCATGAATTTAAGAAGATTTAAGATCTTGCCAAGAGTTTCAAAAGCTCAAGCTGACAAAAAGTAACTCTAAAGCTCGACAACTGAATAAAAGTGAACCTGAAATCTCGACGAAAATGACTCAAAAGCTTGATAAATATTAATCCAAAAGCAGATTTCCAAAGAGCAAGTCGGAATCCACTAAGAATGTGATCAACAAATGTTTCATAAAAACTGAAACCTAATTTGTTTCCTACAAGCATAACAAATGATCTACAAAAGCTGTCAGGCCTTGCAAAATCTTCCTCATGGGTTGAAAGAACGTGACAAGACTTATCCGAGTTTCGCCAACAAGTTTCTTTAGATTGCTGCATATTTTGATCTCAAAAACAACGAGAAGTCTCCGGTGATTAAAGTCAAAATAATTCAGCAGTCCATCTGCTATGACAGTGAACATCAATGGTCCATCATAGTTTCATGGGACTATGTTGTTCAAATCATAAGAGGTATACTCTCTCCGAGAAAGCTAAAAATGGCTACAAGAACATTCCTTAACTGGTACAAGAGGACTGATTACACTGCATATTGCATTCTACACCAGACCAGTCTCAAGGCAGCCTTGCCAGAGGTCCTTTATTTATTATATGAACACTATCAGATATGACGAAAAAGGGAGCACAATATTTCCATTCATTTACGTCACGATGAAAGATACCCTCTTTGCAAATGGAAAATGGACTCACCCGATCAAATTGATTCAATTATTGTCATGAAAAGACCAGATAATGATTGTTGGCTAAAGGTACAATGCCTAACAATATTTGATTTATTTCATGAATTTAGTATTATCAACGTGGCAAGATCTTTGCATTCCATAATCTAATGTTCTAACTAATGCCACTTCTATATAATATGTATATATTGTATTTATTTTGCATTGTTGCAGTCAACAAGGAGAGATTGTTGTAGAGTTTTGCCATCAAGTAAACACTCAAATATGAACCTATGGGTTGGAAAATGCAGAACATGCAAAATTATTGGAGTATAGCTGTAAAACTAAATATGTGACCAGTTCACAAGTCATATACAATATATGTGCAAAGCCAAGCTACGGAAGATTTTAACTCTATGAAGTTTGGACATCAAAAAAAGCAAGAACCATCACCTCTGAACCAATACTGGTTTATAGCACTAAGGAGAGATACTTCAGCACATTACCGTGTGTGTGAAACAGAGAAGTCAATTTAAAGTCAAAATTCATAGTTGACTTTTCTCATATGATCTTGGGCTGCTCCAAGTGGAATTTGATATCTGAGTCTGTCTAGGATGGAAGAGGTTATCTTCGCGTAGACTATTGAATCACTGAAATTCGATATCTAGAACTCATGATATGACCCAAACAATTAGTCTTGCACGTGCGGTCAAATGAATCCAAATTTTATTGTAATTTAGATTCAATTCTTTCCAATTTAGAATTTCATACTTTCTACAATAAAATACTAGTGTCCATCATTCCAATCTACTGTCCAGAACCTATTTTGGCTTCCATCATTTAGAATCCCAAGAGTACAATTGGAGTAATATATTTCTTTTCCATCTACTTGGTAAATACGTCCGTACAAAACATTACTATTATCCATTGTGAAAATTATAGTTTCCCTTCACTTAACACCAAATTGCTGAAAGACTGTGCCAAGGTTGTATAGATGTCCTCCAAACATATTGTAAGATACTGAACAACGAAAACCAGCAACTTCTATATCTTTAACAGAACTCAACAACTTTCCATAATTGTCGTTAATCAACTTCAGAACAACCTGAGTAATATTGAATATTATATTTATCATAATGTTGTTTAATTTATCTTCCGCCTTCTAATTATAATAGATGTTACGATAAATAATGTCAGAACCAAATATACAAAATGTCTTACTATTACTCCTTCCTTTAAACAAGGCTCTGAGCAAATTTTGAAAAATGACCTCCACCACTCTCCATAAGCTATAAAAAGATTAAGATGATTTATTAGACATGTAAACTATAAATAAATAAATAATACCATATTACATTCAAACAGTGTAGATGAAATGTAATACCATTATTCTGATCGTCAATTTTATCTTCGCCTTTAAAAACACAAATGTCTATAATGTTAGGTTGTGATTCCTCAAGTTTGAACAACGACAAGGTATCTCCAATATCCAATTTTATTTCATTTGTAAAATCATTCCATCCTTTACCGAACAAGCATCTACCCTCAATCCATTGTATACCAATTTCCCAAGATTTGTCAAATAACTTCAAACTAAATTTTGTCCTATCTTCCCAGTTTTTGTACAGATCTTCCATATCTGTACTCAGACTCTGTTTTTGCAAATAGAAACACAAGCATTTAACATTAGTACACATGCTCATATATAAAACTCCACATACATTACAATTAGAATAAGAAGCAAAAAAATATGCTCACCAGAGTAGTAACTTGACGATCAACATCAGACTTTATGATCTTTATCTCAAAAGATTCATGGTAATTGTGATAGGCATTGAAGCACCAAAGTGCACAACTTTTTTTTGTATTCAAGTGATGACTCATTAAGTACATATTGCTCCTTATTCCAATTATTTAGCTGTGCACTTTCTAAAGAAACTTTCACATGTATATTTGGATAATTGCACTCAACTATAGAATCTTTAAAAATTGTAACAATAAACGTGTCTTGACCATTGTTGTGGAATAAAAAGTATGGTGTAATTAATTCGTGCATTGAATGCTATGGATTGAGAGCATCGAGCTTTAATGGTGGCTGCTCTTGTTGTCGGGGACTAACTCGGTCCTAACAAAATGCCTACGTACCTTGATGGATATCAAGAATCAAGCCAAAACGTAGTTCTAAAGTTGTCTACGTGGCTTGATGCGCCCTCGCGACATAGTGACGTAGTGGCTTGTATGCCCTTATTCGAGGATTAAGCCTAAAACATGGTGGATGACGTATTGAGTTGTGCCCCAAAAAAACGTTGTTCAGAGAATGAGGGATCAGACCCTTTATATATGCTTGAGAAGCCTTGGAATTAGGGTTTAGTAACTTGGTAGGCAAGTTATCCACTTTAGATGGGCTTCTAGATCCTTCCATAAAGAAGGTTGACTTTCATTGGACTTAGATGTCTTGGGGGCTACTCCTTAAATGAATTGGTTCCCTTTTGGACTCAATATTGGAGTTTGAAAATCAGCTGACTCATTAATTACGAAATTATTATTTAATTTGGGGTTTTGGGCCTCATTAATGGGCTTTGACCTTGGTCCAATCTAGGTTTATTAAATGCCACATTAAATGTGTCTTCGGGGCTTACTTTTAGCCCATATCATTTGCCCCCAACTTCTTAGGAAAATGGATCAGGTTTTCATAGAAGTTATAATTGTCTTTTTCGAGACTCGGAGTCGTTTTTATCCCTTACCTGGGACTTCTTAATTTTCCTACCCTTATATGGGGATTTTGGTTTACACTAGTGTTTCACATATATCGCCATATTGTAAAGTGTGGAGCGGCCTACACATTTACGACGATTTGCCTTATTTGAGACTTTAACTTGTGCTTGCTTTTAGCAATTTCGGCACTTTTATAGAGCTTTTATGCATTATTAGCATAAATTATTGCTCAATTTGTCAAGAAAATATTTCCATAATTTTTCTTATACTTTTTTGTACATTTCCTAGTATTTGAGGTGTTTTTGTATACTCACAGGTATTTTTTTAATTATTCCTAATAATCTAGGAATTTTTATGTACCCACAGGTATTTTTCTTAATTATTCCTAATAATTTAGGAATTTTTATGTACCCACGGGTATTTTTCTAATTATTCCTAATATTTTAGGAATTTTCTTGTACCCACGGGTATTTTTTTTTTGAATTATTTCTAATAATTTGGGAATTTTTATGTACCTATGGGTATTTTTTTAATTATTCCTAATAATTTAGGAATTTTAATGTACCCACGGGTATTTTTTGGATTATTCTTCACAATTTAAATATGTCATTTTATAAACTTGAGGGATCAATACGTCAACTCTACAAAGTTTGAGGCATTAAATAGTACTTTTTCTGCTAACCTCATTTGAGGTCGTCCAAGTCCTTAATTTGGCGGTGGTCGTAGATTTCCCGAGGTCAATTTGCGACCTCACTTGAGGTCCTGACCAGTTTTTCCTTTTTTTTAAATAAATAATATTTTTGAATAATTTTATTTATTTTATTCAAATTTTGAATAACTTTTATACCCAAATCAGGGGTGTCCTATCCGGATAAAATTTCGCTGGAATGAAGTTCGATCGGATTTTATTATTAAATAATAATAATTTTTTACAAATTATTATTAAATAATAATATTTTCTTGTAATTTGTGTGGGGGGTCCTAACCCTGATAGATCTGAATTAAGATCTAACTAAACCCTCAAATTGTCCAGGTCTGGGGTCTTCAGGACCTCAACTCTAAGGCCGGGTTTGGGGTCGCCACGTGACTTTCATTTATTCCAGGTCTTGAGGTTCTAGGACCTCAATTACGACCTAGTTTGAGATCTTGAAGTGCTTAGACCTCAATCCAAGAGCTGGACTAAGGTATTGGAATGCTTAGACCTCAATCCACGACCTGGATTGAGGTCGTGTAAGACCTTCAATTTAGGCTGGTCGTGAGGCTTACGACCTCAATCCACGACCTGGATTGAGGTCGTGTAATGCCTTCTTTTGACACTGACCGTAAGATTTTAGACCTCAATTCAAGAACTGGATTGAGGTCTTGAAATGCTCAAACCTCAATTACGACCTGTAATGAGGTCTTGAAGTGCTTAGACCTCAATTCAAGAGCTGGATTGAGGTCTTGAAATGCTTTCATTTTGACATGGTCGTGGAGCTTTACACCTCAATCCAAGAGCTGGATTGAGGTCGTGTATTGGCCCAATTTTTCAGAGATCGTGAAGTTTTAGACCTCAATCCAAGACATAGATTGAGGTCGTGTATGGCCTCTACTTTGGGCTGGTCGTGAGGCTTATGACCTCAATTCACGACCTGGATTGAGGTCGTGTAAAGACCCAAAATATCAGTGGTCGCGAGGTCAACGATCTCAAACCACGACCTGGATTGAGCTCGGGTAAGGACCCATAATATCAATGGTCGTGAGGTCTACTATCTCAAAGCACGACCTGGATTGAGGTCTTGGAATGACTCAATTTTACCCAGGTCTTGAGGTTCTACGACCTCAATTACGACTTGAACTGTGTTCGCCACAAGGCTTCATTTATGGATGGTCGTGGGAGTTAAGAACTTCACCCACGACCTGGATTGAAATCGTATAAAGGCTCCCTTTTTGACTGGTCGTGAGGTCTGTGACCTCATTCTAGGACCTAGATTGAGGCCGTATTTTGCCTCAATTTTACATTGGTCGCGGGGTGTGTGACCTCATTCTATGACCTCGATTGAAGTCTTTTTAAAGCCTCATTTGTCCTAGGTCTTGGGTAATCACAACCTTACCTCTGAGACCTAGAGGAGGTCAATCATGACTTGAAATTCCAGCCCCTGAAGACATGGATTGAGGTCACATTTTTGTCCTTTAACTTGATTATTAGGCCCGCTTATTCTATGAGTATTGAAAAATCCATATCTTTTTGCTCGTTGCTCCGATTTGAGCTTACAATATATCGAATCGAAGCTTGTTTCGAGCTCTAAGTCCTTGCAATATATTTTTTTTAACTTATTTCTCGCATTTCTTGAGCCTTCAAATGGATGGTACGTGGCCTTTTTGAGCCTTTGGTTGGACGAAACACGGTCTCTACGAGCCTTCATTTGGACGGAGTTGGGCCTTCACGAGCCCTCGGTCGGGTGGAACGTGGCCTCTTCGAGCCTTTAGTTCCTTACAGCTAGCTTCCCTGCCTCCGTGGCATCGTTTGGCAACCAGCTATTCTCAAGGTGTGCTTTGATAGGATCTATCCAGCATCCTCCAATCCCGATAGGAGCAATAAGCTTAGAATCAATTGTAGGGGTTCTCAGAACTTGGAAGTAGATGCTCCCAGAATGGGTCTCGATCTCTGAAGAAGTATACTGAAATAAGGCATCGACCTTTGTATTCTCCTCCCTTGGGATATACTCAATGTAGCGCTCGTCGAACTGGGCTATCGCAGCTTTCACAATCCTCAAGTATTTGGCGATATTCTTTTCTCTATCCTCAAACTCTCCATCGACTTGTGAGACTACCAACTTTGAGTCTCCATAGACTTTCAGGTTCTTCACCCTCAGGGCTCTTGTCAATCCGAGGCCGGCTATCAGAGCTTCATACTCTGCCTCGTTGTAGGTTGTTTGGAAGTCCAACTTCAAGGCATACTCAACTGTGAACCCATCGGGGCTTTGCAGAACTAAACCTGTACCACTGGTTTTTGTTTTTGATGCCCCATCAAAATGGAGCATCTAATACTCCTTCTTCTCTTCCAGGGGCTTCTCACCTTGCTGACCTTCCTGGTCTATTACCTCCTGCCCCCCGACTTCTTGGTTGTCAATCGTATATTCAACCACGAAGTCAGTTAGAGCCTGGGCTTTGATGGTCGTCCTAGGCTTGTACTTTCATCAAATTCTCCTAGTTCGATTGCTCACTTGATGAGCCTTCAATTACATTGAACGCAGCCTATTCGAGCCTTCAATTGCATGGAACATGGCCTATTCGAGCCTTCAATTCCTTAGAGATAGAAGCTTGTGGTTTCATCGAACCTTATTTCCACTTAGTCTGATCAGGTGGAGCCGTGGAGTGTCCTAACCGGATGCTCAGATACGATAAACCTTGAGGTTTGGGGTGTGCCAAGTCTAGGCACCACATTCTTTCAAACAATTTCAGCTTGTAAGAGCCTCGTTTTTTAATTGTAATCCATTTTTTGCTACAAGGATTGGTGGAAGTCCATATCTACGTATCACACTTTCCCACAAGAATTGTGTCATTTACTTGGTGGTTATCCAGGCTCGGGGTTTGGCCTCATTCGACTTCATGAAGGTATCAATTACAACTATCAGGAACTTCCTCGGGGAATTTGCCACTGGGAATGGTGGAACTGATGGTTTTCAACATTTCAGGGGATTGATCAACAGTTGCGTGTTTTTGTATATCGATCGCACATAACTTCTGGCATCAGCCATCATGCCTGGCTAGTAGAATCCAAATTGGGTCATCTTTTGGGCAAGGGTCCTACCCCCCGAGTACTGCCCCCATATTTCCATACGAGTTTCTTTCAAGGCTAAATTCACGTTTTGAGGCCTCGGTGTTCTTATTTACAACTTTCGTGCCTCCAAGGCATTGTCGGGTAACCAACCGGTTTCCTAGCGAGCCTCTGTAGGATCTATCCAACGACTTTTCATACCTATAGGTGTTATCATCTTTTCTATCAATGCTTCGGGTCTCCAAGACTTGGAAGTAAGAACTTTCAACATAATTATCTATCTCTGAGGAAGCAAATATAGATAGGACATCAGCCTTTACGTTTTCCTCCCTCGTAACACTCATTGAATTGAGTCAAGTTTCAAGTATTTTGTCACGAATCCAGCCCTGACCTCAAACTCACCATTCACTTTTGGTACTATCGATCTTGGGTCTCCATAGACTTTAAGATTTTGACCCTCGAGGCTCCGGCCAAACCAAGTATGGCTATCACGGCTTTGCGTTCAACCTCGTTGTTTGTCATTGGGAAATCCAACTTCGGGGTATACTCAAGCATGAGCCAATCGGGGTATGTTCTAACTTAATTTTATTTTTGATTCTCCATCAAACTGAGCATCCAATACTCTTGAGTACCGCTCTTCAATCTTCCTTCTCTAATTCCTTGCCCTCCTAGGGTACTACCTCCTGCCCCCCAACTTCTTGATTGTCAATGATGTATTCAACCATGAAGTCAGTGAGTGTTTGGGGATTTATTGTGATTACTCTATCTCATACAAGACCTTTCTCACGTAACAGATGGGTTTCCGAACCTTGTCGATCTTCCTCTTTCACGAGGACGACACTCAAAGCCGTATCAAATATAGCCAAATATAGATACAGTAACTTTTCATAATTTGGTTATGTCAACACGTGGAGGTTCTGTGTCAAGGATTGCTATACTCTTATCGGGGTTGGTCTCAATTTCCATGTTTGGAGGCCATAAAACCCAAAACATTTCCTGATCCTATGCTGAAGGTGCATTAATTCAGATTCAATATCATCTTGTGGTGCTTTAACACCTCAAACGCCTCATGAGAATGCTCGATGTGATGATTCATCAATCTTCGATATGTCGCCTCTTTGGGACATCACCTTGGTTGCATTGGTCAATGCATCGTTCCTTGGTAGGGGAAAGTAGTCACTGAGACATGCATCTTTCATATCAATGAAGTCAATACACATCCTTCATTCTTCATTGGCCTTCTTGCCTCTTGGAATCAAAATTTCTTTTCTTCTGTTTCTTCATCTCCATATTCGGGTGAACGTCTAGTTAACGTAATTAATTGGGGATCGACCCCTGGCATATCAGCTACAGTCCAAGAAAATACAACAATGTTCTATTGTAGGAACACATCCAATTTTCCCGTCAAGGGTTCATTCAGCAATGTCCTACGTAGGTAACTTTTCAGGTTCTTCGGGAACTAACTTTTTGGACATCCATGTCTTCAATCGGGAGGACCTGCCCCCCGAATTCATCAGGCCTCAAGGTGGTCGGATATCAACGCTTTCTCTTTTCTTCATCAACTATATTCTTTGTAGGAAATTTGATCTTCAGGTCGTAGCTAGCTTGAGGCAACCGCCTTAAGCCTGTCCTCCTAAGGATAACATTGTAAGCGGAAGTTGCTTTAACCAGCAAAAGGTTCGACATATGAGTGGCCTCCCTAGGCTCTCGTCCTATTATCATGGATAGCCAAATAGTTTCTTTAACTCTTGACTCAACTCTATAGAACCCATAGATGGGCATGTTGGAGGGGGTCAATTGAGAATCGTTGTATCCCGTCTTCGAGAATGCATCATGAAACGAGATATCCACTGAAGTCCCATTATCTACCGAGACTCCTTTTACTTGCGAGTTGCCTATCATAGGTGTTATGACCAATGGGCCATCATGGAGGCACTTCACCCCTTCCAAGTCAGAATCATCAAAGGTAAATGCCATTTCAGTTTTTGCTCGTTATAGAGCTTCTCTACAATGTGCATAGCTTCTCGAGCGTAAGCTTTATGAGAGCTCCTTGTATTCCCGACCGTTGTCGGGTCTTCAAAATCATGTTTATCATCACCCCCCTGGGGCTATGGATTGCGATCTTGATCGCCATCCTTCCTTTTATAATCTCTACTTCATAATCCTGCCTTAGGTTACCCTATTGTCCATCCTTGGTGGACTTATACAACCTTGTTCTTCGGATCAGAAACTTGATCTTGTGTTTTAGCTGTCTACAATCGTGAAATTTATTTCCCACATCCTTATGGAACTGACAACATTGGTTCCTGTTTCTCTTCTCGGGATCAACCCTTAGTGGTTTCGACCATCAGAGATCCTTATCTTTTGCAATGTCCATTAGGATTTGGCTCTTTAGAGTATACAAATGTACATAGCTGGTGAACCTAGATCCTTGATTGTTCTTCTTGCAGGGAGAGTCAGAGTCTTTACTTTTTCGAGGATACATATCCTTAACATTCTACTCGTGACCACCTTCGTTTCTTATTATTACCTGCATTCCCTCCATCAAGGGTTGAGGCTTCCCTTACTCTTTCATCTACTTTGATAACTACTCTATCATCCAAGTTCGGGACCTTCAAGGCTTCCTTGGTGATTCAGTTCATGTAATCCCCCAAGGATTCATTCATTTTCCACATTCATGGGGATGTAAAACGTTTCTCATGAACTTTCCATCAATAAACGGGGCGACAAATGCCCTTCTTAGTCCTTTAAAAGAGCTGATTGATTTCAGGGGCAACCAACTTTACCATCGTTGTGTCATGCCCCCAAGGGTTTGAGGGAACACCCTATACTTGATTACGTCAATCACGGGTTAAAATTTGTAGTGCATTGGAGGATGCCTTCACATGATTAGTGGGGTCTCCTGCCTTAACACACACCTCGATGGTAGGAGTCTTGAATTTCCTTGAGATATGAGCATTCATTATCTTGTTGGCGAATGATAGGATAGGATCATTATGATCTCCTAGAGGTATAGAATCATCGGGATCATCCCTTTGTGTATCAACCCTTCTCCTCATAGGGGTATCACTCAAATTAATAACATGGGGGATCCTAGCCCTTGGGGGCTGCCTAGCCTATTCTTTCCAAATCTTTCTTCAATTTTTGGATATGCGTTTCATGAGCGAGTATCCTCCCTCCTAAAGTTTTGGGATTCGCTCATTTGGATTCACAGGGCTAAGAAGGCCCTGACCCTCATTTGAGCTCCTTGCTTGGTCTACTTTTTCTGAGATAGTTAAGTTCATCTGTGGATGATGAATTCTTAACAGTCATGCCTCGTTCATGGGCGTTCTAGACCTTGAATGCGTTGAGGTACGTATGCCTCGCGTTACTGGCCACCATTGATGAACGACATCCCATTGGTGGGAACCTAAGTTCATTGTATAATGACAAAGATGGGGATTCGCCCCTGAATTCATTGTACCCACAGCCGGCTGCTGCGGATTAGTAATTTGAGCCTCCATGTCCTTTCGTCTTTGGCTTGAAGAGCCGTTCCTTGAGTCCCTAGGGGTTGAGAATGTCCTGCTCCTCCGGCAAGCTCCTTGCATTGACGTCTCTTGCTAGAATGGACGCCCTTTTCCTTATCTTCTTCAGACGAGGAGTCATCTTTGGTGTATGATCCGGAGAAATTTTGGTGTCCTCCAACAAGGGGACCAAGCCTTCAATGTATTGAGGCATATACTGTTAGTGTAGGTGCCCTAGAGGCAATACATTTCAGTTTATTTAAACTATGTTATTGACATTTATGTTCTATTTTGATTATATTGATGTTTTATTATGCTTTGTATTTACTGCGATATAATTGTTAGTATAATAAATGTCCCTAGATTATTGATACGAACTATATTAATATGAGATAATATACAGTATAATAATCTTAAATATCCCTAGTCAAGTATTATTGTTATTGGGACAATAATAATACATCGAGACTAGTATGTTGATTGATTGATGATCAATTCTCATTGATCATAAGTATAGTGATACTAAAGTCAATGCATAGGTACATGTATGAGTACGATGTACTGGATAGACCCACTATGAGATTCGACAAGGAATGAATAAATGTGTCATTATGAATCTCAATGTGATAATGATGTAATGATCCTTAGACCTGAAGTCATTACATTTCTATACGAGAATTAATATATTTTGATTCTATCAAAGGTTATCTTTAAACGGGTAATGATAAAGGTAGTCTTGGGTATATTATGAATCGTATGAGAAATGTGAATGATCTAGATGGAATTTAACCTTCCTTAACATATAGGAGTGATATTGTTGGCCTCTTGTTTGAGCGAGACTATGAAATGCATGGCCGTGCTCAAATAGTGATTTGTTTGAATAGTCTACTCATCGATCAAGAAAATAAAGATTAAATTATGACGAGGATGACACATTCCATGCCTCCAGTTTAATCTATAATATCATGGTTAAAGGGATTATATTACATAGAACATTGTTCACGAAAGGCGAAATCGATTCACCGGTTTAATTATTATTATTTGGGTAACAATGATGTATTACTAGATGCCGCTCATTGTTTACGATTTTATTTATTAAATAAAATTGTTACCAATATAATAATAACCTATAGGGTCACACACAAGAGCGCTTGAAGGATAATTTAATTTAAATAGTCGGATTTAAATTAAGGATAATTAATTAAGTGTGGATACCATAGAGGCGTACATCGCTCGTGCGGGATACGTTGTGATCGAACAAACCTTTCTTCACTCTCAGACATCGAAAGCTCTTTAAGGTACTGATTTCTAATAACCATGAATTAAATATACAATTCTCGCATGGATCCTTGCGGTGGGTTTCAGTTTTATTTTATTTTTCGCGTTTTTCCTCTACGTTTGATTGCATGAAACCCAACACATACTTCTCATGAGTAGATCGATGGTTCCATCAGCAGTTGAGAATAATGATAACCCATAACGGGGTTTTGAGTTACTTGGATTAGCACGACGGTGGTGGCGATATGTGCTTCTTGTGGTTCATTAGCCAGAGGTGAAACCACCATTTACAATTGGGGATTCGTTCCTTGTGTTAGTGGATTTTGTATCACACCTTGGGGATCACCCCTTGGAGACGTGTCTCTGGGGGAGTTGTTCCCTGATTGGAAGTCGAGGGGAGCGGATCATCAGTCCGATTATTCTTTCATCATCATTAGTGAACGATCGAGACTCCTTCCTCCTGCTACATGCAGAGGTTCCAAGTTTCAGATATGGGGCGAATCATCCCCTCATTGGGATGGGAGCCCGTAACTTGGGTACTAAGTTGTTAGCGGTGGAAGCACCATAGTAGAGATTTGTAATCATGCTACCCTATTATGGGCATAGCCATGCCTGGGATTGGGGATCCGCTCTTGGAGAGTTTAGGATCATTCTTTGGACTCCAACTCCTTAGAGACTCGTTTAAATTCCTATTCCTAGAGGGTTCAACCCTTGAATAGTGGTAGGTGTGGGTTGTGCTCCAACAATGGTGGTCAGAGCACTTATTGAGGTCGGTGGATCGACACTTTCGTTCATTTTTTTTTATCCGTGATTTCCATGGTTGATGTCTTCTTCCCACAGACCGCGCCAAATGTTGTGGAATAAAAAGTAGGGTGTAATTAATTCGTGTATTGAATGCTATGGATTGAGAGCTTCGAGCTTTAATGGTGGCTGCTCTTGTTGTCGGGGACTAACTCGGCCCTAACAAGATGCCTACGTACCTTGATGGATATCAAGAATCAAGCCAAAACATAGTTCTAGAGTTGCCTACGTGGCTTGATGTACCCTCGCGGCGTAGTGATGTAGTGGCTTGTATGTCCTTATTCGAGGATTAAGCCTAAAACGTGGTGGATGACGTATTGAGCTGTGTCCAAAAAAAGTTGTTCCGAGAATGAGAGGTCAGACCCTTTATATAGGCTTGAGAAGCCTTGGAATAAGGGTTTAGTAACTTGGTGGGCAAGTTATCCACTTTAGATGGGCTTCTTGACCCTTCCATAAAGAAGGTTGACTTTCATTGGACTTAGATGTCTTGGGGGCTACTCCTTAAAGGAATTGGTTCCCTTTTGGACTCAATATTGGAGTCTGAAAATTAGCTGACTCATTAATTACGAAATTACTATTTAATTTGGGGTTTTGGGCCTCATTAATGGGCTTTGACCTTTGTCCAATCTAGATTTATTTAATGCCACATTAAATGTGTCTTCAGGGCTTACTTTTAGCCCATATCAACCATAATAGTCAAATCGAGCAAGATTGTACAATTTGATTCCATGGTATCTTATGAATTTTCTCAGATCATATATTTTCCTCAACTCTGGATCATATTTACCTTTCCATTTAGACAACCTACATTGTAATACCACCCTTGAATGTAGTTGTTTTCCAAATTCATCCTGAAATGACTTAGGTACTCTCTACAATAGAAAATAAATGTAAAATTTAATTAATATGCAACTCATGAACATAATACATTAAAATAGTTAAAATCAAAATTATTAAATTTAGGACTTACAAATGATCCAAAACTTTCCTTTTCGTTGTTAGCAGAGAGAAACTTGACACAAGATGTCCAATTCATGTATCATGAAAACTTCAGTACGGAACACAAAATTTAGAGGTTTATATTATGAATTAATTTAGAGCAATATTTACCAGTTTCACGATCAGTATTCGATATCCTCTTTGATAGAATTGTGCTCTATTACATTGAAACACTAACATGTAAATGCGGAAGCTCTATGAAAGATTACTAATTTGTTAAAGTCTGCAAGAAATAACTTAATTCCTGATCCATCTAAAATCAGAAAGAAACATATAGAGGAAACTTTTAACCATTATCTAATTCAAACATCTCCCAAATTTGTACAACTATAAATCAATCCAATTTAGGCAATTTAAATTAATAACAATATTTAAAGAACTTTTAAGTTCTCAATCTAATAAGAAGCAATTTAACCCACAATTTATCATCTAATTAGTCACAATAGCAAGAATAAAAAAACAAGAGCATGCATTAAGGGTTTAACATACCCATAACTATACAAGTACTCAACAAATTAAGCAAAAAAAAAAATATTCAATAGTCTTATGTAATTCAGTAGAAGGGTTTAACATGCATCTATATTCGCATCATATACAAACATAATATATGTATAATCAAATTGTAATTAAGATTATCATGTTCTTGAAGTAGAGAAGACAATACATATCAAAATATAGATCAGGAATAATGTACCTCCATGTTTGATTAGCAGTTTGAAGATGGTAATGATCAGTTTAGCAATTAGAACTCTATATAAGAACCGTATACTCCGGCATGCAAAAGTATAGATTTGGGGTTTTTGGACTACAGTCTGAAACTATTAAGACTGTTTTGTGCTTAGCTTTTTAATTAGTACACCATAAACTGTTTTAAAGTATGACACAATTTCCTAAGATTGCCAATCTTATAATGTCAATACTTTTGTATATGATAAAAAAGATAAAAAAAAAGTCAATGCAAGTTAAAATTGTTTGTTGTGTAGTATTATTTTATTTAATATTTATTTATGATACTTATCATATAAAAAGAATAATATAATAAAAAATTATTATAATTTATAGAAAAAAATTATATTTTTTGTAAGAAAAACACATTTTTTTAGCGAATAAAATACAATAACACGTATATCAAAATGTCTTTAAGAAAAAAAGACACAATTTAAAAATGTAAATTTAAATTTTATTTTCATTATCACTATTAACTACCAAAAATATAAAATATAAAAAAAAAAAAAAAAAAACCCGCGTGCGTAGCACGGACATATTGCTTAGTTTTCTTGAACAAGTTTTAGAGAGAGAAAGAGAGTACTAATTTTTTGTTTTAGCAATCTCAATAAAGGGCTAAAATGCCAGCCTGCCAATTAAATATTCGGTTTATTATTTGCCGTTTGGATAATTTTTTTGATTTTATGGTTGTTGACTCTAACGTCATGTCAACCCATATATAAAAATTTCGATTTGACTATATTTTCATTTTTTTGATTCGACTCGAACTCTATTTCTTAAATTGTTTTTAAAATTTGTAATGAATTTTATATCTAATAGATTTTTAATAATTTCAATATTTATATATGATTAAGTATTTTCTTTGGTGAACGAAAAAATATATTGGAAAATATATATTTGTACGAGAGTTTTCGATTTAATGAGTTTTAACAAAATGACCGATATCGTATTTATTTGTTAGAAAAGTTTTCGCTGAACAATGTGTAAACGTTAGGCTTATTCCATTTTAATCATAATATATTTACTAGCTTATAACCCGTGCGAAGCACGGGTTTTTTGATAGGTTATAAAATTTATTTTACATTATAATTATGTTTTTATATAATCCTTATTTTTAATAATTTTTTAATTTTAATTTAATATAAATTTATATAATGAAATGCATGGTTTAAATTTTATTTTGTAAAATTCTAAATTAAAAATGTCGTTGACGGGTTCGAACTTTGAATTTTTATTAAATTAATTTAATCATATAATATATCTTATTATTAGATCTAACGATTGTTATTTATTAATAAAAATAATGATTGTATATATGGTTAGATATTTTTGGGTGTATATTAGTGATCGCAAGATTAATTTTAAATTAAAAAGTACTCCATGTTTTAATTACAAAAATTACTACTAAAAAAAATTACGGAAAGATATGGTGTGATATTTTGGATATATATTAATTATTGTAATATTAGTTTTAAATTAAATGGTAAAGTGTTTTAATTAGAAGTAAAATCTTTAGAAACAATGAATAATTGAGTTGTTGGAGTAGAAAAAAGAGTCCAAGTAGAAGTGGATGAAGGAATTTTAATCAGAATATAATTACGTTAACATTAGTAATTAGCTTTTTAAGTTGTTTTTGTAATTTAATTATTTATTTTAATAATTAGGATAAACAAATCGAAAACCAAAATAAATATGATAACCAAACCGAAAACCAAATTCAATGTTTCGGCTTTAATATAATAGTATAGATATCATTTTTATAATTATATTAAGGTATAATATTTGTGAAAGACTGAGCAAGAGATACGAAAAAGACACATGTATATAAAAATCTAAATATATATTTCTAAATATTTTGGATAAAGATCCATGTAGAAGAAAGTATTAAGAGAAGTTCCAACAAATTCTCAATAAATTTTTTAAAATTATTATAAATAATAAATTTTAAGTAATTTAAAATAAGTTTGGGAGTAGTTTTATTATTATGATATTAAGAGAAATATATATATATATACTAGCTTAAAACCCGTGCGATGCACGGATTTTTTAAAATATAATTTAAAATTTTTTGTATTAATTTAAATTATTTTTTGAAATATTAATTTTGGAGGCTTAAATTTTTATATGAGATGATTTGATAATAGTTGTATAAATGTTATCCATGATATTTCTAAAAATGGAGATATTTTAATCAGAAAATGTAGAAAGATGATAGGTTTTAGTTGAAAAAAATAATTGTTTAATTATTAGTAATTATAAAATAATTCTTTTATTTTATTAAATATAATGCCCGTGTAATGATTAGAATAGGAGAGTATTTAGTTAAAGAAAATTAAAAAGGTAACATGTTTTAGGTGAAAAAGGTAATTGATTAGTTTATAGTATTTATAATTTAATTACGTTATTTTACTAAATAAAATTGCTCGTAATGGTTTTTGAAAAGAAGAAATTAATATTGTACGTGATATTTCTATTAAAAGACGAATTTTAGTTAGAAAATATATAAAAGATGATACGTTTTAGCTGAAAAAGAAAATCAGTTAATTATTAATATTAGAATATTATTAGTTTCTTTTATTAAGTAGAACCTCCCGTGATATGATTGGAAAAAAAATATATTTTAGCTATAGAAATAGAAAGGTAACGTGAAAATTAAAAAGATTATACGATTTATATGAAAAATGTAATTTATTAGTTTATATTAATTATAATTTAATTAAGGCAATCGACTACTTACCATTATTTTAATTTAATATAATTTAATATACTCATGTTTACGGATTATACTAATGTTTCCTTATTATAAACAACGTATACAGATTTTTAATATATTTTTATTAATAATTGAAAAATATGATGTAATATTTTCGGGTATATATTAATGATTGTAAGATTAGTTTTAAATTAAAAAGGTAACATGTTGTAATTTGAAAGGAAATATTAATGATTGTAACATATGATACGATTGATGTTTTTATAAACAACGTATACAGATTTTTAATATATTTTATTAATAATTGAAAAATATGATGTGATATTTTCGGGTATATATTAATGATTGTAAGATTATTAGGTGTTTATAAAAGGTAATATCTTCAATTAAAAGTAAATGTGAAAAAAGGCAATCGACTACTTACCATTAATTATATTATGTTATTATTTATTTTAGGAGTTTTAATAGTATAGATATCATATATATTTTTCTTTATAATGAAGGTAAATAAATAAATTCACTTAGTAACAAAAAACAGATACCAAAACTCTTTTATTGTTTCGGCTTTTATATAATAGTATAGATATTTGTGATTGTAAGATTAGTAGGTGTTTATAAAAGGTAATATCTTCAATTAAAGTAATTGTGAAAAAAAGCAATCTAACTACTTACCATTAATCATATTATGTTATTATTTATTTTAGGAATTTTAATAGTATAGATATCATATATATTTTTTTATAATGAAGGGTAAATAAGTAAATTCACTTAGTACCAAAAAACAGGTACCAAAACTTTCAATGTTTCGGAATTTATATAATAGTGTATATATATATATATATATATATATATATATATAGAGAGAGAGAGAGAGAGAGAGAGAGAAGTTGAAAAGAAAGAGAAAAAAATTTTAAAAAATGATAAATATTTTATTGAAAAAAATGAATAAAAAAGGACTAGAAATATTTTAAAAATAAGAAATGAAGAACATATACTAATCTTTAAGAAATTAGTTAAAAAATTATTGAATTGAAAAATTAAATCAAATTTCTTAAATATAAGAATTCATATAACTAATCTATACTAATATATAATAAGCAAACATTGGTATAATTTGGTTGTTTGGTTCAACCATTTAAAAAAATAATGACCGTTAGATATTTAGTAAATAGATGATAGCCGTTAGATCTAATAATAAGGAATATTCTATATTTAAATTCCTCTTCTAAAGATCCAAGTTTCAAATCCCGTCAACAACAAATTTACATTAAGATTTTATATTATTAGTTCTAATCAATATATATCAATTATTAAATAACTATTCTTATTACTAAACTAATATATAATAAGCAAACAGGGGTATAATTTGGTTGTTTGGTTCAACCATCTAAAAAATAGTGAGCATTAGATATTTAGTAAATAGATGATAGCCGTTAGATCTAATAATAAGGAATATTCTATATTTAAATTCCTCTTCTAAAGATCCATGGTTCAAATCCCGTCAACAACAAATTTACATTAAGATTTTATATTATTTGTTCTAATCAATACATTTCATTTATTAAATAACTAGGGATCTTTACAGAAATACATTAGATTTTAAGAATTCTATCCAATTTTACTACCACCCAACTATCATTTCACTTCTATAAAATCATTTTTTCAAAAATACTACCTCATTATAATTTTATGTTTTCAATATTCCAAAAATACTACCTTTCCTAATATAACCTCATATGCAACCTTATATATATATATATATATATATATATATAGTCCTACTCTACTACAAACTAAAATTAACTACAAACTAAAAACCAAACCCTAATCTAACATTTCAAGCTAATCTAATAACCAAACTAGGGGTACCCCAATACAAAAAAGTCTTATAATTCTACCATCTATCTATTCATCGAAAAAAAATTTAAAAATATATATATTTTTTTTAAAAAAAAATGATGACGTGGTAGCAGGTTTTTTTTTATTTTTTTAATTTTTTTTTGATGAATGGATAGAGGGTAGAATTATAAGACTTTTTTGTAAAGGTGCCCCTGGCGGGGCCCTTAGAATAAATGAAATATAAGAGATTTAGTATTAGTTTGTAGTTTGTATATAAGGATTGGTATATATATATATATATATATATATATATATATATATATATATATTAAATTCCAAAAAAGTGGTCAAAAATGCTAAAAAATGCATATTTTCCATAACTGGGAAAATTGAAAACTGTAAGTTGCAACTTCCAGTTTCAGTTGCAACCTTTGCGACCTCATTTGCAACCTAGGGCGGCGCCAGCCGCGTGCCTTTCAACTGAGGTTGCAAAGGTTGCAAAGGAGGTTGCAAAGGTTGCAATTGCAACCTTTGCAACCTCTTTTGCAACATCCTCTGCAACCTCCTTTGCAACCTTTGCAACCTCCTTTTCAACCTTTGCAACCTCTTTTGCAACATCCTCTGCAACCTCCTTTGCAACCTCTTTTGCAATCTTTGCAACCTCCTTTGCAACCTCATTTGCAACCTCTTTTGCAACCTCTTTTGCAACCTCAGTTGAAAGGCACGCGGCTGGCGCCGCCCTAGGTTGCAAATGAGGTTGCAAAGGTTGCAACTGAAAACTGGAAGTTGTAACTTACAGTTTCCAATTTTTCCAGTTTTCGAAAATATGCATTTTTTAGCATTTTGGACCACTTTTTTGGAATAAAAAAAATATATATATATATAAATATATATATATAGAGTTGCACTCCATAGCAAACACCTTATATAATAAACAATAAAAAACACATTATATCTAATATAATTTAAGAGTTCCGTCATAGCACCCAATACAAAAAATTATTATTTTTTTACCCACTAGCAAACTAGCAAAAAAAATTGAAAATTTACTGTTCATTGATGACGTCATCAGTGACGTCATCAGTGAACAGTACTTTTCAATTTTTTTTTCAGACTTGATAGAAGGTAAAAAAATAACAACTTTTTGTATTGGGTGCCCCTGGCGGGGCCAAAGGATCTAATAGATCTAAGGTGTTCTTTGTTGTTTGTTATATAAGAGTGTTCTGTATGGAGCAAAGGCCTATATATATATTAGATTCCAAAAAAGTGGTCGAAAATGACATCTGAAACCCGGAACTTGCAATCAGAAATTTGTAGCATCGAAGTTGCAAATGAGGTTGCAACAGTTGCAATTGAGGAAGGTAGTATTTTTGGAATTTTGAAAACAAGGTCGGTATTTTTAGAATTTTAGAAAGGTTGGTAGTATATATTTAAAAATCTAATAGTTGACATGGGTAGTTTTGAAACTATACCAAATAACTATTATTATTACTGATAATTTTATTAATTAATATTACAAAGTTAAATTCCATAACAAATTATTATACATTATTTTATTTAATTATATAATTTTAAAAGCATTTAAAAGTAATCTATTTTTTGCACGGACTATAAGCTAGTACCTTGTAATTACTCTTAAATACTAATATAGTATGCACATTACGTGTTTAAAAGAAAAAGCTTTTAAATGTGGGTCAAGATCTATACTATCTATCTATACTATACTATAATAAGCAAATTAAGGGATAATTATCTATCTATACTATACTATAATAAGCAAATTAGGGGATAATTAGTAGTTTGGTTGTTTCGTTCAATCAAAAAATAGTGACCGTTACATATTTAGTAAATAGATGATAACAATTAGATCTAATAATAAGTAATATTCTATATTTACATCACTCTTATAAAGATTCAAGGTTCGAATCCCGTCAACAACAAATTTACATTAATGTTGTGGAATAAAAAGTAGGGTATATTTATTACGTATTAACTACTAGGGTTTGTGGGAGCTTCGAGCTTTAATGGATGTTCTTGTGTTCGTGGCTGAATCTGCCTTCACAAAATGCCTACGTACTTCGATGAATATCAAAGATCAAGCCAAAAACGTAGTTCTGAGAATGAGGGGTCAGGCCCTTTATATAGGCTGCGGGAGCCTTAGAATTATGGTAGGATTCGGAGACTAGGTGGGCAAGCCACCTCCTTGAGGAAGGTTCTAGACTCCTTCCTTGTAGGAATCAGTTTCCATGTTGAATTGGGTGCCTTGGAGGCTAAGTCAGGCAGGAGTAATATCCTTGTTTGACTCTTATTGCTGAGCTGTTTTTCACCTCCAATATTAATTACGAAATTAATATTTAAAATAGGATTTTGGACCCTGTTGGTGGGCCCCACGTTCGGACCATACCGGGTCTAATTAATGCAACACTAAATGTGTCTTTAGGGCTTATTTTTAGCCCATATCATTTGCCCCCCAACTTCTAGGAAAACTGATCAGGTTTTCCTTGAAGTTTTAACGGTCCTTTCCAAGACTCGGGCCAGGGTTCATCTTTATGCACTAGTGTTTCACGAGTATTGTCTTTATGTAAAGCGTGGAGCGACCGACGCGTTTACGACAATGTTAACTCGATGCTAATCGGCACTAATCAGCCTTAACGACATTTAAACAATGTTTAAACGACGTTGAATGACATAAAATGTCACTAAACGGTACTAACTAGCCTTAAACGACACTTAAACAACATTTAAGTGACGCCAACCGGCATTAAACGACACTGAACGGTGCTTATCGGCACTAACGGTGCTAATCGGCACTAACGGGCCTTGAACGACACTTAAACTATGTTAATCGATTCTAAACGGCGCTAAACGGTGCTAAACGGCACTAGCGGGGGTCCGGGGGCAGCAGCCCCCGGGCGGGGTCCAAGGGGCGGCAGCCCCTGGCTGGAATTTTTTATTTCCAAGGGCTAGTACTATTCAGAAATTATCATTTCGACTCAAATTTCTGAGTTTTAATCACAAATTTCGATCAGGAAACTTCACATTTTTCGACCAGGATTTCGACCAGGATTCTGGTCGAAATAAGGTCTAATTTTTCGAGCTCAAACTAGGGCCAGGTCGCAGCTTTTGGTCACAGTTTTTAGTTCAAAAACGACCTGGGTTCAACGACCTCAAATTGGGGTACACAAGACCTCATTTCATGTCCTGGTCGCATGGTTTTCTCCATTTTTCTAGTTCATTTTCGACTAGGATGCAACGAGCTCAACGTAAGCTTTTTCTATGTCCAGGTCGCACGTTACGAGCCCTATTCGTAGTTCAACTACGATTTCAAACGTACGACCTCACTTCATGATCTAACGACCTCAAATGAGACATTGGTCGTGCTCGACGACTTCATTTCACTGTCGATATTCGACCAGGATTGCACGACTTCGACCCAAGGTTCTCTCGACTTCATTCTGGGCTTTAGTTTACACCTAGGTCGCACATTTTCGTATTCACTTTTAGTTCAAGTACGAGCTCGATGCTTCGACTTGGAATCGATATAACCACGACCTCATCTCTTAGGTCGTTTACGACCTCAAATGGGAGTGAGGTCGCTCACATGACTTGAGATTGCTAGTTCTTTTTCGAGCAGATTCGCACGAGCTTATCTTATCACATTTACGACCTCAACCCAGGGTTTTAATCGACTTCTTGGTCGTTTGAACGAGTTCGAAAACATGATGCAAAACGAGGTCGTTGGTCTCGACCTCAGACAACTTCGTTTGGGACCTTTGGTTTTTTTTTTTGGGCCTTTCCTCTGTTTCGGGCCTTAGACTCATCAGAGTTTGGGGCCTTTCCTCGTGAACCCAATCGTATATTTGGGCTCTTCATCTTGAAGTCCTAATTGATTTTGACTTGGGCCTTAACAGGCCTTGTTACTCAAGTCCAACTAAAAGTTTGTTAGGCTTTCGTGCCTTTGTTATCAACTTTCACCATTCATTTTTGTCTGGACCTTATCAGGCCTTTAGTTTGGGCTTGATCCAAGATGGGCCTACATAATTTATTAAGCCTACTATCACTTGTTCCTTCATTCTTGAGTCATTTGCTTGACTTGGGCTTTGTAGAGCCTTTAGGCCACTTTTAATCATTTCAGCCTTTTGGGATTTCTACAGAAATTTGATTGGGCCATGTTAGGCCTTGATTGCGTCATGGTGTTTAGCCTTTAAGACTAAACCTAATTAATTTCCGGCCTTTTGTTCGACGTGGGCCTCACATTTCAACTGTTTTTCGACCTCATCCGTAGGTTATTAACGACCTCAAGGTTTCGTCCGCACAGGGATGTAGATCGTCGTGTTTTACCTTACCTCTGCATGTATTTTCGAGCTCAAACTTGCGAGCTCAAACCTTTATTTTTCGACCTCATTCCAAGGCCTTTCACGATCTCATTTCGCCGTGAGGTCGAAGCATTCAAACCTCTTTTGTGGTATAATTTCGACTTTACCTCTGCGACTTGGAATTAGCACTAATTCGACTTTAAAATTTTGAGTGCTCCTTTCGAGAGTTTATTCTGTTGGACATGACCCGTTTGGGGTTTGGGCCTAGCCAGCATGGGCCTTGATTGAACTAGGCCTAACCTGGCCTAAATTCATTGCCTCGCTTTGAGCTTAGAGTTTTCTGGGCCCAATCTTCATTTATTGAAGATTTTCTGGGTTCGATCTTCATCCCTTGATGATTTCTTGAAGACTTGAAGAACTTCTGGGATTAAATTGGCTGATCATGCTTCCCAACATCCATGATAATGCACTAAGATTTCATAGAAATTATACTGGTCTTTTTCGAGACTTGGGATCTTATTTCGGCTTCAAGCCTTACATTGAGCATATCGAATGATGGGGTTTGGACTGAATGTCTTAGGTTCATGGGGTTTCAACCCTTTAGTCCATTTCGGATAATTCAATTTGCAACCTCAGCTTGCCCATCTGCTTGAGGATGGGTAACAGAAGTGAAACGCGATTGGATATCATTCTCTTCACAATACTTCTTGAACTCATCATTGTTAAACTGAGTTCCATTGTCCGTAACCAGGATTCGTGGAATTTCACATCTGCATATTACACTTTTCCAGAAGTGCATTACTTGTTTGGTGGTTATCTTGGCTGAAGGTTTAGCCTCAATCCACTTGGTGAGCCTTCCATTATCTTTCGGGCTATGAAATATGTTTCTTCAGCGGGTGTTCCATCAGGGCTTCAACATTTGTCTTTATCCAGGGTCCTTCAAGGACTTAAACTCTTATCTGTTGTAACCTAACTCTACCATTCGGGGTATGCATTCGTTTGTTTTCATTCGTGTATTCTTTTATTTTCGATACTTGGTCTTCTTTGACTCACACATCAGGTGCTTGGCACATAAATAAAATCACTATCAATGAATGGAAAACAAACTTGCATTAATAACTTGAAATGGGTTCAACCCTTACATAGAGTACTACTGTCCTACTCGGAGCAACATGCTCTGCAATGGTTTTAATGAACCTTATTTCTACTTCTACTATATAAATATGAAGCTAAGTCCTACTAGGATAACTTAAGCTCAATCGGGGTTTTGCAAGACTAGGCCTGCACCACTTGATTTTGTTTTTGATGCTCCATCAAAATAGAGCACCCGCCACTCCTTCTGGTCTCCTCATTCTTATTCCGCAGTTCACTTCCTGCTCGGGGTACTACCTCCTGCCCCCCAACTTCTTGGTTGCCAATGGTACACTCAACCACAAAGTCAGTTAACGCCTTAGCCTTAATGGCTGTCTGAGGCTTCTGTGTGATGTCCTCTGCTAACCTTTCTTTGTGTTCCTTACCACTGTGGACTTCCATGTCTTCAATCGGAAGGACCTGCCCCCCGACTCCATCAGGCCTTAACGAGGCTACATAACAGCTTCGTGCCATCTTCTGATCACCTTTATGTTCTCCAACACCATTCCTGGTAGGGAACTTGATCTTCACATGATAGGTTGAGGCAACAGCCTTGAATGCATGAAGTCCAGTCCTTCCAAGGATAGCGTTGTACGTTGAAGACGCCTTGAGTACCAGGAAGTTCAACATCCGAGTGGCCTCCTTGGGCTCTTGCCCAATAGTTATAGGCAGCTGAATAGTCCCTTCAACTTTGGATTTTATTCCATTAAATCCGTATATAGGCATGTTATTGGGTGTCAACTGAGAATCAGTGTATCCCATCTTCACAAACGCATCATGAAACAGAATGTCAACGGAAGCTCCATTGTCTATCAAGACTCGCTTCACCTCCGAGTTTCCAATCACAGGAGTTATGACCAACGGGTCATCATGGGGGAACTTCACCCCTTCCAAGTCTGAGTCATCAAAGCTAATCGCTACCTCAGTTTTTGCACGCTTCGGGGCCTCTCCCACGATGTGCAACACCTCTCGAGCATAAGCCTTTCGAGAGTTCCTAGTTGTCCCGGCCGCAGTCGGGCCTCCTGAGATCATGTTGATTACTGGCCCTCGGGGCTGTGGGTTGCGATCTTGATCGTCATCCCTTCTATTATAGTCTCTTCTCTGGTTACCACGGTCTTCACCCTTAGTGAAGTGCCTCAGCTTCCCTCTACGGATCAAAAACTCGATCTCATCTTTGAGTTGCTTGCAATCGTCAGTGTCATGCCCCACGTCTCTATGGAATCTGCAATACTGATTCTGGTTTCTCTTTGCGGGATCACCCCTGAGTGGCTTCGGCCATCTGAAATCCTTATCATTCTCAATGTCCAACAAGATTCGACTCCTAGGAGTATTCAACCTTGCATACTCAGTGAACCTTGACCCTTGGTTCTTCTTAGGGGCAGAGTCGGAATCCTCGCTAGTTCGGGGATACTTGTCCCTAGCATCATACTCTTAATCATCATAGTCCTGGTCTTGCTTTCGCTTCTTGGAGTCATTGTTACCTCCTCCTCCACCTACGGTGGTTTCTTTCTTCAAGCTATCCTCAGCTTTAATATACTTATCAGCCCTTCGTTGGAGCTCAGCCATGTTCTCAGGGGGATGCTTCGCCAATGATCTCTTGAAGAAGAGGTCAGTGGTTCCGTGTTCCAGGGCTACCATTGCCACCTTATTTTCCAAATCAGTGATATTCAGGGTCTCCTTAGTGAATCGCTTGAGGTAATCCCTCAGATTTTCATTCTTTCCTTGCACTACATACATAAGAGATGCGGAGCTTTTCTCATGCACCCTTCCGCTAATGAATTGGCTAACGAAAGCGGCACTCAACTCCTTAAAAGAGCCAATAGAGTTCGCAAGCAATCGGCTATACCATCTCTGAGCCATGCCCGACAGGGTTTGGGGGAACGCTCTGCACTTTAGGGCATCACTTGCAGGCTGCAGTAGCAGTGCGTTTGAGAACGTCCTGACGTGATTTGCGGGATCACCCGTTCCAACATAAGCCTTAATTGTCGGCATCTTAAACTTCCTAGAAATATGAGCATTCATCACCTCCTCAGTAAACGGGGGTGTGGGATCATCAGGATCTCCAAGTGGCATGAGATCCTTGGGGTTACTCCTGGGGGTTTCCACCCTCATAGCTTCTCTTGTTGGGACATCAGCCCTCCTTTGCCTTCTTGAAGGCCTCTCCAAATTTATAACGGGAATCCTCTCTGCAGTTGGAGGAGGCTGAGTTTGATTTAACCTATCTTGTTCTCTTGCAATATCATCCTTCAATTTTGAGATCTCTGCCTCGTAAGCCTTGATTTTCTCAGCAGTTGTCAAGGGGAGTCCATCATGGATTCTTCGTGTTCTTCTTAGAGGTTCCTTGCTAGCACGTCGCCTCCTCGGGGCTTCATCTCGATCATCATCCTCAGATGATGATGAATCATCAGTATAGGGACCGGAGTAATCATCATATTCTCGATCCCGGATCTGTAAGGCGTGTCCGCTTGGTCCAGGTTCCCTTCGTCGAGGGGGGTAGTTAGGCAGCCCATACATAGGGTTGGTGTTCAAAGGGAGATCCGTAGTATGGATCTGTACCCCCGTGCGATCAACGTTACCAAGAGGAGAAACCACCATCTGGAGAGGGTTAGTTTCTTGGCCTTGATGGACAATCACTGAGTGGGTCCCCTCTACATGGGGAGTCATCCCTGGGGGCTGAGTGGGCAGAGGTTGAATGACCGTCCCTGTTGATGGGAGTATTTGTCCTTCCTCAGTGACGATGAGCGGATCAGAAGTGGCTGGTGGAGCAGAGTTAAGGGGCACGGCCTCGGTTGATGTTGTCCTTCGTGTTTGAACCATGGTTGATGTTGTCTTCCCATAGACGGCGCCAAATGTTGTGGAATAAAAAGTAGGGTATATTTATTGCGTATTAACTACTAGGGTTTGTGGGAGCTTCGAGCTTTAATGGTTGTTCTTGTGTTCGTGGCTGAATCTGCCTTCACAAGATGCCTACGTACTTCGATGAATATCAAAGATCAAGCCAAAAACGTAGTTCTGAGAATGAGGGGTCAGGCCCTTTATATAGGCTGCGGGAGCCTTAGAATTATGGTAGGATTCGGAGACTAGGTGGGCAAGCCACCTCCTTGAGGAAGGTTCTAGACTCCTTCCTTGTAGGAATCAGTTTCCATGTTGAATTGGGTGCCTTGGAGGCTAAGTCAGGCAGGAGTAATATCCTTGTTTGACTCTTATTGCTGAGCTGTTTTTCACCTCAAATATTAATTACAAAATTAATATTTAAAATAGGATTTTGGACCCTGTTGGTGGGCCCCACGTTCGGACCATACCGGGTCTAATTAATGCAACACTAAATGTGTCTTTAGGGCTTATTTTTAGCCCAGATCAATTAAGATATTATATTATTAGTTTTAAACAATACATGTCATTTTTAAATAACTATTATTATTATTATTAATTTTATTAATTAATATTACAAAATTAAATTATATCCATAATAAGTTATTATATTTTATTTTGTTTAATCATATAATTTTTAAAATAGTTAAGAGTAACCCGTGCTTTGCACGGGCTATAAGCTAGTATTTTGTAAAAATCGATTTTAATTTTCTTTTTATCATTAGCATTTTAGTCGTAACAGGCCAACAACATGTTGGTGCAGTGGTTGAGCCACTGGCCTCCTTTGAAGGAGGTTAGGGGTTCGACTCCTGGGTGTGCGTGAGTTTCTTAGTTTGTATTAGGTTTCCTTTCTGTATTTGTAATGGCCGGGGATCCTTCGGAAACAGCCTCCCTATTGTATAGGGGCATGGTCTGCGTACATCAAACCTCCTCAGACACCACTTTGAGTGGTATTATAACTGAGTAAAGTTTCGTTTCGTTTTTTATTTTAGTCGTAACAGATATTAATTTTATTATTGATTGATTATAAATTATAATAAATATTAAAAAGTATTATAAATATTCATTAGCATATTTGAAATATTACTTTATAAAGACACAAAAACTATAGCAAGAGACAAGATATTTTTATTTAATAAATAATAAATAATATGCTTAGTTAGCATATAAATGGCTTTACCAAATTGGCAAACAAATGACTTTACAACTACACTTAGCCATGTATTGAAAAAATGATGAAAATTAACACTTTAGCTTAAGTATGGAACTTTAACAAAAACATCATGAAAAAAAAAAGAAAAATAAACAAGGACAAAACTTGATTAGGCATACAACTAAGTAAACAAATCTATTACTATATATTTAAGGATAACATAAGGGCAAAAAGTGCCAAAAAAATGGTTGTGAAGTTACAATTTTATTCGTGTATGTCACAAAATTGAAAAAATGACACCCTTTTATAATTTATGCTAAAAATATGTGATTTTTTTATGTATTGGGAATCGAACCACTAACTTCTTCCATTTTCTTAACAAATTTAATGACATAACCACTGTGCTACATTGCATTTTGAGTTTCCTATCAAAATTTTATTAGATATGTCACATATTCTCCTTTTATCCTAAGTTATTTTATTTTAATTCTTGAGCACAATAAAAGGTTGGTTTAATATATTTATATAACTCCGTTTTTTCGGTTCTCGTAATTTTATATATAACTATTTATTCAATCATCTTTATATATTTTTATGGTACTTGAATTTTTTTCAATTGAATATATATAAATTATTTTGTTAATTATTATATTCTATTACTATATATTAAACTTCAACACAAGGGCAAAGTTTACCAATTTAATGGTTGTGAAGTTACGATTTTATCCGAAAATTTTAAAAAATTACAAAGATGTCATACTTTAATAATTATTAAAAAGTAGTGAAATTATGTTTTTGTTAGAATTCAAACTACCGACCTTTTTTAATCAAACTGATGTCATAACCAACTTTGCTATACTTAATTTTGAGCTTTGTTTAAAAATTCTATAAGATAAACCACATATTTTCTTCTTGTATATTCGTCTTTTTTTTTGAGTAAATAAAATATTGATTTATATTATTTCTAGAATATTGGATAGATAAAATTACAAAAAATATTCTATTCGATTGAGTATCTACAATTCTCTTTTGCCATTTTAGATAATTGATCTAAAAATAAATTTTTAGATTATACATACTATAATCGAATACAAAAAAAGAAATTTATTTACATGCGTATTCATGTAGATATTAAATTCTTGAAATAAAATTTGGTTTTAAGAAATATGTAAATTTTAGTTAAAAAAATTCAAAATATAAAATTAAAAAAATGGTATGTAAAATTATAAAATAAATATTAAAATTTTATCGTTTATCATATTTTGGACGAGAAATTACAACAAAGTAAACAAATATATTTCTAACCAAACATCATGCTATGGCCTATGGGCCTGTTTGGTATCATAGTATGAAAAATGAATTGATAATTGTAATTAGTGATTTAATGACCTGACTGTGTGCGTGATAATTATGGACACCTAGAATAGTATTGCAAGGTATTGATTTTGTTAGGAATAATAATATAATTTAGAGGGCATTTGATTGGTGTTCAGAAAATGGAATGAAATTTAGGAAGGAAAATAAAAGAAAGGAAAGAATGAAAGAAAATGAATGATTTTCAATTTATTTTGTTTTAATCAAGAAAAGTAATCAAAATTTATATTAAATTTATTTTTTAATTTATTAAAACAACATTAAAAATTATTTTTAAAAATTTTAAAAATAATATACATGTTAGTCTATATTTTAATGATTTAATATTAAAATTAAAATTGAAAATGTAAAAAATTATAAAAGAAAAACAACATATAACTTAGTGGGAATGAGAGGAGGAATGTTGAATAATTCTAAAACTAAAAAGGATCAAAATGAATAGTAATTTTTCCAAAACAAACACGAATGAGTCCAATTGATTCACTTTTTCTTTATTTATTATCGAGTCCAATTGATTAACTTTTCCTTTATTTATCACCTTTAACAAAGCGCCTCATAAATTTTCTAGTTCAAAGCATGCATAATTTATATTTCATCAATTTATTTCTCGAGTTGTATAATTATTTTTAATATTTAATATTTCACGTTTTGATATTTTATATTTATTCTAGTATGCAAATTTTAAAAACTGTAGATTTTCAGAATAATTTGACCCATTATAATATACTAGCATGATAGCCCATGTCTTGCACAGGCCACATTCTAATTAGTACAACAAATAGTCAATTATATCTTCTTATCAATTTATTTCATGTATTTCGATTTATTTAAGGTCAACAGTTGTTAACTATTCAAATTTTGAAATATTAATGAATTCTAAATTTTGAGTATCATGCAAAATCAATCCTGAGATTAAGCCGCTCAAGCTAATAAATGGGACACCAAGAATTAAGCCACTCATGAAAGGAAATGAATGATCCTCAACTATTTTACTTATTTGGTTTTGATCCAGATTCATAATCAAAATTTATATCAAATTTATTTTTAATTTATTAAAACTAAACTAAAAATTATTTTTTAAAATTTTAAAAATAGTATACATGTTAATCTATATTTTAATGATTTAATATAAAAATTAGAATTGAAAATGAGAAAATATTATAAAAGAAAAACAAAATATAATTTAGTGGGGATGCGAGGAGGAATATTGAATAATTGTAAAACTAAAAAGGATCAAAACAAATGCTAATTTTTCTAAAACAAACACCAATCAAGGAAAGAGTCCAATTGATTCTCTTTTTCTTTATTTATTACCTTTAACCAAGCTCACCCTTGATTTTCTAGTTCAAAGCATGCATAATTTTTATTTCATCAATTTATTTCTCGAGTTGTATAATTATTTATAATATTTACTATTTCACTTTTTGATATTTTATATTTATTCTAGTATACAATTTTTAATTATTGTAGATTTTTAGAATAATTTGACCCATTATAATATATTTTTAATAACTAGACCTCTTAATATAAAATTTTAATATTTGTATATTATAATAATTTTAAAGTAAATATATTTATTAACGAATTTAAGTTAAAAGAAATATATACATGTTTTTTAGATGAAATAATTTTGTTAAATAATTAGGCCCCACAAAATATAATTTTTTTAAAAAAACTTCTCCCTGATTCCTTGAAGTAACTTTATATTAAATCACTTAGTTGTAGAAAAGAAATAGAAGATATAATTATAAACTTCTTAGTTATTACAGAAATCATATATTTAATATTATAACAATTATGAATAGTAATATTTTATTATATTTTAGATGAATTCATGTAATGTGAGATTAAAGTACAAACAAACAAAAAAATTTAGGTATACTCATGTCATGTGAGATTAAGAGAGAATTACAAAAATGGACCATTTACAAGACTGATGGCCCTCCCTATTCCAAAGATACGGCAAATCGTGAATCGCACCAAATTTTTCAAATTTTTTGCATGTTACGCCACTTCGTACACATCATTAGGGGTATTGCCCAACTTCATAAACCGTATTACCTATGTTGCGCCAAACGAAAAAATGTGTTAGTAGCTTGTTGCGGGTCACGAAACTGCGCATCTGCTGTTGCGGGTGACGAAACTCCGTATTTGTGGGATATTTAGGGTCAATTTTTTAAAATGGGGCATTTTGGGCCATGCAAATTGGAGATGGGGCATTTTGGACCATCTCCCTGAGATTAACAAGGTTCAAAGTTTTACAAACAAATAAAATAAATTCTTAGCTAAATTTTTTGTATGACACATGTTATATATGATATGTAAAAATCGTAATATTTCGATCTACAATTTTGCTTAGCAAAAAATTTAAATAATTAAATTTCATTGATTATTTTTGTTGAACTAATATCTCCCTTTGGTATAATTATGCATATACTATTATAATTTCTTTTAATAAATAAGCTTATAAGTGAGTATCTGTTCATACAATTTTCTCATCTAAAATTTTAAATATTCATTTTAACAAATTAATTTAATCAACGAATTTAGCTATTAACGCTACAGATGCTCTTAGAGCATCTCCAACCATGTATAATCCTTAGCTAAAAATAATTAAAACATACTATAAATAAAAATTATAGAGATTATGTAAAAAAAGACCAACTCCAATGGATCATTTTCCTTGTCTATATTTTTAGTCAATCTCCTGATGTTGACTATATTTGTCGAACCTCTAGAGACCTGTAAGAAGATTTTACACCATCTCTTATCATATTTAAATGATATATTCTGATTATAATAACTTAAAATAATAATAACATACTATTTTTAAAATATATCCAATCAATATAGCCAGTACCATCGAAGCACAACGCCTTACAGGTTCAGTATTTTTTATAATCAGTATTTTCTATCATTTTAGCCAATCATTTTAGCAACCCCTTTGGGCATCGGAGATGCTCTTACAACAACAAAATATAGATGAAAACAATTTCAAGGTCATTTGAAAACAATATTAATGAAATAAGATCACTATCATTGATCTTCCGGCCTTTTGGTTCCTTCGTTCTAGAATTAATTGACATTTTCAGCACTTAACTGAGGTTTAACTTACAGGTGGATCATTAAATTTAAAAAACTTTCAAATTCATAACTGAATCAAATAAAATTTACAATCTAGTCGCTAAATTTAAAAAAACTTTCAAACCCGTTAAGTTGAGTTTGACTTAAACGAAACTCCATTAAATACTGTGTTATTATCTCACATCACTTGCCACGTAAAAAAAGGATGTGTAAATTTAATAGTTAAATATCAGAATGATCATTCAACTTATGCCCAAATTGCTATTGGGCCAGTAAGATTCATAATGACAAAATCACATTTGTTTTCAAATTTAGGTAACAGGAAATAAACAATATAAACATCTTTAATCAGTCATATAGAAATGTATTTGTATATATTAGGAGTAAGGAAGATATATACAATAGACAATACATAAATATACACATTTTGTGTATATTCTTATTACCGTGAAATTAGCTCAGCCAACCAAAATGCCATAAATAAAACTTGGGTTCAAAATATAAGGATATTTCATGGATCACTTGACTAAGCACAATCTAAATCAACATTTTAAAGTCAATTAAAGGTAAGATAATAACACTATAACAATAACCATATGAAAAGATGAAATCTCAAAGGAGATCAAACAGAACCACAATACATAAAATACATACACGAGTGCATGAAATTGTAATCTAAAAGAAAAGTAAATAATATTCAAACTGAAAATACAGACATGAGTGCATAAAATAAGACAATTTCATTATAGTACCTCTGTAACACCCCAGTCCCACATCGAGGAGATTTGGGACTTTAGTTCAGTTTATAAGGCAAAATACTACTACTAAGTGCACCAACAAATCATGATATTTTGGGGGCCTGTGGTGGGCTTGTGGATTACCCAAGTTGGTTGCATTTGGGCCAGTTTACTTTGGCTTATTTCGGATTCGGAATTGGGACTCGACCCGATTTTTGAAAAAGGCTCGAGATTTGACCCGGGTTGTCACATATGGTATCAGAGCCGACTCTCGAAAGCTTGATAGGTCAAGTTGCAGGAGGTGGGACACGAAGGATGGTGGTATTATCCCACAATGGACAGAGATCCGAAGGTGGGGACACGAAGCCAGCCGGTATTATCCCACAATGGCTAGAGAGTAACGATCTTGGACCCATGGGATATCCGTTTAGGCCTGACGAGGACGTCAGGAGTTTAAGTGGGGGAGTTTGTAACACCTCATTCCCACATCGAGGAGATTTGGGACTTTAGTTAAATTTATAAGGCAAAGTACTACTACTAAGTGCACCAACAAATCATGTTCTTTTGGGGGCCTGTGGTGGGCTTGTGGATTACCCAAGTTGGCTGCATTTGGGCCAGTTTACTATGGCTAATTTCGGATGTAACACCCTACTAATATAACAATAAGACTATATAAATTAAACGATTCCAAATCAGAATAAGCTGCAATAAACCAATGTCAATAATCCAAATGAAAATACGTGGTCTAATATATCCAAAGCAACGATACTAGAAATGTTCGAAACCAATAAAAAAAAGTTCTCATAACAATAAAACACTAAGCCAAAGCTCTACTAAAGACTGGGGGTCACTCATCACTCTTCCCGCTTTACCCCTATTTACCTGCGGAAAGAAAACAATAAAGAGTGAGCCAAATGCTCTGTACGAATATAATCTAAATAAAATATGAAATTTAAATATGAATGAATTGTGTCTTACCAACACCGAGTTTTAAATGAAAATGAGATAGAGATCAATAATGAATTTTGAAGTGAAAGGCATATGACTCAGCCTATTTGTAGTTAGAGGATCCTAATCAACTTAAACCAAATTGTAATAAGTAAATATACATATGAACTGTCACAGGAATCTCAAGAAGTATTATCTGTCAGAAGAAAGAAGAAAAGTCAATCTATAGTTTTGATGTCATACACTGGAAGACGATTCAGTTATCTGATCAAGCCCCAGTATAGCATTGAAGTGAATGGATTCATTTAAACAGTGACAGAGATTTTTCGAGTGATAGTTTGAAGATCAGTTACAGTACAAGAGAATTGAGAGAAGAAACAAACCACAATCTAAAGTCAAAAGTGAAGAAGCATCGTTGAAGTTAGTCGTTCATGAACCAGACAGTACATCGAACGTCAACACAAATCAGTGGTAATTCTTTACTACCTTTAGTGGTTTGTAAGAATTAAATTAATTATTTATTGATTTAATTAAATTCATTTGTAATTGATATAAATCATTTAGTTGATTTAATTAAATGAATTAATTCTGGAAGAATTAATTTATTTATTTAAATTAATTATTGTATCAATTAAATATGAATTAGTTAATCATTAATTAATTAAATGGATCAATATGACTTAAAGAAAGAAAAATGGATTATGTCTTGGAGAAGGAAAATTCGGTATGACTTTATTTTAAGTCATACCGACAGGAGCTTTTCAGGATTAAGTCTTACCGACCTGGATTAAGTTTTACCGACCTCTGCCAGCTGTTGTAAGTCTTACCGAATTTCTGTTAAGTCATATCGACATATTTTATGTCTTAATGGAGGTTTGTGTAAGTCTTAATGAAGGAAAATCAAGTCTTGGTAGCAGTTTAAGTCATGCTGGAGCAGTTAAATATCCTACAGAAAGCCAGCAAGACCTGTTACTGATATAAAAGAACAGAACACAGCAGATTAAGTCATAACGGAGAAAAACACAGCAGAAACATTACATCAAGAACAAAATTCTCTCTCTCAAGAACACCAAGAACACCAAAGCTTAAACAATTCCCAGAAATTCAAGTTCTTCATCCTTGTTATATTCTATCCGATAGAACTTGTTTATTTGTGATTCTTGTACTACTAGCGAATTAAGTTTCCTAGTTCTTATCTTGATTATTATTAACTAAATTAGAAAAGTTCATGTCGAATTTTCTAATTAGTTATTAACATCTTGATAAGTTGTTATACTGATTTTGTAACACCACATCAAGTTAATATACAATTATATTCAACTTGAAAAATTGTGTTAAATAATTCTGCACATAAATTTGTCTTTATCAAATTTAATTTAAAGGACAAATTTCGATAAAAAGGTAAAGATTGTATTCAACCCCCCCTTCTACAATCTTATCGGACCTAACAATTGGTATCAGAGCAGATTGATTGATACACAAATCAAAGATCCCATTTTACTCGATTAAAAATCATCCCTGAATTTTTTAACTCTCTTAAAAAATTCATCATGTCTTCTAAAGTTGGAACTGTGAAAATTCCCATATATGACAAAAAACAGTTATGATATGTGGAAGAACAAAATGTTAATGTTCCTCGAGGTTGCAAATCCTAAATACATGAAAGTCTTATCAGAAGGACCAATAATACCTTTTGGATTAATTCCTGAAGTTGTTACTGATGGAAAAGTTATTTCCCCTGCAAGGTATGTACACAAAGATTCTTCTGAATACACTCTTGTTGAAAGAGAGGAAGCTGGACTTGACATTAATTTAAGACTGATCTTAATAGACTCTCTAGACTCTGTAATGTACAGTCATGTGATTAACTGCAAAACTGCAAAGCAAATGTGGGAAACCATTGAAACTGTGAATGAAGGAACAGAGGAAGTTAGGGAGAATCGACTAGAAATTCTGACATCTGAGTATGAACACTTTCGATCAGCATACAATGAAAGTATTCAAGATGTGTTTGAAAGATATAACAAACTTGTCAACAATTTACAGATGCATGGCAAGTACTACACTCAGAAAGAGATCAACAGAAAATTTCTACTGTCAATGCCTGTTCATCTAGAACATAGAATTACAGCTATCAGAGAGTCGAGGAATCTAAGTGAAATTACTGTAGAAAGACTCTTTGGTGTTTTAAAAACCTATGAACTGGAACAATCTCAACAAAAGGAGATTTATGGAAAAGGAAGAGTTGCTAATACTTCTACAGCTCTTATTGTTGAGAACAAACAGGAAGTGGAAGATAAGGTTATTCAACCTTGTAATGTTGACAGTGGTAAGCTTGAAGTTGAAGTTGGTCAAACGAATGCTAGTCCAGATGAAGGAGACTTCTATTCGTTAGAAGAGCTAGATCAGTTAGAAGATGAGTCCATGGCTTTGTTGGTAAGGAAATTCAGCAACTTCAGATTCAGGAAGAATCCCAAGTTCAGGTACAAATCTAACTATAACAGGTTCCAGAGAGGAGGTTCTTCATCCTCAAGTAATAGAGGAGGTTACAAAACTGGTACAGTTGAAAGAAGTAAAATTAGATGCTACAACTGTAATGAACTTGGACATTTCGCTACTGAATGTCAGAAGCCAAAACAAAACCAAAGAAAAGACTTTGGATCTGAGAAGAAGAAGACAGGTAAAGCCTATGTGGCTGCTGGAAAGAGTTGGGATGATACAGACTCTGAAGATGAAGAGTATGGCAATCTTGCCCTGATGGCAAAATCTGATAACTCCAGTGGTACTTCATCTGAGGTATCATGTACTGAAAGTCAATATATCTATCAACTTAGTGATACACTAGGTAATGCTAATAGAGAGATTGAAAGGCTAAATTTGTTAAATACAGATCTTAGTAATCAATTATCAGAATTACACGATGTACAAAATTGCCATGATAAACAAAAATCAGAAATAAGAATTCTAAAAGAACTTGAGAGGTCTCTAGCGTTGATAGTGGTTCAACAACGTGAAACAATAGCTGAGCTAGAAATAAGGGTTAGTGCTACTTCTAATTCATGTAAAGTGGCTAAAGAGTTGTTTAACCAACAAGTTATTAATCAAACCGTGGGTATTGGGTTTGACTATAATGAAGCTGTTGGTCAAAAAAGCATTATTACCCCTAATCATGTCAGTGCTGTAGATAGGGGTATACCATTAGTGCTTAAGGGTGTTAGTAACCCACTCTTTAAGACATCCATAGCAGAACCTTTGGATACTACATCTTTAATCATTAAGGAAGAGATGCGCATTGAGGATTTAGCTAATGGCGTAGTCTTAGAAAGTAATCAAGTTGTTAAAAATGATGAAGATAGAAAGACTGTGTTTAAGAAAACAGAAAGAGTTGGTGAGTCTACTAGTTCCTTGAAAACTAGTAGTAGAAGTAACAACATGAATAAATGCAACGACATATCTACCATGCATGCTATTCCTGTTATTGATACTGCTCATAAAAAGTGTGATGCTGTTAATTGCATGTCTTGTGCTTTTAATATAATGTCTGCTTACTTTAACGGTAATCATTCATGTGTTAATAAGAATGTTCCTAGACAGCATATGAGCAGAAATAAACATGTTAGATCCAGGACTGAAAAATCACCTAATTCTAAGATTAGGACTCCAAGTCCTTCTCAGGATATGGTAAAGACATGGTTACCCAAGCTGAAACCAAAACAAGTTAAAGCTGTTTACAGGGTTAAATGTCCAGTACCTGAAGAAAATGTTGTTAAAATAAAAAGTGTTGTTTTACCTGATAAAGGTCAATTCTTTAAGTGCTCCGGACCCAATCAAATTTGGGTTCCGAAGAAAGTCTAACCAATTTGTCATTGCAGGGTTTGAAACAGGTTGAACGAGTCATGTGGATTCTGGACAGTGGATGTTCAAGGCATATGACCGGAGATAGAGCCTTGTTGACAAATGTGGTGGAGAAGGCCGGCCCAGTCGTTACCTTTGGAGATAACAGCAAAGGTAAAACTGATGGATATGGCAGATTAGAAGCTGGAAATGTTATCGTTGAAGATGTCTCTTTTGTGAACGGCCTTGAGCACAATTTGCTCAGTATTAGTCAATTCTGTGACAAAGGTTATGAAGTTCATTTCAACAAGAAGAATTGTCTAATATCACACAAGAGAAATGAAAGGCCACAGTTGACTGTAGTAAGAAAAGGAAACTTGTACATAAGCCAATATGAACTCTGGAAGCACAGAAGAAATTAGATTTTTTTATTCAAAGGCATCCACTGATGAAAGTTGGTTATGGCACAAGAAACTTTCTCACCTAAACTTCAAAACAATGAATTCTCTAGTGAAAAGAGAGTTGGTGAGAGGTTTACCTTCGATTGAATTTACACAGGAAGGTCTATGTGATGCTTGTCAAAAAGGGAAGTTAAAAAGGGCAACTCATAGGAGCATTAACATATCATCAATAACTGAACCATTACAACTTCTCCATATGGATTTGTTTGGTCCAGTTAGTGTGATGTCTATGTCAAGAAAAAGATATGCTCTAGTGATTGTTGATGATTTCTCAAAATTCACATGGGTACTATTTCTGAACTCAAAAGATGAAACTCCACAACTGGTAGTTGATCACATTAAGTTAATTGAGCTGGATTCTAATCGTCCAGTTAGAGCTATAAGGTCAGACAACGGAACTGAGTTCAAGAATGCAGTTCTGAATGACTTTTGCACTGAAAAGGGTATAACTAGACAGTACTCGGCTCCCAGAACTCCTCAACAAAATGGGGTAGTTGAAAGAAAGAATAGAACCTTGATTGAAGCTGCACGTACAATGCTAAGTGAATCAAGGCTTCCATTGAGCTTTTGGGCTGAAGCTGTCAACACTGCATGCTATACCCAGAATCGAACACTTATCAATAAAGACTTAATGAAGACACCATATGAAGCTCTACATGACAAGAAACCAACTCTCAAGTACTTCCATGTATTTGGAACAAAATGCTTTGTGCTGAAAGAAGGAGATGATCTAGGTGGTAAATTTGAAGAAAAAGCACATGAAGCAATATTTATTGGTTATACTAGAAGAGCCTACAAGGTGTATCTTATTGATCAACAGAAAACTATGGAAAGTGTCAATGTTACATTTGATGACACAAAACTCCCAAGTATCCAAAATGAAGATCCATCTGAAAAGCTTAAGTTTGATGATATGTCAGACTCAGATTCAGATGATGACAATCAACCTGATGTTGTTGCTGATAATAATAATCCAAATGTTGATGGTAATGATCAAGATGATGCTGGTGAAAACAATGATAATTTTCAAGATACCACTGATACTCTTGAACCATCAACAAGTCAAACTTGCAACAACTCAGGGGGAGATAATGAAGGGTCAACAAGTCATACTCAACATCATACTGAAGATCAAGGCGAATCGTCAAGATCAATTCTTCCCAGACAAACTGTTTGGAATAGAGCTCATCCTTTTGAGCTGATTCTTGGTGATCCGGATGTTGGTGTGAAAACAAAAAGAGCTTATCAGAATCAATGTAACTATTCTGGGTTCCTGTCTGTCATGGAACCTAAGAAAGTAGAAGAAGCTCTATCTGATCCTGATTGGGTGATTGCTATGCAAGATGAACTCAATCAATTTAAGCAACTAGAAGTATGGAAGCTGGTACCCAGACCTAAAGATAGAAAAGTGGTGGACACGAGATGGGTATTCAGAAACAAACTAGATGAAGATGGCACTGTGATAAGAAACAAAGCAAGACTGGTAGCTAAAGGTTATTCTCAAGCTGAAGGCATTGATTATGACGAGACCTATGCTCCAGTGGCAAGACTTGAGGCCATCAGAATATTCTTGGCATTTGCATCCTATTCAAGATTCAAAGTTTATCAAATGGATGTCAAGAGTGCCTTTCTGAATGGTAAGCTAGATGAAGAAGTGTATGTAGAACAGCCCCCTGGTTTTGAAGATCAAGATCATCTGGACTATGTTTACTTTCTTTACAAAGCTATCTATGGTCTTAAGCAAGCCCCAAGAAAATGGTATGACACTCTTTCTGAATTTCTATTAGAAAATGGTTTTATAAGAGGTGTCATAGACAAAACTCTTTTCACTAAAAGACATAAGAATGATATAATACTAGTCCAAGTCTATGTGGACGATATTATATTTGGGTCTACTAATGAGCTTCTGTGCAAGAAGTTTTCTAAGTTAATGCAGGGTAGGTTTGAAATGAGCATGATGGGAGAACTGAAATTCTTTCTTGGATTACAAATAAGTCATTTGTCAATCTAAGTACATTAAGGAGCTCCTCAAGAAATATCACATGGAGGAGTGCTCATCAGCAAAGACACCATCAACTATAGCTGTCAAAATTGGTTTATGTGAAAGTTCTGCCAAGGTAGATATCACAGGCTATAGAGGTATGATTGGCTCGTTGCTTTACCTAACTGCTAGTAGACCAGATATAATGTTTGCCACATGCTTGTGTGCAAGGTTCCAAGCGAACCCTAAAGAAATCCATCTCACTGCTGTCAAAAGAATCTTAAGATATCTAAAGGGTACGCCTAATTTAGGCATCTGGTACCCTAATGAAACTGGTTTTACGTTAATTGGATATACAGATTCTGACTATGCAGGAAGTGTTGTAGACAGGAAAAGTACATCTGGAAGTTGTCAATACCTAGGTGGAAGATTGGTATCCTGGTTCAGTAAGAAACAGCAAACAGTTTCCAACTCTACAGCCGAAGCTAAATATATAGCTGCTGGAAGCTGTTGTGCTCAGATCTTATGGATAAGGAATCAATTAATGGACTATGGCATTGTATTGGAAAATATTCCTATTTTATGTGATAATACAAGTGCCATAGCAATCGCAAGCAATCCTGTGCAGCACACAAGGACAAAGCACATTGACATAAGGTATCATTTTATAAGAGAGCATGTAATGAATGGTACAGTGGAACTACTATTTGTAGGCTCTGGAGATCAAACTACAGATATTTTTACTAAGTCGCTTAATGAATCCTCATTCACTAGAATTGTTAGTGAATTGGGTATGTTAAACAGTCCTAGTAATTAATACTGTTAATATCTAAAATTTGATCTTTAATAATTTTGCAAGTGATTATTCTGTGAATATTTGTTGTTTGAAATCACTTGTATAATTATTTTACCATCTGATTTTCTTGCTTGTTTAGTTATTTTTTACTTTGTTTATTCATATTATTTAATACTTCATACTTCTGTATTTTTAGAATATTTGTAGATATTAATTTCTATTTTATTAATTAATTTATCATATGTTTTGTAATGTTTGTCCTGTTAATATTGCTTTGTTTTTGTTAATAGGATAGCATATGGTATTTATTATTATTTTTATTATTTGTTTAATTTTCTATAATATTTTTTTATTGTTTTTATTAATTAATTGTATATTTTAGTGTGGTTTTTTAATGTTTGTTTAAAATAAATATGACTTAAATTAAATAAAACTCTTAATATGACTTAAAAAATTCGGTATGACTTAAACAGGTTAAGTCTTACCGAGGTTCTGTAAAGAATAAGTCATATCAATAAGTCTGTTAACATTAAGTCTTATTAGAATAATTCTGTTTTTTAACTTTTAGTCTTATTCGAATTATTAGTTAAATATTGTTTATATATAATTTTAAGTCTTAATTAGTTTAAGTCTTAATCGAGTCTTAGTATTAGTTAAGTCATATTGATTTATGTCTTAATAGTTTAATAAGTCATAATAGAGTTTTTTTTTATATATAACAGTTATGTCTTAATAATTTTTAAGTCTTATTCGTCTGTATGTAAGTTTAAGTCTTATTCATCTGGTTAGTATATATATTCAGTAGTTAGTAGTGTTAAGTCTTATTAACATTTATGTCTCTCTCAAGTTAAGTCTTAGAGAACAAAAAAAGATACATACGATACACACACACACAGTCGAATTCATGCCCGATTTTCATCTCGAATCTTGCTGATAATCACGATCTAACCACATATTTGGATTCCTTGATTGATTATCTTCATTTTGAGTGGTTAAAATCGAATTTTGGTTCAGTTTTTGAAGATTTTTATTTTCGAAAATCGCTTTCAAGATCTGTTTTTCTGAAAAACTGAGTTCGATTCTTGCAAAACTAAAAATATACGTGTGTTTGTGTGTATACAAGGATCATTGTGTGAATTTTTCAGAATTTTTGAAGAACTTTTAATTATTTCGAATTTTTAATTGATTATTAATTCGAAAAATTAATTTTTAAATTATAAATTTGTAAAATCTGAAATTTTCAAGGAAATTAAATCTTGATTAAAATGGCTGATCGATTTGAAATTATTAAACATAATTTAATCGGTTATTTTGATCTAGAAAAATGTTCAGTTGAACGTTTTCGACCGTGGATTCGTTTTTTAGATGAAAATTCACTGGTTCGCAATGCTTTGAGATTGGATGCTCCTCTGAAAATTGAACCTTTGCGAATCATGTGTACTACTGCTGTCATTTCTAATGATAACAGATCTTTTGTCTTCTCTGTAGGAGACAATCAGTACACAGTGAATGAAAATACAATAAATACGGTCTTAAATTTTCCAACTGATAATTTCGAAGAATTACCATCAGATCAAGAATTGATAAATTTTTTGAATGGTGTATTCTATCAAGACAGTCCTGATCAAACTGTCTGGAATAAAAAGAACTTCGTTCAGGAATGGGATTATCTGTTTGACACATTAGGTAGAGTCTTTGCCAATTCTACTAAAGGGAACTTCGGGGTATTACCATCTTTCTTGCAGCATATTGGATATGCAGTTGCACACAACCGAAGAATTAATATTGGCAGACTACTGTGTGTTCCGATGGTTAGAAGAATCATTAATGCAAAGAAGAATTTTGATAATGGACATAAAGTATCATGTTATTATCCAAGATTCTTGTCATTGATTTTTAATCATCTTGTCGAACTAGAAAACCAAGCCCAATTCCTGAATGGAGAATCACTGGCGTCAGGTAAACCAACTACCAGATTGTTCACTGAGTACAGCAACAAGCCTAAATTCACAAACATACCTGTAGTTGTCACCCAATACATGTCAAACTATATACAACTACCTGTCATTGAACCTGTACCAGAACCTGAACAACCAGAACAAAACCCTGAACCACCAGTGGAAAACATACTTGTTGATAATGAAAATCAAGGCAATCAACAAGTTGAACCTGCTCAGCAAATTATTCCTCAGCCAGCTGCACTTGCTGTTGAACATCCAGTGCAAGAAACTGCATCTTTCCCTGAACCTGAATCAGATCAACCCATCTTATCAGAGACTGTTGCGGAATCAGCTGACCAGGTATTGCCTTCTGTTCCTCAAACTACTACTTCTCAATCTATTTCTGGAACCCAAGTGGTTGGTAGGTCTGACCAAGGGGTTATAGTACCACAACCTCTAACCAAGGTCGTAGATCCAAACACTCAACCAACAAAACTCATATCTTTTCACTCCAGAAAGAAATTGCAAGTCAAAAGAAGTCGAATCAGTAGTGATAGTATGAGTGAACCCACAACTCTGCCTCTAGAAAAGAAAAGTAGAACTCAAACTGAGGCAACTGTAAGCCCGTCTGTATCCTCCCAACAGGATATGGAAGTTGATATGGCCGTTACACAGTTACTAGAATCATCTTCTCAACAGGGTGATTCTATTGAAATTCGCCATAGGGCCGTGGCACCTTGTAGTGAGTCAAGCACACCTCCCCTATTACTCACAATGGGGGAAGACATACCTTTAGATGAGTCTCAGGACACACTGCAAGGAGAGCACGTAGAAAATGTGACAGTGCCTACCATAGTTACGGTAGAAGAGTCTTCACAGGCTTTAGAGGGAAATCTTGGTTCTCAACCAACTTTAATAGAACCATCATCTCCCCTCCCAGGACAAACACTCCTGGCTCCCTCAAGGGATTTTCCACTCGCAGTTTCGACTGGAGAAGGTGGAAGGCAACTTGATCAATCTACTACTGAAGCAATTCAGTCAACAATTTCAAATGTTCAAGTAGATTTGATTAAGGACAGGGATTTGCGAACTCCCATTGCACCACCACTGACCTTCCCAGAGGAGGCTAGGGTGATTTTACATGCAGGTACAAATCTGGAAGCAGCTAAGGAATCTGAGAGGAGTGATGTGAGGAATACCATAAAATTGAGTGAAACACATGCACTTCAGGTGAGTGGATCTCAAAGTGAACGTCAGGTGAGCGCACACACTGACACATACACTCTCTCATTATTAGAAAAGATAACTGCTTTAGAGAAAGAACTTGCAGTCAGCAAGGCTGAAACAGAAATCCTTAGAGCACAAGTGGGTGAGCGATCTTCTTCATCCACCTCTGTCAATAGTCAGCTTGCTGTAATCAAGAAGGACATTAACTACTTAAAGACATCTTTCACCAAGAAGATAGAATCTCTCGAACTCTCTCATGAAAAGGCACTTGATGACTCTGGAGATATTACTGTTGCTCAAGACATGTTAATTTCTGAGATTTCCTTGAAAGTTGATAATCTACAGTCAGAGGTACAGCACAATCAGGAATCTACTGATTCTCGTCTGGACCAGATCGAAAAGCAAAATGCACACCAGGCTAAAGGGTTAAGACATTTGTTTAATCTTGTAAGTCAAAGTCGCAAACCTACAAATGAAGAAATTGAATTATTTACAAGCAAGGATGGTGATGATGATGAACAAGATCCTGAAGCTGGGGCAACTGATAAATCTGTAGAGGATTCCTCAACTAAGGGGGAGAAATCAAAGGGGTCACAAGATAAAACTAAAGAAAGAGAGGGAGGAGAAGGAAAATCTGGTAAATCTGACCAAGGTGAAGATAAGAGGAAGAAAGTAGTTGAAGAAACTGAAGAAGAAATTCAAGACAAGAACACAAGTTATTATTACACGGGTGAACCGGATAACTTCGATGTTTTTGCTGATCTTGAATTCCCTGATCATGGTGAAGAACTTCCTCAACCTGATCTTAGTCACTGGGAAGATGAAGGACCAGTGATATCTGAATTTGAAGCTCAACAAGCTGAGAAAGAATCTGAAGAATTATTTGCTCAAAGGGAAGCTAATTTGCAAATGAGAGAAGAAAAACTTCAAAAATCATTAGAGCAAATTGCACGAAATGAAGAACTTCAGAAAGCTGAACAGCAAGCATTACAACGACTACATGCTATAAATGTTGAGAAGAGAAAAACATATATCAGACTAAAGAGCGGTGACAAATGGGAACGTGCTCAAAGAGCAATTGATTCACCTCAGAGTTCTGATTATGAAGATCGTCGTCTTGGACAAATTCTCGAGGAATTCAAACTGGCAAATCCAATTCATGATATGTATATAAAGGCCTTACAGGTAAAAGTCATCATGATAACTACTGCATTTGAACCCAAATCTGATGAGCTGGTAATATTTGTAGATTGTCATAAAGTTGGAACTTTCAGAGTATCTATTCAGTTCTTTTATGACAGATCACTGACAGAGATATGGGTACTTAGACCTAAGGTAAGAACATCTTCTGAGCTAGGTGTGTTGTTACATGAAAAGTTCAAAGAATTTGCTGAAAGAGCTGGACCAGAAGTGATTAAGGAACCTCCACAAGTAAAATTTCTTAAGGGAGAGGTACTTCACTCAATCAATCTTCAGACAGATGAGTTATACGAACATCATGCAAAGCACTTGGTATATGCTGAATATGCTCTCAGAAATCATGGATTCTTGACTGAAGAAAAGGTAATAGCTGCAGATCACATTCGGTCCTATGCACAAACGAACATAAAAGATTACAAGAAATTTCAAGGTGAACTGAGAAAGAAGCTTGGAATTCCTTTAGTCTTACCTCAAGGATTGTCATCAAGAAGAGAACGTCTTGTTGATTCTGATCTACACATGAAACTTCAAGTCACAGATGAGCCAGAAGAAGGAGAATTCAGAAGGGAAGACAACTGAAGAAAAAGAATTGCTCTACATGTTATATCTTTAGAGCTTAGATAAATCTTGATAGGAATTTGTATCATATGATCAGTCTAGAGGATCATCTATATTGTATTTATCTTTCATGTTTGAATCTGGCAAATGTTAAATATAAACCAGAACTTTTTTTCATATTTACTTAGTATTTAAAGTTTTATCTTTCATTTGGTTAAGTTGGATTAGTTGAGGTATCCTCTAGGAATTTGCTTGTTATTGTCTAACAAACAAATAGGGGGAGATTGAAAGGCATATGACTCAGCCTATTTGTAGTTAGAGGATCCTAATCAACTTAAACCAAATTGTAATAAGTAAATATACATATGAACTGTCACAGGAATCTCAAGAAGTATTATCTGTCAGAAGAAAGAAGAAAAGTCAATCTATAGTTTTGATGTCATACACTGGAAGACGATTCAGTTATCTGATCAAGCCCCAGTATAGCATTGAAGTGAATGGATTCATTTAAACAGTGACAGAGATTTTTCGAGTGATAGTTTGAAGATCAGTTACAGTACAAGAGAATTGAGAGAAGAAACAAACCACAATCTAAAGTCAAAAGTGAAGAAGCATCGTTGAAGTTAGTCGTTCATGAACCAGACAGTACATTGAACGTCAACACAAATCAGTGGTAATTCTTTACTACCTTTAGTGGTTTGTAAGAATTAAATTAATTATTTATTGATTTAATTAAATTCATTTGTAATTGATATAAATCATTTAGTTGATTTAATTAAATGAATTAATTCTGGAAGAATTAATTTATTTATTTAAATTAATTATTGTATCAATTAAATATGAATTAGTTAATCATTAATTAATTAAATGGATCAATATGACTTAAAGAAAGAAAAATGGATTATGTCTTGGAGAAGGAAAATTCGGTATGACTTAATTTTAAGTCATACCGACAGGAGCTTTTCAGGATTAAGTCTTACCGACCTGGATTAAGTCTTACCGACCTCTGCCAGCTGTTGTAAGTCTTACCGAATTTCTGTTAAGTCATACCGACATATTTTATGTCTTAATGGAGGTTTGTGTAAGTCTTAATGAAGGAAAATCAAGTCTTGGTAGCAATTTAAGTCATGCTGGAGCAGTTAAATATCCTACAGAAAGCCAGCAAGACCTGTTACTGATATAAAAGAACAGAACACAGCAGATTAAGTCATAACGGAGAAAAACACAGCAGAAACATTACATCAAGAACAGAATTCTCTCTCTCAAGAACACCAAGAACACCAAAGCATAAACAATTCCCAGAAATTCAAGTTCTTCATCCTTGTTATATTCTATCCGATAGAACTTGTTTATTTGTGATTCTTGTACTACTAGCGAATTAAGTTTCCTAGTTCTTATCTTGATTATTATTAACTAAATTATAAAAGTTCATGTCGAATTTTCTAATTAGTTATTAACATCTTGATAAGTTGTTATACTGATTTTGTAACACCACATCAAGTTAATATACAATTATATTCAACTTGAAAAATTGTGTTAAATAATTCCGCACATAAATTTGTCTTTATCAAATTTAATTTAAAGGACAAATTTCGATAAAAAGGTAAAGATTGTATTCAACCCCCCCTTCTACAATCTTATCGGACCTAACATGAAGCAATTATCACTTGTAACCGAATCATTGCGATAATAATTTAAAACAATTGAGCTAACGGTGAAATTTAAAATAAGGCCGAATAACAAATAAGGTAGGTACAATACGGGTCTCTTACGCAAAACTATACTCGCTAACTCCAATCACCAGCGAAGTACAGGACAATGGTTCCTTCTTCGGTAATCCAGAAGAAGAAATAAGGAATGTATAAAACATCCCAACAATACAATAACGATCATGATCTAATCACATCTCATACCCCAGAGACGTGCTCGTATACTCACCCACCGATACGAGTAGGTGCCTAGTTCACCTTTACTCCGAACTCCATGTGAACATTGTCTGTGATTAACCCATACAGATCGATCTAAGAGCCCATCAAATAGGTTACAAAGGTTGCTTGACTCGTTGCACGAAACGAAACGAAATAAACAATATCGCAAGAAAATGTGAAATAAAAAAATATGTACGAGTCAAGGCAACAATAAATCCAAAAATAAGGAATTCGAAACGAAACTGAGAATGTATACCAGTAGGTACACATGGAGTACAATAAGGTCACAATCTTATAAAAAGAATCCACAATAAATTTAACGAATATTTATTAATTAAAAGTGAGAACCAAGAATTCGTACCTGATATAAATAACGAGCTAACACTGAAATATCCCGATTCAGGTGTACCACTAACAGTGCTTATTTAAATCTATATAAGAATGAATTTATGACATATATTAATATTGGAATGTACCTAAATACCGGGCCAAGTACTATGCATTTATGTAACTTTAAATTAACGAATGCATGTAATAGTACATGACAACAGTACACCCACAAGTATATTACTAATAAATTAATAAAAGGCGATGTAGTCCATTAGCTTGCACACGCTGACACGCATTCCAAACTTTAAAGTTAGAAACAGGAAATACAACTGTAGCTATTACATAAACAAAATAATCAAGTACAAAATTAATTAATGAAACATATGTTAATACTTAACAAGTGTAGACCAACACAATCACCGCACCACTTTTTCCGAGGCTACCAAACTAGACAACCACATTTTAATAACAATTCCACCGAAATAGATTCTAATCATCAAAAATTAATAACAAAAATATAATAATAATAATAATTAAGGAAAATAATTAAGTGACACAATTAATCCATATGAAAGGAAAAAAAAAAGAATAAAGTTACTCAACCAGTCAGCCTGTTTTATAGTACCATGGCCTTATATACAGATGATTGACCAATAAATTTTATTAAATGAACTAACAATATTAGAGTTTAAATATTACGGTTACGATAAAAAAAACCACACATCATATATCCATGAACTGACAGTAGTAGATTTACCCATGCATGCATACACCAGTAAGGCAGTAACATACAATTAAATAAATTATAAAAGTGACAGAACCTAGATTAAATATCTATAAACACATTAAGTATGCTATAGTACCAAAACAAAACAGAACATTAAAATTAAAAAAAAAAAATGTTAAAACTCGTATTTTATTTCATAAAAGTAAAATAAAATATCATTTTCAAATGGCAAAGATAACATGCTACTATATAAATTTCTACTCTCAAAACTCAATAATTTGAAAATCATAAATAGGTACTAAATTAAAGGAATTACATGATGCGTACTCCATATTAAAATAATATAGAATTAATACAATATAGTACCCATGATAAATTATAGTACTCACATATTCATTAAAATTATTAGGAGAAATCAAAATATAAAATCATGCATGAACAACTTGGACATACATATAAATAGGGAAAAAATGTACTTACTATTATTATAGGTCTTGAAAACTAGAGATCCAAAAGTAGAGAGTATGAAGAGGACAAACGCAACACTGAAAATAAATATGCGAAATTGAATCAATATAGTATAAAATCATCATCTTATATGCATAAGCTTTCACAATAAAACTAACATACCTTTCTTATTTTAGTACAAGACACTAAAAGTAAGCACGCAACAGTTTAAGACTTGGTTTCCCTAGCCTCTGCACGTGAACAAGTAGTATAAATATAGCTTATTAATCGAAAATGCAGTGCATATGTTAACTGAAGAATCAATAGATTTGATACGAACCTGTGATGTTTACTATATGCGGCTGTACCCTCAATATGAATATATAGTTCTATATTTATAGGGCTTCTAGGATAAGTATAACGTACTAAAAGAAGATATTAGAAATATTATCTAACAACTAACAGTACTTATCAATATCATTATAGAATTTGATTAGGACTGCAAGACTATTTATAAATATATAAATAAATTTTATTTGTATAAACAAATAAATAACTAAATATAATCTATTTTATAATCAATGATATGTATTTTAAACAATTAATTAATAAGGCAAAAATAAAAATCGGGATATTAAATCCTTCCCCCCTTAAAAGAATTTCATCCTCGAAATTCAAAGAACGCACCTGATTCAAAAAGATAGGGATATTTTGTGTGAACATAATTCTCCATCTCCCACGTAGCTTTTCGAGCATCGTGTTTTTTCCAAAGAACTTTCACAAAAAAAATAGTCGTTTTACGTAAAACCCTTTCCTCTGGTGCCAATATAGCTTCAGCTTCCTCCTCACAAGATAAATCATCACCAAAGGTGTCTAAAGGATATTGAACAATATGATGTGGATGATAAACATACTTCCTCAAAATTGATGCATGAAAAACGTTGGGTACTCGTGACAATTGTGGTGGCAAAGCAACCCTATATGCTACTGCTCCCACTTTCTCGAGAATCTAAAAAGGACCAATAAACCTCGGACTCAATTTACCCTTCTGACCAAAACGTTGGATGCCCTTCGTTGGAGATACTTTAAGGAAGATCTTATCTCCAACCTTAAACTCATACTCTCGTCTACCTTTATCTACATAACTCTTTTGTCTGGATCGTGCTTGTCTGAGCTTCTCCAAAGCAAATGCTACCTTATGGATAGTGATCTCAACCAAATCGGGACCTTCTAGAAGTTTCTCTCCCACTTCATTCCAACAAGTCGGTGTCCTACACTTGCGCCCATAAAGGGCCTCAAAAGGAGCCATAACAATGCTTGCCTGCCAACTATTATTGTATGAAAATTCAACCAACCGTAAATACTCATCCCAATTTCCAAACCATTCCAATGCACATGCTCGCAACATATCCTCCAAAGTCTGAATCGTCCGCTCTGATTGACCATCTGACTGCGGATGAAAAGCTGTACTATAGTTCAACTTGGTACCCCATACCTTTTGAAATCCCTGCCAAAATTTTGAAGTGAATCTCGGATCTCTGTCAGACACAATCAAAACTGGAATACCATGAAGTCTAACAATCTCATTCCTTTAGGCAAGTGCTAAATTCTCTAAAGACATGTTCCCACGAATCGCCAAAAAGTGAGCAGATTTAGTAAGCCTATCTACAATCACCCATATCGCATCATTTTTATTCAAAGTTCTAGGCAATCCAATCACAATATCCATGCAAATGTTTTCCCATTTCCAAGTAGGCAATTGCAAAGGCTATGACAATCCACTCGGTCTCTGATGCTCAATCTTCACCTGTTGACAAGTCAAACACCTCGAAACAAACTCAGCTATATCACGTTTCATACCTATCCACCAAAAGTGCTCTTTCACATCATTATACATCTTCATTTCACCCGGATGAATAGAAAATGGTGATCGATGGGCTTCCTCCAATAGCTCCTCTCTAAGTTGCTTATTATTAGGCACACACAATCGGTTGCCCAACCAAACAATACTGTGATCATCACTACGAAGTCCTGGTTGCTTCCCTGCTTTACTATCTCGTACTAGGGTGCACAATTCCTCATCACCATCTTGAGCTGCCTTAATCCTAGAGATAAGACTAGGCTCCACATGCATACTTGCCACAACACCATCTGGGTCCGGACGATAAAACTCCAAGCCAAACTTTTCAATCTCACACTAAAGTGGTCGTTGATGTGTCACCAGCGCTGCTAGATTCCCAAAATTCTTCCTACTCAATGCGTCTGCAACCTTATTAGCTTTGCCCGGATGATACTGAATACCCACATCATAGTCCTTCAAAAGTTCAATCCATCTCCTCTGCCTCATATTAAGTTCCCTATGTGTGAAGATGTACTTCAAACTTTTGTGGTTCGTAAATATCTCACATTTATCACCATACAAGTAGTGTCGCCATATCTTAAATGCAAAGATCACAGCTGCAAGCTCCAAATCATGTGTCGGATAGTTCACCTCGTAAGGTTTTAGTTTCCTCGAAGCATAGGCGATCACCTTTCGATGCTGCATCAGTAGACAACCAAGTCCCTTCTTTGAAGCATCACTGTAAATCACATAACCACCCATTTCCGATGGTAGTGTCAAAACTGGAGACGTCACAAGTCTGTTCTTCAACTCTTAGAAACTAGCCTCACATTCCTCGGTCCATATGAACTTGTTACTTTTTCGAGTCAACTGTGTTAATGGCATGGCAATAGTCGAGAAACCCTCAACAAAGCATCGATAATAACCAGCGAGTCCCAAGAAACTTCTAACCTCTGTCACGGTGCTAGGTCTTAGCCAATCGGTAATAGCCTCAACCTTAGCAGGATCCACTTTGATTCCACCTGCTGATACAATGTGTCCCAAAAATGTAACTTTCTCGAGCCAAAATTCACATTTCTGATACTTCGCATATAACTTGTTCTTCCGTAATATCTCTAATACAACTCGCAAGTGCTCCTCGTGCTCTTCTTTAGACTTTGAATACACCAAAATGTCATCAATAAACATGATCACGAACTTGTCAAGATAATCTTTAAATACCCTATTCATCAAGTCCATGAAAACTGCCGGTGCGTTGGTTAACCCAAAAGACATAACAAGAAAATCGTAGTGTCCGTAACGAGTCCTAAATGCGGTCTTCGGGATATCACTTTCCTTCACTCTCAATTGATGGTAGCCTGAACGTAGATCAATTTTCAAAAAACATTTTGCTCCTTGTAGTTGATCAAACAGGTCATCGATCCTAGGCAATGGATACTTATTCTTCACAGTGATTCTGTTCAACTCCCGATAATCAATACAGAGCCTCATTGAACCATCTTTCTTCGTCACAAATAAGACAGGTGCCCCCAAGGGGAAACACTAGGTCGAATGAAACCTTTCACAAGTAGTTCCTGCAGTTGTTCCTTTGACTCTTGCAATTCTAATGGAGCCATGCGATACGGAGCCTTAGAAATAAGTTGCGCACCAGGTAGCAGATCAATAGAAAATTCCACCTCTCGTTGTGGTGGTAGTCCATCCAAGTCATCTGGAAATACATCTGGGAATTCGCAAACAATGCTGACATCTTCAACTTTAGATTGTTCCTTTGAAGAATCATTCACATGAGCTAAATATCTTTCACAACCACGTGCAAGCATCCGTTTGGCCTTGATGGCCGTCACAAATTTCCCCAAACCACTGGGCGTAGAACCCTGGAACTCGAACTCAGGTGAATTTGGATCTCCGAAAATTATTCTCTTTCCCTGATAATCAATAGTAGCCTTATGTTGCTCTAGCCAATCCAACCCCAAAATTACATCAAAGTCTCGTAACGGAATAGGTAAAAGGTCCACAAATAATTTTCTATCCTCAACTATAACTACACAATCATGATACTAAGAGTTCACAAACATATTTCCCCCAATAGGGTTGCCAACAGAAAATTCTGGTGATAACGTAGTAGGTGTGATGCATAGATGTTTAGCATAAGATGTAGAGACAAATGAATTTGTAGCACCAGTATCAAATAAAACTGTAGCATTCCTATTGCCAATAGAAAGTGTTCCCGTAGTGGTACCTGGGGTATTTGCAGCATCCTTTGCAGTGAGAGAAAAGACACGCCCACCATTTTTCTGATTATTCTTCCCACTCTGATCATTCTGATCTGTAGATTTCTTCAATGGCACCTTACAATCTCGAATAGTATGGCCTTTCTGGCCACAGTTGAAGCATGATCTACTAAGCCAATAACAAACACCGCTGTGCATCTTCCCGCAATGCTCACAATTAGATTTTCCTCCATTCTGATTCCCGGCTTGAGTCCCTGACCTGTTCTGTTGATTACCCTGATTTCTGTCCCTCTGCTGAAAACGAGTGTTATACCTCTGCTCATTCTGTTTAAATCTTCCTGCAGATCCTTCATTTTTCTGAAATCTTGAAGAATCATCTTCTCTCTTCCTTTTCTGGTTCTGCAAGTCTCTCTGTTTACGGAAGTCAGTCTGATGAAGTTCTTGGTCTCTGGCACTGTCCACCAAACTCTCCATAGTAGTGTAGCGGTTAGCTATGATGTGATTACGGATTGAAGTCTTCAGAGCCCACTTGAATTTCATGATTTTGTCTTCTTCTGTACCAATAATGGATCGGGCATAGCCAACCAACCTCTAAAACCTGATCTGAAAGTCCGCCACAGATTCATCCTCCTTTTGAGTTATGCTCTGATATTCCCGAGCATACTCCTCACGGATACTAGCAGGAAAGTACCTCTGATCGAACTGTGCTTTAAACACATCCCAAGTGACAGTATTCTCATATCCAGCTATGTGGGAAGCCACCACTGACTTCCACCAAATGCTAGCATCCCCCTCAAGACGGTAAATGCCAAAACGAGCCTTTTTCAGCTCAGAACAGTTAAGTTCCGGAAAGATTTGTTCCATATGATCAATCCACGCTTCAGCATCCATCAGGGTCTTAGCCTCCTTGAAGCAATTAGGCCTTTGTTTCATAAAGCGATCAAACATAGTCTGGCCTTCTTGATTTTGTGTGTTACCACCAGGATTCTGCGTTTGCCGAGATGCCACCTGCTCTACCATATTCATAAAAGTGTTTTGATCCATCACAATCTACTGAGTACCATTTCCCCCAGTGTTTTGGCTCGCATTAGATTTCTTTGGCGGCATCCTGCGAAATTTTTATGAGTGCACATACGAAACAATCACATCACAAGTCGATATTAAAAGTATTAATCCTACCCATGCGAAGTCAACCCAACTCACAGGTCAATGCCCAAAGGACAGTCTACGGAATCTATAACCTCAACTCTGATACCAACTTTGTAACACCCTACTAATATAACAATAAGGCTATATAAATTAAACGATTCCAAATCATAATAAGCTGTAATAAACCAATGTCAATAATCAAAATGAAAATACGTGGTCTAAATATCCAAAGCAACGATACCAGAAATGTTCGAAACCAATAAAAAAAAAAGTTCTCATAATCAATAAACCACTAAGCCAATGCTCTACTAAACACTCGGTGTCACTTATCACTCTTCCCGCTTTACCCCTATTTACCTACGGAAAGGAAACAATAAAGAGTGAGCTAAATGCTCTGTACGAATATAATCTAAATAAAATATGAAATTTAAATATGAATGAATTGTGTCTTACCAACACCGAGTTTTAAGTGAAAATGAGATAGAGATCAATAATGAATTTTGAAGCAATTATCACTGGTAACCGAATCAGTGCGATAATAATTTAAAACAATTGAGCTAAATTTAAAATAAGGCCGAATAACAAATAAGGTAGGTACAATACGGGTCTCTTACACAAAACTATACTCGCTAACTCCAATCACCAGCGAAGTACAGGACAATGGTTCCTTCTTCGGTAATCCAGAAGAAGAAATAAGGAATGTATAAAATATCCCAACAATACAATAACGATCATGATCTAATCACATCTCATACCCCAGAGACGTGCTTGTATACTCACCCACCGATACGAGTAGGTGCCTAGTTCACCTTTACTCCGAACTCCATGTGAACATTGTCTGTGATTAACCCACACAGATCGGTCTAAGAGCCCATCAAATAGGTTACAAAGGTTGCTTGACTCGTTGCACGAAACGAAACGAAATAAACAATATCGCAAGAAAATGCGAAATAAAACAATATGTACGAGTCAAGGCAATAATAAATCCAAAAATAAGGAATTCGAAACGAAACTGAGAATGTATACCAGTAGGTACACATGGAGTACAATAAGGTCACAATCTTATAAAAATAATCCACAATAAAGTTAACGAATATTTATTAATTAAAAGTGAGAACCAAGAATTCGTACCTGATATAAATAATGAGCTAACACTGAAATATCCCGATTCAGGTGTACCGCTAACAGTGCTTATTTAAATCTATATAAGAATGAATTTATGACATATATTAATGAGAAAAAGGACCCTGAGATATATCTCAGGGAACTTTTCCTAAGATACATACAAACTAACTCTAAATTTTCCTGGGCCCGCAGGACTAATTAAAAAAATTATGAATTTACTAAAACACCCACCTTATTTTTACATATAAAAGATGGATATCTTAGGGAACTTACCTGAGATATATCTCAGGTTCCCAACCTCTATATTAATATTGGAATGTACTTAAATACCGGACCAAGTACTATGCATTTATTTAACTTTAAATTAACGAATACATGTAATAGTACATGACAACAATACACCCACAAGTATATTATTAATAAATTATATCCTATATATAATTAGCGTAAGAGAGTTCCTATGGTATGGTTTGGTCGTCAGGGGTAGATCTGTAATTTCAGAAATATTATATTTTATTTTCTTAAATAAGATTAAATATAAATTAAAAATATAATTAAATTGTACACCTTATTTCAAAAATTATGAATAGAGTTTTTAGACATTACCTAATTGGTGCAAGGTAGTATGTGGTTTGATAGGACAGATGTGTCATTTGAGAAGTATAATAAAATTATATTTTTAAATAATATTAATTAGAATTTAAAAATATTGTTAAATTGAACATCGCATTTCAAAAATTATGAATAGAATTTATAGGTATTAATTTGAAATTTTTCTGAGAAAAATCAAAATTAAGTATATAAAGTATAATAAATTTATTAAGTGAAAAAAGTATAAAAAATAGTAACATTTAATAATTTTTAAATTAGAAAAACATGAAATTTCAGGTAAAAATATACAATAATAATTAAAATAATAAAAATAAATGTTAATAAATAAGTATTATCAATTTAATGGAGTTTGCAAACATTATTTTAAGATTCTTCCATGATAAATTTTAAAAATAAAAATTTTATAAATCATATTTATAAAGCATCCCGTGCATCGCACGGGTATAAAGCTAGTTAATAAAAAACGATGTAGTCCATTAGCTTGCACACGCTGACACACATTCCAGACTTTAAAGTTAGAAACAGGAAACACAACTGTAGCTATTACGTAAACAAAATAATCAAGTACCAAATTAATTAATGAAACATATGTTAATACTTAACAAGTACAGACCAACACAATCACTACACCACTTTTTCTGAGGCTACAAAATTAGACAACCAAATTTTAATAACAATTCTACCGAAATAGATTGTAATCATCGGAAATTAATAACAACAATAAAATAATTATAATAATTAAGGAAAATAATTAAGTGACAAAATTAATTTATATGAAAGTAAAAAAAAAAAGAATAAAGCCTGTTTTATAGTACCATGGCCTTATATACAGATGACTGACCAATCAATTTTATTAAATGAACTAACAATATTAGAGTTTAAATATTACGGTTACGATAAAAAAAAACTATACATCATATATCCATGAACTGACAGTAGTTGATTTACCCGGGCTTCATTGTAAAACATGCATGCATACACCAGTAAGGCAGTAACATACTATTAAATAAATTATAAAAGTGACATCACCTAGATTAAATATCTATAAACACATTAAGTATGCTATAGTACCAAAACAAAACAGAACATTAAAATTAAAAAAAATGTTAAAATCCGTATTTTATTTCATAAAAATAAAATAAAATATCATTTTCAAATGGCAAAGATAACATGCTACTATACAAATTTCTACTCTCAAAACTCAATAATTTGAAAATCATAAATAGGTACTAAATTAAAGGAAATACATGATGCGTACTCCATATTAAAATAATACAGAATTAATACAATATAGTATCCATGACAAATTATAGTACTCACATATTCATTAAAATTATTAGGAGAAATCAAAATATAAAATCATGCATGAACAACTTGGACATACATATAAATAGGAAAAAAAATGTACTTACTATTATTATAGGTCTTAAAAACTAGAGATCCAAAAGTAGAGAGTATGAACAGGACAAACGCAACACTGAAAATAAATATGCAAAATTGAATCAATATGGTATAAAATCATCATCTTATATGCATAAGCTTTCACAATAAAATTAACATACCTTTCTTATTTGAGTACGAGACACTAGAAGTAAGCACACAACAATTTAGGACTTGGTTTCACTAGCCTATGCACGTGAACAAGTAGTATAAATATAGCTTATTAATCGAAAATGCAGTGCATATGTTAACTAAAGAATCAATAGATTTGATATGAACATGTGATGTTTACTATATGCGGCTGTACCCTCAATATGAATATACAGTTCTATATTTATAGGGCTGCTAGGATAAGTATAACGTACTAAAAAAACATACTAGAAATATTATCTAACAACTAACGATATTTATCAATATCATTATAGAATTTGATTAGGACTACAAGACTATTTATAAATATATAAATAAATTTTATTTGTATAAACAAATAAATAACTAAATATAATCTATTTTATAATCAATGATATGTATTTTAAACAATTAATTAATAAGGCAAAAATAAAAATCGGGATATTAAAACCTCAGATAATTTTTCTAAGAGATTCTTAAGAATTTTATTCCCTTAAAAAATCTTAAAAATATTGCAATCGAATTCATATTTGTTTGTACAATGTAAAAGTTATGAGTCACTATTTATCGTAAAAAAGTTAGTTAAAGAATTTTTCTCGATCCGTCCCCCTTTCGACATATTATAAACATTCTTATTATGTAAGCAGGACAGTTGAAAAATTCAAGATTGAAACCCATTCCTTAGAGTCAATGCAAGCTTGAACCTCTAAATTATTAGAAACGATTCTGCAAGAAAATGAAATCGAGCGAAAATGTAGTAAGAGAATGAAAGGAAAAAAACAGCAAGAGAAGATGCGACTAACATATTAAAAGAGATGAAATCATGATAAAAAAGAAGAAAAAAATGCTAATTTTTTTTTATTAAAAGTAGATACTCATTATAATTATAAGATATATAAACCTACTTATTCAAGAAAATAAAATAAAATTTGATATTCGAAGATAAAAGCTAAAAATGTATAACCACACTACAAAAAAATTAAACTTGAGTGACCAAAATTACATATTTAATCAAAATAAAACATAAATCTATTATATTATTAATAGCACAACAAGCCAATTTTTGAGACAATTTATTCATTTTAAAATTACTAAATTACCCCTAATACATTAAATTAAAGAAAAAAAAGTGTTTTCAGTGAGATTTGAACCCTTGACCTCTAGCATTGAAATGAAAGTCCATACCACTATGCTAGACATGAGTTTTGTGTATTTTACAAAACTCATTATTAATATATTGCGATACAACCCCCATATATTATGTTAATGATAAAAAAATTGTTTCTAATAAATATTGAATTCTTGGCCTCTAACTTAGAAAAGAGATCTCTTACCACTGTGCTAGACATCAGTTTTGGATATATTACAAAACTCATTATTAATATATCGCGAGATAACCGGGCCCCTTATATTATATTAATGATAAAAAAAATTTGTTACTAATAAGAATTAAATCCTTAACCTCTAACTTAGAAGGGAAATTACTTACCACTATGCTAGAAATTAATTTTAAATATATTATAAAACTCATTATTAATATATCATGAGACATTTTAATTATCATGAAATTACTAAATTACCCCTTCTATATTATGTTACTGATAAAAAAAATTGTTTCTAATGAAAATTAAACCCCTTACCTCTAACTTAGATTGAAATTTTTTACCACTATGCTAGATATCAGTTTTGAGGATATTTCAAACAGTACATAGTTATGAAACATTTTTTTATTCTAGAGTAAAACGAAATTATTTGGATTAAAAAGATATATGCCGTGATTTATGTATTAATTATATCTTACGCATATCTCTTAATCAAGGTCAAAATGCACAAGTTGGTTGTGGATGATCAAGCAGTCACTACTAATGTAAATTCTTTTATACTCATAACTCAGTTAGGCCTGTCAATAAATAGAATTTCCAACACGATTCGATCCGATCTATAGCTAAATTAGCAGGTATGATCGTTCCCAAAAAATTTGATCTGTTAATGTTCTGATCCGATAAGGGTCCGATCTAATAACAAACGAATATGAATTTTGTATGATCGATCCATTCGAAAATATTATATTTATTATATATTTTATATACTTATGTAATATACTATAATCTATATATGTATATATATATATATAATATAACATTTTATATAAATAATATTATTTTGGAATATAAATTTGGATTTATCAAAGCATGTCATAATTTTAATTTTTACCTCGTCAAAAAAATTTCAAAAATATTATTTTATAGATTGAAAAAAATATTTTTTTAAAAAATTTGTTGAACGGATCGGACCTCCGATTCGATAACCCGAAATCTGAATGGATCAGATACGGATCGACCTAAAAAATATCTGACTACTTATCCGATCCGATCCGAGTCCGAAAAATCTTAACGAATTCGTATATGAATTTATGTTGATCCGACCTGAATCCGACCCGTTGACAAACCTAAATTCAATCATTTAAACATTCGTTCAAAAAGATTATCACATTGAAATTTACTTAATTTTAGTTGTACATACATCATGAATTAGATAATCTTTTAGATATATTTTACATACTAAGTATTAACATGTTGCAAGCACCATCAATATATATATATAAAGGAGGATACGCGGGAGTTTAGGTGGCGCTCTAAGATCGTCTCAATCTATTTTTCTATTTTTCTAGAATTTTAGAATTTTAAACACTAATAAATTAAAAATATCATTTAACATATTAGAAGTAAAATAGGTGTTCGAATTTATAGAGGAGAATAGTTCGAATTTATAGGAAAGACATATGATTAGAAGTTCTATTGGAAGTAGAATAAGTATTTATAATGCATATGATTAAAAGTTCTATTGGAAATAGAATAGGAGTTCGAATTTATAGAGAATAAGAGTTCGAATTTATAGAAAAAATGTATAAATAAAACTTCTATTAGAAGTAGAAAAATATCATTTAACATATTAGAACTAGAATAGGTGTTCGAATTTATAGAGGAGAATAGTTCAAATTTATAGGGAAGACATATCATATAAGTTCTACCGGAAGTAGAATAAGTATTTATAACGCATATGATTACAAGTTATAATGGAAGTAGAATAGGAGTTCGAATTTATAGAGAATAAGATTCGAATTTATAGAAAAAACATATAAATAAAAGTTCTATTAGAAGTAGAATATGTGTTTGAATATATAGAGCAGACATATAATTAAATATTTTATAGGAAGTACGAACTTCTTAAATTATACTTTTTTATATAAGTTAATTATACTTCTATTAGGAAAATTTATTCATAAATCCAATACTATTGTCATAAAAAGGTCATCGTTTTTAAAAAATAAAATAATTGATATATTAACATAATAAAAGAACATTGTCATGTAGAAATCCTAAATAAATACGAGTATCTATAATATAAAGAGAAAATAAGATGTGTTTTCATTTTCTAAAACTCCATAATTTTTAAAAAGTCTAGAATAAGTATAAATTGGAATTCGCTCTATTTTTTAGGTTTTGATTTTAAGGAGTAAGTTGTTGTGTAAGATAAGTATCATCAATAATATGTAATGAAGTTAGAATTTCGATCCCAAATGAGAGCGGCTCGAAACGTGTTTAACGGGAAGACGATTCACTATAAAAGATTGTATTAGCTATTAAAATATTATATTGGTGTTATAAATTTTATTTTATTTTTAGGATTTGATTTTTATGGATAAACATTATCATTCAAGTGATATATGTAAAAGTTAGGTTTTTGGTTTTAACGAGAGAGCGGATCAAACAACCGTGTTTAACGAGAAAACGGTTCATTAGAGAAGACCGTATAAAAGATATTTGAATATATAAGGAATACATATAATAAAATATTTTATTGGAAGTAGAATACGAGTACGGTGGAGACATCTTATACAATTTTTTAAAACTATATATTTTTTTCTTAGAAATCCTTTATTTTAACTTTGTTATACAAGTTAATTATACTTGCATTAGAAAAATATATCCATAAATTTAATATTATTTTTGTAACGAAAAGTCTTCATATTTAATTTTTTTAGATATGTTAACATAATAGAAAGACATTCCCATGCGGAAGCTGTAAGATTAAAGAATATAAAAATTGAAATTTACTCTCTTTCTTTATATAATGAAGTTGGAATTTCGATTCCAAATAAGAGCGGCTTAAAACGTATTTAACGGGATGACGGCTCACTAGAAAAGATTATATTAGCTATTAGAATTTGATACTAATGACATAATTTTTTTTATTCTTACGGTTCGATTTTATGGATAAAGATTATTATAAAGTCTTTATAATATATGTTATTGGGATTTCGGTTTTAACGAGAGAGCGGCTCAATCGAAAGAATCATGTTTAACAAGAAATCGATTCATTAGAGAAAATTATTTAATTATTAAAATTTAATATTATAATATAACATAAATGTATTGTTTTTTTTAAAAATATTGTAACGCCGCAGCGAAGCGCGGCTTCATCGACTAGTTTAACTAGTAATATGCCCGTGTTTAGCACACGGTATAGTAATTTTCTAAAAATATATAAATAAAGATAAAAAAATATTTCAACAAATTCCCTGTGAGTAATAAAATGTAATTTTAATAATATAATAAATAATAAATTTTATGATCTATCATATATAATGATATATTTCTCATATATAAAATACAAAATCTCCTTGAAAACTTTAAAAATTTATTTAAATCTATATTAATTTATAAATTTCTTTTGTTATAAATTTATTATATTATCAAATAACCTGTATTAAAAAATGTTTATAAAAAACCAATAATATTATACAATAGTAGAAACATTAAAAATTTAGTTGGTTGGTCGGTCCGTCAATAGGTATGGTACATGTTGATCTTACTTAATCAATTTTCTTTTGCACATTAAATACATTATTTTTTAAATTTTATCAAGCTAAATTTTTTTCTTTTGTTAAAACAAAATGAGCAATTCTATTTAATAAAATTAAATATTTTTTCCAAAATTATAACCATATTTATATAATTAAAATTTTACCTATTTCAGCTAAAATACAGTAACTTTTTTTCTTAAAAAAAATTCCAATAAAACCTATTCAAGTAGCTTCATTTAAGTAAAATAAAATAATAAATATTATAATAACTAATAACTAACCGACTACGCTTCTCATCTTAAACTTTCATAATTTCTATATTTTCAAACTAAAATAAATTCTTTTCTTAAAATATAACTAACAAAAATATATAATTTTTATCAACTCATATAATTTAAAATGTTAATGATACAAAATTAATGTCCTAAATTTTTAGTATTTAGCCCGTGCTACGCACGGGTTTGAATTTAGTAGAGAGTATTTCAATTGTTTACTATTTAGTTACCGATTTATTTAGTTAACGTGTTAAATCGACGGCAAAATCATTTGTGTGATATTTAGTTAATATTATATATTATTTACAAAGTGATATATGTTCATCGTCGTAAAATAATTATATGCTTGATGGTATATCCAAGAGGTCTAAGAAGACTGGATTAATGTGCGATTGTATTTTTTTACGGTTTGTTCGACTCGATTATTGTTGTAGATGCTGTTTGGCTTTTTATTAATGAATTAAACCCTTTGTTCAAAAAAAAAAGTTAAACGGACCAATTAAAAAACAATAAACTCATTATTATGCTTAAAGTTAAAATTTTTTTAATTAAAATATCAAGATCGAATATCTAGAAATCATAATCCAAAACTTGTAGATGAAATGAAGGTAGCAAAATTCACGTTAAAATTTTTTTTTTATTTATACATGGCATCAATTCCCATCTCCAAGCAGATATGTTGTCCATGTTTTCAAAGTATCAAATACCCACAAATAGCTAAGCATTGGGTTATATATTTATTTTTTTAATTTACAAAATATGATAAAGAATTAAATAAAGTATGATTCTTAATTAAATTATGTTATCATAAATAATAATTAGATAATCTGTATTAGAAAGAGATACATTGAATGTATAACTAAAAAATATTTATATTTATCGTTATATTTGTATAATTAAATTTTAACAAACACTTAAAATCAAATTTAAAAACTGTTTAAATAAAATAATTGAGACCCATTCATTGTAATTCTTTAAAATTGTTAATGAAATCTATACTATTATATAAAAGTTGAAACATTAAAAGTTTGGTTGGTCGATACGGTATTTGTTGATTTTACTTATTTACCCAAACTTAATAGTTTATGTTATTTTTACTTAATTAGTTTTACTTAATTATTTATAGTTACTAATAACAAATAAATTTTCCTTTTTCAGGTAAAACATGTTATCTTTTCTATTTTTCAATAATTAATCAATTTTCATTTTCATTATATTAATACTATTACATAACTATTATATATAATTATTTTGTAATTAATAAACTATATAAAATATGTTAATCATGTTTATTATTCAATAAGGTAAAAGTAAAGTAATTAAAAATGAATTGTAATGATTATTGTATAAATAATAAATAAATAAACGATTACAATACAAAATATATCGTAGATATTACTCGGCGTCGTCTCGCGACGACAGCTCGACTCGTTTATATTAATGAAAGCGATGAATTTTTTATTTTACAAATAATATCATGAAATTTATGTACATTATTTTTGCAATTACATTACCTATATTTAATATCTAAAAATATAATTATTTTTTTTGCTTTGTGTCATTGTGTAATTGCTCTAATTTTTCTTAAATTTTGAAATTAAAAACTGAAAAAAGTTTAATTGTTTCAAAATTATTTTATTATTTTCAATTTATATTGATATGGAATGGTTTAAATTCGTGGAATGGTTTAAATTGAAATCAAAAAACGAATTAAGATGATATGGAATTGAGTCATATTTTTGCATCATTTAATTATTTTTGTATTAGATATTTACATTTAATGAGTAAAATAGAGATAAAAATTGTTAAAGTAAAATAAATTCTCATACCCACTTTCCTTTGGTTGGTTATCAAAAATCTATATCTTGTATGTTTGTGGGATGAGTTTTAATTTTTTATTTTCTCAAGATGTTCATGGGATGGGATTTAGAATTTTAATTTTTTAAACAAAACATCAAATTTGGGTTTGGAAAGTTATACGTGATGTGATGTTAGAGTATGTAACACATATTAATTGTGTGTATAAATAAAAGATATATCAACAATTGTTCAAATAGATTATCATCCATATTATTTTGAAAGAATATTTTTGTGTCCGATTCATGGCAAGATATTTCAACTCGTTTATATTATATTAGTAACAATAATAAATTAATTTATCATGACAATGTGCATCAGAGGTCACAGCTCTACTTAGTTATATTAATAAAATTAAAAATTAAAAATATCATTTTGAAAAAAAAAATTAATAATGTCATATTTCTTGCATCTCATTTAATGTATGCTACTTGAAATTATTATGAGTAACTTTTCAATTAGTAACCTAATATATAACATTGGATTTGGTTGAACCGTCACATTTTAGTCTCATTCGTTTATAATGATATACAATTGTTTAATATTGTTGAAATATTTTAATTAAAATTATAAATCAAAATGAATTATCATAAATAATTTTAATTTTAGTTATTGTATTATATTTTGGAACAGTTTCTTGACGTCGCCTCGTGTAGACTCATTTGTACTAATAAAATAGAAAATTTATACTATTTTATTTGTTACATCTCAAAAATTAGTATAGAAGGATTGAATTATTATGAGTAACACTTAAAATAATAACTTTTAAATTAGGAATTTAATATAATAAAATTAATTTTGTTAAATTATCACATTTTAGTTCATTTATCGTTAATTATATTGTTACAAAATTGTTTATTATTGTTGAGATATTTAAATAAAAATTATAAACAAAAAACAATTATTGTTAAAACATTACATTTTTATTGTTGGATTATACATTGATACTTGACTTGTTTAAATTGATAAAATGTATTTTTTTTCTATAAAGATACATATAGGTATTTTTTCAACTTAAATTATGAAATGCCGCACATTACATTTATTTAATTACTGAAACTTTTGATATATGTATTATAATTAGGAGAGTTTGCCAATTTTTATTAAAATAAAATTTCTTTTCTATTTAGTTACAAAATTTGATTGGTGACAAAATGAGTGGGACGGAGGAAATACATATTCATTTTTTATTTTAATATCACGTGTAAAACTAATATATAAACAAACTTATTTATAAATATATAATCAAAATTTTATTATTATTTTAGCATATTGCCAATTTATATTTTTTTGGAATATTATCATACACATCCATCTAATAACTTGAAATATTAAGATGAAGAAATAATGCATGTCAAATTAAGTTATTAAATCTTTTGCATATCAATTAATAATAATTACATTGTCTTTACTTCTTTATCAAAATAATATCGGAACTCATATCTTATAATATATTAATATTACACACATGTATTAACATAACTTACATTTTGAATATTTTACTTTTATACGTTTTTTTTTTTGACAAAAAGCTGGGATTTTATTACGAATTCAAATCCATAGAAATACAATTTTGAATCGAGATAGGAACAGACCTCCTATCAAACGTACGACCTGACAAATAATATGATTCTCTTGCCAATAGATGGGCAACCATATTAGCAGACCGTTTAACAAAAAACAATCTAATATTGTTAAACCGTTGCAGGATAAAACGACATTCTTCGACTATCAAGCCAAAGTAAGATCTCATGGGCGTTCTACTTCTGATTGCTTGCACCACCTGCAGACAATCTGATTCCAACTCAGCATCATGCCACCCCCGATCATCCATCCAACTTAGGGCCTCCTTGATTGCCATAGCTTCAGCTACAATCGGAAGAACCAGGCCCATTTGAAACTTTGTTGTCGCTTCAATCAGATCGCCATTCGAATCTCTTGCTACTAATCCAAAACCAATACCATCGCGATCCTCAAACACGGCTGCATCAACTGATATTTTGACTTTGTTTGGCTGGGGCTTAACCCAAACTATAGCTCCATCTCCCTCAATCTGAGGTTGAAGAGGAGTCGTAAAAGACCTGCATTGGGTTACATTCCATTGTGCAAAATACTGTTTAGCTGCTGCAACTGTTCTACTAATCTTCGTGGTTTTTTGATTCCAGACGAGATCATTCCTTGATCTCCAGAGTGACCAACATAGAGTTACGATTTCTCCATGTTTGCTAGCTTCAACTGAGTTAAAGACGAATGTCAACCATGCCTTAAAACAATCAACCTCCAGAAATTGAACTCTTGGCAACAGAGTAGACCAACACTGCCGTGCATATTGACAATTCACTAAACAATGTATAATAGACTCAGCTTCCATTTGACAGATTGGACATATAACCTGAACTTGAACAGACTTAAGATTAAGCTGAGTCAGAGTCGGTAAGCAATTAGATAAAGCTCGCCATACCAGATTTAGAGCTTTTGGTGGAGCTCTGATCCTCTAAAGAAGTTTCCAGATTATATCATTCTCCTCGCCATTCCCAGAATTCTTTTGCGTCTGAAGGAGTCTGTATGCAGATTTTACAGAGTAAATTCCCGAATTTTCTAACCTCCAGAATAGACTATCCACCTGACTTGAACTTGAAAGAGGAATAGCAAGTACACAAGCCTGATCCCTCTCGTTAAGTACATCTTTCACCACCTCTAAGTCCCATTCCTTCTTATCAATACACATGAGAGAAACCACCATTTGATTCTGCAGAGGTTCAGGATTTGAAGTAATACACGGGTTTTCCTCTGTTAACAGCCAGGGTTGTCCAAGAATCTGAATATGTTTTCCATCCCCAACACGCCATCTAGTACCATCTATAAGCAACTGTTTTGCTTCCAACAAGCTTCTCCAAATAAAACTAGGGTTGTGACCTAGGTTAGCTTGAAATACATCAGAATTAGCGAAATACTTGGCCTTATAAAGTCTTGAAACCAAACTCTGAGGATGCACAATTAACCGCCATAGTTGTTTGCCCAGCATCGCAATATTAAAATCACGAAAATGTTTGAAACCCATACCTCCTGCATTCTTGTGTGTAGCCAATCTGTCCCAGCTCATCCAACTGATCTTCGAGCTGTTTGTCTGAGATGAGTTCCACCAAAACTTTGTTAGACATTTTTCAATACTCCTTGTGATCTCCAGGGGCAATAGAAAAACATTCATGGCATAGGTTGGCAGAGTTTGAGCCACTTGTTTCACCAGTATTTCCTTGCCAGAGCGCGAGAGATAATTCCCATCCCAGCTCCTTATCTTCGTGTCAACCTTGTCTTTTAAATACCCCAACAGAGCTGTTTTGTTTATACCAATGATATTTGGTAGACCAAGATAAGTTGAGTGTTCATTCGCTTCAGCCATTTGCAGAATTTGACACACTGGTTGCCTGTTGTACTGCATTACATTTGTGCTATAAAAGACCGAAGATTTGGCTTTGTTCACTTGCTGACCTGAAGCCCGTTCATAAATATGTAATAGCTCCCGTACTTTCAAGGCTTCCTCTGGATTAGCTTTACAAAATAGATAAGAATCATCAGCAAAGAACATATGGTTGACAATAGGCGCCTTCCTGCAAATTCGAACTCCATTAATCCATTTCTTAGCTTCATAATTCCTTAAAAGTGAGGATAATCCTTCAGCACAAATGATGAAGAGGTAGGGGGACAACGGGTCACCCTGCCTAAGTCCTCGAGATGGATAAATCGGCCCCATTTCATACCCTCCATGATTGATCGAGTAAACAACCGTAGTAACACACTTGAGCACCAAATTAACCCACCACTGAGAAAATCCCATTTTGAGTAGGATAGCCTTCAAAAAATCCCACTCTATGCGATCATAAGCTTTACTCATATCAAGTTTCAAAGCCATATACCCATCTTTACCAGTTCTCTTCCCTTTTAAATAGTGCATGATTTCATATGCTATCATAACATTGTCGGAGATGAGACGACCCGGTATGAAGGCGCTTTGCGTGTCTGACACCACACCATTGAGCAAACTTTTCATCCTATTCGCCATTACCTTGGTAATAATTTTCATGAGCACATTACATAGAGCTATCGGCCTCAAATCACCAACTACTGTAGGATTTTTCTTCTTCGGGATAAGAACAATTTTGGTGTCATTCAATCCACCCATCAACTCCCCCGTAACAAAAAAATGTTTCACCAGCTCATATACATCCTCACCAACTATATGCCAATGCTTCTGGTAAAAATCCGGGGTCATCCCGTCTGGTCCCGGACTTTTGTCGGGGTGCATCTGAAAAATAGCTAGCTTCACCTCCTCTCGAGTCACCTCTTTGCTCAGTTCGCTGTTTTGATCATGAGACAACGACTGAGACACACAATCTATTACCACATCGTACTCTACTTGTGCAGCAGTGAAAAGCTTCGTATAAAAAGACCGAATTAGATCTTCCAATCCATTTTGCCAGTCTACCCATTCTCCTGAGTCGTCTTTGAGCTTCACGATTTTATTTGTCCTCTGTCTTTTGTTGCACGCTGCATGAAAATACTTCGTATTTTTATCACCCGCATTGGGCCAGAGTTGTTTAGACCGTTGTCGCCAAAAGATTTCCTTTTGGTCAAGAATTAAATAGAGCTGTTTCTTTGTGTCTCTGTAATCTTGCACTGACTGGGCATCTCGACCTCTACGAAGTGACTTCAACTTCTGATGACACTCTCGAATTCTTTTATTAAAGCATCCTGTTATTTCCTTCCCCCATTCACTTAGATTTTCTGCACAAGCCTGAATTTTCTGTTGAATATTTGAATGTGCATTAGCCTCCCAGCTATCCCGTATAATGATGCTACAAAGTGGCTCAGTCAACCAAGCATTTTCAAATCGAAGAAATTCCTTCCTTTTCCTCGAACTTCTCCGCACCAAGTCGAGAAAGATAGCACTATGGTCTGAAGAAGAACCTTCCAGGTTATATAATTTGACGTCAGGAAATAATTCAAGCCATGTGTCTGAAACCATTGCTCGATCTAGGCGAATTTCTGTCCAGGAGTCCGTACCTCTACCTCTTTCCCAAGTAAAAGCATGCCCATACAAATCTATATCTCTTAGCTCAGCTTCAGCCACCGTTTCATTAAACCCTTCTATCAGCCATTGAGGATATGAAGCACCCCCTTTCTTATCCGTTTGAGACAAAATATTATTCATATCACCTATAGTGCACCACGGTAAATTAGAGTCTCTAGACAAATTTTTCAACAGCTCCCAGGTCCGTCTTCTCTTACTTCTGTCAGGTTCACCATAAAACCCCGTTAGTCGCCATGTTTGAACCCCATCAACTAAGACAGATACATCAATATGGTTATCTGATACACTTCGAAGCTGAGCTTGATCCTGATCTTTCCACAGCAGAGATAAACCTCCACTCCTCCCTTTAGCTTCCACAACAATCATCCCCTGAAAGCCAATACGCGTTCTTACCCACTCCATCTTCGTTTTGTTACTCAACGTCTCACATAAAAACACAAAAGTAGGCCGTTGTTGACGTATAACGTCTTGAAGGAACTGTAGTTTCCAAGGAGGTCCCATACCTTGGCAGTTCCAGCTTATTATACTCATAATGCTAGGCGAGCACCCCCATGAGTACTCGCCATGTATCCGTTTTTTGAATTCTCAATATCTTCTGTATTTTCATGTTGCACCCCAGTCAAAGAGTCTTCGTCTAAGCCCATTAACACATCTCTGTTTGGGCTCATATTATTTTCATAGCCCAGTCCATCATTTGTCCTCCTTTTTTTCGTCTCAATCACTGCTGTATCTTTATCATTTAAAAGGCCCGAATTAGAGGGAATAATTGTTGGGATATTTCCTAATCCTTTTCCCGCTCCTGGATTAGTATTTTGAAAATTAACAATCCCTACATTCACTCCATGCTTAACAATATCCATACCTGTAGGAGTAATTCCCGGATCGTGATTATCCACATCCTTTCCCCTGTTCTCACCGTGATCCTCCATCTCCGAACTCGCTCCTTCACCTCCGAATTCAGTACGTAACCATTGGGCTCCTATAGGCTTGACATGATTCTTAAATGGAGCACGCATCCAGGGACCATACGGCTTAACAATCTCACTCTCTGGAACTTCAAATAACTTGTTACAAAATCTTTCTGAATGTCCCAAGATACTACATATGAAACAGAACATTGGAACATTTTCATATTTAAAATTTACCCAGAACCACGTACCACCAGCCATCTTCAGTTTCATGCGGCGTTTTAATGGCATATCCAGGTTTATAGATACTCGAATCCTCATGTACTCCCTCCATACTCCTTTAAAGTTGCTTGGACAGCTATCAATAAAATGACCAATGTAATCCCCGATGCCTTTTAATATTTTCTCAGACATAACACCAACCTTCAAATCATAGACCTGCACCCATAAATCAATGGTATTGAGCTCTACACATCTAGGATTTTCTCCTTCCTTCAGTCTAGCCAAAATCAGAGCACGCCTGTTAAACGACCATGGGCATCCTTCCATCACTATTTTGACATCTACTTCGTGATAAAACTGGAACAAATACAGATTTGTATCCAGTTCTTTCATATAAACACCTTTACCAGGCCTCCATAAGGCTGCCATTGTGTGTTGCAGCGCCATGAAATCTACCCTTCCTTCTGATATAAACCTACCCACCACACATAGTTTGGGATTAAAACCCTGTATCTGCAGCCCATTATCAGTTGAAATTGCCTCCTCTATTTCAAATCCACCATCCTCCTCATCCTCCAAAGTAATCGCATTCATAGATTGTATCCATGATAACAATGACAAAGAAACAAAATGGCAACCAGACAATAAATCAACAATACTTAACAGACCATGTCAGATGACAAGACGTTTACTTTTATACGTTTTAAATGAAATGACTTACGTGTAAATTTTACTTTAACCATAGATGGTAGACCATATAATGGGCAAACAGAATCAACTCAGAAAGTCTTACATTCATCAATTACACCCCCAAAAAAGGATATCAAAAAGATATTGCTACGTATAGATTGCACTACACTATCAGTTTCAATAATAGCACTACTCCAGGAATTCTGTTTGATCCAACGTGCCTCTCTTACCCCAATGCCTCTGCCATTCCAAGTGATACGTGCCCAGAACGATAGCAATACTTAGTTTCAATAACTGCCCCTGTAGCTACACACACAATGCTGTAATTTCTTGCTTCCTCAAATAGAACAGCATCTGCATTAATTTTAATAGAATCTACGGAGGGCCAGGTCCAAACCTCCTTTCCCAACACTTACGAAAATGGATTGCAAAAATACTGCACAAATTTTCTTGGCTATGTCTTCTAAGACGATGTCTTCTGCTTCAGGCATACACAAAATGCACATTAGCAACTTATAACTGCTAATAAGACATTATTATCATACTATTTCCGATATGTACTATTCACTACAACACTACAAACTTGACATTTGGGAAGGATAGTGTACAATAAAGTCAAGAAATTAAAATAATGTTAAGGCATTTCATCAAAAAAAATTCTTTAACGGTGAAAGAGTTCCTGACCACCATTGGGCATGTTTCAGTTGCTTTGTTACAGAGGTGCGCTTGAGAATCAACTCCATTCACACCTATATTTAACTTGTTAAATTCATTGAACTATGTTGTACAATAAAATCTTTCTTAAATTCATTAGTGCAATTGCTTTAATGAAATAAGGCTCATCTCGTCCCGGGCATCTAACTATTGAGAGACTGAGAAATAAATGCTACAAATTTTCTTTGGAATAGATAATTCAAATGGGTGAAAATGGGTGACGCTGAAGACATACTCATACAAAAGCTTCCATAAAGCAGAGTGAATAAAAAGGGTGCACTTTCGACCTTCATCCGTAACTCTAAGTTGTGAGGTCTGGTTCCATAGACTGAGAAATCGCAGTAGGAAAAAAATATGTCATCAGTGCAAGATTATAACTTATTATCCATGGAAAATTCAAGTCTAAGTATTACAGATCAATACTCTTCGCTTTGTGTTAATGCATCTTGACAACTATAAATTTCATGATAAGGTAAACGGCCTTAAAAGAGGTGCAACATCGCTTACCCATATAGGTGATGTCTAACATCTTAATTATATTATGAGGATTATATATCTATATATTTATACATATATCGAGTCCTCACATAGTTGCTCATTTGCGCTAGCTATGACCTACTGGTCCAAGCTCCATATTTATCACTACCCAATATTCGTCAGTATTAGTAGATATATTGATCCATAAAAAATAAAAGTAACGTTCAAAGGCATTTCACTACATCTGCTCTTCGAAAGTGTTTGATGGAATGAATAAATTAATTTCTAATGCATTTTGACACTAACCACGCAATTATTTTTAGAAACATAAAAGGTAGCCTTGCAACAGAGTTTATTATGGTGAACGTGACCTACCCTTTAGCTAAATTACATTAATTTTTATGTATTTTGGTTAATGGAATAAAAACTCTTTGAATATGAACATATGCCCAAACAGTTAACATATTTGGTTCCTTTCCACGAACTTCACCCATGGTGCTCTGAATTTCCTAAAATTTTCAAGGATAAATAGTGAGACACTTGCATAGTTTCAAGAAAATTAGCTGAAACTGTTAATTCAAAGGATTTGATTGATTGAACATATGCAAGAACAAACTTAGAAGGAGTAACCGGATATACTATATTGGATTATTACAACAAATAAAATATAGATGTCGAAAAAGAGGGTATTAAATTTGATATGTATTGATGCTTACATGGAACTTTTAGATAAATTCACCACCACTCTTTGCAAATGCAATACCTCTATATCTTTTATACCTGCAAAATAGTGGATGCATATCAGACTCATTGATTGCATCTAGCAATGTTGCACCAGCTCCCAGACAATTCGTCAAGAAACAAACGGAGCAACAATAGAGATTCTTCACAATAAAAACCAAGAATTGTTTCCACCAAAACCAAGTCGTTACAACACTAATCCTGAAGCAAACAGAATTACAGTCTGGCCTACAAACATTCATCAAAATTTAATTAAATTTACATAAATACATGTCAAGAAAAAAAGAAAAGGTTTGAGTTTAAACAGGTCTTGCCTTTATTTTTTCTATTTAGATTGTGTCAATTTATAAAGCGATAATTGAGTTTCTAAAATGCATGAATTTGGTTCTCATGACACGACATCATAATACGCAAACCAGAAGCCAGTTGGGATCAGCTACGTACTCTACTGGTACAAAAACTACTGACTAACATAGACAGATATATATTACTTAAAATGTGAGAATATATGTGTAATATTAGAATTGAGACATTTACACTAACAAACGAATACACATACATATGGAATTATTACATAAAGAAATATACCATGTTTCGACTAAGAAGAGAAAAGTTGATTAGGTAGAGTTAAACACTTGCAACCTACAAAATAAAAAACCAAATTAATGTTACCGTAAATTTTTAATAAAATTGTCAAAGTCTATAATAATCTTATTATTCACGAAAATGAAAAAATGTAAAAAAAAATGATATTAGAATCTACGAAAAGATAGAGAATCATAGAAGAAAGTAATTTATAAAATGATATCTTGCAGGACCAATATATCCACGTTGAGATTATTACATGATCGATAATTTATGAAATGAGTTCACAACCTGCAAAAAAAATAAAATTGATTAATATCATGAAAAATATATTAAAGAAACATATTGTGAAGTTTCAAATGAATCAAACAAAAACCACCTATAAAAATTATAACCCCAAAATGAAATTTCAGATAGATGAGAACATGTATCTTTCAAATTTTCTTATTAAAGAAAATGTAATTTTAAATGAAGAAGATTTCCAATTCAAGTCATGATGGTATAATACCATCATGAGAAGATATCAAATTCAAGACATGATCCAATATAGCTTCATCTACCGCCCTGATAAGAATGAATAGGTTAGTTTAAACAATTATATAACCAAAAGCATATCTGTTGTGGAATAAAAACGAGGGTTTGTAAATTGCGGCTAGGGTTTGTATGTATTAAATACAAGGGATGGTGAGCTTCAAGCTTTAATGGTTGTTCTTGCGTTCGAGACTGATCGGTCCTCACAAGATGCCTACGTATCTCTGTATTGCTAGAGAATCAAGCCAACGTAGTTCTGAGAATGAGGGGTCAGGCCCTTTATATAGGCTGAGAAGCCTTAGAATTAAGGTAGGAGTTGGAGACTTAATAGATAAGTCACCTCCTTGAGGAAAGTTCTAGACTCCTTCCTTGTAGGAGTCTGTTGCCATATCGAATTGGATGCCTTGGAGGCTAAGTCTTGTAGAGATAATGTCCTTATCTGACACTTATTGCTGAGCTGTTTATTATCCTTAATATTTATTACGAAAATAATATTAAAGATAGGACTTTGGACCCTGTTGGTGGGCCCCACGTTCGGACCATACCGGGTCTAATTAATGCAACACTAAATGTGTCTTTAGGGCTTATTTTTAGCCCATATCAATATCTAAAGAAGCAAAACAAACTGATGAATAAGATTATCAGAGAATATATTCCTACCTTAATTGTCGTGAATATGATTTTCAAAATTCAATCAAATACATTCCTTCCGTTTTTATACTTTAAGCTAAACTAAGTTTCATAGTGAATTTTCCAACCAAGTTTCAGGTCCTCCTAAGCTGAAACACCAACTTTCTAAATTATGAAAACTGACAAATTGTAAATAAACACGTTAGTTATCTTATAAAGCAATGAACATATACTAATAAAGCAAACTAAAAGTTTTAAAAATATGGTTGGAACTAATCAAAAATCGTCTAAAATTGTAGAACTAAAAGTTTAATTCTAGAAAAACTTACATGTCAGACAATACACATAACCTTGAAGCCTTCTTGTTATAAGATGAACTACTCTAAGCAGGGTAATTAGTCTCTCCCATGTGTTCCGGTGTTCTAAAAAAAACTCAAAAAACTTTTTAGCTTGTAACAGTATGTATATCCATTCTTTCAACTGTATTTGTATGCAAAGCTAGGAATTCAACTTGTGTCAACACTCCGGATCCATTCGGAGAGCAAAAAAAAACCCATACCAAGAGGAAAAGTAGTAAAAAAAAAGAAAGCTAATTAGGGCAAATATGGATATTCCGTTAATCATTATTATATACTTACAAATCCTCCACTTCCATTTTCTCATCTTCTTTTTCTGCAAAAACATTAAAATTTTATATTAACACATTTAAATAAGACCAAAAAGATGTATTAGATTCAAAACTTGTATTAAATTCAATTATCTAATTCAATTATCAAAGTGTGAGATACTTTCGATATACATATCAAAGACAATGAATATGCATATATACATGCATTTAAATTATCTTTATGCATAAAATCTAGATGACTATAATGAAATACATATACCTAATATTGTGTAAATGTTTATAGATCATATTACAAACCGCGTGTAAAATTAAAATTCAGTAATTTTTGCAATTGCTCTTTTTTCCACTCACATCAATCTGTGAAAAAAAAATCAAAACATGATTAGTAACACGTGAGTATCGAGGTTAGAATCAAATATTAACAACTTATTAAACATCGGATTGATGCTTACTAAAATAAAGAAATATGAGAGACCTATAACCATGAAATTTGAATATGGGATAATTTGAGACTAAGGATGAATTGGATAATTAAACATATATATATACACATATGTATCCTTTTAATTGGATAATTACCTGCTTGTATATTCCATATGCGTGTATCGAAGCTCAGAATCCTTTTATATCTTAACTAATGAAGTTAAGATTCATACCTATATAAATTAATAAAATCTAATCATAATCACAAAGACATACATGAATACCCATTCATTGAAAATAAGCCTACGTAAGGATTAGATATGTCCATCACATCTGTGTTTTTTCCTAGCTAAATCGAAATTGTATTTTGCACCGCAAATTCACAAATCATTATCATTAAGAGATAACATCGAATGTGTTGTGAGCAAATAGTATTTGAAAATTATAAATCAAAAAGAGAGTAAACAAATGCCGAAAATTAGATAAAAAGGAAAAAATAAAGATTGATAAAACAATCTGCCACACATAAGAATTTAATAATAGAAACTGAACACACATACAATTCACAACACTATGAAAACAAACCATAATCGAAACACTAAATAGTACTCCCTCCGTCTCATAATTCTTTTCTCGTTTAATATGTCGGGATTGTTCATAACATGAGACAAATTACTAATTTACGTCTAATCTACAAGTCCAAATATAGTCATGAGTGATCTTGTTGGATTCGTATTTATGAGTACTTTAATACAGTGAAGTTTTTATATTTAAAACTAATACGAAATTGAAGATATTAACGATCAAAAGTGTGCGTTGGCAAACGTGATAAAGGTAAACAGGAAAAGTTTTAAGAGACAGAGGGAGTATACAGTAACAAACACTATAAGATAATAAAATAGGAGTCATTATACCTCATCGTTTTGGTGCAGGAGTAAGCTAGTTCGAAAGAACCACTGTTGCAACAATGTTCTCGGAAACTTTAACCTAGAACCTATAGTTTGAGAAGCAGATTCTGAAATTGAATTTTTTTATCCGGAAAAAAAGCATCAAAACAATACAAAAGCTTGAAATTCAAATTGAGATCACGTATCTTGTGGCTTAATTTGTGGGATTATGACGTATCTTGAACTCTTGGTTAATTGGTTGTTACAGAACATACACGTATATTGTTTGGGGAATGTAACCCATACCCACTGGATTATCCATCACCCGACCCATAAATCCAGAATTAGAGTGGAAATTCCAGAAAGACCCTTAATTATAAAAGAATATAGAGAAAGGAGGAGGATAAATTGGTAATATCAGGATATGCTTCACTAGCATAAATTTATTATAATAGATTATATTAACATGATTACACTAGCAAGCCCGTGCCTTGCACGGGCTATAAAGCTAGTTCCCATTTTAAGTGTCAAAAACCCTCTCCAGCCAGCGCCGTTGCCTAGGGTTTCTCTCCTCCTATACACACACCAAACCTGTGTCACTGTGTGTATTTATACAGACAACACTAAACTTACCCCCCCTCTCTCTCTACACGGAGAGATACAACACAATGGCGCAATCACTAGAACTCCTTCTAATTCAATTCCTAATGCCTGATAACGATGCTCGTAGACAAGCTGAAAATCAAATCAAGCGTCTTTCCAAAGATCCACATGTTGTTCCTGCTCTAATTCATCATCTCAGAACTGCCAAAACTCCGAATGTTCGACAACTCGCTGCGGTGCTTTTACGGAAGAAGATCACCGGCCATTGGGCGAAGCTTACTGATACGATACTAGGGGCAGAAAAGTCAGAAAAGTCAGCAGAGTCAACAAGCCAAGAGAATGAGGTGTCAAATGTCGATGCTGAGGTGGACAAAGGCTGGGAATGTGAGGACTACGAGGTTGATACATTCCGTTAGAGGATGGGGGGACCAATAGCCGTACTACCAGTACTACAACAGTGCATTTCATTTACATTTCATTGTCATTTCATTCCCTAGTGATATATGTAGTAGGCATAACAGAATGTAGATCTTATCTGATATTTTTCCAACATTGTTTCCCTGTCTCTCGTCTATCAAATGGATACTTAGGTATCTTAGTTACGTTCTTCAGAATTACCCTTCATGTTGGTTAATTCTCTGGGAGTAACAAGGCAGTTTCCATCTTAATAAAGATCAAACTGCTCTTTTATCTTGTCTATTTAAATTGTTGTGTTATTCTCTGAGGTTTGTATCACTGGTATCAGAGCAGTCGATTCTTGGATCTATGGCGCAAGGGAGGAACACCAGATCAGGGGCTACTTCAGATGAAGAAACCGAGCGTACTGACATACAGCGAATCGAGGTAAATCTACAAACTCTCCTTGATGCTCACAATCAACGGTTGATACAGACTTGCAATAACAATAACCTTAATATTGAGCAAAACGCTAAATCTATTAAAGAGTTAAATGATTTAGTGATGGGTTTAGCAATGCAAGTCAATAAACTGGTGTCTAATGGGGATAAGGGGTTTGAGACGGGTAACTCGGAAGGAAACAGTGGTAATGTTAGTTCACCCCAGGGGTTTCAAGGGAGATATCCTAATTTCTCTTCTAGGATGACTAAGATCGAGTTTCCCAAGTTTGATGGCACTGAGTTGAGATCTTGGATTTATAAGTGCAACCAATTCTTTCAATCGGATGAGATAAAAGATCCACATAAGGTGAGGTTGGCAGCCATTCACTTAGAAGGGAAAGCTTTATTATGGCACCAAACCTATTTAAAACGATGTGATAACATCATGCCTACATGGGATAAATATATAGAGGCCATCACTGTGAGATTTGGAGATATTTATGATGACCCTATGGCAGACCTGAAGGCTTTGAAACAAGATGGGTCGGTGCAAGAATATCATGATACTTTTGATGCTTTGACCAGTAGGCTGAATTTACCAGAGGAATACTTGCTTAGTTGCTATTTGGGAGGTTTAGAGGATGAGGTGCAGTTGGCTGTGAGAATGTTTACCCCTAAATCGATTCAGCAAGCCTTATGTTTGGCCAAGCTTCAAGAGGCAGCCCTTAAGGCCAAGAAGGCTAAACCAACTGGTAAGGCACCTATTCTACCCATACCCTCTGGTGTGAAACCCTATAGTGCACCTTTCAAACCCCAAGCAACTAAGATAACACCCTGGGTCAATCCTGTACAAAACACCACTAGAAAAACTCTCACCCCTGCAGAATTCAATGAGAAAAGGTCTAAAAATTTATGTTTCTGGTGTGATGATAAGTACACCCCAGGACATAAGTGTAAGGGCAAGAAACCACAGCTCTTTCATCTGGAAGTAGAAGAGGAGGATGGTTGTGAAGAAGAAATGGAGCCAGTAACAAGTGAGCCTGAGGATACCACTAATCAATGTGCACAGATATCTCTGCAGGCCATAGATGGAGTGTCGACATATCAAACCATGAGGGTGACTGGGCACCATGGTAAGAAAGCTCTGCAGCTACTACTAGACAGTGGTAGTACTCATAACTTTATTGACACCAACAAAGCCTTGAGATTAGATTGTAAAGTGGAAGAGATCACACCTATGGGGGTGAAAGTGGCTGATGGGGGGCAGTTGGTGTGTAATAAAATCATCAAGGATTTTAAGTGGAAGATGCAAGGGGTGGAATTCAAGGCAGATGTCTTACTTTTGCCATTAAGTGGAAGTGATCTAGTTCTTGGTGTTCATTGGTTCTCTCAACTTGGCCCAGTATTGTGGGATTTTGCTAAACTCACTATGCAATTTACCTACCAGGGTCAGAAACTGAAACTGAGGGGAATACAAGATAGGAGGTGGAAAAACATTCAATCCCAAAAGCTAGAGAAATTGATGCAGACTACAGGGGAACTATCTATGCTTCAACTGATTCCAGTAGGAGTGGAGCTTTCACCTCAGATGAATTCAGTGGAAATGATAGCAGAAAAGGTGAACCCTGCTATCAATCAGGTACTGCAAGCACATGAGGGAGTCTTCCAGGAACCTAAAGGGTTACCACCAGCTAGACAATGCTTTGACCACAAAATTCCACTAAAAGAAGGTACTGATGCAATCAACTTGAGGGCATACAGGTACCCTACACTCCAGAAAAATGTGATTGAAGAGATGGTGAAAGAACTGCTAGACCAAGGAGTAATCAGACCTAGCAATAGCCCATTTGCTGCACCTGTTGTATTGGTAAAAAAGAAGGACGGAGGGTGGCGCATGTGTGTGGACTATAGAAGTTTAAATAAGGCCACTGTGAAAGACAAATTCCCTATACCCATCATTGAGGAGCTGTTAGATGAACTACATGGCACTGAGTTTTTTTCGAAGATAGATTTGAATTCTGGCTATCATAAAATAAGAATGGACCCTCAGGAGATTTACAAGACTGCATTTACAACTCACTTTGGACACTTTGAATACCTAGTGATGCCATTTGGTCTCACTAATGCCCCATCAACCTTCCAAGCCCTCATGAACCATGTATTTCAGCCATTGCTCAGAAAAGGGGTATTAGTCTTCTTTGACGACATACTCATATACAGTCCAGACCTTGAAACCCATGTGCAGCATCTGGAAACGGTTCTACAACTGATGGAAACCAACTCTCTGCAAGCAAATTACAAAAAATGTTCTTTTGGAGTAAAAGAGATCCATTATTTGGGTCACATCATTTCAAAAGAAGGGGTGCAAACCGAAGGTGACAAAATCAAGGCTGTAGTCGATTGGCCAGTTCCAAAAAATGTCAAGCAACTAAAAGGTTTCTTAGGGCTTACTGGCTACTACAGAAGGTTCATTCAAGGGTATGGTCACATATGCAAACCTCTGACCAACCTATTAAAGAAAGAGTCGTTTGTGTGGTCAAAAGAAGCTCAGGCTGCATTCGAACTACTTAAGGAAAAGATGGTTAATCCACCTGTATTGGCTCTTCCTAATTTCCAACAACCATTCTGTGTTGAGACTGATGCATCTGGAACTAGCATGGGGGCTGTATTGATGCAAAGCTCACATCCCATAGCCTACATCAGTAAGGCATTTTCTGAAAAAAAATGCTCTTCTATCTGCATATGAAAGGGAGTTGCTGGCCATAGTTTTTGCAGTAAAAAAATGGCATCATTATCTATCTATACAACCGTTTGTCATTAGAACGGACCAAAAAAGTCTGAAGTATCTACTTGACCACAAGATGGCAACACCATTTCAGCAAAAATGGTTGTCCAAATTAGTTGGGTTTGATTTCGTGATTGAATACAAAGCTGGTACAGAGAACAGAGCAGCAGATGCTCTATCCAAAATACCAAGCTCCCAGTTATTAATGATGGCTGTCTCATCGGTGGATTTGAATCTTTTAGAAGAACTAAAGCAACATTGGCAATCAGATACTTCTCTGTAGAAAATTATTCAAGAGTTGCAAGGGGACCCAACATCACACCCTCAGTACGTTTGGAGTAACAATAAATTGACAAGAAAAGGGAAGCTAGTAGTGGGCAACAATGAAGCTATCAAGACCACAATCTTGCAGTGGATGCATAGCTCAGCACAAGGAGGGCACTCAGGCGTTTTGGTGACTCTTAAAAGAATTCAGGAGCTATTTTACTGGCACGGTTTAAAGAACACTGTCAGGGAGTTTATCAAACACTGTCCTACATGTCAGAAGTGCAAGTATGATCATAATGCCTACCCTGGATTGCTACAGCCTATACCAATTCCTAACTCAATTTGGGAGGAGGTCACCATGGACTTCATTGAGGGACTACCCAAATCCAATGGTAAGGAAGTAATCATGGTTGTAGTGGATAGGTTGAGTAAGTACGGACATTTAATATCTTTATCCCACCCTTTCTCTGCATTAACTGTGGCTCAGAGCTATCTTGACCATGTATATAAACTGCATGGATTCCCAAAGGCGATAATCTCAGACAGGGACAAGGTCTTCATCAGCCATTTTTGGGCTGAATTCATGAAATTACAAGGAGTTCAACATAAGCTATCCACTGCCTACCACCCACAAACAGATGGCCAATCTGAGGTGCTTAATCGATGTGTGGAAACATACCTCAGATGTATGTGTCACAAGAAGCCACATGACTGGTCGAAATGGTTGTCTCTAGCTGAATTCTGGTATAACACGAGTTTTCACACAGCCATTCAGAAGACACCGTTTGAGGTTGTTTATAACCTGCCACCACCTATCTACAGACCTTACATCAGTGGTTCCAGCAACTTGGATGCAATGGACAGGAGTTTGAGAAGTCGAGACCAAACCATTGCACTGCTTAAACAGAATCTGCACAAAGCCCAGAATCGTATGAAGCAGTTGGCAGACAGGAAGCGATCTGAAAGAGTGTTTACGGAAGGAGAATGGGTATACTTGAAATTACAGCCCTACAGGCAGTCCTCTGTAGTTACCAGGCCATCTCCTAAACTAGCTGCCAGATATTTTGGCCCTTACAAGATTATCAAGAAGGTGGGACAGGTTGCCTACACCCTACAGTTACCACCAACCTCCAAGATTCATCCTACATTCCACGTCTCATTGCTAAAAGCTCATCATGGACCTGCACCTCAAGCCCTAGACAACACATTGCCAGTGTCATATGATTCAACAAGCAGCGAGGTTCCAAAGACACCCTTTAAACTACTGGAGGTCAGGACTATTAAGAAGAGAAATGCAGCAGCGGTTCAATGGCTTATTCAGTGGACAAACCTATCTCCAGAAGAAGCCACGTGGGAATCAGCTACAGACATCATGCAGAGGTTTCCTCAATTTGATCCTTGGGGTCAAGGATCCTTTAATGGGGGAAGTATTGATACGATACTAGGGGCAGAAAAGTCAGGAAAGTCAGCAGAGTCAACAAGCCAAGAGAATTAGGTGTCAAATGTCGATGCTGAGGTGGACAAAGGCTGGGAATGTGAGGACTACGAGGTTGATACATTCCGTTAGAGGATGGGGGGACCAATAGCCGTACTACCAGTACTACAACAGTGCATTTCATTTACATTTCATTGTCATTTCATTCCCTAGTGATATATGTAGTAGGCATAACAGAATGTAGATCTTATCTGATATTTTTCCAACATTGTTTCCCTGTCTCTCGTCTATCAAATGGATACTTAGGTATCTTAGTTACGTTCTTCAGAATTACCCTTCATGTTGGTTAATTCTCTGGGAGTAACAAGGCAGTTTCCATCTTAATAAAGATCAAACTGCTCTTTTATCTTGTCTATTTAAATTGTTGTGTTATTCTCTGAGGTTTGTATCACTTACGCCACAGCTTAGGCAGCTGGTGAAACAGTCTTTGATTGATAGCATTACGCTTGAACATAGGCGTGGATTGATATTTTGTTGGTTTCGTTTATCGTTTATTGTTATTTTTTATCAGAATTTAGTACTTAAGCTGTTAATTGTTGTTTCTATTATTGAGTTAGGATAATTTTTGCTCATTTTGTTTGTTGTTTATCGGTTTTTAGTATCTGTGATATTCGAGTTTTGGTAGTGTAGATTGTTGTTTCGATTTTTGAGTTAGGATAGAATTTTTGTTCATTTTATTTATCCTTTATCCGTTTTTTAGTACTTGGTAGTACTCCGTAATGTTTCGATCATGTTTCAGTTGTTAGGTTAGGTTGAGCTGGATAGATTTGTGCTCATTATGTTTATTGTTTATCGGTTTTTAAGTAGTCTATTATATTTAATTGTTGTTTCAGTTATTAAGTTAGGATAGAATTTATGATCATTTTGTTTATTATTTATCGGTTTTTTAATATCTGTGATATTCAAGTTTTGGTGGTGTTGATTATTGTTTCGATTATTAAGTGAGAATAGAATTTATGCTCATTTTGTTTATTGTTTATCGGTTTTAGCACTCCGTAGTAATGTTCGAGTTTTGGTGGTGTTGAGTGTTGTTTTGATTATTAGGTTAGGATAGAATTTATGCGCATTTTGTTTATTGTTTATTGATTTTTAGTACTCCAAAGAAATATTGGAGGTTTGGTGGTGCTGATTGTTTTTTCGATTATTAAGTTAGGATAGAATTTATGTTCAGTTTGTTTATTGTTTGCTGTTTTGTAATACTCCGTAATATTTGAGGTTTGAGGTTTTGGTGGTGTTGATTGTTGTTTCAGTTATTAAGTTAGGTTGAGATGGATAGAATTTATGCTCATTTTGTTTATTGTTTATTGGTTTTGAGTACTCCGTAGTAATATTGGAGATCTGGTGGTTTAGGTTGGAGTGGGTAAAATTTGTGCTCACTTTGTTTGAGATGTGTTGGTGTCGATTGTTGTTTTGATTATTAAGTTTGGATTAGGTTTTCTTGATTAGTTGTAATTTGTGATTATTTGTTTGTTTTTAGTCAATAATTTGTAATTTGTTTGGTGTTGAATGTTGTTTATATTATTAGGTTGAGCTGGATAGTATATATGCTCATTTTGTTTATCTTTTAGGTCATGTTTGTTTTAGGGGATTATAATCCTTGGAAAATTACACTATCTTTCTTAAATTTAAAGGATTATAATCCCATGGAAGTGAACTAAAACAATGATCAAAATGTGAATTCATGGGATTATAATCCCTTATTTTGATTCATTTCTATGGGATTATAATACCTTCTTTCACAAGGTATTATAATCCCATGGGAGTGAACTAAAACAATGATCAAAATGTGAATTCATGGGATTATAATCCCTTACGTTTGGGATTTATAAGGTAATAATTTGGGGATTATAATCCCTTGAAACAAACATGACCTTATTGTTTACTGGTTTTTAGTGCCCTGTAGAGTCTGTACTATTTGAGCTTTGGTGGTGTTGAATGTTGTTTCAAGTATTAAGTTAGGATCGGTTTGTTTGCTCTAGTAAGCTGAACCTTTTTTTTAATAGTTGCATCTAGGTATAATTTAGGTCTTCTCACGTAGTTTTAATTTGTGATTATTTTGGTTGTTTTTTCGTCGATTATTGCCTTGTTTGTAATTTGTTCAATGTTGCATGTTGTTTAGATTAATAGGTTCAGTAGTGATACATGGAATCATAGAATAAAAAGGCTTATCCGCATAGCATTTTGAGAGATGCTAAAGATATTTGTTTTTCTCTTTAAGTCGTAATGAATACTTTGGGCAAGGAGAAATTTCCAGTTTTTGAACTTTCAAATTGACTGGAGAGTATAGAGGAGTTGTTGTGAGTAAGATTGCCTGATGATTGTAAACATTATTGATGATAAATTGGTATAATTCATCAATGTATTTTCTGGGTGTGAATTACCAAACAAAAAAAACAAATGCCAATGGATTTATGTTTTGAATTGTATGGTGTTAATGTCCGTGAAAGCCAAGGTAAGTTTAAAATTACATAGGTAGTATGTTAATTGCATCAATGGCATTATTTCTTTGCTGTTTATGACTCAGAAAGTCAGACTTTAAACCGCAAAACTATTTAGGAGTCTGTCGGTGTTCTTTCATCCATATATAGGGGGTGTTTGGCTCATCATATAAGTTGGCTTATATGATGAAAGCCCGTTCCCCATTTTCTGGGACTGTTTGGCAAAATAAGAGAAAGTCCATTTATTAAACTTATATGGGATAAGTTGAATGTTAAGAATTCCTAACATTCAACTTTCAACTTATTCTTATTTCTCGATACACGCAATATATAATATCCTTCAAATCTTCAAAATCATATATCTTTTAATTCGTTCATTAGAAAATTGAAATGTACATATCAAATTTCTCTACTCATCGAGATCTATCCATTGATATCCACTTATATATATTAAAAAACAAATATTTTGAAAATATTTAAAAAAGTTAACTTATAAGTTCTGATTTACCAAACACTCTACTGACTTATAATTTCTGATTTACCAAACACTCTATTAACTTATAAGTTCTGATTTACTTATCACTTATATTATACTTATCACTTTAAATTATAAGTTACTTATTTTAAGGTAAGCCAAACAGGCCCATAATTGTTGGTAGATAGGATATGCCTAAATATGTTGTTTGAAGAACTACTAGGGTGTCAGTCCTTGGTCCTATTAAGTAACAAAAAGGTGTTAATTGCATAACATCCATCATTTCAATCTTACACATCTGGTAAGTGTTTTTTATTTTCAAACATGATCTTGTTGACTATCGTTGTCCTACTTAACTATATTAATCATTTCTTGATGTACTATTCTTATTTAGTATTTTTTTGAACGTATTACGCTTTCTTGCGAATAATATAAACTATGGATGCAATCATGGTTTAATTTTCAATGAATGAAGATTGATATTGTATTTTGATGTTCTTAAAACTGATAAGATTTTTTTGTTTTACTTGTTTTGCAGTCCACCTGTGAGGCGAGCGAGTGCAAATGTAGTCAGTATTATCGCAAAGTATGCTGTACCAACAGGGGAGTGGCCTGATTTACTCCCTTTCTTATTTCAATGCAGTCAAAGTGTGCAAGAAGATCACAGAGAAGTAAGTAATTTTCTGTTATACAATCAAATATGGTTATATGTATGATTTATGATGATAGAAGAAATGTTTAGACTCGAAATCAGATTCATGTACCTCAGAGGCCGTAAAAATTTGTTCAGCTGAACATATTTAGCAGTTCTCCAAAGTTGATATAAGATACACGGTCCTTTTATCATTTGCAGTTCTTATCCATGTTCATTTATTAGAACATTATGTTGGAACATTTGTTCATTTCTGGGGTTGACAATGTTGTAACTTGTATGAATCTTTTCCAATCTATTAGATTAGATGAAGTTACCTCGGACCACTTTGGGTGATAACTCAGCATCATTACTCAACCATTTTCCAAACAAAGATGAATACTTCTTTACAACCTACATGATTATAACCATCGGAATAAATTTTCATGGATTGCAATTCCAGCACTATCATTCATGGACTATTTCATATCCTATAATAGTAAACTGTGTTTGTTTAGAAATGGATTATCTGGAGAATTATTATTTTCCCACATTGCCCTGTTTGGTTTAACAATATTTAATATTGTTAAACAACTGTTGAGTTGTAGGCAGGTGTAATTTATTTAAATAAAATATATTATCTTTATGGATAGTTCACTGGATAATGTTTAACTTTTAAGTTACAAAAAAAATAAACAATGATAAAAGATTAATATAAGTTACATGTGGTGATGCTAATATTATTTTTGTCAAGTCAAATTATTTGCTGATTGCAAGTCAAAAAAGGAAAGTACCTATTTCCTACTTTTCAAAATTTAAATCATAAGTCCATAATAAGTCTTAAGTTCTTTTTACACAAATGGATCAACTAAAGTTGATTAGGACTTGCAAGTTGATTTTGACTCGGACACAATGTAGCTAAACTGGCCCAAAATTTCTACTCTCGCTGAAACTTATTCTCTTGAACTCTCGTATTTTTCTTAAACTCTTAGCAGTCCAGTTGTTGACTTAAATTTTGCATATTTCATATTTCGTTATTTTTGATAGTAAAAGATATAAAGATAGAAGGGTTACAATAACTATATAATTGTCTGTGATTGTTTGTGTTCCAAAAAATTTCATCCCAACCGAAGGATATTAATAAATTGAGGGGGGAGGGGTTAGCCAATTTCACATTTTGTATAATTACAAATCCCTGTTACAACTTTGGTTATAAACATAAGATGTGATTCATCATGGACTATGCAAGCAACCTTAAATATAATCTTGTAAGGCAAACCAATACAGGGAATTGCAGTAAAAGCTCTACCTTGTAAATTTTGACGACTATGTATTTACTAGTATTTCCATATTTCCTGATCGCACTTAATGAATTTCTAGTTAGATGGTCTAGTTTCATATCTACCCCCTTTTTTTTGTATCGCCCTCCTCTAAACTATTGGCTAATGCTTAAGTATGTTTGTTTGTGTTTCATACCTTTCCTCTATACTCAAATGTACAGGCACATATTGTTTAATGATCTAGCACATTAATGTCTTGGTTCTATGATGCAGGTTGCTCTTGCTCCAAGAGAACGCAGTCTGTCAACTAGTAGAATCTGATAGTGAAATTGATGATGATGACACCGAGCATGAAGAAGTTCTCATGGATGCAGTTTCTGACCTCCTTCCTGCAATTGCAAAAGCGATGGGCATTAATTTTGCACCTATATTCTCAAAGTTGTTTGATCCTTTAATGAGATTCGCGGTGAGTGGCATCGTGGCCTTTTGTTATCAGAGCATATGCAGTTTTTATGCAGGTCAATTTTAGCTTTGAGATCTCACTTATTTCTTGTTTCAAACAACAGAAAGCTTCACGACCATCACAAGATCGAACCATGGTGGTTGCATGTCTTGCAGAAGTTGCTCAGGATATGGGTGCTCCAATCAGTGGTAATGTTGATGTAATTACTTGAAAATGTGGAACCTTTTAAATGACAAGTCAATTAAATTCTGACCTTCGTACTGTATGCGTCTATAACTGACTCAGATGTTGCATCATATTTCAGGCTCTAATGCCCTTGGTACTTAAAGATTAGCCTCACCAGAAGCGACTAATAGGCGGAATGCTGCATTTTGCGCTGGAGAATTATGCAAAAATGGTGGCGATTCAGCTTTGAAGCATTTTTCAAATTTGACAAAACTTTTATGTATTTATCTTCCTTTTTTATTGACTTGTGGAGCATCTTTTTCATTAGCTCATATTTTTTTTTTTCAAATGGCATGGTTCTAACTTCTGTTTGCTTATACGTTGCTTCATTCACCTCAACTTGCCAGATACTATGCTGATGTATTACGTTGTCTTTACCCATTGTTTGGGGAATCTGAGCCAGATGATGCAGTGAGGGACAATGCTGCTGGAGCAGTGGCAAGAATGATTATGGTTCGACCGGATGTTGTCCCTCTGAACCAGGTGAACATACTACCAGTTATGATTTGAACATGTGTAGGATCAACTCTATTAATTCTTCTGTCCTCTTTTTTAGGTCCTTCCTGTTTTCTTGAAAGTTCTTCCTCTTAAAGAGGATCACGAAGAATCGATGGTTGTCTACAGCTGTGTCTGTAATCTTGTTTTGACATCTAATTCCCAGGTTTGAATTATTTGCTTTCTGATCTCTGATCTGCAATTTATTTTCCTTTGGGTAAGTAAATTTTATCTTTTGGTTACTTGTTTGTTGTAAATGCAATTCAGATGCTGTCTCTAGTTCCGGAATTAGTTAATCTCTTTGCTCAAGTTGCTATCTCACCTGTGGAAACTCCTGAAGTCAAAGCTCAAATTGGCAGAGGTTTTTCACATCTGATATCTCTGTATGGTAACCAGATGCAAGCTCTATTAGAAAATCTGTCATCTGCGCATGCTAATGCGCTTGCTGCTATTGTGCCGAAGAGTTGACACCAAATTAGACCGAGTCATTGCCACAATTTCTTTCGCTAGGGCCTCTCCTTTTTTCCTTTTCAAAAAAGAGTTTGTTATCAAGTATTTTTGGTTGGTATGCAAGGTGGGAGTGGTTTCCGGAATGAAGATTATTCTTACCCAGGTATGTTATAATTAATTGGCAATTTATCCATGTAAGCAGAGTGCATTTATGTAACACAACATAGGGTTCTTACGGTTAAGCTGTTGACTGTGCGCCTTATTTGTCTGTGGGTCACTTCTTTTTCTCATTCGTGATTTATTGATGTGGGAGTTTACGTTCTACTTTGAGTTGGCGGAGGTGTTAGCTAGTTTGAATTTGTTAAAGCTAACAAGGTCATGTTAATCATTTTCTTGCTTTCATCAGTGGTGATCAAAGTCTAAACCTTACTTTAGAAAGTACAATAGTATTTCAGACATTTTCTACAATATTTTTCAGCCCGTTTGGGCAACACGACTTTAAGGAGAAGCAGGCTTTAAGGAGGAAATGCTCCGTCTGGCTAGCCCGGCTTTAAGTTGGTTTTAAGTTAAAAATCTGCACTTATGGAGTTTTTTTTTTTTTTTTCTCACAATTCTTGTAAAGTTTAAATATTATGAATTTAAAATTTTTTTAAGTCAAATTTCATTTTAAGTCAAAATTATTAAAACCCCATTTAACTTTAAGTAAAATTACCCAAACACTTTCATTCAACTTAAAGTAAACAACTTTACTTCCTCCTTTAAATTAAAAACGCCTAAGCAACTTATTTTAAGCAATGTCAAACACCCTCTTTGTCTTCACTTGCATTTCCTTTTGGCTAATTACCATGCCATATGCCTACATATATTTCATATAATTTTGTATAGTGTGATTTTGGTTTCTTTTTTGTTTCTAATAGTAGCATTATCTACTTTTGTGCAGGTTTTGGTCTGCGTATTGCAGCTTGTCATTTTTACATACCTCAATGTGGAATTTCCAATTTTTTATATCTGAAATTTATTTATCTACTATATTTTTTTTGATTTTATATCAGTAGCTTTGGTGCTGTTCATTTTTTGAAGTTGTGAAGGCAGTCTGTATATTTATCATACACGGTACTCCCTCCGTCCCTAATTAGTTGTCCAGTTTGACTTTTTAATGGTCAAATTGACCAAATTTTGACCGAAATTTACATATATTGTATATTTGAAAAAAATAAAAGAAGTTATAACATTGTAAAGTATATCTAATCTATTTTAATATGTACTTTTCCATTTTTTAAAATAATAGAAGGATAGCTTTTAATCTTCGATCAAAAATTGATCAATTTGACCACTTAAAAGTCAAACTGGACAACTAATTAGGGACGGAGGGAGTATATAGCAAGGTGTGGAATATTATGTAATTTTCAGATATGGCTAGAAGTGGTATTGTTTTTTTAAAAAAATTTCAATAGATGTCTAATGTTTCTTCAATAGCTATGGCTGAAATGATATTTATTTATTTATTGAGGTTCTACTTTGTATAATAGCTATGGCTGAAATGATATTTATTTATTTATTGAGGTTCTACTTTGTATGTAATGTAATGGGAAAGTTAATAGAGTCAGTGTGTGGTGATAATTGCTTCTAAATTTCAGAATTAACTGTTTTTATTTGGAATCTAAATCTTTTTCAAATCGAACCAAGAACATTTTTGGAAGAAAATCATACCAGAAGGTTTGAACCGCACAAATCCGAACTTTTCAAATTTTATTTTGATATGAGGTTCTTGGACATGTCAAGTCACGTACTAATTTATTTATTTTTAAAAGTTTGATCCTTAATACTTCAAATGTCAAATGCTTTATGATCAAGGAGTTTCAAATATTTAAGTAAGGGATAAGTATCAAAATCATAACACGTTTCATCCAAATTTATCAAATGAGTCATTCATTATAAAAATGATTCAATTTAGTCACCAATAATTTGTATCATCTTAATCATTTAAAAATGAAAAATTATTATCATTTTAGTCATTCCCGGATGATCTTCTTGACACAATAAAAATAGTGACAAAATCGAATCACTTTTACAATAAGTGACATTTGGAAGAAATGAGTGATGACATTATTATTTATCCGTATTTATTATTAACCTTTTTTTTCGGAGTCGACATTAATTTGCAAATTGCATGATACTACCACAAATTCTTCACAAATTGGTAATTTTTCAAAAAAGCATCACCATATCAATGTTCTGAATATAAAATGTTTGGGAGATTGATAAGCTGTAAATGCAATACAGACTACGTGACAAGAATACGTAAGAGAGAAGTAATGAAACATGTGTAAATTCTGAAAGTTGCTTAACTCGCAATGGATCTGAATTCTGATAATGTATCTAAAGATATATTACTTTAATTTTTTATGTGATATATCACTTTTACCGCACTTAAGATAATATTTTAATATTTCAGATACGTTCATTAATTTTTAATATTTCAGCTGCGTTTATTATTTACGATAAATCTATAATCTTTATTAATAAGCGAAACCCCTTTTTAATGGTATTACTTTTTTGGTTCGTACCATATTTTAGTTTCACCCCTAAATAATTTTATGTGATTTTTTAATTAAAAAAATAAAAAACCTATTTTAACTAGGGTGATGGCCCAAAATAATAAAAAATAAATAATGATTGCCCAAAATAATGATTATGTAAAAGATGGCCCGAAATACCGACGGGATACGGAGTTTTGTCATCCGTAATAGCTGGATGCGTTGCACGGTATTCCGTATTATGAATGATACGGGACTACGTCTTCCGTGTTATGGACGATACGGTAGAGTGTGTACCGTTATTGTGCTGCGCACCCCGCTAACACGGGACACAATGTACCGTATTACCGAAAACAAGTTACACGGTCCATCGTATGAGGCAGTGTTACGGTAGACGAAATACCGTGTTATACTATATATCACGGTACACGGTTTAACGTATCCCGTCGATAAATAAGGACAAGCAAGCTCAAATATAATTATTTTGGTAATTTTTTCTTTCAACTATAATTCTCTTTTTGCAATTATTTTAATTAACCCGAGGTAAAACACTAGCAGGATAAAATTCGACCAATGGGATAAAACAGCAGCGGGTTCAATATATTTACAAATATACTTACACCAACAAATTTACAAACCATTGTTATAGATGAAATTATCACCATCCATCAAAAAAATACAAAAAAACGATACTAATCAAATATCTTCATATTTGATTACTATCCATATTAATCAAAAAACAACAAATAATAAAAAACATAACATAAATACAACAAAAACACAACCATGTAATACATGGTTCTAATAGATACATTATTTGTGTAATTACAGAATTACAATTATAATGGGATTCTAATAATTTTTATATTTTATTAGAAAATAAAACAAAATCCAAAGGAAAATAGGAATTTAGGGATAAAACCAAATTAAGAATGGAACCATAAAGATTATAAATAGAAGAAAACATTAATAAAGTTTATAAAGAAATTTAAGGCTATAAAGGTTGTAAGTAAAGGTTATAAATTATATTTCAATTATATTCCAAGAATAATATTTATAATAATTTTTCAATTCTAATTAGTAATCAATTTAAATAAATTCTATCAGCAATCCGTGCGAAGCACGGGCTTATCATCGAAGTATGTTGTAACAGTTACTATATTGTAAGATCTAAATCCTGAATTAATACAAGATTTATATCTTGTCAACCCCATGATTTTTTTTAACTTTATGATGATTTGTTTCCAGAAGCATATACAGAAGGAGTCGTGTACTAGTATTTTACAAACTTCCCTTGTTAGAGCATCTTCAAAGGTATTAGCTAAATATGGTTGGTTAAATCAGATAAAATATTGATTATGTAAAATTTGCTGAACCTGTAAGAAGTTGTGCTCCAATGGTATATTGGCTATAATGTTGTATATATTGTAAATATAGTATGTTATTATTATTTCAGGTTGTTATTAATAAAATCTATTTTTTTAAGGTAATAGATCGTGTAAAATCTTCCTTACAGGGTCTCTAGAGGTTGGCCAAATATAACCAACGAAAAGAGATTATGTAAATTTTTTGCTAACAGTAATGTGCCATTGGAGTGATGTTTTTTTTACATAATTTCTATAAATTTTATTTTTGGTAATATATTTATGATTTTAGCTAAGACGTCTTCTCCATTGGAGATAGCTCTTAAGTCGTTATATTTGAGCTTCCAACATGACAAAAGGTTGGGCAGAATATAAAAATATAAGGGGGTGTTTGGCCTCAGAATTGTCAAGTTGTGTATCCTAAGCTCTTGGGGTTTGGAATCTGGACCAGAACTCCAGAAGTATCAAAATCGGCATTTACCCTCTTTTTTTTTTTTTTTTTTTTTTTATAATTCGATGTCTTCATCAGCATTTATCAAAAGAAAATTTAAGTTGTGTCATCATGCCTGATGAAACCCAGTATGTTTTCCCAGTGGTAAGTCAGGTCTCAAGGTCAAACATTCATCAAACCACCGACAATTTAAGGAAAAATTAAATCTCATTAATCTCAATTTTTATATTATTATACCCCATCATTAAGCTCTATTGTACTGGCTGACATTAAATATTCTAACACGAATCATCTCAATTTCAGGGCTAAAAGAGGTCAATATAAATAATATTACATATCCTGAAACGAATATTGAATAATATCACGCACATTTTGAATTTAGTGAAAAAGAATAAAAAATAATCCCCATACAGAGGTTATCTGTGGCAACCAACCCCAACACACAAGAATGAAAAATATCCCTATCTTTCATTCTTCAAAACAAAAGGAAAAAGAAAGAACTGTGACCAAGAGTTTCTTAACAGAAAGTGACATTTCAGTCTTTCACACTTGACACCACTAATCATTCCAAATCAAGACCTCAAAGTAGTTGCACTATTTACATTATCAAAAAGTTAGATAATCAAAGATAAAGCTCCAATCTTTACTCATCTTTTTCCACATTCAAGAACTCAATAATTATTATCAGTTTTAAAGAATAATGAGCACTCAACTCTTGATTCTGTCCGTTCTGCTGCTTACACTATGTAAAACCACAACTTCAGCCTCCACCACAAACAACTCTACAAAATCATCATGTCCTATTGATTTTGGTTATGTTCCAAGAGTACCATGGCCAATCTATGATTGTAAAGATCATCCAAATAAATCTCAAAGCACCAACAGAAGTCAGTGTTGTCAAACACTCCTCAGTCTTTTTGGCATAGGCCTTGCTCAACATCTCAGAAAAACATCTTTTTTTCAGCTACCAAATTTACCAACTTCAGTTTCCTGCATCTCTGATTTTCAGTCAAGTTTAAGTTCTTTAACTCTTCCTGATGATCTTACATCTTCATGCATGGACCCTTCTCAGTTTATCCTTCAGCCCAACATGTGTGCTTCGATTCAGTCGACTAAAGACTGGAGAGCCAAGCTAGGGTCATCAACTGCTCTTGACACAGCTTGTAAGCCAGACCTCACTCAGCTGACCGCATGTGATGCATGCGTGGCAGCCGGATTACGTGTTCAGGCTGATCTGGTTGCTGCTGATGGTAACAGATCTCATACTACTGAATGTTTTTACTTTACAGTTCTATATGCTGCTGGTATGGTAAATAAATTTGGACCTGAAAGTAGAGGGACTTCTGCTTGTATATTTGGTCTTTCTGTCGAAAAAGATTCGAAGGGAAAGAGCAAAACACCTTTAATTATAGGACTAGCTGGAGGGTGGGCTGCAGTTTTGATTATAGCATTGCCAGTAGGATTGTACTTCTGGTTTGAAAGGAAGAAGAGAATAGAGATGGCTAGAAGGTGTGCTATGGATGATAATGGGGGATCAGGGTCTAGACCAAGAGTTAGGCCTAATACAGGTTCAATATGGTACAAAATTCATGAGCTTGAAGTAGCTACTAATAAATTTTCACCAAAGAATTTTATTGGTAGGGGTGGTTTTGGAATGGTCTATAAAGGAACATTAAATGATGGAAGTGTTGTTGCAGTTAAGAAGGTTCTTGAATCGGACTTTCAAGGAAATGCAGAGTTTTGTAATGAAGTTGAGATTATTAGTAACTTAAAGCACCGGAACCTTGTGCCACTTAGAGGTTGTTGTGTGACAGGTGACGACAAGGATGATGATGAGAAGCAGGAAGACAGGTACCTTATTTACGATTACATGCCTAATGGGAATCTTGATGATCATTTGTTTCCTTCTCAGAGTGGAAATGGAAAGCCTCCATTGACATGGCCTCAAAGGAAAAGCATAATCTTGGATGTGGCAAAGGGCCTCGAATATCTTCACTATGGAGTGAAACCAGCCATTTATCATAGAGACATCAAGGCCACAAATATACTTCTAGATGCAGGTATGAGGGCAAGAGTTGCAGATTTTGGCTTGGCAAAACAAAACAGAGAAGGTCAGTCTCATTTGACTACAAGAGTGGCAGGAACACATGGGTACTTAGCCCCAGAATACGCCCTCTACGGACAGTTGACAGAGAAGAGTGATGTTTATAGCTTTGGAGTGGTTTTGCTGGAGATTATGTGTGGGAGAAAAGCACTTGATCTATCTTCCAAAGGGTCACCTCGTTCATTCTTGATCACTGATTGGGCATGGTCACTTGTGAAAGCTGGAAAACTAGATCAAGTTTTAGATGCTTCTTTAGTCAGAGATGAAGATCCAGAGATCGCAAATCCAAAGGGGATAATGGAAAGGTACATACTTGTCGGGATCTTGTGTGCTCATGTGATGGTGGCTTTTAGGCCTACAATTGTTGAAGCAATAAAAATGCTTGAAGGAGATATTGAGGTTCCTGCAATATCAGATAGGCCAATGCCCATCGCTCATCCTTCACATTATCGCGATGGTAATTCCTTTAGCACATCTCCAGCAGTCAGTAGGCTGCAGCTAAATAGTGGAGACATGCTCAGGTAAATTAAACACATCCCCTTCCCCCCTCCTAACTCCACACCTGCTCATAGTCATAGCTCAACCATTCGTTTTTAGTTTGTAGTCTATAATGTTGTTACTTTGAAACAAATTATCAGTGTCAGATTTAGATAATTGTATTGTAGATACTAATTATAAAATTTGGTAACGTTTGTCTATTGTTTTGTACTTTAGTATAACAAGCTCGCAGATTTGATTTTAGCAAGCTTGTTGCTGTAATGCTCTCCCTGATTTGTATAAAAATGATCACTTCTGCAGAATGAATGAAGGTTTCATAATTTCACAGAGTATATGCTAAAGCATACTCATCTCATGTTCGCTTCGTAATTAATTAACTTCATCCTAGGTATAATTAATTAAAGATGAACAAGACAACAAATACGCAAATGTAAATTATCAGAAGACATGGCGAATAAATATAGTTGAAATGGAAAAAATGAGAATTGCACAAAAAAATCGTAGAAAAAATAATTTTTGAATGATGATTCAGCACAACTAAATGAGAATTTGAGTAACATTTGTAATGTACAATATACAAACAAACAGGATAAAGCCCCAGCCACAGAGGTTGCCTATAAGCCACAGCTTCCATATCAACACCTTTCTTGACAACATTTTGGGATCCGTCTCAATATCAGTTCACAACCCCTGAGAAGCAATTTATCAGAAATATTTTCTTTTGTAATATCAAGCCTTCTGTCATTGCTTAATCCGTAGACGAGGACATAGTGAACGTAATATTAGGGACTATAACTAAGGAAGCTCAAATATCATTGCGTCCAGGGACGGATAAAACAGTGCATGGGGGCACTTTCCCCTATCACCTATAAATTATTAGCATGTCCGTGATACACTTGGTCAGATTCCTAACCTTGTCCCCCATGGTAAAAGTGTCGAAATGTGATCTGATTGTTTTGAGTTCAACACGTAGCTATATTATATTATATGTTCATATTTTTTGCTTTGTTTTAGTGAGACTCGCAAGTGTAGCTTTAAAACTAAAAAACAGCGAGAGTAAGTCAGTAAACTACCACCAATCATTTTTACACGGCAAAGCATTTTTGCCACCACCAACCGAAAATCCTGGATATGTCCTGATCTTGCTCAACACCACAACTTCACAAGAAGCAGCTAGCTAGTACTGATACAGATTCCATGTACTTATCTAATTTGGCAAGAATTTTTCCAAGAAAAGAGAGCTGGATCCTGTTTTCACATATCAGAGTAGGTCCAATAACACAGTGTAGATGCTCCCAGCAGGCCATGCATCTTGTCTACGGGCAGGGACGGAGGTAAGGGGCGGCGGGGGCGGCCGCCACCCCAAAATCCCGTGTAATCATGAAATTAGTAGTAAAATTCATGCAAAAAATCTATATATTCATATTTTTAGTGTTAAAATATTGTAATATTTCATTTTTGCCCCCTCAAATTTGTATAAATTTTATGAATATAGTAATAAAATTTGTGATTTTTATCATAATTTTGAATTTTAATACTTGAATTTAAGTATATTTAAATTTAAAAAAATTATAATAATTTTTTATTTTGTTAAATAATAAATTATTTTAATGTATAAATTATGAAGAGGGAAAAAAATAATTCACCCCGGCGAACTTGATTTTCTAGCTCCGTCCCCGTCAACGGATCGCATTCTTCATTGGACTACTTATTCTAACAGCAGCCGCAGAAAAGAATGTGCAAGTGGCATCATCCTGCAAATAGTCATAAGATTTCATTTTCATTAGTAGCTTATTTTCTTCACCCAATGATTATCTTGAATCATTGTTGTGTATGTCTTGGTACTATGAATTGGAAATTATGTCTGCAACATCGTGTTCCGCATTTATATATATAGGATACCTAATTCTTAAAGAGAAAACGTTCTCTTTATTACAATTTGAAAATAATATCACAAACTAAAAAAAATGATCTTTATAACATCAATTCACGTTTCTTAACAAAATTCAAATCACCTCTTTTCCATTGGGCCTGTACTGTCGGGCCGGATGGTAACGCAAAAAAAATTATGTTTTTTTAAAAACGCAAAAAAAAGTTGCGTTACATTGTTTTTTTTTTTTCTTTTAAATTTTTCGTAAAAATGTGTTAAACACAACTTTGGGGTTATATTGTTTTTATTTGGGGTTCAGCAGATTTCATTTTGGGTTTAAAAATATTTAATTTTTTAATTAAAATTTTTAAATTTTATCTATATCCCCTTAGGGGTTCAATAGTTAACCTTTGGGGTTTAACATTTCCATTTTAGATTTTAGAAATATTAAAAACGACGAATAAACCGTATACGAATTTAGGATTTAGGGTTTAGGATTGTTTACAACCCTAAACCCTAACTTATCCTGATTTTCCCAATTTTTTAAAAATCAGGCTGCAGGATCCAATTTTTTATTTAAAATTTTTAAATGTTATGCATATTCTCTTGGGGTTCCAACAACTTTTGGGGTTCAACAGTTCCATTTTAGGTTTAGAAATATATTCAAAACGACGAATAAACACCCTAAACCCTAGATCCTAAACCCTAACTTATCATGATTTTTAAAAAATCGAGATCACCGGACTCAATAAAAAAACAACATTTAATTGACCATTTAGTTATAAATATTTTAATAGTGCTTGCAAATACATATTTAGCAAAAAAAAAAAACAACGCCAAACGTCACTGCAAGTGACGTTGCCACCTCCCCCTCCCCTAAATAACGCCAATGTAACTCCCGTTTATAACAAACGCAATATAGATATGCGTTTCTTTTTATTTTATTTTTTTTGAAAATTGATGTTAGATATTAAAAAAGCAATAACGCCACACGCCATTCTGTTTTTTAAAAACGTGAGATAAAGTGACATTTTCTTGTAATATAAAGAGCCATTTTTCCAAATAGTGATATTTAGGACCATTTAACATTAATTTGTAATAAAGAGGACCAACACCCCTCGTAAATGGATATCATAAAAAAAAAATTTAGATACATATTTGTGAACCAAATGCATATTCCAATCATTGTTAAAACTTAAAAACAACCAATATATCCAATAATTATTATTTTTATTAATTTTAATAAAACAAATTGTTATTTTTAACATTGCATACAAGTAACAAGTTGATATCGTCAGTTTTGAAGTCCAGTTGCACAGCAGAGAGAGATAGAGATAGAGATAGAGAGGAGAGAGAGATCGAGAAGCGCAGAGAGAACAACAATGTCTTCCGTCATCCGTGTCTCCTCAAAATTAGTCTCATTCTTACCACGACCACCACGATTAAGTATCATCTCTTCTTGTTCTCAATTTTTATCATCGATTGGTGTTGTTCACTATTATCGTGCTCCTACAAATTTTGATTATTCAAACCCTAATTCCAATATTCCTCATTCCACCCATATCCCCGATTCACATTTAGATTTACAGCAATTACTTACTCAGAACAGATCTGGTTTCCGTAATCTCGATGATGCTCTTTCCTTGTTCCGTGAAATGCTCAAAATGTGACCTCTCCCTTGTGTTTTTCACTTTACTCACTGCTCACTTCGCTTGTTAAGATGAAACAATACCCCGTAGCTATTTCTCTCTTTACGGAAATGTGTAATCTAAGCATTCCTGTCAATATCTATACCTTTAGTATTGCCATCAACTGTTATTGTCACTGCGACCAACTCGACTCTTCCTTTTCATTGCTTGCTTCCATCTTCAAGCGTGGTTTTGTGCCAAATGTTGTAACTTATACAACTCTAATTAGGGGGCTTCTTTCCCAGCACAAGTCTGCCGAGGCTAGGCTTTTGTTTACAAACCTTATGAAATTCAGGGAAGCTCAACCTAATGTGGTTACTTTCAACACCATGATTGATGGCCTTTGTAAAACAGGTCATACTGATATGGCCCTCTGGTTGTTCAGATACATGGACAAGTGCTACTGCAAACCTAATAACGTCACTTATACTACAGTCGTTGATTCTTTATGCAAACATGGTCTTATAAACGATGCTTTGAACCTCCATTCTGAAATGATGGAGAAAGGCATTTTACCAAATGTTTGGACTTACAATAGAATCATTCAAGTCCTATGTAACTTAAATAGATGGGAAGAGGTTGGTCTGTTGCTTAAACAGATGATTGACGACATGAACATTTCTCCAGATGTTCAGACTTTCAATATATTGGTCGATGCTTATTCCAAGTCCGGGAAGTTGGATGATGCAAAACGGATGATTGAGATAATGCATGAAAGGGGTGAATATCCTAATATAGTCACCTACAATACTCTCATGCAGGGATATTGTTCTCAAAGCCAAATGGATGAAGCATTGGTTGTGCTCAATACCATTAAAACTAAGAAGATAATGCTCAGCTGTGTCACATTTAACTTTCTGTTAGATACATACTACATAGAGCTGAAACTGGACATAGCTATGGATCTTTACAGAAAGATGGCATCCGAAGGTTTGAGTCCCACAGTTGTAACACATAACATATTGTTACATGGGCTGTGTGAGCTGGGTAAATCTATGGAAGCACTGACGTTCTTTTATAAGATTCAAGGTCTAGGCCATAAGCTAGACAATGTGATGTACAGAACCTTGTTAAGCGGTCTTTTCAAGAACCACTATGTTCATAAAGCATTGTCTTTCTTTCACACAATGAAATGCAATGGATTTATTCCTGATAGTGACACTTACAATATCATTATTCGTGGTTGTCTTCCGAATGATAAGTACAATGAAGCCTGTAAACTAGTAGACAATATGCTTGATTGTGGCTTCTCGGCAGATTCATTCACAACCTCTTTACTGTAACACCTACTCTTATCAGAAGCACAAGATCCAACTCTCCTTTCAATGCATCAGAAGTGCTTGCATTGAGGTATGTGACTTGTTAAATTTAAATTTTCCAGCTAGACGAGGATCACCTTTGTAAAAGTTGAGGAAGCCAGGCCAACAATGCTCAAAGTGACACCTGCTGATATTGATAGCGATGTTAATGCCGGTGACATTGTAATGTGCACCCACATCTACTTTAGTTAATTGTATCATTGATCAGTAATGTTATATATTGATCCCAAACAGTAATTAGCATTATGTATTTACTGAATATATCCCCCGTCTAGCTTGGATTATTGATTAAACATTGACTAGGAAATGCAAAATAGTTTGTTCTATGCCTTATCCTCCCCGTTGCTTCTTTTGTGAAATGATATCCTATCCTCCTTGCATTCAATACATAAAACTAGTAACATTTCATACAGATATGGAAGGCCTAGTACTCTGTGCCCGATTTCAGATAGGAAATCACTTGAAGTCTGCTTGCATATGTAAGAAATCTGAACATCCAAACTTCAATTCGAGCACACAACTTTTGAACCAACTGAAGGCAGTTCTGTGACCTAAGCTTCCCAGTAATTAGAGGTATTCCTAGATAACGAATAGGACGGATACCTTGCTCAAACTCCCGAGCTTCAAGATTTTTTAACATCATCTCCTAAGGAATAATCCCAAGATAACAACTTCTCTTCTGCACATTAGGCTTCCGAATCGCAGGCGGCTCTATGGAGGCACATAAGAGAAGATGTTTTTAAATTACTGTTGTTTGTATAATTGTCTTTTATCTTGCAACGACAGATGCTCCAAACAAAAGGATACAAACTTATCAGTGATAATTTTGCTCTAGAAAAAATGTGAGCAAGCAGGGAATTTTTCATGATAACAGTGAACTATAACTTCTCTCGATTTCCAACTCAGGTTTCCATCAAATGATCAATGAAGTTCATCTTTTGAAACAAAATCTTTCCGAATTTAGGCCACAAACTGAGTACAATACCAACCTTGATTTACCAATTCAAAACAAATAATTTAAAACATAAAATTTCATGTTTTGTATTAATAACTGATTTTGGTAAATTTCTTCTTACTGCTTAAGTGAATAAATCAAAATTTTACTTTGCAGCAATTGTTTTTTTTTATCAAAGGAAAATTTCATTAACTTGGAAATTCAGTAGACAATTTCTCCAACAACAAATCTGGAGGAGATGTAAAATGATTGTAGCTATTTAACAAACATGGTACTCTTGCCGTTAAATGGGCAGCCTTGTTTGCTTGCTTTCTGACATAAGTAACTGATAAATCGACTCGTTCCTTAAGCTTCTCCTTGCATTCATCAATGAGATGACCAACTTCTATTTGGTATGCATCCTCAGCAGCTAAGGCATGCACCACCAACTGCGAATCTGTTTCGATAACAACATGCTGAATTCCTGAGCTAATAATCCACTTAATCGCCTCACAAACACCTGTAGCCTCAGCCTCCATAACTGGTACTTCACCTACTAGACTCATGTTCTTCCCAGCTACAAACTGACCAGTGGCATCTCGTATTACCATACCCAAAGTGAACATACCTTCACCAACCTTCAGGGAAGCATCCACATTCAATTTGAAATTTCCTGTCACAGGTGGATGCCATCGTTCTTGTTCCTGCATTTCTGATTCTGGGAGTATGCTCGTTCTAGTTTTACATTTGTTTGCTTCCCCCCATTCATGTATCATCTTAGAGCTTACTTCCATGGTTACCGCAGGCGTTATAGTTCTACCCTCCCACACCCTTTTATTTCTTGAAAACCATATCCCTGAAAGCACAGTAGCCACTTTTATGATCACCTCTTCATTCTCCTTGCTAATCAACTCCAACATCCAGCTCGAAGCCAGCTCAACATCCTGCATATCCATATTCAAACCTGATAAACTCCAGCACTCTACTGCAAACGAGCATTCACAGAATAAATGTCTAAGGTGTTCAACATCAGAGCCACACATAGGACAAACAAATGTAGTCTCCACACCTTTACTTCTCAGTAACCACCTGACTGGAATATTGTTTCGACAGAAACGCCAAAGAAAAACTCTGGTTTTGTGAGGCAAATGCAGCTTCCACAACCTGTTCCAACCCTGCGATTCAATCACATTTTCATTGCCAGCATGTCTTTTCTCCCAGTACCTGTACCCAGATTTCACAGTATAAATCCCTTTATTTGAACCAGTCCAAGCCAATCTATCCTTAACTACAACCTGCGGAATTCTTGTTTGAATAATCAACTTGCTATCGTCAGCATGAAAATCGCGTTCTACCTTATGCACATCCCATTCTCTGCTGTTAGGACGGAAGTAAGAACATACCATTTCATTTCTCACAATATTACGATGATCATCCTCAACTCGAAAGTCCACCTTACCCTTCAACCATGGATCTTTATAAATATTAATATCCTTGCCATCTCCAAGCACCCACCTAAACCCATCTTTCAACCTCTCCTTAGCCTCCCATATACCTGTCCAGATAAAACTAGGATCCACCCCTCTGCTTGCATTAAGAATATGTTTATCTGGGTAGTATCGTTCTTTAAACATACGAGCGACAAGCGTATCAGAGTTACAACTGAAATTCCATACATGTTTACCTAGAAGAGCCAGGTTAAAGCCATGCAGGTCCCGAAATCCCAATCCACCTCTGCTCTTAGCCACTGCCAACCTATTCCAAGCCATCCATTTTATTCCTCGACTATTATTTCCCCAGAACCCCACCAATATCCATTCATCAACCGTTCGATTTCAGTGCACAATGATTTTGGAATTAAAAAACAAGACATGCTATAAGACGGAATTGTCTGTGCCACATTCTTAACCATGACCAACTTCCCCGCTTTGGATAGCATTTGATTACTCCAATCTTGAACTTTCCTCCAAACTCTGTCCTTGACAAAGCCAAATACTGCTTTCTTTGATCGACCAATTAATGATGGGAGACCGAGATACTTACTATCCCCAAGTTCATTTTGAACCCCCAGAATATCTCTAACCTCTTTTTGTTTATCTCTTCTCACATTAGCACTAAAGAAAACTCCTGATTTCTGGTAGTTCACCACCTGACCCGAATCATTACCATACTCAGTTAAGAGATTCTTAACCACTTCTGCTTCTTCTTTAGTAGCTTTAAAAAACAAGAAACTATCATCTGCAAACAGCAAATGAGTTACTTGAGGGGCATTTAAACAAATCTTGCATCCACTAATTAGGCCACTGTTTGCAGCTCTTGACAGAGATTGAGATAGACCATCGACACAAAATAAAAAGAGGTAGGGAGACAGAGGATCTCCTTGCCTCAAACCACACTTCGGAACAATTGGCCCAATCAAACTCCCATTAAACGCTATCGAATAGCTTACTGTCGAGACACATAACATGATCCATCTGATCCAAGTACTATTAATTCCCATCAGCTGCATTCTTCTTTTCAAATAATACCAATCAACCCGATCGTACGCTTTTGAGATGTCCAGTTTCAGAGCCACCTCCCCTTCTACACCTCTATTCTTCCTCTTCATAAAATGTAGAATCTCGAAAGCTGCTAATACATTATCAGATATGTTCCTTCCAGGGACAAATGCTGATTGATTTTCAGATATCACACTAGGCAAAATGACCTTAAGTCGATTAGCAAGTACCTTCGCTAGTATCTTGTATAGGACATTACATAGTGCTATGGGCCGCAAGTCTGTCATACGATCAACATTGTCTTTCTTTGGTATAAGAACTACCGTTGTATCATTCAAATTTGCTGGAAACGCACACTCAGCCAACCAATCCTTGCAACAATTAAAGACTTCCTTCCCTAACAAATCCCAAAAATGCTGAAAAAACGCTGGGCTCAACCCATCAGGCCCAGCACTTTTATCCGGGTGCATTTGCTTCAATGCTACTGTAAACTCCACAAAGTTAATTTCAGCTGTAAGTTTAGCATTTTGCTCTTCAGAAATAACACCACCTTCTACACTTCCAGACTGCACAGTACCATTATTCCCTCCATCAAACACACCTCTAAAGTACTCAAGCACCACCCTGCCCATACCTTCTTGATTATCCACTACTTCATTCTCTCCAGTTACCAGATGCGTGATGTGGTTTAGTTTCTTCCTTTTTGACGCTACTGCATGGAAGTACTTCGAATTAGTGTCCCCTTCAGTTAACCAAAAAGTCTTGGCCCTTTGCTTCCAATAGAGTTCTTCATGTATCAGGAGATCCTCTAGTTTCTGTCTTTCATCGAAGTACAATTTCACTCCCTCCTCATCCCTTCTGTCAACAAGGCTACTCAACACAACTTTTTGTTTCTTCACCTTATCTCGAAATTTATGAAAAAAAGTTCTGCCCCATCTCGCCATAAACGATGAAACAGATAATAATTTTGGCAGCAGATGGATTTTTGGAATCTCTTTCCAAAATTGAACAACTTCTTCTTTAAAGCTGGACTCATGAAGCCATGTGTTCTCAAACTTAAACCTGAATTGCTTCCTAGAAAATTCAGTATTAACAGGTTCTAATACAATGGGATCATGATCAGATTTGATAATATGAGTAACAAAGAGCTTACATAAGGGAAACTTCCTCCACCAATTAGCATTTGCAAACGCTCTATCGAGTCTCTCCCGTACCCAGTTTGGTCTACCCTTACTTTTCTCCCAAGTGTAATCTCCACCTTTCAAGTCAACCTCTATAAGCCCACAATCTTCTATAATAGCTTTAAAACCATCTAACAGAGGCTGGGGATGGGGATGAGGTCCCATTTTATCCGACGCACACAACATGTCATTAAAATCCCCAACAATGCACCATGGGATATTATCATGCCTCACCAGACCTTTCAAAAAACGCCATGCATCCTGTCTTCTATCTCTTTCTGGAAAACCATAATAACAAGTTAACCTCCAACCTACACTCGAACCCTCCATAATGTGCACATCAATATGATTGTTCGAATGCTCAATTACATTACACCCGACAGTCCTTTTCCACATTATAGCTAAACCACCTCCTCTTCCTATTTTATCTACTGCAAAATAATCAAAGAACCCAAACTTATTAGCTAACTCCTTAATATCCTTCTTATCGCTTAAAGTATCTGACAAAAACACAAAATCAGGGTTAGAAGATTTTAATAAATCCCCAAAAATACGAACTGCACGGAGGCTCCCCATTCCTCTGCAGTTCCAGCTTAAGTAATTCATAATGGGCGGCTAGCTTGCACCGCAAGCGTAGCCAAATCAGAGTTGCTAGAACTAGTATAATCAGTTTCAGAAAATACAGGTTCTGTGAGTTGTCCCAGTATGATGCCCTGCTCTTTGCTTATTAACTTCTCATCCGTGTCCGTTGTATTTTTAGACAATTGCCCAGTCCGTTTCCTTTTTCTCTCCTCACCATCCTGCCCAATATCCTCTTCTTCATAGATCCCATTTGATATAGCCACAAAAGATTGAGGCCCATTAATATCTAAAATCCCGCCTTGCGTTATCATGAGTGGCTTATCATTTGAATTTTCCCCCCCAGTGCTCCTACCATTACGCCCCAAATTTCCATCCCTATCCTGATTCCCTGCTTCTCCGCCCGAAAAATTAGGATAGTTGTTACCCCTGCCAATTCTCTCCGCCCATCCTGCATCATCCTCCTCCCTCAACCATTTGCTGCCGCCTTGTCCCGCTCCTCGCCGTGGCAATGCACGGAGCCACGAACCCCACTCTTGTTCATTACTTTCACTCCTTTTATCAAGAGATTTACGACAGAATCTCTCAGTATGTGTAACTAAACCACAGGCAAAACAGAAATCCCCCAGTCTCTCATATTTGCATGTTACTACGAACTCCGACCCATTTTTTCTTTTGATCTTCTTCTTCCTTTTAAGAGGCTTTCTAACGTCCAAATTTATTCTTATTCGCATACATTCCCTCCATATACTACTATTGTTCTTAGGATCGTATGACACAAATTCTCCAAAGAAGTTACCCAATTGTTGTCCAACCGCTTCAGCCATAAATCCATTCGACAGCCCATGAATCTGAATCCAAATATTCAACCACCACAGAGGTACTTTCAATGGATCTTCTCCCGTTGGTATCGATTCCACCAGCAACATTGCATTGTCAAAGTTCCAAGGTCCACCATTTAACACCCAAGCCTTATCCTCCTTATGGTAAAACTGAAACAAGTATATCCCCTGTTCCAATTCTTTGATATTGATGCCCATAGTAGGTTTCCAAATATCTGCTATCTTCACTTTCATGGCTCTAGTATTGACATTCTTCTCCGTTAAAAACCTTCCCACAAGACATAGATCATATTTATTTACCTCCTCTTCAACGTCTCCCTCGAACACCAAATCTTCATTTTCCTCGTCCTCCACACTAAGATCCGCGAACTGTTCATCGATATTCTGGTAACGTGCCATTGAAACCCAACTCACACAAATCTGAAAGGTTCAGAAATGGAGAGAAAAACCAACTCTCACATAAATGGAGAGAAAATTTGCATTGCACTTTTTGCAGCAATTGTTATTCTCAATTAAAATCATCATTCTATTTACAATAAATTTAGATGATTAAATTTTTAATTTTGCAAGAAAAGGATGATGATGTCTGAGTGCCTAAGATTAATACTTTGAATCGGTATACTTAATTTCATATACAGCCTCTTTATAATAATACTCTATATACAAGAATAATAATCTTTTTGTAATAATAAAAAATATGATCACAACATTACATAATTTATTTAAAAATCACCTTTATTTAGAAATAAATTCCTTATAATAATATTTTTTTATAAAGATTTTCCTGTATTATTTTTAACTCATTTTTACTTTGGACTACTTAATAATGCATAGGTTTCTCAACATCAACGTCTACTAGTCTCCCCAATCTGAATCAAATTGGATGCCGCCAAGCCACTCAGTATCTCAGTATTAACGACACTGGTACTTTTTAGTCGATTATAATTACTCAAATTATTACTACCTTCTCCAACCTCAGTTTGTTAATAGAAAAAAAATTATCTTGCTTCTACTCCCTCCCCTATTTTCTTATATTCTATATTTAACTTTTTCGCGTGATAACAGTGTTCTAAAAATTTGTACTCTACAAATCAGTCGATTAAGTATTCTAAAAAATGGCTGATTAATTGATTAATCGATCGATTAATAAGTAGACAGATGGATCCCGTCTCGATTAAGCAAAATCGAGCCAAAAATGGTTTTTTAAGAAAAATCGATCAAAATTTGGGGAAGACAAAATTAATTGGTTAAAACGATCAGAAATCGATATTAATCGATCAAAGTTAAATTTTTTAAAAAGAATTAATAATTTATATTGACTATTATATTTGAGTATATGTCATCTTCAACTACTAAAAATCTTTAGCTGAAAGTGCGTGTAATATGTGTAGCATGGTGATATATAAAATTATGTATAGATTTTTTTGACCAAAAAAATAGCAATTTTCATTAAATAGAACAGAATACAGCGGGGACAAACCCCCAATTGCTAATACAATCAGTTGAAAAACAAATAACAAATTAAAAACAATTAGATGATTTGTTTCTTGATCGTTTAAAACAGAATTTAAAAATTCTTGAAGTTAAAAACGAAATCGAAGACATCCCAAGCGATCCATACTGCACCAACATTCCTAAAAGCAACAGCATCACAATTAACCTTATCACATAAAAAACATTGTTAGCCTAGTGTTCAGAACCCCAATTGAATAAACTGAGGTTGGAGGAGCGACACCCCAGCTATCTACATGCCGGATACTAGCTATAGACATGCTGAAAGTGGAAACCCCAAAAGGATGAACAATCTTTGGTTGTGAAAGGTGATCTCTTGCAATAATCACCGCCTCAGCTTCAATACGGGCTTTCCAGATTTCCAAAAACATCAACAAAATTATTCTCACCAGATCCAACACTGAAAAACAATAAACATAAACGTAAAGACAATTAGAAGCAATGTTAGGCACCTCTAGACTTTGGGGCATTAAGTTTTCTATATATAGGATCTTTCTCTCATGTAATACAACATCTGAATATATACAAATTCTCCTCTATATCTATTCTCCTGACTTCTAACATGGTATCAGAGCGTGTTATATCCTAGGGAAACATATATCAAAGTTGCAGAAAAAATCAAAAGTGCAGAAGAACACACAACTGCCTTGAATTCGAAAAATTCGAAACTTATCAAAACACAAAAACAAATATACCACTGAGTAGAGCACTGAAAGAGGAGGCTGCAGAAAAAAGGAAACAGGAATTTCGATCAGTCACGCGCCTTCACGCGCCGGCAGACGCTGAATAAAAAATTTAATAATACAGAATTTTTAGTTATTAATTTTAAAAAGGATAGTGCTAGATACCCCAAATTTATTCCCAAATTTTTTACCGAATTATGTGGCATGACAGATGGCACATTTTAATTTGTGATTCATATGTATGCACACGGGGTCCCATTTTATAATTAGGAAAGTTACCAATCATAACCCTAACACATAAGCATTTGGGAATATTTTTCGGGATATCTAACATTTTCTGTTAGGCCGAATACACAATTAATAATCAAATTCGTATGAGAGTTTAACAAGTAAAACGTTTATGCACTTAAAAACTTCTTGTATTAAGAACCCTCTTCGTGATGTAAAATATCACAAAGAGCTGCTAGGTTACAATAAAGATAATTCGTTGTACGATACCCTTCTAGGGTTAACCTAACTGTATTTATAAAACATACAGCTACGATACAATCTCTAATTGATATTCCTAATAATCAGCTATACAATGATATCAATTACAGATTGTCACACGTCTCCTAAGTCAACTCGATCTCTTTGATAGCTATCCAATCTTCAAAGATATCGCTTCCATAATAAATCTTCAATCACTGTTGACTAGTAGACGCTTCCTCCAGACAGAGTTTGACAAACTCTGTCGAACTTCCATCTGTCAGAGTTTACACTAAACTCTGACTGCTTCCAGCTAAACTCTGATAATTCACTGTAACACTTAAACACTGATTAAAACACATCAATTATATTTAACAATCTCCCCCAACTTGTTCATTAGCAAAAATGCACAAGTTAATAACAATAATTGATGATGTCAAAACAAATAGACAAATACAGTGTTTATACAAATTCAGAGTTTAAGCTTCCACTTAACAAAAACTACAGAGAATAAGAAAATCCTTACAGACCTTAATCTCTTATCACTTCAAGATCTGGCATAGCTCTGAGATAATCTACAAGCAATCTTCTTTCTGCATTTTCAAGCTCAATCTTCATAGCTTCTTTAATCTCTCTGAGCTGAGGATCACTCTCATCTGTCTGGTAGATAGCAGACCTAAGATCATAGATTTTGTTCCTTCTCATATCTTTTCCCAGTCTGATAAATTTGACTTCTTCTGACTGTGAATTGAAGTCAAGTACTGTGATTCCCAAATCAGTCTTTAACTTTGCAGTACCTTTCTTCATTTCAATGAGATTTCCTTTGTAATCCCTGTACTTAGGAACATATCTGCTATTATACTTCTCTCATCTGATTGCCAAATTCTGAAGCATTCTCTGTCTGAGCACATTAGCAACTGATTGAGTCCTTTGACTATTCACCTTGAAAAGATATAGAACATACTCTAGTTCTTCCCAACATTTCAAGCCAATATCATTCTCACCAATTTTAAATACTGTCCCATCAGCCATGAAGTACAAGAGAAAGTCCTTCTTTAAACTCTTCTGATGAACTAACTGTACTGATTCCAGTCTGTCCAAACTCTCTTGAGGAACACAACGACCTGGAACAGCCAGTGAAGAAGGATCTCTAGGACCAGTATATTGCCTTTTGTCTCTGTGTGAACCTAGTCCACCCTTATTATTTCCAACTTTGCCAGACAAAGCTCTTCCATCAGAAATATTCATAGAAACTCCAGATAATATATTTGGATCTTGAATTATTCCTTTCCCAAAAACCGATTTCAACTGAGAAGATTGTAAAGGTGTGGTCATTACTTGTGATGCAACAGAAGTTGTAACTTTCTTCTGTGAACTTTCTCCTTCAATGCCTTTCAGCTTGAGTTGAGCTTCTGCTGCCATTGTTTCCTTTGAAAACCGAGATCTTTGACTAACATCAGCCCTTTCCTTGATCACAACACCTTTAACAACAGGTCTAGGAGCTTTTCCTCTTTGTAACTTACCAGACTTTAAAGCCTTGAGATGTTCTTCTTGTAAACTCTTTTCTTCAGCTTCAATGTCCTCAATTGTAACTCCTTCCTCATTTTCTTCAATAAACAGCTTAGCAGCCAATTCTTCATCAGTCTGTGGATTAGAAGGTAAAAGCAAACTCTTGGTCTTTGAAGTACCTTGAGTATCAGTATTTCTCCCAACAGACTGTGATTTAGATGACTTGCTAGTTCTCAAAGTTTGAACTTCTTCAGTTTTGTTCTTTCCTTTACTACTTGCTCCTCCATCTCCAGCACTATCCCTTCTGATAACTCTCTCCCCCTTTTTGACATCATCAGGCATAAGAATAGATGTAATTAACTCCAAGGAGGTAGCAATAGAATCAATTTTAACAGATAAGTCAGACTGATGCTCTTCAACTTTACCCAGCCTGGCAAATAGATTATCTTGAGCTGTAGAAAATTTTGTATTCATGAGTTTTGACTCTCTTTCCATTTTCATTTCTCTAGCTACAACCTCTGTCCGCAAATCAGTGATTGCCTTTGTAGTGTCATCAAATCTTCTATCCAGAGTTTTGACTTGAACTACAGTTGCTTTTAAGCAAGAAAGAATCTCTGGATTGGAGATAGTATCAGCAGTGTGCTTAACAAAATCAGCTGCTCTCCCTCGTGGAAAAATACAATCCTCTTTGTACCATTCAGCAACAAACTTTGCAAATTGTGCTCTCTCAACTTCATGAGATGTACAAGGTTGAGTGAAAGGTGTATGTTTATTGTCTGTTTGTACTGGTGCACTCAGAGAAGAATCAAAGTTTGCACTACTTTCACCTTCAGATTCAATACTTGCAGCTTTAGCATGTTCATCTTCAGCCACAGTTTTAGCAATTTCTTCTGCAGCCTTGTCAAGATTGTCTCCATGTTGCTCAGGCTCAGCAACAGAATTTACATCTTTGTCAACAACAAGCAGACTGAGAAGTAGCCTTGGTTGCTTGATCAATTTCATCTCCTCCTTCAACAGTTTGGTGAGCATCAGATAGTAATTCAATATGGGATGCCACAGTTTCAGAAAGAACAACCGTAGGTTGATCAGCTGCACCAGTATCAGAGATAGGATCAGAGAATGGCATAAATGAATCAAGAATATCATTTATTGGAGAAAGGCCATCTCTAGTATCCTCTTCTACAGGCATTTTGTCCTCTGCAGGCATTTCAACCTCTGCAGGTATTTCAACCTCTACAGGTATGTCATCTTTCTCAATCTCAACAGTAGGTGTTTGCTGTGAAACTACCTCTGGAGCTTCAATATCTTCATCCACAGAATCAGAGATTACCAGTTTTCTTCTCTTTGCTAGAGGCACGTTATCTGAATCCTCTTCACTAGATTGTGGAGATTGTGCTACCACTGAGAGTGACTTAGGTATGTTTGCCGTTTGTTTTATTCTTTTCACTCTTCTAGTATAAACAGCTCCAGGAGATGTCTGTTTTGCTTTAATTTTTGTCTCTATTGACTTCTTAACTCTTGCATGTCGTTCAGTGTTCAGTGCTGACTTTACTCTACCTCTCTTTGTTTTAGGCTGTGGTTGTGGTGGAGATTGTGATGATTCAGAGTTTGTTTGTGAAGTGTGTGAAGGTTGTTTTGTAGGTTCTGAGGGAATAGTTGATGTAGGTGGTTCAGTGTTTGGTGTTTGAGGACGATCAATGTTTAGTGGTTCAGATTGTGGTTCTGGTTGTGGTTCTGGTTGTTGGTCTGGTTGTTGTTGATCCTGAGGTTGATTGAGAAAGTTCTGCAAAGCAAGTGGCAGAACAAAAGCAGGGAGATTTTCCTTACCAACATCCTTATTAGTCATATCAGAGAATATTCTCTTGTTGACTCTAAAAGGATCAATTTCATCAGTATCAGCAATTTCTAGACCAGGTACACAAGCATTGAACAGCATTTGACAAAAACGAGCATAGTAAACTGTAGTAGATTCTGACAGTTTATCACCTAAATTCATCAGAACATATCTACCAAAATCAAAATTACTACCATAGAGTAGAGAATACCCGATTTGGAGACTGTCTATTGGAATGGCATCCCAGTTGGTGACTTTCTTCTGGAATGTCCTTGTAATGCAATCAAAGAAAAAGTTCCATTCCTTCCTGAGATTAGGTCTCTTTATACCGCCAAGCTTGTCAAGAGATTCCATGTAACCTATCTCTTGTAGCATCTCTCTCAATAGAGTTTCATTAACCAGAGTATAAGATGTATGTGTGTCAAACCCCATTGTATCTCTTACGGTTTGTGGAGTAATCACAAAGTCTTGTTCTTCATAAGTGAAGATGATGTTAGGAGTCCCATTCTCTCCTCCATCCACATAAACTGAATTCTGCCAAAAAGTAGCAATTTGAGATGCAGAGAGAGTATCAGGTCCAACCAGAGCTTGTCCAATCTCTGAATCTCTCAAGAAATTCTGCATTAGATGAAACGGTTCTGGAACACGTTCATGATAGAGTGGAGCTTCATAGTTGTTAGTAACAAACCGTAAACCAAGAGCAGTGAATGGTTTAGAAGCCATTGAGTTAAGAAATTTGCAAGAATTCCCAAGAGAAGTGTATGTAGGAAAGGTGTTTGCGAGAATGCCCAAGTGAAAAATGAGAGAACTGTGAGATGTAAAAAATAAAACACAACCGTTTGGACACAAAAGTAATTAGAGTAATTAAAAACCCAATCTCTTATGTAATCAAACACTCAATCAGTTCCTAGATTAATGTGTAGTGGGACACGATAATGGGTGAGTGGGACACATTAATGGGTGAGTGGGTCACGTGCGCGTATTTTTAAGAAGCGTATTTTGCAAATTAAAACAATAAAATATTTGATTTAAAAAAAAATCAAATAACACTCTCTTAAAATACCGGAACCCAATTAAAACCAGAATATGAAGCGGTTACCTGTAGCCATTAATAACCAGAATACGAAGCGTTTTAGGACTTCGTTGCTTACCCATCTCTATTTAAGGCCTAGAAACTTGCTCAGATTAGTTCATTAATCCTTTAACCTTTCATTCTCCTCTGAAAAATCACAAACCCTTCAAACAAAACACTCTGAAAAACAATGGCAAACCTTACCATCAAAGAAAAGAACCTCCATCTTGTCGAGAATAGGGATATCTTCAGCTATACGCGTGAAGAGTTTGATGCGTTTGACTGGGAAAGGCAGCTTGAGACTCTGTGGCTGCAAATGGATGCCGGTCTGGAAGAGATCGAGAGAGAGAAACCTGCAAGGGTGATCGACATCGATGCTGCTCTCCAAGCAACATTTGCATGGCTCTCCTCGAAGGCATCCTCATCCAACACCACCAACCATTGTTAATGAATATGTAAGCAAAAATAACCTTATCCCTTCAACTTCCACCCAAATAAAGTGTCAAAGATGGGATCTGGGATTTTTGCTAACAATGGAGTGGTTTGGACTTGACCTTTTAGTTTCCTGTTGAATAGATTAGCAGATAGAAAGAACAAAAAGATGTAATACTTGCTTGTAATCTCTTTCTTATTATGAATGAAAAATTATGTTTCTCTAATCTTATTCAGTGTGTTCTTCAATTTTTATTTATGTTTTATGAACTGTTCTTCAAGGAAATAAATCAAAGAAGAGAATATGAAAACTAATTAAAGTAATCATATAAGGAATAAATTCATCAACAATACACTTATTAACAGTTGTCAAAATCCCTATTTACTCCAAAATTTTCAAATTATCTAAGTGAAAATTTACCTTAGAGTACAAATCACGAATCAACAGCGTTTGTCAATTCTCCAACTTTATCACCGAAACCCTTTCATAAATTGCACAGTTGTGAATATATGTGTATGAGAAGCAGAGTTTACTAAATCAATTTTTAGAGCATCTAATTTTTCATAAAATCCATAAAGTAAATCAATAAACACTGGATGCACAAACTGTCATTGTAAACACTGATTGTATGATGAAGGCTAAACTCTGAAGTAATCAATCTATATACAGTAACTTTTATTTGATACCCCCTCTATATATACATTTTTTTTTGTTCATTCCAGTAATTAGAGGTTGGAACCAGTCACCAAAAATTCAAAAATTTTAGCCCTTATCATTTTGATAAGTTCCTGGGTCATCCTAGTTTTTAACTAGTCACCAAAAATCAGAGAAATTTAGCACATATTATATACCAATAAGTTCCTGGGTCATCCTAGTATCCAACATAATCTCAAAGGAGTATAACTACCTATATACATTTTCTTTGGGGTATTGCAGTAAGCATTTTATTCTACCAGAGTATAACTAACAGAGTTTAGAGTTCATCAACATCAGTAGTTTTTCATGTAAGGTAATGCACACAGTATTTATAGACTCAGAGTTTAGGACAAAATAAACTAAGAGATGCTATAAATATGAGCCAGTATCATGCTGTGTTAACTTTCTGCACAATCTAAGATTAGATCACAATAACTCAGAAAGATTCATGATTAATTGCTGAGAATCATGCTTCATACATATTTCTTCATTGGTGTTTTCATTCAGACAAGAATCAACTCAGAGTTCACAGAGTTTATCAAACTTAATAACAGTGTATGACATACGGGCATGCTGACAGAGTTTAACAGAGTATGCATAACAGAGTTTAATCAACAGAGTTCACTTAGCATTTAACCAATCAGGAAATATGAGTAATACAATACATAAGTAAAATTTGAATCTAACCAACATTCCTAGTCAGAACCAGAGACCATTCCTAGTTCATTGACCAGTCTTGTAAATGTAGCTTCACTCAACGGTTTAGTGAAGATATCTGCAAGCTGTTGTTCTGTAGACACAAAATGTAGTTCAATATTCCCTTCTTCTACATGTTCTCTGATGAAGTGGTACCTTATGCTGATGTGCTTGGTCATTGAATGCTGTACTGGATTACCTGTCATAGCAATAGCACTTTGGTTATCATAGTAAATAGGAATTTTACTGTACCTCAAACCATAATCCAGCAATTGATTCTTCATCCACAAGATCTGTGCACAACAGCTACCAGCTGCAATATACTCTGCTTCTGCTGTAGATGTGGAGATTGATTTCTGTTTCTTGCTGTACCAGGAAACAAGTCTGTCACCAAGAAATTGACAACTTCCACTAGTGCTCTTTCTGTCTATCTTGCAGCCTGCAAAGTCTGCATCAGAATACCCAAGTAGCTTGAAATCTGATTCTCTGGGGTACCACAGACCTAATGATATGGTGCCCTTGAGATACTTGAAGATTCTTTTCACAGCTGTCAGATGTGGCTCTCTAGGATCTGCCTGAAATCTTGCACAAAGACAGGTTGCATACATGATGTCAGGCCTACTAGCTGTCAAGTATAGAAGAGATCATATCATGCCCTTGTAGTTTGTCATATCCACTGAAACTCCTGTGTCTTTGTCCAATTTAGTTGCTGTTGCCATGGGAGTTGATGCAGATGAACAGTCAAGCATACCAAATTTCTTGAGAAGATTTCTGGTATATTTTTCTTGATTAATGAAAATACCATCATCTGTTTGTCTCACCTGTAGGCCTAGAAAGTAACTAAGCTCTCCCATCATGCTCATTTGATACCTGGACTGCATGAGCTTGGCAAACTTCTTACAGAGTTTATCATTAGTAGACCCAAAGATAATGTCATCAACATAAATCTGAACTAAAAGGAGGTCACTTCCTTGATTGAAATAAAACAGAGTTTTGTCAATTGTTCCTCTGTTGAATCCACTTTCTAGAAGAAATTGAGCAAGTGTCTCATACCATGCTCTTGGTGCCTGCTTAAGTCCATATAGTGCCTTATCTAGTCTGTAGACATAATCTGGATATTTGGGGTCCACAAATCCTGGTGGTTGTTCAACAAACACTTCTTCTTCAAGCTTTCCATTCAGAAAAGCACTTTTCACATCCATCTGGAACACTTTGAATTTCTTGTGAGAGGCATTTGCTAGAAAAATTCTAATTGCCTCCAATCTTGCAACTGGAGCAAATGTTTCATCATAGTCTATTCCTTCCTGCTGTGAATAGCCTTTTGCTACCAGTCTAGCCTTGTTCCTTGTGATAACACCTTCACTGTCAGTCTTGTTTCTGAAAACCCATTTAGTACCAACAATAGATCTGTTCTTTGGCCTTGGTACAAGGGTCCAAACTTCATTTCTTTCAAATTCATTCAACTCTTCCTGCATTGCTGTTATCCAGTCAGCATCTTGAAGAGCTTCTTCCACTTTCTTTGGTTCATTTTTAGACAAGAATGCATGAAACAGACATTCACTTGCAGTAGCACTTCTTGTTTTCACTTTTGCATCTGGATCACCAATTATCAAATCAGGTGTATGTGATTTAGTCCATTTCCTAGCAGAAGGCAAATGACTTCTGTCAGCATGTGATCCTCCCCCTTGATCCATGCTCTCCTGATTTTGTTGTGATCTATCTTCGTTTTCTGAGACTCCCCCTGAACTTGACTGCCCAGAGTCAGAATTTGAATTTTCAGAGTTTGAATCATCAGAGTTTGATCCAGATTTTTCAGTTGACTCAGTATCAGTGTTTGAGTCTTCATCTTGATCATGCTCCCCCTCAACTGGTTCTCCCCTTTGTTGTGGCTGAGAAGTTTCTCCAGTGTTTACCAGTAGAGGTTCAGAGTTTGTTTCAACAGAGTCTGTCAGAATTGTTTCATCAGAGTTTACTTCATCAGAGTTTAAATCTACATTTTCAAAATCCAGTTGATCATATTCATCTTTGTCTTCAAGTCCATTTTTCTTCTTATCATCAAAAGATACATGTATAGATTCCATGATCACTTTAGTTCTCAGATTGTAAACTCTGAATGCCTTTGTTGACAGTGGATAGCCAACAAAAATTCCTTCATCTGCCTTTAGCTCAAACTTGGTCAACTATTCTGGATGAGTCTTCAAAACAAAACATTTGCACCCGAAAATATGAAAGTATTTCAGGTTAGGCTTCTTTTTCTTCACCATCTCATATGGTGTCTTTCCATGCTTATTGATCAGTGTTGCATTTTGAGTAAAACAAGCAGTTTGAACAGCTTCTGCCCAGAAATAAGTTGGCAATTTTGCTTCATCAAGCATAGTTCTGGCAGCTTCAATCAAGGTTCTATTTTTCCTTTCAACTACACCATTTTGTTGTGGTGTACCATGTAACACCCCCCAAATCCGGGGTCAGAAGATTTGGTGGTCACGCGAAAATTCTCAAAATAAAACATCTGTTTAATAATAATCATTCACTTGCAGTTGTCCCACACTGGGAATATACATCTGTGACCCCAAACATACCAAGATCTTTTAAGGTTATAGGGCTAGAAACAAGAATCCAAATTCCATTAAGTAAAAAGTAATCCTTCTTTACAACATTCTCTTTGATCAAATCTTAAATCACTGGTGTAACTTCGATAAGAAGTACGCCAGGACAACTAGACTATTACATAATAATAATAAATATTAACCCAATTATATAAAATAGATCTTACACTAAATCCAGACATCCTGAGCCAAACCATCTTCGAAATAGCATCACGCTTCTTCTTTTTCTGAACTGTGCGGATAAGTCTCGCCAACTACCTTTACTGAAATGTTAGAATTTACAACAGCAAGTATGAGCGAAAGAAATGCTCAGCAAGCGTATAAAAATTTTGATACAAAAACCAGGATAAGTGGGGCATAAAATCAACTGAAATGTAAAACAGTTTATAAAGAAACTGAATCAACAACTGTGATATAATTCAAATCATAACTGAAATCATTTGGCATGTCATAAAAATGAATCATCTGCCAACTCACAATATATAATAGCCATTCGGGCGATATGGATTGGATACACTTTACTGAAACACCATTACCCCCTGATCAGGTTCAAAAGCAATGGGACCCTTTATACTCCACTGGTACAGCTATACCCGTGTGTATAATCCGGATTTCATGAGGGTACCAAAATAGGCAAGTAATGTTAGCCTATAGGAAGATGGAATGGTTACCATATCCTCCTTAAATATTGCTGGACCATGGCAGCTACCATGGCCTCCTACGCTTTATCATTTTCCAATCCAATAGAGCAATTTCCGAAGTCAACAGGAAATGCTTAGTTTCACATACAGTTCACATCCCTATTATTTACTACGATAATAAGGATATGAAGAGTTTATCTTAAACAATTCCCCACATCAAGGGTACCAATATCAAGTAACTTTGTTCGCACAAAAATATTTAAGAATCACAAATAGCTCTGAACAATAACTATTTGTCATGATATGAATCAATGAAACATAAAATAAAAGTGTTTAAGATGATCAAGAAAATACTTGCCTCTGGTCCTTAGCTATTGCGTACGCCGAGGTAATACAACTATCTTTTCCCTTCTATCTCACCTCATCATGTCCTCTGTTTTAATCATTCATTGGTTTAACGATTTAGCGGTTGCTACGAATCTGATCCGTCAACATTGAGCCCGCGCGTCTACTTCTATAGTCAAACAAAAGATAATACCTCAGTCTCCAGACGACAATTCTGGTATTCTAATAACGGTTATAAACTCAAAAGTTTTAATCCATGCTTACCAAAATCTCAGCTGAAAGAAAATAATCGAAAATGTCCCTTTTTGAACATATACGTTTTCCCGGTGTTAAAACACCTCACAAGTAAACCATCAATTCCACAAAACAATACTGTATCCATCTCCACCATTTTCATAACCCACAAAGAATACCACATCTATCTCCAACCCTCTTCATTATATATCCGCTGACAAACCTAAGTCAATACTTACCAATTAATCCTCGATAAAGAAATAGAAATATAATTACAACGCTTAACCCTCGAAGTAAACACTTCAATAATTCACATCGCACGTAAAGAGACTAATAAGTAGATCACATAATCACATAGCACGTTGATCAGATCATAAAAAGATTTTATCCAATATTTTTAAAACAGAAAACGGGTCAAAACCCTAATTATCGGATATAACCGACTCAATAAAAAGGTTTGGTAAAAAGTCGATCCAAATTTAAAAGTTGAATTTTAACTTAAAACTATTTTTATAAGAACCGGGTCATTTTTCTAATTCCAGAAATACTTTTCTCGTTGAAAACGAACAAACGGTTTAATTAATACGCAATTAATAAGAATAATTCAATTAAAAAATTAAATTAATTGAATATTCAAATTAATTATTTATTAATCAACTCATAAAAATAAATCTAAGAATTTTAAAAATATTTTTATCACTCCCGGATTATTTTTAGAATTTTAAAACAATTTTATTTCAAATAAAGAAATAAATATTAAAGGTAAAATAATATTTATAAAATAAATAAATTATTTTATTTTCCAAAATAATTAAATTTGATTATTTTTCATCATATTTAAATAATATTTAATTAATTAAATTAATTGATTATTATTAATTAACCAATCAATTTAAATTAATTAAGATATTAGCTAAATAGATTTAAAATAATCAAATAAAATAAATTCCGAATAAAAAAATAATTTATTAAAATTTTAAAACTATTTTTCGAAATTAAAAATAATTTTTCAAAATTTAAAAATGATTTTTTTCGAATTTTTAAAATTATTTTTCGAATTTCTGAAAATAAAATTCGAATTTATAATTAATTTTGAAAATAATTTTCCAAAATCATTTTTCAGAAATTGGTTTTCAGATTTTAAAGATCAAACGGTTACACCACCTTCACTTGAATGCTCCAAGAACACCACCTCCATCAATGGAGGTTGCCCAGTTTCCGGTTACCGGAAAATAATTCCGGCGAACTCCGACGACCTCAAAAACGTACCATTCGTTACGTTTTTAATACCAAACACACTCCAAATCAAATTCTAAACACAACTATACCATTCATTCATTCCCAGATTCGACCAAACTAAAAATCCGGCCAAAATCAAACTAAACTCCGGCCAAAAAACGTTTTTCTACAATTCGAAACCAAATTTTATGTTTAACATCACAAAATGAAGCTTATAACTCATATAATCTAACCCCTAACACCTTACATACAAAAAATCAACACAAGCTTTGCAAGAATGATTTGAAAATTGGGCATAAACTAACAAACTTGAATATCACAATCCGGCTATAGAATGATACAATTAACTACATGAATCGACTCTAAATCATCATATAAAGCTATTGGAAGCATCAAAACAACCGGAAAATCACTCAATCAAAAAGCCCCAAATTAGGCTCAAGAACCCTAATTTTCGAATTGATTAAACTAGCAATAGAACAATGAAATTGAACATATAATTGGACTCCTCGAATCAATATGAAGCTATACAAACCATCAATTCAACCGGAAAATCAAAGAATCGAAAAGCCCCAAATTTTATGAAGAACCCTAATTTGCAGATTCAAAAGAAAATTGATATAAAATCGAAAATTTACCCTCTGATGAAATTGATTGTAGATTATGAAACTAGAGATCAAGAGCTTCGATTTGAGCATAAGAACACCAATGTCCGATATCAATAACACCTTCAAATTTGGATTTGATCCTCAAGAACAATAGAGAGAAAAATATATTTTTATATTTATTTATATATAAAAAATCTGATTTTATGAATTATTAATAAATAAAAAAAAATCTGATTCCTATTTATATTAATCGAAAATTAATACCCCAAAACTATTTTTAACCCCTAATTAAAATTATTATGCCTAAAAAATAATTTTTATGGGATAAAAATGTAAAATTTTTTATTTTTAAACAAATATAATATAAATATCAAAATTTCCCAAAAATTAAGAATTTTACAAAAATTACAAAATAATGCATTTTTAAATATCCTATCATTATATAAAAATAATTTTATCAAAAACAAGGCCTCGAATTCAATACAGGGGCTGGATCCGGAAATTAAAATGCGAAATAACTGTATTATAAAAATATAAAATTTACAGAAAAATAGAATAAAATATTCTATGCTACACAGAAGTCACATAACACGTATGGGATAATTTGCCTATTTAATAAAAATTATAACGCGTTTAAATGCATTAAAAATAAATTAAAACACAATAAAATCAACTAAAAATATATTTTAATATAATAAAATACACGAAATTTTCCCTGATTGATCAAAAATATAAAATACAAAATTTTCAAATATTTTAATAATGCACCCAAATATTAATGGGGCACGGATAAGATACCGGGTAAAATTTTAGTACGAGAAAAATATAGTTTTGATACTTAAAATTCTAAAATAATCTCAAGTTACCAAAAAAGTGAAAATCCTAAATTTTAAACATTTTAATAATTTATACAAATAAAACTTTTGTACACGGGTAGAATATCGGGTATAATTTTTTTTGTACCAATAAAATACCACTTGATCCATAAAATTTTAAAACAAACTCAATTAATCACTTTTGATAAAAATAAATTTTTTTTAATAAAATAAATTTTTACTAACACAGACAGTACCAAATACAATCTATCCGAATAACCTATTAACAATTAAACACGTAACTGCATTCAAATTAAAAGTAAATATTCACAATCTTATTATTCCTTTATGGAAAACCAATAAAATATTTAAATAATAATAATAATAAATCCGGAAAAATTGGGGTTGTTACATACCAGGTGCTGAAAATTCTTGCTTCACTCCATTATCCTTGCAGAATTCTTCCATTGTTGCATTTCTGAACTCAGTTCCATTATCACTTCTGATGATTCTGACTTTGTTACTTGATCCTTTGTCCAGAAGCTTCACATGCTCCATCAGAGTTAATGCAGTTTCATCCTTCTTTGCTAGAAAATACACCCAAGTGAATCTAGTGTATTCATCAACAATGACTAAAGCATATTTCTTCCTTACTATAGACATAACATTTACTGGACCAAAGAGATCAACATGCAGAAGATGATAGGGATTAGTGATTGAAAATTCTGTCTTGCTCTTGAAAGATGACTTCCTTTGTTTAGCCTTCTGACATGAATCACATAGTCCATCAACATTTAACGGAGCCTTTGGGAGTCGTCTTACAAGATCCTTTCTGATCAATTCATTGATGTTGTTCAAGTTCCAAATGTGAGAGTTTCTTGTGCCACTTCCAACTCTCTTCACTAGACATTCTTGTAGACAGGCAAACAGCTTTTCCAACAGAGTCTATCAAAATCTTGATTTCATAAATGTTGTTTTGCCTGTGACCAACTAGAACAACCTTTCCTGTAGATTTGCTGATAACTTCACAATATTCAGGTTGAAAATCTACATGATATCCCTTGTCACAGATTTGACTCACAGATAACAAGTCATGCTTGAGTCCTGGGACATGAGCTACATTGTTGATGATGACATTTCCAAGATTAATATTGCCATATCCCAATGTTCTTCCTACATTGCCATCACCATAGGAAACTTTTGGGCCAGCTTTCTCCTCATAGTCTGATAGCAGGGCTTTATTTCCAGTCATGTGTCCTGAACATCCACTGTCCACAACTAGGGTTGCCTCCCTGTTGCCCTGCAATCATAAGCAATTACTGAGAATTAGTTTTAAGGATCCAGACTTGCTTGGATCCTTTGGCATTCTTAACTTTGTTAGCTTTTGTAGCGGAATTAACATTATCAGAGTTTGAGCTAACAGTATCAGTGTTTACACTTGCAGTATCAACTTTAACCCATTTCAGATTATGTTTCAGTTCATAGTAATTATGATAGATAGCATGATAATCTCTGCAAGTATAAATGGAATGCCAAGTGCTTCCACAGTGTGTGCATAAAGTCTGTGGCTTAGTTCTAGCAAAGTCCTTCTTTACCTCAGACTTGGTAGGTAAAGAATTTATATTTTTATTTTTCTTGCAGAAATTTGCAAGATGCTTAGTACTACCACAGTTATGACATGTCTTTCTTGGAGCATAACTAGAAAGCATTGGTTTATTTCCTGAAGTGATGCCTACTTTTCCATTTCTGTTCTTATTTGACACTCTCTGTTTCTTAACAGATTTTAACTCCTTCAGTTTATGTTTGAGTTGTTTATCTGTCATTGAACCAATATTAACCTGTTTAACACTAGTTTTTACTGGTTTACTTTTAACAGCTTCTTTTTCATTTTCAGACAAAAATTTACTGGCTCCATGTACAAAATGAGGTCTGATTTTAACTTGATTTTGAAATCTAAGTTCATCTTCCTCATTATAACCTAGACCAACAGTGTCTGTTTGAAAAATCTGTTGAGTGTCCTTTCCAGAATTAGTCCAAGTCCTAATTTTCTTATTTGCTTCCTCCAACTCTGATTCTAGTTGTTTATATTTCTGAAGCAAATTCTGTTCTATACAAACAGCATCATCTCTCTCTTTCTGAACTTGTTGCATGTTTTCAAGTTTTTCTTCAACAAGTTTATTTCTAACCTTAAGTTCAGAATTTTCAGCTTTTATCCTCTCATTTTCTAAAGTCTGATCCCTATAACTTATATGCAATGACTTAAGATAAATTCTTAATTGAGCAATGTCATCAATATTATAAGCATAGGTAGTTAGAGGTACCTGATTTTCAGAAGTTTCTGATTCAGTAGTAGCCATGAGAGCATAGTTCACTTCTTCATCAGAATCTGAAGTATCTGCCCAATCTCTGCCTTTAGTGTAGAGTACCTTTCCAGTTTTACCCTTCTTGCACTCAGGAGCATAGTGACCCATCTCCTTACACTTGTAGCATTGAATTTCAGACTTATCCTTCTTCCCTTTAGAATCTCTCTTATCAAACTTCCTGAAACTTTTCTTGTCTTCATTTGAATCTCTAGAAAACCTTTTCCCTTTCTTGAAATTCTTGAAGCCCATTTTCTTGAAGGTCTTTACCATCAACACAGCCATTTTCCTCATTTCTTCTTCATCATCCTCAGAGTCGGATGATTCAGAAGAATTTGAATCACACTCATAGTTTGATGATTCACTTTCTGAGTGTATGACCAAAGCTTTTCCCTTCATTTTCCTTCTTGATGCCTCTTTCTTCTGAGGCTTCTCTTCAACATTAAGAGCAACAGACTTTCCCTTCCTGCTTGATCTCCTGTTTCTCTGCTCCATTTCTAATTCATGAGTTTTGAGCAGCCCATAGATTTCATCAATCTCTGTTTCGGCAAAATCATAGTTGTCTCTAATAGTGGTTGTTTTCACATCCCACTTTTCAGGTAGAGAAAGAAGAAACTTGATATTTGAGTCTTCTAGATCATACTCTTTGTTGACCAATGACAGATCATTGAGCAGTTTACAGAATCTATCAAATGTTTCTGTCATGGTCTCTTCAGGTTTAGCCTCAAAATGCTCACACTCTTGTGTGAGTATGTTTCTCCTATTCTTCTTAATAGCCGCAGTTCCTTGACACCTGACTTCAAGAGCATCCCATATCTCTTTTGCAGTGGTGCAATTAATGACTTTGTTAGACATAACATTGTCTAAAGCACTATGCAGTAAATGCCTAACCTTTGCATCCTTAGCAATTGATGATAGATCCTCAGGTGTCATGTCCTTCTTTTCCTTTGGAACTATTTTAGCTTCTTCACCAGCAGCTGCAACAGATAGCTTTGTAGGATTGTGAGGGCCTTAATAAATCCTGTCAAGATATTCTGGATTTGTAGCCTCCAGAAACATAGTCATCTTGACCTTCCACATAGCATACTCTAATGGCCTCAGAATAGGAACCCTGATTGGTTCATAACGACTCACAGTAGTAGGAGCCTTTTCAGAAACAGTAGGTGTTGGTGGAGGAATTGCTGACATGATTATTGTTGTGTTTGGATCTTAACCTGTAATAAAGTAACAGATTGGCTCTGATACCACTTGTTAGGCCGAATACACAATTAATAATCAAATTCGTATGAGAGTTTAACAAGTAAAACGTTTATGCACTTAAAAACTTCTTGTATTAAGAACCCTCTTCGTGATGTAAAATATCACAAAGAGCTGCTAGGTTACAATAAAGATAATTCGTTATTCGATACCCTTCTAGGGTTAACCTAACTGTATTTATAAAACATACAGCTACGATACAATCTCTAATTGATATTCCTAATAATCAGCTATACAATGATATCAATTACAGATTGTCACACGTCTCCTAAGTCAACTCGATCTCTTTGATAGCTATCCAATCTTCAAAGATATCGCTTCCATAATAAATCTTCAATCACTGTTGACCAGTAGACGCTTCCTCCAGACAGAGTTTGACAACCTCTGTCGAACTTCCATCAGTCAGAGTTTACACTAAACTCTGACTGCTTCCAGCTAAACTCTGATAATTCACTGTAACACTTAAACACTGATTAAAACACATCAATTATATTTAACATTTTCCTTTTAAAAAATCGATATCAAGCTATTGTTTAAAGAAATTTAAATATATGCTAGTATCTCATTGCAATGTAGGGATATTATTTGGTTTGTTGGTTGATTGGTTAACGTCTTCCAAAAAAATTGTTAACACCTTCCTAAAAATAATAAGTTAAAAAAATTATATTAAAAATATAATTGAAAATGTATGTAATTGAATTTCAATTAAAATATAACTGATATAGTATGCACTAACTTCCAAAAAATTGTTAACACCTTCCTAAAAATAACATGTTAAAAAAAATTAAATTAAAAATACAATTAACAGAGCATGTAGTTGAATTTCAGTTGAAGTATAACCGATAGAGTATATATTTATGTAAAATATGTGTTTTATTTTTTTAATAAAATATGGTGTGTATTTAATTTAGTTTTTTTAGAAAATCACTTCCTTATCACATAACACCACGATTTGTACTATATTGAGTTATACCCTAATTAGAATTTGCCCATTTTTTTCATGCGCAAAGAAAATGGAGGCTACCAACTGTTTTGATCAATCACTTACATAATTAAAATTTATTTAATAAATAAAGTAAAATGCATATATTTTATTAAGGAAAATTGAATAATGTCTTACATAATTATATACTCTTTTTTATACTATTACTAGTTGACTAAGCCGCGCTTCGCGGCGGCCTTATAATATTTTTTTTAAAAAATTAAAAATATGAATTTAAGAAAGAAATCGAAAAGAAAATATCTATAAATAAATTAATGAATACAATATTGTACAAATTTTAATAAATATATAGACAACTAAATAAACTATATACTTATTTTTTGTGTTGATTTTGTATCACGTTTTCTTAGACCGACACCTGTTGTAATAAATACATATAGGACACGTTTCTCGGTGGCCTTGTAATATTTTTAAATTTTTTTTAAAATATCGACTATTTAAGAAGGAAATCAAAAAGAAAATATTTATAAATAAATTAATGAACACATTATTGTACAAATTTTAATATGCATATAGACAACAAAATAAACCGTATACTTATTTTTTACGTTAATTTTGTGTCACGTTTTCTTAGGTCGACACCCGTTATAATAAATACATATAGATAAAAGAACAGATTTGATTGAATTAATTAAAAGAAGACGTTGAAATATTATGATCAAGAACAATGAGAGGATAATAACGATAAATTAACAATTAACAATAAATAAATAAAGAGGGAATGACAGATTCTTTGTTATTTTAACTTAGTCTTGTCTTTTGACATGGTGTAAGTGTTAAGTTATAAAGGTAGTTTGATACGTTACGTGGAGGTACATCATTATCAGACTGTTTAAGTCTCAACCTTCTTGTATAATATTTGGGTCTTATTTCGTTACGATGGCGGGCATGAAGAGTTCAATCCAGGAAATGGAAGAGGCATTTGCAATGGTTAGTATTGAAGATGAGGAACATGGTGGATTGTCATATGAAGGAAACTCGGAGGCTCTAAGTGAAAATAGATATTCGATGGTGTTTGGTAGGTCGTTTCATTACTGATTCTTCTATCGACTTTCAAGCATTGCAGCACAATTCTCTATGGAAACCAGGCAGAGGTATGTATGTAAAACAGCTTGATACGAAGCGATTTCTGTTTCAATTTTATCATGAGATCGATATTAAAAGGGTCATAGATGGTAACCCTTGGACATTTGGGAGATTTCAATTAGTCTTTGAACGTCTGAAAGAAGGGGATAACCCAAGGACTATAGTTATCAATAAGCTGGACATTTGGGTTCAACTCTATGGGATGAGTATTGGGTTCATGTCTCAAAAAGTAGTGAAGGATATAGGGAATTATATTGGTTTGTTCATTCAAGCGGAAAACAATAATTTTATGGGAGTCTGAAGAGATTATTTAAGAGTCAGAGTATCGGTCGCATTGGACGTTCCAGTTAAAAGGAGGATGAAACTCAGAAAAAGTGCGAATGATTGGTGTTGGGTGAATTTCAGGTATGAAGGTATCCCTGCCTTTTGTTTCAATTGTGGAATGATAGGCCATGGAGAAAAATTCTGTGAGAAGCTCTTTGATAGTCCATTGGATCAAATTGAGAAACCCTACGGGGTATGGATGAGGGCAGAACCTAGATGAAAGACACATACCATGGGGGCAAAATGCTTAAGGCCTGGGGGAGCTATTCCGGTAACTAGTATGGGGAATGACGGTGGTGTTGAGGACAGAAATGGAAATACCGTAATTATCGGGAGAGATGATAATCTTGGCAGGAAATCAGGGATTTTGGTGGAAAAATCAATTCAAGGACAGCCAACAAATGTGGGAGTGAATAGTGGAACTAAATCCATTACTGATAAGGAGGTTACAATTCAAAATTTAGGCGTATATGGAAATAAAGACCAAGAAGCGGGAAACTTTGAAGATAGGGAGGAAAATGGGCTTTTTATTAATGACCCGAAAAGATGCAGAATGGAAAAGCCCAATACAGATGGGCCTGTTGTAGACGAAATTTGGACTCTCAGGAAAGTGAATTAAGCAACCCAAAAAACTTGTTACTGGCGGGTGCTGCTAGGCAGACTCGCCTTTCCTCATGAGTACGTTAAGCTGGAACTGCCAAGGTCTTGGGCAGCCATGGAAGGTTCAGTTCCTAAAAGACTTGAATCATCAAGTTAAGCCTACGTTTTTGTTTTTGTGAAACTATTAGTCGTAAAGAGAAGATGGAATGTTACGAAGAACCATTGGTTATGAGGGAATGATAAATGTTGAACCACAAGGTAAGAGTGGTGGTTTAGCTCTATTCTGGCGAGAAGCTGATCAAGCAAAGCTTATGAGTCTATCTCAGAATCACATAGATGTAGAAACAGGGGTGAGTGGTATGAGTCCTTGGCACTTAATAGGGTTTTATGGCGAACCAAATAGAAGCAGAAGGAGGAGAACTTGGGACTTGCTCCGTCATTTAGCACGAGACTCAAACTTGCCATGGGTTGTGATTGGAGACATGAACAATATAGTCTCACAGACGGATACCAGGGGTGGTGTAATGTACCCAAACTGGTTAATAGAAGGTTTCACAGAGACATGGGGGAAACTGGGTTGATCGATATGGAGTTGTAGGGCAATCAATACACGTGGGAAAGAGGTAGAAATACTAAGGGTTGGGTGGAGACAAGGTTAGGCAGAGCTTTGGTTAATTCAGCTTGGCTGGGCCTTTTTCCATTAGAAAAACTATTTAATATGGAGGGTACACCATTTGATCATAGTCCAATTCATTTGGAACTAGTACGAGGCAATGATAAAAAAGGAGGAAAGCACTTTCGTTTCGAAAATGCATGGTTAGCTGAACCTCTTTGTTATCAGCTGGTGCAAGATAGTTGGGAAGAGGATAGCAACATGAGTATTGTTCGAAAGGTGAAGTATTATGGGGAGAAGTTGCAGGGCTGGGCTAATGAGATAACTGGGAGCTTTAGTAATCGAATTAAGGAATGCAAACAGAGTTGAAACAGTTGAGAAACAAACGTGATTCACAGTCAGTGGAGAGATACAAAGGAGTTAAGAAAAGATTATTCTTGATCTTAGACCAGAGGGAGATATTCTGGAGACAACACTCGAAACAGCTTTGGCTACAGTCTGGAGACAAAAATACAAAGTATTTTCATGCCTCAACTAGTGCTCAATGACGCTCAAACCAGATTCATAAGTTAAAGAATGCAGACGGTGAGTGGCAGGGGTGGGAGAATGGGTTGAAGGATTTGATAACTAATTATTACCAAGTGCTATTCAGTACTTCTCAGACTGGGGGTGTTGAGGTGATCAATTGTATGGCTGAGTCAGTTACAAGTGCTCAAAATGACGAGTTACTGAAACCCATTACGGAGGCAGAAGTTAAGAATGCAGTCTTTCAAATGAACGCAGATAAGGCTCCTGGTCCAGACAGTATGACACCGGCATTTTATCAAAAACATTGGGACATAGTCGGAAGAATGTTGTAAAGCTGACAAAGGAATTTTTTTAGAATGGTACAATAATGAATGGACTTAATGAAACCAATGTGGTCCTGATTTCGAAGAAGAAAAATCTGGCAACAGTGGGTGATCTAAGGCCTATTTCTTTATGTAACGTGTTGATGAAGGTGATTACTAAAGTTCTGGCTAATCGATTAAAGGTTTTCTTAGATACAGTGGTGTCAGATACCCAAAGTGCTTTTATCCCGGGTCGGTTAATATCGGATAATATAATGGTGTCCTATGAAGTAATGCATTATTTGAAAAGGAAAAGAGGTGGGAAAGAAGAATATATGGCGCTCAAACTTGATATGAGCAAAGAGTATGATCGCATATAATGGGAGTTTTTGAGGGCTATACTACTAAAAATGGGCATTAATAGTTGGTGGGTGCATCTAATAATGCAGTGTGTCACAACAGTTTCGTATAATATTGTCCACGGAGAGCATGAGATGGTTCCAATTTTTCCAACTCGAGGAATCCGTCAGGGTGATCCGATTTCTCCATATCTATTCATTATTTATGCGGAAGGGTTATCATTTTTGATTAGAAAATTTGAGGGGAAGAATTGGATTCATGGTGTAAAAATTTGTCGTAAGTCTCCAACTGTATCTTACGTGTTATTTGCGGATGATAGTTACTTCTACTGCAAAACAAGGAGTGGAGAATCCAGAAAGGTGTTGGAATTGTTGGATATATATGAAAGGGAGTCGGGGCAGAAGGTAAATTTAGAGAAGTCCTCAGTTTTCTTTAGCACAAATGTTATTCCATATAATAGGAGTATTATCCAGTCAGGAATTGCATATGTTAGAGGCTGATGAATGGAGTACATATCTTGGGCTTCCAAATACATTGGGAAGAAATAAATCAGTTATTTTGGGTTTTTTGAAAGAGAAGGTTAATGCAAGAATTCCCAGCTGGGGTGGTAGATGTTTCTCGAGATCCGGGAAGGAGGTGTTGATTAAGTCGGTAGCACAGTCGCTGCCCATTTTTGCTATGAGTGTTTTCTTATTACCTCTGGAAGTAACTAAAGATATTGAGCGAAGTTTATCGAAGTTTTGGTGGCAAACATCCCATGAAAGAAAACAGTGGGAGGGATGGGATTTCGAAACTTTAGGGACTTCAACTTGGCAAGCTTGGGAAACAAGGTTGGAGATTCCTCACAAAACCTCAAAGTTTAACCTCAAAGATATATAAAGCACGATATTTCGCAGAGAGCAATTATCTGGAGTCCATCCTAGGTAACAACCCTAGTTTCATATGGAGAAGCATTTGGGAGGCTAAGGAGTTGGTTAAAGCGGGTTGCAGGTGGCGAATTGGGTCGAGAGAAAGTGTGGATATTGTTGGGCAGCCATGGTTATTGGATGAGCACAATCCATGTATTACTACGGTCTCACAGGCGATAGAAAATAGTAAAGTGGTGTCTCTTATGTGTATGGACAAAAGAGAATGGGATGTAGAGGTTATTACTGATATATTCAATATAAGAGACCAGCAGGCTATATTGAGTATTCCCTTGGATGAGACTATGGTTGAAGATACGATGTACTGGTGCAAGGAGAACTCTGGTTCCTATTCAGTCCGTAGTGCGTATAATCTTATTCAGTCACAGAAAGGTCAGTGGAGGCTTGCAGAGAATGATAGCATCTAGAAGAAATTGTGGAAAATCAAAGCCCCTTCGAAAACTCTTAGTATGGTATGGCGTGCTCTTTCTGGTTGTTTGCCCACAAAGGTGGAATTACAATGTAAACTTCTTTCTTTGCAAATAATATGTCCAACTTGTTCAGATGGGGAGGAGTCAATTCTACATAGCTTCGTTCAGTGTTCTTTTGTTGTACAATGCTGGCGTCTGATAATTTCAAAATTCCAAGGGGGTAGGGCTGATTGTTTTACAGAATGGTTTGCTCAAGTCGTAGAGAAGATGATAATGAGAAAAGAGCTAAAATAGTCACAACGTGCTGGGCTATCTAGAAGGCACGTAATGACTTAATTTGGAACCAAAAATACTCTTCAGTTAAGAGAGTGGTTGCTACAGTGAAGCAGTACCTTTTACAATGGAAATTCGCCCAAGGCCATGCGACTAGTGCCCTTCTCCAACCTTTATTCGAGGGAGGTGGTGCATATACTTGGGTTAAGCCACAGATAGACACAATAAAGGTATCAGCTGATGCGCCTATTGTCAAAGACAGAGTAGAGTATGGGTTTGGTGTGGTTGCAAGAGATTCGAATGGTGATCTGGTGCAGGGCAGAACTTATCTCCATCAAGGCATGGTGTCACCAGAGCTTGCAGAGATAATGGCAATAAAAGAAGCGTTAAGTTTGATTAAACAGATGCAGTGGCCCAGGGTGGAACTTGAAACAGACTGCAAAGTAGCAATTCAGGCAATTCGTAGCATTGTTGCAATGAGCTCCCATTTTGGTATGGTTGTGGAGGAGTGTCGCAGAAGTATGGAGGATTTGAACAATGTGTCTTTCTATTTTGTTAGTTGGTCTGCTAATATGGTCTCCCATCACTTTGCTAGGGCATCATATATGTACCTAGATCGTGTTTTCGATAGGATCTCTATTCCTATTAAGTTGAAAAATTGTATGGAGTTTGATTTAAGAGGTTAATAAAATATTCTCTTTTCGTCAAAAAAATAAAGAGGGAATGGTATAAGTTCAAACCTTTTGTGCAAAGTTTCTCAAGTGTTTTTACTTCTCAAATAGAGAAAGATCTCCTAATTGTTGTTCACACGATCAGGTCTTTCTGTACCGAGATCACTAACAAAAAAAATACAAAATCCAAAGCAAAGCAAAAAAATAGACGAAGACAAAAGTAAACAGAGGCAAGAAAAAAGGTTATAAACATGGTGATAAAATTTGATCATTATAAGCTATGATTGTATATATATATAAGAATATAAAATTTGTTTTCTATTTCAAATATATAAGAATATAAATTTCTTTTCCATTTCAAATATGTAAATTTGAATTCTTCTTCTATACAAATTCAAAAACATCTTCTATTTCAAAGATGTTAATGTTAAAAAAGGAAGTTCTGAAATATAAAATTCATTTTCTATTTCGAATATATAAATTTGACTTCCTCTTCCCTATAAACTCGAAAACCTTTTCTATTTCGAAGATGTTAGTTCTTTCTCGAATATATAAATTTGACTTTTTCCTCACTACAAATTCGAAAATCTTTTCTATTTTGAAGATGTTAGTGCTGATGTTAAAAAAGGAAGTTTTGATTTCTTTTCTAAAAAATAGGGCCTAAAGAAGGAAGTTTTGATTTTATAGAGGAGCTCTAGAAAAATAGATAAATAGGATCCGACCGATTTCGGAGCTCCCGGGGGTTTTCCTTTATATAATACTAGTTGACTAAGCTGTGCTTCGCGGCGGCCTTGTAATATTTTTAGAAAAAAATTCATAATATAAATTTTAGAAAAAATTGAAAAGAAAATATCTATAAATAATTAATGAACACAATATTATATAAATTTTAATATATATAGACAACTAAATAAACTATATATTTCTTTTTTATGGTGATTTTGTTTCACGTTTTCTTAGGTCGGCACACGTTGTAATAAATACATATAAGCCTCGTGTCACATAGCCTTGTACATTGAAAACCAGTGGAGCACACACATAGCCCTGTACATTGAAAATTAAAAAAAAAATGAATAAAAAAACTCAAAATAAATAGGCGAAGACAAAAGCAAATAAAAGCAAGAAAAAGGGTTACAAACATGGTGATAAAATTTGATTGTTAGAAGCAATGATTGTATATATATAAGAATATTAAATTTCTTTTTTATTTCTAATATGTAAATTTGAATTCTTCTTCTATACAAATTCAAAAACCTTTTTCTATTTCGAAGATGTTAATGTTAAAAAAGGAAGTTCTGAAATATAAAATTTCTTTTCTATTTCGAATTTATAATTTGACTTCTTCGTCCCTACAAATTCGAAAACCTTTTCTATTTCGAAGATGTTAATGTTAAAAAAGGAAGTTTGATTTTTTTTTCTAAAAAATAGGGCCCAATAAAGGAAGTTTTGATTTAAATTATTTAAAATAGAGGAACTCTAGAAAAATAGATAAATATGAATCGAGCGATTCTAGAGCTCCTGGGGATTTTCCTCTTCGCAGCGGCCTTATTATATTTTGTTTTAATTCCAAAAATAAATTAATTAATTAAACAATTTCGAGAAACAAATATCTACATTATCATATAATTTAGTGAACATAATCTATATTATCTATACTAATATATAATATAAAATCTTGGGATATTTATAGTTTGGTTAACCAACAAAAAGATAAAGTTCGTTAGACTTTTTTAAATACAGTAGATGAGAACCATTAGATCTGATATTAATAATATTTAATGCCGATTTTGTGTCACATTTTTTTGGGCCGACACCCGTCTGATAATTATATAGATAAAAAAATTAAATACTTAAGGTTATGACTATTGAGTTTTATTTTTGTTTATAAATCAACACAAAATTCATGCAAACATAAAAAGGATTGGCTACTGTATTTTAAAAGTAACTAATTGAAAGACAAAATGACAGTTTGTAACCCCTATGTATATGGGTTTTGTCAAATTGGTCCAGATTTACGTTTTTTAGCACTTTGCAACCCCTATCTTCAAATCTCGCTTCATATTACAACCCCTCCCGTCTAATTGACCTATTTTACAAGCAAAAATGAGTCAAAAACCTCTATACATAAGGGGTACAAACTGTCATTTTTGAAGATAGGGGTTGTAATATGAAGCGAGATTTGAAGATATGGGTTGCAAAGTGCTAAAAAACGTAAATCTGGACCAATTTGACAAAACCCATATACATAGGGGTTACAAACTGTCATTTTGTCTAATTGAAATTAAATATATCAGAACATGAATTATTTTAGAAGCAAAAATTTAAATTAAATCACAAAATTCATTCAAACATCCCAGGTTTTGGTTAGTTGAGTTTAAGTTAAACTTAGACTCATATTAGGAGTAAATTAAATTATCCGCATGTGACATGAATGTTACAACTCTCATATTTGGAAATCACACTATAGATGATGTAGTAGAGACTATCTGCCAGTGTATATTAATGACCATCTCTGGTACTTAAATAGTGTTATCATTTGTGGATTTTGTGCTCTTTATATACACTAATTATCATACCAACCCGTGCAAGGCACGAGGTAGTTTTAAAACTCAGATTAAAATCTTAAAAAAACACATATAAAGTAATGAACTGCAATGTAATGACATGTTCAATAAACTTTCTCTATCATCAAACTTTCTCTATCCGTTCCATGTTCTGAACGTTGCAGCATTCAATTCCCTATTAAACTGCAAGGAAAAAAATTAAAAAATTATAAATGAAACTTGTAGTTTCTCTTCATCAAAATGCTTAGCAAGCAGCGGCAGGGAAGTAAAAATAAGTAGAAACTTTAAAACTGAATTAGCAATTCGGATTACCTTTGGCAAATCAAAATGCACCGAGAATAAGCATTCCTTATTTTCATTTATTTTTTAGTTCATATGAGATCAGTGGCATTTCTATTTCCAATTTTATTCCTGTAGATGTATTATAAAATCAAGCTTTCTTTGTTATATATGTATATACCTTTTCATCTAAATAATTTCTCACAGACAATTTAAGGTCAATTATGAAGTATATTATAAAAAAAATTAACAATAAAATTGCTTTATATAGTATTCCGTTGCGGGAGAAAAAAACTCACAACTCATATTGATGGTGTAAGCTGCAATCCTAGAAGGCAAGACCAACTCATTCAGTTGTACTCCAATTCCATTATTTCCCACTTCAATGTAAACCAGACCAAATAAATAATTGCAACTGCAGCGCCCAGAAGTACAGAACCATGAAATGGGAGCTAACATACAATTGGATCATCAATTTACCTCCTTTTTGTTGCCGGTTGCGACGTTGCTTAGACAATCGGCGTGCCTCGAACAGCTCCTCTGTCACAGGAACCCTAGGCCTGCCTCTCTTTCGGCGTGAAATATCCATGAATTCGGCACCAACTGCATCAACACATACAAACAAAAAGGCATCACAGCATGTAATCCAGGGGCAAAACTCTATTTGCATGTCGATTAAATTGCCTCACAAGACGAAGCAAAAGCAAAAAATCTAGCTTTACCAAACTATTCACTAACACACTTTATTTCCCTGGAAATTATATTTAGATTCCAACTCCAACCACAAAAACCAAACCAATGTAAATTACCAGATGCCCAGAACCTAATACCAAACAAAAAGATAGACCCAGCTTTACTCAACTATTCACTAATATAATGCACCAACAAACCAATTTAGCACCAGGTAAGGATTTTCCGCACTTTTTCCCAGTTTGTTCAAACAATTCATTGGTGTCTAATTTTTTATATGCCTGTAAGAGATCGTCCCAAAAAATGCAACTAATCATTCATACAACATTTTTGTTTCTGACTTCTTCCCCAAAGTCACATAATTGCTCCCTGTTGTTTTAGCTATATGAATGTTACTTGTCTTTTGAATAAAAAAAACTCTCCTATTATTCTCGTAATTTGATTTCCAATATTCTCTTTAAGTTTGTTGACCTAATATATTTTCGAGTTCTTCCCTAAACACGCATAACTGGTCTCGGTTGTTAAGGCTCAACAACTTGATATAGTAGCTGAACTTTCTTTGAGCAACACCGTTTTGTTGAGGAGTGTCAGTACATGAGGTTTGACGTGTGGTCCCATCCGAAGCAAGCAATCGACAAAAAACATTAGATGTATATTCACCTCCCAAATCACAACGAAAACATATAATGATAGCATTATGTTAAATTTTTATATAAATGAGCTCCAAAATCTTCGCACATATCCAAAAAATCAGACATGCGCTTCATAAGATAAATTCATGTATAACAAGTGAAATCATCAATATACGATTCATAATATCTAGATTCTCCTTTCGTATGCATAGTAACAGGCCCCACACATCAGAATCCACAATATCACATGAAGCAAGGAAATATGTAAATACTATTATGAAAAGGTAAAGTAGTAAATTTTGCCAACTTACAACCGGTATAACCGAAAATATCATGAGATTTCAACTGTCCCAAGGCTTCAGTTGAGACCCAAAACTGTATGCGTTACTGAGACACATGACCTAAACAAGTATGCCATAGGTTACATTCAGAAGATGAATCACTCAAACGAAACAAGGAAAAATCAACAACAGGAGTTCTGATTGCAAATATATTGAGTTCATCCAAAACATAAAGTCCTCCCTGTTTATGACCTTTCCCGATAACCATTTAAGATCTCAGATCCATAGGGCAACAAGTAGTATGAAAAAAGCGACAAAATAGTCAGACTCACATAATTGACTAACCGAAACAAGATTTAACTTAAGATCCGAAACAAAATAAACAAAGAGAGACATCGTTGGAGTATCAACAAAACCAACACCTTTCAATAGCATAGGAGTGCCATCAGCAGTAATGATTGGTAAAGATGTACGATCAGAAAATGAAACAAAAGTCGACCAATACGGAAACATATGATGAGAGATGCACCCTAATCCAGAATCCATAAAGAAAAAAACATACTTCAAGTACCGATTGACAAAAATCATGTGGATGATGAGATATACATGGCAAAAATTTGCTGAAAACAAATTTGAATCTAGCTATGAAACCAAACCCGAAACCAAAATCAAAGTCAAAAGAAATGATTCTCTGATCCAAGATAGAATCCGAAAGCAAATCAAAATTTCAATTCCAAATCCAAAACCAATACCAAATCTGAAGCAAATGAACCAAATAACTACAACTAGAATATCTCGATAATCGAATAATATTGATGTTGAGCAATCAATAACACCGATCTTATAAGATCAACAACGACATAAAGAATGAAGCAGAAGCACTCTGTTTGAAAATTTTCTATGAATTTTTAAAATAATTTTGTTTTTGTAGAGTACCTCTATCCCTCTAACAATTCGGTTAAATATCCACAATTATCCCTTATCAAATGATGAATTTGATTGTCATCCCTCGAAAACTAGCTCTTGATATCATGATAAAGTATAATGAAAAGTAAAATATTACAACCAACTTAAAATTTATAAAACATGTCTCAAGACATAAATATCGAAAATATTCTTAATACAATTATATATATATATATATATATATATATATATATATATATATATATATATATATAGGGAGCAGGCCCAGAACCACGGGTGCAAAACCACCCGGCGCAATGTTTCATTGCACCAGGCGCAATGTTACATTGCGACATGTCTGAGTGGAAAATATGCCTGGGGCATTGTAACATTGCGTCTGGCGCATTGTAACATTGCACCAGGTACATTGTTACATTGCACATAGCGCGTTGTTACATTGCCCCAGGTATATCCTTAGTTTTATTTTAATATAATATTAACGTAATGAATAAATGTTTTTGAATATGATTTTAAAACTAATCTTAGTAACCGCAACTAATTAATAAATTACAAATATGTTTAATTATTTAAAAGTACAGTAAAGTAATTGAAATTATTTATTAATAATTCTTATTTGAATGAACTATCATCTACATTACTACTATAGTCTATTTTTCAACAAGGGGTACCTCTAGTTTGTACATATCAATTTACGATTATTTAAGTTAAGGATATAAAATACAAAATAAAACTTTAGCTGAATTGATAAGGTCTCAATAATATGTTAACTTATAATTATTTCAACTTCTTAAGAATGAACTATCATCTTCATTACTACTATCGTCTGGTTTTCAACGAGGGGTACCTCTAGTTTGTACATATCAATTTACGATTATTTAAGTTAAGGATACAAAATAAAACTCTAACTGAATTGATAAGGTCTCAATAATATGTTAACTTATAATTATTTGAACTTCTTAAGAATGAACTATCATCTACATTACTACTATCGTCTGTTTTTCAACGAGGGGGTACCTCTAGTTTGTACATATCAATTTATGATTATTTAAGTTAAAGATACAAAATACAAAATAAAACTCTAACTTAATTGATAAGGTCTCAATTAAGTGAATTGCACAACTAAATACATTTTTATTTCAAACAAAACTCACAACTAAATATTCAAATTAAGTGAATTTAATTTTTATTCAACTAAATTAAGTTAAGTGAATTAAATTAAGTATTTATAATGCGGTATTAATGATATTTTTAATTTTAAATTAATAAATATAAATTTTAGGAGTAAAAACAAATGGTGCAATGTTTCTTTGCACATGGCGCAATGAAACATTGCACCAGGTGTCTCTAGCGCAATGAGACATTGCAGCATGGTGCAATGAAACAATGCACCAAGTGTTCTTGCCGCAATGTGACATTGCGACGGGCGCAATGAAACAATTCTATGTAGCATAGATAATTTGCATTTAATGAGGTGGGTGGTGGTGGATGGCTGCATTTAATTCCCCCCTGGGGCAATGTTTCCTTGCGCCAGGAACACCTGGGGCAATGAACACCAACCCTGGACCACTTATATCACCACCGAAACATCACTTTCAAAATCAAAATTCTTCCAAATCCTTAAATTCTCCCATTCTCCCAACATCCTTAAAAATTTCCCATTCTCCTAACATCCTTAAAAAATTCTCTCAACATTCTTTTAAGGTTTCAAAGTGCAATTTTGCTCATCATTTGGTGGTCAAACATTATAAAAAAAGGTTAGTTTTCTAATATTATGGCTACATTTTTATTTAATGATTTTAGTTCATCTAGTGAGGAGCATAATGATTATGATTATGAAGTTGCTACGTCCGTTAGAAAAAATCCGGCTTTTCGAAAATTATTTAGTGATGAAATAATAGATGTTGATGATGATGATGATGATGGAGGAAAATATTATGTTAATAAAGGTAAAAATAAGGTGAATGTAGAAAATGATGGTGAAGATTATATAATGATGATGATGGTGATATTAATATCGGAAACGAAAATTGTGGGTTTATATTTCCGAATATTAATGATGTTGTGCCAAGTGTTGGTATGATTTTCAACACATTAGATGAGGCGACAAAATTTTATAGGGATTATGGTCGAAGTGTCGGATTCGAGATAATAATTAGGAATACGTATAATCATTTAGGAACTAAGGATCCATCATCCCGGTTTTTTATTTGTCGGAAGGGTGGAAGAACAAAACCATTGAATTTAATGGATCGTGATAAAGGAAAACGTATTAGAGATGTAATCCCACGAACAAATTGTCAAGCCCGCATGTGCATAGTTCATAAAGTGCAAACAAATAAATGGATTATAAGTTCAGTCGAATTGAAACACAATCATGCGATGGTGACACCGGATAAGGTACAATTTTTTCAAAGATCACAAAACATAGATCCGATCACTAAATCAATGATTGAGTTGTTTAAAAAATCCGGGATCGAGACGGCAAAAGTGATGAAATATCTAAGTGAGACATGTGGCGGTGTTGAAAATCTTGGCTTCTCCCCACAAGATGTACGTAATGTCATACGTGACATTCGACATCGGTGTTGAAAATGAGGAAAAAATCATAAAAATGAAAAATTAGTGAAAGTAGGGTAAAATTCATAACAAAAATAGTGAGTATGACCACTTGGTTGTGTATGAATTTTAAGTTCAAAATTTTTCATTTTAACTATTTTCATTTAATTATTTAATTTATTTGACAAACTAGTTAAAAATGGGGAAAAAATCAAAAAAATGAAATTTAGTGAAAGTAGGGTAACATTCATGACAAAAATAGTGAGTATGACCACTTGATTGTGTATGAATTTTAGTTCAAAATTTGGTCTTTTTCCTAATTTTATTTAATTTTTTAATTTATTTAACAAACTAGTTAAAAATGGGCAAAAATTCAAAAAAAAATGAAAAATTAGTAAAAGTAGGTTAACATTCATGAACAAAAATAGTGAGTATGACCACTTGATTGTGTATGAATTTTAGTTCATAATTTGACCATTTTCCTATTTTTATTTAATTTTTTAATTTATTTGACAAAACTTGATCATTTAGAAAAATTGCTTCCGGCGCAATGATACATTGCACCGGGCGCAATGTAACATTGCTCCAGGTGGTTGGCCTTCCGGAACCACCTGTGGTTGTGGAAGGGCTCCCATATATATATATATATATATATATATATATATATATATATATACTGGGGGCGGAAGCAGGAGAACAGCAGGAATACAGTATTTAAATTTATTTACAGTAAGAAAAGGCTCAGCACATGAGCTAGAGAGAAAGAAAACTTATATTATTTCTCAAAAGAAGCACACCCTGAACTGATACATTTCTCTCTTTATATAGAGAGTAAGAGGCACTGTGAATGCAGGCTTAGCACGCCAATAATGCAAAAATCAAAACAGACAAAAAACTTTAACAAAGTAGACATTATTGTTGCCGGGTGCTCACTGGGCCCCATCGTCACAATAATAATGCTATCTTACAAACAACTTTATTAATACAAACAAAAAACTTTAATAAAACATTCCATAATGCTCCTTCCCACTACAAAAAGTAGATTCCATTAGCTGTAATTATGCTTCAGTTGAATTATTCTTCAAAAAGCAGATTCCCATTGTCTGAACATTGTCTGAATTATTGAGCAAGTATGATTGCCTTCACCCTTAAGCTGTAAGATTATAGAACCAAAGGAGTTTTTGCTGTAACAATCTCTTCTTGTGAACTTTACTCCATAGATAGTTATGGAGAAAATGGATCATTTCAAAATCTTCTTGGATTTGCTGAGAAATTCAATTTTTTCTTTCCTCCCAGGACATTCGGGATTGTTGCAAGAAATAATAATCAATTTGATCCTTAATCGCTTTATTTTGCGTTCTTTCTTCTTCAATTTTCTGAAGGCCGGTCCTAGAGTAAACATAATTAATTTGCTGGATCTTTACCTTTGCCAGAATTTTTCTGAGCATATAATTGAATCATGGCATCCCAACAATCTGATAGGGAAGGCGGGTCTTCTTGGACAGATTCTTCAGCTTGAGATTAACCTGCTAGACAATTATAAGTATTAGAATCCATTGATCCCTGCGAAGAAGTGGTCTTCATTGACTGATCATCTTCCTTTGAGGAGGATTGAGAAGGAAAAGTGCTAAAAAATTGTTCCTTCATGAAATCTATAACTCGAACCATTATTTCTTGTTCTGATTCTGTTGGATATTTCTTTTGAAAGTAATCTCTCATGTTGGCCATTAATGGTTGAGAACTTTGGTTCGTGGGAATTTTATTCTTCTCTTTTGAGATAACTTCATGGATATAAACCACTATTTTTTGGATATCATCACTGCTCATCTTGTTCCACCATTTGTAGAAAAAGTTTCTTTGAAGAACTGGGATATGCAATTGTTTATCTTTAGATACTGATATAGTACACCGCCAAATCCATGGGATTTGAAATTTTGTAAAGAATAAAAATGGACATTGTCCAAAAATTAATCTCGTGGATAATTTTGAGATTACTATACTATTGTCACACCAAGGCTTGTATAATTCCTTGAGTTCTTTGTGTAAGATTTCCAAAGAGGGACCAAATTTTGACCACCATTCATAAAACCAATTGGGAACTTGCTTATTAAGCAGGTCAGGATTAACAGAGAAAAACCAAGAATGCTTATTCTTAGGATTTTGGTAATAAAAAGCTTTAGTGAAAGCTTGGATATAATCCCAATAGTTAAAGTAAACATAGTTACCTTCTGCAATTCTAACAGCTTTGTCAGTATTTCGACTTAGTCCCCATTCTCTTGGTGACAATATCTTATTGATATGGCATTTACTAAAGTTTATAAAACTTTCAGGGTTATTATTTTGGTAATGATGGGTAATATTTATCGATTCGGTAACTGATAATAGAATTTCTAAATGGTGCCTGGCTTGATTATGCAAACCAGAGTATCCTCTGGATTCAAGATATCTGGTTCTTAGAACCCAACCATCATTAGGACTTATTTGTAAGTCTTCTTCTTCAAGAAACAGAATATTTTCTGTAACAGGATTTTCAAAATATTCTTTCTCCTGAAAAGCATCAGTAATTGCAATATCTTTATAGGTTGAAGAGGAAGGTATATGTTCCTTCTTTGGAGGTGCAGGTAATTGCTGCATATTTCGATTTCGATTTTGAAATACTGTCCAATCTCCTATTAGAGGAACAGTTGAATCTGGACGAGGTAACATATTGTTACTCCCATATCCTCGACCACGGGTATAACCGCGACCTCTTCCCCTATTGGGGGTTGACATTACCCTGTAAAAATTCACGGGTTAAATAATCAGCAAGAGAATTATTTTCTTCTTTTATATATTGAATATCAAATTCAAAGGCTGAAAGCTGAGCTTGCCATCCTGCAAAAATTTGTTTTGCTACAAGATTCTTAACATCTTTTTCAATAATTGATTTAGCTGAGCTACAATCAATTCTTAACAGAAATTTCTGATTTAGTAAATCACTTTGAAATTTAGTGATACATTTAATAATAGAAAGCATTTCTTTCTTAATAGTCGAATATTTTGACTGAGTAGGATTCCATTTTCCTGATGTAAATCGTACTAGGGCTTCTTTTGAAGTTTCAGGAATTACTTGTTTTAGTATTCCTCCATAGCCTATATTAGAGGCATCTGTTTCAACAATTTTAAAGTATTTTGGATTAGCTAAAGATAAGCAAGGTAAATATTTTACCTTAGTTTTAATCTTTTGGACCGCTTGAGAATGTTTCTCTGTCCAAGGTTCAGGTTTTTTCCTGAGTCTTGCATACAATATTGCTGTATCTTGTGTTAAATTAGCATAGTAATCTGAAATATAATTCAGACTTCCTAAAAATCTGTGTAACTGCTTTTTGTCAGTTATTATATCAGGAAATTTTGAAGCAAATTCAATACTTCTATCTATAGGAATAATTTTTCCTTGATTAATCATATGGCCTAAAAATCTAACTTGAGTTTGAAATAATTTCATTTTAGGAGCAGATATGACTAATCCATTATGTTTTATCAAATTCTTAAATATTTTTAAGTGTTTGATATGTTGTTCAACTGTTTTAGAGAATAATAAAACATCATCTATATAAACAATTATAAATTCAGTATAGGGATTAAATATATCATTCATTATATTCTGAAATTCAGAAGGGGCATTTTTCTGACCGAAAGGAAGGACATTCCATTCATAATGACCAAAAGGAACGGTAAAGGCAGTTTTATATCTATCAGATTCATTAATCTGTATCTGCCAATATCCTGATTTCATATCGAATTTAGAAAAGATTAAAGCATCGCTTAATCTATCTAACAAATCCTTTTTATTAGGGATTGGATATCTAATCCATTTTAACACTTTATTAAGAGGTTTATAGTTAATAACTAACCTAGGGACGCTTCTTTCCTTTTCTGCAGCATTATTAACATAAAATACTGTGCAACTCCAAGGGAATTTAGACTTTCGAATTAAGCCTTTTTCTAAAAGAGAATTTATCTCTTTTTTACATAATTCTAAGTATTCTTTGTTCATTTGGGCTGGCCTAGCCTTAGTAGGAATTTGGTTTTCATTAAAACCATCTATATAAGGAAGGGAAACAACATGCTTCTTTCTATTCCAGAAAGCATTAGGGAGGTCATTACAAACCTCATCATTGAATTGTTTTTCAATGATTTTTATTTGATTTTTAACATTGGGATTCTTGAGTTGTTCATTAATACTCAAAACTTTTATTTCTTCTTTAAGAAAACATAATTGATTTTCTTTGCCAAGAAGACGATCTCTCACCTCATTAAGTATTCGAGTCTGGGGATCGGTAACAAATTCAAATTTTATGCTTTTTCCTCCTATTATGGTAGAAATTCCACTTTGATCAACATTGTTGAGGGGCATAATATTGTGAAGGAAAGGTGTTCCTAATATTATTCTATGGTTAATATTCTTTATTAGAATAAAAGATGTGGGAAGACAAATGTCTTGGTTGCAAATATAAGCGTTTGGCAACTTATACCTAACTTGGAGCTTGTCTCCAGCAGCATGAGAAATGGATTGAGTAGTTTATTTAAAATATTTAGTAGGGATTATTCCTTCTTTAATACAGTTCAAATCAGCTCCACTATCAACTAGAGCTATCTCATCTTTAAGAATAATTTTTCTATCTATCATAAGAGTAACTTTAATATACCATCTTTGAGATGTTACTTGTTCTAAAAGATTCAAGTATTCTGTAACTTCATTGTTACTGGTAGATGGGCTATTCTTTGGTTCTTCCTTTTTGGAGGAGGAAGATTTTTCTTCTAACAAAGTAATTCTTTGTGCTAACTGGTTGTCATTCTGTTTAATCTGACTAATTTCATATTTTAATAAATTACTTCTTTTTCAAATCATTAATGGAAACAGGAGTTTCCTTAATAGTTGATTGCTGAAATCTATCTATAACCTCACTAAATTGGTAAGGTGCTTTTATAACTATAGGAGTTTCTTTTTCTTTATTATCTTTGAGGGCTTCGAGCATTTGCTTTTTTAATTCAAAATTCGTAATTGATTCTATGATTTTTAAGGCTCGATCTTGATCGGCTGTTAAAACATTTAATCCATTCATATCTACTATGGATTTGTAATAATTTAATTCATTATACTGACAATCATTATTGTCAGAACTAACTGAGTCTGATGAGGACTCATAAATTAAGGCTAAATCTTCATCATTAAAAGATTCTCTTTCTTCATCTGAACTATGAAGCATGACCTTTTCTAATTGTGAACGTAATTGTTCATCTTCAATCTCATTGAGAGCTTTCTTAGTCCAGCATTGATTGGCATAATGGCCAACTTTGCCACATTTTTGGCAAGTTATATCAATCTTTTTAGCTTTTCTTTTCTTCTTATTCGGGACAAAAGGTCTTTCCTTTGATTTATTATAAGGTTTTCTTTTATAATTCCTTTTATAAGAATTATTATTAACAGGATATTTTGATTTATAAGAATTATTCTTGTAGGTTTTATTCCTTTTATAAGCAATCTTTTTCTTTTTCTTATCTTGATATCGAGGAATTTTTCCTATATCAAAGGCAAATTGATCACAGAATTCTCCTAATTGGTGTTTTTCTGAAAGCTTTTGCTTTTTTAACTGATTTCTTAACTTTATGTCATTACATAAAGTTAATCCTTCGTTAATACAATTACTAACAATCTCTCCATAAGTCAGAGAGGAGTAATTAATGTTTACTCCATCATTCTTATTTCTTAAGGATTGTCTAACTCTTTCAGCAAAGAGATGGGGTAAACCGTCTACAAATTTAGACTTCCAATGAATTGAATTAGGGTCATTAAGTTGATAAACCCTAGATAAGAAGGTATCTTTATACCATCTAAAATGAGTCAATGAAGGGCATCAAAGATTCTGCAGAAGCGTACATAGCTTCTCTGTTACAGGAACATTTGCTCCTATAAAATGCTGTAGAATAGCGATACACAGAGTATAAACTGCGTCTTCTTCTCCCGTAGTGGTAATACCATCTTCTACTTTTATGATTTTTTTATGATTAATAATTTCTAATCTCTGGTTTAGGTAAGATAATGATCCCACCATCCTCCGATTTGTCCTACAAATCCAGTTGAAATGAAGGATGCTATAGCACTGTCAGTGCTTCCATTCTGTTTACAAACAGTGGAGTACATAATCATTCTATGTATAACATCGAATTTTTTTTTTCGTTTAAACCATCAACATTCCATTCATAGATTGCTTTTCCCGAGTATGAAGTTTGGATATACTCTGGTTCTTCAAATAGAAGATCTTGAGGAGAAGGACTTTGATAATAGAATTTTTCTAAAGGTTTAGGAGCATAAATAGGGTTTAGCTCCGTATGCTAATTTGTTGTTTAGCAAACATGGTTGCTAATTGGTTAATGTCATCTAAGTCTTCAGAAGGGTCTGAAGCCTCTGATAGTTGAGAAGAGTCATCCTTAGATAACACTGTTAAGCTTAGTTTTTGAAGCTCTTGCTGAAGAATTTGCAAAAATTCTTCGCCACTAGTTTCTAACTTAAATCCCTTTATTGGGATGGGAGGTTGAATCATTGGAATATTTTCTTTATTAGAGGTTGAATCATTGGAATATTGTCTTTATTGTTTTTATTAGTTTCAATTAAAAAGGCAGTAGAGAAACAAGAATCTCAAAACCTTTCATTAGAATCATCGTCTAATAAATACAATATTCCAATGATTCAACCTCCCATCCCAATAAAGGGATTTAATTTAGAAACTAGTGGCGAAGAATTTTTGCAAATTCTTCAGCAAGAGCTTCAAAAACTAAGCTTAACAGTGTTATCTAAGGATGACTCTTCTCAACTATCAGAGGCTTCAGACCCTTCTGAAGACTTAGATGACATTAACCAATTAGCAACCATGTTTGCTAAACAACAAATTAGCCATACGAAGCTAAACCCTATTTATGCTCCTAAACCTTTAGAAAAATTCTATTATCAAAGACCTTCTCCTCAAGATATTCTATTTGAAGAACCAGAGTATATCCAAACTTCATACTCGGGAAAAGCCATCTATGAATGGAATGTTGATGGATTAAACGAAAAACAAATTTTTGATGTTATACATAAAATGATTATGTACTCCACTGTTTATAAACAGAATGGAAGCACTGACAGTGCTATAACATCCTTCATTTCAACTGGATTTGTAGGAAAAATCGGAGGATGGTGGGATCATTATCTTACCCTAAACCAGAGATTAGAAATTCTTGATCATAAAAAAATCATAAAGGTAGAAGATGGTATTACCACTACGGGAGAAGAAGACGCAGTTTATACTCTGTGTATCGCTATTCTACAACATTTTATAGGAGCAAATGTTCCTGTAACAGAGAAGCTATGTACGCTTCTGCAGAATCTTAGATGCCCTTCATTGACTCATTTTAGATGGTAAAGATACCTTCTTATCTAGGGTTTATCAACTTAATGACCCAAATTCAATTCATTGGAAGTCTAAATTTGTAGACGGTTTACCCCATCTCTTTGCTGAAAGAGTTAGACAATCCTTAAGAAATAAGAATGATGGAGTAAACATTAATTACTCCTCTCTGACTTATGGAGAGATTGTTAGTAATTGTATTAAAGAAGGATTAACTTTATGTAATGACATAAAGTTAAGAAATCAGTTAAAAAAGCAAAAGCTTTCAGAAAAACACCAATTAGGAGAATTCTGTGATCAATTCGCCTTTGATATAGGAAAAATTCATCGATATCAAGATAAGAAAAGGCAAAAGATTGCTTATAAAAGGAATAAAACCTACAAGAATAATTCTTATAAATCAAAATATCCTGTTAATAATAATTCTTATAAAAGGAATTATAAAAGAAAACCTTATAATAAATCAAAGGAAAGACCTTTTGTCCCGAATAAGAAGAAAATAAAAGCTAAAAAGATTGATATAACTTGCCAAAAATGTGGCAAAGTTGGCCATTATGCCAATCAATGCTGGACTAAGAAAGCTCTCAATGAGATTGAAGATGAACAATTACGTTCACAATTAGAAAAGGTCATGCTTCATAGTTCAGATGAAGAAATAGAATCTTCTAATGATGAAGATTTAGCCTTAATTTATGAGTCCTCATCAGACTCAGTTAGTTCTGACAATAATGATTGTCAGTGTAATGAATTAAATTATTACAAATCCATAGTAGATATGAATGAATTAAATGTTTTAACAGCCGATCAAGATCGAGCCTTAAAAATCAAAGAATCAATTACGAATTTTGAATTAAAAAAGCAAATGCTCGAAGCCCTCATTAAAGATAATAAAGAAAAAGAAACTCCTATAGTTATATAAGCACCTTACCAATTTAGTGAGGTTATAGATAGATTTCAGCAATAAACTATTAAGGAAACTCCTGTTTCCATTAATGATTTGAAAAAAGAAGTCAATTTATTAAAATCTGAAATTAGTCAGATTAAACAGAATAACACCCAGTTAGCACAAAGAATTACTTTGTTAGAAGAAAAATCTTCCTCCTCCAAAAAGGAAGAACCAAAGAATAGCCCATCTACCAGTAACAATGAAGTTACAGAATACTTGAATCTTTTGGAACAAGTAACATCTCAAAGATGGTATATTAAAGTTACTCTTATGATAGATAGAAAAATTATTCTTAAAGATGAGATAGCTCTATTTGATAGTGGAGCTAATTTGAACTGTATTAAAGAGGGAATAATCCCTACTAAATATTTTGAAAAAATTACTCAATCCATTTCTCATGCTGCTGGAGACAAGCTCCAAGTTAGGTATAAGTTGCCAAACGCTTATATTTGCAACCAAGACATTTGTCTTCCCACATCTTTTATTCTAATAAAGAATATTAACCATAGAATAATATTAGGAACACCTTTCCTTCACAATATTATGCCCCTCAACAATGCTGATCAAAGTGGAATTTCTACCATAATAGAAGGAAAAAGCATAAAATTTGAATTTGTTACCGATCCTCAAACTCGAATACTTAATGAGGTGAGAGATCGTCTTCTTGGTAAAGAAAATAAATTATGTTTTCTTAAAGAAGAAATAAAAGTTTGAGTATTAATGAACAACTCAAGAATCCCAATATTAAAAATCAAATAAAAATCACTGAAAAACAATTCAATGATGAGGTTTGTAATGACCTCCCTAATGCTTTCTGGAATAGAAAGAAACATGTTGTTTCCCTTCCTTATATAGATGGTTTTAATGAAAACTAAATTCCTACTAAGGCTAGGCCAGCCCAAATGAACAAAGAATACTTAGAATTATGTAAAAAAGAGATAAATTCTCTTTTAGAAAAAGGCTTAATTCAAAAGTCTAAATCCCCATGGAGTTGCACAGCATTTTATGTTAATAATGCTGCAGAAAAGGAAAGAGGCGTCCGTAGGTTAGTTATTAACTATAAACCTCTTAATAAAGTGTTAAAATAGATTAGATATCCAATCCCTAATAAAAAGGATTTGTAAGATAGATTAAGCGATGCTTTAATCTTTTCTAAATTCGATATGAAATCAGGATATTGGCAGATACAGATTAATGAATCTGACAGATATAAAACTGCCTTTACCGTTCCTTTTGGTCATTATGAATGGAATGTCCTTCCTTTCGGTCAGAAAAATGCCCCTTCTGAATTTCAGAATATAATGAATGATATATTTAATCCCTATACTGAATTTATAATTGTTTATATAGATGATGATTTAGTATTCTGTAAAATAGTTGAACAACATATCAAACACTTAAAAATATTTAAGAATTTGATAAAACATAATGGATTAGTCATATCTGCTCCTAAAATGAAACTATTTCAAACTCAAGTTAGATTTTTAGGTCATATGATTAATCAAGGAAAAATTATTCCTATAGATAGAAGTATTGAATTTGCTTCAAAATTTCCTGATATAATAACTGACAAAAAGCAGTTACACAGATTTTTAGGAAGTCTGAATTATATTTCAGATTACTATGCTAATTTAGCACAAGATACATCAATATTGTATGCAAGACTCAGGAAAAAACCTGAACCTTGGACAGAGAAACATTCTCAAGCGGTCCAAAAGATTAAAACTAATGTAAAATATTTACCTTGCTTATCTTTAGCTAATCCGAAATATTTTAAAATTGTTGAAACGATGCCTCTAATATAGGCTATGGAGGAATACTAAAACAAGTAATTCCTGAAACTTCAAAAGAAGCCCTAGTACGATTTACATCAGGAAAATAGAATCCTACTCAGTCAAAATATTCGACTATTAAGAAAGAAATGCTTTATATTATTAAATGTATCACTAAATTTCAAAGTGATTTACTAAATCAGAAATTTCTGTTAAGAATTGATTGTAGCTCAGCTAAATCAATTATTGAAAAAGATGTTAAGAATCTTGTAGCAAAACAAATTTTTGCAGGATGGCAAGCTCCGCTTTTAGCCTTTGAATTTGATATTCAATATATAAAAGGAGAAAATAATTCTCTTGCTGATTATTTAACCCGTAAATTTTTACAGGGTAATGTCAACCTCTAATAGGGGAAGTGTTAGGTCCAAATGTGTTGTAGAGGGGGGGTGAATACAACTTTTCGAATATGAGAAGCAATAAATACGATGCAATAAATGAACACACAGATTCAAGGAATATATTTCTTATATATAACTTGAAATGGTTGCTACAACATTCATTACAAAGTATGACAGAAGTTCAGAGAGAAGTGAATGATACTAAGCTCTGTGAATGCACTCTCTCTCTTTTTCTTGTGTTTCTCTCAACTATTGCTCTAACAAAAACATTACACAAGTACTTCTATTTATACTACATGTAATCTATGTCCTGTAGTCTTCAAAGACTAAGATATACGTGGCCCAATGATGTCCACATAGATCTTGCCTTATCTTGAAAGCTTGGAAATCTGCCAATCAGAAGATGCCATGTGTCATGTTGAAGCTGCACTCTAAGTAGAACTTCTACTTGAGAATTTCTACTTAGCCATCTCGAATTTCTAAGTAGAACTTCTACTTAGAAACTTCTACTTGGTCATCTAGAATATTTAGTACTTAGAAAATATTCTGGTCTTCAACTTGAAACTTCAATGCACATCTTGAACTTGTGATATCTTCATGTCTTCTTTGTTCTTCACTAAGCTCTTGAATATGGATCTTTATTACTGACATAAACTTGCTATCAATGTCCTGACACTTGATGCAACGGTCTGGTTCATAAGTGACTAGTCTTGATAGGGTTTTTGCTTCTTGAATAAATTACCATATCCAATTACAAATGTGGCTTTCCAATATTTGCTTTCCTTCTTGTTCACTTGAAATCAATTGGTCTTATTGATACTGATAGTTATGATCTTGATTCTTGGCTTTCCAAATCACTGAGGCATGAACAACTTTGACTTGAACTTCTCTCAATGATTTCTTTTTGGATTGATCATAGTTAACATGTTGAATTGTATCAATTACCTTGTCTTCATTTAGTGTTGATTTCTTGTGACCTCTTGTTCTTGATTGTCTTCTGGTTAAGTATCTTTTCCTTTAGTTTGAGTTACGTTAGTTATAGTGTTACAAGTTTACACACTCTGCCTTTCAATCTCCCCCAATTTGATTGTCTAACAATGACATTCAAATTAATGAAGGATAACTCAACTAAACAATGAGACGAGAAAAGATAATTAACATTACAGTCTTGAATAATTTACAATTGAAATTTACATGAAAACAATACAAAGAACTTAAACTAGAAACAGAATTCGAACTTCGAATTAAAGATCATTTGAGTGATTCCTATCACCTGGATTATTTCATATCTTTTAGTCAAACTTGTATCACCTTATTGGATTCACTCTAAGGTGAATTTTCCTCAAGTGAGTTAAAGCAACCGAAAGACATGAAGTTTTTCCAACTTCAAGTTCACACCACTCTGACCTTTAACCCTAATTCCGTTTCCTCTTTCTAGCTTCAGCAGCTTGGTCTCTCTCTTCTTTCTGCCTTTTGCGCTTCTCCTTCTGCTGCTTTTCTTTCTTGTATACTGGATCTTTAAGCTGCTTCCACCTAGCATTCAACAGACTTACAGCTTCCATTTCTAGAGGATTCTTGGGCTCTGGATAAGGATGTTTGAAAAGCCTTCTGAGTTTGTCCACCTCCTGAGTAGTCCTGATCTTTGGAATATCCTCAAAGTTCTTCATGATGAGCTGAGGTTTCCAGTGAGATTTATCAGATTTAAACTGACAATAGATCATCTTGGGGTAGCCCTTGACACGGTCAGTATTGTGGACACTGGCCGCATCTCGCTCCATTCGCTTCTTTTCCACCACTACTTCAGACAGGTAACTCATGAGTCTCTGCTTTTCTTCAACAAACTTATCTTCCACTTCGCCCCATTTGAATACATATAATACTCTCTCCAGAAATGCAGCATCTTGAGTCCGTAGCAGCCATTGTCTACTCATATGCAAGATTGTTTGATTCTGGTCTGCATCTATTAATACTAAGGCATCAGCTGTATCTTCAACATAAGCATGTATCCAGTATACACTATCACTTCCTGGAACACCAATAGCCTCCCTTATTTCTCCTTGTTCTAGTGCTCCAGAAGGAAGAGTCAGAGCTTCATCTACATTCTTCATGGCTTGAAGAATATTCCATTTCTTCTCTATCAGCTCCGGCTCAATCTTCACGTCATCAAGAGGGTTTGGAGCAATGACATCACACTTCCACACCTCATTGCTCTTCTTGAATATAACTCTTTCAATGATCTTCACGGATTTATCTTTAAGCTCAGAAGCGAATCCCTTACTCATCATTTGTCTACAGACAGCTTTGAGAGATTCCACTGAAAACTCCATTAGATCATTTTCCTCCATGCTAACCCTCTTCATCTTTCCGTCAACTACCATCCGGACAAAATTTGGATATGCTGAGAATTCTGGACCCTTGTCCTCTGCTAGCTGCATTAACTGATCCCTGTACAGAATGCTTAGCTCCTCAGATTGAGAGTATTGAATTTTAGTCGCTAGCAAGAACAACTCTGATGCAGATCTTCTCATAATGAATTGGTCATCCACATATAAGAAAGATGTTGGGACTCCTTCTACCAAAGACAAGATAACCTGCCACTCCTTAAGATTTGCATTGTATCCAACCCTGATTTTAGAAATTAGTCTCTTCAAAGCATTTATATAGTCCCCAGTCATTGGATTCTGCAAATTCAAGTTGTAGAACAGATCATCTGCATCCTTGTTATGAACTCCTTTCGCACAGGGTCCCATCAGTATCTTCCTTGCTTCATCCCATTTCTGCCCTATCCTTCGTTTGTCCAGATCAACTTGAGGATCAGCTAGCCTTGCAATCTCATACTCATACTGCTTCCCTTGTAGCTCCTCCTTCTTTTCTAGGAATGCAGCATGTTCTTGCATCATCTTCATTTTATGGAACTGAGCTTGTTCCAAGGCTAACTGTTGAGCTTTAAGGGTTTCCTCATCAACAGGAAATTCTTCAGGCATTCCGGAAGACATCCCAGCACCTCCACCTTGTTCCTTCAAAGATCTTTTTATAGCATGTGCCAGCGGTACGTCTTCCATGTCAGAATCTGAGTCAAGTACTTCCTGTACTGTTTCTTGATGACTCAGGTCAACGAATGGTTCATCAACCATCACTGCCTTACCCTTTCTCCTCCTCAGAGCCTCTTCATCAACAGACGGCTCAACTTCTGGTTCCTTGACAAGATCAGCGGGTTCTTCAATTTCTTCGATGTGAACTGCCTGCTGTCTCGTCTCCTTTCCACTCTCCCCCTTAGGTGAGTTATCCTGAGCTCCACCTTGGTAATCAGATCCACCAGCTGCATAGGAACCTCCAAAACCAGAACCAGAGGCTCCCGCTCCACTAGCACTACCTGCACCACCTGCACCAGCATCGGGGGGAGGTTGTTGCGACTCGAAGCACTCCGGGGGCACAAAACTCCTGACTGCGAACATCATTCTACTGATCTCCACAGCCATTGTATGCATTGTAGACTCCAATGCCCCCATCCTCTCATTGAGAGTGCTTCCTAAGACACCACCAGCATGGCCCAAGTCATTGACCTTATTTGTCAAATCATCAAAAGCTGTAGCTTGACTTGCCATTCTTGCTGCGTAGTCGTCTAGAGCCCTTTGGTTGTTTCCAATGTTCATCCCAAACTGCCCCATCGTCTGTCCGAACTGCTTAATCTGATTTTCCATAGAAGTCATACGCGTATCAAGATTTTCAATGTTAAGGGACGGTGTTTGGTTTAGGTGACCTCGCTCTAATACTCGTTCTGTTGGTATTTGACGCTCGGTTTCGGGCCTTGAAAATGAAGGTCCCTCTCTCCCTAACCTCTCACACACACTCCCTGTCTCACGCTCGTGTATGTCTTCAATGATTGATCCAAATAATAAAGCAGTACCTGCAGAAAATTGATAAGAAATGTTGTTGGCAGTTATGGGATCAAATTCTGTTTGTTCCTGAGTTGGAATCTCAGTCTGAGAGGCTGCAAAGTGTTCTTGTACAACATCAGAACCGATCCTCTTTGCAGCATCAGTACGTACCGGTGAAGGTACGGCTGAAGTTCTTAAGACTTCATGTCCTCTTGAAGCAACAGTATCTTCAAGAGGTACATCATCCTCACCAAAATCAAAATCCATATGTGCATATTGTTCAAGGGGTGAACCACTCGCGTGAGGTGGAGTGGTTGCGTGTGACACGCTAGGGTTTGACTGTGGTAGTGAAGTAGCAGCGTGGAAAAGTTTGGCTTTCTTTCGAATAAGTTGCTGCTCTTCGGGTTCATTCTCCTCATTAGTTTCTACATAGACACGTGCTGGCTTTCTGACTTCCGTTAACAAAGGTGATAGAGAATAGGAATGTGTATCAGGCTCAGAAATGTAGCTCTCACCCTGGGATAGATCCTGCGGGTTAGCAGTCTCTTGGGTCGCGGAATCAGATACATAGGAGGAGGAATGAATAGTATGCAGGGAGAGATTACCTGATTGATTACCTTGTGCATCATCACTTTCCTCATCCGGAATCTCATCAAATGCCTCAGCATGAACAGATGGATTTTGAGCATGTGATGAAACTTGTGATGATGCCTCCAAGTTGGTAACTCCTGCATCATATCTAAGCCACATTTCAATATTTTCAGGAGTAGACATTGGTTTACCTTGATGTTTATCCTGATTAGCAATGGTTGAAAGTGACTTAGTGCCCATCCCTAGCGATTCAGATGTTGGGCTTCTGGCAAATCCCTGTCTAACAGCAAGAGCATCCTTCGGTATCAAGTCATTGATCAGCATTTGAAGAAACCGAGGAAACCAGCAGACAACATCAGTTGTAGTGAGGTCTCTGCTTGCAAGGGATCCCATTGAGGCCACTATCTCAGAGAGAACTATGCGTCCATAGTTTATATCCAGTTCTCTTGCTAGGGCAACTGCAAAGGTTTGCATTGGAATTGGAATTTGATGAAAGTCTTTTTCGCGTGCCCGAAAACATCTTGTGATGGCCTCGAAAAAGTAATTCCATTCCACATGGAAGAATTGCTTTTGGATATTTCCTGTGATTTGGCCTTTAGGAGGATAACATCCAATTTCTTCAAAGAATCTGAGGCGTTCTGTAGCTGTAGGTTCTGGATCATAGACATCTTTAATTGGGAATCCCAGAACCCTGTTGACAATTTCTTCGGTCACCTCATATTCCTGACCCGCTAAGGTAAACCTGAAACCGTAGGGGGTTGATTTACTCCCAAAAGTAACCGCACTAGTCCATAATTGCTGTAAAGCATCATGTACTAGTGTAGGTTTAGCAGTAAAAGCATGGCTAGCTTTGGAGTACAAATTGAGAAATCGTATCCAAAACTTAAACCGCGGGAGTTGATCACCAATTTCCGTAGAAATATTATAAAAATTGTTTTTAGCAAGGGAAAATTGGTGAGCCATTTTAATTAAATGTTTTTCTTTTAAAAGATGTGAATTTTTATTTTAATTGAGAAAAACAAATAAATTACGAATTAATCAGTTTTATTCCTTTTAATTTTTCGAGAATATCAAAAGATAATCCGAAAATTTAAACTACGGAATATGAACAGTTGCCAATTACTGGATCTGAATATTCAACAAAGATGAATATTCGTGTGTTTATCAGTGAAATCGTGTGTGTTTATGAATGGTGAATATGAAATCGCGTTTTATGAACAGTACACAAACAGTTATATGTTCGTGTGTATGTATATGCGCGTGTATATTGATGAACACAAAACACACCAACACAAAGATTAAGGATAACACAGTCAAGATTAGTCCAAAAATTGGCAGTAATTCGTGATTAGTACGAGTTTAATCACAAAACACAGATTAATTGTATGAAGTTATGAAATCGCCTTGTTTTGTGAAGAGGCTGCTGTGAAAATTAGAATTAGGTAAAGTGAATTAGGCATCGAGTTAGAGATGTATATATAGATGAATGTGAAATGACAAAAATGTCCCTGTTAAAAAGAGTGAAAATTACCAAGTCCATACAGGGAACATCTAAGTCGAACTCTATCTCGAACATTTCTATCTCGAACATCTCTATCTCGAACATCAAGTCGAACTTCGAGATAAAGTTCGAGATAGAGGTTAACTCGAACAAATATCACTAATGAACACTTTAACCAATATTACAGCAGAAACTATAGGGAAATACTATCTTGAACATTATTGAATTGTAGTAAACTTGGAAAAAAGAAAATTCAAGATACTTTTCGAGTTAGAAGTCTATCTCGAACATCAAGTCGAAATTCGAGTTGAGTTTCGAGATAGACTAAGAGCTCTATCTCGAACATCAAGTCGAAATTCGAGTTGAGTTTCGAGATAGACTAACTCGAAGTTAATCTCAAATTCTTTCCAAAATACCCCCTTGAATCAAAAAGTACAGGGTAATTCAAGATATGTTTCGAGTTAGGAGTGTAACTCGAAAAATTCCCTTTAGCTTAACTGAGAACTCTATCTCGAATCATCAAGTCGAAATTCGAGTTGAGTTTCGAGATAGACTAAGAACTCTATCTCGAACATCAAGTCGAAATTCGAGTTAAGTTTCGAGATAGACTAACTCGAAGTTAATTCTCAGTTCTTTTCAAAATATTCCCTTAAAATGGAAACCTCATCTCAACCTTTGAGATAAAATTCGAGATAGACTTTATCTCGAATATTTTGAAGATAGAACTAGGCACACTGGTAACTCGAACTCGAACTCTAAGTCGAATTTCGAGATAGCCAACTCGAAATTCTTCCCAGACTTAGAATTTTTCAAAAACTTCACTCCGACAGATTAAGTCGAAATTCAAGTCGAATTTCTAGATGAGTTTCGAGATAGAACCTAACTCGAAATTATGAAGTTTTTCAATTCTAAGGCCTCTAATTACATGAAACTCATAGGTAAATTCATCTAAAAATCATGCAATATTTAGAATATTATGAATTTAACTCCCCCTATGATCATGCAATCTAACAAGCATAAATTCACAGATTTGTGCTATAAAAGACACTTGAAACACAAGGAATTTATGCAAAAACACACTATATGCAACCTATAACAATCATTAATTAGGCATTTTAAAGTCTAAGCACATAATGATTGATTAGCTTGCACATACAAACATAAACATGGATTTTACAGATAGAAGGCTTTACTAACTTTTGTTAAGCATTCCCAATTCACCAACCAACCTATTGAATGTTACTTCATCAAGAGGTTTGGTGAATATATCTGGAATTTGTTGCATTGTGGGCACAAAATGTAGCTCCACAGTCCCCTCCTCGACATGTTCTCTTATGAAATGATAACTGATGTCAATATGCTTGGTTCTTGAGTGATCTACAGGATTGTTGGTTATGGCAATGGCACTTGTGTTGTCACACATGATTGGAATTTTCTTGTGCTCCATGCCATAATCCTTCAATTGGTTCCTCATCCACAGTATTTGAGCTACACAGCTTCCAGCAGCAATGTACTCAGCTTCAGCAGTAGAAGTAGATACTGTATGTTGCTTTTTACTTTGCCAGGACACCAATCTTCTGCCAAGAAATTGGCAAGCACCAGATGTGCTTTTCCTATCAATCCTGCAACCTGCATAGTCTGAATCCGAATAGCCAATTAGATTAAAACCTGTATCTCTTGGGTACCAAATCCCTAGATTTGGTGTGCCCTTGAGGTACCTAAAAATTCTTTTGAAGGCTACGAGATGTGATTCTCTAGGATCCGCTTGGAACCTTGCACATAAACAAGTTGCGAACATTATATCGGGTCTACTTGCAGTTAAATAGAGGAGTGAGCCAATCATACCTCGATAGCTTGTGATGTCAACTGATTTACCTGATTTGTCTTCATCAAGCTTCGTGGCTGTTGCCATGGGAGTCTTAGCTGCTGATGCATCTTCTAGATTATACTTCTTGAGTAAATCTCTGACGTACTTGGATTGACAAATAAAGATACCATCTTTTCTCTGACTGATCTGTAATCCAAGGAAGAAGGACAGCTCTCCCATCATGCTCATCTCATATTTTTCCTGCATTAGCTTGGCAAATTTCTCGCACAAGCTCATTTGATGACCCAAAAATAATATCGTCCACATATACTTGAACAAGTATTAAGTCATTTCTCACAACTTTATAGAACAATGTTTTATCAATTACTCCCCTAACAAAACCATTTTCAATTAAGAATAAGGATGGGGTTTCATACCATCGCCTTGGGGATTGCCTGAGGCCATAGACAGATTTGAAGAGTAGATACACAAAATCTGCATGTTCTGGATCAACGAAGCCAGGCGGCTGTTCCAGATACACTTCTTCTTCTAACTCTCCGTTCAGGAAGGCACTTTTCACGTCCATCTGGAAAACTTTGAAGTTCTTATGTGCTGCAAATGCCAAGAACATCCTGACTGCCTCAAGTCTTGCAACTGGTGCATAGGTTTCATTATAATCAATTCCTTCTCGCTGAGAATAACCTTTTGCAACCAAACGAGCCTTGTTTCGTGTTACAAGTCCGTTTTCATCCAGTTTATTTCTGAATACCCACCTAGCTCCAATTACGGATTTGTTCTTTGGTCGGGGTACCAGTTTCCAAACTTTCTGCCTTTCAAACTGATTGAGTTCCTCTTGCATTGCAATCACCCAATCAGCATCGCCAAGAGCTTCTTCTATTTCTTTAGGTTCAAGCTTGGATAAGAACCCAGAATATAAGGAGATATTAGCCATGTCAGCTCTTGAAGTTCTTCTGGTAGTCACACCAGCATCTGGATCACCAATAATTAACTCAAACGGATGGTCTCTATTCCATACCCGTTCACCTGGAAATTGTCTTGATGATTCAGCTTGACTTTCTGAATTGGGGTGCTGACCACTTTGATTATTTTCACTAACTCCCCCTGAGTTAGTGCCAGCTCCTACAGAACTAGAGTCAACTCGACTCGAGCCTTGAACAGTAGTCCTTGAGCTGCTATTTACTCCCCCTGAGTTGTTGCCGGTTCATACTGAAGAAGTCTCTCCTGATCTTGTAGAATTAGCTTGTTCACTAGACTCAGGTTCTTCATGTACACTTGGAACATTTAATGGAACAACCAACTCAGGTTCATCTTTAAGATCTTCTAAGTCCAGATTCTGAAATTTTAGGGACTCAGGTTCACTAGAATCTCTTGAAATTGATGAGAGTTTGGTATCGTCGAATCTGACGTTGTAACTTTCAGTCACTTTTCGATCATTCACCAAGAACACTCTATAAGCTGCCACCACATCTGCAGAGTAACCAACAAAGATTCCTTCACGAGCTTTTGCTGCAAACTTGCCTAGATTTTCATCATCTATAAGCACATAGCATTTTGCTCCGAAGACATGAAAGTATTTGATTGTTGGTCTTCTGTTGTTCATTAGCTCACATGGTGTCTTTTCTTTATCTTTTATGATCAAGGTTCTATTTTGAGTGTAACAAGCGGTACTCACTGCTTCGGCCCAGAAATACAAAGGAAGTTTTGAATCATACAACAAAGTTCTTGCTGCTTCAACCAATGTTCTATTCTTCCTTTCAACTACTCCATTTTGCTGTGGAGTTCTCGGGGCTGAATACTGACGACGTATTCCTTTAGATACACAGAAGTCATTCAGCACTGCGTTTTTGAATTCAGTGCCATTGTCTGATCTAATCGTCTTCACAGTAAGTGTTGAAACATTTTCAATTTGAGTGATATGATCAATGATTAAGAAAGGTACTTCGTCTTTCGTCATTGCGAACAATACCCATGTATACTTGGAGAAGTCATCCACGATTACCAAAGCATATCTTTTCCTAGACAAAGATAGGACATTCACTGGGCCAAACAAATCCATATGAAGAAGTTGTAGAGGCTCAGTAATACTAGAAATTTCTTTGCTTTTATGTGATGCTCGCTTCGACTTTCCCATTTCACAAGCTTCACAGAGTCCTTTCGAAGCGAACTCCATTTGAGGTAGATCTCTCACCAGTTCTCGCCTCGCGAGAGCATTCATCGTTTTGAAGTTTAAGTGAGATAGCTTTTTGTGCCATAACCAGCTTTCATCATCCGAGGCTTTGCTGTAGAAACAGGTGACCTCATTCTGATTTGCTGAATCCATATCTGCAACAAAAAGATCTGCTTTTCGAACTCCTCTCAAAGCTAGTGAGCCTTCCTTGATGTGAGTGATTGATACACCTTTCTTGTTGAAGACAATTTCGTAACCTTTGTCACAGAATTTGTAACGCCCCCAAATCCGGGGTCAGTAGATTTGGGCGTCACGCCAACAAACTCAATAATTCTAACAAAAATTGGCCATGATGTATTCGTAAATACAACATAAACCTGCTAAATACTAAACTGAAAATCTGAAATCCAAAATAAAATTGAAATAAAAACAAAACTCAATCAACAGCTCTTTGACCCCAACTCCTAACTCAGGATCTTAGGTTACAGTTCTAGAAACAAGAAAAACCCAAAACCAACTTAAATACAACTTTAATTACAAAACTTAATACAGACCTAAATCACTGATATAACTTCGAATAGAAGTATACCAGGCCAACTAATCAAATACATAATATCACTACTAAAATATATTTACATACAACAAATCAATTACAAATCTAACTACCGTGATCCACGTCAGCTTCACAACTGCATCCTGCTTCTTCTCTCCACTTTCTGAACTGCACATGCTAAGCCTCGCCAACTAGTTTACTGAAAGGTTAGATTTTAAAAACAACAAGTGTGAGCCAAAGAACGCTCAGCAAGTTATATATATATAATAGCACTGGATAATTAAATGCAATAACTGCAATTCAAGAAGGATTAACTTAAAAAGGAAAAAGAACAATAGATATGAGTGAATGAATGCTCACCAATTTATAATCAATACTATAATTGAAAACCAGATTCTTAGCTTTAACAGAAGATTAATATCATTTAAAACCTTTATAACTCAAAATCAAGATTTAATAACTGCGAAGGGTCGTAATACTAGATTCAATACTTTTAATACTTGCAAAATACTTTAACTATCGCTTTAACAAAATCTCCAAGAAATTCTCATTTATTCAAATTTCATTCATGTCACTAAGCGTTCGCACACCTAGCTGCCTAACCGGCCTGACAATCATGAGTTTGAATAAATAAGAAGATCTCAAATCATTCTCGGTTCTCACTATCACTGCACAACACATGCCACAGTGACCGTAATAACCGTGAATTAGTTTTTCACCAAGCAAAATATAAACCTACTCTTTAATATTCCCACATAACACAATTCTATTTACTACTAACCATCTCTGCCCCAGATAAAACTTTGAGAGAAAGAATATCAAGAATCCTCCAATCATTCTTACTCCACTTTCACGTACAATGTTACTTGTGAAGGGAATAACTGGAAACTTCTATCTATCCTTAATCTCAATATTTTACTGGGGTTTCAAATTTAATCATATAGACAACTAACTCTAAGATACACAATTTCTAAAATGATAATCATTACCGTAAAATAGATATATCTAATCAAAACATTCACCTCATTTAAGTTATTCCATCAATAAAACATAAAAACATTCATATCTTTAAAACCATTCCACAATAAAACATACTTTCCGTAAAACTTTTTGCAACATTTAAATTGATTTTATTATTCTTCTGATTACGGACAATACGGGTGATCAGCCACGTAAAGTCTCCATTCATTTGAAACTGGGTTCCCATTGAGGCAACACATTGGCCTTTAATGCTGGACTAGGACCACCCTAGCCTCTTACGCTAAATAAAAGTGCTGGACTAGGACCACCCTAGCCTCTTACGCTTCTCCATTCTTTAAACAATCTTATTAATACTTTAAAACATTTCATTTCTCAGTCCTTTATACTCACTGGCAAAAGACCAGCCCAGTATAAGGAAATTTTAAAAACATCTTTAATTAATAACCATTTAGGAAGCCATGCTAAAAGATTTAGAAACATAGAAGCATTCGATAAACGGAATAAAATACATCCTTATCAGTAATTCGAAGGAAAGAATACTAGCAATATGAATTTTTAAGGGAATAATTATACTGAATAAAAACATAAATATCTCGCTTGAACGATAAGCGAGGGTTAGTACACTTGCCTCGTTTCCAGTGCGTCGATTCACCACTTACTGTACTTTGTTCTTTACTCGATCACGCATTCATCTTCTTCAATAATCCGTCAACACGCTCGTTCGGTCCATAATGAATCCCTAATTATATTCGAAATAATAGTAAAGTACTATTTAGCACATAACAACCCAATCGATAACTAATTACTTATAACTCGCAAAGCAATACTTACATAAATATATATATATCCACGCCTCATTAATCATCACATATATACTTAAACACTCATACACATACATGCCTTTAAATCTTTAAACAAAATAGTTTAAATAACTTTAAATACAGGGGATTTTTAGAAAATTTCGGCATGACCTATTCGTTTATCGGACTATGGGCACAGCCCCTCAAATACAATTCAAACCCTGCTTTTATAAAAATAAAGCTGCCTCAACATGCAGCAACATAAATTAAACAAATAATGAAAAGTACCCGCCCAGACATGCGGCACCTAGCACATAATGATTTACACTACTACTTACGCTACACCAATGATCGTATTTCTCACGCATTTTAATGATACACGTGACAACCAATCATTGACGTTCGTAAGCCCTAGGGAACAACCCCTAGCACTAACTATTACTTACGCTATATCAATGATCACATCACTCAAGTATATTAATTATACTCGTGATAGCTAATCATGGATATTCGTAAGCCCTAGGGATTAGTCGAAAAGAATTACACAAGTCCTTTAAATATTGACATTTAAAAACTTGTGATCTTCTCATAACCCCTAGCACAATTCTAATTATTATAAAATTCTAACATTTAACATGTACCACGCATTCCCATACTTACCAATACCAAGTAATTGACGATTATACATTCAACAAATACTAAGACTTGATTTATACCATTTAGGGATTAGCACATAAACATTTACCATTTAGCACATAAACCTTTACAATTTAACCAACCCTTATATCTACACTCTACAAGACAACAACAATTAACAAATCAGTAATCACTAATCCGAACAACAAAATCATATAGCTCGACACACAACTAATCCCAACAATTATAAATAGCAACTTAACTTACCATTAATTAACAAATAGTAATAATACTCAACTTTATTTACCAATTAATTCACATAACATAGTAATATCCACAATTTCCACTTTAATTCAATTACGAAAATCCACATATAATTAATTAACACATAGCTCTTATTAAATTACTATACAAATTAGAAAATAATTCTAACGAAAATCGGACAGCACCTCCTTTATAAAATGGCCTAACCTGTCGGAATACAACCGACCCAAAACAATTCAAGCAATCCTTTGCTTATACATAACTCACAGGCATTACACTTCATACCAATATACAATATCCATACAATTCTGTCAATCCATATAGTTAACACATGACACATATACTCATCTTATTCATAAACTAAATCAACGTAAGCTAACAATTTACTTCATTCTAAACATCAAACCAATTCTCCATGATTATACCAGAGTTTTTGTTATCTATGAACTAACAATCAACAATTCCCCTTAATTAATCTCTAGCAATTCATAACCTTTAAAAGTAACAATAATAATAATTTAAATATCACATTACAAATCCCTCATAACACATACAATCTAGTTTATACATATTTAACATTGCAGACTATTCAACTAAACATCACAATCCGTCAATTATGCAAAACCGAGTTAATTATCCTTTAACAATCATCTAAACACCTACATTAACAACTAACAATCATATAATTCGAGATTAAGTACCTAAAATTCGAAAACATGTATAAGATTCAATACTATCCACAAATAATCAATCGAACAGGCAATTAACGCACAGAATCAAACATATGGACATCACCTGTTGCTGTTCGACTCTGTCCTAGCCGCCAGTTCGCCGGAATTTATCACCGGCGGCGGCAGGACTTCGGGGAAGCCCATAAACGGGGTCCTCACCCTCCAACTGCCTTAAAACTCTGATTCGAGCCTCCACAATCACGACCCAGCCCTCAACACAACTTTTAAACCTTCTAATCCCCTTGCAATATCACAATCGAACATAAACATACATACATATACATATAAACTCACAAAAATTCGCAAGAAACATATATAATCAACATTCTAAGCAATAACTAAGTAGAATAAAGATTTAACAAGGATTTAATATGGTGTTTATGAAGAAAATAAAGTGAGGGAGAGAGCTTACGCGGAGAGAGACGAGTGAAGGTTCGAGAGAAACAGAGAAGAGTCGGGGAAGAAACTGATGGCTGTGGTGATTATAGCCCCAGGGGCAAAAACGTAATTCAAGCTACTGAAAATGAATTTAAAACAATTAAATAGCTTTTAAAATTCGAAATTAAATGTAAACATACCGAAGAATAAAACTTTCATTTTTAAAATAAAGAATATAAAATTACAAGCACGTACATATTTTCGAAATATTTTTCTGATAAAAAATGAATTAAATATAAATTTTCAAAGTTTTAATCCTTTAAATACAATAAAACTCTTAAAATCATTATAAAATACTAAAACACCCAAATTAATCCACCCAACACTTTTAAAAACTCAATAAATATATAAAGATAATTTTACAAAAGATTTCATGATTTTTAAGCCCTCCGATAATTAAATAAAGATTTTTGAAGATCAAAAATACTAGATTTAAATACTTTTAAATCACTAAAAATACCAATAAAATATTGGGGCACACAATGGCACAAATAACTCAATATAAACTCGACACTAAATATCGTTGAACTCCACAACGATATTCTCAAATCCAATTCCATACTTTAAATACTAATTAACATAATTAAAATAATAATAATAATAAAATAATTATAATAAATCCTAAAATAATCTGGGATCTTACATTCTACCCACCTTAAAAGGATTCCGTCCTCGGAATCAGGTAAAGAAGGGTTACTGGGGTTTACTCTACCAACTCGGGTTGCATCTGCAACTCTACTAATCTGCACTCTGGATACTTATTTACTATACTGGGATCTCTACTGACCTCTCTATATAGAACAACTCTAATCGCAATACTAAACGCCACGCGCTACTGGCATTTTAAACTCCATTGGCGTACATCCAAGACTAACCGAGGCATTATGATTCATGATATTTGAAGAGAACGATTTCACATCGTAGCAAAGGTTTCACAATTGTGGAATCAATGAATTTTCAAACAAATATTCTTTGAAATGAGAGATTACTGAGTGATCAACATGATCAAATGAACCTTGTTGCGTGCCTTATTCAAGACATGACTAAAGGTAATTAACCTTCTTGTACCTCACAACACACAAGTGATGGCGTCCCATCAGACTGCTATCACACAGACAAACAGTCCTTGTGTCCCCTATAAATAGGGTTGTTCACCTCAGTTGGAGTAAAGAAAACATAAAAAGATTCGAACATCGAATTAACAATCAATTGATGAGAAATTCTCAGACATACCCCTGGATTACAACTAAACGGATTCCATGGGTACTACTTCAGAAGAAAAAGATAGTCAGGAAAGAAATAACTGGCACAATACTAAGAAATGATGGTCTGTCAACAATAGGATTTTTCACTGATGAAGAAATTTCGAAACTCATATATCAAACTTGACAGGGTTTAGAAATAAAAGAAATAGGCATTAAAGCCTCCATCATAACTGGAAATCCAACTTCAGGGAAAGAAAATTGTCAAAATAAACTCATCAAGGGAATATTGATTAAGAAAGAAAGGTATTGCCAGGGTCTCCACGTACATCTTCTTTGTCGACTCCTTCGCTGACTCGCCATTCGATCTAGACTCTGAAGGTTCCACTACCTACAGCCTCAAGGGTTTCTACCCAACTCCGCTCAACTATCTGCCACCACTTACATCTTAACTCACTAACTGGTACTATATCCAATAGTCCAACACGAGTCCTATATGAACTCTGACGTTCCTTACTTAACTATACATACTCCTACACACTCTCGTTTCTAGTTTACTATAACCTACGCTCTGATACCAAACTGTAACGCCCCCAAATCCGGGGTCAGTAGATTTGGGCGTCACGCCAACAAACTCAATAATTCTAACAAAAATTGGCCATGATGTATTCGTAAATACAACATAAACCTGCTAAATACTAAACTGAAAATCTGAAATCCAAAATAAAATTGAAATAAAAACAAAACTCAATCAACAGCTCTTTGACCCCAACTCCTAACTCAGGATCTTAGGTTACAGTTCTAGAAACAAGAAAAACCCAAAACCAACTTAAATACAACTTTAATTACAAAACTTAATACAGACCTAAATCACTGATATAACTTCGAATAGAAGTATACCAGGCCAACTAATCAAATACATAATATCACTACTAAAATATATTTACATACAACAAATCAATTACAAATCTAACTACCGTGATCCACGTCAGCTTCACAACTGCATCCTGCTTCTTCTCTCCACTTTCTGAACTGCACATGCTAAGCCTCGCCAACTAGTTTACTGAAAGGTTAGATTTTAAAAACAACAAGTGTGAGCCAAAGAACGCTCAGCAAGTTATATATATATAATAGCACTGGATAATTAAATGCAATAACTGCAATTCAAGAAGGATTAACTTAAAAAGGAAAAAGAACAATAGATATGAGTGAATGAATGCTCACCAATTTATAATCAATACTATAATTGAAAACCAGATTCTTAGCTTTAACAGAAGATTAATATCATTTAAAACCTTTATAACTCAAAATCAAGATTTAATAACTGCGAAGGGTCGTAATACTAGATTCAATACTTTTAATACTTGCAAAATACTTTAACTATCTCTTTAACAAAATCTCCAAGAAATTCTCATTTATTCAAATTTCATTCATGTCACTAAGCGTTCGCACACCTAGCTGCCTAACCGGCCTGACAATCATGAGTTTGAATAAATAAGAAGATCTCAAATCATTCTCGGTTCTCACTATCACTGCACAACACATGCCACAGTGACCGTAATAACCGTGAATTAGTTTTTCACCAAGCAAAATATAAACCTACTCTTTAATATTCCCACATAACACAATTCTATTTACTACTAACCATCTCTGCCCCAGATAAAACTTTGAGAGAAAGAATATCAAGAATCCTCCAATCATTCTTACTCCACTTTCACGTACAATGTTACTTGTGAAGGGAATAACTGGAAACTTCTATCTATCCTTAATCTCAATATTTTACTGGGGTTTCAAATTTAATCATATAGACAACTAACTCTAAGATACACAATTTCTAAAATGATAATCATTACCGTAAAATAGATATATCTAATCAAAACATTCACCTCATTTAAGTTATTCCATCAATAAAACATAAAAACATTCATATCTTTAAAACCATTCCACAATAAAACATACTTTCCGTAAAACTTTTTGCAACATTTAAATTGATTTTATTATTCTTCTGATTACGGACAATACGGGTGATCAGCCACGTAAAGTCTCCATTCATTTGAAACTGGGTTCCCATTGAGGCAACACATTGGCCTTTAATGCTGGACTAGGACCACCCTAGCCTCTTACGCTAAATAAAAGTGCTGGACTAGGACCACCCTAGCCTCTTACGCTTCTCCATTCTTTAAACAATCTTATTAATACTTTAAAACATTTCATTTCTCAGTCCTTTATACTCACTGGCAAAAGACCAGCCCAGTATAAGGAAATTTTAAAAACATCTTTAATTAATAACCATTTAGGAAGCCATGCTAAAAGATTTAGAAACATAGAAGCATTCGATAAACGGAATAAAATACATCCTTATCAGTAATTCGAAGGAAAGAATACTAGCAATATGAATTTTTAAGGGAATAATTATACTGAATAAAAACATAAATATCTCGCTTGAACGATAAGCGAGGGTTAGTACACTTGCCTCGTTTCCAGTGCGTCGATTCACCACTTACTGTACTTTGTTCTTTACTCGATCACGCATTCATCTTCTTCAATAATCCGTCAACACGCTCGTTCGGTCCATAATGAATCCCTAATTATATTCGAAATAATAGTAAAGTACTATTTAGCACATAACAACCCAATCGATAACTAATTACTTATAACTCGCAAAGCAATACTTACATAAATATATATATATCCACGCCTCATTAATCATCACATATATACTTAAACACTCATACACATACATGCCTTTAAATCTTTAAACAAAATAGTTTAAATAACTTTAAATACAGGGGATTTTTAGAAAATTTCGGCATGACCTATTCGTTTATCGGACTATGGGCACAGCCCCTCAAATACAATTCAAACCCTGCTTTTATAAAAATAAAGCTGCCTCAACATGCAGCAACATAAATTAAACAAATAATGAAAAGTACCCGCCCAGACATGCGGCACCTAGCACATAATGATTTACACTACTACTTACGCTACACCAATGATCGTATTTCTCACGCATTTTAATGATACACGTGACAACCAATCATTGACGTTCGTAAGCCCTAGGGAACAACCCCTAGCACTAACTATTACTTACGCTATATCAATGATCACATCACTCAAGTATATTAATTATACTCGTGATAGCTAATCATGGATATTCGTAAGCCCTAGGGATTAGTCGAAAAGAATTACACAAGTCCTTTAAATATTGACATTTAAAAACTTGTGATCTTCTCATAACCCCTAGCACAATTCTAATTATTATAAAATTCTAACATTTAACATGTACCACGCATTCCCATACTTACCAATACCAAGTAATTGACGATTATACATTCAACAAATACTAAGACTTGATTTATACCATTTAGGGATTAGCACATAAACATTTACCATTTAGCACATAAACCTTTACAATTTAACCAACCCTTATATCTACACTCTACAAGACAACAACAATTAACAAATCAGTAATCACTAATCCGAACAACAAAATCATATAGCTCGACACACAACTAATCCCAACAATTATAAATAGCAACTTAACTTACCATTAATTAACAAATAGTAATAATACTCAACTTTATTTACCAATTAATTCACATAACATAGTAATATCCACAATTTCCACTTTAATTCAATTACGAAAATCCACATATAATTAATTAACACATAGCTCTTATTAAATTACTATACAAATTAGAAAATAATTCTAACGAAAATCGGACAGCACCTCCTTTATAAAATGGCCTAACCTGTCGGAATACAACCGACCCAAAACAATTCAAGCAATCCTTTGCTTATACATAACTCACAGGCATTACACTTCATACCAATATACAATATCCATACAATTCTGTCAATCCATATAGTTAACACATGACACATATACTCATCTTATTCATAAACTAAATCAACGTAAGCTAACAATTTACTTCATTCTAAACATCAAACCAATTCTCCATGATTATACCAGAGTTTTTGTTATCTATGAACTAACAATCAACAATTCCCCTTAATTAATCTCTAGCAATTCATAACCTTTAAAAGTAACAATAATAATAATTTAAATATCACATTACAAATCCCTCATAACACATACAATCTAGTTTATACATATTTAACATTGCAGACTATTCAACTAAACATCACAATCCGTCAATTATGCAAAACCGAGTTAATTATCCTTTAACAATCATCTAAACACCTACATTAACAACTAACAATCATATAATTCGAGATTAAGTACCTAAAATTCGAAAACATGTATAAGATTCAATACTATCCACAAATAATCAATCGAACAGGCAATTAACGCACAGAATCAAACATATGGACATCACCTGTTGCTGTTCGACTCTGTCCTAGCCGCCAGTTCGCCGGAATTTATCACCGGCGGCGGCAGGACTTCGGGGAAGCCCATAAACGGGGTCCTCACCCTCCAACTGCCTTAAAACTCTGATTCGAGCCTCCACAATCACGACCCAGCCCTCAACACAACTTTTAAACCTTCTAATCCCCTTGCAATATCACAATCGAACATAAACATACATACATATACATATAAACTCACAAAAATTCGCAAGAAACATATATAATCAACATTCTAAGCAATAACTAAGTAGAATAAAGATTTAACAAGGATTTAATATGGTGTTTATGAAGAAAATAAAGTGAGGGAGAGAGCTTACGCGGAGAGAGACGAGTGAAGGTTCGAGAGAAACAGAGAAGAGTCGGGGAAGAAACTGATGGCTGTGGTGATTATAGCCCCAGGGGCAAAAACGTAATTCAAGCTACTGAAAATGAATTTAAAACAATTAAATAGCTTTTAAAATTCGAAATTAAATGTAAACATACCGAAGAATAAAACTTTCATTTTTAAAATAAAGAATATAAAATTACAAGCACGTACATATTTTCGAAATATTTTTCTGATAAAAAATGAATTAAATATAAATTTTCAAAGTTTTAATCCTTTAAATACAATAAAACTCTTAAAATCATTATAAAATACTAAAACACCCAAATTAATCCACCCAACACTTTTAAAAACTCAATAAATATATAAAGATAATTTTACAAAAGATTTCATGATTTTTAAGCCCTCCGATAATTAAATAAAGATTTTTGAAGATCAAAAATACTAGATTTAAATACTTTTAAATCACTAAAAATACCAATAAAATATTGGGGCACACAATGGCACAAATAACTCAATATAAACTCGACACTAAATATCGTTGAACTCCACAACGATATTCTCAAATCCAATTCCATACTTTAAATACTAATTAACATAATTAAAATAATAATAATAATAAAATAATTATAATAAATCCTAAAATAATCTGGGATCTTACAGAATTGACTTATACTCAACAGGTTGTGCTTCAGTCCCTCAACATAGGAAATATCTTCAATGATGACATTGCCAGTTTTCAGTTTGCCATATCCCTTTGTCACACCTATGCTGTCATCTCCAAAGGTAACATAAGGGCCAGCCTTCATAACCAACTCTGTAAGCAGGGACTTGTTTCCAGTCATATGCCTCGATGCTCCACTGTCTAGCACCCATATAACTTTATTTCGATTCTGCTTAACGCCCTGCAATGACAGATTGATTAGACATTCTTCGGAACCCAACTTTGATTGGGCCCGGCTTTTCGATAAGATCGAGAATCAACAGATTTATCCTGGCAATCTTCCATCTCAATCTCATATCTAGCTATTAATTCAGTCTCTTCTCTTGAATCATTGTCCCATGCTTGATCTTGAAGTGTTTCCAGCTCATAGGTCTTTAGTATTCCATAATACTCTTCCAGAGAAGTTGTATGCAAATCTCTGGTTTCTCTTATTGCGTAGACCCTATGTTCAATGCTCTTTGGCTGGTTCCTCAGATATCTCGTATTAGTCTCAACCATGGGGAGAGTTACACCTCTCAGATTCAAATCCAATACCAACTGACTGAATCGTAGATAGACGTCTGTTATGCCTTCTCCTTTTCGTATTCTGAAGGTGTCATACTCCATCTTGAGTATGAGTGTCTTGTTACTTCTAACCTCTGCAGATCCTTCCATGAAAACTTCTATCTTGTCCCAAATCTTCTTTGCTGTAGTCAGACCTTTGACTATGTTGAACATTTCGTGATCAAGAGATTCCATCAAGGTTTGTCGTACGGCAGTATCATAAGCTATTTGCTCCTTGTCAGCATCCGAAAAGTCCGCTGCCTTTTTGGGCTCAGACCGAGGTGATATAACCACCCCTCCTTCCGTATGCGCAGGAATAACCACCATTGGAACAAATTTACCCTTGTCAAGGACTTCCAGATATTCAGGGTTAACAGTCTCTAAATAGAGTCTCATTCTGAAAACCCATTCTTCATAGTGATCTCGGTTGAACATTGGGATCTTGAATGCATTTTTAGGAGTCATTTCAATTCTGGTCACTAAAAGTTTCTAAGTACCCAAGACTAGGCTATGTAGAATATTTATGTAGAACTTTTGCCTAAGTCGAAATTTCTCTAAGTAGAAATTTTGCTCAAGTCGAACTTCACCAAGTAGAAATTGTCCAAGTCGAAATTCTATGTAGAAAATCTCAAGTAGAAATTCTATGTAGAACTTTTGCCTAAGTCGAAATTTCTCTAAGTAGAAATTTTTGCTCAAGTCGAACTTCACCAAGTAGAAGTTATCCAAGTCGAAATTCTATGTAGAAAATCTCAAGTAGAAATTCTATGTAGAACTTTTGCCTTAGAATAATTTTTCTGCAGATTACTTTAATATTGAATAAACAATATTATCTCTTTAACACCTTTTGACTTTGAATGCTTTACTCACCTAACCCACCTAACCCACGTGCTAGGTAATGAATATGTCTTGTTCACTTTCGGCCGTGAATAATGCAAATCACAAAGTCCAAAAACACCTTTTTATTCTTTTACTATTTTTCTGTTTGAAAAGGAGATCAAAAAGTTGTTGGGTTGTCTTCTTTGATAAGAACAGATGATGAACACTCAAGAACACCAAATATGAAAGTACCCAGATTAATTCACAAAAATTAATTAAAATACATCCAAGCTAAATAATCACACCTGGAGTATTTAAATAATTTTTCAGATGAGTTTTTCACCACAAACGATTTAAAGCACACTTTTCAAGAAAATGAAAAGTAGATCTAGAAAATGAAAACTCACGATTCTTCTACTCAACACAAGGATCTATGTTTTGTATGTTAAACATAAAGCTCTGATACCAATTGTTAGGTCCAAATGTGTTGTAGAGGGGGGGTGAATACAACTTTTCGAATATGAGAAGCAATAAATACGATGCAATAAATGAACACACAGATTCAAGGAATATATTTCTTATATATAACTTGAAATGGTTGCTACAACATTCATTACAAAGTATGACAGAAGTTCAGAGAGAAGTGAATGATACTAAGCTCTGTGAATGCACTCTCTCTCTTTTTCTTGTGTTTCTCTCAACTATTGCTCTAACAAAAAAATTACACAAGTACTTCTATTTATACTACATGTAATCCATGTCCTGTAGTCTTCAAAGACTAAGATATACGTGGCCCAATGATGTCCACATAGATCTTGCCTTATCTTGAAAGCTTGGAAATCTGCCAATCAGAAGATGCCATGTGTCATGTTGAAGCTGCACTCTAAGTAGAACTTCTACTTGAGAATTTCTACTTAGTCATCTCGAATTTCTAAGTAGAACTTCTACTTAGAAACTTCTACTTGGTCATCTAGAATATTTAGTACTTAGAAAATATTCTGGTCTTCAACTTGAAACTTCAATGCACATCTTGAACTTGTGATATCTTCATGTCTTCTTTGTTCTTCACTAAGCTCTTGAATATGGATCTTTATTACTGACATAAACTTGCTATCAATGTCCTGACACTTGATGCAACGGTCTGGTTCATAAGTGACTAGTCTTGATAGGGTTTTTGCTTCTTGAATAAATTACCATATCCAATTACAAATGTGGCTTTCCAATATTTGCTTTCCTTCTTGTTCACTTGAAATCAATTGGTCTTATTGATACTGATAGTTATGATCTTGATTCTTGGCTTTCCAAATCACTGAGGCATGAACAACTTTGACTTGAACTTCTCTCAATGATTTCTTCTTGGATTGATCATAGTTAACATGTTGAATTGTATCAATTACCTTGTCTTCATTTAGTGTTGATTTCTTGTGACCTCTTGTTCTTGATTGTCTTCTGGTTAAGTATCTTTTCCTTTAGTTTGAGTTACGTTAGTTATAGTGTTACAAGTTTACACACTCTGCCTTTCAGGAAGAGGTCGCGGTTATACCCGTGGTCGAGGATATGGGAGTAACAATATGTTAGCTCGTCCAGATTCAACTGTTCCTCTAATAGGAGATTGGACAGTATTTCAAAATCGAAATCGAAATATGCAGCAATTACCTACACCTCTAAAGAAGGAAGATATACCTTCATCTTCAACCTATAAAGATATAGCAATTACTGATGCTTTTCAGGAGAAAGAATATTTCGAAAATCCTGTTACAGAAAATATTCTGTTTCTTGAAGAAGAAGACTTACAAATAAGTCCTAATGATGGTTAGGTTCTAAAAACCAGATATCTTGAATCAAGAGGATACCCTGGTTTGCATAATCAAGCCAGGCACCATTTAGAAATTCTATTATCAGTTACCGAATCGATAACTATTACCCATCATTACCAAAATAATAACCCTGAAAGTTTTATAAAATTTAGTAAATGCCATATCAATAAGATATTGTCACAAAGAGAATGGGGACTAAGTCAAAATACTGACAAAGCTGTTAGAATTGTAGAAGATAACTATGTTTACTTTAACTATTGGGATTATATCCAAGCTTTCACTAAAGCATTCTTGCTTTTTCTCTGTTAATCCTGACATGCTTAATAAGCAAGTTCCCAATTGGTTTTATGAATGGTGGTCAAAATTTGGTCCCTCTTTGGAAATCTTACACAAAGAACTCAAGGAATTATACAAGCCTTGGTGTGACAATAGTATAATAATCTCAAAATTATCCACGAGATTAATTTTTGGACAATGTCCATTTTATTCTTTAAAAAATTTCAAATCCCATGGATTTGGCGGTGGACTATATCAGTATCTAAGGATAAACAATTGCATATCCCAGTTCTTCAAAGAAACTTTTTTTACAAATGGTGGAACAAGATGAGCAGTGATGATATCCAAAAAATCGTGGTTTATATCCATGAAGTTATCTCAAAAGAGAAGAATAAAATTCCCACGAACCAAAGTTTTCAACCATTAATGGCCAACATGAGAGATTACTTTCAAAAGAAATATCCAACAGAATCAGAACAAGAAATAATGGTTCGAGTTATAGATTTCATGAAGGAACAATTTTTTAGCACTTTTCCTTCTCAATCCTCCTCAAAGGAAGATGATCAGTCAATGAAGACCACTTCTTCGCAGGGATCAATGAATTCTAATACTTATAATTGTCAAGCAGGTGAATCTCAAGCTGAAGAACCTGTCCAAGAAGACCCGCCTTCCCTATCAGATTATTGGGATGCCATGATTCAATTATATGCTCAGAAAAATTCTGGCAAAGGTAAAGATCCAGCAAATTAATTATGTTTACTCTAGGACCGGCCTTCAGAAAATTGAAGAAGAAAGAACGCAAAATAAAGCGTATTAAGAATCAAATTGATTATTATTTCTTGCAACAATCCCGAATGTCCTGGGAGGAAAGAAAAAATAGAACTTCTCAGCAAATCCAAGAAGATTTTGAAATGATCCATTTTCTCCATAACTATCTATGGAGTAAAGTTCACAAGAAGAGATTGTTACAGCAAAAACTCCTTTGGTTCCATAATCTTACAGCTTAAGGGTGAAGGCAATCATACTTGCTCAATAATTCAGACAATGGGAATCTGCTTTTTGAAGAATAATTCAACTGAAGCATAATTACAGCTAATGGAATCTACTTTTTGTAGTGGGAAGGAGCATTATGGAATGCTTTATTAAAGTTTTTTGTTTGTATTAATAAAGTTGTTTGTAAGATAGCATTATTATTGTGATGATGGGGCCCAGTGAGCACCCGGCAACAATAATGTCTACTTTGTTAAAGTTTTTTGTCTTTTTTGACTTTTGCATTATTGGCGTGCTAAATCCTGCATTCACAGTGCCTCTTACTCTCTATATATAGAGAGAAATGTATCAGTTCAGGATGTGCTTCTTTTGAGAAATAATATAAGTTTTCTTTCTCTCTAGCTCATGTGTTGAGCCTTTTCTTACTGTAAATAGATTTAAATACTGTATTCCTGTTGTTCTCCTGCTTCAACCCCCAGTTGGTATCATATATATATATATATATATATATATATATATATATATATATATATATATATATATATATATATATATATATATATATATATATATATATATATATATATATATATATATATATATTCTTACAGGCACCGCAAGGATTTTGGGTCATTCAAGTATTCGAGGTTTTTTTTTTTTTGTCAAGAGGAATATATTCCATAGATGGATTGCAACGAATACAATATTCGTAGGTGTTCTTTCATTCAAGAAAGTTTATCATCAAACCAGAAGACACGCATGTTGTCACTGGACGCTTAGACAATAGAACTTTAATGTCTGAGAAGAGACCACCCGATTGGTAAGAACTTTACACATAAAACGAAAAATTATAAGGAAAGGGGAAATAAAAATTACAAGTCCAACACTCCAAAAAAATGTATCATGGCCGATCTTCAAAAGTCTCAAAACCCAAATTACCAAAGTCCCAATTTTTCCATAACTTGTCACTAGCCCATTATGATAATATTTCTAAGTTTAGTGACGAAAAAAGTTACATTAGGAGTTCCAATAATTGTGAAACCCATGCAACTTACCCATTTGTTTACTTATGAATGATTGATGAATGAACTTCGCTGACCGATTCTGTTCATTAACATTGTTTGGCTCTTATCATTTATTAGCTGAATGAATCACATATTACTGAAATTTTAAAATATTGGTCGAACAATTCATGAAAATCTGAAGACCAACGTAACCCTTTCATTTTATTATTTTAGTTGCTTCTTGACGCTGTGGTTCTACTATTTTTCTTTTTAAACAAACTACTAAAAATTCATTACTCATATCTACCCTGCATAACAAGACTCCTTAATTTCTTTATTTTTGAATTATAATATTCTATTTGTAGGTATTATAGTTGAACTTATTTTTATGTACTATATGTATCATGAAAATATTGTTATGGTTTGTAATTTATAAATTTACATTAGATTTTACACTAGCGTTCTACCCGTGCTACGCACCGATGGGTAAAATTAGTTAATTAATTAATATAAACATATTATTGTAATCATAATTTAGAAAAAAAGGTAATTTTATTAAAATTTAAGTATAAAAAAATCTTCTATTTATACCAATTGCATTAATATCAATATTATCAAACAATTATCATAACATTCACATCCCCGCTTAAACATTCTAAGCCCCTCTTTATTACTTTTCCTTAATTTTATTTTTCGTTTGATTTCTCTCATTTTTGAGAATTTTTCAACCAAATTCATAAGTTTATACCTATATTTTAAGTTTTGTTCTTTGAAAAAATTGGTATATTTAAATGTGCAGTACAATGGGTTTCAATAATTTTTATTGTATTAATACATTCAAAATATTTGCATGAGTCTCGGTCAATTTTTCGAATATATGTTAAAAATCCATAAACACTTATTTCTAACGACAGTTATAAATTATTTCATTGTCTCTCAACGATATGAGAAAGGATCACTACTGCGCAAAATCCATTAAACGAACGTAATTATGATATATCAATTAACTAAACAAATCCAATATATCTCATTCTTTGAGTAAGATATGATTGTTAGAGTTTATGGTTATAATTTGAAATTATTTTATGTAATATTTTAGATATAAGACATATAATTTATTTATTTTTATTCAAATATTTCATAGAAATAATCAATACTAATTTAGTAATTAAAAATTCTATTTCTCAATCTCAAATTATATTGATATATTTAAGATGTGATTTTCTTTACTTTACATAGATTTATCATTTATGTTGTATACAAAGAATTTTTTTTTAACATATATTAAATTTTACTTAGTATGTTAAATCGTATAATATGTTATATTTTACTTAATTTATCATTTTAATTTTTAATTATTATATAAATAAAATTAATATTGTTTGCGTGTAGTAATTATTTTAATTTTGGCTACATTATTACTAATTTTGGATACAAAAGAACTCATATCTAATCCGAAATCCGACGAATGTGATTTTGGATTTGGATTTATTTTTAAAATCCAAAAAAATTTGAAATGGGTTTGGATTTTACAAATTTCGGATCAAACCCAACCCGTTGTCATCCCTATGCGTAAAATAAGATATTTGAAAATTAGTATCACCTATTTTTTTTCTATTTGACTAACATGTTAAAATAGAAACTGTACATGAAACTAAAATCATATGTGTAATATATGAATATGTAATCGCATTATTATATATATGTCCTATTTAGCATATATATATATATGTCCTTGTAATTTAATTATCGGGTTAAAAAATATGAAATTAATTTTCGTTTAACAGTGAGTATATTTTTTCGACATATATTAAAAGAAAGTGCTTACGTATATCTGGAAAATCATTTATGTTGTGTACATCCATACCATGTGTCTTTGGGATCTTGCATGAAAATGATATGAAATTATTTTGTGTACCCAAATTTTGAACACAAAATGCTACTAAATTACACAAATTTTCAAATCTTTTTTTGGTACGCGAAACGAAAATAATATGCGAAAAGAAAAAATATGACAATTACATGTAATGTCACTCTTTGCCAAAGTTATCTAAGTATTTTACTATATAATTGAAAACAACATTGAGATGCTACAAAATAAAACGAAGAGAGAGTACATAAAAATGAAGCCCTCCTGCTTTTTTTTTATAATTTTGTTTATTGTTAATATATATCTATGTTTGTTTAGAATCTATCTACCAACTTATTAATTTTTTTTACCTAAATTTAAGATTTTGTTGATATTAAAAATAAATATTATTAAACAACCAAGGAAATTCGATATCTCCGCTCTTAGATTAGGATATGAGAATTGAATACTATTACTTGAATTCAAGAATACAAAATTAAATATGTAATATATGGAAATGTTAAATCAAGTAACTATTATATTTAAATTAGAATTGTTAACTAACCACAGTTAGTATAATACGATGAGAATGCTAAATAAGGAAAACTTTTTATATAATATGATTGGTCTAAAATTTAGAATTGATCCTAAAATTATTCATAATTTTCTGATTAACTAACTGCATCTAACCTGGAATAAAAAAAAATATTTTTTATATTAGTAATCATTGTAGCATTAATATTTAAAAATAATTTTGATGAAATCGGATTGTTAATCTTCAATTTTATAACTGGATTATGATATTGAATTGTTATATGGGTTAAAATAAAATAAATTATCACACGTGATGGAATCCCATAAAAATTAATGGGGAGCGTGTTTTTTCCCGTTTATTAGGACATGATTTGCTATTTAAATATTGGTACCTTGCTACTTTCTATGCTAATGTTTCCATGTTGGTTGATTTATTACCATAATTAGCGTAATTCCATAAATATATAGTTGTTATTTAATAAAAGTGAAAATAAATTATATGAGAAATTTATTATCGAATACTTTTTGATTAAAAGTATATATAATATATAAACATGTTAAATTAAATAGTTATTATATTTAAAAATAATTTTGATGAAATCGGAATGCTAATCATCAATTTTATAACTAGATTATGAGGTTGAATTGTTATCTGAGTTCAAATAAAATAAAATTATCACACATGATGGAATCCCATAAAATTAATGGGGAGGGGAGCATGATTTTTTCCCGTTTATTAGGACATGATATTGGTACCTTGCTACTTTCTGTGTTAATGTTTCCATGTTGGTTGAGTTATTACCATAATTAGCGTAATTCCGTAAATATATAGTTTTTATTTAATAAAAGTAAAAATAAATTATATGAGAAATTAATTATCGAATACTTTTTGATTAAAAGTATATATAATATATAAACATGTTAAATTAAATAGTTATTATATTTAAAAATAATTTTGATGAAATCAGAATGCTAATCTTCAATTTTATAACTAGATTATGAGGTTGAATTGTTATCTGAGTTCAAATAAAATAAAATTATCACACATGATGGAATCCCATAAAATTAATGGGGAGGGGAGCGTGATTTTTTTCCCGTTTATTAGGACATGATATTGGTACCTTACTACTTTCTGTGTTAATGTTTCCATGTTGGTTGAGTTATTACCATAATTAGCGTAATTCCGTAAATATATAGTTGTTATTTAATAAAAGTAAAAATAAATTATATGAGAAATTTATTATCAAATATTTTTTGATTAAAAGTATATATAATATATAAGCATGTTAAATTAAATACTTATTATATTTTATTTAGAATTGTTAACTAAGTACAATTAGTAAAGTAAATATAGAAAAATAAATAAGGAAAACTTTTAATATGATAGGATTGGTCTGAAATTTAGGAATGGAATTTGATTGGTTCTAAAATAATTTCTCATTTTTTATTGACTAACCGCATGGTATGATAGACTCAGGTATTATAATAAAGGATTACGGGTGAGAAATCTGTAAAACTAAAAAAACATAAACAATAATTCAGAGATTACAAAAAATTTATTTACCAAACAATATTATCATTAAGAATTCATATTCCAGACCATTCACATATATTAACCGTTCATATCTATACTATTATATAAAAGCCGAAACATTAAAAGTTTGGCCGGTCGGTCGGTCAGTCGGTCGGTCGGTCGGTCGGTCGGTACAGTACCTGTTGATTTTACTTATTTATCCTTACATAATTACAGATAAAATCCATCATATTAACTAATCAATTTCCTTTTTCACGTTAAACATACTATCTTTTCTATTTTTCAATAACTAAAAATTTCCTTTTTCAAGTAAAATATAATATCTTTTATATTTTATCTAACTAAAATTTCTTCCTTACTAATCAATTTCCTTTTTCAGGTTAAACATATTACCATTTCTATTTTTAAATAACTAAATAATTTCTTTTTTAGGTAAAATACAATATCTTTTATATATTATCTAACTAAAATTTTTCCTTTTTTAAAAACACTACAAGTAATTTTTTTTATTAAAATAACATAATTATATTATAATTACTATTAGCTAATCAATTACCTTTTTAAGTGAAAACACGTTACCTTTTCTCTTTTCTTTAACTAAAATCTCTACTTTTCTAATTATATCACGGGCAATTATCTTTTTCAGCCAAACTATGTTACCATTTCTCTTTTCTATAATTAAAATATCTCTTCTTCCAATTAAATCACGGACGGTTCTATTTAATAAAAATAAAACTAATATTATAATACTAATAATTAACTAATTACCTTTTCAGCTAAAACATATCATTTTTTCAAATTAAATTCCCTTTTTCTATCTTTTATATTTTATCTAACTAAAATTTTTCCTTTTTAAAAAACACTACAAGCAATTTTGTTTAATAAAATAACATAATTATATTATATTTATTATTAACTAATCAATTACATTTTTTAGTCAAAACACGTTACCTTTTCTCTCACGGACAGTTATCTTTTTTAGCCAAACTTTGTTACCATTTCTCTTTTCTATAACTAAAATATCTCTTTTTCCTATTATATCACGGGCGGTTCTATTTAATAAAAATAAAAATAATATTATAATACTAATAATTAACCGATAACCTTTTCAGCTAAAACGTATCATTTTTTCTAATTAAATTTCCTTTTTCTATAAATATCACGGGCAACATTAATTTCTCATTTTCCAAAATCACTACGAGCAATTTCATTTAGTAAAATAACATAATTAAATTGTAATTACTATAAACTAATCAATTACCTTTTCACCTAAAACATGTCACCTTTTTAATTTTCACGTTACCTTTTTTATTTTCTCTAACTAAAATCTCTCTTTTTCCAATTATATCACGGGAAATTCTATTTAATAAAATAAAATAATAATATTATAATGAAAATAATTAACCAATTACCTTTTTCAGCTAAAATATATCATCTTTTCTATATTTTCTAACCAAAATCCCTCTTTTTCTAGAAATATCACGTGCAACATTAATTTCTCTTTTTCTAAAAACATTACGAGCAACTTTATTTAGTAAAATAACATAATTAAATTATAATTACTATAAATTAATCAATTACCTTTATCACCTAAAACATGTTACCCTTTTAATTTTCTCCAACTAAAATCTCTCTTTTTCCAGTTATATCATGGGCATTCTATTTGATAAAATAAAATAATAAATATATAATTACTAATTATTAATCGATTACCTTTTTGAACTAAAATCTATCACCTTTTCTCTATCCCCTTTTCTATATTTTCTAACTAAAACTCCTCATTTTCTAAAAATATCAGATAACATTTATATAATTATTATCAAATCATCTCATTTAAAAAATTAAGTCTCAAAAATTCATGTTTAAAAAATATTAATTCAAATTAACGAAAAAGAATTATATAATATTAAAAAAAATCCGTGCATCGAACGGGTTTTAAGCTAGTATAAATAAATTCAGATCTGCCAAAAATGGCCTAATCAACAGGAGGCTGGTGTAGGTGACGAGGTTGAGAGAGGCAGGCATGGTAAATGGGAGGCTCCAGATGGGTGGAATTGCAGAAGTTCTAAGTTACATGGTGGATGCGGATGGGGATGAAGTTGGTAAGAAAGCAAAGTATAGTTAGTAAGCATGAGGTACAAAGGGGGCGAAGATTTTCATAGTGGTGTAGGATATGACTCGAAACTTTGTAAGTTGGGAAAGTCTGTGACCAATTATTGCAAGTATTATAAATTACAAACTCCTATTTCACTCTCAGAAATCTTTTTAAACTAGTCCTATCCTAAATCATTTATGGGAAATTATGCTTTAATAGGTTTGCTCCGAAGAAAAAGGAAAATGCATGCACGTTGGGTCTTGAAGCTATCAACTAGCAACTTGTGATTATTTAGAATACAAACAACTGCACAAGACAAAAACTTGGAAACATAGTTATTTCAGTTACAAGGTAACTTGATAAAGAGTAAATTGCAGTCAGGAGTATTACACAAACACCAGCAGCATTCCAGTCATTACTAGTTTACTATTTAGTGATACTTGCTAAGGATAGATGTTCAGATTATTGTTTCGCCCTTCGACAAAAGAATATTATTAGATACACATCTTTAGCTACACGTTAAATCTGGTTGTCCTGTCTACTTGTCCTGGTCTACACGTTAAATCTGGCTGCAAAGCATCAGAATGTGTGAAAATGTCACCTACTTCATGAATGATGCAAAAGCTGCATGAATAATGTGAAAACATCACCTACTTCATGAATGATGCAAAAGCTGCATTAATAGAACTTCCAAGACGACTAGAACCCTGAAGTCCAGTTATAGAATGAGGCCCCCTCCAGATAGACTTTCGCTTTTCTGCAAAAAGGGATCCACACAGCTCCAATACCACAGGATTTTCAAATCGACGCAAGTTCTCATAGATTTTAGCTTTCTGATCAGCCTCATCCAGCAAATCCTGCAGCAGAACAAGACTATTTATTTTAAAACACTTACAGCTTTAACAGTGTGATAGAAAATTTAAATGTGCATTACTGGTGTCGATCAACAAAAACAGTTTACATGATAATGACATCTATCTCGATGGTCTTATACCGCATGATGCGAAAAACAATTGGCTGATGCTGAACCTAAAAGAAATAAATTACCTTGGGCTTTTGATGTTCGACTGCTGCATTTTCCATATCACCATGCATTAATGTTTCTTCTTTTCGAGACTCATTCTGGACATCACCGCTCACCTCCATTTGTGTCTGAAACTGTGTACTTCTTTCCTCTCCCAATCCATTACCATTTCCTTTTGTTTGGGATGTAACATCTTTGTCTTCCTTTTCCTCCTCTCCAAAGGAAGAGCTAGATAGCTCCTCAACATCTTCCACATGTTCCATCTTAACCTCCTCCCCTCTAACTTCCATATTGGCATCTCCATCTTGGTCATGAGAATTTTCTACACTTGACGAAGTATCTTCACCGCAAGGACTTTCAACTGCTGAAGCTTCCTAAAACAAAGATGCAAAAAGAAAGAACTGTTTGGTGAAGCATTATACTTTTATCACATTAAGAAATCTACAGTTAGTACAAAAATATGTAGCAACTACCAAAGTTACTTCATGGTTAACTAAACTAGATTGATTTGCTACTTGCTAGTGACTGTCCAGGATCCTATTAGTTCCCATGGCCAGACAGTTTGGGCAATAATCTACTTAATTAATGGTTCAAGATAAAATGTGGTGTGTAGGCCTTTTCAGAAAAATATATACCTCTGCTCGGGATTTTTGTTGTACTGAAAGACCCCCACTACTCTCAACATGATCATCAGCTGGTTGAGAATTCGCTTCACGCTCCTGCCTCCTCCTCATCATGATGCATATAGCACACATACAGTCGTCCTTGTGCTTTTTAACTCTGTCATGTTCAATTTAAATTTTCAGAGACTCAGTTTAAGAAGTCGAAAATAAAACATAGTAATAGGCTACAGCAGTACCTTCATATTACATTAATGTCCCTAATCTAATCTTATTTTCAATCCTTCAAGGACAGTATGTAATCTATGGTCCCATCAAATGGACTAACAAGTGGAACAGCCAAAGCATGGAACGAATACCTTGAATTTCTTAAGAGTTGATACAAATTTTCCAATAACACAACTACAAAAATATGATAACAAATTGACAGGAAAATAAACTAACAAGAGTACAAAAAAAAAAGGGAACACTACACATGAGAATTCGTATTGTGTTCTTTTTACATATTAATCAAGGCCTGGAGAGTTGTGGAGATTTTGTTTTTAGTAAGGAGACTCTTAGATGTGGAAGCAATCATAGACAATCTGATTGTATTTAACCATGACGATTATAAAGAAATATGAAGATAAAGAGGAGTTAACACATCTCACTGAAATTAAAAAGGGTACTTTACAAGATACAAAAACTCCTCTTATTTCATTAAAAAAAAAAAAAAAAATTATGGTTTATTCGGCACCATACTCAAGCAATCCGAGAACCACATTTCTTAGACTTCAACATCTTACTGCATCGCGTCTTTTCTTTCACATATGTACTCTTATAAGCATTAATTAAGAACAGAACCAACTTCTTCAGGATTTATTAGAGGAATGAGTCAATGCTTAGTAATCTCAGTAGTTTAAGGCTTGATAGGTGTACCCGAGAAAGTTTGGTAAATTACATACCAAACTGTCCGGTACAATTGGTCACAAACAATAAGTAGTATAATAATAACAACACAAGTCACAAACTTATTGATATTAACTTTTAGACAGTTTAGCAAGCCATCTTTGAACATCATTTAACGGTATCCCCTAACATATATAACATTCTATCAGATTCAAGCCAAAAAAAATGATCAGTATTAAATAAATGACAGAGTTAAGCCTGTGCGATATGCAGAAACATACTTATGACGTTTCAGGGTCTTTTGTTTCATGTCGCCACTCTTGACAGAAAATTTCCCATGGGCAGAAGCTGCCACATCTTTCAGATAAATGCTTTCAGTATCTGCAGAAGAGGAAATATTTAGTTTGCTTATGTGACATAAGATATGATAACATATGAAAACAAAGAAACAAGAGTAAGGTTTTGCTTAGTTTCTTGTGGTTACTTGTTTGTATTGTAACAAGTAGTCTAATTATTGATGATTAAAAAACCTCCCAACAGATGCATTCCTCTTCCTAGGCAGTCTGAAGCCTAAGAGTATGCAGACAATTCACTAGTACATAAAAAATTTAGCCAAAATACTACTCGAAAGAGTTTAAACTATAAAAATATTACAAACAGATTTCTTTCATTAGCAACATCATATAGTTCTTCCAAATAATCATAGGAAACTAACCAGAGGCTGTCGTATTGCTGGCACCCCTCCTGAACTAGATTAACAGTTCAATGGAGGAATAGTGTAGATTAGTTTATATATATTTCTACTTGACCGTTTCCATAACTAAAAATAAAATAGAATTAGGAGCTATGATGCCAATAAACAAATAGTTCTGAAACGCTAAAGTCTTCAAATCTATCCTAAAAGAACCAACTATACACCCATCAAAACAAAGAAAGCATATGCAATGATTAGATTACCCTGCTGTGGCTCACTGTACAACCCAGCTGCTGTCCAGTTCTTTGTGAAGTTCTTCTTCACCCTTTTCATCAGATCTACAACATAATCACCTTTATTGTTGTACTTGAAGCAGTTATTCCATATTAATTCCACGTCCTTGTACACGTCTTTTGAATTTAAGTACTTAACACCATTCTCAAGATTGCTGCATATTGTACCGAAATCCATTGGTGTATCAATGACTTCAAAATAGTCCTGATACTCGCACAACAAGAAGAAAAGAGTAACAGTCAACTTGCATATAGAATACATATAACGTAAGCATGGACACGGGTACAGGGGTGCGGGTGCATAGTATGGGGACACGTGGATTCGGAAAATTTAAAAATATGGGGATACGGGTGTGGGGGACACGTCATGTAAAACTACAGATTTTCATGTAAACTTCATGTTACACATAAAGAAAACAACTGACAGAACCAAAAATTGTATGAAAGCTAAATGAAATGCATGATTTTTTTCATCGAAAACCAGAAATATATAAGTATAATCTCTTTATTTATGCAAAAAAATGAACATGATAATCGATACTTTTAATATGCTTATTGACATTGATACTTAAATTTTGTGAAAGTAGTTGGTTAACACAAATTTTGACTATAATTGGTGAAAAAAATTTGAAAGTAGGATTGTGGAAGAATCCCCGTGTCCAACACAGGGACACGTGTGTCCAAAAATCCGACACGGGGATACGGTGGGTCACCCAAGTGTCCCTACTTCCTGTATCAGTAATATGGAATACTGAAATACCTCAATAAAGTATGACAATCTTGCCAAGGTAACTGCTACGAATGTACCATTGTGATACTTGGTAACAGCAAACCAAACAATGTAATATACTATCTACTATAAATTCAATTATCCATCCTCACAGCATATATCTTGGAACAATTTAATATTATGTTCATAGCAAACAATTTCCTTGATGTTATTTTTAGAAACCGTCCATTATATAAATGCATATACCTTTGTTCATTGGGCACAGATGCGTAGTACTAAAACATTAATAGATAAAGGATTAGCAGAAGCATCCTTGTGCATCGAAAAACAAGATTTGTAGAGAGGCTCAAACTTACAGGTATTCCTAATGCAATTGGATTTACTGGAGCATTAAAAGCCTCAGCTGCATCCATTTTCATCACTTTCTTAATTACCTGTGCAGCAAAAAATATGCATGAAATATATATATAAAGATGCATGGTAAGACAGATTTCACAAATCTATCATAAGGAAACCGCTCAAATGCAATCTCTTTCTCAGAAAAGAGCATCAGAAACTAAAAGATGCAAAACATGTCTATAAGGTACCTCCAGAGCAGTATCTAGCTCCTGCTTGCTGTACAGGAAATCCTGACGAGAAGCTGGCTCTTTCCATTGTGAAATCTCACCATGTAGCTGTCCAGATTTGTTACATGGAGTTAAATTTGAAGAACTAAAGCCCCTGGATGATTTAATTTTAATGCTGCCAGCCTTCTTAGACGTTATTACTGATAGACCAGGATTACTTTCAGGTAATGAGTTGGGGCTGTCTTCCACTCTGTCAAGAGCTGTAGCTTGTTTTTCCAAACCCACTTTATGGCTGTTCTTATCAGTATCGCTTTGTGTAGGTGCTTCTAGTGAAGTATGATGAGAGTCGAAGGCTTTTGAAGGTTTAATCTTAACTTTGACACGTGTGTAAACTAATGTTCCAGATGTTTTTTTATCAGCCCCGCCAGATTTGATAGTCGCAAGCCTTTCAGGCTGATCAGTTCCTGTTGAAGATCCTGTCCCAGCCTCCACGGCGGAGTCAACATCATTCTTCTCAAAATCATCTGTTCCAGAATTATCTTCTGCACTTGCATTAGATACATGGGGAGTTTCTTTGCCTGAAACCATCACCAAAGGCTTTTTAGGTCTGCCTTTCTTATTACCGCGTTTTCGTTTCATTTTTTAATACTACACAAATAAACAACTATTATTCAATGCAGTAAAATTGTGAATCCAGTATCTACATATATCTCTTAGCTTATGACTAGCCACCACAAAAAAGGAGTATTAACTGCCAATCTCCAGTACACAAGCAAAGAGAAACAGTAAGCAAGTATCAGTTGAACTAATAATAAGCACAAAATGAAGCTCGACTTCATGTTGTTTAAAAACCAGTGTATATAAATTAAATTCATATGTGTCTACTTTCTACACCTCTACCAACATTCGTCAAGAAACAAATAGACAGAAAGAAAGAACAACAATCAACAATCAACAAAGTAACTAATTACGTATCCAACAATACATTAAGTGTTCTATTTAAAGAATAAATAACAAACTTACATTATTTCCGTAAAAACAAAAATAATAAATAAAAATGCTACAAGACTAAACAAAATGACTCGTTATTTGTTATTTGATTCATAGGATTATTCGATGCTAAAGTAATATGGTACAAGACGGCACATTAAGATTAACTAAGCATTAAAAAGATCTGTCTTTAACTCAAAATGATTCATAGCATTTTACTCAAGAAGAACGGGAAAAATAAATAATAGGTCCCTGAATTATTCGTGTTTTATTGTCTAAGTCCCTGAACACAAGATTCCGTATTTTAGGTTCCTGAACTATTGTTTTTTCTGATTCAAATCCCTTCGTCATCAAGATTCTAACGAACGTTAGAATCTTGATGACGTGTCACTGACGTGGTGGCATACAAATTTCTAGTTTAAATCCCTGAATTTTTTCATTTTCTGATTTAGGTCCTTAAACATAAAATTTTCAAATTTTAAACATAAAAAATTTAAAAATAAATCTAAACATGATTATCGTTTATTTTAAAAATAAACATGATTATCGTTTAAAACACTTCAATGGTTGTCCCACGTACTTATAAAATGTACATCCTTATACATGATTCAATTTTATGTTCAATTTTTATGTTTAAAATTTAAAATTTTATGTTCAATTTCATATATTCAACTTTTATGTTTAAAATTTTATATTCAATTTTTATGTTCAGTTTTTATGTTTAAAGTATAAATTTTTATGTTTAAAATTTAAAAATATTCAATTAATTTGCCCCTGAAATTTAAAATTTTATTTTAAGGACCTAAATCATAAAATGGAAAGGTTCAGGGACTTAAACCAAAATTTGTTTTCCACGTCATCAAGATTCTAACGGAGATTCTAACGTCCGTTAGAATCTTTTTGACAGAGGGACTTGAATCAGAAAAAGAAATAGTTCAAGGACCCGAAATACGGAATCTTTTATTCAGGGACCTAGACAATAAAACACGAATGGTTCGGGGACCTATTATTTAATTTTCCCCAAGAAGAACTGTACTCTCGAAAAAGTGAATTAAGCTCCTATAACAATTTAACAAACAGCAGAATCATTTTTAATTCTTTCACACACGTTAGTTCATGTCCATAAGCACTCGAAATCTAGCAACTTAACCGGTGACAAATATCTCAATGTCGTATCATCACAAATATGTACGATATAATTCCGATAACTTCAACTGAACAATTCCAATAGTAATCTCAATCCAATAAATCGATACATAAATTTCTCCCCATTCATTTACAGAAACAAATATACCTCCTCTCCCATATCAACAACATACGATTATTATACAATTCCTCCTCGTATTAATGTTTCTGGTTTACGAAACACTCGAAAACACACTAAATACTTTAATTATACACAAATTCAACTCCAAGACAATCAATAGAAGCACATTATAAACCTCACACACACACATACAATGTAAACAAAGAGAGTGGATAAAGGCGGGAAATACAAAATTAAAATCCCCAAAAGTGAAGCCCTAATTCAGAGAGAGAGAGAGAGAGAGAGAGATTAAATTTGTATATAAAATTAAAGGAATAAAATAAATTTTACCTTAGTGTGTGTGTGTGTGTTCGCAGAGACGGAGAGGTCAGAGGTGTGTTGTGTGTTTCGGGTCTTGATCCTGAATGCGCTTCGGATCCTCTCTTCCACAGCTTCTAATCGACTATGTGTCTATTTATCGACTTATAAAACCCAAAAGATATTGTTTTTTTTTAATAAACCGAAAAAATATTGTTAATTCTATTATTTAAGGAAAAAATATTATTTGAGTTTAAAAAAAAAGTAAAAAAATTATATATATATATATATATATGAGTAACTGTAGATTTTGTTAAAATCAATTATTATTATTATTATTATTATTATTATTATTATTAGTAAGAAAAAACTTAATTTTTAGTTATTTTATATATTTTATCTACATTCAATGATTTTATACTTTAAAAAACTCATTAATAAAATATAATTGATAGAAAAATTTTAAATTTAATCTTGTTTTATAATTATTATTAACCTGTCATACACGTTACGTCAATATTATATATGCCAATTTTTGTTACGTCAATATTTTTGTATGTTACATTTACGAAAATTATATACCATGCTGTTTGCGATGAATTTTGAACTCACAAGTCATACGATAATTATAAAGACATAATTGTTGGTACCCTTAAAAAATTAAGAAAATTAGAAATAGATTAAAGGGAAATTGATTATAAATTCATTTCGAATTAATAGTTGTAGGAAATGGAGAGTTTATGGAGAAAATGACCAAAATACACCACTTTTGGCAATTCATTGTCCAAAATGCCTATAGGCGGTGCGAACCGCCCAAAATATCCACAAAATACGCATGTATGATATGCGTATTTAAGATTCTCAAATTTTCTTTAAGAACACGCATAATAGTCATGCATATACAGGAGAAATTAAACCTATACGCATGGAGCTTATGCGTATTTTTTATTTCTGTTGGCCCCGCAGGGGCACCTCCTCCTCATTTTTTTTTTAAATTTCAGAGAGCTATACGCATGGATAATATGCGTATGTTTCAGAAATTTTGACTACACGCATAATGTAAATGCGTAGTCTATTTTTTTAAAAAAATAAATAAAATGAATATGCATGTTATAAATGCGTGGACTGCTTCTTAAAAAAAAGGAAGAATACGCATGTCCAACAGGAGTGTAAGAGGATGCGCATGTTGAATATACATATCTGATGGGTATTTTGGACGGAATCTCGTGTAGATGGGTATTTTTTAATTGGTTTGAAAAGATAGGTATTTGGAAATTTCATCCGAGTTTATGTTACTATTTGTGTATGCAAATTAGAGATTCCCGATTTTTATTATGTTCTTTTCATTGAAAATATAATAAGTCTATACAAGTTGTACCGCAATATTTGGCTGAATAACAAAAATTACAATTTTTCATAATTATTTTTTGATTTACAAATTTTCAACCTATTTGCATAAGTTTTCCAAGTTATCCTTTTGCTCAAGCTCATTTACCATTTTAGTTTTTTTTTTCATTTTTATCCAATTTTGTTCTCGCATATTAGTATTAATTTTCTTTACAAAAAAATAAAAACCTGAAATGTTGGTCATATAACTATACATCTTCTGAAATCAAGTTGATATAGTCGTATATCATGTTAATAATACTCCAATTATTAAGAAAATGTTGCTTTTAGTTAGAAAAAACAATTCTCTTAGGCCATGTTCACTTGGATTGAATGGAATGAGGGGAGAATGGAATGAAATTTATACTATTATTTGGGGGAGATTGGGGAAAGTATATATAAATTTCATTCCTTACTTCATTTCTCTCCAAATAATTTGAACTAGAATTCTAACCCACATGTTTTGGAAGGAATGCTCCATTCCCAATCTTCATCATTTTCCTTACAATCTTCATCATAAAAAACTTCTTCTCCCTCGTATTTGTTCATTATTTCCCCCAACATCCCCCTTTCTTCATAAATTTTGTTTACAATTTTCATTCCATTCCTACCCCATTTCATTCTTTCCAAGTGAACACACCCTTAAAAATGCTTTTGGACACCAAGGTTGTCTCCCAGTTTTCTGTTGAAACATAATTTTTTTTGTCAAGAGTTAAAACATAACTAGCCAACTTATCCGCGCTTCGCGCGATTTATAAATTTTGATATAAAAGTATTGTAATAGATAAATTAATTTCTATTATTCTTAAAAATTGATTGGTCTCTTATGAATTTTTTATAAAAAATTAATTTAAAAATAATTTACATAAATTATTAATTGGAAAAATACTCTTATTATATACAAAATTTTGATAATCTTAAAAATATCACAAACATATAAAAATAAAAATTACAATATGAACGTAATATGTACGATCAAAAGTTACAAATATTGAATACAACTTAATAACGCTTTTTAAAGCCGACACCCCTTTCATAATATACATGTTCAATAATAGTGTAAGAATTTATTTAATTTGAATATTAATTTATTTACATGATATAATGAAACAATGGGTGTATAAATTTTTTATCAATTTAATCTTCCGATAAAATGGTTGGGTTTGTTCAATTTAATTAGTTTAGTCATAATTCATGTGTAATTTATTCATGTGCATGATTTGTTTACAAATTTCAGATATTAAGTAAAGATCCGTGTACTTCCATAATTTACTACGACTCCACAATCATTGATAATAAAGGTTGTTCGAGAAGTTAAGGTTAATAACATTTTTTTAAAGCCGACACCCCTCTCATAATATACATATTCAATAATGGTGTAAGAATTTGTTTAATTACAATAAAAATTTATTTCGACACAATATAGCAAAACAATGGGTGTATAGCTTTTTTTTTTAATCAATTTTATCTTCCGATAAATGGTTGAATTTGTTAAATTTAATCGATTTGATCATAACTCATGTATTATTCATTCACGTGAAAATTAAAAATTTGTTTGTATTATTTGCATACAATTCCAGATATTAAGTAAATATCTTGTACTTCCATAATTTATTACGACTTTCACAATTATTGATAATAAAAATTGCTTGAGAAGTTAAGGTCGTCTACCCTATAATTATCCGAAAAGAAATTATAGTGATCTTGAATAGGGAATAAAAAATAACGCAATATAAACCATTGTTAGTCGTCATTTTACCTAAAAATAAACATAACTATATATAATTAATATTTAATATTGAAATAATAACTATAATGTTCAACTAATTTGCTAATTTTTAAACAAATTAAATAGAGTAAATTTAATATATGTTTAATAGTTGTAATTAATGACTAATTAAATTGTCATTAATAGCTATTTAATGCAAGAAAAGAATTTTAATAAAAAAATCAAAAAAACGAAAATTCAAGAAAAATGCCTTGAACTGTTCTGGTGCATTTTGGATCTCCAGGCATTATAATATTTATAGATTACTAGTTGAAAATCAACCTACAATAAAAAAAAAAAGAGGTAATACTAAACATAGTCCTTAGGGCTATGGTTAAGCATACATCAATTTTGCACGTAATACATCAATTTCGCACAAAATTCAATATGATCATTTAGAAATTTGGGATGTTTTTATCTTTGAAAATTAATGTGAATGCAAGGAGTCCATTATTATTACTTGGAAAATTAAATTTGTGTTGCAAAGAGACATTGGGAAACTAAAAACAACTAAAAACCTTATAAAAGATGTTGAAAATATAAGAGTATTTAATGTTGGCAAATGGTCACCTGCAAACGTATGCAGGTTACTGTTACTTATCATACGGTTTCTCAGCCGTTGGATCAATGATCCAACGGCTGAGGTTTAAAAAAAAAATTCACCGTACCGCGGAAAGTTTCCGCGGTACGTGCCCCGTACCGCAGAAAATGCCCCCCTGTTTTCACACCAAAAACAGTACTGTACACGTACCGCGGAAAGTTTCCGCGGTACGGTGGGGTTAGCATACGGCCAGCAACCGTTTGCACTGGACCGGGACCCTTTAATGTTTAACCATAGCCCTAAGGGCTATGGTTAGCATTTCCCCAAAAAAAATCAAATTTTAAATGAACCAGGCCTGCAAAGATGAAAACAGGGGGCACTTGCATATCAAAAGGCTGTCCAATACAAAACACTGGCTGAACCTAAAACAGTACACACATCAGGAATTCTTTAGGTCTAAGAAGCCATCCTTTTTGGTGGGCTTTTACGCAGGACATTCCCCCCAAGTTTCTACTCATGTCTAGCAGAACATCTAACAAATGCCCGATATCCTACAAAGTAAAAACTAACAGTACTTGGAATTTCTGGATCATTATCTCCGGGAAGCAGGCATCCTCTTCATCTTGTTCCTGTAAACATATCAAGTACAATGATAACTTCCAGGAATAGGAATAGGCTACACTAGTCTTAATCATGCTTGTTATTGTACTATTTGGTGCCACGAAGAGACCAAGAGTATACATTCTACGCATGCTTATCAAAAAACTAGTGTGACAAAAGTAAATGTTTACCAGAATATCGCAACTTGCACTCCTGATTTTTCACTATATATGAATATGCATGTGTATGCATGTACTGTGTTAGATAAATCTTAATAGAACTAAACGTGAAACAATGTTATTCATCTTTTTCTGTTTTGTCCAAACATTTAGCAATCTACAAGTTCATACAGAGGAGATCCTTAACTAAAGAATGGTAACAATTTTGAGGTAATGTGAAATCATGCTATATGTAAAAAGGAAAGCAAGCTGATAAGGGGAGTTGGGAGGTATCAAATTTGCTTAATGGAAAGCTAACCTTGGAGGTGGAGCTTGAACCATCTTATTTCTTTTACTTGATCTAGTCTGCAATTTAAACAATTACAGACTCAGAGTTCGGTAATGAAGAAAGTAAAGAGTGAATTAAAGCATGGATCACTGACCTGTTGCTGCAGTTCATCCTCGGCGGTATCAGGGGTATCTGCAACCTATTCAGGAGCATAATCAGTAGTTATAAAGTTACATGCATGTAAATAATGATTTATTGATTCAACAGCCAACAGGATTGAGTGGATTACTTACTGAATTCTGGTGAAATGTTTTATCATGTCTTATCTTCTGTGGTGAACCCCTGGAAGCACTAGGTCCAGCCACATCCTATCAGGAAGCATTACCAGGCAAGCAAAAGATTCAAAAATATAAGTCTACTAACATATGACAATTTCTCTGTCCAAAAGATAACATATCAACTTACAATACTAGAGTTCTGCTTGTCCTGGGATTTCTGCATGGAGGATATCAATTCCATCATAGTAGACATCTGTGTTGCCATCTGAGCACATGTCTGCTCCATAACTGCCATTTTCTCCTTCATCTCACGTACCTCCGAATTAGCCTCTGAGACCATCCTCAGTGCCTCGGCACGGGTAGGCATCGGCCCTTTAGATTTTGACCGGGACGAATCCAACCCATTAGTAATCAGCTGACCATGTTTATCTTGTGCCATCATTTCTCTGAAATTTTCTTCTTTACTTTGTTGACAATATGAGGTTTCATGCTGCTGCATATTGTGGTCTTGGAGTTGAGACTACAATGAATATCCAAAAGTTAGGATGACACATAACTGAAATTCATTTACCAAGTACATGTAAATCAGGTGTTTAGGTAAAACGTAGATTAAACATTGAACATACAATCACAGCGGCTGAGGCTTTTATTTACAGCCTGCCCATCTCTGCGAGTGCGAGTTAATACAAATAGTTCAGATCAAGATGGCTACTTCCCATCAGGTCATTTTACATGCTATTTTTACGAGTAATCAAATAAAATAACATACAATTAAAGAGTAAGAGATATGAGGTACCCCTCATATTACATTCAGCTGTCCCAAGTAAAAAAATAGGATAAGACAGGAAGAGTTAACAGAGATTATCAATCCTATCCCTTTTTTCTTATTAGAAATCGTGCTGTAAAGGATGAGGTGTACCTCATGTACTCTATGAAAATACATCCTATCTCAGGCTCTAAAAATTAACAGTACCTCCTCCTCCTCACATAGACGTGCAAAACTCTTAGTGCCTGTTGCATGGTTAGACCTATGTTGTGCACGATTTGCTTTATTCCGAGCACTGCGTTCCTAGTAACATGCCACATATATTATCATAATCAGTTTCTATTAAGCACCAAAAAAATAATAGAAAGGACCTCAATTAACTATAAACTACACATAAAACATGGTAATGTTAAGTCCTTTAAAAAAATGATAAGAATATTACAGTTTTATCCAGAACATACTTGCCCTTCTGCAGAGCTCCAGTAGGAGACAAGAGCCACCCACTGATCTAGAGGGACCCTCTCATCACGATCAGCCATTCGTTCTTCATCAGTTGCATGAATATTGTAATGGGCAATCTTTAACTTAGCTTTCCAATCTTTCCATTTTCTGCTGAGGGACTTTAGGACCCAATCTTTACATATGGGGTCAATGTCAAATTTTGACTACACAATAAAAAGATTTCTTTTATTTACAGGATGAGAATAAGTACTTGCAACAAAAGGCTACGTTGACTTAAGATAAAGATGCTATCACCTCCAGATACCTGAACTTGCTGCCACATCTTTTCCTTGTTTGCCTCAGGCACTGCCCTCCAGTCAGCATATACAAGTGGTGCTGTAATCCCATCCCGTGCCACAGTGCCCAGAAAACTTATTAGCTTAGATGCTTCGTCGCCAACAGGCTGCCCTGACTCGTCGGTGGTAATGTGTATACGTTTGCCATCTCCATTCCACAGCTTAAGGCAACGCGTGGGTCCACGGGTACGAGTATGCCTTTTTTTGCTAGTTGAAGTAATGTCTAGATGAAATATATTAGTTAAGAGTTTGCATTATTGTATATACTAAGAAGGTTAATCAAAAACAAATACAATGAACCCAGACTAGGCTCCATCCTTTAGGTAATTTATTTATGATGCCAACTGAAAGTACCAACATAATAACACCACATGGAGGAAGAATGCCAGCCAGTAGGAAAACCCCTTGGTGGAGCTACCTGAATGGATTTGGTTTCATGCAACTTGTTAAGGTTCATGTTGACATCATTAATTAGTTTGTAGTACCTGGTGCTTAAAACCTTAAAAAATTACCAAAGGAATCAACTGCAGGTTCAGTAATCCAAAGACTGAATCACACTATACAAAGAAACTGTGAAGGTCAGAATACGTTTTATAGCTTAAACTGTATATCTTTCATGAAAAATCACAAGTTACTACATCTGTCCATCAGGATATCCTCCCTTCAAAAGCCTTCGTATAACACTTAGTTCTCAACATGTGACATCTTCATCTGATTCTCAAAGACATTTGAGAAAGAGAATGCAGAATTATTTTTGGGGAGTAATGAGTATCACATATTATTGAAAAGTCTTTGAAATGGAACTGGGGAGTCATATTAATTGCACTATGCTTGACATGAAAACAAGCATAACTTAAGTGTTAAACTATGATAGCCGATTTGGAATAATGAAACCATAAGATTTAGATAAAAATTAATTTTTCTAAAAGCACCACAGTACAAACTTGGATAAATTTTATTTTTTACTCACAGAAAGAACAGTACCATTTTGAACCTCTGGTTGCTGCTGGGGAGCCTCTGACTGGCTAGAACTACTGTCAGGCTGTTGCACTGAAGGCCGTGGCTGGTTGGAGCTTGTGTTGTGTTGTACAGAAGCTTGTGCTTGGTTGGAGCTTGTGTCAGGCTGAGGTAGCAAAGAATGCGGTTGGTTACAGCTTTGCTGAGGCTGATTTCTCTGTCTGTTTGACTGATGTTGGAATTGTTCTAAGCTCAGGCTCCTCGGATCTTGCAGCTGGCAGGAAGTGATGGGATTATCTGGACTCACTGGATATCTTTGGTCAAGTTTCCTGTGTCCAACTGTAGATGCAGTAAAAGGTTGATCTCTATAGACTATAGGGAATTGTTGGGACTGCACTTGGATATGGTCCACCAGATTATCCAGCTTGCGGGCAGAGTTGTCGGTATCTGAATCCACTGAATAACCATCAATATGTCCATGTTTGCTATGCCTCATGTTAAATTCTACAGGAGGCATAATTCTTTGGTTGTTATTTAACAAGGCCTGATGATGATGCTCCTGATAAATAGAGTTGTCAGTATCCTGACCCACTGAAACCCTGTGTGCATGTTTGTTCTGTCCTCTACCACGTGTCGGAGGACCAGGAGGTTCCTGTATCTGGCTATAAATCAAGGATGGAGGTAATTGATGTGGGCCAATGTGACTCTGCAACTGGCAGGCAGAGTTAACAGTGCATGAACCATCTTTACATTCTTTACCACGCCTGCTGTGAAGGGGCTGCGAGTGTGAAGATCCTTCACCAGGAGAAAAGAACAAAATAAATAAATCTTGTTGTCTCATTGCAGAAGTGCATCATGTGAGAAGTTAAAAGGAATGGCAAGTGGCTGCTTGTTCCTAGAAATCAGTAGCCCTTTATAAAATAGTTTTGTAAATAAGAAACCTGAAAAGAAGAATCTGAAGAAAAAATACAATTTCTTTATCCTTAATGAAACCACTTTGAGCACATCCAGATGCATAACTGGATTTATCTTGTCCATCTTGTTATGTAAGGCATTACAGGAAGTAAGTGGAACACAATTTAGTACATTTCTATGCCTGCTTCTGGAAGTGGTAATATACTATTTTCTTCTATTGATATGAGCTATATATCCCATATAGAAGATACCCACATCCGCACAGAAGTAACCAGTGGCAACAAAGTGATCCCACCTTATGTAAAAAAAATACACATGAGAACAGAACATGTTTAAAACATTTGCTACTGTTCCCAACAATTGTTATTGGTTACAAGATACATGAGAGAATGTGCTTTGTTAGTGTATATGTTCATACATATTAACAAACTAAATTAGCCTACAAACAAGTTAAAAAATTACCAGTGTACTGTCTGGAACTAGGGTTCCTGATTTTCAGTTATTTGAATGTTTTTGTGATTTTCTGTTTTATAGAACTGTAAATGTAATCAAATAGAGATATAGAACTAGTATCTTAAGAGATTAACAGAGATAGATGAATATCAGATAGAGATTCAGAGAGAAACAGAGATAGCTTGAAGAAGAAGACATATTTTGAGAGTTAGTTATAGAGAGAGAAAGTGCAGAGAGTTTAGAGAGAGAGACAGATTTGGTGGAATCAGAATTCCTTTTCATAATATGCATAAACTGAATTACAACGGGTAGTCTACTTATATACTACTAGTCCACAGCCTTACTTAAGATAGTAAAATACCAAACTACCCTTACTAAAGATAGTGCCACCATAGGCTATTACTACTCAGCACTTATACTAATACAAGGATGGAATCCTGACAATCCTTCCCCCTTCAAGTGCACCATGTCCTCATGGAGAGAAATCTGGGAAATTAATGTTGAGCAGATCTTCATCTTCCCAAGTTGCTTCCTCAATGCTGCATCCCTTCCACTGAATTAACACCTGATTAGCTACCTTATGATCTTTCACAACACTCCTGGTATCTAGCTTCCTAAGTGGACTTAGGTCAAATGTTCCTTGTTCAGTCACTTGAGGTAGCTGTCTGTGAATTTTAGCTTGCCCAACAGCCTTCTTTAACTGAGACACATGAAATACTGGGTGCACTCTTGAGGTGGCAGGTAAATCCAATTTGTAAGCAACAGCCCCCACTTTTTCTAAAATCTCATAAGGCCCAAAGTACCTAGCAGAAAGCTTGAGATTCTTCCTAATAGCCACTGTTACCTGCCTATAAGGCTGCAATTTCAGATATACCCAATCACCCACTGCAAACTCCCTTTCCGACCTCTTAGCATCAGCATAGCTCTTCATTCTGCTTTGAGCAGATTCCATTACTTCCCTAAGCACAGACCATTGTTGCTGCCTGTCTGCTAACATAGTTTCCAGTGACGATATGTTAGTGTGATTCCTGCGCAACCAAGGTAAATGCCTGGGTTGTACACCATAAACAATCTGATAAGGAGTAGAATCCAAGGTGGTATGAAAGGTGGTGTTATACCACCACTCTGCAGCAGTCAACCAGGAAGCCCACTTCTTTGGCACTTGACTAGTCATGCTCCTCAAATACTGTTCCAAACACTGGTTAACCCTTTCAGTACAGCCATCTGACTGAGGATGATAGGCTGTACTCATACACAATCTAGTTCCAGCAATTTTAAACAATGTTTGCCAAAATTCACTTAAAAATAAACTGTCTCTATCACTTACAATAGATTCAGGTAGCCCATGTAGCCTATAAATCTGATCAAAGAAGGACATAGCTAAGCTTTTAGCTGAAATTGGGTGTTGAAGGCCTACAAAATGAGCATACCTACTAAATCTATCAACCACCACCCAAATCACCTCATAACCCTGAGACTTTGGCAATCCAGTTATGAAATCCATGGCTATATCTTTCCATGGTTCCTTAGGCACAATCAAGGGTTGCAACAAACCAGGTTGTTTAACAGTTTCACCTTTCACTTCTTGACAGGTACCACACTCTCTAACCCATCTCCCCACATCTTGCCTCAAAGTTGTCCAGAAAAAATACTCATAGATCCTCTTGTAAGTGGCCCTGTTTCCAGAATGGCCTCCAATACCATTGCTGTGCAGTTCTTGAAAGATCTGAGTTCTTAAGTCCCCTTGCTTGCCTATAACCCACCTACCCTGGTACTGAAGCAAACCTTGCACCATATAATACTGTTTTGGTCCATACTTATCAACCACCACTTCAGCCATAATTGCTTGCACTTCTTGATCACCTTCATAACTACTTATGATCTGCTCCATCCACAAGGGTATGACAGCTGTGAGTTGAGTACACCTTCCTATTAGCTCCCACTTAGACTCAGTATCAAGGAGTAAAGTTTTTCCTTGCCAATCAAACTTAAGTGTTTGAGCACTATAGTTACAATGAACTTCTCCTAGCTGTGCCAACCACTGTACTCCCAAAATTACATCCCATTCCAAAGTATCAAGAACCCAAACCTCAGTTTGAAATTCCAGATTATTCAATCTCCAGGAAAATTCTTCACATTTCTTGCCACAGTTAAGAGTTTCTCCATTAGGAAGACTAATAGAAACAGGTTCTGCTTTAGTAGTTTGCAAAGCCAATTCTTCACAAACTCTAGAACTGATCAGGTTGAGTGTACTGCCTCCATCTATTAATATCTTCACTTTGTTATTTTTGCAACTGCCTATAAATTGCAGAGGTTGCTTGACTGCTCCATCACTCATTCCCAAGGTTGAAAGTAGAATTTCCTCATTTTTCCAATCCTCCCCATTGTCTTCAGGATCTTCATCATATTTAGGAGCTTCATCATACTCTTCAATCTTTTCCTCACTGATCATTAAGAAACTCTGGGATTTTTTGCATTCATGGCCTTTGACAAACTTATCATCACAATAGGCCTTTCTGTCTTCTTTCCTCCCTTTGTGTATAAGTGAGTGGCCTTGGCTTGGAGTTAATGATCTCTGCAGTCTTACTAGGAATCAGCAAAGTGGCTGATTTTCCAATGGTACCACTACTGGTCCCTGTATTCAAGCTTTTGGTAGCTTGAGTACTCATGGTGCCAGTTTTCTGGTAGCCTCCCACATTGCTGTACTTCTTAGGTTGATTGCCCAAGGTATTCTCATAATACCTTGCTAACCTTAGAGCTTGTTCCAAAGATGTAGGTTCCAATAACCTAATCATACCTTTGATCTCACCTTGAAGCCCTCCAATAAAATTCTCTAAGAAATACTCTGTAGTCAGCCCTGGTATCTTCTTAAGAAGCTGTCCTCTAATTCTTTCAAATTCATCATAGTAATCCTCCACTGAACTGATTTGTTGCAGCCTTTTAAATTTGTCAAAGACTAAATCAGTGTCAAGTTGCCCAAACCTAGCTGTAAAAGCATCTGAAAACTGTTGCCAAGTAGCTCTCTCTTGACCTATCATAAAGGACTTGTACCATGACCTTGGTACTCCATTTAAGTGCATTGCTGCAATTGCAGCTCTCTTTCCATCACTCACCTCATAGATAGAGAAATATTCTTCACAATCTCTCAACCATTCCAAGGCATCTGTTCCTTCTTTATAGACTGGAAAGGTCAATTTGAGATGCCTTAGACTTTGATTATCCTTCAGTACTTCCCTATCTCTGTTGACAAGTGTAAATCTCGTATCCTCCTCCAGGTTAACTTGCTGCTGATACAACTTTTGTCTTTCAACAGCAGCAGCATGTAGAGGATCTCTGAACATTCCTTTACTAGAAGAGCCAGGCACCACATTCTCTTTGTAATCCTCCTCTTCCATCTCATTAAATTCTGCTTCTAACTTCTTTCTGCTGTCTCTTTTGTTCAATCCAACTATTAACATTTCAATTTGCCTTTGCAACCTCTCTATCTTCTCATCAGTTCCCAGCATATGACCTTGGATATCCTCCTGAATCATTCTCAAAGTACCTTGATGAGATGTCTCAGGAAATTCATTACTCCTATAGTAACTCATTCTCACAGTCAATCTATCAAACACCTTGTAGACAATACTCAACTCTTCACAGAAATCTCAAACAACTTCACAATCACCACAGATTATCAGACAACAACTCCTTTCAACAGATCACCACACAAATTTATCCACAAAGCTCACAAACAAACAAAACTTCACTTCTAATCTCAGATCAACACAGATCAACAGCAAAAACAGCAGAACAAAGCAGAGAATTCTATTCACCACACTAACAGTACTTGTCACTCCTAATTTTGTAGTTTTCTCCAACAATAACCACTAGAATCAACTTACTTAACTGGAAACGAACTCAATCAACACAAACATCTTCAGTTCTATCTAATAACAACAGAAATTCAACAGATCTAAGAGATAAAGCTAAGAACAGAACACCTTAACAGTTTGGAGAAATTTCTGACAGTTAGTTCGTTCTGCTCGGATTAAGATGCTGAACACAGTAGAAGCAGTAGGAGATCAAATCTAGAGCTTTGATACCAATTTGTCAGGAACTAGGGTTCCTGATTTTCAGTTATTTGAATGTTTTTGTGATTTTCTGTTTTATAGAACTGTAAATGTAATCAAATAGAGATATAGAACTAGTATCTTAAGAGATTAACAGAGATAGATGAAGATCAGATAGAGATTCGGAGAGAAACAGAGATAGCTTGAAGAAGAAGACATATTTTGAGAGTTAGTTATAGAGAGAGAAAGTGCAGAGAGTTTAGAGAGAGACAGATTTGGTGGAATCAGAATTCCTTTTCATAATATGCATAAACTGAATTACAACTGGTAGTCTACTTATATACTACTAGTCCACAGCCTTACTTAAGATAGTAAAATACCAAACTACCCTTACTAAAGATAGTGCCACCATAGGCTATTACTACTCAGCACTTATACTAATACAAGGATGGAATCCTGACATGTACACCCCGTCATACTAATACAAACTACCAGTTAAGGCAGTAAAAATCACCTCAATATAGGAAAAATCAGTGATAAGTTTGTGTTTCCGTAAAGGTTTGTATTTTCACACACACACACACAGTCACACACACACACACAAATACGCACTTGTATATGAACACACACACACACACTGACACACACAAGTATCTATATATATTATTAACTGTTCGGTAAGGTGATAACAATGAAAAGCATACAAGCACTGTGAAGAATGGATGAAGTGACATTTAACCCAATAGTAGGGGGCCTAACCTTTAACATTTCGTGCTCGGTCCACATACAACTTAGCATCAGTCCAAAACTTCATAAAATTTGTTTTCACCCGCTTCATAAGCTCCAAGACATAAGCACCTTTTTTATTGTACTTGGAGCAATTCTCCCAAATGAGTTGCACATCTTTAAACACACCCTCTGAATTCACATACTTGACACCATCTTCTAGGTTCTTGCGTATTGTACCAAAATCCATAGGCGTATCAATGATATCATAATAATCCTGGTTTAAGCCCCACCCCAAAATTTAATTAAAAAAAAAAAGAAAAAAGATATAGACGAGTCCATAGAAGTAATATTTTCAAAGAGTTGATTATCGCACATGAAGATAATGCTTTGTGACTGGAAGGTAGAAACTGTTAATATTCCATAACATACAGTATTTCTGAAAAACACTTTTGCACTAATTTTTTATCTTGGTCTGTCAATAAAACATAGCACACAAGTTGAAAAATATACATAGGCAATTCATTTTGAACTTATAACATCACGCAACTAGTCATAAAAAATTTAAAATACAAGGCCTAGATTTCTGAAGAACATAGTTATTCGATATCAAATCTATTTGCCACTAAGTAATATCATGATGACAAAAAAAAGTTCTACAATACAACAGGAACAAGAGCATTCAAGGCCTGAGCCGCAAAAGTATGAATTATGAAGCAACCCATACTTACAGGAATTCCCAGCAAATCAGGATCCACCGGATCATTAAAAGGCTGTGCTGCATCTGATTTCATAATTATCTTAATCACCTACAAGGAAAACAATGACCGCATATGTACGAGAAAAACTAGTTTCAGATAATGAATAAGGCAAGATAAAACATTAAGAAAATATATAATCTATAACATACCAACAGGGCAGCACTCAATTCTTCTTCATCATATTGAGGATCCTGGTGCGGTAATCTTGATTCTTGGCAACTCCCATTGCCTATTGAGTTCACATTTTTTTCACTTTTTTCATTAACTAGTTTTTCCTCACATAAATGCTGCTTCCCCATGCTAAAATCAGTTTGTAGTGTTTGTGTATTGATGCCATAGTCAAGTTCCACATGAACATCATCCTGGACAGTGTTAAGATCTGGCTCATTTTCAACCATCACATGGGATTTATTTTGTCTTGGCTTTCCCTTTCCACGCTTCCGCTTCATTGTTAAGCTACCACTAAAATTGAAAATTTTAAAATTAAAAGCGAAAGCTTGGGTTAACTTTCAAAAAATTCTTAAATAAATTTTTACTTGCACAATCTTAGTGTTTGCAACATTTTTATTGGTAGGATAAGTTTACAATATGCAAGTATGCAAAACAAACTAACAGCTAGAAACCTGAAGCAAAAACTTCAAGATGCAGAGGCACATAATTACATAACTAACATTTTTATTTGATTCGATGATGACAAATTTTACATAATAATGAAATTAAACTTAGAACTTGTAGAGTTACATTATACCTAAGGAATTGGTCCTGGGAATATATCACATTCTAGAGAACAAAATCCCAAATAAGTAGCTAACTCTGAGCATAAAAATATATCACATTCCAACTTACAACCGCTTATTACACATTGCCGCTAAGTTTCAAATAAAAATAAACCCGAAATAAAATTCAAGTGTACCTATTTATTTCCAGCCCAACCATTGAAAGTTCTTGTAACAGGAATGGATTGACATCATAACTAATTCAATTTGTTTTCATGTTCAAATTACCACACTGATGTTAATTTCCGATCATCATTCTAAACATTAACCCCACAAATCATTTTAGAGAAACCAAGTAAAAATGGGCCAGACCCACAAAAAGGGTTCCAATAACAAATTAACAAAAAACCTTCATAATCCTTTTACACAAATTCTTCTAAGAAATGTAAGCTTTTTTCGATAAGCAACACCGAAAAATATGAGTTTACCTACCATAACTTAACAAATAAAAACAAACCCATCAAACAAAAACTAAAAAGATCCAATCTTTACTACCAAGAACAATAAAATCATCAACAATCACAGCAAAATTCAAGAAAACTTGCAACAAATTCAAGAAACACATAATACTTAACTAAAATCATGAAATTAAGTAAAATTAATAAAAAATAACACAAACCCATATGAAATTAAGTAAAAAATCACAACTTAAAAGACTGACCATTTGTATCTATGTGTTAAAGGGCTGAAAGTTGAAGTGTAGCAAAAGGGGGTCTAGGGTAAGTTAAGTCGTCACTTGGGGGGTGATTTTGTAATTATGTTGATTTTGTAGGGATATAATTGTCATTTACGTCTAAACAGAGATTTTAGTTCTTCTGGGAATAATTTGTCGACGGAGTCGTATAGATGTCGTTGTTTCTAGGTTTTGGTCCCAATTTGTGGGTGTTGGGGGTATCTTAAGAAAAGTAGTAGCTTATGACTTATAAGCATAAATGTCATATAAGTGATAAGTAGAGCAGAATGTTCCTCAGACAAGCGGGTGGAGTAAACTGTGGAAGTTAGAATTACCGCATAAAATTAAGCTTTTTCTTTGGAGGATTTGCAGGAATAATCTCCCTGTGAAGAGCAGATTGAGTAGTAAGGGTGTGAATCTGGCCCTCGATTGCCCTATGTGTAGTTCAGGGGTTGAAGATTTGTATCATGTCTTTTTTACTTGCCCTTTTGCCAGGGCATGCTGGCATTACACAGGAGTCTCTTATGATTTGTCGATGGAGGAATATATTCCATCTTGGATGATCATTAAGCTTGGGGCAATCCAAGTGGCTGAAGCTGTGAATATTGCTAAGGTTTTCTGGGGAGTTTGGTTCTTTCGTAACAAGTAACAAGAAAGTATGGGAAAACAAAGTGGTCACGGCTGATATAGCAATGGAATGGAGTGCAAAGTCTATCTCTGAGTGGAAGGAAGCTAAGGAGAAGCGTATTGTGCATCAGTCCAGTAGAAATAATGGTGCTCGTCTTGTCATTGCCAGGTGGAAAAAACCAGAGGTTGGAGTTCTCAAGCTGAATGTAGATGCTGCAGTCACTCCAGGAGCATCGTCGTTTTCCATGGGATTAGTGTTTCGTGATCACTCAGGTTCGTTTGTGGTAGGGAAAACAATTTGTGCTGACATGGTTCCTACAGTTCTTGAGGCGGAGGCTCTTGCTATCCTTGAAGGGCTTAAATGGTTGGTGTCTTTGGGCTATGATAGAGTGGATTTAGAGTCTGACTCCTTGCTTGCTGTTCGTGCTTTACAGAGTCCTCAAGATAACATTCTGGAAGTTGGTCATGTCTTAAGTGCATGCCGGTCTATTTTAGAGGTTAAACCAGGGGTCTTAGTTTCTTTTGTTAAACGACAAGTGAATATGGTCGCTCATTTAGTAGCTAAAATACCATGTTCACGACATTGTCAAGTTGTGTTAACGGCTCCTTCAGGTCTGGTGTTGGAGTCTCTTTTGTATGATATTTCTGAGTAATGAAGATTGTCTTTTATTCAAAAAAAAAAAAAAACTTATAAGTCACTAAAGTGTTTGGTAAATCAGAACTTATAAATCAGTAGAGTGTTTGGTAAATCAGAACTTATAAGTTAACTTTTTTTTTATTTTCAAAAAAATTGTTTTTTAATATATATCAATAGATAGATCTCGTTGAGTAGAGTAATTTGATATATACATATCAATTTTCTAATGAACGGATCAAAAAATATATGATTTTAAAGATTTGAAGGGTATTATATATTGCGTGTATCGAGAAATAATTTATAAGAATAAGTTGAATGTTAGGATTTTCTAACATTCAACTTATCAACATATAAGTTATAAGTTGAGCCAAAACTTAAATAGGCAAACACCCCCATAAGCTCTTATTGGCTTATAAGCCATAAGTTGCCTACAAAATGAAAAGCCAAACAGGCCCTTTGTTGTTTCACTCAAAAAATAAATAATGTACTGCATATTTCTTTATAATTAAGGAAATAAAAGAGAAAATTACCAAAATAATTATATCTGAGCTTGTTTGGCCCTATTTACCGATTTAATACGGCATTTCGTGTGAAGTATCAGCGGTTAATATCGCGTTTCGTGTGCCGTATCAGCAGCTAATACGGTGTTTGGTGTGCCGTATCAGCAACTAATACGGCGTTTGGTGTGCCGTATCAGCGCTGATACTTCACACGAAATGTCGTATCAATGTTGATACTCTTGCAGGCCCCGTCGGGGGCACTAAGATTTTAACCTAATACGCTACACCAAACGCCGTATCTCGTTGTTGCTTCACATGAAACGCCGTATCAGCTTCTGATACGGCACACGAAACGCTGTATCCTTGTGTTGCTTAACACGAAATGCCGTATCTCGTCGGTAAATAGGACCAATTTTCTGAATTTCAGTATTTTGGGTCTTTTAAGTTGAAAAATGATTATTTAGGGCCATCACCCGAAATAAAATCCAAATTTAAAAATGAAAATTTGAAATTTAAAATTAATAAAAATCTTTAGATTAAAATGAATTTACTATCTAATGATTTCAGTTAAACTTAAATAAACGTCCAAATTTATATTTATTTTGTTTTTGTCTGACTAATTTTATCTTCTTCTTTTCTCTATATTTTTTTTAAGTTTAATCAAATATTTCATTCATAATAAAACATCAAACGTTAATTTTAATTTTACCAACCAAACACGGATCTTATTGGGGTAGGATTTACGGTTAATGTACCAAGTTCATGAAATTGAAACCTTAATATCATTTAATAGTGTTTTAATTATTAAATAGCTTAAATGCACGGTTTTCTTTTGATATGTAATAAATTTTATTTTATATTATAATTATATTTTTATATAATAATTAATTTTAATAATTATTTTAATTTATTAAGAAATTTAAATAAATTTAATTAATCATTTGCATGATTTAAAACTTATGTTATGAAATTTAAATTAAATATGTTGTTTACGGAATTCGGATCTTAAATATTTAGTAAAGTAATTTAATATATAAAATAATTTAATCATTAAATTTAACAATTCTTTTTTTTATTACTAAAAATTTAACGATTATTATTCATTTTATAGGGATTTTTAATTTTTTTTAAAAATATAGTATGATATATTTAGGTATATATTAATGATTGAAAAATTATGTTTTAAATTAAAAGATAACGGATTTTGATTATAAAAAAATTTTAATAATTGGAAGATACTATATTTAATGTAGCAAAAGGAGGTCTTTGTATTTAGCAAAAAAAAAAAAGAAAAAAAAAGGAGGTCTAGGGTAAGTTAAGTAGTCACTTGGGGTGGGTGCTTCCATGGTTTGAGTTGCTTACTGATTTTGAATGATTTTGATGATCACAAAACAGCAAGTCAAAAGGCTTGTATTTAGATATAAAATAGCATGCTATTTTTGTATTTAAACAATCAGTAAGCCGAAATGTCCTACAAAACCAAATCAATAAGCCAAATCAGCAAGCCAAAGTCATAGTATTGATACAGTTTGGCAAGCCATTTACATAGAGACACATATCACAAACAGAGACACATATCATAAAGAGCATGTCATTTGTCAACAGTCCAGAAAGACCAGAACTGCGGAAATCATGGAAATTTTATAGGAACTGACTCCTAATTAGTTGTAAGGATTGTTTAAATATAGATATATTATATATAGTTGAGCTCTATTTAAACTTTTTCTTATCCTCAAAATTGATTTTCTAAATTATAGGAGTTTTTTTTTGCTGAAAACTCTTTGTCACTTATTCAAAACCTCCTATAAGTATTTTTTACTTCTTTATTTGCAAAAGAACAAGTCTTCTCTCTTTTACTTCTTCTGTCAAACGTTCAAATAACGTTTATAAACAACTCTAACAACTTGAAAGTTGGATGGGATCCAAACGTTGCAAAATTATTTGATTAATTTATGACCGTTTATGTAAACCTTATATATAAATGTTCTTGTTTGAATTTTCGGTTGCTAAAAAATCTAAGCACAACAAAAACATATACAACTCAGTTTTACTTTGCAAAATCTTTCACCTTATTCTCTCGAGCTCATTTATATATTTATCCGTATTGTTTATTTAGAGAATCCATGGTTTGAGTTGTAAATCTCTTATTTGTATTGTTCAGTTTGTAATCAGTGTTTAGTTATTGGACACTTAGCTTGTAATAGTAGGGATTCGAGAGTTGTGCTAGAGAAGTATACTAGGATAATATAGCTTAGAGAGCAGATTCTGTTTCAGATCTATTCAACAAGCCATTTGTGTTAGCAGCTGGGTTAAAGGGTGATATATTATTGTATTTTGTAATCATTTTATTATTGATCAATAATATACTCTCTTACCAGGTTGGTAAGGGACCAGGACGTACACCATAAGGGATTAGGGGTCGAACCTGGCTAAAAGATTGTGGTGTTCTATATTTTTCTTGCACTTTACATACTGCTTGCTTGTGCATTCAACTTGCCATTTACATTCAGCGTACCATTTGCATCTATTTAAATTGAAATCAGTAAGCTATTTCTGGTAATTATTAAAATTAGATATAGTTAGCTATTTACACCTATCCACTCCCTTGTAGGTGTGCATTTTCATAAATTTATATTTGTTTCGTTTTTATTGGCAAGAGTAATTTTATCTTCCCTGTGTCCCACTTATTTTGTCCTAATTTGACTTTGTTGGTCAAACTCATCAAATTTTGGGATAAGTGTACTTTGTGATAGTAATTTTTAAAAAAGTTATAATTATCATCTGATGTAAGTAATTTTTATTATAAAATGGATCAATTTGAATAAAATTTGGTCAAAGTGGCAAAATAAGTGGAACGAAATAAATATATTTTTTTAATTTTAATCAAATATTTCATTCGTAATACAACATCACATGCTAATTTTAATTTTATCAACCAAACACCGATCTTACTGGGATACGTTTGGTTTAGAATTAACCTATCATTTGTTACAAAAACTTTGTTCACATTAAGAAAATACGATAAATCTTCTTCTTATATAATAAGAGAACAAGGGGATATTTTAGGGGCATTTTGAGCCAATAAACCCCTTCTTTAATTACAATTTTACCCTTATATATTACGAAATTATATTGATTTGCCACTTCCTTATTTGAAGAGAAAAAATAAGTTATTTTGTGTTTGTGGGGAATTGAACCAACAATCTCCTCTATATATTTCTTCCTCCAAACCATTATGCTACATTATGTTTTTTGGTATATAGTTAAAACTCTTTTTACATAAGTTCGAACTCTCTATTATCCTGTTTTAACTATTAGTTTAACTGATGAGTAAAAATAATAATGACAAATATTAGTTTCAAAATTTGACATTTTAATTTTCAAAATATGGTACGTAATTATATACACTAATTTCAAAATTTTATTCCACTCTCTTATTTTAAATGAGTTAGTATGTTTTTGTTGTAAATTGAATCATTTACCTCGTCCAAACAATTCATCCTTCCGATAATTGTAGTTGTAACATCCCTGTTTTAGCTTACATATTTTATTCTAATAAATAGAATTGTTTATTGATAATACGACTCATAGAACTTAAGATTCGTATGCATATTATTCATATACGTCAAAAATGAGTATATGGAAACACAGTTTATTTTCAGAAATGAGGAACTTCTCGGAGGTGATGGATAGTAACCTTACGAGGTGAATAGTAACCTTTGAGGAAAATTTTAGTGGCTTATGTTACAGATCATATTATACATGTAATTTTACCTTTCGAAATTATTCGATAATTTATCTCTGAAATTCCTCTGGACGAGAGTAGAACATTTTTTAGATTTTACTATATAAATGGTTATACTTCTAAAATGCGTAGAAAAAGATCTACACGTTCGAATTACGCGAATAAATAGTCCACGCGAAGGTAAGAAAAAGAGGAATACGTGGAAAATATGAGAAATAAGATTTGAGAACAAGAAATCGAGATTTTTAGCCACCAAATGAAGATGACGAATTTTTACTAATAAGAATGTAATAAAATGCTAAGTCAAATCTTGGTCAACTTTCTTGTTTTTTTTTTAAAAAAAAAGGGGATAAATAATAGATAATTACTACTTATCTTCATTAGTAAGCCAAGTTCAACTCATCCTCATCTCATTCTTGTTAGGGTAGAAGGAAAGCTTCCATGGAAGAAGCCATGGAGAAAGATTTTTATTAAATTATTATCTTGCTCTAAAATTTCCAAATAAATATATATAATATATAAAACATATATATACATATAAGCATAGTTGGATTATCAAGGGGAGCACAAGAAGATATGGTTTTGAGCTTGGGTTTGGAAGAGAAAAAGGAAGAAGAAGAGCTAGTTTCAAGGGGTATAATCCTAAATGTTAGTCACAGAGGCATGCCTGAATACATCTAATAACAAGCCTAAGTATGTGTAATGCTATGCATTACCTACATGACCTCTTAACTGAGGAAACCTCTAGTTGTAGAGTTTCTATTTGTTCTGTACTTGTAATAGGCATCAAATTCTAGTTGTGTTACTGTACCTATAAAGTCAAGAATAATGCTTGAAAGAAGTTCCAAGGTTCATGCCTCAAGCAAGGAGATAAAGACTGCCAAATAATCACAGTTGGGATTTGAAGAAATGAAGAATTTGCCTAAGTACCAATTCGAGAAGTACATTTGTCTATTCGAGAAGTCTAGCATTCGAGAAGTCAGAGATTCGATATCTCAGAAGACACTATTCGACATCTCTGAATACACTGTTCGATATCTCATTCGATATCTCAGAGATTCGATATGTCTATTACTCTATTCGAGAACTCATGGAGTCAACAAGTCAAAGCATCATTCGAGTTCTCTAAGAGTCAACAAGTCAATGATCTATTCGATATCTCAAGGACTAAAGAAGCTATTCGACATCTCAGGGATTCGATATGTCAAAATGCTCTATTCGATATCTCAAGGAGTCCCAGAGAAAAGAGCTATTCGAGAAGTAATTCGATATGTCAATATAACACTATTCGAGAACTCAGAGTTATCGATTAAGTCAATTCGAGTTCTCGAATTAATCACTTAGCCACTTCTCGAATACATTCTTGGAGACAAAATACTGAAGAATTGTACAAGTCAGAAACCTGCAACAAGCCAAGACGCTTTATTTGACTATGTACTATAAAGCAGATTGGAAAGCCTACAAAGAAGCTTGGAGAGATAAGACAAAGGGACAAGGAGCTAAAGAAGTGGATCTGAACAGGCTTTGCAAAGTCAAATCTGTAGCCGTTTGGACTCTTACTCAAATAAGATAGACAGGCTGGAAAGTATTTTATTTACCTACCTTATTTGTAGTAAGTAGGTGTATCCATGTCTATAAGGATACAGCCTTACTTCCTTAGCTAAGAGTGATAAGTTTTTCAAGATACATCTCAAGAAATATCTCTCTAAGAAAAACGAAGCTGAGAATACTACCATTTGTATTCACAAATTGTAGCAAAATCTTTATCTAATAAAATATTATATTAAAGTGATATTGTGTTGTGTTTGTCTTTGTTATCTGCACTTACATATCTCACACACTAAACACATATCTTGTTGCAAAGATTCAAGAACAAAGAAAAGTTCAAGAATCCATTCACCCCCCCTCTGTATTCTTTTACTGTATTCAATACTCAACAAGTGGTATCAGACCAGGCTGTTTAATCTAAACAGAAAACGATCATGAGTTCGAATACACCAAAGACTACAGGTACGGTGAAGGTCCCTAAGTTCGACAAAGAGAATTACAACCTCTGGAAAATAAAAATGCTGTTGTTCATCAAAGCTGCCAATCCTCTCTACCCTGACATCCTCAAGAATGGTCCATTTGTACCATAACAAGAAATTGCTGAATCTACAGTGGGCACAATAGTCATTCCTAGATCATATGTTGCAAAAGAGCCATCCAAATGGACGGACTCAGAGAAGGAAAAGGTTGCCCTAGACAGTCATCTCATTTTGCTAATCATAGACTCCATGGATATGTCGATGTTTGCTAATATAGCATCATGCACATCAGCCAAGGACATGTGGAACCACATCGAGGTGTTATGTGAAGGGACAGAGGAGGTAAGAGAAAATAGGAAACAGATACTGGTCACACAGTATGAAGCTTTCATGGCACAGTCCAAAGAAAGTATTACCGATATGTTTGAGAGATTTCACAAGCTGGTGACTGAGCTTCAAATGAATGGGAAGGTTTACAGCACTAAGGAATTAAACATGAAGTTTCTACTATCTGCACCAAACCATCTAGAGCAAAGGGTCATATCTCTAAGAGAAAGAGATTTGAACAAAGTCACATATGATGTGCTCTATGGGGTTTTAAAAACTCATGAGCTTGAGTTGCTTCAGAAGAGGGCTATCCAAGCCAACCAAGGCAGAATGATAAACACATCCTGTGCCTTGATTGTCAACAAATCCGTTCAAGACCTGGAGGCACCTACAAGTCAACTGAGAATAGAAGAGATAGTAGATAATGAAGAGACTGAAGAAGAAGTGACTGAACCTGTTGATGAAAAGGAAGAAGATGAGTTCTATACTCTTGAAGAGTTGGATGCCATGGAAAACACTTCATATGCTTTTATGGCTAGAAAATTCCCAAACATCAGATTTAAGAGGAATCAGCCCTTCAAGTCTAGATCTCAAAATCATTCATTCAACAAGAGCAAGGCACCTGTGAAAGCAAACAAAAACAAATTCAAAACCAGCTATGTGGATAGGTCATCTGTGAGATGTTATAGATGCAGTGACCTAGGGCATTTTGCCAGTGAATGCAAGAAGCCTAAGAAGAAGGATAAGGAGTTTCTTGAGCTTGAAGCTAAGTATGAGGCTCTGCTAAAGAAGCATGCACCAGGTAAGGCCTACATAGCTGAAGGGAAGTGTTGGGATGATTCTGATAGTGATGGAGAAGAACAAGAATTCTGCAACTATGCCTTGATGGCCAACTCCAAGGAAGAACCATCTGAATCAGACTCTCAGGTACCATCCCTCACTACTATAGACATGTCTGTTTCTGAATACAAATCTATGGTTGAACAACTATCTGTTGAGATGTTTAATATTCATACTAGTATGACTGCTGCTAATGAAGAGATTGCTAAACTGTCTACTAAGAATGAACTGTTAAACAAAAGAAATGAGGAACTAGAACTAACTGCTATGCAAATAGAAAACCTTAAACAAGAAATCGAATATCTAAAAAATAAGGTTCTATGTGCTAGTCAAGTTGAGAAAGCTCTTAGGGATGAACTAGCTGAAAATGAATTTAAATTGAAAACATTCAAGAATTCCTCTAGTCTATTGCAGTCCTACCATGAGAAAAATCTAGCTAGACCTAAGGCTGCTATTGGACTTGATTATGACACTCTCAAGCAGAGGAAAGGCTATGCAGTCATTGAAGATGACATTGTTGTTCAAGAGGAAGTGCCTCAGGTTTTGAAAAAGGCTGAGACCCCAATATTTAAAACACCAACACTTGAGATTGATGAGGATGCCTTACTCATTAAGCAAATGTTGGATGATGAAGATAAGGCGCAATCAAATGAACAACAAGCATCCTCTAAGAGTGAGAATGTCAAAACCAAAGCCAAGGAGTCAGTAGGAGGTAAACCTAGACTTGAGAAATTTGTGAAGTTTGTTTCAGCTGGGAATAATGAGTTTGAGAAGAAAGTGGCTAAAAAGAAACAAAACAGGAATGGCAAAATAGGGATTAACAAGGACAACAATTATGCTTATGTGCCAAATGCCCCTAGGAAAGTTTGTCAAAATTGTTTTAGCACTAATCATTTAACTCATGCATGCAAGAAACCATCTGGTAGTGTTGCTAAACCATTCTATGATTGCTCTGTGCCTTTAAGACATAGAGACTCTCCTTTTTGTGATAAATTTGATTGTATGCCATGTAACATGAATGTAATGACTAGTTGCTTTAATTTGAGAAGACAATTCATGGAAGGTTGCATCAGTCACAATGTTCACACACACTACACAAGAACAAAGTCTTCAAGTCCTCCTAAAGTTAGGAAGGTGCCTCTGTCACCTAAGTCTAAGAACCCTGATTCTAAGACTTCTAACAGTGACAAGAAGACTAACATCAAGAAAATTGATAAGCATGCTGTTTATGATAAGACTGTTGCTAAGCCACATGGACCCAAACTTGTTTGGGTACCAAAGGAGAAGTAATACCTTTGTGTTTGCAGGGCAAAGAAAGTGAAAGAAAGGTCATGTGGATTTTGGACAGTGGATGCTCAAACCATATGACTGGTGATATGGCCCTGCTATCACAGTATGAGGAGAAGGCTGGCCCAATGGTTGCTTTTGGAGATGACAGCATTGGCAACACACTGGGATATGGCAAGTTGGAAATTGGAAATGTCATCATTGAAAATGTAGCACTGGTCAAGGGACTCAAGCACAATCTACTGAGTGTTGGTCAATTTACTGACAGAGGCTTCAAAGTGAATTTTGACAAAGATGAATGTTTGATCACCCATAAAAAGACTGGTGACTTTGCTCTATCTGGAGTAAGGAAAGGAAGCCTGTTTGTAGCCAATATGAACTCTGCAAACAAGGACAAAATCTGTTGCTTTTACTCAAAAGCATCAAATGAAGATAGTTGGCTGTGGCATAAGAAGCTATCACACTTGAACTTCAAAGGCATTAATTCTCTAGTCAAAAGAGAGTTAGTAAGAGGCATGCCCACACTTGAATTCTATCATGAAGGAGTGTGTGAGGCTTGTCAAAAGGGAAAAATGAAAAGATCAAGCCACAAGTCAAAGACAGTGACATCAATAACCAAGCCCCTACAACTAATTCATATGGACTTGTTTGGGCCTGTCAATATTATGTCACTAGGAAGGAAAAAGTATGCTCTGGTCATGACAAGGAAGCAAAGGCCAACAATGCAAGTGTGATTGCATTAAGGAGTGATAATGGAACAGAGTTCAGAAATGCCATGCTTGAAGCATTCTGCAAAGAAAATGGTATTTCTCAACAATTCTCAGCTCCAAGGACTCCACAACAAAATGGAGTTGTTGAAAGAAAGAATAGAACTCTGATTGAGGCTGCCATAACAATGTTACTTGATGCAAAGATGCCTACATGTTTTTGGGCTGAGGCTGTGAGCACTGCATGCTATATCCAAAACAGAACCCTCATCAACAAAAACACTGGAAAGACACCTTACAACTTGATGACTGGAAAGAAGCCCACCCTAAAGTATGTTCATACTTTTGGAAGCAAATGCTTTGTGTTAAAAGACAACTCAGAATATGTTGGAAAGTTTGATGCAAAAGCATTTGAAGGAATTTTTCTTGGCTACTCTATGGAAAGAATTGCATACAAAGTTTATGTCATCACTCAAAAGAAAGTTATTGAAAGCACAGATGTGACATTTGATGACAGCAAACTACCTGGATTAGAAGAAGCCAATGATGAAGATAAAGATCCTTTGAAGTTTGACAATCTAGATGATTCTGATGAGGAGATTGAAACTGAATTTGAGCCCACAATTCAACAAACTCAAGTGAATGAAGAACCCGTGTCAACCAACAATGAAGAAACAAGCATCCAAGACACACCTGTGATTAGTGGAAACTTCACAGGGGGAGGAAATGTAAATGATCATGATCTGGATGATGAAGCAACATCAAGGCTGAGAAATCAATCTGAACATACAAGGAAATGGGATAGATCACATACTGCAGATCAGATAATTGGAGATCCAAATACAGGAGTGAGGACAAGGAGAGCAACTCTAAATGAATGTCTCTATGGTTGCTTTCTATCCCAAGTTGAGCCTAAAAAACTTGAAGATGCATTATTGGATCCTGATTGGATAATTGCTATGCAAGAGGAGCTAAACCAATTTGAAAGAAGCAAAGTATGGGAACTTGTGCCTGCACCAAAGGATAGAACCATTGTTGGAACAAAATGGGTTCTAAGGAATAAGATGGATGAAAATGGTGTAGTCATAAGAAACAAATCAAGGTTGGTTGCAAAGGATACTCTCAACAGGAGGGCATTGACTATGATGAGACTTTTGCCCCTGTTGGTTGCTGCACATTCTAATTTCAAGGTCTATCAAATGGATGTCAAGAGTGCATTTCTGAATGGGGAGTTGGAAGAAGAAGTATATGTGCAACAGCCACCTGGCTTTGAGGATCCACAATTCCCTCACTTTGTCTACAGATTGCTTAAAGCACTGTATGGACTTAAGCAAGCTCCTAGGGCATGGTATGATACATTGTCACAATTTCTACTTGAGAATCAGTTCTCTAGAGGCACACTAGACAAGACACTGTTTTACAAGAAACATGGAGATGATATTATCTTAGTTCAAATCTATGTGGATGATATCATATTTGGCTCTACAAATGAGAAGCTATGTGAGAAATTCTCTAAGCTCATGCAGAACAGATATGAGATGAGTATGATGGGAGAATTAACATTCTTTCTTGGGCTGCAAGTGAGTCAAAGGAAGGATGGCATTTTTATAAGTCAAACCAAATACATCAAGGATCTATTGAAGAAATTTGACTTAGAAGAATGCTCACCTGCAAAGACACCCATGGCCACTGCCACCAAGTTAGATGAAGATAGTAAGGGCAAGAAGGTAGATATCTCAATCTACAGAGGCATGGTTGGTTCTCTACTCTACCTCACTGCAAGTAGGCCAGACATCATGTTTGCAACATGCTTGTGTGCAAGGTTTCAATCAAATCCAAAGGAATCACATATGATAGCAATAAAGAGGATTTTCAGATATCTGAAGGGCACACCAAACTTGGGGTTATGGTATCCTAAGGACACAGGGTTCAATCTGGTTGGTTATTCTGATGCTGATTATGCTGGATGCAGAGTGGATAGGAAAAGCACCTCAGGTAGCTGCCAGTTTCTTGGACAAAGGTTAGTCTCTTGGTATAGCAAGAAACAACAATCTGTGTCAACTTCCACAGCTGAAGCTGAGTACATAGCTGCTGGAAGTTGCTGTGCTCAATGCTTTGGATCAGAAACCAACTTAGAGATTATGGACTTGTGTTGGAAAGAATTCCAATCATGTGTGACAACACAAGTGCAATCTCTATAGTTTCCAATCCTGTCAATCATTCTAGGACAAAGCACATTGACATCAGATATCACTTCATAAGGGAGCATGCAACTAATGGAATCATTGAGTTACATTATGTTCCCACAGAGAAACAACTAGCTGACATATTCACTAAGCCATTAGATGAAGCCACCTTCACAAGGTTGGTTAGTGAGATTGGAATGCTGAATTCTTCAAATTCTGGCTGAGTGAATATATCAACTAGATTGTTGCAGCAGTAAATACTTACTTTATCAAATGCTCAATATTTTTAAAGTAAGTATTGGCTGGATTATGATTTATAAATATTCCACAATGCTGCATATGTTGAAAATCATACATCTTTAGCTTGAAATTTCTGTGAAATTTTGAGAGAATCACTATTTAATTTAGTAGAATATTCTTCAGTGAATATTTTTGGTAAAATTTAAAAGATAGTGAAAATTGAATTTTATGAGTGAAAGTATAGTTCGATAAGTCAGACTTCTCGAATGGTTCATTGTTTAGTCATGGCTCGAGTTCTCGAATAGGCCTATCAAGAACCCTCCTGAGTTCTCGAATAGTGTCTTTTGAGAAATCGAATAGCACACTTTGAGTTCTCGAATAGAGTATTTTAGTTCTCTAATGATAGAGCTCTCGAATACTGTATTTGAGTTATCGAATCATTTGAAAAGGCTGATTTCTCGCTGACACTTAATCGCTTTTTGGATTTATATTCAAAATTTCATTTCGCTCATAAAAACATATTTTATTTAGCTTAGAATTATTTTCTGAGTTAAATAACTGCCAGCTGTGAGTTACAAACTGCTTGAGATATCGAATAAGCCTTTCTTGACTTATCGAATAGTTGTTTTATACTTCTCGAATGACTGACTTGTCGATACAAAACTTATATCTAATCGACAACTCAAGTCACTCACATATATACAATTCCACAACTGTTCAAATCATTTCATTCGATTTCTCAGGCAGCTAAAGTTCCAAAACCTCTGTAAACCCTAACGTCAAAAGCTAAATTTCTTCTTCAACCTTCATTCTCTTCTCATCTCTCTGTGTAACAATGGCAAATACCTAACTCACAATTCCTACCCACACCAATTTCATAGCAATAACCAACGATGTTGAAGCACCCAATGCAAACTTTAAGTGCTTCGTTCGATGGATGGCTGAATCATACATCAAGGATGCACTCTCAGCCAACCCAACTCTGTATCTAGATTTACTAGAACAGTTTTGGAGAACTGCTACTGTGGAGGTCGTGGCCCTAGAGAATGCAATAACTTCATACGTAATTTATTGCAAGATTCAGGACAAGGAAATCACCATCACTACTGAAAATATGAATCAAGCACTGGGGTTACAACAAGGAGTGTATGACAGTCAAACAACTGATCAGGAATTGGAAGATTTCTTTGATTTTATCAACTACTCAGATAGAATCAAGCTTGGAAATTTGAATAGGAAGTACTTGAGGAAGGAATGGAGCTATGTCTTTGCCACTCTTCTTCAAGTCTTCACAGCAAGGAAGTCCAGCTTTGATCAAATCAGCACACCTGTTCAACAAATAGGATATGCTCTAGCATATGGGAGAAAGATTGATGTTGGTTTGATCATAATGCAAGAATTGTATGGGAGACTTGGTAAGAACTCAGCCAAGAGAGGTAATGAAATTTTCTTCCCTCGCTTTATTCAATCTGTACTTAATTTCATAGATGTTAAATTGATTGAATTGCCTGGGTTAGACAAAAATAGAATAGGCTATCCGAAATCCATGACCAAACTCATTTTTGGTAGCTTGGAGACTAGGAATGATGTGGATGTAAGGCTCAAAATAACTCCCCTTATGGAGAGTTTATTTAGGACTTACCCCCACAACATGCCAATATGTGCCTCAAAATCTGAGTTAGCTAGGCCCAAGCATGTAGAGCAAAATGCTAACCCAGGGCCTGCTAACCAACCCTCTCAGCCAAACACTTTACCAAACACAGAGACAACTGCATCATCCTCTCAAAAGGGTGATGTTAGTAAAAAGAAGAGAAAACAGGTTGCTTCTGAACCTCTAAAAATCTTAACTGAAGCAGCCTTGGCTGTAGAATTAGGCATAGCAATTGAGGAACTTGAGTCACCCTTACTAAGGCCAAAGAAGAAGAAGAAGTCTAAAACCACCTCTTCAGTCACCCAAATGGCTGAAGTTGTAAAATCAGGGGCAAACAGCTCACTAGATGTATCCTCTCAACAGGGTGCATCTATAGAATCAAGCATTCTCCCCAATGCACCTACTTGTACAGAGTCAGCACATAGGAGTGATAAGGCTGGCACAACACTGAGTGGAGAGCACATCACAATTGAAACTCCCTCTATCTCTCAGGGGGAGTTGCCAAAATCTAATCTACAACACAATTCTCTTCCAGAATCTACCACTCATATTTCTTTGGAGCCTGCAACTCAAGCAATTGAGGAGCAAGGCATTGATCATCAAGAATTCTTTTCTCTTGATGAGCCAATGGATTCAAGTGACTTGGTGCATGACACCTTGCTCACCACCCAGGTACCACATTTAGATGGTCAGGGAATGCATGCTGGGGCATCTCCTAATGACACCATCACAAACACAGAGGATTCACTAGTTTTAACTAGAGACTCTGTGCCTGTGTCAACTACTGTTGTAACTCATCCCACTTCTGTGGAGACAACAGTAGCAGAGTCTTTTCATCCGGTTACAGAAGTTGCATCTGTAACTGAGGAGTCTAGCTTGCCTAGCTCTAGCTCTCACTTTTTGTCCCAATGGCTGAAGCCTGTGCAACATGACACTGCTTCAGGATCAGGATCTGTTCCACCACAAATGTCCATTGAAGCTCTCCAAAGCTATGTTGTGGATCAGATTCCCGAGTTTGTCAAAATAGCCCAGAACCTTGTCACCTCCAACATCTCAAACCCAGATTATGAAGCCATCCTACTATGCCATAGGGATGATGTGGAGATGCAGAAGGCCAAGATTATTGATGATGCTGAGAGAGATGGCAATGTAGATGCCTGGATGCAAGGAAAGTATGATGTAACTCTCAGTGAAGCACTTCAATATCTTAGAGAGGAATACATCACTTCACTGGGTTCAAATGCAAAATCCCTGTCCCCTAGTGAAGTGTATGAAGCTATCAATGATTCCTACAAGGGTTTTCTCAAGGCTGCACACTATCTTGGCAAGGGAGTCAAAACTGAAGTCAACAAGGTGAGTGACAAGACAGCCACTTCAGTAGAAGGGATAAAGAGGGCCTTTGATGCCAAATTTCCTCAACTAGACAGTGTGGTCAAAGATATCAGACACTGCAACACCACCTGCACCAAGATGGATAATAGTCTAGCTCTCCTTAAAGATACAGTCACATGTCTAGGAAGCAAATTTCAAATTTTATCTGATCAGACTACATATGCCAATGCCATGCTTAGGACACTCTTTGCAAATCAATATGGAGACAAGCTGGTAACTGAGGTTCCTGTGCATGAGCTGTCTAGATTTGAAGTGCAGAGACTTAAAGAACAATCCCTGTCTGGCTTCAAATCTAATGCCTTATTCAGTAAGGTAGATGCACTTGAAAAGGAGGTAGCTACTCTCACTCAGTCCAATGCTCATCTTACAGACAAGGTACAAACTCTAACTGAGCAGTTGAACGCTCAAGCCACCACCACAGCTGATGTTCTTTTGCATCAACAATCAATGTTGTCTGCAATGATGAAGCACATGGGTCTCCCTCTACCTGAAGAATCTTCAACCCCAAAGGTCAATACTACAGCCTCTGTGCCTGACAACAAGCCTAAGGGGGAGAAGAGGACATCAAGGAACTCAAATACAAAGGGGGAGAAACCACCAGTAAAGGGCATCAAAATCACTGAAGGTGCTCATCAAAGAACTTCAAAATCTCTAATTCATGTGCCTGGCAACGGAAAAGACAAAGTTGATGAGCCTCCTACTTCTCTGCCAGTTGTCACTCTACCAACTGTGCACATCACTACTTCCAGTGGTCAAAAGCAAACTATCACAACCACAGTGGTTGCAGGGAGTATGCCATCTGATAAACCTTCACTCTCCATATCTAAAAGTGCCAAGCCTATAGAAGTGAATGTGGTCACTGAGGCCAAGCTACAAGAAATTGCAAACTCAAATGTTTATCATGATGATGCATTCTTGGAGTTTCTGAAAGTCTCAAGAGAACAGGCTGGTGACACTCAATTGTATCTAAGGAGCTTAAAGGATCAGATCGATTACTTCACTATGGTACCTAGAAAAGTTGATAGCTCATGGCTCAAGGAAGTAATGATGGTAGCAAAATCCAGAATCTGGCATCTAACCTACAAAACTCTACATGCCTTGAAACATTCAGAGATAGATGCACTGATAGAGCTCATAGAGAAGAGGAATGTAAATGAAAACAATAAGAGTCTGTATGATGACTTGAGGAATGGCCAACCTTCAAGGCTGCCAGAAGTGATTAAGAAGCCATGGACCATCATCTATCAGTCTGGCACCAGAATTGAAGAGATTAAACAATTGGTCATTCCCAATGATCTCACTTCTCGAAATCACAAACTCATTATTGCCATCATTGATCTACTGCAAAAGAAGAAGGGGACAAGTACTGCTGAAGAGATAGAGGCACTGCACATTCTCAGATCAACATTGCAACTGGTGTAATTCCAGAAATGGCCAAGCCAAGGAGGAATAAGGATGATGAAGATGAAGGCAAGAGTGATGGGAGGAGAAGTCATCACAGGAGTGATAAGGGGGATGAGGACAAGAAGAAGAAGAAAGACAGCAAGGATAAGAAGGATGATGACCAAGGCAAAGTCTATGAGAGAAAGAATGGAAAACAGCAAGCCTTAGGCATTGCTAGCAGTAATCTCACCACAACACAAGACTCTAAGTCTAGGGTGAATGCTGTTAGTAATGGCCTACCAAAATCTAATCCCATGGCTTCTGCAACTGTTGTACCACCTCAAGAAGAGAAGAAGATTCAAGTCAAGAAACCATCTGTACATTTCAAAAAGCATACTGCTAATGGAATACTACAATGGTCCACAAACAAAGGTCACATGCTACTGCCAGGCAACCATGTCAAAAGGATCAAATTCAAACAAGCTACAAGGAAACCAAAGCTATCCAAGTCAAGGACTCTGACAATCTATCCAGGCTTAAAACTCCAACCACTAGATGAAGATTTTGATGAAGACCAACTGCAATTCTTACAAGCTCAAAGAATCTATCATGTTGCCATTGTTGATAACTGCCTTGAGATCAAATATACTGATAGAAGGGAAGAGAAATTCAAACAAGGAGGATGTCAACACTGGGGCAAACTACATGACATAGAAAGAATCATTGCATTGTTGAGCTCAGAAGATAAAGTGGAAAGAGTATGGAAGCTGGAGCTAATTGATTTTGTGAAGATGAAGAGAGATCATAAGGAGAAAATCAGAAAAGAGTGTCTTGAGAAATGGCTAGCAAGGGAGAAAGAAATTGAGAGACTGGAGATTGAAGCAGAAAAGCTAAGGGCAAAGGGATTGTGTAGAGTTCAGTTTAACCCCTATGTGGTGAAGTATAGGAGGAGAAATGGGAATCAGATCCACATCAGAATGAATCTACTCAACCACTATCCTACAAGCATTCTGAATTCAGTACTTGAAGATTTCAAAGACTCAATTTTGCTTGAAGAATTTGATGCTATGGCAGAAATAATAAAAGCTATGGATGAGAATACAAGGAAGGAGAAAGAAAGAAAACAGAAAGCATATGATGATTTGCAAGCCAAAGATATGGAAAGGGAAACAAATGACAATGGCTAGTACTTCATCATAGGCTGTAAGATTACTCACCCTGTAGTTCTATCCACATTGCTAATCAAAATTCATACATGTACTGTCAAGTTTTATCTTTATGTATGTTAGGCTTGTTATCAGACATGAAATTGTGACTAAGGGTCTTACTCACAATTTGGGGGAGATTGTTAGTCACAGAGGCATGCCTGAATACATCTAATAACAAGCCTAAGTATGTGTAATGCTATGCATTACCTACATGACCTCTTAACTGAGGGAACCTCTAGTTGTAGAGTTTCTATTTGTTCTGTACTTGTAATAGGCATCAAATTCTAGTTGTGTTACTGTACCTATAAAGTCAAGAATAATGCTTGAAAGAAGTTCCAAGGTTCATGCCTCAAGCAAGGAGATAAAGACTGCCAAATAATCACAGTTGGGATTTGAAGAAATGAAGAATTTGCCTAAGTACCAATTCGAGAAGTACATTTGTCTATTCGAGAAGTCTAGCATTCGAGAAGTCAGAGATTCGATATCTCAGAAGACACTATTCGACATCTCTGAATACACTGTTCGATATCTCATTCGATATCTCAGAGATTCGATATGTCTATTACTCTATTCGAGAACTCATGGAGTCAACAAGTCAAAGCATCATTCGAGTTCTCTAAGAGTCAACAAGTCAATGATCTATTCGATATCTCAAGGACTAAAGAAGCTATTCGACATCTCAGGGATTCGATATGTCAAAATGCTCTATTCGATATCTCAAGGAGTCCCAGAGAAAAGAGCTATTCGAGAAGTAATTCGATATGTCAATATAACACTATTCGAGAACTCAGAGTTATCGATTAAGTCAATTCGAGTTCTCGAATTAATCACTTAGCCACTTCTCGAATACATTCTTGGAGACAAAATACTGAAGAATTGTACAAGTCAGAAACCTGCAACAAGCCAAGACGCTTTATTTGACTATGTACTATAAAGCAGATTGGAAAGCCTACAAAGAAGCTTGGAGAGATAAGACAAAGGGACAAGGAGCTAAAGAAGTGGATCTGAACAGGCTTTGCAAAGTCAAATCTGTAGCCGTTTGGACTCTTACTCAAATAAGATAGACAGACTGGAAAGTATTTTGTTTACCTACCTTATTTGTAGTAAGTAGGTGTATCCATGTCTATAAGGATACAGCCTCACTTCCTTAGATAAGAGTGATAAGTTTTTCAAGATACATCTCAAGAAATATCTCTAAGAAAAACGAAGCTGAGAATACTACCATTTGTATTCACAGATTGTAGCAAAATCTTTATCTAATAAAATATTAGATTAAAGTGATATTGTGTTGTGTTTGTCTTTGTTATCTGCACTTACATATCTCACACACTAAACACATATCTTGTTGCAAAGATTCAAGAACAAAGAAAAGTTCAAGAATCCATTCACCCCCCCTCTGTATTCTTTTACTGTATTCAATACTCAACACTAAACATGAATCTTTCTATTTCAATGATTTTTATGATGTTTTGTAGTTGCTTTTATACATATAATATTCTGGGTTTATGATGTATACATAGAGATTAGTATATGATGGTGGTTAGTAGCATGATTTAGAGGATTAAGAGTGATATTATATGATAATGAATGGGTTGGATTAGTATTCCAGATTTTGGACAGGTTCTGCCACTATTTTGAATGAATGGTTTGGATGATTTATGGTCATGTGTTGGTAGTGGGTATGTGAGGGAAATGTTCTACTCGGAGTCTAGTTTGCGTTGCCGCAAACGGTGAGGCGATTAGATTAACGAGCTAGGAGTTATGGCCGTTTTAGTATAAGTAGTCCATAACTTACGGGTTTAGAATAAAAATGAACTTTGGAAATATGTTTCACCTAGCTAGAGTCCTTAATTAGAACTGAAAATTTTATGTAAGGTGTATAGATGATTAAGAAAGATGTTTGTAAAATTTGGTGATTTATAGAACATTTTTGGATTTATTAAAAATGTTAGAGTACGGCTGTCTCGGTGAGGAAACACCACTGTTTTGACATTTCTTGAAAGATTTTTGTACCAACTTTGATCAAACATTTGACCTAGCTATACTAATCGTTTTAATCTGAAAATTTGAGGATAGAAAGGTCTTATGTTGGAGATTGAAATGGAAAAGGTTTCGTACGAAAATGTTAAGTTTTGGAATTATGAAAAATGTCGTAACATAGGGATTTAATAAGGATTTCTTAAGAAAATCATTACAAGTAGGTGTTTTGGGGCTTAAATAACTTGATTATAAACCTTTGACAAGATAGTTTTACGAATAGTTAACGTAGGCCCGAGAAGGTGAAGTGTTGGGCAGAAAATTAGTATAAGGATATGAAACTAGATTTAACCAAGTGCATACATAAGTGTAATAATGATTGGTTCTTATGTGTTTATAGAGTACCCGAGACATGGAAGGAGCGTGGATAGAATATCACTAAGAATCATTCAAAGAGGTGCAGAGGCCAAGGTGAGCATTTATCAAAGCTTTGCTTTATATATATATATATATATATATATATATATATATATATATATATATATATATATATATATATATATATATATATTACTAGAAAGAATTACATGATTTACCAGAATATGTGGGTTTATATGATTACGTGATGAAAGTACATACACGATGACTATATTATAGTGAAATGAAGTATCACGTGGTTATAAATGATTGTTATTTGAATAAATTCTCTCAAGTATGATCTTACGTGATAAGTGTTATCTGTTAAATGTGATAAGTGTTATTTGAATGAGTTATCTGAAATGTGCATATACTTGATATATGAGAAAGGTGAATACAAGATCACTGTGATGTATGAGCAATGTGAATACATGATGGCAGTATCATTGACTTTAAAAGGGTCATTATGTGATCGATGTGGATTACATGAAATGAAAATGTCAACGTGAATAAGTACATGGAAGGAAGAAATGAAACAGGATATATGATGTGCATATTGTTTCATTTGAGTCCCACTAAATAAAGGCGTTGTGACTGCCAATACTTTTATATCAGCAATGTGAATAAATGGTCTATCTAGCCATCAACGTGAATAGGAAAGTCCTCTGGACTATAAAGCAACGTGAATAGGAAAGTTCTCTGGACTATAAAGCAACGTGAATAGAAAAGTCCTTTGGACTATAAAGTAACGTGAATAGAAAAAGATCCCTTGAGGCCAAGAGATCCCGGAAGATACTAAAGTCAAGTTGGTTAGTCACAAGAAAGTAAAGAAACAAGGTGAAATAAAAATGAGTCTCATGCATATGTTGCATACATTCATAGTAAATGATCACTTGGATTTATTAAATGATGACTTGGAATTATTTGCGTGACTATGTGTTGACAAGGTGCACTAACATGTTCTTTGAAAATATATGGTGATATTATGAATTTCTCCTATACGTGCTGGTTGTATATGATTTCTTGAATAATAATGAAATGATTATCTGAAATTAATTTATGTGAGGATAAGTCGACTACGTGTTCAAAGATATGATTGGATGATATGTACTCGTTATATATATATATATATATATATATATATATATATATATATATATATGATTAGCCTACAGGGTTCAATGTGAATGGCTTAACTAATTATCACAAATATACAGATGACCGTCGAGTCCATAGATGACTTCCGGGTTATATACGGAAAATATTCAGATCTTATATATAATTTTTTTTGTAATAATAAATGTGTAGATTAGAATCGTTGAACTGATAACAGGGATAAGACTACGGAAAGATACAAGGAGAGTTAGGTAAATAAAGAGAGAATGAATTACAGGTACATGTAATGACACTACGAGTTTTTACGAGTTAACAGGTATATACAGATATCTTTATAAAATGCGAAATACTGGATTGCCGGTTTAGAAATATGTAAATTTTACCAGAGTATATTATATGATGATATATGTTCACTGAGTTGCGACTCATTAAAATCGCTCATGTTTTTCAAGTTAATTTGCATGGTCGGCCAGCTGGATCTCCAGAGTCCCTCCTCCTCAGTATTTGCATATATAAATATGTTAAGTTTTTATTTCCGCTATTAAGATTAAACGTTGAGTTATCGTGTTGAGTTGTATTGTATAGTTGTTCACCTGATCGGTTAGGACATGTTGAACTTGTGGTTGTTTTTCTAAAAAAAAGTTGGAATTGTTGTTTGGTTGTTAAATGAAATTTGATTTGGTTTGAATTACAGGTGAGTAGTCCGATTTACGAATACTTCATGCCGAAATTTCTAAAATTCCCCTGTATCAAAGTCTATTTTATCTAATTAATTCTAATAGTTGAGAGTATGCTTTAATTGCTAAGTGTTACGTGTATAGTGAGTCACATTTTCTAAAGTTTTCAGCTTCTGCATTACAAAAGTATTTTAGAGAATTAATGTATATTCTTTTTAAAAAGTATATTTTCAGTATCGGGAAGTCAGGGTGTGACAGTAGTACATATATTTTTGGTTTTTAGTTAAATTCTTTTAGATAAATTTGACCTCTTATTTATTTTATTTTTACTACTACTGTAATTTTTGAGCAAAAGATAATGGTGATTCACATTACTTTTAAAATTTTGTATTTTAGTTTACAAAACATGGTACGTGATTATGTATACAACTAATTTAAAATTTTATTTATAATATCACGTGATGTAAATTGGTTTGTTTTCAATTAATTCAACATTTCTTACATATAATATTAACTATAATATATTTTATATTTTTAGATAACAATATCTATACTATTATATAAAAGCTGAAACATTAAAAGTTTGGTCGGTACGGTACCTGTTGATTTTACTTATTTATCCTTGTTTAATTATAGATAAAATCCATATTAGAAAAGGTAATAGCTGGAAAAGAAGTAAAAAAAGCAAGTTTTGAAAAGAATAGATTTTAGTTAGAAAAGATAATAGTCGAAAAAGAAGTAAAAAAATATAAGTTTGAAAATGAGATATTTTAGTTTAAAATTATAGAAAAAATATTACCTTTTAGCTGAAAAAGGTAATCAGTTAGTTATTAGTAATTATAATATTATTAGTTTATTTCATTAAATAGAACGACCCATGTTATTTTTGGAAAGAAGAGATTTTAGTTGGAAAATGTACAAAAGGTGATAACTGAAAAAGGTAATCGGTTAGTTATTAAGAAATATAAAATAAGTAAAGAATAACTAAGTAATGGTAGCTGAAAAAGAAGTTAAAAAAAAAAAGGAAGCCTTTTAGCTGAATAAAAGTAATTAGTTAGTTATTAGTAATTATAATCTTATTAATTTATTTCATTAAATCAGACGACCCATGATATTTTATCTAACTAAAGTTTCACTTTTTTAAAAAATACTATGAGCAATTTTGTTTAATATAATTAATATTAATTATTCGATCAATTACCTTTTTCAACCAAAATATGTTACTTTTTTTCTTTTCTGTAACTAAAATCTCTCTTTTCACCTAAAACGTATCATCTTTTCTATATTTTATAACTAAAATCCTTCTTTATCTAGAAATATCACAGGCAACAATTTTATTTAGTAAAATAACATAATTAAATTATAATTACTATAAACTAATCAATTACCTTTTTCACCTAAAACATGCCCATGATATTTTATCTAACTAAAATTTCTCCTTTTTTAAAAACACCACGAGCAATTTTGTTTAATATAATTACTATTAATTAATCGATCAGTTATCTTTTTCAACCAAAATATGTTACCTTTTTTCTTTTCTCTAACTAAAATCTCTCTTTTAAGCTAAAACGTATCATCTTTTCTATATTTTCTAATTACAATCCATCTTTTTCTAGAAATATCACGGGCAACATTAATTTCTCCTTTTCTAAAAAAACTATGAGCAATTTTATTTAGTAAAGTAACATATTAAATTATAATTACTGTAAACATGTCACCTTTTTAATTTTCACGTTACCTTTTCTATTTCCTCTAACTAAAATTTCTTATTTTCCAATTATATCACAGTCGGTTCTATTTAATAAATAAAATAATAAAATTATAATACTAATAATTAATCGATTACCTTTTTCAGCTAAAACGTATAGATTTTTTAATCCCACTTTTTCTAGACATATCACGCGCAACATTAATTTCTCATTTTCTAAAAACACTACGAGCAATTTTATTTAGTAAAGTAAAATAATTAAATTATAATTACCATAAGCCAATCAATTACCTTTTTCAATTAAAACATGTCACCTTTTTAATTTTCACCTTACCTTTTCTATTTTCTATAACTAAAATCTCTCTTTTTCCAATTATATCACGTGCAGTTCTATTTAATAAAATAAAATAATAGTATTATAATATTAATAATTAACCGATCACCTTTTTCAGCTAAAACCTATCATCATTTCTATATTTTCTAACAACAATCCCCCCTTTTTTAGAAATATCACGGATAACATTTATATAATTATTATCAAATCATCTTATTGAAAAATTTAAGTCATTCATGTTTTAAAAAAATTAATTCAAACTATCAATACTATTATATAAAAGCCGAAACAAGTTTGGTTGGTTGGTCGGTCGGTACGGTACGGTACCAGTTGATTTTATTTATTTACCGATAAAATCCATCCTACTAACTAATCAATTTTTTTTAGGTTAAACATAATATTTTTGGAAAGAATAGATTTGGAAAAATTAGAAAAGGTAATAGCTGAAAAAGAAATAAAAAAGTAAGTTTTGGAAAGAATAGATTTTAGTTAGAAGATATAATAGCCGAAAAAGAAGTAAAAAAAGGAAGTTTGAAAATGAGATATTTTAGTTAAAAAATAGAAAAGATATTATCTTTTAGCTAAAAAAAGTAATCAATTAGTTATTAGTAATTATAATATTATTAGTTTATTCCATCAAATCAGATGACCCATGATTTTTTATTTAACTAAAATTTCTCCTTTTTTAAAAATACGACGAGAAATTTTGTTTAATATAATTACTATTAATTAATCGATCAATTACCTTTTTCACCTAAAACATGCACATGATATTTTATCTAACTAAAATTTCTCCTTTTTTAAAAACACTACGAGCAATTTTGTTTAATATAATTACTATTACTTAATCGATCAATTACCATTTTCAACCAAAATATGTTACCTTTTTTCGTTTCTCTAACTAAAATCTCTCTTTTCAGCTAAAACGTATCATCTTTTCTCTATTTTCTAATTAAAATCCCTCTTTTTCTAGAAATATCACGGGTAACATTAATTTCTCATTTTCTAAAAAACTATGAGCAATTTTATTTAGTAAAGTAACATAATTAAATTATAATTACTATAAACTAATCAATTACCTTTTTCACCTTTTTAATTTTCACCTTACCTTTTCTATTTTCTGTAACTAAAATCTCTCATTTTCCAATTATATCACGGACGGTTCTATTTAATAAAATAAAATAATAAAATTATAATACTAATAATTATTGGATTACCTTTTTCAGCTAAAACGTATAATCTTTTCTATATTTTTTAATCCCTCTTTTTAGACATATCACGCGCAACATTAATTTCTCCTTTTCTAAAAACACTACGAGCAATTTTATTTAGTAAAATGACATAATTAAATTATAATTACTATAAATTAATTAATTACCTTTTTTACCTAAAACATGTCACCTTTTTAATTTTCACCTTACCTTTTCTATTTTCTTTAACTAAAATCTCACTTTTTCCAATTATATCACGTGCGTTTCTGTTTAATAAAATAAAATAATAGTATTATAATACTAATAATTAACCGATTACCTTTTTCAACTAAACCCTATCATATTTTCTATATTTTCTAACTACAATCCCCCTTTTTAGGAATATTACAGATAACATTTACATAATTATTATGAAATCATCTCATTGAAAAATTTAAGTCATTCATGTTTTAAAAAAATTAATTCAAATTAATGAAAAATATTCATATAATATTAAAAAAATTCTGTGCATCGCACGGGTTTTAAGCTATAACTAAAAGATGAGATCCTTAAAAATGTCAGATAGTACAAAAGTTAAAAAAAATGCAGATAAGTTGAGAAAGATAAATTTCTTGAAAAAAGATCATATAATATATAATAATACAAATATAGGAATCAGTTCATATGTACATCGATTAGAAGTCGGATGATACACATAGATAAATTTTGGTTGGAAAGAATATTAAAAAATTCAAAATAAATTGTAAAAAGGATTAAAATATATAGTCAAGTTAACAAATATCTTAGAAAATAGGATATTGCATCGCATGCACACACACAAAATATTATGATCGATCATTCACATTACATACTCCGAGTTAGTTAAAATTATTTACCTAAAAAGATAAAATTTTAAAATATGCAACTAGTTTTTTACATACTGATTGGACAACACCTTTATTGTGAAATATTACGTGGGTAAATAACAGGTTTCTTGAGTTGTCAAAATTATAACTGGTATATGAATAAATATGTCATTCGTGTACGACTCATTTATTTTATGATTGTATTTTTAAATATACCTTGGAAGAGAAAGACATAAAAAGAACTTTATTCCTCCCTCTTATGTATTGACTAGATTCTTTAGGAAAGAATGGCAAAAAAATGATGATACAATATTAAAAAGAATCACTCCAAAAATTGATTTGTAGTGATGAAAAACACCAAGGAGAATTAAACTGAAAACCCCCTTATTATTTAAATTTTATGTTCTCTTACCCAAATTTATTATAATAACAAATTACTGGATATTTTCTACTTGTGACATAAATTTGTATAAACTGGTGTAAATGTGTTATACTATACCCAACACATATTATATCCAACACATTTATATGCCACGAAATATTTTAATTTGAGTGCTTATCTGAATAACTAAATCAAATTTTCTGTAAAACAAAATTGGGACATTATAACAAACATGTTTTAGTGGAAACTATAAAATCATGTATTAGGTTAGGGGACTTACACAATCCGAGATTCACAAATAACCAATACAGAGCACACACAACTAGTCGATTAGTTGATAAGATCCACCAAAATGCAGTCACACGTTATTCAAGTATCACTTCTACTTCTATCATCAATAAGTAAAAACAAAACAAGAACACACACAATATTTGACGTGGAAACACCCACGTTCCACCTCATATTATTAATCCAAAAAATTATCAATAATACATCAAAACAATAACACCTCAATGGTGTCCCAACCCGATACTTGAGCCAACAATGCTCAAGCATCTCCCAAACAATACCTAAGACTACATCTCTTAAGTATTCACACCTCAAACAAATACAATATGACTATGTATATATAGCCATCCAAAACTTAGCCACCAAGACTTACCATACTTGTTATACAAGTCTTACCGTACTTGTTCTACAAGCCTTCCAATTCTTGACACCTAATTACCCAACTTAGTGATCAAGACATACCATATATAATAATTGTCTACACATACAATTATTATCTTACCCATATATATCTTGGACCACCCAAGCCCAAACAATCACATTGGGTTGAAATCCAACATCTTGTCCATATATATTTTTTAAATCATAAAAATAAACAAGTTTACTTCAATTTCTAGAAGATGACCCATGCGTATAATAGTTAGATATCAATTCTGTTCATAGTCTTTTCTTTTTTAAAAGTTAATGTAAATATTTTATTAATAAATATTTAGTTATTAAGGTAACATGTAAAATCTTAAGGTAACTATAATATTGGATGCTCAGTAGTTTGATAAAAAAAACATGAAATGGTTGCATATCTATATATTCTAATATTAAGATATTGGAAAGGCAACAAAAGCATTCAAGGTATTTTTCTTGAATTTTCTATTTTTTGATTTATTTATTAAATTTCTTTTCTTGCATTAAATAATAACTGAATGACCTATTAAATAATTATTCGCTACACCTATTAAATGTATATTAAATTAACTTTATTTTATTATTTTTATTTTTTTTCAAGAAACAAGTTATAAAATTTAATATATTTTATCTATATAAAGATTAGCAAACATTATTTGAGCATTATAATTATTATTCAAGATAAAAATATTAATTATATATAATTAATATTATTTTTTTTGTAAAATGATGACTTAAAATTGTTTACATTACATCAATGTTTATTCCGTATTCAAGATCACCACTATTTACTTTCGGGTGACTCTATAATAGACGACAAACAATCTTTTTATTAGTGATTGTGAGAATCATTATAAGTTATGAAATTACATAGATCTTTCGGTTAACATAGGCAAATAACACCATGCTATAGGTTTTTACTTTTGCACATGAATAAATTATAAATGGGTTGTGACCAACCCGATTAAATTGAATAAACCTAATTATTTAATCGGCATATTAAATCAATAAAAAATTTATACACACGTCATTTCATTATGTTGTTCAAAACAAATTAATATTCTAATTAAATATATTCTTACACTATTATTGTGCATGTATGTTGCGAGTTTAAAAAAAATGTTATATTTTTTCATATTCAATATCTATAATTTATTATCGTAAAAATTATGTTCGTATTGTAATTATTATTTCATGTTTTTGATATTTTTCAGATTAAAATAATTTTAAATCTATAATGAAAATATTCTTCCCACTAATATTTTATGCAAATTGTTTCAACTCAATTTTTTAGGGATTCTTAAAATACCTATCAACTTTTTAAAAATTCTATAATTTGCACAGTTACAATAACCCTTCACGGTCTATTTATATTGTTTCCGCAAGAGTAGTTGTTAGATAGGGTCCTCAAAATAATTCACTCACAAAAAAGCAACGATTCACAAACTCGGGAATAATAATATTTAAAATATGGGAACATTGCAATTACACATCAAGAGACTAGATTTTCAGAGCACTCTGTTTTGAACATCCAAGCATTTGTAGTAGTGTGGCCGATTTTCGAGTACTGGGCCCGAGATAATCGATTTTTACAACAGTTGCATGGAACAAATTAATAACGACGAATATACACTTATAGTATCTTTTCAAATCTTTACCTTATTTTTCTTGCTTTATCTCATTATTACGCAAGAAAGCATCGGTAAGAGCATTTTCTGTAACCATAGAAGTTGTGAAGAGACGCATCGCCTGCACAATTATGTTACAAGTATATATATTTTGTTGGAAACTCTTATGATAATTTTTGGTTGAGTACCTCATTATAATAATATGATAGTAGTAGATTGTAATTCTCACTGAAAAGTGTGAATGAAGTACGATGGTTTGATGATTTACCTCAGTCTCACCCATGACTACTTCTTTCTGCACAATATTACCGAAAGGTATGTCCATCTTCTTGATAAGAGATAATCCTGAGATCGAAGACAAAGGTGTTACCGTCAGATTGTCCATTACCATGAAGCTTGAAGGTCCTTTGATAAATCCATTGGTTATTTTGGCTTCTACATGGCGAGATTTTAAGCTCATATGAATAAATGCCCTAGCTTTATAACGTTTATGAAGATCCAAATATGTTGGTTTTGTAGCATCATTAATACTAATTATCTGCTTATTCTGAGCAAGACATGGTACCAATTTTGAGTAGATCAAAGCTTCCTTCATCTCCGAAGATTTAAAGAGTTCAACGTCAATATCGTTGATGACTTGATGCTCTTTTACACGTTATTCATGCATTCCTTGAAGGGCAAATACAAATTCTTTTGGAAAAGATAACCAACTGGGAACGTCAGGAAGCTACATAGTAAATCGACAAAGTTATTAGCAGCTACTGCATATAACACCGTGTTGTCAATTGAGTTGATGATAAGCTTCACAGAAATTGTTTCCTCTTCCTTGGTTGAGCTACTGACCATTTCTTGACATTGACCTACATTTCTTGGACAATTAACCAATTTGGAAAAGCTGCAATTACTTTTATTATGAGGGACCGAATTCAAGAAGGCTTCAGTAAGCGGAGTCTTTGACATTAGTGATAACTTTAGCAGCTCCAGAATCTGTGAGGAAGAAGAAAGTAATACAGTAAGTGCATACATACTCAAACTTGTCCACTTTTTTGGGATACATCGAAGAAATTAAGGCGTAACATAGAAAATAGTTACCTTATCTTTCCCTACGTTTATAGTTCTTTCTTCAAGCATACACTTTTCACCTGCCCCACACGATTCAAGCAGGGTTAAACCTGCCATAATAGATATGGGCCTTACGTGAAGGTCATCAGTTAACATAAAACGAGTGGTAGATTTAGTGAAACTGCCTTCGAGTGTAGGGCTAGGACTTGGTGGTTCAAACATGTATCGCCAGGAACTTCCACAGCGACATTTACCATTTTGGTAATAATAACCAGGAAAACTGCAGTATACACATCCAAAATACTCATTACCATCAGTTTCATACAGACTGACTTTTAGGTCTCTCCAATAAATTTCACCTGCACTTCAAGGATGAAGCAGTACTTCCCTGCATATCTTGCTTGCTAGGAACTTGTCATCAAGATTCTCAACACTAGCATACAAGTTACTTGTACAACTGAATGGTTGATAACCAATGAGTTTGATTAATGCTCCGACTGTAATGGTCATAAAACTGAAGAGAACGTCTACAAAATTGTTATCCACTATTATCAAGAGTTTCAGACCTAAACTTTGTAATTCCTCGACTGCATCCATGGTCTGGAAGAATCAGAGAGACAAAATGGTAATCTGTAAGAAGATTAATGAAAGTGACAGAATTCTGGTAAGTTTTAGCCCTTCCCTATAGGTGAAAGAATCCACTATTATCTAACATCCCCGTTATGTTAGGAGTTTTTAACCAAAATTAGTGGCACTAGGATAGTACTGGGAACCATTGTATAATTTGAAAGTGGGTTCTTTCGTGAAGCAAAACTAACAACAGATTGAATTCTTTTATATATTATTAATACAAAAGCAATTTATGGGTCGTATCCACAACGCTCCCTGCATCAGCAGGCTTACTTAAGAAAATTTGTCTAGTCTTGAATGCCTTCTTAGTGACTTGCTAGTGAGTACACGTATAAACTCAAATCAAGTCAAATAATAATTTTGTGCTCATTTGATTCTTTTTTCTTAGTTATTATGAAAGCTTAATACATGTACTGGAATTCTGGGAGTATATAAGTTCAAGAAGTGAATTAAGCACAGTGGCAGTTTTTCATGTTGACTGAAGCCTATGAGCTCTGAATAACACATGCACATATACAAACAAAAACAAAATAATCTATGCATGGCGCAGACAGCCTCTGGGTTTGATCAATTGTTTACGACAGACAGTTTAACATGATACATATAAAGTCCTCATCCTAACATAATATTTTCGGGAGCATTTCTAGCTTAACAATTTCTTTGCATCACTAACATGAGGCTTTTGTATACACAACATACTAGGGGAAGAACAGAAGATGTCCAAGATAAACAATAGAGCAGAAGATCAATATGAAAGACTGTCTTTTCAAATATATACACAACTTGTAGACACCAAAACTGTAAAACATAAATACTACAAAAAATCGTAGATGAGTGATGAATAGAATAAAGGAAATTAAAAAAATAGGTGACCTTTAGATTCGAAGAAGATAAAGCTCGATGATGATTGTAAAAAAAACTCTCTGATACAAGCAAATTTAGGGTTATAGTAGTTAATATGTATTGAGAAAGCAATTTATAGCAAGATAAATGAAGGAGTTTGATTTGGATACCATGAAGAGTGAAGACTCAGACTCTGGATCTGGGAACAAAAGCATTTAAAATAACATAACACTGAAGTACTTCAGCTACAAGAAATATGTACTTCACCTTTTACTTTTTCACTTTTCTTTTAGAAATAACAAAATGTGTCACCCACTCAATAAAGTCTTTCCACCACAATCATCTCAGATTTATCCTGGAACAGATTTAATTTTTTTCCAACAGATTTAAAGAAGATACGGAGAAATCAAGTCATCAAGTACCCACATAGGTTCCATTTGGGGGTGGCAATAATGGTCCATATCCATTTACCTAACCCAAACCCGTCCATATATAGCAGCCTGAATCCAAATAATATTACATATTATATACAGTTCTGGATCGGGTCAAATTCACACATTTGTCTATATTACTAGCAAATATGCCCGTGCTTCGCACACGGTGATTTTTTATTTTCTATAGTTTACAAATATTGGTTAAAATTTAAATGGTTTTTACAAATAGTGCTTTGTAAATATTACATATCTAACATTGACTTGATTTGTTTGCATTTTTATTTTGAGATAGATTAACTTGAGATAGTAAATTGTAAAACGTAAAGCAGTGTTTAAAACTTAAACCAAGCAAGCATTTTATTATACATTCAAACTAAGAAAAACCAAACAATCATTCAAGCATAAAAACCAACAGCAAATTAAACAGGGAAAACAGAATCCAAAATCCATAGTAATTGAAAAACTTGCAATAAATTGAAATGATGACATAATTCGAAGATCGCCTTCACACGTGCAAGCTGTGCTAGCTTCAACAAAGAGGCAGCAAACGCATCATTCATTTCTCCTGTAACAAAGGATTAGAGATGTAAATAAGTTTGGTTAAATAGTTTAAATACGACCTAATAAGTGAAGTTTAATGTGTGAATATATGCTTAAATCAGTTGGTAGCATTACTGTCCCGTTTTCATTTTCTTTGAGGTGGATTTTGCAATATCCGGAGTGTTTCCAGAAGTAGCCAGATCAATGATACTCTGAAACGATGATATAGTAAACCATTAATATGACAATAAAAAAAATTATATAATATAACAGAAGTATCCAACCAAAGTAATAGTTATTTGTGATTTTTGACACTTACTCCTGAAAAGCTGGAGTTTATGAAATCAGCCATAGTTTGCTGTGATGGTGAAGGTTCTGATGCTGAAGAATTAGGATTATGGATGTCTGAAGCATCCGTGACATAGAATAGTTTACTATCAAGCAGAACATTATCAGAGCTTATTTGGACAGCAAAAATGAAATCTTTTCCGGTGATTCCACATATTGGTGCTGGATACCCACTGGTTAATCCCATCTGTACAAATCAACAACAATGATTTGTATAAGCCTTATATTTTTAGGCCCAAGTAACTTGACTGAAAAGAACTCAAATACCTTTTTTGTTTCAGCAATAAGATTAGTTGCAGTTCTACCAACTACAAGTTTTGCAGCTTTATCCTTGAGAATGAAGTTAAAAGCCTCCGTAGAATCTTCAGCTAGCACAACAATCTTGTACTTCTTCTCAGGAACGGGCATAGCCTTATGACATTCTGAACACTTGTACGGTTGTACCTACCCTCCAGTTTGTAGACACTACCGTCACAAAAGGTAAAGCTATCGTACCACCAGTTATCATTCTGTTCAACAGTAATGATCTTCACAATGCAATGATAAAATTTCTGTTGCATATATATATGAAGTTTATCAGTGTTGAAGATAAATAAAACCAAAGATAAATTGATAAAGTTCTAATGCCATATGTACTTTCTAACCTTCAATTCTTCAGTGTTTGTTTTCCCACCCTGCTCTTTCAGGGTTATGGTTTGAATAACTTGAGCAACTGGAGCTGGAAGTTGAGATGGTTCTACATTCTCAGGAATTTTGTAACCTTCTTCCTCTAGCCTATAGTCAGCTTTTTAACGATACATAATTAATTATTACCAGTAACTATATAATGGAATATAAGTTCTTATAAATTCAAAACTATTTACAAAAGACGGATTACAATTACCTAACCCTCATAGCATGGACAGAATCAGTATCGAGATTGAGAAAAATCTTAGATGATGGTAAAGTACTGATCTGAACAGAACCTGTAGGACATGAATAGTTTTACTTAGAGACATGGTATTCTATACTTGGAACTCTATATATCATAAAAAAAGTAATTTTAAGAAAATTCCAAACCAAAATGAAATTCAACAAAACAGAATACATACTCTTAAATATTTTCAACTTGCAGCTTGTAACAATTGCAATAATTGGCTTCTCTTTAATGTTATCATAAAGCTCATCAGTCGAGATAGAAAGGTTTCCCCAAACACTTACTTTGTGAGAGTATCTACATAATTTTTATTTAAACAAAAGCATATAATAACCACATATCTCAATAAAACAAAACCTATGGTTTAAATCAGAATAATACTTCAAACATATGCAAGTAATTTTGAATCTGAAAGAAGGAAGATGATAATAATACCGTCCATCAGTAATTCTGAATTTGACAATGTTTCTTTCACCAAACATTGTCTGTATGACCTTCACACGTTAGAAATCTTCAACTACTCCAATGACATCTATAATAGATAAAATGCAGTAAACAAAAAATACATGCAAGTAATTGAATTAGAAAGTAATGACAATAAAAGAAACATGTCTTATATTGATAACCTGTAGAGTATTCTGGACTTTCAGGGTTCTCATAGTTGTTCACAATACCAAACAATTCACTTAAATCGATGAATTCGAACTTGTGCTGTTGTGCATTGGGATCATGAAGTCATCTTAAGGAACTTTTTCAACATAAGTGGAATTGGAGAAGTTGATGATTATCTTTGAACTGGTAGGCCTTAAACTACCAGAAGCATCCTTTGTGTAAAAGTTAGAAATGATGTAAACACATCCCTCGACAATCTCAGCAACTTTTCCTTTCCAGTTGTTGGCATAAACAAAAGCATGAACATGGCAGTTCTAATTATACAAAAAATGAGGATTCGATATAAAATATGTTAGCAGTGAAATGATCGTGTATGTTCAAAGTGGTGAAAATCATATCAATATACAACTCGTTTTAAACTTACATCTTCATCGAGCAGGATAAGATTATATCCCTTCAAAGCATCTTTTCCTCCAGATTGGGATGCAACGGAAGCCCACATTCTAGTCACACGCACCTTAATCTTCCAGTTAGTGCGAGATGTGTCCAGAGAAGATAACTGATCAAACATTTTTTATGCTGTATCTGTGAAAACGTGATTTTTTATGATAAAAAGGAGATAACAAAGATAAGTAGAAACAGTTTATGAATGAACAAAATTAGTATGTCAAATAATATTAACTTACGTGGTAATGTAATGGCTGTAATGGATTGCAGGAAATGTAACAGATGTGTAGGTTACTGACAATCAGTTTGCTTATATAAACTAAGAATGAAATTAGGTACTTATAACTTGGTAATGTAAATCGGATATGAATGAATTAAGGAGGTGATTATTCTAAATTCTAACTAACTGATATCTTAAACTGAGTAAATCAAATCATTTTGAAACAAACAGTCTATATCAAATCCCGCGAAACATTGGGTTTGATTACTATGACTTTAAACGTGATGTAGATGGATAGGTTATTAAGCAAAAAAAAAGATCAAGTCAACAAATATAGTATTAATGTACTAAATTTTTTATTTTAGGATAGTAATCAATATTTTGGGAAAAATTAGAGGAATATTTTGTTTATTTATGGACAATTCTAATTTATGTATATATTAATGTGAATGACATTAACTGTAACGCCCCCTAATCCCTTACCAGGAATCCAGGTTGTCACATCCTTAACCATACACATACATACCTTTCCGGAATATTCTATCACCTACTCAAAATATAATCTACAACAATATTCATAATAAACTCCATAATATACTCCACGGGTTATAGCCTTAGAACAAGTACTTAATAATCCAAAGTTATTACACATCAGAGTATCCTCCAGAATCTCATTACAACCTCAAAGTATTAGATAATACAACATTAAACAACTTCTTTCTAGCCTACATCCTCCTCATATACTAGAAGGCTAACGTGCTGATTCAATTGCCTTTCCCCTTCCCTTTATCACGGTTCGCCGCACTAGTGCCAGCTCTGATTGCCACTGTTTTATAATATTTAAAATAGCAAGAATGAGCCAAAAATTGCCCAGCAAGTTTTATACACCAGAATCATATATATTTATACTCAAAGATATAATTTGGACTTCATCAATGTACTATTCAAAATCATTTCGAAAATATTTCCTCTTTTGATACTTCAATAAACATTTGAAACCTTATATTATCCTACCTTGGACAATACTCATATATATCAACAAAACTTCTTAAAGAAATGAACTCCCATATTTTCTTTAACATACTGAAATTTACTCACAAGAACTGAGTGATGACATACCTTTCATACTGCAATTAATACCCACCTTTAGTATTAATTACACTTATCAAATACTGCTGATGGACTATATTCAGGAGATTCTTATCCGCTTGGCTGTAATGAATGATCAGTCCATACATCTATCAATTTACTAGCTGTAGAAGGATGAGCCGACTGGCTCGGACCTCACCCTAGGATGAGCCGACTGGCTCGGACCTCACCCTAAATCGCATCCGGGCTTTCATACTTATTTGTTGGGCTGGCCACCGTACCAGTCTCTTACATTATCTCCAGTCCAGAACCTAGGGTACCAGAGTACCCATGGGCACCTTCAATACTTATCATCTTAGAAGTCACGTATAATTCCACGTGCACCTCAATTCATAATAACTATTATCGTTCGGAACAATGAACGATTACTACTTCCAATAAATCACTTTTCCTCTCGAAAGATAAGAGGAAATATATGAATGACTATTTTGATCATGGGTTCGAATAAAATGATCCAGATCAAATCTCTCATCACCTCCCATAATTAACATTACTCCCCTTAATAACAACATAGTTTTCCAAAACATTTTATCTCCCTTCGAGTATGAACAATGTACCTCGATACTTGTCCCAAGCACATGGACTAATACTCTTATACATACTACTGTACTTATATACTATCCGGATAACATTCATACCAATAATATATATATGCATTCAATTGCATCAATATCCGGTATTTGAGTAACGAGATAAAATACTTTCAACTTGTATTTAAAACATTTTGAACTGACATGTATCATACAATGAAACATATACACTCTGAACAATAGAGTAAGGTTTAGTATACTTTCCTGGTACTTTGAATTTAGTAGGGGCTTGTGGCGGAATCCGACAATCTAAACAAGTCAAGAAAACACGCGATTAATCCCCTATACGATCCACCTATAACTCAACGCTCAGACACTTAAGTCAATCACAAACAACGCACTAAGGGGTCCCTTTAGACTCGTACTAAGTCCACGTTAGTCGATAACCACTTAAGTGATAAGTCTGGTTCGAAACCAATCCTCGAATTCAAGTTATACTTAAACACTTATAAGTTTGGTTTCTAAGTCGTGTTCTTAGGGGTTTTCAATTGCGCAATCTCGGCTTACGCATTTTTATAAAATCGGAAAATATTCTTTTTAACTTGAAACCTTCGCATATACTTTGCTAACTGCATTAGAATTTATCCTCAAAATTCCATATTATAAATCGACTACTAATGGTCTCAATCATAGCCTCAAAGTAGGTACATTTCTGCAGTTCCATTCCCCGAACAACTTTCACTAAAACTAGCATAACTCTTAAACCATAAACTCTTTTAATGCGATTCTTGTGGCAAAATAAACTAGACATCCATATCTTTACAACAATATGCAGTGGTGATTCTAAAAATAGAATTATGGTCTCGGTTCTTAACTGTTTTCAAGGGTTTACAAAATTTCGCCATTACGACGGCTATAAACCGAACATTTCCATTTTAAATCACTCCAAACAACCAACCAAAGCAACCCATTCATTCTCAACATCAACCAACATCCATTTTACATCTATAAGTCCAGTGGTGAGACTAAAATCCATCACCCATCATTTTTCATATTTTACAAAGCCAAATAAACACTAAATCACTTAACATAATCTTATCTTTACACTAACATCAAAACTCCATCAAAACTCCATCAAAACTCACAAAAACTCAAAGCATGGTTTAGGGTTTTACCTTCTTTGAAGCTCTAACAACACTAACAAAGCTTGATACACCTTAGAATAGCCTTGGGTAGCCTTTACAAAGCCTAAAAAGCCATGAACAAATCATAAAAACAACTTAAAACACTATTCCTTACTATTCATCATCACTTTGTAAAATCTGTATAAAATCGAAAATTTAGAGATTGGTTCTCAAATTTTTACCACACCCTTTACTCTTCAAGGGCTTTCTTTTGAGTCCTAGCTCATCACCAGGGGATGCTTGAAGCTCGACTTCTTGATTTTTTAAGATGAGAGGTCGAAACTGCTATGGACAGGACAGTTTTGGTTCTCCAACTTGGAGGAGGGATTTGACTAGGCTAAACTCCTTTGTTGGCCATGAAATTTTAAACGTGTGTTCTCTATACATTGAGGAAGCTATAGTTCAAATTTGGTGATTTATGAATGGATAGAAGTGGAGATATGAATTTTTCTTTCATGGTTGCTCATGTTGGACAGTTTGTAGAGAAATGGAATTTGCTTGCTTTTTCTCTCTTTCTTTCTTGTTGACTAGTTGGTGGAGAGTGTTTGTATGATATTTTGTGTTGTATAGCAGTTATAGCACTCTCCTAAAACACTTGGAAAGTTTGTGTGGTTTAAAAGAAAGTTATGACAAGAAGCATTGTTGTCTTGTTCTTGACCAAACACCTCTTAAATCCATTTGTTTTTGATTTTCTTTTCCACCAATCCACTTGATATAATTCTCTTGATGATGTAGTGTGGTACTAATTCTTGGTTCGTGTTTAATCCATATTCCATTTCGTATTCGCTTAATCTCGTTATAAAGTTCTAGCGATTTCTAGAACGTTCGTTATACTATCTCAGGGGTTTTCATTCTAACTCCTTAAATCACCTTAAATAAAATAATAAAATATAAAATCCTTGAATCCTCAAATTAAATATATCACTTGTCTTGATCGCATTAAAATGCTCTTCACTGCCCGATCAAATATTTCATAAAATAAAGTTTGGAATTTCTGAATTTCGATCGCGTTTACATACACTTATTTACATCGTAGATCAATAATATAACCTCGAAATATCCATTTACTATCCCGTATATAGGGTGAAATGAAAAATTTTCTTAGTCCTCAAAATCACTATTCATCCATAATTTCACTATTCATCCATGCAAAGCACTATTCATCCCAAAAATGAAAAATGTTCTCAAGTACAGAAACTAGGGTTATTACATTAACCATGTCGTTAGTATTTTTCCAAATCAATTACATTTAAGTGCAATATATATGAATAATCAGAAGATTTCTATACAATCATTTTAGTGACACTTTACATGTTTAAGAATATCAATTATATTTTTTAGATTCTTGATTGAGTAATATTTCTAAATTATTTTGAAAATAACATTGTATATCGAATTCCGCTAACATTGGACTTGATTACAATGACTTTAAATATGTTGTAGATTGACAGGTTCTTAAGCAGAAAAAATCATATAAAGTCTAAGGCATATAGTGTGAATGTAACAAATTTTATATTTTATTATAGTAATCAATATAATGTTTAAAAAATAGTGGATAATTTTTGTTATGTATGGACAATAATAATTTATGTATATATTAATTTGACTGTCATTAATATAGCCAAAATATAAACAATAGGAAAATTATACTTACACATATTGTAAAATAATAATACAACACTCAAATCATAATAAAAGTATGGGTTTTGTATAACTTAATAACATAATACGATACTTCAAATCGTAAATGTATACTCAAGTTGTAAAAATAATACAATAGACATATTATAAAATCATTTTTTTAATCTAGTCTTCAATGATTTTGGTTCAAAATCCAATTTTGATACATTGATGTTTAGAAAATTTATGTAATTTTTATGTTTGTCTTAACATAATACAATACACTAATCGTAAATTTACACTCAAATCTTAAACATAATACAATACCCATATTAATGTTCTTATACGTCGCATTAAAATGTTAAGAAGCTAAAATATATTACGTGTCAATCAAAATTTTTAAAATATGTTTAAATTAAAATTTCGATTATTAAAATTTGATATAAATTGAATTTTGTTACAAAACTTTTATCAATTAACTTTACTTAATTCTTCATTAAGTTACTTAATTCTTAATTAAGTAAAACAGGATATTATGTTATTCTGTTTCAATTATGTTAATGGAATAAGAAGTTAATCGTTTATTGTAATTATTTATTAGAGAAAAAAGGTTATTCTAATAATTTGATTATCCAATTAACTTATTGACCTTTTACAGAACCTTTTAATTTATGGTAAAATACGTTAATTTTTACATAATCTTTTTAAAAGGTTTTAAATAAAATATGTTATGAATACGTTAGGAATAATCCTAATGATAATTAAAATGCTTCCTAACGAATTTTTTTCTTTTGAAATACATTAATTTATACGTTAGGAATACGTTAGGAATAATGATTCCTAATGAATATTTTATTCGTTAGGAATAGGTTAATTTATATGTTTGGAATACATTATGTTATGGAAACAATTAAAATTGTTTGTAAAATGATCTAAATAAAATACGTTAGGAATGTATTTCAGCCATACCTTTAATACATTAACATGAATGCCATCTAGATCAATTTTTAATAATTACAATTTTGAATTTAACCTAATCTTAAAATTCATTGACACATAATAAAATATTCTATATATACTACAATAGGTATTTATTTTAATTTATTATCAAAAAAAGAAATAAATTATTCTACCTTTATAATCTATAATAAAAAAAGAAATATTGAAGTTAATTGGGTAATAGGATTGACTTTATACAAACATTTACTTAGAAAATAGTGCAAAAGTTAAATAAAAAATTACTGCTATATTAATGCAAAAGGTATATTGCAGTTACATAGATAGACATTGATACGCACACCAACTAACAAAAACCTCCTCCGGTCTAAATATAATAGAAGATTCATCAAAACTTACCTGCATGTAGAGGAAAACCAATTGGGGTTTTGTTTGCTGAGATTCGGAAGTTAAGACAATACACAAATTCCTTAGACTGATCTTCAACTATGGAGGTATATAAACGTATCACTGTGTAGTTCTGAACATGAATGTTTAATTGTATAGTTATATTCATCAATTATTCTTATTATGATTCATATGTAGTAGTTGTCTTTCAATTAAACTATTGAATATGTTAATCTTATAAATGTTCTACTTTGAATTGTTGGGTTGTAACCTTAAAATCTGTTTGGCAAATTAGGTTTATTAGGTTTTGCTGTTTTCTAACAATCTTCATATTTAAATTGAGAATCATGGTTTCTGGTGTTATAGCCAAAATTTGGTTTGGGTATTTTCAAGATGGATTCGGGTCAATAACGGGTTTGATTTGGGGAATTCTAGGACTAGTTAGGGTTTTGGCTGGATTTTCAGGAGATAGGCCGCGTCCTCCTCTTTTGTATAAGAGGGCGCGCCCTCAATAAGAAGGACATGTTGAAGATGTCTACAGAAGGTGGTCTTCTAGGTTTTATTGAAGAATTCCCTCTTGTCGTATCTCATGAGGGGGATGTCCGCCGCAGAAGGCCTCCAGGGGTATGCCTGGATATAAGGACCCATCTTAGACACAAAGGGCGCGCCCTAAGGTGAAAAGATGGGAACTTTCTGGTGTGTGCTTTGGGAGCTCTGTTCCTGTAGCCAATGGGCACGTCCTCATTGGGGAACTTCGGAGTAATCCTGCACTTTGCACCCAAAAGCTCTGGATCACTTGTCCTGCTATCTGGTGGGTGCTTTTCATTCGGGGGATAGGGATGCGTTCTGCACTTGGGGTAAACCATGGCTATACCTGCATCCTTGAAATCAAGAAATAGCTGGTAGCGGATAGGACTAGTCCTCGACGGGGGAAGTTTCTATATCCGTGAAGTCTTGAGATCTTGGATGAGCCTTGGGCCTTTGTGGTTAGGCCTCATAGTAGAACATTCCGGATGCTGGACCGACAATCCAAGCCCATTTGGGTTTCTTGTTCTCCAAGAACTACGTATGGCTTGATCCCTATAAATACCAGGGTACGTAGGCCGATTGAGGGGTTGGAAGTTGAGAGCTAAGAAACAGCCACCACTAACCCTATCAATCTCAGCCACTGATAAGTGCACATTTTTGCATATTTTATTTACCTATTTATTGCTTGAACTCGTGTTTTAATATTTTATTTTGTTGCATTTCAGGAAAATCGTAAATAAATAAAGAAATGACAAAATAAATAAATAAAGTGCAAGGAAGGGAAAAAGAGGAAGAAAAAGGACCAAAAATGAAAGAAGGAAAAGAATTAGGAGCTTGGAGCAAAAGGAATATTTCAAGACAAGTGGAAGGTGGAGATCATCCCAACACATTAGCAAAGTGTATGGCCAAGATCAACTCTTCAAAGCTTAAGGGGGAAGGAAACAAATAGATGGCTAGGATTTCACCACCACACAACCCAAATGTATGGTGGGGATTTACCCAACACCCCCCTTAACCCTAATTTCTATCCTATAAATACCCCCTCACCCCCCTTGTATTTAGTAACTTAGATTTTAGGGTAGTTTAATTTCTTGTATTTCTTTTCTTAGTTTCAAATTTTGTAAACACTCCTATTATAATTAATGCAATTTTTATTTTCTTTACTTCTTGTCTTGCTCTTTCGTTATTGTTGCCTTGTTTCGTTATTTTCGTAAATCCCGTTGCTAACCACTTGGGGTTAAAAGTAACGAAACTTTAATTTCTCGCTCCTTATTTTAATTTTTAATTCGTAGTTTGCCCCTTTAAAAATTAATTTTATTGTGGGTCATTTAATTCCAAAACATCGTTTTAGTGTAAATTTCATTTCGTAGTTAATTTCTTTTCTTTTCTTCAATCGTATTTAATTTAAAAAAAAACAAAAATTTTAGTTAAGTCAATTTCCAGTATTTGATTCTCTGTTTCAATTTGTTTATTCGAAGCTTAAGGTCCTGTGCTTTGTTTTTACTTCACGTTTCAACAAAGAGATTTCTTTCCTCTGTATTCATTTGAACCCATCTACTCTTTTTTTTTAAAAAAAACACTGGCTAGCCTCCTTTTTCTTTCTCCATAAAATTACACCCCTTTTCCCCCTTTTATTCTTCTTGTTTTCTGTTAAATCCCCACCCAAAACCCAGTTTTTTTCCCCTTCTCCTTTTCGTTTATTTCGAATTCACAATTTTTTTTTCTCTCTCTGTTTTTTTTTACTACGGTTGGGATCAATTTAGTTTTATCTTTTTCTTGCTGAGTTTGTGGGAATCGTCTGAGTTTCGTTTTTGCTGTTATGAAATGAGCTTTTGAGATTTGACTTCCGAGTCCTTTGTTCTTAATTTCATTGTGATTAGTTATACGTTTCTGAGCTGGGTTTCTGTTTTGATTGCGTGTGTACTGATTCGCGAGTTTTCCGGTTTGAGTTATCTGAGTACGCAGTCGAGTTGCTTGTTTTTGTTGTTGTGATGCTAAGTTAGTATCACTGTTGCTTTTCGTAGTTGAAGTCCTCCATTTATGTTTTGCAGCTGAGGATTTATGTCCCAGTTACTGAATTTTTTTTTAACAATGTTTGTTTGCTGGACGAATTCTGTGATTTCGGCTGAATTTACTGTTGAATTCGTTATCTTGTCGAGTATTCGTAGCCTGCCAGTTATTTCATTTTATGCCTGAGTCCTGAGCTCTTTTCGATTCCTGTTTTGGCGAGTCAATTGCCGAGTCCGAGTGGTGATGTTTTGTGTCAAGTTCTGAGTCTTCTTTTGCATTGCTGAGTTACCTTATGTAGTCGAGTTTTTGCTGCTTGATTTCTGGATTGTGAAGTTTTGATGATTATTTGAGTAATTTGTGTTTCGTTGGTTTGGCTATGGTTCTGTTTTTTTTTTGTTTTCCGAGTCCTTTGCATCTGAATTCAATCCGTTTTTTTTTATTTAGTTGCTGTACCGAGTTGTACGAGTTGGAGTTGTTTCGAGTTGGAATTGTACTGAGTTCCTTGAGTTCGTTTTTAGGATTACTAGTTTCTGAGTTTCTTTATGCGAGTTTATGTGTTTTGATTTTTAGAATAAATTCCGAATAATTTAGAAAATGTTTTTAAAACATAATTTAGTTTTAATTTAGAATTAATAGTTTAAAAATAATTTAGAATAATTTAGTTTTAAAATAAATTAGGACTTTTAGAATAATTTAGATTTTTTTTAAAATACTTTAGTTAATTTTTGTTATTTAATTTCTTTTTTTTTTCAGAATTAGTTTAAATTTTCTTTTACGAATTAATTAGATTAGTTAGTGTAATATTCAAATTTCCAAAAATCCATTTGTCTAACTCGATTGAATTAAAAATTTCGGAATGCGAGTAACTTAGTCCCTGTGGAACGAATCAATTAAAAATTACAACGAAACGAATTGTGCGCTTGCGATTCAAATGTCTTAATTATTTTTAGCACAACAGCCACCAATTACAATCAACAACCACAAACCACCGCGCACCACCGCTTTTTTCTGGCAAAGAACCACCTTCTCAGATCTTGTTTCCGGCGACGTACCTCAAAATTTGTTGTTCCCAAATTCCTCCATGAACAAATTGGCGCTAGAAGGAGGAGGGCCAATCAAGATCTACATCTTAGGAGGAAAAGATGTCTTACAATCAAGGGAGAGGTTCTCGAGAAGAAGATGGTTATGATTCTGAAGACAGCTTGGGAGGTAACCAAGCTCGCCATGAAGCTTATGTTCCAGAGAATATTACTGCTCCTCCATGACATCATGGAACTCCGGCCGCCGTCGATGGACAGCCTCCCGTTCTTATCAGCAATTCGGCATTAATGGAGCAGTTGTATATTATGCAAGATGCCATAAATAGTTTCGGGGCAAGATTGGGTTCTGTGGAGGAAGAGCAAGAATCAAGAAGAAAATCTCGGAGTATCCCACGAAATCATCGTCGAACAGGGAAAGCCCTCCAGATTAAGGAAAGTTCCCGAAGAGGCGGCGAGGTGCAAGAGAAGAGATTTCAGCTGATTACTCCTCGAAGGTTAGAATATTCTGATCCTATTATTGAACATCCAACGGGATGAAGAACAGATGGCCAGAGAGAAGAAAGATTTTGCAACTCTGAAGGAACGCCTTGGAATAAGGCTTAACGATGATGACCTGAGGATGGTACTCCTCGAGCACCAAAGGGAAGACAAACATTTGGAATCGAGGCCCCGTGATCCACAGCGCGCGCCCCCTGATAACAGGTTGCGGCCCCTTGGACATGTGCGAGCCCTTCCTCGGAATGGTAATCCACAGCGCGTGCCCCCTGTTAGCAATAGGTCACGGCCCCTTGGACTTAAACAAACTCCTCATCGAGATGATACTGGAAGAAGAAGTAACCATGATGATGGTGATAGAAGAATGGAGTTATATTGAGGGAACAGACGACCTCATATCCATCAGGGCGCGTCCTCTGGTAATAGGTCACCTCGCATTCATCAGATTTCCTCAAGTACCTCTAGTGAGTCCAGGTCGAGGATGCGTCCTCATTCAGGAGAACAGTATCAAAGAGACTCTCAAGGAAATCCACAACCTCGGGGAAATCCTCAGGGCCAACAAACTCAAACTCAAACCCAAGGGGATATTGCGATTCAACCTCAAGCGGGGACTCAGGAAGGTGCTCAGATAACAGCTCCGCCTCCACCTCCACCCCCGGGAGGTACACAGACTGTGACATAACCGAACATTCAGAATATTCCCGGAGTGGGAACTTTCAATGTGGATGATCTGAAGAAGCTCCTTGCCCACTTGGATGGAGGAAGAATATCTGCTACTGCGCAAACATCCTCTCCCTTCTCGACTGAAGTTAGAGAGGCACAACTCCCAGTTGGGTATAGGTCTATGACAAATGATTTGCGCTTTCATGGAAATGCAGACCCTGTGGAATTCCTTGGACGTTTTGATATCGAGATGGATGTCTATCAGGTAACGGAGTTGGCTAGGTGTCGATTGTTGGCGGCAACTTTCAGAGAGAGTGCTCAGCAGTGGTTTCAGAAGCTTAGTCCAGGAGTAATTACATCGTGGCAAGTGATGAGGAATTTGTTTTTGACTAAGTTCCAAGCTACAGTAAAATATGCTCCTCCAGTCACAACCTTGGCCAATATCAAGCAAAGGGAAGGAGCGAGTTTGCAATCCTACTTCAAGAGATTCAACTCGGAATCTACTATGGTGAGAGGGGCAATAGATGAAACGCTCAAGAGTTTCTTAATAGCTGGGTTGTCAGTAGGGACTGATTTCTGGAAACATCTTCAAGGGCGAGATCCACCAACCTTAGCTGATGTGTTTGCGCAAGCTGAGTCTTTCAAGATCGTAGAACAATCCTTAGCGGATAATCGAAAGTCAGATCTCAGAGTGGCTTTAAGGGAAAGACTAACAAAAGGAAGGATAGGTCTCCTAGTCCTACGTGCCGTACAGCGACTGGTGCTAATCGGGTGAATTTAGCTGAAGCTGGAAGAAATTGGGGTCCTCCAAATACATACACCTACGATCAAAGGCCTGGTAACTATACTCCTTTGGCGGCTTCCATTAAGTATATCTTTGAGGTGAATAAGAATAAAGGATTCTTCAGGAGGCTAGAGCTTCTAACTTCTTGGCAGAGTAAAGATAAAAAGAAGTATTATGAGTTCCATGAATCTTCAGGGCATAACACTCATGAATGTCGTCTGCTCAGGGAGGAGATTGAGGATTTGATCAAGGAAGGATACTTGAAAGAGTGGATTGTCAAAGAGGTGAAGAAACACAAGGAGAATCCGGACAGAAGAGATGGAGGGCGCGCCCTCCATGGTGATGATAAGCCTGAAGAGAAAAAATTCATCAAGGAAGAAGTATCCACACTATCTTTGGAGGACATCACCTGGGGGTGATAGCAATCATGCTATGGAAAGGTATGCCAGGGAAGCAAGGCATAAACCTCTTACAAATGTGAATAGTTTGGAGCTAAGGCCGCCTAAATTGTTTAAGGGAGAATGTGTTGATATCACCTTCATTGAAGAAGAAGCTAAGTGGGTACACCATCCTCATAATGACGCTCTGGTGGTAGCAATTCAGATTGGTTCCAAGAATGTACATCGGGTTTTCGTTGACAATGGAAGTTCAGTGAACATTTTATACTACAGCACTTACAAGAAGTTGGGACTCTTAGATAAAGATATGATTCAAGACAACGGATGGATCTATGGGTTTTTGGGAGAATCAGTAAAAGTCATGGGAGATATCAAGCTACCGGTAACTCTTGGGGAAGGGGCTCTCTCTGTGACTCAGATGATGGATTTCATGATTTTGAATGTGGATTCTTCACACAATGCTTTGGTAGGGCGTCCCCTGTTGAAGGAAATGAAGGTTGTGACCTCCATCTAGCATCTTGCAATGAAATTTCCAACACCCAATGGTGTGGGCACTATAAGAGGATCTCAACATGATTCCAGAGATTGTTATCACAAGGCAATTAAAGGGTTTAGGAGACAGCAAGATGGAGGGCGCGCCCAAAGTAAAAGTACTTTAGGGGTCATGAGCATTACCCCGGAAGATGTAAAAGTTCATTATCTTGTCCAAGAACCAGAAGAGGAAGCGTCCCTTTATAGGGCACGCCCTGAGGAAAATACTCCGGTGCTTGGTGATTTGCAGGAGGGAATTCTTGAGGAAATTGAAGAGGATTCAGAGGATATAATCTCTGTCAATATTAGAGGTGAGCAAATTGAAGGAAGGCGAATGTTACTAGAAGGTTTGGTGCATACCCTTGTAGAGGAAGACTTCCCTCTTAAAGAGAATGCGCCCTCCGAGGGTGCAGCACTGGTGGAAGATCCGCGGAGTTTTGATTTTGATCTAGATCCAAGGACACCACAACCTGTGAAAAAGGCTGGTCCTGCAGAGGATACAATTTCAATCGTGGTGGATGAGAAGGATTCAAGTAAGGTTTTGAAAATCGGATCTCAGCTGAATTCCAAGATGACAGGAATGCTTACTAATTTTCTTTTGAACAATCTGGATGTCTTTGCCTGGAGTCATGCAGATATGGTGGGAATCGATCCAAAGGTCATGTGTCACCATTTGAACATAGATTCTACTAAGAAAGGTGTCCGCCAGAAACGCCGGCCTGTGAGTGGAAAAAGAGCTATAGCATTGAAGGAAGAGGTGGATAGATTGTTAGATGTTGGGTTAATCAAAGAGTCATATTATCCAGATTGGTTGGCTAATCCCGTCCTTGTCAAAAAACCTAATGGAAAGTGGAGGACATGTGTAGATTTTACTGATTTAAATAAGGCTTGTCCTAAGGATAGTTTTCCTCTTCCTCAGATTGATCAATTGGTGGATACTACGGCCGGTCATGCTCTCTTGAGTTTTATGGATGCTTATTCTAGTTATAACCACAGTATTATGTGTGAACCTGATCAGGAGCATACCTCTTTCATCACAGATAGAGGATTGTATTGCTACATTGGAATGCCATTCGGTTTGATCAATGCTGGAGCGACTTATCAGAGGTTGGTGAATATGATGTTTAAAGATCTGATCGGGAAAACTATGAAGGTCTATGTGAATGACATGCTAGTAAAATCTTTGAGGGCAGAGGACCATGTAAAGAATTTGGAACAGATGTTTGAGATTTTGAGGAAGTTCAGGATGAAGCTAAACCCTCAAAAATGTGTCTTCGGGGTAGAGTCCGGGAAGTTACTAGGATTTATTATCAATCATCGCGGAATCGAGGCAAATCCATCAAAGATTAAGGCTCTACTTGACATGAAATCTCCATCTAGTGTGAAGAAAGTCCAGAGTCTAACGGGGAGGATAGCTGCTCTTAATCGTTTTATCTCGAAGTCTTCAGACAAGTGTAGAGAGTTCTTTAAGGCAATTAAAGGTGCATCCAGTGACTTTGTGTGGACTCCTGAGTGCGAAGAAGCTTTTCAGAAAATCAAGGAACATTTAGGAAATCCACCATTATTGGCGAAGCCGGACGAAGGAGAAACTCTGATTTTGTATTTAGCTGTGTCGGAGTACTCAGTGAGCGCTGTGCTAGTGAAAGAAGAAGTGGATCACCAATCTCCCATCTATTATGTGAGCAAGCGCTTATTGGATGCGGAGACTAGCTATACTAGCATGGAGAAAATTGTTTATGCATTGATCTTGGCAGCAAGAAAGTTACGTCCTTATTTTCAAGCGCATAGGGTTGAAGTTCGCACATCTTATCCATTGAGGGTAATTCTTCATAAACCAGAGGCTTTAGGAAGGATGTTGAAGTGGGCTATTGAGCTAAGCCAGTTTGATTTGGAATATGCTCCCAGGACTGTCATTAAAGGTCAAGCTTTAGCTGATTTTATTTTGGAATTCGACTCGGAAAATGAGGAAAAATCACTTGTGTTGGTAGAACCTGATGTTCCTATCAAGAGGGCGCGCCCTCTTGAAGAAGTTCCCCAACCTTGGTGGAAGTTGCATGTTGATGGGGCTGTAAATAGTGGAGGAGCTGGTGCAGGTATAGTTTTGATTACCCCTGGAGGAAATCAACTCATGGGTGCAATCCACTTCAGGTTTAAAGCAACTAACAACGATGTAGAATACGAAGCTTTGATTAACGGGTTGAAGATGGCTCTAGAGATGAAAGTAGTGAATTTAATTGTGTTAAGTGATTCTGAGTTAGTAGTTGGGCAAGTTAAAGGAGGATTTCAATGTAGAGGTCCAAGGACGGAGCTTTACATGAAATGTGCTCAACGTTTGATCCAGAAATTTCATGAAGTGAGATTAGATTGCATTCCTCGGGATGAGAATTGCAATGCAGATGTTCTAGCCAAGTTGGGATCTCAGAAGGATTCCATGCTATTGGGAACCGTTCCCCTATAGATTCAAGAAGTGCCTAGTATTCCGGAGATAGAAGTCATGGAAGTAGAAATCACTCCACAAGTTACTTGGATGACTCCAATTCAAGAGTATATTCGTAAAGGAACTCTACCAAGAGGTAAAGTCGAAGCAAGACGACTCCAGTATCAAGCAGCGAGATTTGTAGAGTATGATGGAATTCTCTACAAAAGAGGTTTCAACCAACCGCTTCTCAAATGCATAGATGGGGACGAATATGATTACATTCTTAGAGAAGTTCATGAAGGGATTTGTGGAAATCACTCGGGGGGTGGTTCATTGGCCATGAAGGTGTTGAGACAAGGTTATTACTGGCCTACTATGAAAAAGGATGCTTATGACTTTGCAAAAGCTTGCGATAAGTGTCAACGATTTGCCAACTATTTGACTATTCCTGTTACTACTCTGACTTCTATGATTTCACTATATGGGGGATAGATCTTATTGGAGAGCTCCCCAAAGCCAAGGGAAGTGTTAAGTATGATGTGGTTGCTGTTGATTACTTCACCAAATGGGCGGAGGCCATGCCTTTGGCCACTATCACAGCAAAGAGAATCAGAGATTTTGTGTTTAACTCCATCGTGTGCAGATTTGGGATTCCATATAAGCTTGTGTCAGATAATGGGAAACAGTTTGATAGCAAGGAGTTGCGGAAACTGTGTGATGATTTGGGTATAAAAAAGGAGTTTGCTGCTGTTTATCATCCTCAAAGAAATGGACAGATGAAGGCTATTAACAAAATCATCAAGCATACATTGAAGACGAAGTTAGAAGAAAGCAAGGGTAATTGGCCTGAGGAGCTTCCCATGGTTCTATGGTCGTACAACACAACTCCAAGGTCCACAACTGGTGAATCTCCCTTTATGTTATCTTATGGATGTGAAGCGATGGTTCCTGTGGAAATTGGAGCAGGTTCATTTCGTAGAGATTTTTATGACGAAGAAGCAAACATGGTAAATCAAAGGTTGAATCTTGATTTGTTGGAAGAAGCACGGGTCAACTCACAGCTACGTTTGGCAACTTATCAACAAAGAGCTGCAAGATATTATAACAAGAAGGTGAAGATTCAACCTTTCAAGGTAGGAGATGTGGTTCTTCGAAAGGTCATGCCAAATACTAAAGTTGCGATTCATGGTGTTTTTGGTCCAAACTGGGAAGGACCTTACAAGATCAAGTCCATTATTTGGGAAGGCACTTATCATTTAGAAGACTTTGATGGCAACACAATCCCAAGGGCATGGAATGCGGAGCATCTGAGGAAGTATTATCAGTAGGGTGCGGTTTTAGCCCCCTAATGTATAAAGGCATATACTTAAGTTATAGACTAGTAGTAATAATTATTCTCCTAGTCTAGGGGGGTAGTATATATACACCTTCCTTAGTTCTAGTTGAGACCATGTTTATTTCGTTTTTTCAATAATTGTTCTCCTTAGCTCGGGGGGTAGTATGTATACCTTCCCCTGTTCTGGTGAGGTTTGAGTTTAATAAAGACTTTGTTTGAATATTAATCAGGGCATTTTTCAAGTTTTTAGAAGATTTTTGACTGATGAAATACAAGAGGTCGCGCCCCTGTTTAATAAGGCACGCCCTGTGAAGAAATGAAGAATTTAAAGCAAATTTTAATAATTCTTTTCAGAGAAGGGCCACGCCTTAGGGCGCACCCTCAGTTTACGTAGAAAAAAACACTTAAAGCTTTATGAAAATATGTTTCTACAATATTGCATGCTTAAGGCCGCGCCTACCAATAAGGCGCGCCCTTGATTGGAGATTAGTTATGACAAAATGTATAAGGCATAGGGCCATGCACAATTTTATCAAGGTAAAACATGATAACATAATTCAAAGACATTAGTCTTACCAAAGATTATCGAAATCATCAAAGTTAGGTGTTACAACTTGCAGGGTTTTACAAAGGGCCCGTGCCTTGAAGAATTCAGAAAAATAAATTAACGGTTCAAAAGGAAAGATAATTTTGAAGAAAATCAGGGCGCGCCCTTGGCAGGAGATGTGTCCTCGATAGTGTTTGGCTTAGGGAGGGGAAGTTCAGCCTCGTCCTTCTTCTCGATAACGGGAGTGGGAGCTTTGTCTTCATGAGGTGGCGTTCCCTCAGAGGATGCGTCCTCTTCAGGCTGTTCAAGACCTAGAGCAATTCTTTTTTCTTGGATGGCTGCAGCTTCTTTCACCTTAAAATCTTCGATCCAATCGATGGTTTCTTGTCCAAATTTTGAGAAGTTGTATTCGGGATCAACTGCCAGAAAGCCAGAGGCATAATTCTTGAAACCATCGGAAAAGGCCGCGTCCCTAATGTCTTTCTTCTCGTCCTCAAGAACGTTTCTTTCCAATTGGAGTATGGAATTAGCTGCAGAAAGTTTCTCGATAGATTCAACCATAGATTTGTATTGATTTTTAGCACAAGGTAGTTCACTATTGAGCATCTTTCGCATCCCTCAGCTTTTTGAATTGATCGTCTTTCCCTTTCAACTGTTTGGATAAATTGTTATTCTCAGTTTTTAACTCCATCAGACGCACCCTGATCTTATTGTTGAGGCCCTTAACATGATTGGCATGAAAATGGAGTTGGGCAGCAGCATTGACCAACACATCTTCAATTTCCTCCTCAGAACGGGATTGCCAACCCTTTACCTCCTCTTCCTTAAAATATTTTGAGGAAGCAGCACCAAGAAATGTTTGCACAGTAGGGTCAAAAATTTCAGACAATTTTTGGCGTTTTGAGGACGCGTCCTCTTGTGCTTTTGGGTTTGGTAGGGTCGGAAGGATGAATCTTACGCTTAGGAGACTTTACTGCAGGAATGTCTTTTTTGTTCTCTTTATTTGAAGGACGCGTCCTGTTAGGTTTTACACCCAAAGGCTTGTTTAGGTTAATACCAAAACCTTTTGGAAGATCAGCCATATCTGAAAAGAAGATGAGAAAAGCAAGTCAGGGTAAAATAAAGAAAGAAGTATAAAGCAATAAAATATCTATAGCGAGTATGAAAGGAGTTCGCAAATTAATCTACCAGTATCAAAGAACGCGCCTTCATGTAAGGACGCGTCTTCATCAGAAAAAACATTCTCATAAGAAGGAACATTCTTGTTAGTAGGAAAACTTTCCTCCAAGTTATTCTCTTCTTCACCTTCCTCTAAATTTTCACTGATGGTTGATTTTATAGGAACGCCATTTCTAAAGCGTTGAAATGGGATGATTGTACCAACTTCCTTGGAGAGAAGACCAACTCTTTTTAAGTTTTTCTCAGTCACCAGAATTGTATGATCAAAACTTCCAGAAGGTAGATTGAGGATGGTTTGAGCTCGTAGTAAGGGCACGCCTACAAGTTCGTCTACTATTCTTCTATCTTTGAAGGCGAAGAGAAGTAAGAGTTAAAAAGATATATATATATATATATATATATATATATATATATATATATATATAAAGTACGATTAGGGCGCATTCTTACTTGGATCATAATTGAAAGTCACTTTAATCCTTTCAACATCCCAAACATAAAAGAAGGGTTCTTTCCATCTCTTCACATTACTAATCTTTCCTTCAGAAAATCCCTTCCTGTTATGTTTTTTGTTCACGACCAGGAAGAAATAACCTTTACTAGTCTTACGGATGCTAAAAAAGTAACTGAATTCCTCCATGGTGGGAATTCCAAGTTGGGCGTCATGGTAAAGAATAAAAAGAGCGGCAGCCAAGATGTAGCTATTGGGGGATAACTGAATAGGAGCAATATTGTACCACTGATAATACTTTGGTAATACGGATGTAAAGGCGCGCCTACTCCAAGAGAAACTAATCTAGGGGTAAGAACCATCCGAGGAATTTTAAAATCTCCGCCATTGTTGAAAATATGAGGACGCATCATGGAAGGAGGACGACCCCAAATGCCACTCATATTGTAATATTTCATGCACCATTTAATCTCATTAACGGTTACATTACTAGACATTCCTACGCAATCGACCTTGTTGGCTTTTTTCCTGAGCGCATTCTTTTCAGTCTCAGAAAGTTCTTCTCTATATTTGCTCCAGTTTAAATCTTTTTCACTCCTTTTTACTGGAGGATGGATATAGGGAACAGGTGAAGGAGGTGGAGAATAAACCTTTTGGGAATTTTCCTCATCTGAAGACGCGTCCTCAGAATTGGACGCATCCTCATTGGTATGGTTGATTTTCTCATCAGAATTTTCCTCGTCAGAAGAAATAATCTTGTTACCTCTTCGTTTGGGGATAGGTTGTTCGATTCCAGTGTCATCAAAATCGTCAAAAACAGGAGGAGATGGAGTTTTCTTTTTTCAAGTATTTATTCGGGTTTGAATAGGAATATGATCAAGAGAGTTGAAAGAATCATTTGGGGAGTTTGACATAATTTCGGAAAAATTATTCAAAAGGTATGTTGTATCTTCGGATGAAATGAATGAAAAAAGAGGTTTTGGATATTCTGGTGGAAATGAAATAGAGGGAGGAGAGTAAGTTTACGTCTGTTAAATTCTTTGAAGGGATGGAAAGGAGAGGACGCGCCCTCGTCCTCCAGCTGCAAAAGTAAAAAGAAATTTTGAGGGCGCGTCCAAAGAATTAAGAAGGGGAAGCATGGGAAATTTCCTAGTAAAGAGAAATATACATCAACATAATAAAGAAAGGACACGTCTTATAAATAAGGCGCATCCACTATCTGTTTACTCAGGCTCCCTTTAGAAAGTCAGTAAGTTAATAAACAAGTTATAGCAACAAAATCTTTGAGTGAATATGGATCAAATGTATATACGTACACATATACATACAATGGAAAATGAAGAACACGAGTAATACAAAATACAAAATCTCAAATACAAGCAGAAAGCATGGTGAAAGTTCGAAATAGTTGCGCAAAAACGTACCTTGAAAGTTCCTTGACAGAGATTGGTGAAAACAAGTGCTAAAAACGACTGATTTGATGGGTTTTTCGCCGGGAAAAAAGAAGATCGCCAGTGGAGTTCGTTTTTGAGGAAAAGGGTAAAGTAAAAAATTAGGTTAAAAGTGAATGGAGTTTTTTTATAGGTAAGAGAAAATAGGTGAGTATTGGATGACAGCTATTACATTGAGAAACGGTTAAAATTCTGATAACGCGCCTTATGTCAGGGCGCATCCTAGAGTAGTGTTGAGGAAAATTTTGGAGTTTTTTTTTTAAAGGAATTTCATATTTTATCTTTGATTTCATATGAAATTGGGGGGTAGTTGTTATAGCCAAAATTTGGTTCGGGTATTTTCAAGATGGATTCGAGTCAATAACGGGTTTGATTTGGGGAATTCTAGGACTAGTTAGGGTTTTGGCTGGATTTTCAGGGGATAGGCTGCGTCCTCCTCTTTTGTATAAGAGGGCGCGCCTTCAATAAGAAGGACATGTTGAAGATGTCTACTGAAGGTGGTCTTCTAGGTTTTATTGAAAAATTCCCTCTTGTCGTATCTCAAGAGGGGGATGTCCGCCGCAGAAGGCCTCCAGGGGTGTGCCTGGATATAAGGACCCATCTTAGACACAAAGGGCGCGCCCTAAGGTGAAAAGATGGGAACTTTCTGGTGTGTGCTTTGGGAGCTCTGTTCCTGTAGCCAATGGGCACGTCCTCATTGGGGAACTTCGGAGTAATCCTGCACTTTGCACCCAAAAGCTCTGGATCACTTGTCCTGATATCTGGTGGGTGCTTCTCATTCGGGGGACAGGGATGCGTTCTGCACTTGAGGTAAACCATGGCTATACCTGCATCCTTGAAATCAAGAAATAGCTGGTAGTGGATAGGACTAGTCCTCGACGGGGGAAGTTTCTTTATCCGTGAAGTCTTGAGATCTTGGATGAGCCTTGGGCCTTTGTGGTTAGGCCTCATAGTAGAACATTCCAGATGCTGGACCGACAATCCAAGCCCATTTGGGTTTCTTGTTCTGCAAGAACTACGTATGGCTTGATACCTATAAATACCAGGGTACGTAGGCCGATTGAGGGGTTGGAAGTTGAGAGCTAAGAAACAGCCACCACTAACCCTATCAATCTCGGCCACCAATTACAATCAACAACCACAAGCCACCGTGCACCACCGATTTTTTCTGGCAAAAAACCACCGTCTCAGATCTTGTTTCCGGCGACGTACCTCGAAATTTGTTGTTCCCAAATTCTTCCGTCAACATCTGGAATTGAGAATAATTAGTCAATTATATGTTTATGGAAAACAGAGTATAACTATGACGTTTGTGATCACGGATCAAGCTTACTACACTGGTAATGGCAACTACGGCATTTTGATACCCTTTTTTGACAGTAATGTTTGAGTTTTGTTAATCTGCATTCTGAAATTTCTGTTCTATTCAATATGTTATCATTGAACAGGAGATAGACAAATTTTGGGAAGTTTTCTATCTGCTAATACAGATAATGAATGTTTTGGATCCCTAGTAAGTATATTAATATTTTATTTATAATAACACAAATTGATTTTTGTCATACTTTTAAATTTGTAATGATTAAGATTCTTAATTTATGTATAATGATTGTATTATGAAATTATGATACAGAGGATTCCAAAATCATTTTGCGAAGCATTTGCACGTCAACTATCTTCAAATGTGATTATTAAGTGCAAAAAGATAGCTTGGAAAACAATATTTGATGAAGGGAAAAACAGACTTTATGGATTGAAGAGTTTTATGAAATTCTACAAAACTAAGCTCTACAATCTTATCCAGTTTGATTACTATGGAAAAAATTTGTTTGTAGTTAGCATTTACAGGGATACAACAATTGAGTGCAAGTATCCAACAACACCTGCTGCAGAATTTTTAAAAAATGAAGACATGACCAGTTTCATTAAAGATCAGTATGTTATTGACTGCTCTTCAATGGAATATGAAAAATCTCATGAACTGTGGTCATTCAATGCTTATAAGAATTGTGTTCTTTATTTCAATATCAACATTAGCAAAGATGATATTGATCGGAGAAGAAAGCATATGGTGAGCAATTTTAAAGTAATGTTGGAATACTCTGTCAAAATTGTAAATGTTTTCCTGATTATTTAACTTCATAATTTAACTGCATTTTCTTCTAATAATGCAGATTTTGAGTCCGGAATTGGAAGATCTGTACAAAGACTGGAAAGATGGTCAGAAGTTGTTTTTAAGTTTTGGTGAAAACCTTTTTGTAATTGATATTCACAGGAAGGATGGAAAATGTATGCTTGGAAACAGATGGTATGATTTTTTGCAGATAATAAATTTTAAAGATGGCAATACCTTGGTACCCTTCAAATTGCCAGAATCTGAGAATAACCGTGTAAATGCATGCCTTTTTGAACATATGATGAAGTATTCAATGAAGATACAAGTAGAACATAAATACCATTTAAGTAGTAAGTCTAGCAGATTATTACAATTATGCACTGAGATTTATTTTTTAAAATTCTCATTAGTTTCTAAAGAATGGAAAAGAGGTTTCTTCAAAGTTGTTACGGCAGAATTCATGGATGCAGGAGTTCTGGTATGGATGCAGGAGTTCTGGTATGTACTATATGTTTTCCTTAATTTGATTGTTTGTAGTTAGCTTTCACTTTAACATATAAGCTTATGTATATAAATTTACTATATATATTGATGTGAATAAGGTTGTCCCAAGATAAATTAAGGAAATCTATAAACAGAAGCTGATTAATACCATAAAAATAGAGGTTAACGGGGAAAGTTGGTTCATCTCCTATAATTACATTGATGGATATGTGACAAATTTGAAAGAAATGATTCACCGTTTCTCTTTGAGAGCAAAGGATACTATAATATTTATAATGAATAGAATTAAAGTGATGTCTGCAAGGATATATCAAGAGGATGGGAAGGAAATAGATTATGCAAATCGTAAGTTTGAAAAATCAAATCCTGGAATCTCAAGTTGGTTTTGGGATGTAAACTGGATTTGAGAATCAGGTATTATGTTCATAATACATATTTGGTAATTTATACAAAATTTGTGAAATAATGACTATATACAATACTTTGTGAATGATATGAACAGATTTTGGGGAGCCTAATGGAAGTCAAAACCACATTGTACGCACATTGGAACCTGATGTGGATGAAGAAGGTAAGCTAATTCTCAACTTTTAAAGCATATAATTTCTATGTAAATTATGATTACGACATATTTGTATATTTCGCTAATGTCATGTTTATATTACAATGGATATAGAAATGGATGTTGAAGAAATTGATGAGGAAGAGCATGAACTTGATGAGAACCAGATGAATAATGTAGATATAACGTTTGATGTCTGTCTAACATGGTCAAATGTGAACCAATCAGCACATGGAGTGGTAGGTTTTATACTCTGACTTGATTAAGATTAATTGTACTACACATTTGAGATGAATGTTTATTACTATTAACTTATTTTTGATTTGCAGCATATTCCTAGGACTATCATTCAAATGGGAGACAATGGAAAGCTGGGGAAAAGGTCTTGGTCAGGACTAATACTGGATCTTGGCAAGTTGGAATAGTATACAACAATGGCCTGCCAAGATTTTCTGCTGGTTGGAACCGTTTTGCGAAAGATAATAAGTTAAAACTGAATCAGACTTTAGTCTTCGCATTTGTTGACGATGATAATGGAGTTGCTTTTGAAATTCAGTTACCATGAATTAGATTACTCTTCAGTATCATTATTGTTATGAGACTATTCTCTTTCAAAGTAATTTTTGTTTATTTAAAGTACTTGTAGCAAACTACTATAATTAGTTGTTTGATACTGGTTTTGATTAGTATTAATCAAAAAAATTACGATTTAATTTTCTTTGTAAAAGTAGATTTTATAAAATCCTCATGTATTAGATCTTTATGTTGCAATAGCAAATACACCTGTTTGCAAATTATCTATAAATTCCTCTAATACAAAGAAATTTTGCCATATTTATATATAATTCGGAGATATATATTGATCAATATTGTCTATTGGTGAATTTTAGTTTCACCAATGATGTGATTGCTGCTCCTATTAAGGAGGAGGTTAGCAAGCCTCTTGTTCTTGAGAGTTATCTGAATGAAAAGACATTCTCTCCATTTAACAAATCTGGTCGCTTTGTCATTGGTGGAATTTACAGTGATTCTGGTCTAACTGGACGCAAGATCATCATTACCACTGTTGGAGAATGGTGTGCTCATAGCGGTGGTGCCTTCTCTACAATTGCATTACGAATACAAAAAATACTTTATGTGATAAACTCATTTAAAAAAAAAAAAAGTAAACCGACATCTATCTTTAACTATTGCTTAATTGAAAAAAACAACCATCGACAAAGCAAACAAATTCATACAACCTGGAACACCGTAGACGAAGACATGGAAAATCTTAGAACTTGACAAAGTCTTGTAATTATTTCAATTGAAAAAGATAAAAAAATTACATCAAAAGATGTTTAATTCAATAACACACAAAAAAAACGCAAAAGATGATTTCTTTTTTATTTGATGGTGGAAATCATATTTAAAACTTCGATTTATTCATATCGCATGAAGAACAGGAACTGCGAAACCTGCCATTATGAGCCTGAAATATAAGGTTAATAATGTCAGTCGATCACACCAAAAGATAAATTATATTGATCCAGTCAATATTTATTATAGATTAGTATAGAAGTATAGATATGTAGGATATAATTTGTTATTTAATTACTCTAATAACTATAAGCTCAGAGTATATGATAATCATATGCCGGATATAATTTGCTTCATTCTTCTAAAAGTGTTCCCGAGATTTCATATTATCCACAGCTTAGATAAAACTCCGTATCATTTTTTTGCCTGATGGTTTTAAGAGTTAAACCATGACCGTAGACAAAGCACTGAGAGTTCTCAGTGGAAGTTTTTCATGTCTTGCATTACACTGAATATACAAATATATTGTATCAACAAAAAAATGGCACTCCAATTTGAACAACTTGCATTACAAGTCATGGACATACATTTCATAGTTACATGGAAAGACATGTTATCTAAAAATGATAGTATTACTATTTCCTTTTAGAGTTCATATGATTTGTATCTATGACAAGTACACCTGGACACCAGCAGTTTTTGTTAACTGACATATGGGACAGGCGAAGACCATTCCTTCACAATCATTACACAAACACAAGTGCCTACAAGGCATCAATAAGAAAGAAACCTCCTTCATGTTGCACACTCTACAAATCATATTACCGTTCTTCGCCAAAGTCTTCTTTAATGGAGCGCCAAGAAAGTTGTTTGGGTGCATGTAGGAGGCAGTATCGTCAATATCACTTTCCCCGAATCCTTCCTTCATCTGTTCAGCACCTTGTGATAGTGCTTGCTGAAGATTGGTTTTTAGCGTGTTAACGAGGGACTCGTTGTACTTGGCCCTGTAGTGCCAACTCTGAGCATCAGCTGCTACCTGCTTTATTTTCTCCATTAGTTCCTTGTTCTTGCGATTTATGTTTTCTATCTCGATGTCTTTCTCATGCAACTTTTTACCCACACTTTTTTCAATAGCAGTCAAAAAAGATACCAGCTGCCTCTGCTTGATGTCCTTGACACCTTTTACAAGGTTTTCCTCCTGATTACAGAGCAACCAGGTTAACTCGGGTTATAAGAACAACACATAAGTAAATCATGCACAGAGAATCTGAAGGGAAGAAAGATGATGAATGAATTTTGACAACACAGCATCAACAATGGGCAATACACAAGTGACAAGCCCAAAACTAAGTATTGATCACAATTTAGAAAAATATATATCATAGTGATTCCAAAACTCTTAATCCGAAGTACAACACAAGGCAAACAGTTCACATTTATCTATAATTAATATTCGGATCACTATTCATTAGCCAGCACATACCTGGATCTTTATATACTGATCAAATTCTTCTTTCTGTCGATCAAGTTCATTCAAAAGGTTGTCACCTAGAGAGAAGATGATAGGTGGCGAAGCCGTCATGCTTCCACTAGCAGAAGTAATTGAGGAGTTCCTCTCATCATCATCATACGACAATCTTAGACCAGTTGATACAGGATTTTGATTTGGGATGCTAGCAGCTTGGTCAAATTCATCATGGCAGGTGTTCTGATTCAAGGAAAAGGGAAGTTTTTGCCGCCTGGAGATAGCTTCTGCTTCCCTTCCCCGCTTGTTAGGCCGAAACATAGCATTAATACGCTCCCTTCCCAAAAAATTAACTGGATCAGCAGTGCACCCAGCTGATACTGTAGCACAAACAGGAAAAAGATTACATTAGCAGTCTCATAATTAAAGGTAGGTAAAACCACAAAAGGATCTACTAAAATCTAATATGATTTTTCATTAGTAAATACTTGTATTATTACTATTATTAGACACCATATGTTATATTGCAAAGCAATCGTGGACTTCTCAACATGTCTTAATTAAACAATTATAGCATCGCTAAGATGAGTAGTTGCATGCTACCAAAAGAGGTGTCCACATCAGCAGTCAAATAAACAGCTTACCACCACTGATGTAATCCCAAAGATGGATTACAAGGCCCTATTGGCAAGGGTGAGCCTCACTCTTCGGTACATCTTGGACAACGCCCAATTAGTAAGAGTTTGTCTGTGTTAATAGCCATAAATGGCTGAAGGGCTCTATCAAGTCCATGAAAAAAAAGGGTTCTGTAACATCCATTATCTAAATCCCACTTATAAAAATGGTTCAATTAGTTTCTTTTTCTAGAATCATGCATTACATTTTGCCTAACTAAAGACTAGTTTCAAAATCTAAAATCTTTAAACTTGTCTACTAAATAACCACTCATCCGCCTAAAAACCAGAGGTTCGAAAAAATAAAAAATAGGAAGTCAGATTAAAGTAATGTAATAAAGTTGAAAAACGATTAAAACTTTCTTATGTACATCTACATTCATTATCATACAAGAATTAAAAGGAAAGTTCAATATGTTTATAAAGTAAGAACCTAGTATTTTTTGATCAGAAAATAAATTACTCACTGTTTTCAAATAGCTGCAGCTGGTTTGATACATTAGCAGGATACCGCAAGTGATTTTCATCTATAAAAACAGGAAATGTTGTATTTCCATTTTCTCCTCCTAACATTTTCCAGAGAAGGTAGTAGTATTACTTGTTCACCCCGTACAGTCTGGTTTGCAGAATTAAATGGCAAAAGGATTCACCTACAGAAATAAAGAAGAATAAGCTAAACCAAATGTACAATTAAGAGTATCAGACAGAAAGTCAATACAATGTGGAATCCATAAACCAAAATAAATGCATACAACCACACCATTTTTTGATCGGACCACCTTCAAAGTTGACAATTATCCCACCATATAGTTTACTTAAAGATTACAGTCAATGTACAAACAATTTCTTGGTCAGTTTTTGTCTATAAATGTAGGAGAAACATATTAAACTCCCTTGCAATTTGTTGGCATGTATGGGACCGGTGTCAAGCCTTTTTTAAACAGCTCATTACAAGAACCCCCCCCCCCCCCCAATAAACCTTTATTGATCCGTTGATGAAATTGTACGAAATTTCGGAAGCATTCAATTTTTGCCACTAATCTATTACAACTCCAAGCTAGCTTAGTACACCTTTAGCAACAAACCAGCAGACAACTGTGTGGTGGGTTTATCTAAGTTATTGTTAAGGCCCATCACATGGACTAGGATCATTGTTCCAATTCAATGTGAGAATAAGTGGGAATTATATTCACCTTATAGTGAATGACCTATTATATAACACTAACCAGTCCAGGAGCCTGACCGGATCCTCATCTACTTAACTTTCCATTAGAGTGATTTAAAATTAGGATGCACTCTAATACTATTATACTAACAATTTAAACATGCATCCTATGTACAAAATGCTAAATAGTCTTTTATTTCCATTAGTTGAGAACTTGAGATTGAAAACAATTCTATTCTCCGGTGCTTTTGAATTTGAAGGATCCTTAAAATTTATTCATCTTTTTAGAACCTATCCTACAAGAAGAAAACACAAAAGACTAATTTTGTCCACAAAATCTTGTCATCTCTACAAGAACATTTGCCTCGAGTCCAATTGCAAATAGTAAAGTAGACATGCTTTTATATTACAGTTACTTAAAAGCAACAAAATAGCACATACAGTATACCACTATTTCAATTAGAATTAATACTTCTTAACACTGGCCGCATACGTACCATATATCAAGGAAAACAAAAAGGAGGGGGAATCAAGCAGAAATCGATACAATCTCATTAAGAAATAGATTACAACTATATTATCAGAAAACAACTGGGTAAAGATCAATCAAAGACCAAAGAAAAAATTATTTAAAAAAAAAAACCATTTCAATCAAGAACCCGGAAACAAAATTCAATCTTTTTCAAAAATTACCAATCATTTCCAAAAACAAACACATACCCACATCAAAAGATTCAAAAGGGTCACCAACACTATAATCAAAATAACAAATTTCCAAAAAAGAAAAAAAATCACACACACACACACACAGAGTTGATGAACATACCTTGTGAAGAGAGGAATGTGGGATGATAAAAGATGCAATGGGATGGGACGGATGATTATAGGGAATCGTAAAAAGAAACAAGAGCAGGCGTTGAAAGGTGCGAAATTATTGAGGAAGAAAATGAATTTATGGTATCAATGAGGTGTGATTTTAACGTCCTTGAGGTGGAGACACTGGACAGCACCAGAACAGAATATTATATACTCACCATATATAGTGTGTATCATGTATGCATTTTTTATTTTTAGAACTAAAGTAGAAAAGGATATTCATAAATAAATTTGATTTGTTATTTATTTATGTAATAAAGTTCCGGATTTTCTGAAATTGCCCCACATTTTACACTATTGTCATGATGAATAAAATATATAATTCTAGATGTTATAATTTGGTTGTATGATGGTAGCTCATCACACTGTTCTTCCTACCCATGACCCAACAACTAGTTTCTCTCTTTTTATTTGGTCAATAAACCACTAAACTTGCTTCTTCACAAATTATGTTGGGAAGATACTTTAAACATGACTGATTCAAATCGAGTTCAGTTTGTAAACAGGAATTTAATCACGATTCTGACTCTGTACTTTCTTTTTGTATGAGCTACTAACGAGCGATCACTCAATTTATTTATATTTATGAGTAATACATACAACATGTAATTATATTTTTAACAAATAATATTTAAGAACCAAATATATCTACTATGTTTTTATGTCAAAGTGGACAAAAATATCATGAAAAAAAAATCAAAACACGAAAGTATCTACGCTAATGAAAATTTGAGTAAATTTTTATTTTAGAATGTGCAAGATGTATGAAAAGACAAAGAAAACAGCAGTTAATAAACAATTATTTTGAATCGCGGCAATAATTATTGAGGTAAAGTAGTTGAGAAAATAAGCAAAATGATTACATAAATACAAATACAGTTTCGAAACAAATAGTTGTTGAGATAATACAAAAAAACCAATTTTTCTGCTAAATATATAAATGTAAGGTATGAATGAACAACTTAAGTTTGTTAGTTCAGCCAGCACGAGAAATGAATGGAAAAAATAATTATACGAATAATTATGGGCCCACGCACTTCATTGTAGTTGGCGGGTAAATTTTGGCGGGTGAGCAAACGACGCCTCGATATTCGAGATGAAACGGACCCCGTTTTGATTTTATTATAATTTATTACACACAATAATACAATAGTAATATTAACGTGGAAAGAAAATACAATCAAATGGGAACCGCAAGAAAAAATGAGAAATGATGTTGTTGTGAGTTGTGACAAGTAATTTTGTTTGGTGGCAAAGGTGTCTATTCTCGATATTTGGTGTCTTTTTCGTTAAATATACGTCGCAAATAATATTTGTCGAAATTCATTACTTTTTTTTTAAACAAATCGTACTTACATTACTTAAAAATTATCACTTTCGAGTACATGATTAATAAAAACAGGAGGAGTGACAGACCACTCTCCATAGTCTGACATAGAATTTATGCAGCATTTGCAAGTAAAAGAACCACACAATTCGCAGATCGATAATCGAACTACTAGCACTTGATAATTGTGCTTTAGTGATTTTGTCCAAGAAATGGTTTCTTGACAACAGCTCGCTCCAACCTGATGTTCCCTCCAACCCTCGAACAAATTCCGAATCCATTGTTCAGAAGCCTCAGTTGTATACATTATGGTTAGAGAAACAAAACTCCAGCTATCTACATATCGGATACCAGCTATAAACATGCCAAAAAAGGAAATTCATTTTCATGAATCATTTGATACTTCAAACAAACTTTTTTAATCATATTAGAATAGCCTACATATTTTTTCCCCACAAGGAAAAGGATCCTTGTTAAATAAGTTAAGTTCCAAGTAGTTTAGAATAAATTTGACTGATATCATAAGTAATATTCTAGCCCCTTTGCATTTGGTTCTTATCGGTAGACCAATTATCCATTCGATTGGTTACTATACATTTGTAGTACATTTTGTTGCTATTCCAAATTAATCAACTAAATTATTGGATTTTGGTGTACAAAATACAAACCAACATTATAAGCACAATAAATCATCGAAATGGTCATATAAAAATACAATTTGCCGCATGGTTAGATATATAGGTCCACAAAACTAATTGTTAAACTTAATTATGTATTAACTCATACATTAACTATAAACAAGATTGACATCAACAACGATTAATCCTGCGTTTAAGCTAAGCATGGATTAAATAACTTAAGCATGCTTATCTATATTATGAAGTTTCCTGGGTCATTGACTCCATCTCTTTGGATCCTGAAACCTTTACTCATCCTATTTCTGCCTATCAAGTCATGACTCACAACAGGGCAATGTGGAGGCAGAGGAGGCAATGCACCTAGTGCACACCTCACAATCTCTACAAAGAGCAAAGGAAGCTTTGACAACTCTGCCTTCAGATGCTGACGGTGAAGAGTTTGGTAGTGATGACAGTGACAGCACAGCAAATGATGAAGAAGTCAATGTGGCAGATACTCCAGAATGGCTATTTTCTACTGCCACTATGGCTGGTGACTTCAATGTGGAGATTATGAAGCAATATCAATATTCTAGGGCTGAGCACCAAAATGCAGATCCACAGAGAAAGGCTGTCCTTCAGCAAATAATGGACTCCCTGAAACTTCACAAGATGCACATGGTCATTTAAAGAACACAACAGGAGGAGGTCCAAACTGCAATTAGAGAAATGAAAGTGGAACTAGATGCCAGGATTGAGGCACTAGCCCCTACTACCACTCAGAAGGTGCTGACTACCAAACTATTGAAGGAAGATAGCCTGGCCAAATCTGTTCAGCATCTCTCCTCCAGAGTGGATAGTATGGAATCTCAAATGCAGACACTCATTTCCAATCAAGCCAAACAGACTGAGCTACTGGAAAGGCTACTTGCAGCCTCACCTCCAGCCCTTGATGCTAACAAAAAAGGTGAGAAAAAGGTAGAAGAGGTTGCAGCTACTTCTAGTCAAATTCCAGCTTCCAGTAGCAAGATAGCACAAATTGAGGGGGAGCAACAGCCAATGATAGTGGTCAATCCAAAAGAGTTTACTATAGAGGCTTCCCCTGTGAAGAAACAAAAGGCTTTGCTTGTGATTCCTGACTTATCAAAAATCTCAGAAGATGATAGGCAAGCCAGAATTAAAGAATTAGAGAAGATCAACAAGGAGGCAAATGAAAGAATGATGAGAACAGAAAGGATGATCAATGAATCAATTGTATCAACTCTGTTCTCTACTCAGTCCTCAGCTCCAACAATATCAACTACAATTCTGAAGGTGCTCACTCCATAGATTATGGCTCCTACATTCTATGATGCTGAACCATCTTATGTCAAAGAATTTGAACCATACATAAAAACCAGAGCCTACTCTCCACCAAAGGCAAATGGGAAGAACAAGTTACAATTGGACTTTCCATTTCCCAAGGATGATGATGAGAAGCTGATGGGAAAGACAATCAAAGAGTTCAAGGAAAAGACAAATAAGAGTGTAAGAGATTGGATGGCTGTAATAATAAGGAATGGAAAAGTGTTAAATATATTCAACAACCATCCTAGATTTGTTGAAGCAAAAAGAGAGGAGATCTCCAAACTTCTAAGGGAAGCTCATCCAAGTGAAGAAAATCAATATGAAAACTCAGATGAGAAGCAAGCCAGGCTGGCTCAGGAGTTAATGGATGAGGTAGAGGATGAAATGAGGGAACCTGAGGAAGTCCCCAAATCCAAACCTAAAAGGAAAGTGAAATCAGTCCCCAAATCCAAACCTAAAAGGAGAGTGAAATCAAAGGCAAGGAGGCCTGTCTCTCCAGAAATTGAAAGCAAGGAAACAGTTGGCTCATCACAACCTATTTCTGCAAAAGTATTCAACCCAGCTGTGAATTTCCATGGTGACCCTATAGTACCTAAAGAGGAACCAATGAATCTTGACTCCATTGAGGTTCCTTCATTCTTGCTGAAGCCTCAACAAAAGCCTATACAGAAGAAAAGGATACCAAGGAAGCAACCTTCAAAGGAACCAATTCAAGTTGCTAGGGTACCTGCTATTGTCAAGCAGCCAATCTTGGAAAACTAGGATGATTTTATCTATCAGGCAGATATTGAAGAATACTCTGGCATGAATCTGTATCTGGATGAATTGTTAGAAGTAAGAGGAATTGACAAATATAAACATTTGCCTGAGAGATTGGTCTTTGTATACAAGGGAGGAAAGGAAAGGACATGGCCACTACAGAGGGTTCTTGGAGAAAATTATCTGATCTTAACTAAAGTGTTCTCTGCAATCAAGAGATACACAGGGTTCTCCAAGATAGAAAAAGGGGAGATACTGGACAGAATAGAACAGATAAGGAGAGAATGGAACTCACCATCAAGTCTACCAAGGAAGATGAAGATCCCATACAATGGACAGAAAATCCACCTTCAACCCTTCTGGATGATGGAGTTCAAAGATGAAGATGGTAACAGGAGATTCTTCAGGTTAGAAGACCAACTATCAAAGGCTAGTTCTCAATACCTGAGATGGTTACAACAAAAGCTAAATCCAAAAGTTGATGAAGAAGATGCCTTCTATAGGCAACTCCAAATGCAGATTGAGTCCAACTCTGCCAAAGAAGGAAAATCAAGGGTAATGCCAACAAGAGAGAAGAAACAGTTTTAATCTGCTCAGTCTAGAGGAGCACTTCTCTGTAAATTTCTCAAACTTTCAGTTTTTAATTTTTGTAGCTTAATACAATTTTTGCATTGTTCTATATATATCTTTAGGAATGTTTTGTTATCATCAAGATCCTGAATTTATGCTTTATTGCCATCAAGTATAAATTGGGGGAGATTGTTAGGAATATGTTGTATTTGATGATAACTTCACAATCAATCAAATTGTATAAGGTTTTGTAGCTGTCAACGGATGAGGTTTTGTAGCATACTGCAGTATCTCTATGTTATCAGTTGATAGTGTTTTTATCCACAGTCATGTTGACCATCAATGGATAGGCAGAATAGGGTAACCAATTGTAAATAAGCTATGCTATGTAATTCTGTCTAAGTGAAAGTGTATCAACGGATGAAGACAAAACTCTATTAACGGATACAACTCAAATCCACTCTATCAACGGATACAGCTCAAATCTCAATATCAACGGATACAGCTCAATATATCATCAACGGATGTCAGTGTACAATATCAACGGATAATCATTGACACTTACTTCTATGCTAAGCTGAGGATTAGCAGTTGATAAGGACAGGTTTGACTGACAGATCACATGGGTTGATAGTAGATACAAAAAGCAGTATGGCAGCCATACTTTGGAAACACAGAAGAAAGAAGCATTCCGTTTACACTATGAATACAAGAAAGGTGCAGGAGACATGTCTGTTCACAAGGACAACCTTTTGGCTACATGTGTATTTGGAGTGGAGTAGCAAGTCAACTTGAATTAGATTAATATTATCTTATTCCTGTAGCACTTGTAAACTTGGGATTTATAACCAAGTGTAGCAACTCTTTAGAAGCTAAGAAAACAGATACATTTGCTTAGGTTTATTGAATATCCTTAGAAAGCAAAGAGTTGTAAAACAGAAGCTGTGTACATTTGTATCACAGAGTTTTCTTCGAATAAAAGCTTCAGGTGGTGCATTTAACCACCTGATTTTTATGTGTTTGTGCATTAATCTTTTTACAACAATTATCCAAGTATAGATTTCTGGAGTTCTTATCAGAAATTTATAAATATCAAGAATTGTATTCAACCCCCCCTTCTACAATTATACAAGTGTGTAATCTGGGAATAACAATTGGTATCAAAGCAAGCTTCTAACATATTTGAAGTTTAAAGATCAACACACTTTCAACATGTCTAAGAAGGATTATGGAGTAAAGATACCAGTTCTTGATATAGAGAATTACTTTCACTGGAAAGTAAAAATGCGTCTACATCTCTTGTCTATTGATGAGGGTTTTGTGGATTGCATTGACAAGGGTCCTCACGTTCCAATGAAGACTGCAACAAGAGTTGGCCTGGCTGAAAATGTGCCTGACACTTTCATTCCCAAACCTGTTTCTGAATGGAGTCTTGAAGATATGACAGAAGTCCACAAAGACAAAAAGACCATGAATATACTGTTCAATGGTCTAGAAACAGACATGGTTGACAATGTTATTAACTGTACTACCTCCAAGGAAGTATGGGACACTGTTCAAACCCTTTGTGAAGGAACAGAACAGGTGAGGGAAAACAAGATGCAACTACTAATCCAACAGTATGAACATTTCCATTTTAAGAGTGGAGAAACATTGAATGATACATTTAGTAGATTTCAAAAGCTACTAAATGGTTTGAAACTGTATGGAAGAATCTATCAAGTTAAAGATTCTAATCTCAAATTTCTGAGATCACTGCCCAAGGAATGGAAGCCAATGACTGTTTCTCTAAGAAACACTCAAGAGTACAAGACATTTACTCTTGAAAGGCTCTATGGAACTTTAAAGACATATGAGCTAGAAATGGAGCAGGATGAAGAGATTGAGAAGTCCCAAAAGAAAAGTGGGTCAGTTGCACTTGTTGCCAACTTGGAGCAGAAGGAGGAAAGGACAGAAGCTGCTAGTTCTACACCAAACAGGGAGGTTTGTAAAGGTAGAGCAGAATCAAGCAAAAACAAGGAAAAGGTGTCTGAGGAATTGAATGTCCTTCAGCAGGATTGGATGAGATAGATGAGCACTTAGCTTTTCTGTCTAGGAGATTCTCTAAGCTGAAATTCAATAGAAACTCTGGGGTGGCCAAGCCATTTAACAAGGATTTTTCCACAAGCAACTATGTGGATAAATCCAAAATTAAATGCTACAATTGTGGAATTGCTGGTCACATGATAAGTGAATGCAGGAAACCTAGATCTGAGAACAAGGGAAAGTCAACTGAGACTGTTGACTACAAGAAGAAATATTTTGATCTTCTCAGGCAGAAAGGAAAGGCATTCTTGACCCAAGAGTATGACTGGGTTGCTGATGACAATCATTCTGATGATGATGTTGAGTTTGTCAACCTTGCATTGATGGCTGATTCTGGAGAGCAGGAAGCAAGTTTAGCTAGCAATCAGGTATTTTCTACTAATCTCTCTGAGCTCACCAAAGAGGAATGCAATAGTGTTATAGATGAAATGTCTACTAAACTAAATCACTTAAGTGTTACTCTTAAATCACTTACTAAAGAGAACAATAGGATTAAAGAGTCTAATCTGTTTTTAAGTGATAGAAATGCTGCTCTAGAAGCTCAATTTCTAGAATTTGAGAAAATGAGAGTTGATTGCAATAATGCTAAAAGTGAACTTGAAGCTGTGTTAAAAAGAGAACTGATTTTAAAAGACCAGCTTGAAAAAGAACAAGGGATAATTGCTAAATTTCAAAGTTGTAGGAATATGATAAGTGGATTTATATCCACTTGGATCGCTTCAATTCGGCTTAAATTGATTGTTTTGGCCTCAAGTTTATTTTAGTTTTGATGTGTTTTGCTTAGTTGTGCAGATTTGCAAGAATATCGATTATAGTTGATGCTTCTATCGTGTTTGGAGGATTAATTGATTAAAATTCGGATTTTCCGGGAAGGTTGCGCAGTCTACACTGTTTTGGCCATATCCGAAGTTCTATAAGTCCGTTTGAGCCCCGTAAGCTGTCCACGCGAAGCCTGAAAGATTTTCTACAACTTAGGATTGGATTCGTGCGCGCAAGTTGCGTGTGGTGGGAGCAGATTGCGCGACAAGCAGACTGATGGGAGCAGAGAATTTACTGTTTTGCCCTTTTCAAGTTCTAATTATATTTTGGGCAGTTTTTAGTACCTTAATCGAATTCTAATTGTAATAGAAGGTAATTTCTTATTGGGCAAGACTTGGAGTGCCTATATAGACACATCCAACCCCTTGTAAATTAGATAATTAGGAATTAGACAATTATATATCTTGTACATAATATAGCTTAGATCTGCAAGGGAGAAAAGGAGAGATGGATTCAACGCTCGTGACAAGCAACGGATCTAGATCTACTTCATCTTTTGTATCATAGATTTGTTTTCTTAACTCTTGTTTTATTAATATTATTACTTTCTTCCATATCTTGTTTGTTATCATGGTTTCACTTGATCCCATGATGACGAGAGGTTCAATTATGAACTAATCGTTGTCATGGGATTCTAACGGATTTATTTATGGAACTTAATATCTTGATTGCTTAAAGATCTGTGTGTGATGTATATTTGATATCCTCGTATGGTTATGCTTAATTGATAGATGCGTCATGAACATCTAATTTGTTAATCTCTTGTGAAGTGAAAGTGGATCTTGAGATTTAGAACTTGCCATGCTAGCATAGGTTCATGATTGTTATCAACATGATTCGTAGTATGAGATGAGAATACTTATATTGCCCTGTATGATCTTTATGGATAACTTGTTCTTCAACCGTTATGTTTTCAAATTCTATAGACATATAGGGTCTAAGCATAATTGGTGTCTATTCATCTTCTATCTCTTTTGTGGATGTATGTTTAGTTTGGTATACGTATACTGAGAGGTAGCGTGTACTTATTTCGTGTTGTCCGATCAGATATCATAACCATTGCATATAGAGATTAAAGGCGTCAGATCTAAGCGAAGTATTTAATGAAGTTAGGATTTCATGTTTTCTTGCATATAAGTAATTCAATTTTAATTCTCATTAGTTAGTAATTTGTAGTTTGTTAATTTGTATCCTAGTTAATTATAGTTAGTAAAAACTTAATATTGTTAATTGTCTTAGCAGTGCATAATAACCATACATTGTTGCATAGGTACAAAACTAAATTGAAACCTAAGATCTCTGTGGGAACGAACTTGACTTCTATCTGTATTACTTGTGACCACGTACGCTTGCGTGATTTAGTGCAAACAAGTTTTTGGCGCCGCTGCCGGGGATCATCGGTGTTTTATTTTTGGTTTATGTGCTTGTCAATAGTGGTCGTTAGAGTTCACTGACTCAGATTTTTTCTTAACTATCTTGTTTAGCTCGTTGTGTTCAGGTACTTGAGTGTTTGAAGATGGCAGGCCAGGAGTTGCCATGGTGGGCATATTCGAGGACATCCATGCCTTATCAATGTGAGCGGTGTTTTGGCGTTCATGATCCCTCACAATATTGTTACTACGAAGGAGTTGATCCATATGTCAGTTATGAGGAACAACCATATTTTCAATACCATCCTCAACAGTACCAGCAAGATGTTCCAGACATGTCATATTTCTTGGGAAGTGAAGAGTTTCAACATCAGCAACCTACTCCTACTTTTCAGTCAGATGAGGTTGATGTTATGGAGGAGATTAGGATGCTTGCAAAGAGTTATGAGGAGTCTACAAAAAATATGGGGACACTACTTGCTCAAATTTTGAGTGCCTTGGAACAAGAGAAACAACAATCCATACGAGAGGCAATTCCAGAAAATAACGATGACTTGGAGCAAGGTATTGCATGCATAATTGAAGAAGACAAATTCCAAGAGGAGGTGAGTGTTCACAAGCCATGTGAGGAATTTGATCAAGCTAGTGAGGTGGATGATTTGGAAAGGGCACAATTCGGGACAGACACTGATGAGCTACACAAATTTCAAGAATTGGTATGTGCGTACCAAGAGGACACTGATGAGCTACGCAAATTTCAAGAATTGGTATGTGCGTTCCAAGAGGATGAAGAACATGGGAAAGATGCAGGTCTTCTACTTGTCTCAGAGTTTAAAGATGGAGGTAGCGCATTAGAGCCAATGGAGGAAGTTCTCTTTGAGGAACCAAAGGCTTCAGAAACTTACATTTATCCTCCTCCATTATATTCAACCGAAGCCCGCGAGTGTGTGTTGTTCTACAAATTGACAGATTTTGGGTCAACAGAAGAAGGCATTGGAACAGGACATATTTGTTAAACGAATAGCCCAAGCGAGGAGAAGAGGCAGAAAGTGTGCCGCCGTGATGACGATGAAGTCTCGCGAAGAGAGGACCAGACAAACTATTATCATCCTTAATGGAGGCTTGGAAGTAACGTCAAGCTATTGACGTTAAAGAAGCGCATCGTGGGAGGCAACCCACGCATTAGTGTAGGAAAAAAAAAATGAGTGTTGTGAGTATTGTGAAAAGAAAAAAAAAAGATTGTGAAAAAAAGAGAGAGAGAGAGAGAGAGAGAAGAGTATGAAAAAAAAAAGTTGTAAAAAAAAATGGTAGAAACGCAGGCTGCGCCTGCGTTACTGTATTAGACGCAGGCTGCGCCCCTGTAACGTAGGCTGCGCCTGCGTTACTGTTCTCAGCGCAGTCTGCGCAGGAGAAACGCAGCCTGCGGCTGCGTGACACACTTCCCTGCTCAGATTTTTTCCCGAAAATTCTTATTTTTGCCTCCAAAATTCCCCCAAATTTTATCCTAACTCAAATTTCTTCAATCCCTAATTCCTAAATCTATTCTAGATCAAATCCTAACCTCTCCAAATCTCTCCTACACACTTAAATTCTTATCCATCATCTTATATATATACCCACCTCTACATACAAATCCAATTCCTCTTCTATTTATTTAAATCTCTAAAAAATTCAATTCTAAAGAGGAATTAATTGCAAGTTCACCTCTTTGATTCGTAATTGGTTTATCTCTTCTCTAATCTTATTTTTATTACGAATTTGTGATCTTGTAAATTTGGGATTTTGTATTATTCTAGGAAATTGGGCTATTTTTGGTGTGTTATTGCTTGGAGATTATTAGCGGAGCTTCTTGTGAGTTGGGTATTGCTACAGAAAGGGGATTTTTGCCAAACAAGTATGTTGAGTTGCGATGGGGGAGGATATGTGAAGCACTGGTTAGGTATGTTTTCTACTTTCCCTCGTATTTACTTCCATTCAATGCGGACATTGAATATTTTAAGTTTGGGGGTGGTTTGAGGGATTAGTAGTTGTTGTTGTATTATGTGTTCATATAAGATTTCATGTTTTGCATATTAGTAGTAATTATGCATGTATGTTCGTATTAATTACGTTGTTTCATATAGGACATTCTGTTTTTGTTTTTCGTATACTATGTGAGTTCATATTAGTTGCATTTGCATAGCATGCTGGCCACGCCCGTCGTCGATGCGCCAAATTGATAATAAATGTTTTTGCTCTACTATGTTCGCACTTAACTATAAAATATAGCAAATGTGGCAAGTAGGGGTCGAGCCCAAGGGATTAATGTTCAATACTAGAGTGAAGTAAAATGGTGGGGGGGGTTTTAAGTTGGTTGTGGTATTTTATCAAACACCTTGACTACAAGAAATAAATTGCTAGAGAATTATAATTAATTAACTTTCAATCATCCAATTTTTCCAACACAACAAGGCACAATGTTTAAATTAACAAGAATAAGAGATATTTGACCCAAGGATTATGGAAACTCAAGCACTTCACCCACACACATATGAGCAAGAAATAATCAACTCTACCTAACCAAGATAATTGGTGAAGCACACAATCACTTAATTCTCTTCTATAAACACTAATTTAGTGAAGCACATAAATTAGTTCTCTTGATTATAGCAACCAATAATGAAGCACTACTAGTTTAACCAAATCAAGGAATCAAACAAAGAGAGGCTAGGACAAACCCAAGGATGAGAAGCTCAACCTAGGTATTTGCACTTGAATCTTGAGGATTTAGGTACACTAAATCTTGTGCTACTATAATGAATGCATTAACGGTTACGTATTAGCACAAACAATTAGCAATTGATATTACAAGAAGAGCAAATTGAAGCAACTTACAATTCTCCAAGCAAAATCATAAACAATACAACTCAATAATTCAAGATATAATGAAATAGATCTTACTTAAAATGAAATGGGTTTTGATACAAGAGATCCTCCTTGAGCCAAATATATAGAGTTAGTTACTCATAATCAATGCTAGATTATGAGTAATTAATGTTTTCTTAACTCCTACTAACCCTAGGTTTTTGTTCTTCAAGAGGCTTAGAAAAGAGGCAACAATGAGTTGAGAAGATAAGATGTGTTAGAAGTAGGTTAAGTTTCTTTTAGTACACAGCAGGGGCTGCACAGCCTGTTGCACGGCCGTGCAGCAGCCCGTGAGAAAAACTGTCCAATCTGCACTAGTGGAACACTCTGCACAGCCTGTTGCACGGCCGTGTAACAGCCCGTGAGAGACAAAATCTTCAAGATTATACAATAAAAACCTCCCGGAAACGCGAGCTTGCATCTTCTAACTTCCCTCTTGAATAATCTTTGCTTTCAAGCCCAAAATAATCCATCTTTTCAACCATTAAGCATAAGGCACTGAAAGATGAAAAACATAATTAATATCGATAAAACAACATTCGAAACGAACAAAAATGCAAGAGAATAAAAGACAAAATGTGTATAAAATACACATTATCAAATCTTCCCCCACTTAAACTTTGCTAGTCCCGAGCAAACTAAAATTAACAAAACCATAAACTCCTAACTAGTACCACTTCCGTAGGTGATCACGGTTGCATTTGGCATATGCAACAAGCCCTTGGAACCCCTAGGTAGCCCTAGTGGACGAGTGAGGTCTCGTGAGGGTTTATAGCTAATGTACCCACAAAATCACAAAAACCACTGAAAAACAAGAAACTAACAATACCTACTAATTAAACTAACTACTACACTCACATGTCCGAATCGTCTACTTGTAACTAAAATCAAGCATATAGAGCTATTCACCTTGTCATCCATTATAACGAGCTTACAACCAATTCAAGAATCAAGATGACACACCTTGTGCAAAATGTAACCATGACATTAAAGATAGAATGAATGCACTTCAATCGTGAACACTAGACAAGATGATCACAAAGCATACACGGCTTCGCATTAAGAAGATGAAATTGTATGGTGAAAAATCTCACATCTCTCAATTATGAATCACACAAGTATGGGCTAGAGATTTCACTCAACTCCAAGTCTAAATGCATGCGCTCTACTTGACCTTGCATGTTCACCTAAATTCCGGATTGCACCAAAAACAAGGAATTCATAAAATGGGTTGTAATGAGGCTTGGGTGAAGGTGTAAAAAAATAAGTTCAAGGAAGGTGTAAAAGTCTCGCTAGTTGAGTCAAAATGACGCTTGCTCGCTTCATCCACCAAATTCTCAAACTAAAGAATGTCTTCACTCATCTACAATTACAAAACACAACCACATTTACCAAGAAAATCGAAACAAAACAAAGTACAAAGATTTAATGCTTTTTTTTTCTATTTCTCTTTTTTTTTACATCCCCTTTATTATTATTTTTTTTAGCAAAGGGAATGCATAACATAAATAAATACTACAAAGAACTTTGAACCACATCTAGATATACACATCAAACTAGTTCCCACTTACAATAATTAGAATCTTCCTCTTCACAACTTCTCCAAATTCACATGCTCATCAATCAATTCTTTCCAAGACTCAACTAGCTCAACTAGGTCGAGAGTGAAGTATTTAGCTTTGACTCATGTATAAAAGGAAAAAGTGACGAAGAAAAATATGGTATAAGCTTCAAAGGGGGTAACTAGGGATTATTTTCATGGTTCATAAGCTAAAAAGGCCAAAATGGTTATCCTAAAAAGAATTTCCTTATTATGGTGCATCCATGAATGAAGGTTTAATGCAAGCCCTAGAGCAACAAACACACATAAAGAGGGAGCAACACACAAGCAAAAGAATCATCGTTCAAGGCCTCACAAGGTTTAAGTTGTAATAACATCTTCTCGATTTGATTCCATGCATGCTAGGAGATAATCGTCATGCTCACAATTTAATTACAAACATCTAGACTTTTCATGCCATTTTAAGTGTGTGTGTGCAATAAATGCATCAAACTTATAGATTCACATCAAATTGGTAATGCTAGACACGTAATAGGAGAAAACAAGGCTACAAGCTCGCAATGTCTTAAATTTTACAAACAAGTAAACTTGTTCCCAAATGCAAACGAAACGGACATCAAAATAAACAATCCTTCCCCCACTTAAAACATGGCATGCCCTCATGCATGACAAATAAAAATGAGGTAGAAATAAAAGTGAAAGGAAACTCCCCTAAAAATAAGCAAAAAGGACCGGGAGCGAAGCCAAGAAACTCAAGCATCATGAGGAGGATCCAAGGTTGGATCCCTAGAACTGGTCTGACACTGAGCCATCATCGAGGCACAAAACTGCTCCATCCACACTCGATGCTCAGAAAACCGCTTATCAACATGGTCCTTAATGGACTGTTCCATGCGCTGTAAGTAGGCCTGTTGAGGCGCAGAGAACTCCGCAGTGGAACCATGATAGAAAGAACCCCCTCGATCAATCGCTAAAGGCAATGGCTCGGGAACCGGTTCCTCCTCAGTGAGAAGAGTAGATGCAGGACAAGTGAGCTGAGATGCTTTGTGGCCCATCCATCGAAAATTCTCAAAAGTCCCGGATATAACACCCATATTCTTTAAAACCATGTAGTCAATAGTAGCAACGGGATCTCGGCCTTCTAACCATGGAATATGAGAACAACCCCGGTCAAGAACTCCCAAGCTAGAGGCAATACGGGTGATAAACCCGCCAAAGACAAGGGAACCCGTTTTTCGCCTGGAAAGCTCCAACATGCGTGCAACAAATAAATAAACCCAATCAACATGGTATCCCTCATGCAAAAAATAAAGGACCCCAAGTTCGGCCATTGAAACGGCGCTATTGGACCCTTCATTACCATATAAGGAATTTGTCATCACACGATGAATGTAACTCAGACTAGGGCTCTTGATTTTGGTGGACTTACTCCGACTTGAAGACCATGCGGAGTCCGAAGAAATGGCGGGCCAAATATAATTTTGGAATTGGCGGGGAGGCTTATGAGTACCACACTTGCGTTCCCATCCAAACCAATCACAAAGCTCTTCCAACCGGACAGTAAACCATAAACCCATCATCCGAAAATTGATTCGAGAGTTTAAGCTTAAATCCTTCCCGACATCAACATCACACTTCACGGTAGTAAAGAATTCATAAACCAAAGCCGGACAAGTAGGCTCATCCATATCTAACCATGAAGGCCAACCGGAAGTAGTCAAAATATTCTTAACCTCGTCCTAAATTCCAAGCTTTTCCATAACATGTTTATCAAAATAACGAAATGGTAAAACCTTGAGCGAGGAAATAGAATTATACCTCTCATGGGCATCACCGGAGAAGGACAAGCTAGGCTTAGCGGATTGCAAATCAAGCCCATAATTGGGAGGAGTTAATGGCAGACCTGATTCTTCATATTCCTTGCGAGTGAGGAAAATTTGAGGTTCCACCGATGAAGAAGTGGTCTTTTGACGCTTAGATTGAACCTTGCCCTTGTTTTTACCATGCTTAGAAGAAACACCACTCATGATTATCAAATTTTCACTCCAAAATACAAACCATATAACCACCCAACAAAAATACCGAATACAACCACAAAGATAGCATGCAAACCCCGAAGTGAATTACCGCTACATACCACAACCAATTTCACTATAATGATCAACAAGCCAACACCACACCCCTGAAAGTTACTACAATACACTAATTAAAGATATATAAATAATAAATATTTTTCTGTTTTTTTAAAAAATAAATAAATAAATAAATAAAATAAAATAAGATATAATATAACTAACCAATTAATAAAAATAATAAAAAATAAAAATAATAAAAAAAATCAAATCAAATCAAATTTAAAACTAAACTAATAATAAAAGCAAAAATCAAATTTAAAACTAAAATAAAATAAAATAAAATAACTAATAATTAATAAAAAAAATTCAAAAATCAAATTCGAAGTGAATTTAAATTAATTTATGATTTTATAAAAAAATTTAAGTTTAAAAAATTAAAATTGAAAATCAAAAGTAAAATTAAATAAGTGAATAAAAAGAAATAAAACAAAACAAAAACAAAAACAAAATAAAAAAATAAAATAAAATAAGGAAAACAGGGGAAGGGGGCTGTGTTTGTGTTTTTGGGTGAGAGTGAGAGAGGGAATGGAGGAGTAGTCGAAGGGAGAGAGTAGGAGGAGAGGGGGGTTCGTTTGCAGATGGATGAAAGGAAGAGATGTAGGCGGGGCTGGAGAAGAGTGGGGATTGCAGGAGGTGGCTATAGTGTGGAGTTCGATGAAGGACCGAGGAGGTCTGCTGCGCGAAGAGGGGAGTGGAGGTGGAATGGGCGACACGGTAGTGGAATGAAAGGGGTGCTGCTGGTTTTGCAGGACGGGGAGAAAGGAATTTAAAGCGGTTGTGGAGTGTTGTAATGGTGAGCAGAAGGATTTAGGTGCTGCAGGAGGGACGACGAAGACGAGGTTGTGCTGGAATGAATCGAAAGTGGCAGGGGTCGGTTGGCGGTGAAATGGTTTGGGGCTGTTCGTGTTGGAGGAAGACGGTGGGAATGGAGGGGTGTTGTGGTGGGAATGGTGAACGGAGAAAAGAAGTGTTGGTGAAGCTGTTTGAAGTGCTTGGTTGGAAGAAAGGGAAAAGAGATGGGATTGAAGGTGTTTGTTGGCGGAGAAGATGGAGATGGAGAGATGATTCGCGGGCTGTGATGCGGTTGAAAAACGAAATGGTGATTTGCAGCGGTTTGGTGGGAAAAAAAATCGGGTATTATTGTGTTAAGAGAGGACTTGGTGTGTTGGAATTGAAGAAGTGAAGGAGAGTAGAGGCGGCTGAATTGGGTTGCAGTGATGAGGTGGTAAAATTGGGAGATGGTGGTAGAGTTGTGGGAGGAGAAGAATGGTGGATTGAAAATGGAGGCGGAAGGAGAGAGATGGTGTTATGCTGAGAAAAAGAAGGGAATTTAGGGATAGGAATTGAGTTTTGTCTTTTTAATTGTAAAAAGTTGCACGGTTGAGCAACAAGTGAGCAAGTTGGCGTGAAATTAGATAGGGAATGCAGGGAGCTGCTCAAAACTCACGGCTTGTTGCACAGGCTAGTGCACACCAGTGCGTTTCTGGATGGCTTTTTAGTGTTCAATGCAGAATGCTTGTCAAAACTCACGGTCTGCTGCACGGCCTACTGAACGCCTGTGCAGTTCCAATATTGCAACAAAAATTATACAAACTCTATTTTTTTTTCTTTTTTTTCTTTTTTTTTTTCAAATAACACTCACATAAATCCTTGATTGCTCGAATAAAATATTAAATCCTGAAAACATGAACAAACACATCAAGGCAAGTGTGGAATAAATATAAAAAATCATAAAAATTGGAATTAGCGATACTAAATGTTATTGAGCGGGTCACATTTTTTTGTTTTTTTTTTACAGTGAAATAAAATTCACTAGACACATCACAACAATACATAAAAATCAATCAACACATTTTTTTTCTTTAGAAAATAAAATAGATGAAAAAGAAAATCCCGCTCATTAATATTTAGATCAATCCTCAAACCCATAAAATGCATAACACCCTTCATAAATGCGAGTGAGGACCAAAAATTTGACATACACATAATATATAAATACATGTGTACCTTGGGTTGCCTCCCAAAAAGCGCCTTTATTTAATGTCGGCGGCTCGACTTCCCGGATGTGCCCCGAAGCACCAACGCACACTAACGAGATCTCATTCATGAAGGGGGTCCGCTAATGAGATGACATCAACGCTAGATTCTTGAAATCCCTCATAGAAAGGCTTAAGACGGTGGCCATTTACCTTGAATTCTTTGTTGGTAGACAAACTTCGCAAATCCACCGCTCCATGAGGGTAGATTTTTACAACAACAAATGAACCCAACCAACGAGATCGAAGCTTCCCGGGCATTAATTTGAGACGAGAGTTGTAGAGGAGAACCTTTTGCCCAACATGAAATGATTTAGAAACGAGCGAACGATCATGAAAGTCCTTTACTCTAGCCTTATACGATTGAGCATCCTCATAGGCATTGTTACGAATTTCCTCCAATTCAAGCAAGTTAAGTTTTCTATGAGCCCCGGCAACATTAAGATCCATATTACAAGCTTTGATTGCCCAATAAGCTTTGTGCTCTAACTCCACGGGGAGATGACAAGACTTACCAAAAACCAACTTGTAAGGAGACATACGTTTTAAATGCCGTCCTATATGCCCATAATGCATCTTCAAGATGAACACACCAATCCTTCCTAGAAGGTTTCACCACCTTCTCAAGAATAGACTTAATCTCCCGATTAGAAACTTCGGCTTGACCATTTGATTGAGGGTGATAAGTCGTGGCCATTCGATGATAGACCCCATAAGGTTTAAGAAGATTTCCCACCAACTTGTTACAAAAGTGGGTACCTTGATCACTTATGATAGCCTTGGGAACACCAAATCGGTTGAAAATTTGAGACTTGAGAAATGCAACAACCGCCTTACCATCATCCGATTTTGTTGCCTTGGCCTCCACCCACTTAGAAACATAATCAACGGCCAAGAGAATATAGAGATTTCCATGAGAAGATGGAAATGGTCCCATAAAATCAATACCCCATACATCGAAGATTTCTACCACAATAATTGGAGTTTGGGGCATTTCATTCCTTTTTTCAATATTGCCGGTTCTTTGACAAGGCTCACATTGCTTACAAAAATCGTGAGAGTCACGAAAAAGAGTTGGCCATGTAAATCCACATTCAAGTACCTTCCTTGCCGTTCGATCTTTCCCAAAATGACCTCCACAAGCATAAGAATGACAAAATTGAAGAATAGAAGCAATTTCCGACTCGGGAACACACCTTCTCAAGACTTGATCCGCACAATGTTTCCAAAGATAAGGATCATCCCAAATGTAGTGTTTGGCTTCACTCCTTAATTTCTCCCTTTGATACTTAGGCATGCCATTAGGGAAAGTTTTGCGTACAAGGTAGTTCACAAGATCCGCATACCATGGCACCTCGCTTTGAATTCCAAATAAGTGCTCATCCGGAAATAATTCTTGAAGAGGAGAAGCATCTTCCTCCCTCACAAGTCGACTCAAGTGGTCTGCCACTAAGTTCTCGGCGCCTATTTTATCTTTGATTTCTAAGTCAAATTCTTGAAGGAGAAGAATCCACCGAATCAATCTAGGCTTTGACTCTTTCTTTGCCAAGAGATGTCTTAAGGTGGCATGATCCGTGTATATAATGACTTTATAACCAAGAAGATATGAACGAAACTTGTCAAGAGCAAAGACAATAGAAAGCAATTCCTTCTCGGTGGTGGTATAGTTCACTTGGGCGGGATTAAGCGTGCGTGAGGCATAATAAATCACATGAGATCGTTTTTCAACCTTTTGCCCTAACACCGCACCAACCGCATAATTGCTAGCATCACACATAATCTCAAAAGGAAGAGACCAATCCGGAGCTTTAATGATAGGGGCCGAAGTTAAAGCCTCCTTTAGATGGTCAAATGCCACCTTGCATTTTTCATCAATTTTAAACTCTACATCCTTTTGTAGAAGAGATGATAGGGGGAGAGCAACCTTGGAAAAATCCTTGATAAACCTTCTATAGAAACCGGCATGACCAAGAAAAGATCGCACATCCTTAACATTTGAAGGGTATGGAAGACTTGCAATAATATTAACTTTTGCCTTGTCCACTTCAATGCCCTTCCTAGACACAATATGCCCTAATACAATACCTTCCTGGACCATGAAATGACATTTTTCATAATTGAGCACTAAATTAGTCTCCAAGCATCGATCCAAGGCATGTGTAAGAATTTGAAGACATTCATCAAAAGAATCACCCGAAATAGAGAAATCATCCATAAAGACTTCAATTCCATTCTCTATCATGTCGGAGAAAATACTCACCATACACCTTTGAAAAGTTGCGGGAGCACCACATAAGCCAAATGAGAGTTTACGAAATGCAAACGTGCCAAAAGGACAAGTAAATGTGGTTTTGTCTTGATCTTCGGGAGCAATGACAATTTGATGATATCCACTAAATCCATCTAGAAAGCAATAGAATTCCTTCCCGGCTAACCTCTCTAACATTTGATCAATGAAAGGAAGAGGAAAATGGTCTTTTCGAGTTACCGCATTTAACTTGCGATAATCTATGCACATTCGCCACCCATTTTGGACTCGGGTAGATACAAGCTCACCTTTAAGATTCTCTTCAAGAGTGATACCCGCCTTTTTAGGAACGCAATGTACCGGACTCACCCATTCGCTATCCGAAATTGGAAAAATGATTCCCACATCAAGTAGCTTGAGAATCTCCTTTTTAACAACTTCCATCATTGTCGGATTAAGTCTTCTTTGAGGGTCTCTAGTAGGCTTAGCTCCATCCTCAAAGAGTATGCGATGCATGCATGTGGAAGGGCTAATTCCCTTAATATCGGCAATGGTCCACCCAATAGCACTTTTATGATCCTTAAGAACCTGCAAGAGGCGTTCTTCTTGCACATTACTCAAATTAGAAGCTATGATTACGGGAAGAGTCTCATTGTCCCCAAGATAAGCATATTTGAGATGATTAGGCAATACTTTCAATTCCAAAGTAGGAGGATTCTCAATAGAAGGGAGTAATTTGGAGTAAGACAAGGGAAGATCAATTTTTGCAAGTTCACACCTTTGGGGTAAAGGTTGCAATACATTGAGCTCCATAATTGCCTCATTGGCCTCTTCCGAATTAGGGAATCCATCATCTTCATTTACACATCCCTCAATAACCACTTGGAGAGCTTCTTTATTTCCCATGTCAAAAGCTTGTTGGGCTAAACCATCAATAACATCCATGGAGCAAATTGAGTGTGACTCACTAGGAAATTTCATAGCATCATAAATGTTGAACTTGACAACTTCATCGCCAAACTCCATAGTGAGAGAACCATCATCCATATTAATCTTGGTCTTCGCCGTTTTAAGAAATGGACGTCCAAAGAGAATTGGTGCGGACTTGATGTTTGATGGACCATCTTCCATTTTCAAGATGTAAAAGTCGGCGGGGAAAACCATTTGATCAACATGAACAAGCACATCTTCAATTACCCCTTCGGGATAGGCATTAGATCTATCCGCGAGTTGAATGATCACATTCGTATTCTCAAGTGCCCCCAAATTTAAAGTTTGGAATATGGAGAGGGGCATCACATTGATCGAGGCACCTAAATCAAGCATAGCTCTTTCAAAGAATTTACCTCCAATCTTGCAAGGAATAGTGAATGTGCCCGGATCCAAACATTTTTGAGGTAACCTCCTTTGAATCACGGCCGAGACGTTTTCATCCACCACTATAGTTTCATCACCTCTTAACTTCCTTTTGTTGGTACACAAATCTTTGAGAAACTTTGCATACCTTGGAACTTGGTTTATGGCATCTATTAACGGGAGAGTGATTTCCACTTTTCGGAATGTCTCAAGCATTTCCTTATCAACAATTTCTTTCTTTGGTTTAGAAAATTTGGAAGGGAATGGAGGTCGAATAACCACATCCTCATCAATGAACCTTGGCTTCTTTGCTTGCGGAACGTCTTCTTGAACACTTTCCTTCTTTCCCTTATCAACTTTCTCTTCCTCAATTTCCAAATTATCTTCAAGGTTTTCATCCTTAGCCTCCAAGATGTCATCATTTTCAACCTTTCCACTTTATTATCATTCACCATCCCCTTGGCCTTAGCATGAAGGTCCTCCAATTCTTTCCCACACCTTAAGGTCATGGCACTAGCATTTTCTTTGGGGTTCACCTCCGCTTGAGAAGGAAGTTGCCTAGAGCCCTGGCTTTGCAATCGATTCACGGTTGTGGCTAGTTGGCTCATTTGCTTCTCCAAGTTGGATATACTTTGAGAAGTGTTATTTTGAAATTGGATGCTATTCGTCGCCAATTGCTTCATCATTTCTTCAAGTGATGACAATATAGATGAAGAAGACCCTTGATGGTCTTGGGGATTATATTGAGGTGGAGGTGGGGATGCTTGAAAATTTTGATTTGGACGTTTTTGTGGGTATGGAGGAGGATTTTGTTGATGTTGGGTGTTGTAAGTATTTGGATTTTGGGGTTGGTATTGGTTAGAGTTTGGTGTGTTGGGGTTTCCATATCGAAAATTTGGGTGGTCTCTCCACCCGGGATTGTAGGTGTTACTATAGGGGTCATACTTCCTTTGAGGTGGTTGTCCCGAAAAACCTCCAATAGCATTAATTTGCTCTTCGGGTTGTTGAAATGATAGGCATTCATTGGTAGCATGATCCGACATATTGCAAACACCACAATACTTTTGTTATTGTTGGAGATTCCCAACGGCTAATTGACGAACCAATGATGTAAGATCCGAGATTTGGCCCTCTAACCTTTGAGTTGACACCTCATTCACGGAAGGATTCTTGACATGCACTTGACGATCCCCAAATTGGCGGGAATTTTCGGCAATCTTGGCTATTAACTTCCTAGCTTCCTCCGGCGTTTTATCCACAAGAACTCCACCACTTGAAGCATCAAGGTTCAATTTAGCACTATATTCCAAGCCTCCATAGAAGTAGTGAATGAGCAACTCTTCCGATATCAAGTGTGGAGGACAACTTTGACAGAGCTTTTGAAACCTTTCCCAATACTCATACAATGTTTCTCCGGAGTATTGCCGAATGCCACAAATTTCTTTGGAAATGCCCGTAGCCTTTGAGGTAGGGAAGAATTTCCCCAAGAAAGCACTTCGCATTTGCTCCCATGTAGTGATTGAGTTTGGAAGAAGGTAAAATAGCCATGCCTTGGCATTGTCTCTCAAGGAAAAGGGAAATGCTTTCAACTTCACTTGTTCTTCCGTAGCATTGTTTGGTCTCATTGAAGAACATACCATTTCAAATTCTTGAAGATGCCTAAAAGGATCTTCTGTGCCTTCACCTCCAAACTTGGGAAGGAGAGCAATAAGACCACCCTTTAGCTCAAATGGTTGTCCTCCCGGAAATACAATGCACAATGGTAGTTGAACGGAGCTAGGAGAAGCAATCTCCTTGAGTGTACATTGATTAGGATTTTCCATGACTTGATCAATGTTGTCGTCCGGTGATGAGATAGGAATAACAAGGGGAGGACCCTCGTTAAACTCCTCTTCCTCTTCCGAAGGTGAGCTAGAAATAAATTGACTTGATGAATCTATATTGGCACTTGAATTCCTTTGATTCCTTCGCAAGAGTCTCTCGGGATTAGATGAATACGCAAGATCACCTAAACAAGAAGATCGAGTCATACATGGCAAAAATTTCTAAAATCAAGAAAAATAGATAAATATACACAATGGAACTAAAATATTCACAATTTTATACGCGCACTAATATTGAACTAAAACTACTCCCCGACAGCGGCGTCAAAATTTGGCCACGCCCGTCGTCGATGCGCCAAATTGATAATAAATGTTTTTGCTCTACTATGTTCGCACTTAACTATAAAATATAGCAAATGTGGCAAGTAGGGGTCGAACCCAAGGGATTAGTGTTCAATACTAGAGTGAAGTAAAATGGTGGGGGGGTTTTAAGTTGGTTGTGGTATTTTATCAAACACCTTGACTACAAGAAATAAATTGCTAGAGAATTATAATTAATTAACTTTCAATCATCCAATTTTTCCAACACAACAAGGCACAATGTTTAAATTAACAAGAATAAGAGATATTTGACCCAAGGATTATGGAAACTCAGGCACTTCACCCACACACATATGAGCAAGAAATAATCAACTCTACCTAACCAAGATAATTGGTGAAGCACACAATCACTTAATTCTCTTCTATAAACACTAATTTAGTGAAGCACATAAATTAGTTCTCTTGATTATAGCAACCAATAATGAAGCACTACTAGTTTAACCAAATCAAGGAATCAAACAAAGAGAGGCTAGGACAAACCCAAGGATGAGAAGCTCAACCTAGGTATTTGCACTTGAATCTTGAGGATTTAGGTACACTAAATCTTGTGCTACTATAATGAATGCATTAACGATTACGTATTAGCACAAACAATTAGCAATTGATATTACAAGAAGAGCAAATTGAAGCAACTTACAATTCTCCAAGCAAAATCATAAACAATACAACTCAATAATTCAAGATATAGTGAAATAGATCTTACTTAAAATGAAATGGGTTTTGATACAAGAGATCCTCCTTGAGCCAAATATATAGAGTTAGTTACTCATAATCAATGCTAGATTATGAGTAATTAAAGTTTTCTTAACTCCTACTAACCCTAGGTTTTTGTTCTTCAAGAGGCTTAGAAAAGAGGCAACAATGAGTTGAGAAGATAAGATGTGTTAGAAGTAGGTTAAGTTTCTTTTAGTACACAGCAGGGGCTGCACAGCCTGTTGCACGGCCGTGCAGCAGCCCGTGAGAAAAACTGTCCAATCTGCACTACTTGGAACACTCTGCACAGCCTGTTGCACGGCCGTGTAACAGCCCGTGAAAGACAAAATCTTCAAGATTATACAATAAAAACCTCCCGGAAACGCGAGCTTGCATCTTCTAACTTCCCTCTTGAATAATCTTTGCTTTCAAGCCCAAAATAATCCATCTTTTCAACCATTAAGCATGAGGCACTGAAAGATGAAAAACATAATTAATATCGATAAAACAACATTCGAAACGAACAAAAATGCAAGAGAATAAAAGACAAAATGTGTATAAAATACACATTATCACATGCATATTTCATGATCCCTTAAGACGAGCTAATTCTGATTGGTAGGTAGGTGTCTAATTGAGTGTGGTAATGATGAATAGAGGGTTGACTTATAGTTTCTATGAAATTGACTTACGTGTTTCGGAAACAAATTTTTACACAGTCTCATTGGGTGCTTTTGGGCTAGGTTAGGGTCATGCTTGTTTGGATGTTTTGAGATTTAATCACTTGTTTATATTTAGAATTTTCGTTATTCCCTTGATAGCGTAGTAACACTTAAGTCTAAGTTTGGGGGAAAACAGGGATTTCATGCTAAATTGTAAATAGTTGTCAATAATTGCTAGAGGTCAAATGGCTAGTAGCCAGCTCATATTTATACGAGTAGTCTAGGATTGGAATTGAGAATTCTCATTCCAGATTGCATAGAAAAAAAAGCAGAAAAAAAAGAAAAAGAAAAAAAAATGAAAAGAAAAAAAGAGTCAAAAGTGTCAATTGTTTATATGCAAAAATAACTAGGGTGAGCTCTTTAATACTCGAGCTATTAAGTTCGCGGGGACTTTGTGCCTAGTGACCTAAGGTTTTTATAGTCTGAGATCCACTAACCTAACGCTCGCTACATGGGTATTACTGTATAAGCCTTTCAGGGTCTCATCCATTGCACAGTTAAATAAGCATGCTTGTATATATGTGTCGTAGTAGTTAGTAATAAAGCATGAATTTCTGTCTACCTTGGATAAGGATGGAGGTGTTCCTAGGTTATGAAGTGTCTACAGTCTATTCTATTTATAAACCTGTGATTGTCTTGACGAAGAGCATGTATGATCTTTGACCTAGTTTTGGGAGTATTTCTGATGAGCATTGCACACACGCACGTTTCTGTTCATGTATTGTTAGTATACGGGAACTTGGTCGAGCTCTATTTGGATTTAGTTGCATTCTTTGAGATATTTGCTTGCTAGTTTGTTTTGGTTAGTTTGAAAGGGGATCGTTGCATTTTTTATATTAGTTGCATTCATGCATTGCATTGCATTAGGTTAAATGGATTTTGTGGGTACATTTGCTATAGGCCCTCACGAGACCTTACTCGTCCACTGGGGCTGCCTAGGGGTTTAAAGGGCTTGTTGCATATACCAAATGCAACCGTGATCACCTACGGAAGTGGTACTAATTAGTTAGTTAGTTGTAATTGTTTATGCTTGAGGACAAGCATCGGTTTAAGTTTGGGGGTGTGATAAGTGGATTTATATCCACTTGGATCGCTTCAATTCGGCTTAAACTGATTGTTTTGGCCTCAAGTTTATTGTAGTTCTGATGTGTTTTGCTTAGTTGTGCAGATTTGCAAGAATATCGATTATGGTTGATGTTTCTATCGTGTTTGGAGGATTAATTGATTAAAATTCGGATTTTCCGGGAAGGTTGCGCAGTCTACACTGTTTTGGCCATATCTGAAGTTCTATAAGTCCGTTTGTAACACCCCCAGATCCGGGATCCGGGATCCGGTGGTTACGGTTTCCAATTCTGTCCACAACACTTGAACTTTCCTTAACATAAAATAAATTACGTCTCTATAACCCAACACAATAATATAAAACACACCCGTTATAGTCCCAGAGATGAAATCAGAGTAACACTCAAATTTTTATTAATCACATTATGAGTTCTTACAATCCAAAAGAATTTCAATATAAATACATACTCTTTGCCATCCATTTACATAAGGCATACTAGACCATATTCTTGGTACTGAAAGAATAAATATACCCTACCAATAGCTTCTTCTTCAGCTCTGGTAGTCTCATCGTCCTCGCCCGCGTCGAGTGCGCCTTGTGCGAGTCATCTGGTCTAGCTGTTGTTGTGATATAATAATAAAGCAAGGGTGAGCAATAGCCCACCAACAATAATATATGACTGAACGATAATGTATAACAGTTCAAAAGTATCTTTCAAACCATATGCCATGCCTTTACGGAAATGATGCCAGTATAATATGAACGATGAAGTTACAAGGTAACTTAAAGTATTTGTTTGTAGAAATATCTGCTACATCAAAGTAAGCGAGATATTCTTATTGTTATTAAGAAGAGGAACTTGCAAGAAAAGGTTGCAATTCCAGTTATGACCCTTTTCCAACTCTGCCAACAGTAATCATGTTGCAGGAAATAAATAAATTTGGATGATGAACCAATGATGGAGTATTCACCGCGCCCGCTGTTCCAATCTTGATGATCAGTCGAGATCGTACAGCTCAATTTAGATTTACTACCGGTAGAAGGAAGAACTGACGGCTTTACTTGTGTACCGCCTTACTAGCTCTCCCCGGCCAACGGTTGGGCCAAAGGGGATGGACCGGCGCTACTCGGCCTCTTACACGACTCCTAGTTCAAATAGAATTCATGATTCTGAATGTAACGTTCGTCCCCCTTTCCCCAAGTATAATACTTGTTGATAAGACTCCACAAAGTAGTCGTATCTAGTTGGAAAGGAAAATTTACCAATAACTCCCAAGCTATTACTTGGTAACGGATATCAACTTGTTCCAGTGATCTTACCCCTCGAAAGATGAGAAGGTAAGCAACGACTTAATAAGTCAACAGCACCCGAGTTGCGAGTGAAGGGAATACTTTATGACCGGGAAGTCGACAAGATAAATAACATTTTCCAAGTAAGGTTCCCTTATTATTAAGGAGGTAGACTCAAAGAAGAATGATGTCTGAGAACCTTCCTTGATATAGGATTAATAATAATATGACTCCGAAATATTTTTCGTAATAATCGAAGAAGATAAACCTTATTGAGGTTAATCTAAGTATGGAATAAATATTCAGAGAATATTTATTGAATTAAAAATATTTAAAGAATATTCAGTAATATGAAAGAATATCTTTAATCAGAGTATTTTTCAAATAATTCTTGAAGAAGTATCGAGAGAATATTTATTGCATAATTAAATATTCAAATGAATATTCCAAATAATATTCATTAATCAATAAGACCTGAAAGGAATATTTAAAATATTTAAAATAATATTCGATGATTAAATAGAACCCTGGATGAATATTCAAAATAATATTCATAATTAATTAGGAATTTAAATGAATATCAATAAAGTAATATTCATTTAATAAATAATATCCTAAATGAATATCAAGTAATATTCATTTAGTAATCCAAGCTTTAAAGGAATATTCGATGTAATATTCGATAAGTAAATCAAGCTTCAGATGAATATTGAAGATAATATTCATCAAGTACTTAATACCTTAAATGAATTTTCAAAAGTAATATTTATTTAATGAAATAATATTCTAAATGAATGTCCACATAATATTCATTTAGTAGTCTCATCTTTAGAAGAGTATTCGAAATAATAATCGATAATCAATTCGACTCCGAATGAATATTGACGAATATTATTCGTCGAATGATTACGTTCAAATAATTATTTGAAGTAAGGATCGTTAAAATAATTAGTCTCGAACGAATATTCAAATAATATTCGTCGCCCAAATAATAGAAAATATTTACTTAAATATTTTCCTCCGAGGTAATCTCGATATATCAAGGAATATTGACTCCCGGTCTATTTTTGATTAATAAGATGTATACGCCCTTCTATGAGGGTCTTACAATAATCGGCTTATAACTGATATATAACTATCTAGCTTATAAGCCAACAATAACATTCAGGGAACAAGTATATCACTTCAACTTGAAAGTAGGCATGCATGCAATGGCATATGTATATCAGCATATATATATATTTATTTATTCAATCACAACAACAGCCTAAAAGAAGGGAATTGGAACTTGCCTGGTAGTCGAGTACGGTAAGGGGTAGTGGTAGCGGGTCCCGGTTCAGCTTGGTGATCTATAAATAGCCAAGGCATTCGGGATTAATCACTTAACATATTAAAAGTTAAGTTATACTTAATTCGAAACACGTTCTCGAGTTATCTCGTTATACCCCTTTTTGTGGATTACTTTTATCACTGATCCGACCCGACATTCGTTCGTTAATACGACATGTCATTGCATTTATACTTGGGACATACTTAAGTCATATGAGTTCTAAGGTTGATCGTTACGAACCAATATTATACTCCGAGTTTTATCGCCCGTTTTCTAAGTGTTTTACCGAAGTTATAAAAGAGTCGTCTTTTAGGGGTTCGTTCGCGTTTAACCTCGACTCGAACATTTTTAATAAATCGAAAAATGATCTTTTTGACATACGGTTTTCTTTCACGCCTTCCTTTTTACCTCTAGTATTTATTTACCAAGATTCGCCATGACGTTACATAGTTTACGAGGGTTCAATTACAGTTACGAACTTTCGTTTACGGATTCGAACTACCTTTAGTAATTTGGTCATAAATCCTAAACCGTAAGTCCGTTTCATGCGATCTTTATATCAAAACGAAGCTTGAAACATAATCTATCCTATCATGGCAGAAAATGAAGCTGTACAGTGAGTTATAGCTACTGTGATGCTCGGTGTTTAATAGTCTAACGAAAATTCGGCATTACGACGGCTATAAATCGAACGTTCTAAAATTCATAACAATCAATCCAAGCCACACCGGGCATACTATACATGGTTTTCATCTTAACCAGTCCAAGAAGGTTTCAATTAACCATCATAATCATCAAAACTCTTAAATCATCACTACTAACTACATAATCATGCTTTTATGCATATAACAACACCATAATCTTAACTAATCTAAAACCATCAAGAACATATATAAAACTCAAAGTAAGATCTTGGGTTCTTAAGAATTATACCTTCCTTGGAGAGTGTACAAGCTATAATAACCCTTATATAGTCCTTGTATGGCTTTAACAAAGCTTAAATCATCCAAAGAAACCAAGAAATCAAAGTTAGTTTCTTGAAAACACTATTCACCCTCATCTTTGAGGATTTATTTGAAAATGGAAAACATGGAGTTTGAAGCTAAGATTTCTAGGAGATCATTTTTATGAAATATAGGACTCACCATAAAAATTTGGAGATCAAACAATGGTTGGAAGGTGGATTTTGAAATCTTAAAACTCCAAAATTCGAAGTGCCTTGGTTTTGGGGGAAAAACAGTGAACTTCTCGAATTTATTTACCCATCCAAACGATCTTCAAAAATTATGAAATTAAATCCCCAACTTCACCTTGATGTGTAGAAGCTCCATGAATTTTTTCATGATTTTTAGATGAGTAGATCTAGGTGAAAAAAAATGGCAAAGACCCCTGCCCTGGAAAATGCAACTGCTGGAAAAAATGGGGGAGAGGTGGTGTTTGCTTGGCTAGTTGTCAAATGATATTTGTGATATGTATAAGTGGGTATAGCTGCTAATACTCCTCTTAATACAAGTGTCAAAGGTTTATGGTGTGTTAGAAAAATTGATGATGTGAAGCCTTGTTGTTTTCTTCTTGTCCATCCACCTCATTACTTCCTTTCTCATTTCTTTTCTTCATTTCATTTCCACCAAATATTCTTATATATAACCCCAGCTGATCAAGTAGGGTTTTTTTTTATCTCGTTACGTATTTAATCCGTAATTTCTTTCGCGTTTGCTTGATCGCTTAATCTTGTTATAAAGTTCTAGCGATTTCTAGAACACTTGTTATTCTAACTCAAAGGTTTTCATTCTAAATCCTCAAATCATACTTAATAAATAAAATCCTTGAATCCTTAACATTATAATACTCTTGTCTTGATCGTATTGATAGGCTCTTTACGGTTCGGTCAAATATTGTACCGAAAAAGAATTTGGAATTTCTGAATTCCGATCGTCTCTGCATTCACTTATTTCCTCCGCGTATTACTAATATGACTTCGAAACATCCATAACACGTCCCGTACATAGGGTGGCGTGAAAAGTTTTCCAACTTACAAAGTCACTATTCATCCACCAAATTACTATGCACGTACAGGAAACACTATGCACGTACGGGAAATACTATGCACGTATGGGAAATACTATGCACGTATGGGAAATACTATGCACGTATTCATTTCTCTTCAAGGATCCATTAGCTCCTTCCTGGATGGTAGATTATTCTTATCTAGGTCCTCAACCATCGAATTACTCTATTCTGACAATATACCAATGCATCAGGATCATTGTCCAAAGCAATATCCATTCATTACAATCATTGTTCTTTGAAACCACCATTCATTAGAGCTGGTGACCTTGTTGTTGGAATCATTGTTCCTCATTTTATCATTACTTAATAAAAGTTTTAATTATATCCAAAATTTGGGGTTCTTACAGTCTCCCCTCCTTAAAAGGATTCCGTCCCGGAATCAGGTAGGAAGCAAAGAGTCGTTTGCCTATCGTTCACTCTTTAGCTTCCCGGTCAATTCTTATTCGTTCTACCCTTCCTCAGCACATCTTCTAGTGCTACAATTCATACTTTATCCTTTTTCCATCAACGTTGCTACTTTTCGTACAACTCACTATCCGGGTTATACTTTTACTCAGTCTTATCCTTATTGATACCTGCAGTAACATTGGTATCACTATCACCCTACGATTCGGAGGTAACCTCGCTCGTACTGTGCATTTCCTGATCTCTTTGCAATATAGAGAAGTGGAAAGATTTGTTGAGAGATCACTATGATCAATTGAACATTTGTTATATTGCATAGTTAGTACAAAAGGGGGCCAGCCTTTAGTACTTGACAAGCAATTAAACAAGTCATAGCATTCCACTTAGACTTCTATCACATAGACAGATAGTCACGTAGCAGTACCTCCCCTCCAAAAAGGGTTGTTCTTCTCAATTCATAAAGAAGATGAATAAGAGAGAAGAAGAGAAAAGAGTTCTAAAGGATTATAGAAAGCTTCCATGATTGTAGAATATCATACTCAGAATTTACCTCTGAACTATAGAGGTTTATCAAAGAAGAAATTAATCATAATTATATCCAATACTATTTGATCGCAATCTCACGTGTCAGCATATCTTGCTGCTTTGTCCATTATTCTATGGACAAATACTCTTGTTCAATCTTAGCGATACTCACATTCGGGAAATCCTTCAACCTTTCAGGTTAAATCTTAGGTTTCTCACTTGGCATCATTATTACTGACATCCCATATCATGTTACTAGCTTTTTCATAACTATAGTATTGACACTATCAGGTTGTCATCCTAAGAATTCATTAGAAAACCCATTCATAATACTCCTTGCTTCTCATTCCATAGTTGCTTCCCCAGCCTTTTCTTTATCAATCACATCCTTCTTATTATTTGATTCTTATTTACTTCTGTTATTTACTTTCACCTTCACCTCTTTATTGAGACACCTTTTTGCACTTGGTACCTCCTTATCGGTATTCCGTCTCATTTACTCTATAATCATCACTTTATTTCAATTTAAACTTTCCGAAATGAATCTGGCCCGATTCCTTTAACTTAGATTCATATAATCTACTTCTGCCAACCTTGTTTCTCATTACTTGTTCTTTTCTATCCATGGTTTTCCACAGGTTGTCTTTCGTAAGTCGGACCAGGTCGTATATCTACATTCTTGTACTCCTATCATCTGTTGAACATTTGCATTTTACTGGCGTAACCTGGCCACATGAAAACCCGTTATGACCGTGCTATAATTTTGGGGGTAAGGCTGGCTCGAATACCACCGTCCGAACATTTTAAACTCTCAGGTGGCCCAATAAGTCTCGGGCTCAACCGCCCTTCCCTCCAAATCTCATTAATTCTTTCCATGGGAATATCTTTAACATCATGAATCATCAACCTCATATTCTCTATCTTGTTTGCGCAGAAGTACACTAACATAAACTTGTTTGTCATTCATCAACATGCCATTTAGTTAATCAATGGCAGCACTGTCTTTATCTTTACATTGTCATCTACTTTCTTAGAAGAATCACCATCGCTTGTTGTTTACGTAGTGCATTAATAGCTAACCCTACGGGTTTCAAATCCCTTAGGGAGACAAAGTGATCACTATTCCTTATCCATACGAAACACTTCCTGAACTTGATGTAGATATAACATGAAGTAGATAGAATTGCAGAAGAGTTTCAAGTATCGCAGCTAGGTCCGGTTGATGAAACTATCACTTATGCATCTTCCATAAAAGACTGGAAACTTAACGGTTTACTTCATCAATTTTGTACCATGGTCCTGGTTTGCCTCAAAACGGGACCTTCTAAGGTACGTAATATGCTTAAGACTCCATCAGGAATCGAATCTTTACTTAAACTATTATTACCTTCGATTCTTGCACAATCATCAAAAGGAATGTAACTTCCTCCACTCCAATATGACCTTCAAGGTCTTTCCAAATATCATTTTGTTTCTTCGGTATGAACATTTATAATTATTCCTTTATACTTAAACTGTCGGCCACCTCATTGGCCTTTCCTGATAATAATAATTTCTGGTAATCCTTGTTCCTTGGATATATTCCAATTCAAACATTTCTACCTCATTCCCATCATTTTTGGGTGAAAGCATTCTCCCTTAAGCTCTGCTGATGAAGAAAAATATATTTAACAGTCTTTTTCCATAAGTCATTGCTTCCACCTACTCGTGGGAACTTTATCACGTTTATTCCCCATCCTACTTAGGATACTTCTCTTCTTAGTTCTTTCCTTATCTTAGGATAATCTCAACCTTTATAGGTTCAATCCATACTTCCTCATGGTCTCATACATGCCTCATCTGGCATTACTGTTACTATGTCATACATTCCTTACCAAACTTCCATTTTGAAGTTCGGAATATTACCTTTTTCCTTGTAAGGTTTCATAGGTCATCCTCATCCTTCCTCCTGTATTTTCTGGGTACAGGGTATATCAAAATGTCATTGATCAATACTCTAATAATTCTATCTATGTTCTTTCCAGAACTCTTTTTTTTTTTTTCTAATAATCCTTACCGGTCATTGTTGCCTTAGCAAGTCCAGCTCATATCATCTGAAGTCATAATGTCGTTATTAGGGTTAATGCCACCCCTTGTGCATTCCCCAGGGTTTGTCTTAATTCATTGATATCCTATCCTTAATTCAACTATTAATGAATTCTTGCATCTTATAATTGGCAATCAGATCATGTATCCTTAATAAAGGTCTCTTTTCAATCATTCTCATTTGATAATCGATCGGTGGCTTAATGCCACCCTCTTCTTTCAGATAGTTGTCAGCCTATTTGGCCTTCCAAAAAGGCAACGTATGCCTATCTCCTCTCTTACAGAACTTGGTAATGGCAGCAAGGATGTTTTGGAAAATATTGGTCGAGTTCAACGTGAATCTATTAGTACTTATCGTTCTTCTCAAATGTACTTGCCTTAGACAAAATTTCTACAGCATACTGATCCATCTCTGACCATTTCTATACTCTCTTCATAAACCTTCGTTGTTTACTTCCCTTAGTCGTAATATGTTCATGGTATTCATGATACCCTAACATCATGCATCTCAAGTCACTATACTCCCATTTTACTCAAAATCTTGGACAACCATATACACATGAGTCACTTTAGTACGGGTTACCCCATCCCAAAAAGGTCTAGTAAATTCCCCATCAAAACATGGGTTGCAAAGGGTTTAGTAGAAGACTCCTACAATCTCATTAATATTTCCTTTATATCAGAAGCCCTTGCAGTCGGTGCTTACTTAGAAGCAACCCTGCTTTGTCTTTTCATTGCTGGTCTAGTCACTTTATAGTCCGTTGTGACTTGGCCTCAACTGGCCACACTAAAATAAAAATATATGATTTTAGGGGTTGGCTAATAGCATTACTTTTCTAGCAATTTCCGGCATAGTGCCTTCTTCTTTGATACCTTTATACCTTTCCAAAACTTTACTCTATATAAGTCTTAATCGACTACTCGGCACCGTCTCCGGTCACCTTTCCTCCACTTTTATCTTTTCAACTATTCTTATCAATCCCGCGTGCCACGCAAGCTTACCATTCCTGGCATAACAGCCTTTTCACTTAAGTCAATCCCGGAGTTTCTCCGTCCGGCTAGTTTCTTACTTACATTTCCTGTTTTCGTCCAATCTCACTTCATCATATTATCACTACCGTCGATTGTAATGCTCAGGGTCCGTTTACTAACCCATTTTATAGCAACCTTACCCAAATCACAGGGTTTGCTCCAGTTTCTACTCTCTTCCATGACATTCTCTGATTATCAGAAAGACAAGGTTTGCCAAAATTCACCGAATTCCTTTCCAGACTCAGGGAAATTTTGATCAATCTACCCACCTACTGGTAACATCAAGGAGACCAGTTTCGAAACCTGAAGAATAGTTCTATGAACCTCCAAGCAGGTGGAATCATAAGCAGTCATAGTTAACGAAATAATCATCATCGGATTGGAAGTTTACCCACTGGAGAGGAATCAATTATACCCATCCCTTAGAAGGGAATCAATAATTTCAAACTGAAACCTGTCACAACGTCCCGATATTCAATACTACCAAATGTCGGTCTACCTAACCCTTTATGCGAAGCGTCATTGGAAGCACAAAGTCTCCTTTTTCCATTAAGCAATGCCAGCTCTTGGTCATTACCAATTTCACCTTTTAGCTCCAGGAAGATTTTCTCACATTTTTCTCTTTAACTGCTGATCGTATTACTTGATCTATTATAATTCCGTGTCGGAGTAAACTTAAGGTAACTACTATAATCCATTCAAAGAGAAGAAGGAATTTAATATTCCTCTGAATCACATGCATCTAACGTTTCTGGTTCATCATTTAACTGAGTTGAATTAACTCTATACTCAGTCTCTGGCAGTAGTCTCATTACGAGTTCATCTTGACTCACTGGTCTTATCTTCCGGTAGGTTCTGAGATCATTGTCTTGCTTACTACTTCCTTATATAACTTTTACCCAATCATTCTATTACTTCCCAATGTCTTTACTTTCTAAATGATTCATTCATAAAATGAACATTTTCCTTAATAAAACCACCTTATTAACCTCAATTTGGTTCCATAATTTACAACCTACGACACCTGCCTTCTCATGGCGAATTATTACTGACCATATTCATACTAATTCATTTATCAAATGATATGGCACTTACTGCCTCCTTCTCAACTATTCCTAGGGACTCTGCTCCTCGCCCTATATCACTGTCTTTGATAATCATACATCCCTCTAGCTCTTTCTTTGTTAAGATGAAAATCTCTAAGGATTCTCATCTATTTCCGTATAAGATCTCAAGTAATTCTTCCAATCCTTCTTTCTTGCTGGTACTACGTCTGGTAGTCCGGCTATGAATTCAACATGCATCTTCAGATCTCTTAATAATATATCAGTTCTTTATACTCACTTTTCTGAGCACCATATCTTAATCATCACAGTCATTCTGGCTGCGACCCTCATTACCCATGGGTAAGCTCCTCATCCTAACAGGATTTTCCTTATCTGCTGGAACCTCTTCCGGGTCTCCAGTAGGGTACTCCATCGAATTACCCGCTGATCTTCAGCATATAAAGCATCATCGCGCTGTTGCTCGTATGCCTCAAGGTCAGTCACCTTACTCGTCGATACGATATCGAGCTAAGTTACTATCATTATACTTACGAGTTCCCATAAGGGTTTTATATGTCATCACTACATTAAGTAGTCCGACTATGAACTTGGCAAGAGTTCTTATTATCTTATTGAATTTATTGTTTTAACGTCACCTCATCTCTGGGGTTTATAACGTACGCTCTGATACCACTTCTATAACACCCCCAGATCCGGGATCCGGGATCCGGTGGTTACGGTTTCCAATTCTGTCCACAACACTTGAACTTTCCTTAACATAAAATAAATTACGTCTCTATAACCCAACACAATAATATAAAACACACCCGTTATAGTCCCAGAGATGAAATCAGAGTAACACTCAAATTTTTATTAATCACATTATGAGTTCTTACAATCCAAAAGAATTTCAATATAAATACATACTCTTTGCCATCCATTTACATAAGGCATACTAGACCATATTCTTGGTACTGAAAGAATAAATATACCCTACCAATAGCTTCTTCTTCAGCTCTGGTAGTCTCATCGTCCTCGCCCGCGTCGAGTGCGCCTTGTGCGAGTCATCTGGTCTAGCTGTTGTTGTGATATAATAATAAAGCAAGGGTGAGCAATAGCCCACCAACAATAATATATGACTGAACGATAATGTATAACAGTTCAAAAGTATCTTTCAAACCATATGCCATGCCTTTACGGAAATGATGCCAGTATAATATGAACGATGAAGTTACAAGGTAACTTAAAGTATTTGTTTGTAGAAATATCTGCTACATCAAAGTAAGCGAGATATTCTTATTGTTATTAAGAAGAGGAACTTGCAAGAAAAGGTTGCCATTCCAGTTATGACCCTTTTCCAACTCTGCCAACAGTAATCATGTTGCAGGAAATAAATAAATTTGGATGATGAACCAATGATGGAGTATTCACCGCGCCCGCTGTTCCAATCTTGATGATCAGTCGAGATCGTACAGCTCAATTTAGATTTACTACCGGTAGAAGGAAGAACTGACGGCTTTACTTGTGTACCGCCTTACTAGCTCTCCCCGGCCAACGGTTGGGCCAAAGGGGATGGACCGGCGCTACTCGGCCTCTTACACGACTCCTAGTTCAAATAGAATTCATGATTCTGAATGTAACGTTCGTCCCCCTTTCCCCAAGTATAATACTTGTTGATAAGACTCCACAAAGTAGTCGTATCTAGTTGGAAAGGAAAATTTACCAATAACTCCCAAGCTATTACTTGGTAACGGATATCAACTTGTTCCAGTGATCTTACCCCTCGAAAGATGAGAAGGTAAGCAACGACTTAATAAGTCAACAGCACCCGAGTTGCGAGTGAAGGGAATACTTTATGACCGGGAAGTCGACAAGATAAATAACATTTTCCAAGTAAGGTTCCCTTATTATTAAGGAGGTAGACTCAAAGAAGAATGATGTCTGAGAACCTTCCTTGATATAGGATTAATAATAATATGACTCCGAAATATTTTTCGTAATAATCGAAGAAGATAAACCTTATTGAGGTTAATCTAAGTATGGAATAAATATTCAGAGAATATTTATTGAATTAAAAATATTTAAAGAATATTCAGGAATATGAAAGAATATCTTTAATCAGAGTATTTTTCAAATAATTCTTGAAGAAGTATCGAGAGAATATTTATTGCATAATTAAATATTCAAATGAATATTCCAAATAATATTCATTAATCAATAAGACCTGAAAGGAATATTTAAAATATTTAAAATAATATTCGATGATTAAATAGAACCCTGGATGAATATTCAAAATAATATTCATAATTAATTAGGAATTTAAATGAATATCAATAAAGTAATATTCATTTAATAAATAATATCCTAAATGAATATCAAGTAATATTCATTTAGTAATCCAAGCTTTAAAGGAATATTCGATGTAATATTCGATAAGTAAATCAAGCTTCAGATGAATATTGAAGATAATATTCATCAAGTACTTAATACCTTAAATGAATTTTCAAAAGTAATATTTATTTAATGAAATAATATTCTAAATGAATGTCCACATAATATTCATTTAGTAGTCTCATCTTTAGAAGAGTATTCGAAATAATAATCGATAATCAATTCGACTCCGAATGAATATTGACGAATATTATTCGTCGAATGATTACGTTCAAATAATTATTTGAAGTAAGGATCGTTAAAATAATTAGTCTCGAACGAATATTCAAATAATATTCGTCGCCCAAATAATAGAAAATATTTACTTAAATATTTTCCTCCGAGGTAATCTCGATATATCAAGGAATATTGACTCCCGGTCTATTTTTGATTAATAAGATGTATACGCCCTTCTATGAGGGTCTTACAATAATCGGCTTATAACTGATATATAACTATCTAGCTTATAAGCCAACAATAACATTCAGGAAACAAGTATATCACTTCAACTTGAAAGTAGGCATGCATGCAATGGCATATGTATATCAGCATATATATATATATATTTATTCAATCACAACAACAGCCTAAAAGAAGGGAATTGGAACTTGCCTGGTAGTCGAGTACGGTAAGGGGTAGTGGTAGCGGGTCCTGGTTCAGCTTGGTGATCTATAAATAGCCAAGGCATTCGGGATTAATCACTTAACATATTAAAAGTTAAGTTATACTTAATTCGAAACACGTTCTCGAGTTATCTCGTTATACCCCTTTTTGTGGATTACTTTTATCACTGATCCGACCCGACATTCGTTCGTTAATACGACATGTCATTGCATTTATACTTGGGACATACTTAAGTCATATGAGTTCTAAGGTTGATCGTTACGAACCAATATTATACTCCGAGTTTTATCGCCCGTTTTCTAAGTGTTTTACCGAAGTTATAAAAGAGTCGTCTTTTAGGGGTTCGTTCGCGTTTAACCTCGACTCGAACATTTTTAATAAATCAAAAAATGATCTTTTTGACATACAGTTTTCTTTCACGCCTTCCTTTTTACCTCTAGTATTTATTTACCAAGATTCGCCATGACGTTACATAGTTTACGAGGGTTCAATTACAGTTACGAACTTTCGTTTACGGATTCGAACTACTTTTAGTAATTTGGTCATAAATCCTAAACCGTAAGTCCGTTTCATGCGATCTTTATATCAAAACGAAGCTTGAAACATAATCTATCCTATCATGGCAGAAAATGAAGCTGTACAGTGAGTTATAGCTACTGTGATGCTCGGTGTTTAATAGTCTAACGAAAATTCGGCATTACGACGGCTATAAATCGAACGTTCTAAAATTCATAACAATCAATCCAAGCCACACCGGGCATACTATACATGGTTTTCATCTTAACCAGTCCAAGAAGGTTTCAATTAACCATCATAATCATCAAAACTCTTAAATCATCACTACTAACTACATAATCATGCTTTTATGCATATAACAACACCATAATCTTAACTAATCTAAAACCATCAAGAACATATATAAAACTCAAAGTAAGATCTTGGGTTCTTAAGAATTATACCTTCCTTGGAGAGTGTACAAGCTATAATAACCCTTATATAGTCCTTGTATGGCTTTAACAAAGCTTAAATCATCCAAAGAAACCAAGAAATCAAAGTTAGTTTCTTGAAAACACTATTCACCCTCATCTTTGAGGATTTATTTGAAAATGGAAAACAGGAAGTTTGAAGCTAAGATTTCTAGGAGATCATTTTTATGAAATATAGGACTCACCATAAAAATTTGGAGATCAAACAATGGTTGGAAGGTGGATTTTGAAATCTTAAAACTCCAAAATTCGAAGTGCCTTGGTTTTGGGGGAAAAACAGTGAACTTCTCGAATTTATTTACCCATCCAAACGATCTTCAAAAATTATGAAATTAAATCCCCAACTTCACCTTGATGTGTAGAAGCTCCATGAAGTTTTTCATGATTTTTAGATGAGTAGATCTAGGTGAAAAAAAATGGCAAAGACCCCTGCCCTGGAAAATGCAACTGCTGGAAAAAATGGGGGAGAGGTGGTGTTTGCTTGGCTAGTTGTCAAATGATATTTGTGATATGTATAAGTGGGTATAGCTGCTAATACTCCTCTTAATACAAGTGTCAAAGGTTTATGGTGTGTTAGAAAAATTGATGATGTGAAGCCTTGTTGTTTTCTTCTTGTCCATCCACCTCATTACTTCCTTTCTCATTTCTTTTCTTCATTTCATTTCCACCAAATATTCTTATATATAACCCCAGCTGATCAAGTAGGGTTTTTTTTTTATCTCGTTACGTATTTAATCCGTAATTTCTTTCGCGTTTGCTTGATCGCTTAATCTTGTTATAAAGTTCTAGCGATTTCTAGAACACTTGTTATTCTAACTCAAAGGTTTTCATTCTAAATCCTCAAATCATACTTAATAAATAAAATCCTTGAATCCTTAACATTATAATACTCTTGTCTTGATCGTATTGATAGGCTCTTTACGGTTCGGTCAAATATTGTACCGAAAAAGAATTTGGAATTTCTGAATTCCGATCGTCTCTGCATTCACTTATTTCCTCCGCGTATTACTAATATGACTTCGAAACATCCATAACACGTCCCGTACATAGGGTGGCGTGAAAAGTTTTCCAACTTACAAAGTCACTATTCATCCACCAAATTACTATGCACGTACAGGAAACACTATGCACGTACGGGAAATACTATGCACGTATGGGAAATACTATGCACGTATGGGAAATACTATGCACGTATTCATTTCTCTTCAAGGATCCATTAGCTCCTTCCTGGATGGTAGATTATTCTTATCTAGGTCCTCAACCATCGAATTACTCTATTCTGACAATATACCAATGCATCAGGATCATTGTCCAAAGCAATATCCATTCATTACAATCATTGTTCTTTGAAACCACCATTCATTAGAGCTGGTGACCTTGTTGTTGGAATCATTGTTCCTCATTTTATCATTACTTAATAAAAGTTTTAATTATATCCAAAATTTGGGGTTCTTACACCGTTTGAGGCCCGTAAGCTGTCCACGCGAAGCCTAGAAGATTTTCTACAACTTAGGATAGGATTCATGCGCGCAAGTTGCGTGTGGCGGGAGCAGCTTGCGCGACAAGCAGACTGATGGGAGCAGAGAATTTACTGTTTTGCCCTTTTCAAGTTCTAATTATATTTTGGGCAGTTTTTAGTACCTTAATCGAATTCTAATTGTAATAGAAGGTAATTTCTCATTGGACAAGAATTGGAGTGCCTATATAAACACATCCAACCCCTTGTAAATTAGATAATTAGGAATTAGACAATTATATATCTTGTACATAATATCGCTTAGATCTGCAAGAGAGAAAAGGAGAGAAGGATTCAACGCTCGTGACAAGCAACGGATCTAGATCTACTTCATCTTTTGTATCATAGATTTGTTTTCTTAACTCTTGTTTTATTAATATTATTACTTTCTTCCATATCTTGTTTGTTATCATGGTTTCACTTGATCCCATGATGACGAGAGGTTCAATTATGAACTAATCGTTGTCATGGGATTCTAACGGATTTATTTATGGAACTTAATATCTTGATTGCTTAAAGATCTGTGTGTGATGTATATTTGATATCCTCGTATGGTTATGCTTAATTGATAGATGCGTCATGAACATCTAATTTGTTAATCTCTTGTGAAGTGAAAGTGGATCTTGAGATTTAGAACTTGCCATGCTAGCATAGGTTCATGATTGTTATCAACATGATTCGTAGTATGAGATGAGAATACTTATATTGCCCTGTATGATCTTTATGGATAACTTGTTCTTCAACCGTTATGTTTTCAAATTCTATAGACATATAGGGTCTAAGCATAATTGGTGTCTATTCATCTTCTATCTCTTTTGTGGATGTATGTTTAGTTTGGTGTACATATACTGAGAGGTAGCGTGTACTTATTTCGTGTTGTCCGATCAGATATCATAACCATTGCATATAGAGATTAAAGGCGTTATATCTAAGCGAAGTATTTAATGAAGTTAGGATTTCATGTTTTCTTGCATATAAGTAATTCAATTTTAATTCTCATTAGTTAGTAATTTGTAGTTTGTTAATTTGTATCCTAGTTAATTATAGTTAGTAAAAACTTAATATTGTTAATTGTCTTAGCAGTGCATAATAACCATACATTGTTGCATAGGTACAAAACTAAATTGAAACCTAAGATCTCTGTGGGAACGAACTTGACTTCTATCTGTATTACTTGTGACCACGTACGCTTGCGTGATTTAGTGCAAACAGAATATTTCTCAAAACATAATAGAAGTTCAGGGAATAGAATCGTTTGTGAAGGATACCTGGACTCAAAAGAAAAAGGAACTAGAACCTGGCCTTGAGGATCTAGAGACTATTTGTGAATCAACGGATAGTGATCATCCGTTGACAGATGAACCATCAACGGATGAGAGGTATCCGTCGACTAACAAAAAGTTTGTTAGTAAGAAGGATCTCAAGAAACTGGATATCAAGTATGGTCTAGGCAACAAGAACTTTGTTAGTGGCGAGAGTAGCAAAACCAAATCTAGTGGGAAGGCTAAGGCAGGTGATTTACATAACAAAAAGGCTGTTGGTAAATCAGATAATGAAAAGGTAGAAATTGAGGGTAAAAAGAAAAAGAACAGAAATGGTAAGATAGGCATCAACAAGAAAAACAATTATTCTCCTGACAAGTTTGCTCCTAGGAAAACTTGTAGTAATTGTAATAGTGTCAATCACCTATCTTCTAATTGCAAGATTGTCAACAAGGCTCCTGTTCATGTACCTCAAACAATACCATGTATGCCTGCAATGCCTGGTTTGTATCAAAATGCTAGTTTTTCAAATCCATATGTGAACATGCCATATGTGTCCAATCCTTATTTTCAATCTGTGAATGTGCCACAAATGTCATGGAACATTCCTAGCATGAATAATATGTATGCCAATTTTCCACAAATGCCTGCATCAAATATTCATGCAAATGAGCATCTGTCAAACCCCATCACTCAAGCATCTACACCTAATTGAAGAATGCTAAGAGTGCAAAGTCAAAGGCTAACAAGAAAGGACCCAAGGAAGCTTGGGTACCAAAATCAACTTGATTTGTTTTTGGAATGTGTGCAGGGAAACAGAAGGAATCTATGGTACCTAGACAGTGGATGCTCTAGGCACATGACAGGAGATTCAACCCTGCTCACAGAGTTCAAGGAAGGAGCTGGCCCTAGAATTACCTTTGGAGATGACAGCAAAGGATATACTAAGGGATATGGCCTAATTTCAAAAGACAATGTCATCATTGAAGAAGTGGCTTTAGTTGAAGGTTTGAAGCACAATTTGCTGAGTGTCAGTCAGATTTGTGACAAAGACTATGAAGTAAAGTTCACAAAAGAAGCCTGTGTTGTTTCTGCCAAGGAAGACAACAATGTGGTATTGACAAGCTTTAGAAAAGGAAATGTTTACATAGCTGATTTCAATTCAGCATGCTCAGAATCCATTACTTGTCTCTTCAGCAAAGCAAGTAAGGATGAGAGTTGGCTATGGCATAAGAAGCTGTCACATTTGAATTTTAAAGTTATGAATGATTTGGTAAGAAAGGATCTTGATAGAGGAATCCCTCAATTGGAATTTGTTAGAGATGGACTGTGTGATGCCTGCCAATTAGGGAAACAAAAGAAATCATCCTTCAAAAGCAAGACAGAGTCATCCATTGTTAAGCCTCTTCAATTGCTGCATATGGACTTATTTGGTCCAGTAAATGTCATGTCTATTTCAAAGAAGAAATACTGTCTGGTGATTGTAGATGATTTTTCTAAATTCACATGGACCTTCTTCCTGCACTCCAAGGATTGTGCAAGTGAAATCATCATCAATCACCTTAGAATACTAAACAATGGTTCTGAAGACAGAGTACAAAGAATCAGGAGTGACAATGGTACTGAATTCAAGAATTCCACAATGAAGATTTTCTGTGAAGAAAATGGAATTGTCCATGAGTTTTCTGCTGCCAGAACACCTCAACAAAATGGGGTTGTTGAAAGGAAAAACAGAACTCTCATTGAAGCAGCTAGAACAATGTTAAGTGAATCAAGGTTACCAACATATTTCTGGGCTGAAGCTGTCAACACTGCATGCTTTACTCAGAATATTTCCTTGGTCAATCAAGCTAGAGGAATGACTCCTCATCAGTTGTTAACCAACAAGAAACCAACTTTAGCTTTCCTTCATGTCTTTGGATGTAAGTGTTTTGTGCTAAGGAATCATGGAGATAACTTGGGCAAATTTGAAGCAAAGGCAGATGAAGCTATTTTTGTTGGATATGCAGCAGGGAAAGCCTACAAAGTCTACAATCTAAGAACCAACATTGTTATGGAATCTGTACATGTTGTGTTTGATGATCAAAAGATTCTAGGTCTAAATGATGGAGGCTCCCATGAAAAGTTGGAATTTGAGAATGAGGGAGAAGGAAGAATGTACTATGATGATGATGAGGAAGATGAAGATCATGACCACAGAGATCCACCAAGAGTTGTTGTACCAACTAGAAGTGATGCTTACACTGGAAATGAAGCATCCGTTGACAGTCATTCTGGAGCATCCGTTGACAATATTAGAGATGCATCCGTTGACAGAGATTCTCAAGCATCCGTCGACAGGCAAAATGATGCATCCGTTGACAATCAACTTCATAATTCAGCAAGGACAACAAACTCAAGGGGAGTTTCTCAATGTCAAAATTCAATGCTAAATCAACATGATCATGAAAATAAAGCAACCTCATCAAGATCAAACCTTCCACCTGCAAGAAAATGGACTAGAGATCATCCATTTGAGTTAATCATTGGTGAATCAAATTCAAGAGTTCAAACTAGAAGGGCCACTCAAGCAGAATGTCTATACAGTAGCTTCATGTCTCAAGAGGAACCTAAGAAAGTGGAAGATGCCCTTCTAGATCCAGATTGGGTCTTAGCAATGCAAGAAGAGCTAAACCAATTTGAAAGAAATAAAGTATGGAAGCTTGTGCCCAAACCTGATGATAGAAGTGTCATAGGTACTAAATGGGTTCTCAAGAATAAGACAGATGAAAATGGCATAATTGTGAGGAATAAAGCTAGATTAGTGGCAAAGGGCTATTCTCAAGAAGAAGGGATAGATTTTGATGAAACTTTTGCTCCAGTGGCAAGACTTGAGGCAATAAGAATCTTCCTAGCCTATGCAGCACATGCCAATTTCAAGGTCTATCAGATGGATGTCAAAAGTGCCTTTCTAAATGGGGAACTGGAAGAAAGGTCTATGTCCATCAACCTCCTGGCTTTGAAGATCCAGAATTTCCAGAATATGTATATCTTCTCATGAAAGCACTTTATGGTTTGAAGCAAGCACTAAGAGCCTGGTATGACACTTTATCTCAATTTCTTTTGGAGAATCACTTCACTAGAGGTACAGTAGATAAAACCTTGTTTCGTATATCAATGGCTCTTCAATACTTGTTCAAATCTATGTAGATGATATTATTTTTGGGTCTACAGATGAGAAGATTTGCAAAAGGTTTGCCAAACTTATGCAAAGTGGGTATGAAATGAGCATGATGGGTGAATTAACTTACTTTCTTGGCCTACAAGTAAAGCAAGTTAATGAGGGCATTTTCATAAGTCAAACAAAATATATTTATGATCTCTTAAAGAAATTTGACTTAATGGATTGTACCTCTGCAAAAACACCTATGGCTACTGCAACTAAGCTTGAGTTGAATACTAAGGAAAAGTCTGTGGACATCTCAAACTATAGAGGCATGGTAGGTTCACTTCTATACCTAACAGCTAGTAGACCTGATATAATGTTTTCTACTTGTCTTTGTGCTAGATTTCAAGCCGACCCTAGAGAGTCTCACTTGATAGCTATCAAGAGAATTTTCAGGTATCTCAAGGGAACACCAAACCTTGGCATTTGGTACCCAAGAGAATCTGGTTTTGATCTAACTGGCTATTCAGATGCAAATTATGCAGGTTGCAGAGTTGATAGGAAAAGTACTACAGGTTCCTGTCAATTTCTAGGAAACAGGCTTGTTTCATGGTTCAGTAAGAAACAGAACTCAGTCTCCACTTCTACAGCTGAAGCTGAGTACATTACTGCTGGAAGTTGTTGTGCACAGATTCTATTGATGAGAAATCAACTTATTGACTATGGTCTAAAAGTTGAGAAGATTCCAATTTTCTGTGACAACACAAGTGCTATTGCCATCACAGGGAATCCAGTGCAACATTCGAGAACCAAGCACATTGACATCAAATACCACTTCATTAGAGAACATGTGATGAATGGTACAGTAGAAATGCACTTTGTTCCAAGTGAAATGCAGCTTGCAGATATCTTCACCAAGCCTCTTGATGAATCCACATTCACAAGATTGGTAGGTGAGCTAGGTATGCTTAACTTGTCATAATTCCTAGTGATATTTGATTTTACTGCATTGCAGCTAGGAATGTGTTTTGATTTACTTGAGAATTAAAAACTCTCAGAAAAATTTTCTTCAAAAATTTTGTCTAAGGCAAAATTATCTTATCAACGGATATCCTTTTACCCGTTGATAGCATAAACACATTCCTAGATTTTCGTATATCAACGGATAACATGTTATCCACGTCATCAACGGATAAACTGTTTCTCAACCGTTCATTTCATATCCGTTGATATACATTTTTTCTTTTAAATATAACCGTTGGTAAACGTGTATCTATATAGGACTGGTTATATTTATTTTCTTTTATTATTTGACAGTTACTTTTGACCAATGGGTAATTACTTTTAATTATTTCATTTTCAATTCTTGAAAAGTATAAAAGGCTGTCTTGTGCTCTCACATCTCACTTTTATCGACTTTCAAGATTCTCTTAAGTAAACTGCATCTTCTTCACAAAAACTCTCTGCAACAAAAGTTCAAACACTTCAATGGCGCCTATTGTTAAGATGATGTCTTCGACTGGGTTCACCTATGAGAAGAACAATTTCGCGGCCTATGTCGATACAGTGAATGCCCCAGAAGCTTATCACACCATGATGAATTTTGTGAAGAACTGTAAACTTTCGTATGCTATGACTGCCACCACTCCTCTAATCCACGAGGTAATCGAAGAGGTGTGGGCATCTGCTGAGTTCAATGGCACAGACGGTACAATTGCTTTTTCCTTAAAGGGTAAAAGGGTAAAAACTATGTAGTTAACTCTGATGTGATAACTGCTTGTTTAAAATTACCTGAGAATAACTGTCTGAAAGTACCCAGTGATGCTGAAATAGTTGCCATGCTTAATTCCATAAATTATGCCCTTAGTACTGATAATTTAGGGAAAATTGTTAGGAAAGGGATGGTTAAAGAATGGAGTTATTTTGTGATGCCTTCATTAAAACTTTTTCAGGCAAAATTAGTAACTTTGATGCTGTTACCCATTACATGCTAGTTATGTTGTGTATGCTTCTGACTGATAAATTCTATAACTTTGGCACACTAGTCATGTATGAGATAGCAGCAAAATTAGGTAAAAAGGAAACTAGGAGCAAGAATATCTATTTTGCTAGATTTTTTATGCTCTTAGCACTGCATGTATCTAAGAATGAGCTATCCATTGCTAACCCAGATAGCAAGTTCACATGTTTTGTTCAGGAGAAGAGAGCCTTAATTGATTTAATTCGAATGAACTCCAATGCAGAAGTACAATTGGTATATCTACCAATTGTTCAGGTAACTCTTTCTAACCTTGAAACTCCTATCTCTAACCCCCAAATTTCTTTGCCTTCCACAGTCACAATGGAGTCTGTAGTAGTGACCAAACAGGCTCCTACCCAAGTGACTAAAACAAAAGTTTCCAAACCAAAATCTAAGAGACAAACCTTAGGTGCTTCTAAAAAAGCACCTGTTGCAAAAACTACCACAACTCTTGAGGGGAGTGTGAAGGAGGTAGTGAGTGGTGAGGGACAAGGTGCAAGCCCTAAGAATAAGGTAGGTGAGGAAAGTGCACCAAATAGCCAAGCCCAAGTTACATCCTCTCAACAGGGTGTGACTACTAGTTCTACAGCAACTCTACACAAAAGGGTAAGGGACACTAGCCCTCTCTCAAAAACCTATGAAAGAAGAGTAAAATCTAAAACCATAGGGGAAGCACAGGGTGCACACACAGTACAGCAAACTGTACCTTCTCAAATTCAGTTTGATGTGACTTCAATAAATGTGGAGTCACAGCCCCTTGATCTTAACCTTCAAATCAATACACATTACAATCCACCATCACCAACTCCATCTCTGGATGTGGATATGATATCTACATCAATTCCTGATTCTCCATCTTTAAGATTTTTGGAGAAGCCCCACTCTGCAATTGGTGGTCATCATCTTTTAGATGATTTGTTGGGCCATCAATCTCCCATTCCTGAATTCACAACAACATCTGTGGCCTTATCTTTGAAATCAATCTCCACAGATTCAGTGTTGGTTTTCACTTCAACGGATACTATCATTCCTTCATCAACGGATATCCTTCATCCGTTGACAAGTGTTTCTCCATCAATGGATGCGCCTATGTCTAGCCATCTGTTGACAGCTATAACTACTCCATCAACGGATATCCCTTATCCGTTGATAACTCACTCTACCACTGCTATATCTGACATTCCTGTGTCAAGTGTGGAGGAGTTCTCAGTAGTTGAAACACTTTTAGGATTGAGGGAAGGGAGTGAGAGGCTGCCTTGTGAGCAGGCAAAAGGAAAGGCAAATAATGAGAGGCTGACCATTTCTTCAGGTCAGGCAAAAGGAGAGCAAGAAAGTTCCACCTTAGTAGGTGAAGGTGAGGGTGTGAGAGGTGTGAGCCAGGGGGAGCCCCTGATGCAAGAAAAGAGAGATGAGTGGAGAGAAGGGACTACAGGAGAGATAAGGCAGGAATATCCAGCCATTGCAAGTGAGTTAATGGAGGTTAATGAAGCTTCTAAAGAGATGGAATTTCGACAAGAATATCAGTCAATCATTGACTCCATCTCTTTGGATCCTGAAACCTTTACTCATCCTGTTTCTGCCTATAAAGTCATGGCACAACAGGGCAATGTGGAGGCAGAGGAGGCAATGCACCTAGTGCACACCTCACAATCTCTACAAAGAGCAAAGGAAGCTTTGACAACTCTGCCTTCAGATGCTGACAGTGAAGAGTTTGGCAGTGATGATAGTGACAACACAGCAAATGATGAAGAAGTCAATGTGGTAGATACTCCAGAATGGCTATTTTCTACTGCCATTGTGGCTGGTGACTTCAATGTGGAGATTATGAAGCAATATCAATCTGCTAGGGCTGAGCACCAAAATGCAGATCCACAGAGAATGGCTGTCCTTCAGCAAATAATGGACTCCCTGAAACTTCACAAGATGCACATGATCATTTAAAGAACACAACATGAGGAGGTCCAAACTGCAATTAGAGAAATGAAAGTGGAACTAGATGCCAGGATTGAGGCACTAGCCCCTACTACCACTCAGAAGGTGCTGACTAGCAAACTATTGAAGGAAGATAGCCTGGCCAAATCTGTTCAGCATCTCTTCTCCAAAGTGGATAGTATGGAATCTCAAATGCAGAAATTCTTGCCAATCAAGCCAAACAGACTGAGCTACTGGAAAGGCTACTTGCAACCTCACCTCCAACCCTTGATGCTAACAAAAAGGGGGAGAAAAAGGTAGAAGAGGTTGCAGCTACTTCTAGTCAAATTCCAGCTTCCAGTAGCAAGATAGCACAAATTGAGGGGGAGCAACAGCCAATGATAGTGGTCAATCCAAAAGAGTTTAATATAGAGGCTTCCCCTGTGAAGAAACAAAAGGCTTTGCTTGTGATTCCTGACTTATCAAAAAATCTCAGAAGATGAGAGGCAAGCCAGAATTAAAGAATTAGAGAAGATCAACAAGGAGGCAAATGAAAGAATGATGAGAACAGAAAGGATGATCAATGAATCAATTGTATCAACTCTGTTCTCTACTCAATCCTCAGCTCCAACAATATCAACTACAATTCTGAAGGTGCTCACTCCAGAGATTGTGGCTCCTACATTCTATGATGCTGAACCATCTTATGTCAAAGAATTTGAACCATACATAAAAACCAGAGCCTACTCTCCACCAAAGGCAAAAGGGAAGAACAAGTTACAATTGGACTTTCCATTTCCCAAGGATGATGATGAGAAGCTAATGGGAAAGACAATCAAAGAGTTCAAGGAAAAGACAAATAAGAGTGTAAGAGATTGGATGGCTGTAATAATAAGGAATGGAAAAGTGTTAAATATATCCAACAACCATCCTAGATTTGTTGAAGCAAAAAGAGAGGAGACCTCCAAACTTCTAAGGGAATCTCATCCAAGTGAAGAAAATCAATATGAAAACTCAGATGAGAAGCAAGCCAGGCTGGCTCAGGAGTTAATGGATGAGGTAGAGGATGAAATGAGGGAACCTGAGGAAGTCCCCAAATCCAAACCTAAAAGGAAAGTGAAATCAGTCCCCAAATCCAAACCTAAAAGGAGAGTGAAATCAAAGGCAAGGAGGCCTGTCTCTCCAGAAATTGAAAGCAAGGAAACAGTTGGCTCATCACAACCTATTTCTGCAAAAGTATTCAACCCAGCTGTGAATTTCCATGGTGACCCTATAGTACCTAAAGAGGAACCAATGAATCTTGACTCCATTGAGGTTCCTTCATTCTTGCTGAAGCCTCAACAGAAGCCTATACAGAAGAAAAATATACCAAGGAAGCAACCTTAAAAGGAACCAATTCAAGTTGCTAGGGTACCTGCTATTGTCAAGCAACTAATCTTGGAAAACAAGGATGATTTTATCTATCAGGCAGATATTGAAGAATACTCTGGCATGAATCTGTATCTGGATGAATTGTCAGAAGTAAGAGGAATTGACAAACATAAACATTTGCCTGAGAGATTGGTCTTTGTATACAAGGGAGGAAAGGAAAGGACATGGCCACTACAGAGGGTTCTTGGAGAAAATTATCTGACCTTAACTAAAGTGTTCTCTGCAATCAAAAGATACACAGGGTTCTCCAAGATAGCAAAAGGGGAGATACTGGACAGAATAGAACATATAAGGAGAGAATGGAACTCACCATCAAGTCTACCAAGGAAGATGAAGATCCCATACAATGGACAGAAAATCCACTTTCAACCCTTCTGGATGATGGAGTTCAAAGATGAAGATGGTAACAGGAGATTCTTCAGGTTAGAAGACCAACTATCAAAGGCTAGTTCTCAATACCTGAGATGGTTACAACAAAAGCTAAATCCAAAAGTTGATGAAGAAGATGCCTTCTATAGGCAACTCCAAATGCAGATTGAGTCCAACTCTGCCAAAGAAGGAAAATCAAGGGTGATGCCAACAAGAGAGAAGAAACAGTTTTAATCTGCTCAGTCTAGAGGAGCACTTCTCTGTAAATTTCTCAAACTTTCAGTTTTTAATTTTTGTAGCTTAATACAATTTTTGCATTGTTCTATATATATCTTTAGGAATGTTTTATTATCATCAAGGTCCTGAATTTATGCTTTATTGCCATCAAGTATAAATTGGGGGAGATTGTTAGGAATATGTTGTATTTGATGATAACTTCACAATCAATCAAATTGTATAAGGTTTTGTAGCTGTCAACGGATGAGGATTTATAACTCTATCTGTTGACAGGTAGCTCATCAACGGATGAGGTTTTGTAGCATACTGCAGTATCTCTATGTTATCAGTTGATAGTGTTTTTATCCACAGTCATGTTGACCATCAATGGATAGGCAGAATAGGGTAGCCAATTGTAAATAAGCTATGCTATGTAATTCTGTCTAAGTGAAAGTGTATCAACGGATGAAGATAAAACTCTATCAACGGATACAACTCAAATCCACTCTATCAACGGATACAGCTCAAATCTCAATATCAACGGATACAGCTCAATATATCATCAACGGATGTCAGTGTACAATATCAACGGATAATCATTGACACTTACTTCTATGCTAAGCTGAGGATTAGCAGTTGATAAGGACAGGTTTGACTGACAGATCACATGGGTTGATAGTAGATACAAAAAGCAGTATGACAGCCATACTTTGGAAACACAGAAGAAAGAAGCATTCCGTTTACACTATGAATACAAGAAAGGTGCAGGAGACATGTCTGTTCACAAGGACAACCTTTCGGCTACATGTGTATTTGGAGTGGAGTAGCAAGTCAACTTGAATTAGATTAATATTATCTTATTCCTGTAACACTTTTAAACTTGGGATTTATAACCAAGTGTAGCAACTCTTTAGAAGCTAAAGAAAACAGATACATTTGCTTAGGTTTATTGAATATCCTTAGAAATCAAAGAGTTGTAAAACAGAAGCTGTGTACATTTGTATCACAGAGTTTTCTTCGAATAAAAGCTTCAGGTGGTGCATTTAACCACCTGATTTTTATGTGTTTGTGCATTAATCTTTTTACAACAATTATCCAAGTATAGATTTCTGGAGTTCTTATCAGAAATTTATAAATATCAAGAATTGTATTCAACCCCCCCCCTTCTACAATTATACAAGTGTGTAATCTGGGAATAACATTGGCTCTTAAAAATGAGGAGAGAGAGGAACTTCTTATAGCATCTCCAACAGTATCCTACCTCATTCCTTAAATATAATATAAAAAATTAGATCTTAGTAAGCAACTCTAACAAACTCCTAAATTTTTTCTATAAATAATATTATTATATAGCATCTTAAGGAATTAAGATACAAAATTTTTTATCATCTCCCAACAACATCTTTATTCGTAACTCCAAAATTATATTTTATAATAAATATATAATGGTACGGGCTGGCACCATCACTTCGAACTTACGGGTGGCACACTGACACCACCGGTGCCGTAACTTCGAGTTATGGGTGGCACCATAACTTCAAGTTATGGTGGCTAGAGCAAATGATATGTTCATATATCTAAAGTATTCAAAGCACATATATCTTAATATATAGTGTTGATTTGTCTTTAATATGCAGTCATTTTCTTCAATGAACATATGATTACGGGTGAGTGGCCGGATTATGGGTGGTCGTTCAAGTAAGTCTAACCCGGCCGGATTATGGGTGGTCGCTCAAGTAAGTCTATCTATTGGTGTAGAGCATGTGCTGGTTATAATAAAAAATGAGATAAGGAGAGGGGAGAGAATCTTAAAATTGAGAAAATATATGAAGCTCCTAAATATTTGAAGATGAGTTAGGAGTATGTTGGAGACTTTTTTTTAGTTCAATCTCCTCAAAATTTAATTTATGAGGCCGTGTAGAGAGCTTGTTTGAGTTGCTCTTAGGGCATAGATAAGTAGTTTCATCTCCAACAATATTTCCTATACTAATTCCTTATTTGATATTTTATTATTAAAAGTACTTTCTATCATTTACAACATAAAATAGAGAGAGAAAGAAAGTGTTCGTAATTTTTTATAATAAAATATAAGTTAGGGAAACGTTAAAATATGAGAGAATCCTTATTTTTAAGGAATGAGAGGAGTGTCCTAGTGATTTAAGGAATTACTAAGACGTTGTTGGAGTACTATTTTTACACTCAATCCTTAAAATTCAAGTTAGGAACATGAATAAGTAATCTCTTGAAAATGCTCTTAGTGTTTTTAAAAACCGAATCTCTTGGAATAACATTTTTATTTTTCCTTCTCATTTTTTTAGTTAAAAAGATAGAATAAAGAACCTTCTTAGTTTCAAAAAAAAAAAATAAAGAACCTTCTCGAGATGCTCTGATTAATCCATAAAAATGTAGATTCTACTAACTTAGGCGTTGAACATTAAAGAGGACCACGCGTTAATGAGCAGCCAAATGAGATATGCGATTTGAGTAAAGGACCCTTTTGGCGTGCACATTCGTTGAATTCTTCATATTACCAACTAATTAATTAATCAAATTATGATGCATTAGGTGATCCTTAATTTGCTACCGTGCATTATCTTTCCCAGTCCTAACCAACTTGCGTATAAGTTCTTGATTGTACTATCGTCTATTGGCCTTGATTGGCACCAGTAGGTGTGTAGGCTAAAATTATACATGTAACTGACATATGATCAAATTCTAGAATATAAACATAGATATCGATTTGACATTTTCATCCGAATCGAATCCAACTTGGACGTTTACGTATATAGTAGCCGAAATTTGAGGTTCATATTCACATCACAATTCATCATGTGAAAAATCTATATCAACTTGCTGGAAGTGCTTAACAAATAAGAGCATCTAAAATTGAAATAAGCAACTGATGACAACCACTAACTTTGCTTCATAACCGGCTTAACTACAGAGCTGGGTACCTTTTTTCTGGTACTGAATTATTTTGTATATATAAACTATTTTACAGGCCTTTCCTTTCCTAATTTTCTTAGTGCAGCTTCCACTACCTTCGAGTCTTCGACATTGACATGGACAAATGACTCTTGATTACTGACTCATGCATGTTTATTTCCTTCATCTCTTCAGTTTCAGTGTGTGCTTACTAATATTACCTCTGGATCCAACCAATGTCGGTCTCGGGGGAGATTTCGCTCGGACTTTCGGCTAGGATCACGAAAAGATAAGGATCACATAATATTGGATTTAGAAACGCAAAGGACGAGTTATGAATTAATTCAAGTTCTTTCAAAAAAAATTGACAAAATAATATGCATTTCATGACTGGACTCTTTCAGACAAACCCCCAAATTTTTTTTTTCTTTTGTCAAAGTTGAATTTATTCATTCATGAATTGTATTGAAATACAATAATTAAATAGAGAGATTGTTTTTTTAAAGAAAATTCATCATCTAACTGAATGGCATGTCCCTGGACATTTAGACAATAAAACCTTCAAACCCTAAAGAAAGAAAGAGAAAAAAAAGAGTACCCTCAAAATATAAAAATACATAGTTTTACAAATTATTAAAATAAACAGAACTACTTGACTACTTGTTGCTTTTATGAGTTCTCATTATCATCAGTTTTTGCCGCATACTTGTTTTTTTTCTCTTCCTCTCGGTTGTTCCATTACTTTTTTCCCTTCCTATTGATTGCTTCATTGCTTCCTTTGAAATTCAAATTTGAGTCTTTAATATTACCATAAAGACAAACAGAAATCATCTACCTGACACTAATTCGCCAATTGACAACAGATATAATTGGTCAACTGATGACAAGAATAATTCGTTAACTGACGATATTAGTCATCTACCTGACCCTAATTCGTCAACTGACGAAAAATATACTTCATCAACTGATAACAAGAATAATTCATCAACTAACGATAAATAACAATCATCTATATAAGATCCAAAAGCCGACATAACAATTTAACCAAAATTAATTAAAGCACTTAATTTATAATAATAACATCAAGAATACTTACAAAACAAATATATATAATATGGGAAGAACCTTAAATAAAATTATATAGAGTTTACTCGCAAGATGCTAATTAGCTAAATTAAAGGCAAATAAAATTATCAATTAAATAAGTACTTTTACACATTGCTAAAACTGATTTTAAATGAGTACACGAGGTTGGGCTTTGATTGGAGTGGGCCTGAGTAGATGGGTAGGTTTGTTTTTGTTATTAGCTTATAACCCGTGTTTTTCTAATATCTATAATTATATTTATTTTTTTAATATTTATATGTTATTAATTTTATACGTTAATTTTAATATTTATGTTCTATCTTGAATTCTTAAAATTTGATTTGGACGATTTTACAGTCCACATGAAATTAATAAAATAATTTCTAATTTAGTGATGGTTTAATAATTATTTTTTAATTAAAACTACGCAAAATACAAAAGAGAGAATAAATTTGACGATTTTTTACGTTTAAAATTCTGTTCCGTTTATGAAATCTACTTTTATTTCGGTTTGATTATCAAAATACTCTTCTTATTATTTGAAGATAGTTCTACTAACAACCAAATATAGTTTTAATAACGAAGGTAAGAGTGATTTTGTCGCAGTAGGTGGTCTGGTCTTCAGTACGACAAAAATATAAAAATCGTTAGATCATAAAATAAATAGTTGAAAAACGATGAATCTAGCATAAAAATATTTTATTTTTAACATGTAAACTAAAATGTGTATTTATATTGAAATACGAAAAAGTGTATGTTAATGATTTAAATTATATAATTTTGTTTTCTACATTGAATAGTATTATCAATGTAGGTCTTATACACTGAATAGGATTAATGTAAAATATCGTAATTATATTTTTCTCTTGATATTATGAGTGTTTACATTTCGAAGATAATTGTTAAATCGTTACTAAATTAAAGATAATTTTGTGAGCTTCGCGTGGACCGTAAAATCATCCAAATCTGATTTCTAGATCTTAAGATAGAGCCCAAATAATAAATATGATCTTTTTTAAATATTAATAAAAAAATATATAAAATCCAGTTGTTTCCTTTATTAACTATATTCTTTTCATATTATACTTTTCTTTTTAAAATTCAATTATAATATAAACTTTTTAATTATATTCTTTATAAATTATAATTTTCTTTTTAATATGATATAATCTTGATCATCAATTTTTAAAAATATTAAATTTGATGGTTGAGATTATTTTGGTAGTACAATGACCAAACTAAAAGAACAAATCAAAATTATAGATAATATCAATCCTCTAACGCTCATTATAGGGTGTAAATGAGCCGAGCCGAGTCGAACTCTAAAATGTTCATGTATCGCTTGTTAATAAATTATCGAACTCGAGCTCGAACTTGAATCGAGTCAAAAAATATGTTTGAGCTCAGTTCGTTAAGATAAAATGTTGTTCGCGAACCGTTCACGAACAACTCACGAACAAGTCTAATGAGCTTACCCTTTTAATTTGATACATATTTTGATAAATATATACTATTGTACTACATATACTAATTATAAGATTTAGTTATTATTATTATTATTATTATTATTATTATTATTATTATTATTATTATTATTATTATTATTATTATTATTTATTATTATTATTATAAAATAAACAATTATAATATCAAGCATAAAATATAAGATATTCTAATTAATGGTGTACAATTAATAAGAGTTTTAAGAGTATATCATATTAATCAAACCTATATTATATATAGGAGATTATCTATCAAATTAGTTTATGAACCGTTAATGAACTCGAATACCGAGCATGTTAACGAGCTCAATTATCGAACTTATTCACGAGCCTGTTCACGTTCAACATGTTAATCGATTTTGTTCGCGAGCTATCGAGTCGAACTTTACCGTGATAAAGTTCAACTCATTTATAAATCGATCCTTAAAATCATGTTCAAGATCGACTCGTTTGTGAATCGAACCGAAGCTGAACCAAGCTTTTTTCGAACCGAGCGTCGAACAGTTCACAAGTGTATCGATTCATTTACAGCCCTTATAAGGATATTTTTTGGTATACGTTTGTCCTCTGCTAATACTACCGAATTTTTGAGTCTCTACCACAATTACTTTACAGGACTTCAATTTTACTAGCTCATAACCTGTGCAATGCACGACTCCTTTTTTAATATTTATAATTATATATATTTTTTTAATTTTATATGTTATTAATTTACATGTCAAATTGTTGTTAAAAAATTGATATATATAAGATTTTACATGTTCGATTTAATATTTATACTCTATCTTGAATTGTTAAAATTTGATTTGGACGATTACAGCCCACGTGAAATTAACAAAATATTTTTTAATTTAGTAATGGTTTAATAAATTTTTTCTAATTAAATCTATGCAGAAACAAAAAAGAGAAGAAATTAACGATTTTTACGTTGAAATTTCTATTTGATTTATGAATTCTACTTATAATTCGTTTTGATTATCAAAATACCCTTGTAATAATTTGAAGATAATTCTACTAACATCCAAATACAATTTCAATAATAAGCGTAAGAGGGACTTTGTCCAAAACTTTGATAATCGGTAGTCTAGTCCTCCGTACGACAAAGATCTTAAAATAAATAAATGAAAATCGTTGGATCTAGCATAAAAAAATATTTAATATTTTAATATGTTATAAACTAAAAAGTGTATTTATATTGAAATACGAAAATGTATATGTCAATGATTTAAATCATATATAATTAGGTTTTCTATATTGAATAGCATTATCAATCGTTGGATCTAACATAAAAAATTATTTTAAATTTTAATATGTATCCAAATACAATTTCAATAATAAGCGTAAGAGGGACTTTGTCCAGAACTTTGATAATCGGTAGTCTAGTCCTCCGTACGACAAAGATCTTAAAATAAACAAATGAAAATCGTTGGATCTAGCATAAAAAAATATTTAATATTTTAATATGTTATAAACTAAAAAGTGTATTTATATTGAAATACGAAAATGTATATGTCAATGATTTAAATCATATATAATTAGGTTTTCTATATTGAATAGCATTATTAATCGTTGGATCTAACATAAAAAATTATTTTAAATTTTAATATGTATCCAAATACAATTTCAATAATAAGCGTAAGAGGGAGTTTGTCCAAAATTTTGATAATCTGTAATCTAGTCCTCCGCACGACAAAGATCTTAAAATAAATAAATGAAAATCGTTGAATCTAGCATAAAAAAATATTTAATATTTTAATATGTTATAAACTAAAAATTGTATTTATATTGAAATACGAAAATGTATATGTCAATGATTTAAATCATATAAAATTAAGTTTTCTATATTGAATAGCATTATCAATCGTTGGATCTAACATAAAAAATTCTGATACAATAAATGCATTATCTTTATTTATAACTCTATTTAGAGTGTCACCATAAAAGAACTCTGATGCACCTCTACTTATTTTCTACTTATTTTAAAAGATACATAATTTTTTGGGTTTTTTTCAAAAATATTTAAGTTTATTTTTTTTTTTGCAAAAATACGATACCTTTTAAAATATTTTGTAAAAATAAATTTTTAAAAATTTTTTTTTACCAATTATTTTACAACTTTACAACCACATCCGTTTCACAAATGCAATTTTAAAATTTATTAATCGATATCATCATTAGTTGCATAATACGTTACTTAAAAAATTGCACTAGTTAAATCAAATTCAACTTTAAATGAAATGAAAATCAAATCTAAATATTCTTAAGAACAACAAAAAATTATATTTGGTTGCTTTTAATTACAAACTTTATTTTTACAAATATTTTGAGAAGATAATAACATCACATATTGTTTTTTAGAAAAATAGTACTCCCCTCATCCTCTTATTTTTTTAAGTATTAGTTGAACACGAAAATTAAGAAAATGCATAAAAATAAGAAAGAAAAGTAAGAAAATGGTAAAATAATGGATCAATAAATTTAATGTATAAAGTGAACATAATGTAGTTAAACAATAATATATTTGATTTTTATATTTTAAAATACATTATGTTTAAAAAGTTTTAAAGTATAAAAAAATTAAGAAAAACATCCAAAAAAAAGTAATATATAAGCAAATGATACGAAAACGGAATATATATTTTTTAAAATTTCTCTACTCTTTACTTTCAATTCACATTAAATTCAACACATGTATTAAAATAAATTCCCCAATAATCACATCCATCTGGACGCATTAATTAAACTGCGACCCGGAACTTATCTTTGGCAGTTCTGTTGGTCCTAAATTCATGCTCACGTAAAAATAATTTGAAATAATTTTATATACACACACGATGTATCTAACTTTCATTTATCTTCTTCCCCAACAAAAAACAAACTATCTCTATCTTTCTTCAGCTCGCAAAGTTCTTGAAAATTATTTTAATGAAAGACTGAAACTTTATCTTTAAAGAAAGGTAAAAAAGTCTAACTCATAGTTATCTTGTTTATTTTGTACAGACCCATCTTGATTTTTTGCAATTCTGTGAAGTTTTAAGCTTTGATTTTGCTTTGGTATGTTATTTGATGCTGTTTGTTTCTTGTTATTAGAGACTAATAACTGTTAGTTGCTGTAATTTATGGAAATTTATAACTAAACTTGATTATTGGATTATGTTATGTGGTTTTGTATTTAAATTTACTTGTTTAGGCATTGAAGTAATCATTTAATATACATCCCCCATTGAGCTTTTAGTTAGACTATGGTAGATAGTTGATGCAACTAGTATTATTTAGATTTTATTTTTTGTATTCTTTCTGTTTTGTGCTAAGCTAAAATAATATAATTACTACCTTTAGTAGTATCTGTTCCTATTACTGAGTACTATTAACATTTAATAAGTGAAATGTTGAGGTTTTTGAAAAGTTGGTCAGCTCGGGTTTAGGCAAGCTCTCGAGTTTGAGCCCTTTTGCTTGTTGCTCTTTGGCGAGATTGTCCCTGTTAGTGGAATTTTAAGCCCTCATCCACCCCTAAGCCCTAGCATTCTCAAATCGTAGACACATTTGTTTATTTGATGCTTTTCGGTAAGATTGTGCTCTTTAGCCGGATTGTATCCCGTAGTTGGATTGTTATAGTGGTCCAATAGTGTAAGTGTTATAAGTATAATATCCCTTTAGTGGTTTCTATTTTCTACTTATGGTTTAACTTTAACACCTTATAAGGCTAATCCCCTAATACCTGAAATTTGGTACAGTATGTTTATTCCCCTACTTTGTCTGTAGGCTTTATGTCAATTGGCCAGTACCATTTCATACATATAATGCTATGTAGAGCTTAGTGAAGTCCAGTATACTCTAAAATTCTCTACTGATATATATAAAAAAACAAGCATTCTTCTTTCGTTAAGTGTATTGAGGTTTAAGCGAGAGCAAATATGACCTTCAACATCTGAACAGGTTTTTCTTATCAGACCTGGCAGTCTGTCATGACCAATGATGATACAACTACCCTAAGCTATTGGTTGAACTGGAGATTCTTCCTTTGCGGGACATGGGTTTTGACAGCTATGGTAGCAGCAGCAGTGCTCATTTGGAAATACGAAGGTTTTACTGTGAGTAAAACCCAGATAAGTAATGATGAACAGGACACTGTAGGGTGTTTGAAAAGGGATGAAGCGTGGAGAACATGTTCCAAGGCAATTCATCCTGCTTGGCTTCTTGTTCTCCGCTTAATTGCTTTTACTGTGCTCTTGGCATTGCTATCTATCGATATTGTCATTGACGGGGGTGAAATATTCTATTTTTACACTTTGTAAGTTCCTCAGTTTCAACTTGGTACCCGTAAATTCTAACAGACTAGTTGTTGTGATTTTGATCTTTGGAGGAAGCCTTTTTGAAAATATACAGTGGATATTTGTAACATCTGTTTTTTCCTCATACTTTTAATGCTTAAAAATGTGTTTCGTAGGGTCTATTTATGTGTTTAGCACACTGGAAGAATATATATTGATCCGTTTCTGTGTTATTTAGTAATTTTGCACATGGTAATTGTGTATAGATTTATTCAAAGGTTTGCTTAGCTTTCTGGATTAGAAAAATGTCTTTAACTGCTGACACTAAATTTTGAGAATTCATTATAGCTCGTGATATAGAACTTTCAGCAGCATTCTTATAAAATTCTTAGAACATCCCAGATCAGAAACATGACAATAAAAAAATCAATTACATGCTACCTTTATTTTTTAAACACTTATTCCGATGTTTATTGCTACTAAACAGGTGGACATTTGGATTGGTCACAATCTATTTTGGGGTATGTAAATTGCTATCTTCTTCTTAGGCCTCCACAGTTTAATCTGTTAAAGTTACTTTCAAGCACATAACCTGGATATTCATAAGCTCGAGATAGTTGGTGTTTTCAATGTTTGTTTATGTCAATATGCGCTTCTAGATTGGGTCTTCATTCTCCATTTATGGATGTTTCTATTGCTGCAATGAAGTTCATGATGATAGGGCTGATTTTGCGGGTGTAGACTCGGAACGTGGCTCTTATGTTGCTCCCACATTTGAGGAAAATGCAGATCTCTCCAACATTCCTATAAATTTGCCTAGCCAAGAAGAACCATGTGACCGTGAAAGTGCAGGCTTCTGGGGCTATGTCTTTCAAGTAGTTTTTCAGGCAAGTTTTCTTCTTTCATTTCTCCCCTTGCGAAGTTTGTGTGTATGTTTTGATTTTCTGCAATAATTATCAAATATTAATTTTTGTAGTAGGAACTTAGGTTAATTGTTCTATAATTTTTCACTCTAGTTATATTAAAAGTGAGATACAATGGAATGGTTTGTTGTCTAAATATTACAACACAATGGTGACTTATTTTTTGAATACAAGTGCATACTTGTATTTTCCATCAAGGTCATCTTGCTATTTGTCACTAATTTTTTGATGTGCTCTGATCTTTAAGAATCATCTCGTAGGCCTATGCATTAAACAAAGGGAAACTCTGACAATTTGAAAATTTTCAATGGTTTAAACCTCTCATTTTATTGCGTTCTCTATCGAGATTTCATGGTGGTTTCTTTTACGACTAATATTTGAAGTGAAACAAAGACATGATCCAACCTTTTTCTTTAACATTACCAATCTGCTTTTGTTTGTGGTCCAACTTACGTTTGCTATCTTTTTTCTGGTGTTGTAAATAATGCGATTTGGCATGTGAGTAGCCAGGACTTAGATTAGAAGTTCTAGAAAAGTGGAAAAGTGAACGGAAGCATATAGTTATAGTTGAAGTTGAATTATAGCTTATCATATATTAATTTGATAAACTAAGCCTTTCATCCTTTTTTAATCAATTTAGCTTGCAGCCTTTCAGAGTCCGGTAAAATTAAAATTTTTGTATATGCAGATAGCTAAAATAGTTTTATGTAACTGTACTCACAATATCATCCTAATGCTTTAGATTAATGAATAGATCATCAGATAATTTGGGAAATGCAATATTTTTTTCTGCAAACATCATCAATTCTTCTCAATGTCATGAAACTTATCTCATGCTGCAATATATTCAGTTATTTTCCCCTCGTATGTTTTTTCTAATTTCTTCCATGAATAGATTTCTGCAGGAGCTGTAATGCTTACTGACGGGGTCTTTTGGTTTGTCATCTATCCATTTTTAACTCCCGCAGATCATAAATTACACTTCGTAAGTTTCGTAATTTCGAACATTTGATTCGTTCAGCTTCCTTGTCATATATTAGAAGTTAATTGTGCAGGAAACGTATTGTTTATTATATTTTGCAATCGACTGCTTTGGGATGTAGAAACATATCACCTTAAGTTCCTTCATCTTAATTGCTTGTGTAGTTCCCTCCGTAGAAATCTACTTGACTTGTAATAAAAAAAAGTTTGCTTGTTAAAGTTCATAGTCCATAAGATTCCATATTTTAGTTTGATGGTAACTTGGTAGTATTTCTATTGATGAGCTGAGAAGAAGAACTCTCCTTTTGAAGAGGTTTTATCAATAGGATGACGGAAAGTATTCTCTTTCTAATAATGAAGTGTGGTACTGCAGTAGCATCTCCTCCTAGCATATTCTCTTTTTATTAGTCCTTACTTACACTGTTGACAGGTAGTATGTAAGCATGTCTTTGTTTAAAGTTAATTTTGCCTTATAAGTTCCAACAAGTACAATTATTCTCTCGAAGTGACACTTCTACAATATTTTGGTTGCACATGGAAAACCCAATTTCCACCTGGTTCTGTTTGTGGTATTTTTTTCGCTGTAGGCTGAGGACAATACAGGATATTAATCTAAATAAATTTGCTAATCTTTTTCTTGGTTACGTTTTTGCTTGTACCTGTGTATAATTTGCTTGTACCTGTGTATACAGAGTTATGATATTGTCTTAATGGCCAACATGTTTTAAAAATATTAAGAGTTGAAATTTGAAACCAAGTTTTGATATTTATCTTTGACAGTAGAATTGGTAATTAATTAATTATTTGCATCCGCATACATATATTTTGACACTTTTTTTTTTTAAACACTGCAGCTCGAAGTTTGCATGCATTCTCTAAATGCTGCATTCCTGCTTGGCGATATTATATTGAATAACATGGTAAGCTGTAGGTTGTCAGTGATCCTGAGTTTTGCAGGAAATGATTTTTATCTTTTATGGGTGTTTAGGCATCCTTTCTTTGTTTTGACTAACTAATGTGGTCATTGCTTCCAGAGGTTTCCTTTTTTCCGAATTGCATACTTTGTCCAGTTCACTTGCATATTTGTCATAGTCCAGTGGACTATCCATGCTTGTGTTTCAATGTGGTAAGTTAGCTCCTTTTTTTTTCTTTCAAATTTTACCTTAAAGACCATACTGTGTCTTTTTGTAAAAATTTAAAATGCCTACTATATTCTTTCACAGGTGGCCATATCCATTTCTTGAATTGTCATCTCCGTATGCTCCAATATGGTATGTATAATGTATATATCTGTTATTATCTTTTATATTTGTATTGTTTAATGACTAAAATAGAGATATACATTGTTTGTGAAACTTATAAAGAATCAAAGAATACTTACTGTGACAGTCTTTATCTACCTAGAGGTTGCAATAGATTTAAGGAATCTAGTTTAAGGATCTGATCCATAGGACTATAACATAGGTGAGTTCTTTGTCTCCACTTATGGTTGAAATAGATTATTCTGGTACACAGATCCAATGTTACACAAATAACTCACTTATGAATAGATTATTCTGGTACACAGATAACTCACGAGTTCTTTGTAGCCAATGTTGTGGAAATTTCCTTCTATTATTAGTCACAGATAACTCACTTGCGAGTTCTTTGTAGCCAATGTTGTGGAAATTTCCTTCTATTATTAGTGTACAAAGATTGTCTGTCTTAGAATGTGATAAAAAATACTATAGAAATTTATAATAGGGTGTACTGTCAGTAGCGATGTTGCCATTGTTGACGTAAAATATCTTTAGTAATCACACAGTTGGCATACATTACATGTTCTTTGTTGCAATGCAACTTTTGCAGGTACTTGGGCATTGGCTTGGTTCATCTTCCATGCTACGGCATTGTCCTCCTAATAGTTCGAACTAAGCAGGTCTATTTGTCGAGATTATCCTAATTTGAAGCACGCAAGTGCAGGCTCAACACCACCTCAGAGTTGAGCATTGACAAGCTTATAATCTCCTCCTATCCTTCTGCATTCATCACATTCGTTGCTCGTGAATCGAGATTGTTTATATAATGTAAAAATCAATTTTCTTTTACATTGTTCAGATTGTGACACATGAATGATGAACTATATTCATTCATTTTTCATTCTTGTAGGGCTCGATATGATGTTCAGTGAAGAATAGTTGTTATAATGAATCCTGTACAGTTAGTGTTCAACTTGTAGCTGGTTGTTTTGCGAAGTATCGAATGTACCAACTTTTTTTCTACGGGACTTTTTTTCCAGAAAAGCTACTACCTGTAAATAGGAAAGTACTTGCCAAACCAAATGCTCAACTTAAATCCAATATTTTGGAAAATTGAATCCTGCATTTCTTGAAAACAACAAATTAGTAATATACAAAACAATACTATAAATAATATGAAGGTGGATTACATAAATAGTAGGAGTATGTATTTTTATTCACCCACGCACACAACGTTTGTACTACGAATGGTTGGTTGCGTGCCTTCTTTGACTACGGTTCTATTTATAACATAATTTTTATTAAGTTTTTTTAACCATAATCTGCATGCTCACTTTCAAAATAATATAAATTATTTTTATGATATAATTTAACAAATATAAATTATTCAACATTACTTTTATAATGCAGGTGTTACTCATAAAAAAATGGTTCTTAGCTTATAAGGACGCTACATGTATATATTAAACTTTATTATTACAATTATATCATTTTAAAGTATCATGTAATAATGTATTTGGGTAAAAGGTCAATTTCCCTATTGTATTATAGTGAAATTTCGGTATAATTGTACTATCGAAGGCATCACTGCACTTTCCTCTTTTTCTCTTTTCCCCATCGCCGTCTGTTAAAAAAAAGTTGAAACAGTTGTTGTCCATTTGACTAACAGACGGCTGACTTGGCTGCTCAGTCACCATTCCACGTAGATGGACACATCAGCAATACCCCAAATTAAACCCCCAAATAAACCCCAAAATAAATCCTCAATTAAATCCTAAAATATAACCTAACCCAATTAAAAACCACCTCCCGCCTTTCGATCTTCCCAAAATTACTTACACTTTCACTTGCATTCACACGCCCATTCGAGAATTTTCAGATAACGGTTGTTGTTCTCCAGTTTCATTCTCCGACTACATACCATGGTTTGGCGAGAAGATTGGCGGGCAAAGATGAGGAGGAGCTGAATATATATGCATTGGGTTAGGTTTTATTTTGGGGTTTAATTGAGGATTTATTTTGGGGTTTTGTGTTGTTGATGTGTCAAATGGACAGCAGCTTTTTATAACAGATGATGATGATGAAAAGAGAAAAAAAGGAAAGTGCATTAATGAACAGTAGGCTGACCTTTTACCCTAATGTGTTTAAAGTACATCCCCTGTTCAAAATCAACTGTATTATTTTATTTATACTATCAAATTAATCAAATTTCTAACTAAAATTTTAAATTATTTTTGATTAATCCAAAATATTTGAATTACTAAACATTTTTAATAATAAAATGGATCAAAGTTGGTAACCAAATAAACTCTCTTTTATTCCAAAGCTTAAATTTATTGTAAAAAACAAATAATAGAATAATATTGTAAAAAAAAAGAATAATAAACTTCAGCAAGTCTATAAATACACGAAGCCTCACTCGCTCTTCTCACCACCCACCTATATTCTCTGTGATCGCCTCAACGGTAATCTCTCATCCCTCATTTACATCTCTCACCAATCTATGCATACACATACACACACAAATCACGTAACAATACATCTTCATTTGTTAATCGTTAGATCTAAAATAAATGTAATTGACATGATTCAACTACTATAGATCTCAATTGATTGTTTGTTTTGTTTGTCTATATATAATTGCTATTTGTGAATTTGTGTAGTTGTAAAAGAGAAATGGCGCGAAAGAAGATCAGAGAGTACGATTCCAAGAGGTTGTTGAAGGAGCATTATAAGAGGATTACTGGTGCTCAACTCGGGATTAAATCTGCTCAAGTATGTTGTTTTCTCGAAGTTTTCGTGTCGTGTTTTTTCGTGTTTTTGTTTCGATTAATTGGTTGTTAGATCACATTGTATGTGTAATTGTTATGTTTGTTTTGATTAATTAGATGAAGACGTTTTCGTGTCGTGTTTTTTCGTGTATGTTGTTTCGATGTTACTTTTTATAAAACAGTTGATGAGGATAGAGTTAGGTAAGAAGAGGCGTTTTGATTCGTTAGGTTTAAGTTGAGTTTTGCAGTATTCTGAACTCGGCATTGTTTGTTACCAGAAATTAAATCTTCTTAAGTATGTTGTTTTTTTCGAAGATATCTTTTTGTGTTTTCATTGTCGATTTATTGTTAGTTGAATCGCAATATATGTACACCTGTTGCATTTGCATCAATAAACTGAGGAAGATATGTATAGATAAGTGTCAATGCTATAAAACAGTTGATGAGCATAGGGTTTGATAGGTAGAGGCGTTTTGATCCGTTATGTTTAAGTTGTGTTTGCGGTGTTTTGAAATTTGCATTGTTAGCATTGTTTTCGTGCATCGGATTTAGATTGTAAGGTTAAATTTTTGTAGTGGATACAAGAATTACTAGTTCTGAACTCGGTACTATGTATGCTCAAGTATTTTGAGTTAGCATTGTTTTCGTGCATCGGATTTAGATTGTAAGGTTAACTTTTTGTAGTGGATACGAGGATTACTAGTTCTGAACTCGGTACTTAATATGCTCAAGTATTTTGACGCGTGTTTGTTAAATCACACAAACTATCTACGTATTATGGGTGTGTGTGTGTGTGAATTTATGATTGTTGTATCATTTTGCAGAGCTTGAGCTAGAAAATGTTCATTTTATGGAGAAGCTGATGTGTAAACGGATTAATAAAGATATTTCGACTCTTATGATGAAAGTTTCATCCTTGGCTATTTGTCATTGTGATTGTTTCTTATCAGAAACATTGTTAGCTGGTTTAGGAGTTGGGACTAGTATTATTTCGTGCATCAGAATTAGAATGTAAGGCTGGTTCCTTGGTGAACGAGCTTTTTTATAAAGGACGAACTTGTAAGATTGGTTAGAGGGTAATGATTTGGAGTTGGAATGAGCTTGTTTTTTTACAAGGGGCGTAGATGTAGAATTGGTCACAGGGTAATAATTTGGAGTTGGAATGAAGCTCTTCTTGTAACTGCTGCAAAAATGTATTACTTTATCCGAGGTATAAATCAACAATGTTACACAATGATAAGGAAAGAAGAAGAACAAGTGGTTTAGCCTAAAACCTAGGACCAGAAGGCTGGATACCTCTTTGCTAATTTAATCTGCTTCCAAATTTTTCCAAACATGGGTCAAAATAAGATTTTTATAATGATGGCGTGTCTTATTTTACAAAACTTAAAATGACAATTTGATAGTGTTACTATAGTTGTATCTCATTGTATTTGAATGGTATAATAACTTTTCTCTTGGTGAATTAGATTACGGAATCAACTAATATCAATGAGCTTGTGGAAAAGGAACCTTGGCTTTCCTCCTCCAAGTTAGTTGTCAAACCTGATATGTTATTTGGAAAGCGTGGAAAAAGTGGGCTTGTTGCATTGAATTTAGATTTGACTCAAGTTGATGCCTTTGTGAAAGAGCGACTTGGGAAAGAGGTATTTTTATCAGCTATTTTCTTGGTTTAAGAACTACTGTTAGTTCACCTGTACAAAGACCTAATCTAAAATCGATTTGATGTTCAGGTCGAGATGGGAGGATGCAAAGGACCCATCACAACATTTATTGTTGAACCATTTGTTCCCCACAATGAAGAATTTTATTTGAATGTGGTCTCAGATCGACTTGGATGTAGCATAAGCTTTTCAGAGTGCGGTGGAATTGATATTGAAGAGAACTGGGATAAGGTACTCAGTCAGAATGTATAATTGATTTAAATTTTTTTGGTAAAACTGCATGCAATTCTTTTCTTTTATAAAGTTGTAACTTGATCTGCACCTTACTCTTATTCAGGTTAAAACTATATTTGTTCCGACAGGCGTGTCCATGACACCTGATATTTGTGCTCCACTGGTTGCAACTCTCCCCTTGGAGGTATGCTAGTAGTAAAACTATAAAAATGATTGTGCTGCTCTTTCTTATCATTCATTCTTTCATTATCAGTTACGGTTTCCCTGTATGAAAGGAAGCCTTTCCCGTGAAAGTGTAAATGTACCCTTATCGTCGTAGTGTGTGTGAGCTCAGAGAATTATAAATACCCTTTCTTTAATTTGCGTCTTAAGTTGCCATTCTGGCCTTTTCAAATAATGCAGATTAAAAGTGTAATCGAGGAGTTCATCAAAGTGATATTTATTTTATTTGCAGGTATTATATGTATTAAGTTTTTTAACATTCCTTGTTCTCGCCACTTTCCCATAGCGGCCTCTGCCCTCTAAATTCCAAGTTTTCTCTTATGCTAGAATTGGACTTCACTTTCCTAGAAATGAATCCTTTCACTTTGGTTGATGGAAAGCCTTATCCTCTAGACATGAGAGGAGAGCTTGACGACACTGCTGCTTTCAAGAACTTCAAGAAGTGTGTTTCATCCTGCTATATTGTTGATGATCTGATTTGGATCCTTGTATATTTTTGTGTTTCCAATACCAGAGCTTATAATGTATTAATGTTACCTTACATGTCTCCATTTGTAGGTGGGGGAATGTTGAATTCCCATTGCCCTTCGGAAGAGTTATGAGTTCTACCGAGAGCTTTATTCATGGGCTAGATGAGAAGGTATTATAGGTTCTCTCAACCTTTGTTACCAGCAGTGCTTAATATTGTTTTAAGGAAAATCTTCTTTCTCTTACTCAGAAAAAATTCAATCTCAAGCTGGTTCTTGTTAATTTGATACTTGCGTATGTAAATAATTTAAAATTTCATGTACTTTAGCTGGTTTATTGATTAAATGGTGGATGATATATGTCTATATGGCCAATAGTGAAATATGAATACACATGTGAATCTCAAATTTCGTTTGAAATTATGAATCTTTTATGAGGGTTTAGTTGTATAGAGCAATTTAGTTAGACAAATCAGGTAATCTAAACAATGTTCCTTTAAAAAAACTTCTGCAGACAAGTGCCTCTCTGAAGTTCACTGTTCTCAATCCGAAAGGACGAATTTGGACTATGGTTGCTGGAGGAGGTGCCAGTGTCATCTATGCAGATACGGTTCGTGTTCCTTTGACTATTTGGGGTGTTAAGATCATTTGAGATTGCCATCAAAATTTCCTATTTTAATCCACTTAGCTAGCCTTCACATAGTATTTGTCTGTCTAGGTTGGAGATCTTGGTTTCGCTGAAGAACTTGGAAACTATGCAGAATATAGTGGAGCACCAAATGAAGAGGAGGTTTTGCAATATGCTCGAGTTGTGATTGATGTAGGGACTCTCTTAACAATGTCTAATTTGCATTAAAATGGAAAAAAATGACATGTACAATCTTTGCACTCAAAACAATTCTTGAATGTGTTTTAAGCATATCCAACTTAGTTTCAAATCACTGTCGTACCTGAAGTATTTGTCCCATGAATCTCTGGTCTACAGTGTGCAACTGCAGATCCTGATGGCCGTAAGAGAGCCCTGGTAGTTGGCGGTGGAATAGCCAACTTCACAGATGTTGCTGCTACATTCAACGGCATCATTCGTGCACTAAAGGAGAAGGTGAGTGTAAATGTTATGGATCATGCTGGTTGCCTTATCATTTTACTTTCCCTGTATTTAACTCATTGTTTTGGGCATCAATTGTATAGGAATCAAAGCTTAAAGCTGCCAGAATGCACATTTATGTGAGGAGAGGAGGTCCAAACTACCAAAAGGGTCTTGCAAAAATGAGGGCCCTTGGAGAAGAAATTGGTATCCCAATTGAGGTATAACCACAAAATCTGGCATTTTATATTTCTTTTTTGCATGAAATCACAAATGAATCTCAACTATCTCCATCTTCTCCTATAGGTATATGGACCGGAAGAAACAATGACTGGAATATGCAAACAGGCAATAGAGTGCATTAGTGCAGCTGCATGATTGTCACAAATCTTGTAACAGTCTTTATATGAGTTTTTGTATTGTTGTAATCTGTGTGTGTTTAATTCAGTTTTAGCGACATTGTGTAACCTTTATGTTGGGTTCGATTTGCAAAATTCCAGTTCAATAAAAATAAGCCAGTTCGTTATCTTCCCTTGTTACTGTATTGGTATTGAACTGTTAAATACTTGTTTTGCTACTTTGCACTTTGCAGAGAGTATTACGTCAAAAAATGATCAAAAAGGTCTACTTTTACATGTTAAGCCCCCACTAAAGCCGTGTAGATTGAGCTGCTGTTCTTTTATGAAATTTAATTTAATAAAAGTAACGATATTTTGCTACTAACATTGACAAAAATAACAGGATATGGGGCTCAATTTTAACTTTAGGGCACACATTTATGAGTTGAATATTCCTATTTACCTCTGCTCAAAATTTTGAGATAGTGAGAACTAATGTAACTAGTGTCAGTGTGTCACCAGTCAGGCAGTCACGTGCTCTCAGGCTGCTTATCAACATATGTAAACTTCATCATCAGTATAGATGGGTCAAGTTTAACATCTAATAAAAGCAATGTTCAGAAAACTTTGAAAGATCTTAAGGCAGCTATCAAAGATTGGTCCTTAAATTATTTAGTTGACTTGGACAAGAGAATTAGTGAATTGAAAATTTTGGTGAATGTGGAAGAGCAAAAGAATAATCCTAATGCAAACATTGTTGGATTGAGGAGAGAACATGACAGATTGGTGGAAATGAAGGTGGAAATTTTGAAGCAAAAAACTAGAATTCAATGACAGTTGAAAGAGGATAGAAACACTAAGTTTTATCATAGAATAATGCAAAAAAGGAAGCATGTCGATGGTATCAAAAGAATTAGGGTGGGTAGCACTTGGATGTCCAAGGTAGCAGATGTTAAAAACGCCTTTTATGAGCACTATAAGAACTTTTTTAGTGATCATAACTACTTTAAACTCTTTTCTTTTGGGGGACTAAAATTGGAGAGATTGAACATTGAAGAAAGCACATGGCTTGAGCGGGATTTTATTATTGAAGATTAGAGTGGGCTTTGGGCCAGATGGCTAATGAGAACGCTCCTGGGATTGATGGTTTTAATGTGTATTGCCTTAAAAATTTTGGCCACATAAAAATTTTGGCCACATATTAAGGATAAGGTGGTTAGTTGTTTTGCTGATTTCTTAATGGGGAAACCTTTTCCTAGTGGGCTGAATTCCTCTTTTATAACACTAATTTCAAAAGTTCTGGATCTTCAGAAGGTGACAGATTTTAGACCTATAAGCCTCATTAACTCCAGTGCAAAGCGGTTCACCAAGGTGTTAGCCCTTAGACTTAGCCAAGTCATGGTTAAGCTTATGGATGATACTCAGTCAGCCTTTACCAAAGAGAGACAAGCCACAGAGAGTATTCTGCTAGCTAATGAAACCTATCATTCTATTAAATAGGGGCAGAGGGATGTTATGATTCTAAAATTGGACTTTGAAAAGGCTTTTGGCTCTGTAAATTGGCCTTTTCTGTTTGAAGTACTGTGCAAGATAGGCCTTGGAGTAAGATGGATTGATTGGATTAAGAGATACTTTAAAGAAATTAAAACCTCAGTCTTAATCAATGGGGCACCAACCGAAGAATTTACACCAACAAGAGGATTGAGGCAAGGAAATCCTTTATCTCCTCTCTTATACAATCTAGTTGCAGAGGTTCTCAATAAATTGCTAAGGAAAGCAAATGGACTGGATTTTTCAAAGGTGTCATTTTTTCTGATAAGGGTAGTCAACTCACTCACCTTCAGTTTGCTGATGACACTATTTTGTTTATCAAAAGGGATCTGCTAGCCTTCCAGAAAGTAAAGAGTGTTCATCAAGTTTTTCAATTGCTATCTGGATTAAAGATCAATTTTGACAAAAGTAATGTGTTCTCTTACAATAAGAATAATGAGCTAACTCTGAGATGTTTAAAATTCTTCAAATGCAAAGTTGGATGTTGGCCTCTGATGTAGTATCTAGACGCTTCAATTGGCACCTCTCATAGAAGTAAGATCTTTTGGGAATCTTTAATTAAATAAATGAAATTCAAGCTAGCTAAGTGGAAAGCCGAATCTCTCAACAAGGCTGGGCGTTTACTCTTATTGAAAGCTGCTCTGGACAGTCTACCTATCTACCGATTTAGTCTCTTTAAGGTCCCAGTTGGAGTAAATGACAAGATTGATAGAATTAGTAGAAATTTTTTTTGGGATGGTTTAGGGAATGAAGAGATGTCCAAAAAGAAAATGCACCTTGTTAAATGGAGCAAGTTGACTAGACCATAGGAAGAGGGGGGTCTTGAAGTCTGAAAACATAGTTTTATTGAGCAAATGGGTTAAGAAGTGGTCCAAGGAAAGGGATCGAAGTTGGAATAAGTGGCTGAGAGAAAAATACCAATCTAGCAGAGATCTATCTTTTGTAGATAGTATCAAAGTTAAGAACACTTCTTTTGTAGTATCAAGTGTTTTAAATGCAGTGAGAAGCTCCAAGATAACATCAAATGAAAATTTGAATATGGAAATCTCTGACTTTAAATGGTTAGTTGGTGATGGAGATTCAATTCTTTTCTGGCAGGATTTATGGTTTGAGGAAGGGCAGATGGCAAGGTTATTTCCTAAACTTTTCTCACTAACTTCTTTAAAGGATATTAGTCTTAGAAAGTTTGTACATGAGATAAGGATACAAGAAGATGTTGAACATCTTATGTGGAATAGACCTTTAAGGCAGTGGGAAAAAAATGAAGTGGATTAGTTGGTTTCTCATGCTATTATGGTGAAGCTTAAGAACTCTAAAGACCAACTAATATGGAAGCTTACAGGTAAATCTTTTACTGTTAAAGATTGTTACTCAACTCTCACAGATAAACAAGGTTTAAATGATAGGGTTTATAGGTTGTTATGATCTATTAAAGCACCCCCAAAAGTCCTATTTTTCTTATGACTAATGATTCACAAGGCATTGCTAACTTCACAGTTGGTAAAGAATAGATTGGGTAAGAATTTGTATAATGATATTTGTGCTTGGTGCAAGAATTTTTCGGATAGTCAAGATCACATTCGGTGGCATTGTGAACCAGCTAAGTGGGGTTGGTGTTTCATAGAGAAGTGGTGGGAGATGAATATCGCTGCATCAAATTTGTGGAATTATTTTTCTTCTTTCAAATCACCTAGTGTTAGAGTTACTTGTGGAGTAGTATTAGCTGCCACCTTGTGGACTATTTGGTTGACAAAAAAACAAGTATGTGTTTGATGGGGAAAAAACTGGAAAAAGAGGACTCTTAGCTGGTGTGAGTCTTTAAATATCATTAGTTAAAAAAAGAAAACTGAAATACACATCTAGAGGGGGTGAATAGGTGTAAATGGCTAACTATGTTCAACTATGTCCAATTTTAATATTTCCAAGAAACAGCTTACTGATTACAATTTATGCAGAGACAAATGGTATGCTGAATGTAAATGGTAAGCTGAATGCACAAACAGTAAGTAAGATGCAGGAAAAATAAAGAACACGCAGATCTTTTAGCCAGGTTCGACCCCTAATACCCAATGGTCTACGTCCTGGTCCCTTACCAACCTAGTAATAGAATATATTATTGATCAATAATAAAACGATTACAAGATACAACAATATATCTCCCTCAATACCAGCTGCTGAAAAATGGCTTGCTGAACACCTGTTTCTGAACTTGCTCTCTAGACTATACTTCCCAGTTATACTTCTCTAGCAACGTTCACCAAGCCCTAGTTCCCTAGCAAATATGTCCAGCAACTAAAACTTACAAATCGAACAATAAAAATCAAGATATGAATACAACTCAAACTATGAACTCTCTAAGATAGAGCACGTATGTAATAACCCTGATTTTTGTACTACTGTAGAAAAGACCCGAATAAATAGTAATTCCGGTATATAAGATAAACAAACCCTAACCATGATTATGTAATGGAAATTTGAGGATTTTAATTCCATATTAAGATTAGACAAGTGAAATGAGTGTATGTAAAAGCCGTCAGAAATCGGAAAATCCTGCTTCGTTAATAACTTACGATTTTCGAGAAAGTGATAAATACGAAAGCCGTGACACGTCCAAGGGATTCATAAACATGGAAATTTATATGGAATAAGTGCTAGGATGAGATTTGGTGAAATAAAGAACACTTGAAGAGAATTTATACACTAAGAACATTTTATGGATTAAAATTAGTATGCATAGAAATTATGGAATAAAATTTGGAAAATAATTAAAGTAACAAGTGCTATGCAAAACCTAGTTAATTACATGCAAGGTGGTGGTCAAAGGAAGCAACCAAGTCAACAAGCTAGGCAACTAGTAGTTAGGAATTAGTTAGGATCAAACCATATACTTAGTAACACACTTGCTTAATTCATGGATCACCAAGTGTGTAATATAGCCTTTTTAGGCTTGGAAATTTTTACCCTAGCTAATAGCCTTTCTACAAAACCAAGGTATCATCACATTATTGTAGTTATAACAAAGCAAAGCAAAAAAAAAAAAAAAAAAAACTCCTCCACTCACCATTGCAAGCTCTCGACCGAGTTCATCAAGGGGGAAAATAAAAAAAAAATTTCTCCCACTTCCACTACTTCTAAATTCATCAAATTAATTCCTAAGTATCTTCATAGTGAAACTAAGGTATGTACAAATTTTCATAATTTTTCATTAAGTGTAGATAGGTTAGAAAAATTCTCAAAGTTCTTAGTGAATAGTGACTCATGATGAAACTTTGCTTTGATCTTGAAGTTTAGTGTTTGTAAGAGATAACCTAGGTGTTCTTGGAGTAGATCAAGCTTTGGAAGAGATTATACAACTTCAAGGAGGTAAGAACATCTCATCTAATCTTTGTCATCTTTGAGTTTTAAGAGATTATGTAAAGGATTGTGTGTATGAAGTGATTTTATGGATTTTAGTGGTTAAAGATTTTGTATGTGTGAAAAATATTGGATATTGGTAAAACAAAGTTACCACTGAACTTGGAGACTTGTGATGATGATATATTGATGTCAAAGTTGTATGGTTGCTTTGGTTGTGTATTCGGAGTATACAAAAATTGGAAATTATCGTTTTATAGCCGTTATAATGCCGGATTCTAGTTAACCCTTTTGTGCAGAAACTCACGATTTTTTAAAATTATATTTTGGACCAAACTGCTTGAAAACATGAAGATATGATCTTTTAGTGTATGTGAGATTTTGAATCGCCTTAAAACGATCTACGGTTTAGGAAATACGCTTGATTTAGTAAAATCGGTTAAAACGAACGAATCGCGCAAAACCACTGCCTTTGCAGTGATGAACGAACCTCTTAAAATTTGAATAAAATTTTGGAATTTTGTTTACAATTAGTTCTTACAGTGGGGAAGACATCCCAAAAAGAATTGATTTGAAATGTGAAATTTTCGATTTTATAAAAATCAAAGAGTCGAAACTCTACAGGTAGAATTCAGAGCAGGAAAGGTCTTCTTTAGGGCATTGGTTAAGGGACTTGTAAAAGATCATAAGTCATGAAAAATTGGTAATTGGTACAAGGTACAGTAAGGAAGGCCTGGGAAAAAGAAATTCATAAAAAGGTTTACTTTTCAATTTTACAAAAATGTTCGAATCAAGGTTGCGCGAACGAAAAATACCTTTAGGGGACGAACGAATAAAACCTAACGGATTCGAAACTCGACCCGAATAAAATTGGTAATTTTAATTCGGTCAAGGAACATTACCATAAGCATATGAGTTCAACATATACACTAAGAGTCCTCTTAGGAAATTAGTTTCTTTATATGAACATAGATTGAATGGTTCAGGTACGAAACTAACCCTAGCATTTCCTTGTTGATTATAGATCGTTACCCTAGGACGCACGAATCCACTTCCCAGACACTATCAGGCAAGTTTTCTATATCCCAAATTTAAGCATGATTAAAAATTGTTGTTGTTGTTGTGATATAAATGCATGCACTGTTTTATATATTTTGTGAGAAATCTATAAATGTATGCATGATTTTCTGTAAGTACTTGTAAAGTTTTTCGTGCATATATATACACCCCAGTGGTTTATATGTATATATATGGTGATGATCAAGGCTCGAGTTGAACGTAAGTACTTTTGATATAATTCGGGAGTCAGAGTGTTTTATGTAAAACCCGGTAACCCCGGAGAAGTATATTTTCGATAATCGAGTAAGTTCCGATAATTTAAAAACTTATGAATATCGGAATTATTTTTATTAAAATTCTTTAATAAATATTATTTGAATATTTATTAAATTAAATGAATATCAATTAAATATTTATTTAAAGTTAATTTATTTAATTATTTAAATTAAGGATTAATTAATTATTTATTTAATAATTTATTTATAATTTATTTATTATTATTTAAAAATGATTTAAATATTCAAAAATTATTTAAAAATTATTTAAAACCTATTGTCCTATTTAAAAATTATGTATGGCCTTTAAAAATTATTTTAAATATTTTCTGGCCTTCAAAAAAATATTTAAAAATAACAGGGATTCTCAAATATTTTTATAATAAATTATACTTTGTAAATACCACCCCAGCGGCTTGCGAACTTATCAACACTTGAGAACCCAAAGTTTTGGGAGTACTTAAAAATTTTTTCTCCCTTCGCTATAAACCAGAGTAGTGACCTTGCCTTATCAAGGAGGGGCAGGTTTAAAATTCTTTAAGAAAACTCCGAATAACTCCCAAGCTGATTTAAAAAGAATTCCCTGAGTAGAAAAGATCCGTTGACGGAGGTCAACCTGTGAGATGAATGTACTTCCATGTTTTCTTTCGGAAGTGACGCTTTTAAAAAGGTTTCAAAGCTGGTTTAATGACTCTGGGACTGAAGGTTGTTTTGGATGGGAACGACTTGCGGGTAGCAAGCCCATCCGGTTATGCATATATCGAGGAGGGTGGCGGATAGCCATCACTATATTTGCACTGGCAGGTAGCCAGCTAAAGACCCGTATGCGGTCGGGCCACGGCCTCTGTAGTAGGTACGTCACCCGTCTACTAGTAGCGAAGTGTTGTTTTGTACGGTACAATGGCTGATCACCTTGTACTGAGGTGCTCCGGTATAGTCCCCTCTTTCCAATTGGAATTGTGCTGCAACACTGTGTTGGAAGCCCAGGCGCTCCAGCACCGATAGTGTTGTCAGTGTTGAACTCATCATGAAAGATTTTGAAAACCAGAACGTTCTTGATTTAAAATGACTCAGGGATAGTTACTGTTATTAAAAGATGAATGCATATGATATTTTTCCCCCCGTTTTTAAACGAAGTAAAAGTTATCCTTACAGTACTATTATTATCTTGCTCACACTTGTTTTCTATGTATATCACAAACAACAACAGGTAAGCATGGTACGAACCTATCAGACCGCCAGGAAGCGCGTAGGAAACGCGCAGCTGTTCCGTAGGCTATTCGGACCCCGTCTGCCTCAGGTGAGAAAACTTAGTAGGATCGGCTACCAGCTCAGGCTGGTTAGGGTTGTGTACAATCATGACTTGTGTAAACTTTTAAAAACCAGAAAACTATCTCGCCTCTACTATCACCTCAGGTAGCAACTTTTGTGGAATTTAAGCCTTTTCTAGACAAAAACATTTGGGTCTGTAATAACTTAACACTTTGGATTGTATCGGTACTCTAAGTATAATTTTGATTTCACTCTGAGCCTATAACTTGTGATGGATGTTATTGACTTAGGGGTCATTGCCAACATAGAACATTTATGATTAGTAAAATGGTTAATCAACGGGAATGGTAATTGATAAAATTGGAATCTAGATCGGCGTAGCAACCTGGATCGTTGACCCCGGATCTAGGGGTGTTACAACGTATGTAATATATTAAGAGTTCGATAGAATCAAAAGGATATAACAATGAAAAATTGAGTTGTTTGTGTTCTTTGTGTGCTTCAATGGATTTGTTTTTGTTAATAACGAATTGAACACAAGAACAACCTTATAAAGCTTCACAACCAATGTTTAAAAATCAGTCAATCAATTTCAAACGTCTAGAATTCAATTCTAACGTTCAGTTGGTTAGAGTGATTTTTTCAACGTTCTTGTGACCGTTTGACAGAGGGTTTGGAAGAGATGGATTGAAGAAAAACATATCCCTTCTGTTGTATGTATAAAAACGCGTATAGGAGGTTTTGAAGTAAGAAATCTTATAAAAATGGCAAACTCCTATAATTTAGGAAAGTGATAAAGAAAAGATATTTGATAAAAGATTTGAGCTCCATAATATATTATGTACGTATTAAATCATAAAGAGCCCCCATAATATGTCTAGTTGAATTTCCTGAAATAAATCCATGAGAATCGAACTTGATCTTTATCTTCAGGAATTCTGGACAGTTGAAAATGGCTCGTTGTTTGCGTATTGACTATGTGCATCTGGCTTGCCAAACTATCTCTATGTAGCACCAATTAGCTTGCTTTTTGGATGTTCTGAGTAAACAATCAGTATACTGATTTTCCCTGCAAAACCAAGTTAGCACAATACATAAATAACATGATGTTTTGTATCAAACAACAAGCAATCAGCTTGCTGAATGTGATTATCAAAACCATGATAATCCCTTTTATAATGAAAGTACCATGTTTTGTAGAACCATGATTTTTTCTTGTCCTTGAAAGTAGCAGGCTGTTTTGACTTTAGTTTGTAGCAATCCCTTTTATAATGACCAGGCTTGCCACATTTGAAACAAGTTTTCTCCTTAGAGTCCATAGAACCCTTCTTGTTTTTGGAGAAACCACCTCTTTCCTTTTCTATCAGCCTCTTGATCTTCTTTGTAATAAGTGCAAGTTCCTCATCAGAATCAATTGACTTGCTGTTTTTAGAATGAAGAGCCATATTCTTCATTTTTTTAACTGGAGCTTTAACACTAGAACTTCTCATCCGACTTTCATTTATCTTGCTTTCAAATTGCTCTAGCTCAGTGAATACAACCAAGTGATCCATAGTATTAATAAGTGGTGAGGATTCCAAGGCAGTAACTTTAGCTTTGTAGATGAATGGTACGACACTCAATACCTTCATATTGATTTTTTCTTATGGTATAAATTTTCCAAGCCGCTTTAGTGAATTTATAGTGACCCTAAAACCGTGCTTGACTTTCCTTGATAGTTTCACCTTCATTGAGCTTGAAATTCCCAAAATCATTCATTAGCTTGTTAAGTTTCACTTTCTTTAGAGTTTTCGATCCTTCGTGATAAGTCTCCAAAGCATCCCACATTTCCTTAGCTGATTTGAGTGAAGATACTTTATCATATTCAGCCTGGTTCAAACCATTCATAAGAGAATTCCTTGCCTTTCCATTATAGCCAAGTTTGATTAATTCATCTGGAGTAAGATCATCAACATCCTTTGGCTTGCCATCTTTATCAAGAAAGACATATTGGACCTTTTTGCACAACTCTCAAAACTAATGGATCTTTGGATAAGTGAGTTGATAAGTGGATTTTATATCCACTATTTGCCTTCCGTTTGGACTTTAATCGTTTGCAAGTCCTCGAGTTTCGTTGCCATTTGATATGTTTTTGTGTAATTTGCGTAGGATGTATCGTTGAAGGCATTATGGTGCTACATTGGCTTAAGGGTGGTGAATGAGTGAAGATGGCGGTTTGTGTGCTGATTCCAGGAGGTAGGAGGCGCTGTAGCTCAGTTTCTAGCGCTGCAGCTCAGTTTCTAGCGCTGTAGCTCAGTTTCAAGAGCAACAGCGCAGCATCAGAAAAATTCCAGGAACTAGCAGGCGCTCTTGCGCGAGTTGAAGCGCCCTTGCGCGAGTTGAAGCGCTCTTGCGCGAGTTCAGGCGCTATGGCGCGAGTTGCTGTCCAGTGTGAGGCGCTATGGCGCAGAATTGAGGCGCAACAGCGCGTCTTACTTCCTGTTTTTAATCGAAGCTGCGCGCCTTAATTAATTTTCTTCCGGGTCAAAATGTTTTGGGCCCATTTTATTAGGGCAAGCAGCTGGACTTTATATGTATTAGCTTAGACATTAAAACATATCATCTATCTTTAGGTTTTAATTTTATGATCGACATTATTATCAGAGAACAAGTTTTAGGGTTCTTCAAGCTAGTGACAAGCAAGGAGGCCTAATTTATTTCATCTTTTGTATTTTTCTTTGCACTATTGGAGATTCATCTCTACCTTATTTCTCTTCCATTTTTATTTATTTTTAGATCCATGTTTTCTCTAGAACCCATGATGGTGAAAGGTTCAATTATGAACTAATCATTATCATGGGGTTCCAATGGATTCGATTTCATAATTATTGAGTTTGACATGTGATTGGCGTTGGGTGATTTTATTGCGATAATCTAATATGGTTTGATTTACTTGATAGATGTGTAGCTAGCATCTAATTTATTAATCCTTGATGATTGCGAAAGTGGATTCTAGGATTGAGAATATGCCATATTAGCGTGGGTTCATGAATTAATTGCTTATTCTTGATTAGTAGTATGATTTTACCGAAATTATATTGCCCCATGTAATTATAAAAGATAACTTGTGCTTAACCTATTTGCTTTTCCAGATTGTATAGACATATATGATTTGATCGTAATGTGGTGTCCTCTTGATTTCTATCTCTTGTGGATATTAAGTGGTATGATACGAGTGTACTGAAAGGTAGCCCGTATTATTGTCGTGTTATCTGATTAATTATCTTGTTTATCACCTGTGTCGATTTAATGTGTGAACCTTTAGTGAAGTTTCGATGAAATTGGAACCCCATGCTTCTCATATATAAGAATTCTTATTTGTTAGTTTATTCTTGCTTAGTTAATTAAAATAGCTTAATCAAAACTCAATTTGATAAGTGTTCAAGCATTAAGAAGTAACCATACACCGTTGCATAAGTACTAAAATTAGCATTTTCACCTAGTCTCTACGGAACGAATCTTACTTATCACTTGCTATTTGTGATCGCGTATACTTGCGTGTTTACGAGTTAACAAGTTTTTGGCGCCGCTGCCGGGGACTTCGGTGTTAATTGTAGTTTATGTGCTTGTCATCAGTGGTCGTTATAGATTACTGACTTGATTCGTTTTACTTACCTATCTCGTGTCTTCCTGTCCTTCGTTTTTCAGGTATTTGAACGTGCATGCGAACACGATCTCAAACCAAAGCGGAAATAGAAAGGAAGGAAGAGATAGATTTACTAGAGGAAGAAGTTGAACCAACTGTTACAATGGGAGATCCTATTCCACCGGTTCCACCAAGAGCACTTATGGATTATTCGTAGCCAAGGATAAATGATATACAGTCAAGTATCATCATGCCAGCTATCGTAGCAAATACTTTTGAGATTAAGCCTGGCACTATCAAAATGGTGCAGAACACAGTGCAGTTTGGGGGTGGTGCAACTGAGGACCCTAATATGCACATTCGGAATTTCATCGAAATTTGTGACACCTTCAAGTTCAATGGTGTTTCAGATGATGCTGTGAAGCTGAGACTCTTTCCTTTCTCTTTAAGGGACAAAGCTAAAGGCTGGTTACATTCTTTACCGGCTGGGTCTATCACTACTTGGGAAGAGCTTGCCCAAAAATTTCTCTCTAAATTCTTTCCTATGGCGAAAACAGCTGCCATAAGGAATGCTATTGCTCAGTTTGCTCAGGCACAGGGAGAGTCATTGTGTGAAGCTTGGGAGCGTTAGAAAGTGCCCCCATCACGGGATGCCCGACTGGATGGTTATTAATTGCTTCTATAATGGACTGGGAGGCCAATCTAGGCCTATGGTTGATGCAGCTTCTGGTGGAGCATTGTGGGCTAAAAGCTACGAGGAATCCTATGATTTGATTGAGATGATGGCTGCGGATGAGTACCAAAATCCTTCGCAGAGATTGCAACAAAACAAAGTAGCATGAGTTCTTCAAGTTGATACAGCTACTGCTCTGACAGCTCAGTTAGAAGCTCTAAACTTGAAGGTGGATTCTTTGGCTAATCTTGGGATGCAACAGGTCGCTAGCATCTGTGAGCTATGTGCAGGTGGGCATGACACTCGTCAATGTGCCATATCTAATGAGTCAGCTCAGTTCGTTAGCAACTTTCAAAGGCCACAACAACCAGTTCCTAGCACATATCATCCAAACAACAGGAATCACCCTAACTTTAGTTGGGGGAACAGTCAGAACAACATGCAGTAACCATCTTATCCTCCTCCTAACCAGCAGTTTGGGGGTAGACAGTCCAACCCTTCGGGAATGCAGCAGCAGTATGCACCTAGGCAGCAATATCAACCTCCGGGATTTCAGCAGCAGTCGAATGAAAAATCTAAATTAGAAGAATTGAGATCGATGGTCAAGAGTCAAGCGGTATCACTCTAGAGTCAGGCATCATCTCTCAAGACTTTGGAAAATCAGATTGGACAACTCGCAAATGCCCTACTCCATAGGCAACAAGGAAGTCTGCCTAGCAACACAGAACCTAATCCAGGGAAAAAGGATAGCAAGGAACAGGTACAAGCTATTACTCTGCGGTCAGGAAAAGTCACAGGGGGCACAAAATCTGAACAGAATTCGAAACAGGCAGAGCAAGAGAAAGTTGCAGAAAAGGAAAAGCAGCCACTCCATCAACCAGCCAAGCAGTTGGTTCCTTCAGAGACCAATCCTCCAGTCTATCCGCCTCCACCATTTCCTCAACGGATGCAGAAACAGAAACTGGATCAGCAATTTGGCAAATGCCTAGTTAAGCCAAGTTTATGAAGGGAATTCTCTCGAAGAAGTTAAAGCTAGCCGATTTTGAGACGGTTGCATTGACGGAGGAATGTAGTGCGATCTTGCAACAAAAACTACCTCCAAAACTTAAGGATCCAGGGAGCTTCACTATTCCCTGCACTATTGGTAACATGTCATTCAACAAATGCTTGTGCGATCTTGGTGCAAGCATTAATCTGATGCCTCTCTCAATCTTCATGACACTTGGACTTCCCGACCCAAAACCAACCAATATCTCGTTGCAACTAGCTGACAGGTCGGTCACATATCCTCGTGGAATATTGGAAGACGTCTTAGTCAAAGTGGATAAACTCATTTTTCCCGCCGACTTCATCATCTTGGATTTTGAGGAAGATAAGAACATCCCTATCATCTTGGGAAGGCCATTCTTGGCAACAGGCAAAACATTGATCGATGTTTAGAAAGGGGAGCTGACTATGAGAGTGCATGATCAAAATGTCACATTCAATGTGTTTAAAGCAATGCAACTCCCAACTGAAGAGGAAGAATGTTTCAGACTTGATATGGTTAAGTCTCTGCAACATGAGGAAATGAGTCAGTTGTTGAAGTCAGATGCCTTGGTAAGCACCTTACAAGGGGAATCTGATTCTGAGGATGAAGAAATTGCAGAGTGTGTGCAGTTGTTGAATGCTAACCCTTACCAAAGGAAGTTTAATGCTCTACCGGAATCTCTTGGCTTAGCTGAGCTTCAAAAATCACAGATTCGTCTAAAGCCATCTATTGAAGAAGCTCCTGAACTTGAACTTAAACCACTGCCGGATCATTTAAGCGAGGAGACTTTGCACAGGCCGATTGGTTCTATTGATCATCATATTATTAAGAGGTTGGCGGAATGGCCGGGTGGCACTCTTCACCCTAGGGGCCTTGGTTATGTTGTTATTGCTGAGGGAGGTGGTAATCAGCCACCGGTGGAGAGAGTGCCTCGACAGACAGACAGAGCGGGACCTTCTCGCGCACAGACGAGCCAGACGAGTCAGGGGACTGTGGTTTTCAGTGATGCTTAGTTCAGACGCATGATGAGGTGTTATGATACTACACATGACATGATGCACCGATTTGCTATAGACTTGACTCAGTCATTGGATGGAGTGTACCGGCAGCAGCGTTTTCAGGTCACATCGCCCACCTTCGGAGCCCACCATGTTTATCCACCACCAGACACACCACCCGAGGAGGGTGACGATGCCGACGACTAGGGGAGTATCTCTTGTACCCTTTAATTTTACCTTCAATGTGGACATTGACATCCTTAAGTTTGGGGGTGATTTTAGGGTATTAAGAGTCATTGCATTGCATATAGCTGCATATTCATGCTAGTTCATATTAGTAATTTTGCATTTAGTTTTGCCACGCCATTTAGTTTGCATTTAGGATGCCATGCCATATAGAATTATTTAGGATTGTAATATTATTTGTTCATGCATATCACATGATTCCATATGAGTGTCTGTTCTGGCTCAATAGGTCGACGTTAATTTGAGTGTAATGACAATGGATAGAGGGTTGATTTAAGTTTTTATGAAATTGACTTGCGTGTGTCGGGAACACAATCTTTTCACGGTCTCACTGTTTGCTCTTGGGCTAGATCGAGTCATACCTGGTTTGGTTGTTGGGATTTAATCACCTATTTATATCTAGAATTTTCGTTATTCCCTTGATGGCGTAGGAGCACTTAAGTATAAGTTTGGGGGAAAACAAGGGGGATTTCATGCTAAGTGTCGTGTCGTGTCGTAGTGTAATAATGCCTAGGCATCAAATGGCTAGTAGCCGCTCATATTTAATATGAGTAGTCTAGGGGGTGAGATAGTGCACCCATGTGTGAATAAAAAAAATGAAAAAAAAAGAGTTGTAAGTATAAAAAATGAGCGTTGAGCGTTTGTGAGAGTGTGTGTATGCTAATTGACTAGGGTGGGCTCTTTAGTACTCGAGCAAGTAAGTTCTAGGGGATTTTATGCCTAGTGACCTAAGACTTTTCCGATCTGGGATCCACTAACCTAACGCTCGCTACAAGGGTGCTATTGTATAAGCCTTTAGGGGTCTCACCCATTGCACGGTCAATAAGCATGTGTGTTTTGTGTTTTGTGGTGTTTTGTGTAGTTAAGCATGAATCCTTGTATACCTTAAATGATGATGGCGGTGTCTTTGAGTCATGGAGTGTCTAAAGTTCATTCTGTTTATAAGCATGTGATTGTCTTGGCGAAGAATTGGTTATGCCTTTCATCTAGTTTCAAGAGTATATCTAGTGAGAAATGCACACACCACATTTCTGAGCATGTATTGTTAGTATACGGGGACTTAGTCGAGCTCTGTTTGGAGTTGTTGCATTCCTTGAGGCGTTTGTTTGTTGAGTTGGTTTCGGTAATTTGTGTGGGATCATTGCATTAGGACATTTTGCATTATCATGACATTTAATTTTTAGTTGCATTCATTCATCATTTTAGGTTGAGTTTGCATTGCTTGTGGACAAGCAATGGTTTAAGTTTGGGGGTTTGATAAGTGGATTTTATATCCACTATTTGCCTTCCGTTTGGACTTTAATCGTTTGCAAGTCCTCGAGTTTCGTTGCCATTTGATATGTTTTTGTGTAATTTGCGTAGGATGTATCGTTGAAGGCATTATGGTGCTACATTGGCTTAAGGGTGGTGAATGAGTGAAGTTGGCGGTTTGTGTGCTGATTCCAGGAGGTAGGAGGCGCTGCAGCTCAGTTTCTAGCGCTGCAGCTCAGTTTCTAGCGTTGTAGCTCAGTTTCAAGAGCAACAGCGCAGCATCAGAAAAATTCCAGGAACTAGCAGGCGCTCTTGCGCGAGTTGAAGCGCCCTTGCGCGAGTTGAAGCGCTCTTGCGCGAGTTCAGGCACTATGGCGCGAGTTGCTGTCCAGTGTGAGGCGCTATGGCGCAGAATTGAGGCGCAACAGCGCGTCTTACTTCCTGTTTTTAATCGAAGCTGCGCGCCTTAGTTAATTTTCTTCCGGGTCAAAATGTTTTGGGCCCATTTTATTAGGGCAAGCAGCTGGACTTTATATGTATTAGCTTAGACATTAAAACATATCATCTATCTTTAGGTTTTAATTTTATGATCGACATTATTATCAGAGAACAAGTTTTAGGGTTCTTCAAGCTAGTGACAAGCAAGGAGGCCTAATTTATTTCATCTTTTGTATTTTTCTTTGCACTATTGGAGATTCATCTCTACCTTATTTCTCTTCCATTTTTATTTATTTTTAGATCCATGTTTTCTCTAGAACCCATGATGGTGAAAGGTTCAGTTATGAACTAATCATTATCATGGGGTTCCAATGGATTCGATTTCATAATTATTGAGTTTGACATGTGATTGGCGTTGGGTGATTTTATTGCGATAATCTAATATGGTTTGATTTACTTGATAGATGTGTAGCTAGCATCTAATTTATTAATCCTTGATGATTGCGAAAGTGGATTCTAGGATTGAGAATATGTCATATTAGCGTGGGTTCATGAATTAATTGCTTATTCTTGATTAGTAGTATGATTTTACCCAAATTATATTGCCCCATGTAATTATATAAGATAACTTGTGCTTAACCTATTTGCTTTTCCAGATTGTATAGACATATATGATTTGATCGTAATGTGGTGTTCTCTTGATTTCTATCTCTTGTGGATATTAAGTGGTATGATACGAGTGTACGGAAAGGTAGCCCGTATTATTGTCGTGTTATCTGATTAATTATCTTGTTTATCACCTGTGTCGATTTAATGTGTCAACCTTTAGTGAAGTTTCGATGAAATTGGAACCCCATGCTTCTCATATATAAGAATTCTTATTTGTTAGTTTATTCTTGCTTAGTTAATTAAAATAGCTTAATCAAAACTCAATTTGATAAGTGTTCAAGCATTAAGAAATAACCATACACCGTTGCATAAGTACTAAACTTGGCATTTTCACCTAGTCTCTGCGGAACGAATCTTACTTATCACTTGATATTTGTGATCGCGTATACTTGCGTGTTTACGAGTTAACATGAGTTTCCATGCTGTTTTTCCACCAATGGTAGTTATGTGTACCAAAAAGAAGAGGAGGCCTGTAATCAGATTTTCCTACGGGATAATTGTCAGCCATTTTGATCGAATACTTTCCTGTTACAAAAATGTTAGTATACCAAAGCTCTGATACCAAATGAAAATGCACACCTAGAGAAGGGTGAATAGGTGTAAATGGCTAACTATGTTCAACTATGTCCAATTTTAATATTTACCAGAAACAGCTTACTGATTACAATTTATGCAGAGACAAATGGTACGCTGAATGTAAATGGTAAGTTGAATGCATAAACAGTAAGTAAGATGTAGGAAAAATAAATAACACACAGATGTTTTAGCCAGGTTCGACCCCTAATCCCCTATCCCTTACCAACCTGGTAAGAGAATATATTGTTGATCAATAATAAAATGATTACAAGATACAACAATATATCTCCCCCAATATTTAGCTGCTGAAAAATGGCTTGCTGAACACCTGTTTCTGAACTTGCTCTCTAAGCTATACTTCCCAAGTATACTTCTCTAGCAACGTTCACCAAACCCTAGTTCCCTAGCCATTATGTCCATCAACTAAAACTTACAAATCGAACAATAAAAATCAAGATATGAATATAACTCAAACTATGAACTCTCTAAGATATAGCACGTATGTAATATATAAAGAGTTCAAGAGAATTAAAAGGATATAGCAATGAAAAACTGAGTTGTTTATGTTCTTTGTGTGCTTCGGTGGATTTGTTTTTGTTAAGAACGGAATGAACACAAGAACAACCATATAAAGCTTCACAACAACGTTTGAAAATCAATAAATCAATTTCAAACGTCTAGAATCAAATTCTAACTCTAAATTGGTTAGAGTGATTTTTGCAACGTTCTTGTGATCGTTTGAATGAGGGTTTAGAAGAGATGGATCGAAGAAAAACATATCCCTTCTGTTGTATGTATAAAAACTCGTATAGGAGGTTTTGAAGAAAAAAATCTTTTAAAAATGGCAAACTGCTATAATTTAGGAAAGTGATAAAGAAAAGATATTTGATAAAAGATTTGAGATCCATAATATATTATGTACGTATTAAATCATAAAAAGCCCTCACAATATGTCTAGTTGAATTTCCTGAAATAAATCCATGAGAATCCAACTTGATCTTTATCTTCAGGAATTCTGGACAGTTGAAAATGGCTCGCTGTTTGCGTATTGACTGTGTGCATCTGGCTTGCCAAACTTTCTCTATATGTAGCACCAATTGGCTTGCTGTTTGGATGTTCTAAGTAAACAATCAGTATGCTGATTTTCCCTGCAAAACCAACTTAGCACAATAGAGAAATACTATGATGTTTTATATCAAATAACAAGCAATCAGCTTGCTGAATGTGATCATCAAAACTAGAGCTGGCAATTCGTTTCGTGTCGTGTACTTTCGTGTACCAAGAGCCCAAAACGGAAACGAAACGAAATAAATTCGTGTACTCAAATTCTAAAACGAACACGAAATGAAACATTTCGTGTAAACACGTAACGAAACGAAAAGTACACGAAATATTTTTTGTACTTTTCGTTTACACGAAAACGAACCAAAAACTGTGTATTTTCGTGTACTTTCCGTGTACTTTTCGTGTACTTTTCGTGTATTTTCTATTAATTTTGTAAAAAGGTTAAATATGTAATATTTATTTATAATATATATTTATATAATTTAAAATATTTATTTAAATGTATATTTATTTCGTGTATTTTCGTTTCGTGTCGTGTACCCAAGGGTAAACCCAAAACCGACACTAAATTCATCCGTGTAATTTCGTGTTCGTGTACTTTCGTGTTCGTGTACCGCAAAGGTCAACCCAAACCCGTAATTTTCGTGTCGTATTTTCATGTCGTGTACGAAATTGTCGGCTCTAATCAAAACCATAGAAGTATCAAAAACTTGTGGAGAATCAATCCTGTTGGTTTAGTTCTTTCTTGTAGCAATGAATCAAAAAAATTGTTATGCTCAAGTACCAATCAACTTTACGATTTCATTGATGGAGCTTGGTCTAACAATAACTTCAAAAATATGAAGGCAAGTATTGGGGACTATGTGCATGATTCTGCAAGAAACTTAATTTTTATTTTCTCTGGACCAGTGCAAGTTGACTCAGTATTGGCAAGTGAATATGAAGTTCTAATTTTTTTTGTTGGAGAGTTTATGCAATAGCCAGTGGGCTAGCTCTAAAGTGACAATATTCTCAGACAAACAATCTTTGGTTGACATTGTGCAAGGTTACAGTTTTTTGAGGCAAACAAAGGCCTTTAGATGATAGATTTTTGTTGCTTGCAATAAGGTCGAATATTGAGATAAAAAAAGTGAATAGGAATTTAAATAGTGAAGCAGATTTTTCGGCGGGTCAGGGTGCTAGAAGAAATAATATGATATACACGTGGTGTTAAAGGGTTGGTACGTGTTCACTTATTTGAAGTTTGTGATTTTGTTTATAAAGGATTTTTGGTTAGTTTAATTTCAATTATCTATTTTTGGGCTGAAAATAAATTAACTAAAGTAAAGAGAAATCCCAACAGTCACATACATGCAACATATGCTATAGGGGTTTATTTGTATCTGGGCGTGTCTGGCTTATTGTGAAAGGTTGCTTTGGAAGTTGATCCTTTTGGGAGAAGCCTTGCTGGTTGAGTAGCCTGAAGCATAAATATAGCTTATACTCTTAGTTTCTCCATTCTTTCTTGACAAAGCATCTTTTAGGACTCTCCCATCAGCGGCAGATCCTTCCCAACCGGTTAGTACATAGGTGAATTCTAGATTTGGTGTAACCGCAGCAAGGACATTGGTTGTAATTTCACCTTTCCTGTTTCGATATCTAGGCTTGTCTTGTACAGGTACATTCATTCTAATATGTGTCCCATCTAGAGCTCCAAGACAATTCTAATAAAAAATAGACAAAATATGAGACAATATGTAAATTGTAGACATCTTCTAGTATAATGTTCTTTATAGTGTTTAATCGTACCTTAAAGTACTTCCACTTTTCATCGGTTGAGTCATTTGGAATCGGTTCAGGATGCTTAAACTCTTGTAATCTCAAAACCCCATTAAGGACCATATGAAAATGCCTACTAATCGATTCAGTCGACCTTTGGAAATTTGTACTCATAACACTCATCTTTTCATGGTGTGCTAGTATGTATAGAAAAACCGCAACTTGTTCAATTACATTCATATATTTTGTATCGCGTATGTATCCTCTAGACTCAAGGGTAAAGCACAATCTATGAAATGTTTTCATGTTCATTCTAAGATTTTTAACACAAGTGTCATCACTTTGATTAACTAACCTATCAACATAGTGAATCCTTTCCATCTTAAAAATCTTATACCTTTGTCTTAATGCTACCCTTGTCCCTAAAACTACAATCATTTGAAAAAACCAAGAAATCGAAGCAAACATTTTCAGCCACACCATATATAGCATAATTCTCTTCCTTCGAATAGATTTTCTTCTACTTAACGGAAGCCGTGCCATGACTGCATATAATCAGATGGTTCTTAGAGCCTTTTTATCAAATACGTGACACACATTCTACAAAAACACCTAAAATACAATCATAATATCTCAACATAACATAAAAAAACATGCATCTAAACACAAAGCTCCTCTATATACATTAATATAGGCATATTTACACCAATGAATCAATTCAACATATACAAATCGAAAATTACACCTACAACCAGCTATGAACATACATATATCAAAAAACAAGCTATCATAAATCTGATGAACAATTTATATGAATCCATAAGTTTCAAACCTGTTTAGATAGATCAAATGAGGCTCCAAATTGTCGATTAAGATTTGAAATTATCGGAACTGTAGATCGATTGGATAATATACAAAATTTTGATTAAGAGAGATGGGACGGAGAGAGAAGAGAGAGCGTAGAGAGAGGGGGAGAGAGATAGAGAAGCTGCGAGAGGGAGGGAGAGAGACAGAGAAGCTGCGGGGAGAGAGAGAGAGAGAGAGAGAGAGAGAGAGAGAGAGAGAGAAGAGGGATAGCGAGATATATGAGTGTGTGTGGATAGATTTTTTTAGCCGACTGAATAGAATGGGCCTATCCTTCGGTTTAGAATAAAATTGAAATGAGTAAGGAAGGTAGAGAATGGAATGATATATGGAATGGACCATTCCATTCCTTTGGCCCAACCAAACATAATTTTTTTTTTTTTAACGGAATGGGTCATTCCATTCCCTCCTGAAGCCATTCCTTTCCACTCAACCAAACAGGGTGTTAGTTTCTCTCCGGCTTCTCTTTTCCAATATCCCCTTTTTCTTCTCTTTCAAAATAAAAATGGATGAAAGAATTCTTTGGCCACTTCCAAAAGAAGACTATATCAAGGTGAATGTCCATGGTATTTTTTATGAAGTGCCACTCCCTAAAGGTACGATTCTTAAGGTGTATGCTGGTACACTACACATTAAGGAAAGGCGTGTGAATGAGTTTTATGCAATCCTTATGCATTAAGGAAGGCTTTTTTCCTGGAATACAACCTATTGGAGTTGGATTCTGATCACTAAAGGGCGTACTGGGAATGGAGATGGGGTTATCCCTGAACAGCAGTATGTTGTTTGTTAGTTAAATACTAGAAGGGAAGACAGGAATTCAAAGATCGATGTAAACTTGGTTAATGAGGATTGCAATGCATTGAAAATCTACTTAGCTACTCATGGTGCTCACACATGGGATTGCATGGTAGAAGTTCAGAACCTGTTTGGCAGAGTTAGACAAATTTGGTACAACAATATATGTTTGGGTCCAATTGGTCCTCAATTTGAGACAGTGAGAGAGAATAAGCTCAATGCAGCTATTGAGGATGAAGAAGCTGAGCTGGAAGTGCTGGAAGGGGACAAGATGGTCTAGTCGAGTTTGTTTCTTGTGGTATCAGGGTTTGAGTTTCTGGATGGAAGAAGAACAGTCGTGCTAGTCTCTTTTCAATTTTAATTATCTAATTCTCTTTTATGGTTTAATTTTTTATCGTATTAATTTTAGTCTGAGTCGGATGTTTATGGTCTGAGTATTTAGGTTTAAGTAATAGGACTTGGCTGATCAGTTGGATTATTGGGCTTTTGGGAATTGATAGCGGGTTTTTGGGTTAAGTTCTTGAAGTCTACAGTTGGGTTACTTTTGTTTCAGATCAATGCATTTTATTTAATGGTTGGTAGACTATGTAATGGGCTTAGCCCAAATTTTCCCTTTTAATATATGCTGCCTTCCAAAAAAAAATATAAAGAGTCGAGAACATTCGAGAATTATTGATTTGCAGCATTTTGTACTTATCAAAATAACTAATTAGTCTCTAGAATGTTCCTTTAGTGGAAGATTGTAGTTATTTAAGCGATGTTATCATAAATTTGTAATTATACTTCAGATCTATAGAAATTTACTTTCTCTTGTACTCTTTGTTTCTTTAGTCTCGTCTCTGTATCCTCTTAATTTTCTGATTGAATTAACCAATCTTGTATTACAAAGTTCAGTTTGTGAATTAACATCGAAATCTTAGTCATCATGTCTGTGTGAGACCCATGTTATAGTAGTCTATGTATGTACATAGGCCAATTTGTTATAGTAGTCTATGTATGTCCGGATTATCTCAATCTCTCGATTTTTCTTTTGCCCTGTTATTGATTTTTTTTTTCAAAATTTGATTTTAGATTTTTACAACGAATTTTCACCCAATGATTTTTCCTTTTTTACATAATTTGGCAAAGAAAAACGAGACTACAATATCGTCTTCCATCAATATATGTTTAAAAAATAATTTCCATCAATTATGTCGATATGGTTTATTTTTTATATGGGGTCGACTCGACATGATGTCAACTTGATATGCTACAGAAACATTGGTCAAAATCGGCTGATTGAAATCTTTCAATTCTCCGACCTGATTTGTAAGGGTATATATCTAAAATTGAGGCGCAGTATCGTTTTAACTTGTCATTCATGTATTGATGAAGCATTTAAAATAAACAATGAAGAAAATGTTCCAATTATTCTCTACGAGAGCCGGTTATTCCTGATAATAAGGAACCGAAAAGTAGCTCACAACACGGATCTATTGAAGGAATATGAGTGCAGTACTGACAACGGTGCAACTTAAGTAAGGCGATCCGAGCTACTGATCAAATGTACGAAAAGACATCACTGCTGCCTTTTTTGATGAAGAACGCAGTGAAATATATACCGGTCAAGGAAATGACTCACTTGTTCCATGGTTGGTCGAACTAAAGGAACTCTAAATTATAGAAATGTACAACTGATGCAGCCCTTTGTATAATATCATTGCAACAATTAGTTTGGGTTTTTTTGGAAACGTATAAAACCATGTATTTTTATATTTTGAGGGTACCCTTTTTCCTTCTTGAGTTTTTTCTTTGAGGGTTTTTTAACAAGGCATTTCTATTGTGGGGTTTTTTCCTTTCAGACTTGAAAGTTTTATTGTCTAAACGTCCGGGGGCAACATGCGTGCTTTTCGGTTAGGTGATGAATTTTCTTGAATGAATAAATCCCCTTGTACGATTATTGTATTTTGTTACAATTAATGAATGAGAAATTCACTGTGACCTTTTGGTCATTTCAAAAAAAAAAAAAAAAAAAGTTCTTGCCCAAAAAAAAAGTTCGTTAAACCAACTTCATGGTATATTACAATGTACTGCTATACAATTCACTACCATCATTCAAATAAATTGAATTGTACATTTTTTTTCTTACGTTACTTTCATTTTCTCCAAGGCTTCAGTCATAACTTCGTTTTGTAGATAATAATTAAAAAACTGTTATAACTCAAAAAACAAGTAGTACAACACAATCAATAATTAAAATTTATAATCATGCAACTATTTTTTATGAATGGGGATCTTGATTTAGTGATGAAATTTTGTATGAAATTGCAGTTCTAGTCGATAGCTCAGATAATAACTCAATCGGGACATGATGAAGAGGGTACCAATAATCCAACGAGTTGGACTTGGAGGGTTGGGTAGTGGACCTGAACTCTGCATATGGTCATTGCTTGCTCTAAGGTTCAATATGAATCCTTCCTGCCGCAAGTCACTATATTGCAATCTCTGCCTTTAGGTTGTTGATGTGCTAACAGCTGCAACCTTTTGAATATAGGTGTGGTACTTGTATTTATATATACATTATCTTCAAAATATCGTTAAATTGTCTCTTCATGAGAACAGGCGATTACAATTTTCTGTTTGTTCGACTCGATCATTGGTGTAGATGCCGTATGACTTTTTATTATTGAATTAACATCTTTGTACTTCAAAAAAAAAGGTAGAAAATATTAAAAATATTAAAATAAATAAACATTAAAAAGGTAAGTATTTGAGTAAAGAAAAAGAAAAATTATTATTCTTTTATATATAATTACTATTTTAAACAATTAAATTACAAACTCTTTTAATTTTTGTCTCAAATTGACCCTTAATTTAAAAGGTAGATCCTAAATATTTTATTTACCAATCGTACAATAATTTTAAACATATTTTTAAAATATATAATAATAATTATATATGTGTAAGTAAAATACACAACAATTATATAAAAAAATGTAATTGAATTAAGAGGTTTTTTGATAAATATATTGCTAAAATTAATTTTTGCAATTTTACTTTTATTAAGAAAAGTTATTTGCAAATTTATCATCTTAATTACAAAAATACCAATTTCTTAGACTAAATACACATACAAGTATATGCTCTCAGAATTATTAAAACATCACTGCCACATCATCTGACACGTCAGCAAAGGAGTGGGACCCACCTGCCATGTCAGCAAGAAGTGGGACCCAGATGCCACGTCAACTGTCACGTCAACCGGGATGGGACTCGCATGACACTTCAGTTGCCACGTCAGTCGAGCTGGGACCCACCTGTCACGTCAACAGTGTGCAGGGTGGGACCCACCTATCACATTGTGTACAACCTGCGGAACCCATCTTGCTTGCATAATTATTGAATTAAATAAATGATAGTATATAATTATTAAATTTGCAAATAAAATTGTAAATATAGTATAATTCCAATGATTCTATATGTATGATAAATTTGCAAATAAAATTAAAAAAAAGCTAATATAATTGGTAAATATGCTTAAATTAAATAAGAGTAGTGTTAGAGGTATCAAATTGGGTACCAAAATTTGTTACCAAATGACATGACACTAATTACTTAGCATTTTGGGATGTTTTAATTGAATGTCCCTGGCGGGCCCATTACAATTATAACCAATCAAAATAATGCCAAGTCATTTAGTAACAATATTTGGTAGCCAATTTGGTACCACTAGCATTTTTCTTTGAATAATGATTCGATTAATCATGAATTACTCGTGCCTCTCTCGGTGAATTGCTGCTTTTTACAGCACTGAATCTACTGTTCGTACATCTTCATCTTGTAGAGTTTTATTTTATAGCCCATCTCGTTTTCTTTTACAAACTAAGTTGGGTTTGCCTGATACAAGCCCAGTTAATAATTTCAGCTGCGCTGGGCTAGCAGGCCTGATATAGGCAGCTTTGAACTTCTCACAACTCTACAAATGGACTATTGGGTCAAGATTTTAATGAAGCTCTAAATCCATCCATCCATCCATCTTTCCATCCATCCATCCATCCATTATATAATAATACTAGCATTTTAACCGTGCTACGCACCGATCGATAAATTGTATTAATAAATTAATATAAATATATTATTTTAATTTTTATTTAGCAAAATATATAATTTTATTGGAATATTAATTAACGTAAGTATAAAATTACTTATTCGTGAATTCATACCAATTGAATTAATATTAATATTATGAACCAAATATCAAAACAAATACAACCCCCGTTGAAAAGTTCAACATCCCTCTTTAATGTTTTTTTTTTTAAATTTAGCTTTCAATTTATTTCTTTCTTTGTTAGAGAATATTTCTACGTATCATGTTAACAAATTTTTCACCCATATTCTGAGAATTCGGTATATTTACTAAATATCGAATTCTTAAAGTATTTATTATATTAATTTATTGAAAATATTTGTATGGTCGTGGTTAATTTTTCAATTACATATTAAAAATGTGTAGAAGCTTAATCCTCACGACTTCAATAAATCATTAGAGTGTCTATCAAAAAAAGGTTGCATGTTTCAGCGATATGAGAAAGGATATCTACTGTGCAAGATATATGAAACGAACGTAGTTATAACAATAAAAACTTTCATCCAATCTTGTTTGCTATGTGATTGTTCAATATCGTTTTTACAAATTATATGTCCTTTTATTAATGAATTGATTTACTTTAAAAAAAATTATCAACTAACCAAACAAATTCAATATATCGCGCTCTTGGAGTAACATATAATTGTTAAATTTTATGGTTATTGCCCTTAGCTTATTTGTAAAGACAACTTAAAATGTGTATTTTCAGTTTGGAAGTTTGTATTTTGGTTTTTTTTATTCTTTTCTGTAAAACATGGAATAATAAATTTTAGTTTTCTTTTATTCTTAAAATAAGACATATGAAAATGAGTATCACCTATCTTTTTTAATTTGACTAACTTGTGAAAATAAGCTACTGTCCATAAAATTGAAATCAAGTATGTAATATATAAACACATAATCACATTGTTATATACGTGTCCTTATAATTCAGATTTTGGATTAAATAAACAGTGAGTTTTTTTCCTACATATATAAGAAGAAATAGCTTATGTAGACCTAACAAATCGTTTTGTACATTCATGTCATGTACTTTAGGGTCTTGAACGAAAATGACATGATATTAAATCCTGTACCCAAAATTAGAACACAAAATGACACTAAATTACACAAATTTTTTCGTGTACACGAAATAAAATGAAATATGCGAATAGAAAAAATATAACAATTATATGAAATATTACTATGTATCCAAGTTATGTAAATATATAATTATATGTCTTAGAACAACATTGAGATGTTACAAAACAAAACTAAGAGTAGGGTGTAAAGTCTCCCAAACAAAATGAAACCCTCCTTTTTATTTTTTCTTATTTCTCGTTAACAAATATCTCTCTTTGTGTAGAATTTTTCTACCAAGTTATTTAGTTTTCTTAGCCATTTTTTATACTTTGTTGATATAAAAAAAAATATAGTCAACCAACCAAGAAAATTCAAAATATGCTCTTAGGTTAAGATATGTGAATTGATACTATTACTTTAATTCAAGAATACAAAATTCAAAAAGGCACCCTTTTATTAAAAACAATATATAATTTTAAGTGTATCAACCTTTTTATTTATCATTATTAATAATTTTTATAACAAAAACCGTATCTGCTGCTCTCTCTCTTTCTCTCCACCTTTCCCAAAAGATGCTAAACTAAAATTTAGGAGCTTATATCAGTTTTTTAAGGTTTTTAAAATATATATATATTGATTTTTCTTTATTTTTCAATAAAAATATCATTGAGGGTCTAGTACCCCGTTGCCAGTTGGTGGATTTTATCTACCAAAATATTAGGTTTTGTACTAACTCCTTGTAAATGATAAGCATTATTTTCTTTTTCTTGATTTGATTTTACTCTGGCTTTCTCTTTATTGAGAGCCTAATATCATGTTCATGGATTTTGTCTACCCATATATTAGATTTTGTTATATTAGTTCATTGATTTGGATAGTATAGAATCACAGTTCTGGTCGGTTGTTTGAATACTTTATGACAAATTAGATATACATATTCCCCACGTTATAACAAATTATTAGATTATCTCGCCCAAAAGACTGTATAATTTAGTGACATAAGCTAGAGATGTACCATAATTGAAGATCTGTTCAATGATTGGATAAAGGAAATTAGTGATATAATTTACTATGTTTTTTCAATTTTAATTATTTTTGTAAATGTTGTATGCCCTTTTATTGATGATTTTTGCAGGTTTGATTATTTTTGTGTATGACATATGTCCTTTTATTGATGAATTAATTATCAATAAATAAATAGTGATATATAAGAAATTTGTCCTAAATTGACCAATTTATTATGGAAATATTCACTAACAATATTTTCATTGACTCTATAATATTTTTAAATTTGATAATTTATACTCCAAATAATATAAAGTACTATTTAAGAGTATATTTAATATTTTGAATAATTCAACTATATTGCCAGGTCAATTATTTTTTTCATTAATTATTGCATAGTAAAAAATTTCATAATTAAAATGTTAAAAGATGATTGGTTTAAAATTCATTCTAACATTTTAATTGGTTGATTAGTTTTTTTTATGACTGAATTATTTAATACTTTACATAACTTAAATTTTGGATGTGTATTTTGAATAGTGTGGTAAATAGCTTTCTATTGTTAATAATTTTTAATTCATGTTTTTAATTGTATCTTATGATTTTGAATTGAAAGTTTGAGATATCAAAATATCTATTATAAATGTAATAGATTCATGTATTAATGTATAAATTTTAAAATTAAATAATTATTGTATTTAGAATAAAGTTGTTAAGTAATCACTAAATAACATTGATAACCCAACAGTGTAAACAAACATTTATCTATAGGCACACCTAATAATGTAAACAAATCAGTGTAATGTGATAAGGATTGATGCCTACAATTTAGTAAGTCGATGAATTATTGAAGTTTGCTACTGAATATTCTAATGGGAAGTAACTCTGAGAGAATCCGGACCCAGACTGGGAATGATGATAACCTAAATCGTTTTTTTTGTCTGAAACGTTTTTTTGTTGAATTTATTGGACAATTAAAACACGATACATATAATACATATATACAATCGAAATAAAAAGATAATCTATCCAAGTATAGAATGCCATATAATAAAAAGATTTAAAGTAGTACTTTAACCGAAATTGATATGATTTAGTCATGAGAAGAATTCATGCATACACTTAGTTTATCAAAATTGGCTAAGTCTGATGGGAAATAGGGAATAAGCGGTTTAGATTTCATGTAATGTTTAAATTGATATAATAATTATATTTTTTAGTTTGTAAGAATTATATTTTATATAAATTTTTTATTATTTAACCGTTAAAATAAAAATTAGTAGTTATTATGTTTAGTTAATTGATATGAAAAAATAAAAATTAATTGTTATTGAATGTAACTTTATGTGAATTAGTCTTAGCTGAAAAGTAGAATGTAGATCCAATAGAGAAACATGTTATATTAAGTTTAATTGATTTAAATTTAATAGATTCTGATTGATGTTAAAATAATTCACAATCTTGTGATTGGTTAACTAATACATGTTAAATTCGGGTATCCTTTATTATAATAATAGATGTTAAAAAACAATTCATAAGTAAAAGATATATAACCATACGTAATATACTGTTATGTGGATTTATAGAAAATAATATTTATGGTTAGTAGAAATATTTTAAAAATAAAAACCATGTGATATGCGAAGTTATTAAATCAAGGTATTTTATATTTAAATTTAATTTAATCGCGATTAGTAAATTAGAATAAGCATGATAAATAATAACAATTTTGTATATGATTGATTGATTTAAAGTTTAGAAGTAAATTTTGATTGCCTCTAATATAATTTTAATTTTTTGATGGCTTAATGACCTTTTAGCCCTCGAAGTTTTATACGAAATACCTATCAGCCCTCAATATTTCAAAACGTTCCTTTTAGCCCCTGAAGTATCCGTAAAGGTCCAATTAACCCTTGTACCGGTACGAAAAATTGTAACGGTACGTATCGGATGGGCAAAATAGACATTACATGTGTCCGTTACAATTTTTTTTTAATTTATACCGGTATAAGGGTTAATAGGACCTTTCCGGATACTTCAGGGGCTAAAAGGTACAACGTATTAAAGTTGTGGGTTTCATGGGTACAAAAAGTCATTACTATATCTTCTAGTTTAATTCAGCCACCACTAGTTTTCTACACGTGCTTTGTTTTTCCATGTTCGAAAATATAACATTTTTCACAAAAAATTAATAATAATCCTAATTATAATATTTCTTCATCCAAATTCTTTTGAGGATACCCTGTTTATGATACAAAAATAATTTTAATCTTATATTTTTAATTTTTACACTCACATAACAATTTCTTCGAAGAACCCTTCAAATCATCCCATTTTTTAAGTATTATTATGAGAACTCTCGAATAAAAAATCTCATTTTTAAAATATTACTCATCATCGTATATGTATATGGACAATGTTACAAATAAAAAATCTAATTTACAAAATTTAATACAAATATAAACCTATAAATAATTAAATATATTCAATATATTTTACCCTGCGTAGCACGGGCAATTTAGTTTTGGGAAACAATGTTCACACGCACCTGATTCTTATCAAAAATCATTTTGTTTCCTTATTTTTTTTGCTCAATTCTTATTGTAAAACATTTTGTTTAATGTTTTTTGTCCAAAAAAAGAAAAGAATCCATTAAAATAAAATTGAAACTCTTTTTTTCATTAAAAGCATTCTTTTTCCCTCTAAAGTCATATGTAACTGTACCCTTGCTTTTAAGTCGAGTCTTTAATTTTGTAAAATAATTATTTATTTTATTGTCTTGTAGACAACGTAATCTCGGATTTTCTTTTACTTTATTAGGTGTGATAATTTAGAGATTCTAAGATTTTTTAGTGTAAATTTGAAGAGAATACTAGATTATAATTCGTGTTACACAACATTTTTAAAAAATTATTTAATGATAATAATAATAATAATAGTAATGATAATAGTAATAGTTATAATTATACTTATAATAAGGAAAATGATATTATATTTAAAATCAAATAATTGCAACACTTATTTGCAACACTTAAAATACCATTAATGTAATTTATAGTATTTATTGAAATTATATTTATAGATGTAGCACGGGTTATAATTTAGTTAATTTTAAAGTTTGTATAAAATATTTCTATTATAAAAAAAAGAATCAAATATTAATATGGATCTTATGCGAACCATATACGAATCTAATATGAAAAATAATTTCCAAACATAAATATGGATTCCGAAACTGAGATAAGGGCTATCCACTAATTTATTATATATTGATAGATATGGATTTATTTGATTACAAAAATATCCTTGTACAAAAGTAGTCAATTAAGTTCATATGGTGATTTCGTAGTTAAACAGCTACGATACTGAATTTAATATTCTTAATTTATTCGTTTTGTCATGAAATAGAATTTGATCTTCTATTACAAAAAAAGATTTTTTTTTTTCCATTTTAAGATTTGCTAGTGGTAAACAAAGAGAAAAGAGTGTATGTAAATCTTACTCGAGAGATATGGAGATAGTGGTGGCTGAATTAAACTAGAAGATATAGTAATGACCTTTTGTACCCATCAAACCCTCAAGTTTAATACGTTGTACCTTTTAGGCCCTGAAGTATCCGGAAAGGTCCTATTAACCCTTATACCGGTACAAATTAAAAAAAAAAAAATTGTAACGGACACATGTAATGTCTATTTTACCCATCCGATACGTACCGTTACAATTTTTCGTACCGGTACAAGGGTTAATTGGACCTTTACGGATACTTCAGGGGCTAAAAGGAACGTTTTGAAACATTGAGGGCTGATAGGTATTTCGTATAAAACTTCGAGGGCTAAAAGGTCACTAAGCCTTTTTTGATTGGTAATTTATTCACCAAACAATAATAATACTCTTATAACATATATTTAAAAATAAAAATAATTAAAATATATGTACTGTTCGTTTATATAAATTTACTAATTATTTTATTAACAAATTGTGAATAAAAATATTTTTGAACCTTTTAAAAAATCGAGTTTTTGTAGATATGGATTTTATCCAAGCTATTTAAATTTTATTCAAATCCGATTTTGTAGTGTTGGCTTATATGCATTTATTAATTAATTTTATTAACAAATTATGAATAAATATATTTTTGAGCTTATAAAAAAATCAAATTTGTGAAGGTATGGACTTTATCCAAGTTATTTAAAATCTGATTTCAAATCCGATTTTTTCAGATTTCTAGTTAAGTTAGATTATAATTATTTAATATTGATTATGATTGTACAATATATATTATAAAAATTATATGATAATATGATTGTGATTGACTTTTGTTGTGGAATAAAAACTAGGTTACGATTTGTAATTAATGCTAGGGTGGTTGAGCTTCGAGCTTTAATGGCTGTTTCCGTGTTATGAGACTGATCGGTCCTCACAGAGTGCCTACGTATCTCGTTATTGAGAATCAAGCCAGGACGTAGTTCTAGGTGATGGTGCCCTCGAGGCTATGGCGGCGAGAGCTCACCTAGGATGCAGTGGCTTGTACGTCCTTATCCGAGGATTAAGCCAAAACGTAAGTGACGTATTGAGCTCTGCCAAAAAACGTTAGTTCTGAGATGAGGGGTCTGGCCCTTTAAATAGGCTGCAGGAGCCTTAGAATTATGGTAGGAGTCAGAGACTTGGTAGAAAAGTCTTTGAGGAAGGTTCTAGATCTATTCCTTGTAGGAATCAGTTTCCATATTGAATTGGATGCCTTGGTGGATAAGTCTGGTGGAAATAATATCCTTATCCAACTCTTATTGCTGAGCTGTTTATTTCCCCCAATATTAATTACGAAATTAATATTATAATTGGGGTTTTGGGCCCAGCTGGTGGGCCCCACGTTTGGGACATCCTTGGCCTAATTAATGCCACATTAAATTTGTCTTTAGGGCTTATTTTCAGCCCATATCATTTGCCCCCCAACTTCTAGGAAAATTGATCAGGTTTTCCTTGAAGTTCTGCTTGTCTAATTCGAGACTCGGGTCAGGGTTTATCTTTGATATCGTTTTGACGTAAAGCGTGGAGCGACCGACGCGTTTACAACGACGTTAGATTGTGCCAGTAGCATTGAACGGTGCTAAACGACACTAAACGACACTAAACGGTGCTAAACAGCCTCAAGCGACGTTTAAACGATGTTAAACGACGCTAAACGGCGATAAACGGTGCTAAACGGCACTAAACGACACTAAACGGTGCTAAACAGCCTCAAGCGACGTTTAAACGATGTTAAACGACGCTAAACGGCGATAAACAATTCTAAACGACACTAAATGACACTAAACGGTGCTAAACAGCCTTAAACGACGTTTAAACGATGTTAAACGACGCTAAACGGCGATAAACGGCACTAAACGGCACTAAACGACACTAAACGGTGCTAAACAGCCTTAAACAACGTTTAAACGACGCTAAACGGCGATAAACGGTGCTAAACGGCACTAAACGACGCTAAACGGTGCTAAACGGCACTAAACGGCACTAAACGACACTAAACGGTGCTAAACAGCCTTAAACAACGTTTAAACGACGCTAAACGGCGATAAACGGTGCTAAACGGCACTAAACGACACTAAACGGTGCTAAACAGCCTCAAGCGACGTTTAAACGATGTTAAACGACGCTAAACGGCGATAAACAATTCTAAACGACACTAAATGACACTAAACGGTGCTAAACAGCCTTAAACGACGTTTAAACGATGTTAAACGACGCTAAACGGCGATAAACGGTGCTAAACGGCACTAAACGACACTAAACGGTGCTAAACAGCCTTAAACAACGTTTAAACGATGTTAAACGACGCTAAACGGCGATAAACAGTGCTAAACGGCACTAAACGACACTAAACGGTGCTAAACAGCCTTAAACGACGTTTAAACGACGCTAAACGGCGATAAACGGTGCTAAACGGCACTAAACGACACTAAACGGTGCTAAACAGCCTGAAACGACGTTTAAACGATGTTAAACGACACTAAACGGTGATAAACGGTGCTAAACGGCACTAAACGACACTAAACGGTGCTAAACGGCCTTAAACGACGTTTAAACGATGTTAAACGACGCTAAACGGCGATAAACGGTGCTAAACGGCACTAAACGACACTAAACGGTGCTAAACAGCCTTAAACGACGGTTAAACGATGTTAAACGACGCTAAACGGCGATAAACGGTGCTAAACGGCACTAAACGACACTAAACGGTGCTAAACAACCTTAAACGACGTTTAAACGATGTTAAACGACGCTAAACGGCGATAAACGGTGCTAAACGGCACTAAACGACACTAAACGGTGCTAAACAGCCTTAAACGACGTTTAAACGATGTTAAACGACGCTAAACGGCGATAAACGGTGCTAAACGGCACTAAACGGTGCACCTAAAATCATACGAAAAAATCAAGATTTAGGTCCAGAAACTACCCGAGAATTGCTGAAAAATCAGGATTCAGGACCACAAGCTAACCCGCAATCGGCCGGATCGAGTGCTAGCTCCTGGTCGGCCGAAGGGCCTCCAACCAAGGTGGTCGGCTGACACCTGGTCGGCTGGAAGGCCTTGATCCCAGGTGGTCGGCCGGCACCTGGTCGGCTGCGGGCTGGTCGGCTGGGGCTCCTTGACGTGCCTTGGTCGGCCGGTTTCAAGGATTCAGAAGCTGAATCTCGATCCCTAATTTAGTATTTTGGTCCCCGTGACTTTCAAGGATCCAAAAGCTGAATCTCGATCCTAGGGATTCAGAAGCTGAATCTCGATCCTAGTTTGGTTTTTTGGTCACCCTTGACTTTCGAGGATCCAGAAGCTGAATCTCGATCCTAGGGATTCAGAAGCTGGATCTCGATCTCTAGTATGGTATTTTGGTCACCCGTGACTTTCGAGGATCCAGAAGCTGAATCTCGATCCTAGGGATTCAGAAGCTGGATCTCGATCTCTAGTATGGTATTTTGGTCACCCGTGACTTTCGAGGATCCAGAAGCTGAATCTCGATCCTAGGGATTCAGAAGCTGAATCTCGATCCTAGTTTGGTTTTTTGGTCACCCGTGACTTTCGAGGATCCAGAAGCTGGATCTCGATCCTAGGGATTCAGAAGCTGGATCTCGATCTCTAATTTAGTATTTTGGTCACCCGTGACTTTCAAGGATCCAGAAGCTGGATCTCGATCCTAGGGATCCAGAAGCTCGATCTTGATCTTTAATTTAGTATTTTGGTCACCCGTGACTTTCAAGGATCTAGAAGCTGGATCTCGATCCTAGGGATCCAGAAGCTCGATCTTGATCTCTAACGGCTTGATTCCTTCATGGTCGGCCGGGAGGTGGTCGGCCAAACGGCCCGAATCCTTCGTGGTCGGCCGGGAGGTGGTCGGCCAAACGGTCCGAATCCTTCGTGGTCGGCCGGGAGGTGGTCGGCCAAGGATCAAGAAGCTGGATCTCGATCCTAGGGATCCAGAAGCTCGATCTTGATCTCTAATTTAGTATTTTGGTCACCCGTGACTTTCAAGGATCCAGAAGCTGGATCTTGATCATAGGGATTCAGAAGCTGGATCTCGATCTCTAATTTAGTATTTTGGTCACCCGTGACTTTCAAGGATCCAGAAGCTGGATCTCGATCCTAGCGTCTTCTTGACTCGATACGGCCCTTCCCAATTAGGGGCTAGCTTTCCCTTCTGACCAATTCCAGAAGCTTCTATCTTCCTTAGAACCAGTTCGCCTTGCCGAAAGATCCTCTCCTTAACCCTTCGGTTGTAGTGGAAGGATGCTCTCTTCTGATGCTCTGCATTCTGGGCATTTGCTTCGTCCCTAACATCATCAATTAGGTCTAGCGCAAGCCTCATGCCTTCTTCATTAGTCTCTTGCTCATATGCCTCAACTCGAGGTGATGCATGCATGATCTCTAGGGGCACAACTGCCTCGGCTCTATAAGCCAACAAAAAACGGGGTCGCTCCAGTTGTCACTTTGCAAGTGGTTCGATATGCCCAAAGTATAGGCAGTAACTCATCCACCCAAGTGTTTCTTGAGCGTTCGACCCTTTTCTCCAGTCCATCAAGGATTATCCGATTGGCTATCTCTGCCTGTCCATTAGCTTGCAGGTGTGCTACTGAAGTAAAATGAAGATCAATAGCATTTTCCTCACAGTACTTCTTGAATTCTTCATTGTTGAATTGCGTCCCATTATCCGTCACAAGGATTCACGGGATTCCATATTTACAGATCACGTTCTCCCAAAAGAACTGGGCAACTTTCTTGGTGGTTATCTTGGCTAGGGGTTTAGCCCCAATTCACCTAGTGAAGTAGTCGATAGCTACTATCAAAAACTTTCTTTGTGCAGATGCTACGGGAAAGGGAAAAAGTATATCCATTCCCCACATTGCAAACGAAATAGGGGAGCTGATCGAGGTCAACATCTCAGGCGGCTACCTTACAATCGGAGCGTGCTTTTGGCACCTCTCACATCTCTTAACATAATCTTTTGCATCAGCCAACATCTCTGGCTAATAAAATCCTAGACGAGGGATCTTGTGAGCTAGGGCTCTGCCCCCCAAGTGTTGTCCACAGACCCCTCCATGAACTTCTTCCAGTGCTTCTCTTGCCTCATGGGGCCTTAAACACTTCAGGTATGGGATGACAAACGATCTCTTGTAGAGAATGCCTTCGATCAGGGCGTATCTCAATGCTCTTACTGACAACTTTCGTGCCTCCAAGGCATCGTCAGGAAGCCATCCATTTTCAAGGTGAGCTTTGATGGGATCCATCCAACAGCTTCCTAGATTAATTGGTGCTATCAACTTAGAGTTGATGGACGGGGCGTTCAAGACCTGGAAGTAAACACTCCCTGCGTAATTCTCTATTTCAGAGGAAGCGAATTTGGACAAGGCATCAGCCTTAACGTTTTCCTCTCTTGGGATGTGCTCCACATAGCATTCCTCAAATTGGGTCATAACACCCTTCACGATCCTTAGATATTTTGCCATGGTTTCATCCTTGGCCTCAAACTCGCCATTCACTTGTGATACTACAAGCCTTGAGTCTCCCCAGACCTTGAGATTCTTGACCCTCATGATTCTTGCCTAGCCTAAGCCAGCTATCAATGCCTTATGTTCAGCTTCATTGTTGGTAGTAGGAAAGTCCAACTTCAAAGCATATTCAACTATGAACCCATCGGGGCTTTGCAACACTAAAACTGCGCCACTAGATTTTGTTTTTGATGCTCCATCAAAATAGAGCACCCAATATTCCTTCTGATAAGGTTCAAGTTCTTCATCTTTATCTTGCTTCTCAGGGGTTGTTATTATCTCCTGCCCCCCGACTTCTTGGTTGCTAATGGTGCATTCAACCACGAAGTCAGCCAATGCCTGAGCCTTAATGGCTGTTCGAGGCTTATACGTGATGTCAAATTCTCCAAGATCGATCGCCCACTTGATTAGCCTTCCACTAGCCTTTGGGCTATGCAATATGTTTCTCAACTGTTGGTCCGTCAGGACTTCAATCTTATGTGCCTGGAAGTACGGGCGTAACTTCCTCGAGGCTGTTATCAAAGCCAAGGCGAACTTCTCAATGGGAGAGTAATTCAGCTCAGCCCCGTGCAACACCTTGCTCACATAATAGATAGGTTTATGGACCTTCTTTTCTTCTCGAATAAGAACGGCGCTCAACGCTTGCTCAGATACCGCCAGGTATAGATAAAGAGTCTCCCCGGGACTAGGTTTGGCCAGCAACGGGGCTTCAACCATGTACTTCTTCAGTTGTTCAAAGGCCTCTTGGCTCTCAGGGGTCCACTCAAAATTTTTCACCTTCTTCAATGCTTGCAAGAAAGGCAAGCATTTGTCACCAGACTTGGAGATGAATCTTCCTAAAACCGCTACCCGGCCTGTCAACTTCTGCACATCTCTTATAGAGCGAGGTGGCTCCATATCTAAGATCGCCTTGATCTTGTCAGGGTTGGCCTCTATGCCTCTCTTTGAAACCATCAGACCCAAAAATTTGCCTGATCCAACGCCAAAGGCACACTTGGCTGGATTCAACATCATTATGTGGTGCCTCAGCACTTCGAATGCCTCTCTGAGGTGCTTAATGTAGTCTACCTTGAACAGGCTCTTGACTAGCATGTCATCAACATAGACCTCCATGGTTTTTCCAATCAGATGGGCGAATATCTTATTCACCAATCGTTGGTAAGTAGCTCCTGCATTCTTTAGACCAAAAGCCATAACAATATAGCAGAAAATACCAAAGTCAGTTATGAAAGATACCTTAGGGATGTCATCCTTGTGCATCTTAATCTGATTGTAGCCGTTGAACCCATCCATGAAGCTCAACATCTCATGTCCAGCTGTGGCGTCTATCAACATGTCTATCATTGGCAGGAGAAAACAATCCTTTGGACATGTATCATTCAAATCAGTGAAGTCTATACACATCCTCCACTTCCCATTCGCTTTCTTGACCGTCACAGGGTTTGCTAACCATTCGGGAAACTGAATTTCTTCAATAAACCCAGCCTCTAAGATCTTGTCAACTTCTTGTTTAATGGCCTCCTGCCTTTCAGGAGCAAAATTTCTCTTCTTCTACTTTATTGTCTTCCGCCTAGGATCAATATTCAACTTGTGAGTTATGAGTTGGGGATCAATCCCTGGCATGTCAGCTGCAGTCCAAGCAAACGCATCACTATTTTCTTACAAGAATGCTATCAACTTGCCCTTCAGGGGTTCTTTCAAAGATGCTCCCATATAAGTAACTTCTCAGCTCGCTTGGCCGTCATGGCTTCAATGTTTGTCTTGGTCGCCAAAGTTTGAAATCAAGGGTTTTCAATGGTGTTTTCAATCACCGAAATATCTATCAGAGCTGCTGGTCCAAGGCCAGGGGGTTTCTGGTTTGCCCCACGAGGTCTTGAACCTTCCCTAGGAGGTTTTCAAAATTACATATTGGTTTTCAAGTCAACATGAAGTTTCAACCTTTGGATCTTAATTGGAGGTTCATGACCCCCCTTCAAGTTTGGCCTTCATAACTAACCTTGGCCTTCATGGCTAACAGCTTCTGTTCTTCAACCTAGGATTCGGGGTTGATTCCTCGATATAGATTTCGATAAATGCAATCCCGTTGGCTTCTTGCCTTTTAAACTTCTGAGATGAGAGCTTGCTTGAACTTCTTAATTCTTGCTTAAGGTTATCTATTGGCCTTCATCCTTGGATCCTTAATCCAGGTCCTTAATAAGTATTGAAGAGTAGCTAGTCCTTAACATCCTCGGCCTTTCATGGCTTTGACCCTTCGGGATCTTCACCTATGCATTTGTTTGTTTTCCATTCGTTATTCTTTTATTTTCGGTACTCGTTCATCCTTGACTTGCACTCATCGGGTGATAGAGTACTATTGTCCTACTCGGAGCAACATGATCTGCAATGGTTTCAATGAACCTTATTTCTGCTTCTACTAGATGAAGCTAAGTCCTACTAGGATAACTTGAGCCCATCGTGGCATTGCAAGACTAGGCCTGCATCACTTGATTTTGTTTTTGATGCTCCATCAAAATAGAGCGTCCACCATTCCTTCTGGTATCATCATTCTTATTCTGAAGTTCACTTCCTGCTTGGGGTACTACCTCCTGCCCCCCGACTTCTTGGTTGCCAATGGTACATTCAACCACGAAGTCAGTTAACGCCTTAGCCTCAATGGTTGTCCAAGACTTCTGTGTTATGTCCTCTGCTGGCTTTTTTGGTGTTCCTTTCTTCTGCAGACATCCATGTCTTCAATTGGAAGGACTTTCCCCCCGACTCTATTAGGCCTTAACGAGGCTACATAACAGCTTTGTGCCATCTTTTGATCACCTTTATGTTCTCTAGAAAATTCATGGTTGGGAACTTGATCTTCATATGATACGTTGAGGCAACAACCTTGAATGCATGAAGTTCAGTCCTTCCGAGAATAGCGTTGTACGTTGAAACCGCCTTGATTACCAAGAAGTTCAACATCTGAATGGCCTCCTTGGGCTCCTGTCCAATAGTTATAGGCAACTGAATAGTCCCTTCAACTTTGGATTCTACTCCATTAAATCCATAAATTTGCATGTTGGTTGGGGTCAACTGAGAGTCAGTGTGCCCCATCTTTATAAATGCAACATGAAACAAAATATCAACAGAAGCTCCATTGTCTATCAAGACCCGCTTCACTTCCAAGTTCCCAATCACAGGGGTTATGACCAACGGGTCGTCATGGGGAAACTTCACCCCTTCGAGATCTGAGTCATCAAAACCAATAGCTATCTCAGTCCTGGCACGCTTGGGGCTTCTCCCACGATGTGCATCACTTCTCTAGCATACGCCTTCAGAGAGTTTCGGGTTGTACCGGCCGCTGTCGGGCCTCCCCAAATCATGTTAATAACTGGCCCTCGGGGCTGTGGGTTACGATCTCGATCTCGATCATCATCCCTTCTATCATTGTCTCTTCTATCAGAATCCCTTTTTTGAGTTCCACGATCATCACCCTTAGTGAACTTGTTCAGCTTTCCTTTTCGGATCAAGAATTCAATCTCATCCTTCAACTGCCTACAATCATCTGTATCATGCCACACATCACGGTGGAATCTAAAGTTCTGATCGTTGTTTCTCTTTGCGGGATCACCCCTAAGTGGCTTCGGCCATCGAAAATCTTTGTCTTTCTCGATATGTAACAAGATCTGACTCCTAGGAGCATTCAGTCTCGCATGGTCGTTGAATCTTGGTCCCAAATTCTTCTTCGGGGGTGAATCAGAATCCTTGCTAGTCCGGGGATACTTGTCCCTAGCATCATACTCTTGTTCTTGCTTCCGTTTCTTTGAGTCATTGGCGCCCTTGCCATTACCCACTACAACCTCCTTTTTCATGCTGTCCTCAGCTTTAATATACTTGTCAGCTCTTCGTTGAAGTTCGACCATATTCTCAGGGGGGTGCTTTGCCAATGATCTTTTAAAGAATGGATCAGTGGTTCCGTGTTCCAGGGCCACTATGGCTACCTTGTTCTCCAGGTCGGTAATATTCAGCGTCTCCTTTGTGAATCGCTTGAAATAATCTCTCAAATTTTCGTTCTTCCCTTGTACCACGTACATAAGGGATGCGGAGCTCTTTTCATGAACTCTCCCACTAATGAATTGGCTGTTGAAAGTCGTGCTTAACTCCTTAAAAGATCCAATCAAGTTTGCAGGCAAGCGACTATACCACCTTTGTGCCATACCCGACAGGGTTTGAGGGAACGCCCTACACTTCAGGGCATCACTTGCAGGCTGCAGCAGCAGTGCGTTTGAAAACGTTCTTACATGATTTGCGGGATCACCCGTTTCATCATAAGTCTTGATTGTTGGCATCTTAAACTTCTTTGAGATGCGAGCATTCATTACCTCTTCAGTGAACGGAGGTGTAGGATCATCAGGATCCCCAGGGGGCATCAGATCCCTAGGGTTACTTTTGGGGGTCTCCACCCTTGTCGATTTTTCAGTTGGGGCTTCGGCCCTTCGTTGTCTCCTTGAGGGCCTCTCCAGATTTATAATGGGAATCCTCCCTGTAACTGGAGGAGGTTGAATCAGACTTCGCCTTGCTTGCTCTCTAGCAATATCATCCTTCAGCCTTTGGATCTCAGCTTCATGAGCCTTAATCCTTTCCTCAGCCGTTTGTGGAGGTCCATCATGGATTCTTTGGGACCTCCTTCGAGGTTCTTTACTAGCACGTCGCCTCCTCGGGGCTTCATCACGATCATCGTCGTCATCCTCAGACGTTGAATCATCAGTATAGGGACCAGAGTAATCATCGTACTCTCGATCTCGGATCTGTAAGGCATGATCGCTCGGTCCAGGTTCTCTGTGTTGAGGGGGATAATTAGGCAGCCCATACATCGGGTTGGTATTCAAAGGGAGATCCGTGGTGTGGATCTGTACCCCCGGAGGCAGCGTACGACCAACGCTATCAAGAGGAGAAACCACCATCTGAAGAGGGTTAGTTTCTTGGCTTTGAGGAATCGTCCCTGAGGGTTGAGAGGTTAGAGGTTGAATGACCGTCCCTGTTGGTGGGGGTAATTGTCCTTCTTCAGCGGTGATGAGCGGATCAGAGATGGCAGGTGGAGCAGAGCTAAGGGGTATGGCCTCAGTCGATGTTGTTCTTCGTGTTTGAACCATGGTTGATGTTGTCTTCCCACAGACGGCGCCAAATGTTGTGGAATAAAAACTAGGTTACGATTTGTAATTAATGCTAGGGTGGTTGAGCTTCGAGCTTTAATGGCTGTTTCCGTGTTATGAGACTGATCGGTCCTCACAGAGTGCCTACGTATCTCGTTATTGAGAATCAAGTCAGGACGTAGTTCTAGGTGAACTTTATATTAAAAGAAAGTGGTTGATTAATGAATGATTAATTATGAAATTTAATTTAAAATATATCATAGTATATCATGATTGATTTCAAATTAAAATTGTGATTTTCTAGTAAATATTTTTTAGATTTAAAAAATATGTATTTATGGATATGTTTAATAAAATCAATATTGTATTTAATTTCGTTTATATGAATTTATTAATTATTTAATTTAAAATATATAATAGTATATCATGATTGATTTTAAATTAAAATTGTGATTTTCTAGTAAATATTTTTTTGATTTAAAAAATATGTATTTATGGATATGTTTAATAAAATCAATATTGTATTTAATTTCGTTTATATGAATTTATTAATTATTTTATTAACAAATTGTGAATAAATATATTCTTGAACCTTTAAAAAAATCGAGTTTTCGAAGATATGGATTTTATCCAAGCTATTTAAAATTTGTTCAAATCCGATTTTGTGGTGTTGGCTTATACATTTATTAATTAATTTTATTAACAAATTATGAATAAATATATTTTTGAGCTTATAAAAAAATCAAATTTTTGAAGGTATAGATTTTATCCAAGTTATTTAAAATCTGATTTCAAATCCGATTTTTTCAGATTTTTAGTTAAGTTAGATTATAATTATTTAATATCTTATAATTGTACAATATATATATTATAAAAACCAATTTATAATGTATGATAATATGATTGTGACTGGCTTTATATTATAATAGTTGATATGGGCTAAAAGTAAGCCCTAAAGACACATTTAATGTGGCATTAATTAGACCCGAAATGGTCCAAATGTGGGGCCCACCAGATGGGCCCAAACCCTATTTATAATATTAATTTCGTAATTAATATTAAGGGTAATAAACAGCTCAGCAAATAAGAGTCAAACAAGGATATTACTCTTGCCTGACTTAGCCTCCAAGATACATATTTCAACATGGAAACTGATTCCTATAAGGAAGAGATCTAGAACCTTCCTCAAGGAAGACTTGTCCACCAAGTCTCTGACTCCTACCATAATTCTAGGGCTTCTCAGCCTATATAAAGGGTCTAACCCCTCATCTCAGAACTATGTTTTTGGGTAGAGCTCAATACGTCACTTACGTTTTTGGACACAGCTCCATACGTTACCCACCACGTTTTGGCTTAATCCTCGAATAAGGACATGCAAGCCACCGCGTCCTAGGTGAGCTCTCGCCGCCATAGCCTCGAGGGCACCATCACCTAGAACTACGTCTTGGCTTGATTCTCAATAACGAGATACGTAGGCACTCTGTGAGGACCGATCAGTCTCGTAACACGGAAACAACCATTAAAGCTCGAAGCTCAACCACCCTAGCATTAATTACAAATCGCAACCTAGTTTTTATTCCACAACATTTGGCGCCGTTTGTGGGAAGAAAACATCAACCATGGTTCAAACACGAAGAACAACATCGACTGAGGCCATACCCCTTAGCTCTGCTCCACCTGCCATCTCTGATCCGCTCATCACTGCTGAAGAAGGACAATTACCCCCACCAATAGGGATGGTCATTCAACCTTTAACCTCTCAACCCTCAGGGACGATTCCCCATGTTGAGGGAACTTTACCCGTAACTATCCCTCAAAGCCAAGAAACTAACCCTCTTCAGATGGTGGTTTCTCCTCTTGATAGCGCTGGTCGTGCGCTACCTCCGGGGGTACAGATCCACACCACGGATCTCCCTTTGAATACCAACCCGATGTATGGGCTGCCTAACTATCCCCCTTAACACAGGGAACCTGGACCGAGCGGTCATGCCTTACAGATCCGAGATCGAGAGTATGATGATTACTCTGGTCCCTATACTGATGATTCAACGTCTGAGGATGACAACGATGATCGTGATGAAGCCCCGAGAAGGCGACGTGCTAGTAAAGAACCTCGAAGGAGGTCCCAAAGAATCCATGATGGACCTCCACAAACGGTTGAGGAAAGGATTAAGGCTCATGAAGCTGAGATCCAAAGGTTGAAGGATGATATTGCTAGAGAGCAAGCAAGGCGAAGTCTGATTCAACCTCCTCCAGTTACAGGGAGGATTCCCATTATAAATCTGGAGAGGCCCTCAAGGAGACAACGAAGGGCCGAAGCCCCAACTGAAAAATCGACAAGGGTGGAGACCCCCAAAAGTAACCCTAGGGATCTGATGCCCCTTGGGGATCCTGATGATCCTACACCTCCGTTCACTGAAGAGGTAATGAATGCTCGCATCTCAAGGAAGTTCAAGATGCCGACGATTAAGGCCTATGATGGAACGGGCGATCCCGCAAACCATGTTAGGACGTTTTCAAACGCACTGCTGTTGCAACCTGCAAGTGACGCCTTGAAGTGTAGGGCATTCCCTCAAACCTTGTCGGGTATGGCTCAAAGATGGTACAGCCGCTTAACTGCAAACTCGATTGGCTCTTTTAAGGAGTTAAGCGCTGCCTTTGTGAGTCAATTCATCAGCGGAAGAGTTCATGAGAAAAGTTCTGCATCCCTCATGTATGTGGTACAGGGGAAGAATGAGAATCTGAGAGATTATCTCAAGAGGTTCACCAAGGAGACGTTGAACATCACCGACTTAGAGAACAAGGTGGCCATGGTAGCCCTGGAACATGGCACTACTGACCTGTACTTTAAAAGGTTGTTGGCAAAGCATCCACCTGAGAATATGGCTGAACTCCAACGGAGGGATGATAAGTATATCAAGGCCGAGGATAGTACCAAAAAGGATGTCGTGATAAACAATGGCAAGGGTAACAATGATACAAAGAAGCGAAAGCAAGACCATGAGTATGATGACCACGAGAATTATGCTAGGGACAAGTATCCCCGAACTAGCGAGGACTCCGACTATGCCCCTAAGAAGAACCAAGGACGGAGGTTCACTGAGTACGCAAGGTTGAATACTTCTAGAAGTCGAATCTTGTTTGACATTGAAAAGGATAATGATTTACGATGGCCGAAGCCACTCTGGGGTGATCCCTCGAAGAGAAACAAGAATCAGTATTGCAGATTCCACAGAGATGTGGGGCATGACACTGATGATTGCAAGCAACTCAAAGATGAGATCGAGTTTTTAATCCGTAGAGGGAAATTGAGCCACTTCACTAAGGGTGAAGATCGTGTTAATCAAATTAGAGATTATAATAGAAGGGATGACATTCACGATCGCAACCCACAACCCCGAGGGCCAGTAATCAACATGATCTCAGGAGGCCCGACTGCGGCCGGCACAACAAGGAATTCTCGGAAGGCTTATGCCAGAGAAGTGATACACATCGTGGGAGAGGCCCCGAAGCAGGCTAGGACTGAAATCGTAATTGGTTTTGACGATTCTGATGTGAAGTTCCCCCATGACGAGCCGTTGGTCATAACTCCTGTAATTGGAAACTCAGAAGTGAATTGAGTCTTGATAGATAATGGAGCTTCCGTTGACGTTATATTTCATGATGCATTTGTGAAGATGGGTTACAATGATTCTCAGTTGACCCCCAATAACATGCCTATATATCGATTTAATGGAGTAGGATCTAAAGTTGAAGGGACTATTCAATTGCCCGTGACTATTGGACAGGAGCCCAAGAAGGCCACTCAGATGTTGAACTTCCTGGTAATCAAGGCGGTTTCAACGTACAACGCTATCTTCGGAAGGACTGGACTTCATGCATTCAAGGCTGTTGCCTCAACTTATCATATGAAGATCAAGTTCCCAACCCGGAATGGTGTTGGAGAACATAAAGGCGATCAAAAGATGGGACGAAGCTGTTATGTAGCCTCGTTAAGGCCTGATGGAATCGGGGGGCAGGTCCTTCCGATTGAAGACATGGATGTCCGTAGAGGTAAGGAATACCAAGAAGTCGGGGGGCAGGAGGCAATACCCCAAGTAGGAAGTGAACTTCAGAATAATAAGGAGGAGACCAAAAGGAGTGGAGGTTGCTCTATTTTGATGGAGCATCTAAAACAAAATCTGGTGCAGACGTAGTCTTGCAAAGCCCCGATGGGCTCAAGTTATCCTAGTAGGACCTAGCTTCATATTTATCTAGTAGAAGTAGAAATAAGGTTCATTGAAACCATTACAGAGCATGTTGCTCCGAGTAGGATAGTAGTACTCTATGTAAGGGTTGAACCCATTTCAAGTTATTAATGCAAGTTTGATTTCCATTCATTGACTGTGTGATTTTATTTATGTGCCAAACACCCGATGAGTGTAAGTCAAGGATGACCGAGTACCGAAAATAAAAAAATACGCGAATGGAAAACAAACAAATGCATTAATAAGGATCCCGAAGAGTCAAGAGTTAGGTTACAACGCGACCAAGTAAGAGTTTAAGTCTGTGAAGGACCCTGGATAAAAGACAAGAAGATAAAAGCCACATGCAATAATCAAAGCAATGAAAGGCCGAGGATGTGAAGGACTAGCTACTCTTCAATACTTATTAAGTACTTGGGTTAAGGATCCAAGGATGAAGGTCAATAGATAACCTTAAGCAAGGATTAAGAAGATCAAGCAAGCTCTCGTCTCAGAAGTTTAAAAGGCAAGAAACCAACGGGATTGCATTTATCGAAATCTAAATCGAGGAATCAACCCCGAATCCTAGGTTGAAGAACAAAAGTTGTTAGCCATGAAGGCCAAGATCAGCCATAAAGGCCAAGGTTAGTTATGAAGGCCAAGCTCGAGGGGGTCATGGACTTTCAAGACCTCGTTGGGCTAACCGGAAACCCCCTGGCCTTGGACCAGCAGCTCTGATAGATATTTCGGTGATTTAAACACCCTTGAGATTGAAAACCCTTGATTTCAAACATTGGCGTTCAACCTTCGAACATCGACGTTCAACACCCAAGACCAAGACAAACATTGAAGTCCTGATGGACCAGCAGTTGAGAAGCATATTACATAGCTCGAAAGCCGGTGGAAGGTTAATTAAGTGGTCGATTGAACTTGGAGAATTTGACATCACGTATGAGCCTCGAATAGCCATTAAGGCCCAGGCATTGGCTAACTTTGTGGTTGAATGTACCATTGGCAACCAAGAAGTCGGGGGGCAGGATATAGTAACCACCCCTGGAAATGAAGAAAAAGATGAAGAGCCTGTACCTGATCAGAATGAACATTGGGTGCTCTATTTTGATGGAGCATCAAAAACAAAATCTAGTGGTGCAGGTTTAGTCTTGCAAAGCCCCGATTGGTTTACAGTCGAGTATGATTTAAAATTGGACTTTCCGACAACTAACAACGAAGCTGAGTATGAAGCCTTGATAGCCGGTTTAGGCTTGGCTAGAATAATGAGAGTCAAGAATCTCAAACTACGGCAAAGTACTTGAGAGTCGTGAAGGCCGTGATGACTGAGTTTGAGTGAATGGTATGAGAAGCACATTTCGAGAGAACAGAACGTTAAATCTGATGCCCAATCTAAGTTTACTTCTTCTGAGATAGAGAACTACGCCGGAAGAGTTTACTTTCAGGTCTTGAAGGCCCTGTCTATTATTTCAAATTGATAGCACCAATTGATGTAAGCTGAAGGATAGACCCTCATAAAAGCTCACCCTGAGACTGGTTGGCTCCCTGATAAGGCCTTGAAGGCACAAAAACTGTTAGTGAGAATGTTGAGATAAGAGGTCCTTTGTCATTCCTTACTTAATCTGGAATCTCAAATTCCGATACAAATGTTTAGCCTTGATGGCCAAAAAGGCTGTCTGTCTCCAATCGAGATGGCCAAAAAGGTTGTCTGCCTCCAATCGAGTTCGTTGTTTGAGTTCAAGGACTTGAATCAAGAGCCGTCAATCGAATTCAAACCAAAGGAAGGTTGGAAACCTAGAATCAAGATAAAGGGTTGACAACCAGATAACAATGCAAACCAGACTTGAAGTCAAGTGCTCAGTGGAAAAGAAACTTCTTGAACGATCAAACGAGAAACAAGACCTCCACCATATGAAACAAGGGGGGCAAGAACTAAAAAGCTTCATCACAAGCTCCACATCTTAGAACAAGAAAGAGAGATTAATTATGCCTTGAAAGGATGTATACAACATACAAATGTCAAGGACGTGATTCAAGAACGAGACTCCAGGCATTGTGAAAAGCTCCGAGAGGCACGACAAAGTGACCATGGAGCACCTGTCGGCCAACCTGGAGCACCTGGCAGGCAACCAGGATCTCCTGGCAACCGACCAGGTGCCATGAAGAAGGTCTGGCCGACCAGGATCTCCTGGCAGCCGACCAGGTGCCATGGAGAAGGTCTGGCCGACCAGGATCTCCGGGCAGCCGACCAGGTGCCACGGAGGGGATTCAGCCGACCTCCTGGCACCTCCCTTCGGTTGGTTGGATCGTTTGATGGTTCTATTGAAGGTTTCTCACTTTCCGTGACAAACATCGACCTTCGAATTAGCACCATATAGTGCCGTTTTATGCCATTTAACGTCGTTTACACAAACATTGAATCGTCATTTAAGCATCGTGTGACATCATTAAAGTCAACCTGGATCTCCCGTCAATCTGTCGGCGAACAAGGAGCACCTGGCAGGCAACCAGGAGCACCTGGCAGGCAACCAGGAGCTCCTGGCAGCAGACCAGGTGCCATAGAGGGGGTCTAGCCGACCAGGATCTCGTGGCAGCCGACCAGGATCTCCTGGCAGCCGACCAGGATCTCCTGGCAGCCGACAAGGAGCACATGACAGCTGACCAGGACCCTTGTCGGCTGACTAGCTGCCCGGAAGAGGCTGCAGTTGTCCCGAATCTCCTCCGATTAGCACCGTTAGTGCCGATAAGCACCGATTAAGTGCCGATTAGCACCGTTAGTGCCGATAGCACCGTTAGTGCCGATAAGCACCGATTAAGTGCCGATTAGCACCGTTAGTGCCGATAGCACCGTTAGTGCCGATAAGCACCGATTAAGTGCCGATTAGCACCGTTAGTGCCGATAGCACCGTTAGTGCCGATAAGCACCGATTAAGTGCCGATTAGCACCGTTAGTGCCGATAGCACCGTCAGTGCCGATAAGCACCGTCAGTGCCGATAAGCACCGATTAAGTGCCGATTAGCACCGTTAGTGCCGATAAGCACCGAATAAGTGCCGATAAGCACCGTTAGTGCCGATAGCACCAGTAATGTCGTTAGCACCGACAGTGTCTTCTAGCACCGTTCAGTGTCGTTTAATGCCGGTTGGCGTCACTTAAACGTTGTTTAAGTGTCGTTTAAGGCTAGTTAGTACCGTTTAGTGTCGTTATATGCCGTTCAACGTCGTTTAAACATTGTTTAAATGTCGTTAAGGCTGACACCGTTAGTGCCGATAAGCACCGAATAAGTGCCGATAAGCACCGTTAGTGCCGATAGCACCAGTAATGTCGTTAGCACCGACAGTGTCTTCTAGCACCGTTCAGTGTCGTTTAATGCCGGTTGGCGTCACTTAAACGTTGTTTAAGTGTCGTTTAAGGCTAGTTAGTACCGTTTAGTGCCGTTTTATGCCGTTCAACGTCGTTTAAACATTGTTTAAATGTCGTTAAGGCTGATTAGTGCCGATTAGAATCGAATTAACATTGTCGTAAACGCGTCGGTCGCTCCACGCTTTACATAAAGACAATACTCGTGAAACACTAGTGTTTAAAGATGAACCCTGACCCGAGTCTTGGAAAGGACCGTTAAAACTTCAAGGAAAACCTGATCAGTTTTCCTAGAAGTTGGGGGGCAAATGATATTGGCTAAAAGTAAGCCCTAAAGACACATTTAATGTGGCATTAATTAGACCCGAAATGGTCCAAACGTGGGGCCCACCAGATGGGCCCAAACCCTATTTATAATATTAATTTCGTAATTAATATTAAGGGTAATAAACAGCTCAGCAAATAAGAGTCAAACAAGGATATTACTCTTGCCTGACTTAGCCTCCAAGATACATATTTCAACATGGAAACTGATTCCTATAAGGAAGAGATCTAGAACCTTCCTCAAGGAAGACTTGTCCACCAAGTCTCTGACTCATACCATAATTCTAGGGCTTCTCAGCCTATATAAAGGGTCTAACCCCTCATCTCAGAACTATGTTTTTGGGCAGAGCTCAATACGTCACTTACGTTTTTGGACACAGCTCCATACGTTACCCACCACGTTTTGGCTTAATCCTCGAATAAGGACATGCAAGCCACCGCGTCCTAGGTGAGCTCTCGCCGCCATAGCCTCGAGGGCACCATCACCTAGAACTACGTCTTGGCTTGATTCTCAATAACGAGATACGTAGGCACTCTGTGAGGACCGATCAGTCTCGTAACACGGAAACAGCCATTAAAGCTCGAAGCTCAACCACCCTAGCATTAATTACAAATCGCAACCTAGTTTTTATTCCACAACAATAGTGGTTGATTAATGAATGATTAATTATGAATTTAATTTAAAATATATAGTGGTATATCGTGATTGATTTCAAATTAAAATAGTAAATATTTTTTGATTTAAAAAATAGGTATTTATGGATAAGTTTAATAAAAGCATTATTGTATTTAAATTAGAAGTGTTAACTAACCATGATTAAAGAGGTAGGGTGAGATTGTAAATAAGGAAAGGTCTAAATTTTAGGAATTAGCTTTGATTGGTCATAAAATAATTCATCGATTTTTATTGGTTAACTGACGTGTGGTAGACTCAGGTATGATAATAAAAGATTTATAAATTTCATGAATATAAATATTATTCTAATTATGTATTTTAATTATTACTTTCAAATACACATGTATATATAAAAATATTACATAAAAGTAGTTTTTTTAACTTTTATTTAGTAGAAAGAGTGAAATTTATCTAATAATGTAGACTTTTTTTCGATTTTTATACAAAAAATTTTATATTATAAGTGTTTTCCAGATTTTATGTAATTTTTAACTATATAATTTATAACTCCTGTGATGTAGAGATGTTTTATTAATAATTTTTATCTTATTACTTATATATATATATATATATATATATATATTAATTAGTAGGAAAAAAATTATTTACATTAATAAAAATATCATAATACATTTTGATAGTATTTTAAACGATAATGTTTTAATGTTTAACTATAATATGTTATTGACGGGAATTTTTGAGAGTAGCTTATTGTTGTGCTAAAATAAATGACAATTAAAAATCGCAAGCGCACGATTCAATCGTTGAAATATTTTAGGTATCGATCCACGGAGACCAACATTTTCGCAAACCTTAAAATTCAATTTAATCGAATTAGGACAAATGGTTTTTTGAAATTTGGATTTTAAACTATTTAATTACTAAAAAGAAATCCATTTTAAATTAATTAATTAAAACTAATTTATTCAAAATTATTAAAAACTAGATTTTATTCTAAAACAATTTTTTTTAAAAAAAATTGATTTTATTTACAGAAAATTCTAGCGAAAATTCGTCATGATATATTTGTAAAATTAACTAGCCAAAAAAAAACCCAACCAACAACAGAGAATTAATTTTCAGCACATAAATCGAATAGCGAAATAGTAAAATAGCAGAAATCTCAGAAAACAGAACGCGAAAAATGCAGAACTCGGACACTATGAACCCAGCCATTGACTCAGAACTCGTCAAATATTACGAAACACTACAAGCAACTCGGAAAATGACTCGGAATTTCAATAAACTCGGATAAACAAAACACACAACAAAACAAATACTCAACAAAACATGACAGAACAACTACTCGGCTATTTGACTCAGAAACGCAGCAAACAGAAGCACAATTCAGCACCGAAAACTAACAGCAAAAACAGCGGACTCCACTCGCAAGACCCGCTGCAAACTCGACAGAAAAGCTCGACAAAAACAGCAACAAAACCCAAACACGCGAAGAACTCAACATACAATAAAACAGTGAATAAACATCACAACCTTAACAAATCAACCCAGCAAAACAAGACACAGAAAGCACAGAACTCGATCGACTACTTGAACTAAAACTATAGTCTAATGATTATAATTCAGAAACGCAGAAACAAAACTCGGAACTCGAACAATTCACAGCACAATTAAACCATAACTCAATAAAATTGCAAATCGAAACAGTTCTAACAACGAGACAGAGAAACAAGACTCGCAAAAACTTAAACAGCAAAAGCAAGGAACAACTCGGCAGCAGATTCGCAAAAACAGCAACTACAATTACACAAAACAACAAGCAATATAGATTTTAGACAACTCGAACTCATCAGTTAGTGATTACAAGAAAAGGAAACAGATATTCGACCAACAGCAACAACAAAATCTACAGAGAAATTTACAATCGAAAAGAAAGGGGAAGGGGGAAGAGAGGCTGCGTGATTTCGATGGAGAAAGAAGAAGATACAGGGGAAAGGGAGTTCGAAGAAACAATAAAAGGGAAGATGCTAGGTTTTGTTTTGTTTGTAAAAAAAAGTAAAGAAATCGAGAAAAAAAACAATAAAAGAAAATATGGCTGGCTTGGTTTTAGATTTGTTCGTAAAAGGAAGAAACAGGGGTGAACAACCAAAAGTAGAGCTGTTTAACGAACCAAACTGTTCGTTAAGCTCGGTTCGTTCGTTAGTGTTCGAGTTCGGTTAGCTCATCCGATAAGCTACCGAACTCGAGTTCGAACAAGAAAATATGTTCGTTAAGGTTATCGAACATTGTTCAGTTCGTTAAGATTTCGTCCGAGTTCGTTAAGAGTTCGTCCGAGTTCGGTTCGAGTTCGGTTCGTTCGATAAAAACAATAAAATTTACAATTTTGTTTTAATTTTTTTAATTTTCAAATTATTATATTAATTTGTTATACAATATTATATATATAATTACCGAACTGTTCGTGTTCGGTTCGGTTCATTACCGAACTCGAGTTCGGACAAGAAAAATTGTCCGATAAGCTTACCGAACATTGTTCGGTTCGTTAAGAATTTGTTCGTGTTCGTTAAAAGTTCGTCCGAGTTCGGTTCGTTTACAGCTCTAACCAAAAGCAGGGGAGGCAAAAAATTACGCTTCGAATTAAAAACCAAGAAATAACGAAACAGAAAATAAGTGCTGTAAATTAATAAAACTAATATTTTTGTGATTTTTTTATTTTTAATTATCTAACACATAAAGCATAAAATTAGATCTACAATTATGAAACCCACAATAAAATGGAAGTTTAAAGGGGCACAACTACGATTATTAAACTAAGAACAAGAAATTAAAAATCATTACTTTCAACCCATAGTGGTTAGCTTTTCGCTACTTTGTCCACTAATCGGATTTACGAAAATAACGAAAGCTATGCAACAAAAACGAAAGAACAAGACGAGAAATTAAAGGAAACGGAATTTTTGCATTAAAATAAAAAGTGTTTACCAGATTTGAAACTAAAAAAAACGAGAAATTAAAGCTACCCTCAAATCTAAGTTCATAAATACAAGGGGGTGAGGGGGTATTTATAGGATAAGAATTAGGATTTAAGGGTGTGTTGGGTTAATCTTGACAATATGGTATGATGGGTTGTTTGCGTTGCACTATTTAGTCCGATTTGTTGTTGGGAAAGATGCTTAATCTGGGCTCTTTCTAATGGGTCGGGTCCTTGTATTGCTGCATCCTCATTTTCCATCTACCTGGGGTCGGGGCCTGTGGTCTCAAGAGGTGGTGTCTGGTTTTACTGCAGTTTTGGTGGTTCAAGCTCAGTGTTTAGAGGCATCGGAGGCTGACCTCGGTTTGGTAGATTCCGGCGGTGAAGCTATGTTATACTGCTTTTCTTCATTCAGCTTTCATTGTGACCTTTAGGTGAGGAAGACAAACAACTTTTCTCTAATACCTTGGGTCTTGTTATAATCTCCAGCAGTGGTAGACTTTAGGTTCATCAGGAACAAGTAGTAGGTTCACCAGGAACATTTAGGATTCAGGAGGTTAGAAACAAGACTAAATGGGATGGAATTTGTTGTGTTCGATTCCTATTCTAAGTGATCGATGGAGGTGTGATGGAATAGTCGAAATATTTTTCCTCTCCTATTCTTTTCGGGCATCAGCTACCTAGTCTCATCTGTTGCGACAATGTGTAACCGCAAGGTGAAGCGTGCAGTGAGTTTTTTGTTGGTTTTTGTCTCAGTGGTAGAGAATACATTTCTCTTAACTTTGTTATTAGTTATGTTTTTGTTCGAAACCATGGGATTGATTTAGTTGAGTGCAATCTTTTCGGGGAGTTGATTACTATGATTTGCTCAAGACGATACTGAAGTGGGTATTGGTCTTTCCAGCGTTAACTTTCATTCCAGCCACCATTTTTTCCGGCTAGATACAACTGATACTGTGAGCAATGGTTATTTGATTCTTCCACGCGCGCTGTGCGCGTTCGTCCTGATTTTTGGTCATTGCATTGAGTACTTAAAAGCGTGTCAAGTAGTGGTGAGTCTTTTTATGTGCCCGTTATTTGTGTGCCTAAAAATTGGGAATTTGCAGTGGAATTTTTGAAAGTATGTCAAGTGGTGGTGGTGCTTTCTTAAATAATCTGCTCTGGGTTTTCTAGAAGATGTCAAGTGATGTTGATGTTTTCTACAAAAGAGTGGTTTGCATTTTGTGTAGTTGTTGGTCCGTGTTAGTTGTTTTAGTCTTCCAGTGGTTTTATTTCAGAGGTTGTAACATCTATGTAATAGCATTCAGGCTCATTACAATAAAATTTGGCCTATAAAAAAAAAAGAGTTATAATATAGTACAATACTAAATAAATAATTTTAAGTGTTAAACGTGTAGCTATATAATGATATTCAACAACTATATGACAGATTATATATAACTACATAAGATTTAATGAACGATTAGTTATATTATAACATTGTATAAAAATTAAATATTCTTCCATTTTGATTTGAACAAATACATGCCGATTGATATTTGGTACTGTCGAAACAATTTGTATTTTTACCACTATAAGGCAGTTTACGCCACATATATAATGATCCACCTATGTCCTCCTACATGTTTGTTATTGCTATTTGAAACACACTAAATAACACATGAAAAATAAATTATTTCGTCCTTAAGCTATATGCTGTTTTTGGTTTAGGTCTCTAAATTTAAAAAAAAAAAATTGCGGATACCTAAATTTTAAAATTTCTGATTGACATCATCACACCATCAGTATTTGACTATTCCGTCAGTATTTGACTAACGGACATTAGTTAACGATGACGTGACAATGTCGGAAAAACCAAATTTTCACGGAATAAAGTGAAATTTTAACATGTTAATCTACGAGTGATTATAAGAACATGGGTGGTGAAAGTTTTCGATTTCGAATTCGCTAACATATAGAAATTTGCACTTTAATTTCAAGAACACGAAAAAAACTTACTAAGATCTGCAAATTTTCATATGTTAGTGAACTTGAAATCGAAAACTTTCACCACCCGTGTTCTTGTAATCAGTCGTAGATTAACATGTCAAATTTTCACTTCATTCCATGAAATTTTGATTTTTCCGACATTGCCACGTTAGCATTGACTAACGTTCGTTAGTCAAATACTGATGGAAGGATGTCAATCAGAAATTTAAAAAGTTTAGGTATCCGAATATTTTTCTTTTTATAGTTAAGAGACCTAAACTAAAAACAGCATATAATTTAATGACGAATAATTTATTATCCCAGTAACATATTATTATCGTGATAATATTTTTTTTTTTGGAAAATAGATTAATTATTATTGCTATAATACTTGTCATGAGTAATTATTAGTTATCACTTTTGTCGATTATTCTTCTTACAACACTCAACGAGTACTCTTTTCAAGATTTAAAGTTCGCTAATATTTCTAAAATAAACGATTATCAACTATTGATATTAGATAAATCCGAACACACGGAATAGATTAACAAAAGATATAATCGACCTTATCAAACGAATTAATGTGGCTTGTGCCTAACACGCTAGCACGAATAAAACCTAAAAGCGAACTTCAATGTTTTAGGAAAAAACTTGATCATTGACTTTGAAATTGGATAATCAAAATTTTGAAGACAGATTTCAGTTCGATGTCTTCAAAATTCTAAAAATATCTTCAATCCTAATTAAATGTTGTACGCTTACAGATTTATCAATAATTACTTAACTTCGCAATATTTCCATGAGCTCAAGAAAATCTTCATTAAAAACTTTACATTAATTAATTGGAAATTAGAAATTCACAAAATTTTAATTTTGGATTCAACTCGAGTATGCCGCTTGGGTACCAGGGACACGTAACAATTTTATGATGCGTATAAAAATCATCATTTCATCAAATGTTTTGAAGATCATCTATATTTTGTAAATTAAAATTATTATTTCATTGAAAGTTCGAGGATCATATATGTTTTGTTACCAAAATGTTGCCAAATGAATTGTTCTGTAAGAACATACATGAAACACATAATGTACATAAATTTCAAAATTTTCAATAAAATAATGATCTTCACAAAACAAACATTGAAAAATAACAAATTTTATAATATTTTAAATGTAAAATATATATGATTTTCAAGATCTTCGATAAAATGACGATCTCTAAAATTTACTCTACATTAGAAATAATATTAAAAAATTATTAAATATTTAAAAATACACTCAAAGACACAATCGTCGGATATATTCTTAATAAATAAATTCAGATAAAAATAAGAAAATTGAGAATAAAATAATATAGAATTGTTTTGAACTTGTGTGTTGCGTAGATACAAATGTCGACTATCACACAAAACGTGCATATCACCGGCTAACAATAGTTTAGAGAGTGACAATAGGACAGACAACAAAGATTGAGACAAGCCAAGCACGTGACCTGTCAAACTTTATGCTTTTGCTTTTTGGTCATACCATTCATTGTTCTCCTCTGCAACACTTCTTTTCCCTTTGCGTCACTATATGCAACTATACTATATACTGGTCCGCATTGGAACACAAATTCCCGTATTTAATTATCCATTATTGTAAGTAATACGTAGTATCTACCGTTTCTTATGAGTAATTTATTTATTCTTATTAAAATTTTGTTTGAAATTGTCGTTAATTACGAAAATCTCATAATTATTTAATTTAATTTTTAAAAATTAATATTTATGGTGAGATATGATGTTGATATCAACTGCTTTTAAAAATAGCTTTTCAACTAAAAACATTCATTTTGAAATTTACCATTTACCAAGCATTTTACCTGTTTTTCAGAAATAAACTATTTTTCAGAAACAAACAGCCTGTTTGGCTCACATATTTTAAGTCCTTATGGACTTATTTTCGGGTAAAAATTTCATATTTTGATAAAAAAAATTTATACAAGTATTTAATGTATATTTGATATTATATAAGTTGCAAAACAAAAGTTAATTTTTTTCAGAAAAATGTTAGAAATTTGCCGGAAAAAAGTTTCCCAAACATCCCCAACAATAGTTTGGACCAAAGTTGTTGATAAAGCGGGTGTTTAGATTGTTGATTGAATAAAACTCGGAAGCTAGAAATTTAGAATGAATAATACGAGAATGAAATTAATGGAACTAGGCGTTTAAATTAATGGAAAGAAGAATGGTTACGTATTTCTTCAACCGAACTCGTTAATCATGAATGCATCTTACTTTTTCTTTTACCGAGTACAACAATTATTTACTTGCTACTTGAATTTGAAAACCCAATAATTTTAACTGTCATTGGGGGTGTTTGGGGGAACTTTTTTACAGAATAAGTCAACTTATTTTAAGACAAAAAGTTAGAGATTCCTAACTTTCCAACTTATTTTCCAACTTATTTTTGCAACTTATTGAATCTCAAACATACATTAAATACTTGTATAAAAACAAAATTTCAAAATATAAAATTCTTATCCGAAAATAAGTCCATAAGTCCTTAAAATAAGCTGAGGCAAACAGGCCCATTATACACTGCTGTTGTGTCAAGCTTTTGGCTCCTTCCGTGCATGACCTGTTTGTGTTTTTGTATGTATCCTGCACATACAAAAAATTATACAATCTTGTTTTCAGAAATTGTATAATCTTTAACTAGTACTGTAGAGTAGGATCAGTGACAGTGAGCAAGTTATGGGCATGGTTTGAATCGTACAACAGTAAAAATTATACTACTAATAAAACATTGAACTAGCTAGCTAGAGCAGTAGGGTTTCACAGATCTCGAGGCACCCAGAAATTCAGGTTTAACATTAATTAAACACAAGTAGAGTATATATGTTTCTTTAAAAAAAATTCTCTTTTTGTTTCTTTTTGTTATAACTGCTACATTTATCATCTGGGGTCCTTAAATTTTTTCATATAATATACATACTTACATTTGTGCCACTTGAGTTTGTAGTAGCTTAAGATACTCAAGTTAAAAGATTTAGTTCCAATTATAGAAGTGGTGGGCTTTCTTCTTTAATGGATGCTGATTCTTGGGCTTACTTGTAGTTGTGGTGTGAAATGTTGTTTAGATAAGGCAATACAAAGGTGGTAGTATATTATGATACAAGGGTGTACAATGGATCTAATTGTTTAGTGACTCAAGAAAGTGAATATTCAAGAAAGAATGGAGACTTTGAGGGATTTTTTTTGTGGAGTGGGCTTCATGGTTTTGTTGTTACTGCAAGGTTCTTCTGCTTCTCTTTCTCCTTCTGGAGTAAACTATGAAGGTTTGTTCTCCTTTTTTTTTTGCTTACCTTTTTGATTATTTTCTACTTATATATTTGACCACATATACTGCTAAATATGCTGTTCATTAGTTAACAATTATATGGGAATCTTTGTGGATGTTTGTGTATTTTTTGTGCATTTTTATGATCTTAGTGACTATTTTGGGGTTTGATGTTGTGTTTTTAGAGTTCACCTTCGACATAGTTTCTTACTAATTGTCAGTCCTTCCCAACTTTGCTTAATACTTTCTGATATTAAGATAAGTATGTTTCATGTAAGTATCTAGAAGAGATTTTGGGGCATACATGATACATGTGTAGCTAGAATTGAACAAGATTATAAACCTTAAACTTCTAATGGTTGTATATATATTACTAATATACAATTGTTTTAGTATATTAAATATATAACATAGTTACTTAATACAGTATAAGTACTTGATAGATGGGATCATCAAGATTATCTGAGAGTCTAAATCGGAGCATGAAAATCAAAAGGAGAAGAAAAGGACCCTCAAATGTGTAAAAAGCAGATAGCACAAAAGTTGCACAAAAAAAAACACAAGTTTTTTGGGCCTGTAAAATGATACTTATCAAATTCGCAAAGTAAGTTTTGCAGGTAGAGCCTTTTTCAGTGAAAACTCTGGCTTTTGGAAAGTTTTGGAATGAGTTTTGGCAATAACTGTATAACTTAATGATGGAGATTACATGTTAAGTGAACAACTGTAGCTGTGAATGTTTTGATTCTGAAAACATCAATTGATTGTATATTCCTGTTTGACATGAATGCTCATGATGTCTGTTTGTTGCCATGTTAATGCAGTTGTAGCCTTGATGGCCGTAAAAAATAACTTAATTGACCCTCACAATGTGCTGGAGAATTGGGATATTACGTTTGTGGATCCTTGCAGTTGGAGAATGGTCACCTGCTCTCCTGATGGTTATGTTTCTGCTCTGTGAGTTACTTAACCTTATTGCCATCTGTAAATTTTGTTCATCCGTTACTTCTGAAGAAATCTGACAGAAAATTCTTAGACGCTTTGGAATTCAATTGTTAATAATCTTATGGTTATATGCTTCCTCTTCTTTATTAGAGGGTTACCTAGCCAGAGTTTGTCAGGAACCTTATCTCCAGGGATCGGTAACCTCACTAACTTGCAATCAGTGTAAGTTCACAGAAAGTCATGTATTCTTGAATTAGCTGTCTGTTGTTGACACGTTCTGCACCACTAAGCTTTTTTTTTAATAATTTTTTAAAGCCAACAATTTTAATTTTCTACCGAAAAATTATTCAATGGATCTTTATAACTGATGATTTTCTTACATATGTAGATTAATGCAGAATAATGCCATTTCTGGCTCTATTCCTGCTTCTATAGGAAAATTGAAGAAACTGCAAACACTCGATCTGTCCTCCAATAAGCTTCATGGCGAAATGCCCAGTTCGTTTGGTGACCTTGGGAACCTGAATTATCTGTGAGTTGCAAACCTTTCTCCGTATTGACAATAATTCATGTATAAAAAGAGAAGCAAGGGAGTATTTAAAAATTGACTCCTTTCATGATAAATTTTCATTTGAGCAAGGCAGGCGACTAAACAACAACAGTCTTACTGGAAAGATACCTGAATCTCTGTCAGGAGTTGGAGGTCTCACTCTCGTGTAAGTTCATTCATCTGAATACCTGATTTCCTCAGCTTGTGTTGGTTCAGATTGCAGAAGAAACTGAAGAGCGTAACTCAATGATTTTATATTCCAACGGACATATTAATTGACTATTGCACATTCAAATATTTGCAGGGACCTGTCTTTTAACAATTTCAGTGGTCCTGTGCCAAATTTATCTGCCAGAACTTTCAGGTGAGAGATTTCCTTCTCTCTATTCTTTCAAGTAGCATTCTCTTTAATAAGCTATGCAATCTTTAGATATTGAAGTCTTGTTATGCTTAAATTTCAGGATTATCGGCAATCCTTTAATTTGTGCTGAAAGTTCTGACAATTGCTCTCTTGTACATCAAAAGCCTCTGTCCTTCCCGCCAGACGGTAAAAATCCCATCTAATTTTTTGTTTTGCTTTTGGTCAGCTGTTAGTTTCTCTTACAAACTTGATAAGAATTAAGAAGTCTTTATTTTTTCCCCAGATCAAACTGAATCCGGGGCAAAGGACAACCACCACATAGCTATTGCTATGGGGACAAGTTTCAGTGCCGCTCTTCTCATCATCATAATCATAGGGTCCCTGGTATGGTGGCGATATAGGCACAATCAACAGATTTTTTTTGATGTTCATGGTCGGTCCCTAATCCTTTTGTACTTGTACTTTTATGTAATTAATTTTCAAAGATAAATGCTTAAATTCTATGACTATTTTATATCCTATATACATTAAACTTGTGCTAAATTTCAGAAACATGTAAAATGATTCACATCAACTGTCAAAAGTTAAATTGAATCACAAATTTTAAAACACAGGAAATAGTATAGTATCCATTAAATTTTCATGTATTTTTAGCAAGGATTTTTTTTTTTGGCAGATCAATATGATCCAGATGTATGCTTGGGACATTTGAGGAGGTATTCCTTCAAGGAACTTCGAACTGCAACTGATCATTTCAACTCAAAGAATATTTTAGGGAGAGGAGGATTTGGTATCGTCTATAAAGGTTGCTTAAATGATGGGACTACAGTAGCTGTCAAAAGGTTGAAGGAGTATAATACCTTAGGGGGTGAAATACAATTCCAGACAGAAGTAGAACTGATAAGCTTGGCCCTTCATCGGAATCTTCTCCGCCTCTTGGGGTTCTGCACGACTGAAAATGAACGAATTCTCGTTTATCCATATATGGTAAATGGGAGTGTTGCATCTAGATTAAGAGGTTAGTGCAAAAAATCATTGTAAGTCTCATAAAATGCAAGTTCATTTAATATATTCTTTATATCTGGATCCTACAAAGTGACAATGGGGCTCTCAGTAACAGTTGTCTCATAGAAATGCCAATATTATACTATAGAAGATAAAACCGGTCATAGTCATTCTGACATGATTCCTATGAAAGGGGTTGTGGGAAGTACCGCCAGAGCAAGATCGCTTTGTTAGAAGTTATCTTCTAGCTTTTAGTTTCAGGTTGTATAAACTCGTGTAAGTAAGCAAAACCTAAATCTTGCAGCCCTATGCTAGGTTATTAAATATAAATTTTAATATGTCAAGAAAGAATACTAAATTCATTTTAATGGTTATCTGTCGTATGACTTTGTTTGTATTTTCAGATCATGTTCTTGGCATGCCAATCTTGGATTGGTCAAGGCGAAAGAGGATAGCTTTAGGTACGGCACGGGGATTATTTTACCTACATGAGCACTGCGACCCTAGAATAATCCATCGTGATGTGAAGGCAGCCAACATCCTGTTGGATGAAGACTTTGAGGCAGTTGTTGGAGATTTTGGGTTGGCGAAGCTATTGGATCATCGAGAATCTCATGTGTCCACAGCCGTCCGTGGTACTGTTGGCCACATTGCTCCGGAGTATTTGTCAACTGGTCAATCATCAGATAAAACTGATGTTTTTGGTTTCGGTATCTTGCTTCTTGAGTTAATCACGGGTCAAAAAGCTCTGGACTTTGGTCGGGCAGCTAGTCAGAAAGTTGTGATGCTTGATTGGGTATGTTCTTTATCTTGAACTCTTGTAACTTCTGTCTGTAACTTGTAAGCAATAATCTTAAGATGAAAATGTCTTATGCTCTATAGTATTAAAATACGAAGTTATTCAGCCTCTTAATAGCTTGATTCTTTACCATTAGATGCAAGTATAAGTAAACATACAAGTAATCAAAAGATGTACAAGTCATGATGTATGATATGGTTAGACAAAACTTCTTTTGCTATATCAACACTTCAGCATTCCATTTCTATTCACTTAAACTGAAAAAGATGAAAGAGCAAATAACGTAACAGAGCCGCAGTTTGATCGCTTCTTACTTGCAGGTGAAGAAGCTGCGTCAAGATGGAAAGCTAGACCTAATTGTAGACAAAGATTTAAAGAGAGATTATGACAAGATTGAGTTGGAAGAGATTGTGCAGGTAGCTCTTTTATGCACACAATTCAATCCTTTGTATCGTCCAAAAATGTCGGAAGTATTACGGATGCTGGAAGGTGATGGTTTAGCCGAAAAATGGGAGGCCTCTCAAAGAGATGAATCACCAAGTTACAGGACATCAGAAACTACTCCTGAAAGATATTCAGATTTCATAGAAGAATCTTCCCTCGTGGTTGAAGCAATGGAACTTTCAGGGCCTCGATGACAAATACTATTTCTTGCACTTCTTCTCAGTTATGTGTTGGTGAAACTATAAAATGAGAAACATTTGTTAGTGTTGATAGCTAAGCACTGCTTGTATTCTGACATAGTAATAGAAATTTAGAGATGGAAAACCAATGTATAAGATTTCAAGTTCATATGTTGTACATGAATGGTGCATGTTTTTTTTTGAATAAACGTACGTGCTTCTATTAAAATGAATCAATGATCAGAACATCACAAATAAACTCCGGAGCGGTATCCACCCACTCGTGCACGCCTGACATAGAATGAGTAGCCCTTGCTAGTGAATGAGCTATCGCATTCGCAGACCTATGAAAATTCAACTAGCACTTCATCATAGTGCTTAAACAACTCAACACAACTAAATACAATCGAATGAAAATAAGTACGGCCTTGGCCACTTTTGCACGCATCTACTACCATCTTTGCATCTGTTTCGAAGACGCACTTTCTGTATCCAAGCTCTTTTACCCATGAAAGAGCTTCCTTCAACGCAATAGCTTCAGCTTCCCGAGGTTGGTACATTGATGCAATTTTCTGATTTCGAGCTCGGATGAAGTCTCCATTCCAATCTCGCATAATACTCCCCACACCCGTACATCCTGAATCCATATGCACAGCAGCATCAACATTAACTTTTATCCAGCCTTGTTGTGGTGGCTGCCATCTTCTCGGGCTCGTTCTTGATGCCACCTGGTTCTTCTTCCTCTCTGATCAGCTTTGCCTCCAATCATACAACATGTTCATTGCCGTTGCTTGAACACCAAACTCAGACGTACTAACCCTATCCCACACCCACCTATTTCTCCGACTCCACAAGTTCCAACAGATCATCACAATTAGAGCCAGCCTATCTGGTGTACAAACACTAGCAATTTGACGGATAATATTATTGATGTCCCCTTCATATCCATTTGAGCTTACTTCCTGCAATCCTACATTTGTCCAAACCGTCCGTGCAAACGAACAATCAAATAGGACATGAGTTGCATCCTCATTTCGCACTAGGCACCAAGAGCACCTGGTATTGACCTCCACTCGCTTTGCTGCAAGTGCCATAGTAGTAGGCAACACAGATCGGCATACTCTCCATATAAAATTAATTACTTTACCTGGCAGTTCCAATTTCCAGATTTTTCTCCAAAATTCTGCATGATCCCATACCTGTTCACCTTGCATCTTTCTGTAACAGCTACGAACTGAAAACAAACCTGATTCTTCTAAATTCCAAAACCAAGAGTCATCCCTATTCTGTGGAATCAATGGAATGCTTCTTATCAGCCTTACATCTCGTTCATTAAAAATGTCCCTTAACAGCTCATCATCCCATTGCTTTGTATCTGGTTCCATCATATTTACAACTCGAATCTGCTCTAACTCTTGAGGCATGTCGGTTGTTAAGTATCCATTTTCTGTACAAGGTAGCCAGGGTATCTTCCAAATAGTCGTCGTTTCCCCATCTCCAATTCGTTTTCTACTTCCTTGACGAACCAACCCTTGTGCTGCAACTATACTCCTCCACATGTAACTTGGGTTAGTACCCACCTCAGCTTGTAGGAAATCCGTTTTCGGGAAATACCTTGCTTTCATAATACTTGTGACTAAATTATTCGCATTGTTTAACAGCCTCCAGCCTTGCTTTGCTAGCATTGCAAGGTTAAATTTACTTACCTCCCTGAAACCCAATCCTCCGCCAGCTTTGGCAATGCACATTTTATCCCACGCCAACCACCTAATTCCTTTACCAGACCCTCCATTTCCCCACCAGAACGAATTCATTTGACGCTGAATCCCATTACAAATTTCATTTGGAATTAGGAATAAATTCATCCAGAAGTTAGGAACTGTTTGAGCTGCAGTCTTCAAAAGCACAAGTTTTCCCCCCTTCGATATGGATTTATTTCCCCATCCCTGCAATTTTTGACTGACTCGATCACTTAAAAACTTAAAAGCATTATTTTTCTTCCTTCCTATATGCATCGGCAACCCCAAGTAATTCCCTGGTGTAGAAATTTCTCGCACCTGCAACATATCACATACTTGCCTTCTATTGCCAGACGTGGTATTAGGACTGAACACCACATCCGATTTTCTGAAATTTATGGCCTGGCCTGACATCTTTTCATACCTCAATAATACATTCCTTATACACGAAGCTTCAGCAGTTGTAGCCTTGAAGAACAGGTAACAATCATCTGCAAAGAGTAAGTGTGACACAGGTGGCGCACCCCGAGCAACAGTACAACCATGAATCAGCCCCGTGTCTTCATGCCTCCGAATCATAGAGCTCAACCCCTCAGCACAGAGTATATATAGATACGGGGAGATTGGATCCCCTTGTCTAAATCCCCTGCTAGGCTGAATATGACCAAAAATCTCCCCTTCATGTATAAAACTATACGAAACTGATTGGACATATGTCATAATTCGCTCCCTCCAAAAATCATTAAACCCAAACTTCACCATCATTGCTTCAAGAAAGCTCCATTCCAGCCTGTCATATGCCTTAGAGACATCTAATTTTAACCCCGCCACACCATTAATACCTTGTGTCCGTCTTCTTATATAATGATTAATTTCAAACGCGATTAATGCATTATCTGTAAGTAATCTCCCCTCTACAAATGCACTCTGTTGCTCCGATATAATAGTAGACAGACAATTCTTTAAACGATTTGCCATGACCTTCGATAAAATTCGGAACAATACATTGCATAGAGATATTGGCCTCAACTCCGTCATTTGTTGGGGCTGCTTGATCTTTGGAATAAGACACACCACCGTACGGTTCATTCCCTCTGAAAGTTCCCCTGTATTTAAAAACTGTTGACAAAATCGAATAACATCCCCTCCTACCACACTCCAATATGCTTGAAAAAATCCCGGATTTAATCCATCAAATCCCGGTGATTTATCCGGATGCATCGCAAAAGCAGCACACTTAACTTCATCACAGGTAATTGGCATTGTAAGATTTTGATTCTGCTCCCTCGTAACTTGTTTCACTTCGTCTCTATTTGACAGTCTCTCATCTGTCATAGAGCTTTGGAACAATTCTGAAAAATAATTCTGAATAATCTGTCTAATCCCCTCTTTATCTTCTTTCCACTCCCCATTCGCATCTTTCAGTCTCGATATTTGATTCTGTCTTCGTCGTCCTGTTGCAAACTTATGAAAAAATTTCGTATTTTGGTCTCCCTCTCTAAGCCAAAATTGTTTGGATCTTTGTTTCCAATAAACCTCTTGCTTCTCTAGTAATTTGAGAAACTCATCCCTGGCTTCATTATACTTGTTAACACCATAAGCGTCCCTTCTTGGTCGATATTTCCTCATCTCCATTCTGAAATGCTTAATCTGCATAGACAATTCCTTCACCTTCCCCCTTCCCCATTCTTCAAGCTTCAAACAACAATACTCTAGCTTGTCTATCACACTTCGACTTGCTACCTGCAACCAACTTTCCTGCACTATATTACGACACTGATCCTCCCGAATCCACACATTCTCGAACTTAAATCTTCGCACTTTTGGAGCATAAATTTTTTTATTTAACTCAAGATATAAAGGTAGATGATCAGACGTGGATACCTCTAAAACTTTGATCTCAGCCATCGGGAACATAGCTCGCCAATCATGAGTGGCCATACCCCTGTCCAATCTCTCCTGAATCCACACCTCACTCCCTCTTGCTCGTTCCCACGTGAACTCATTACCAGTAAACCCTATATCCATCAGCCCACACTCATTAATTGTATCTCTGAATCCTTCTAACAATGCTCGAGGTTGTGGCCTCCCTCCTATCTTTTCATGCTCAGACATCATGTCGTTAAAGTCGCCGATTACACACCATGGTAACTGAGATTCTCGAGCTAGCTGTTTGATTAAGTTCCATGATTCCCTTCGCCTATGCCTTTCTGGACAGCCATAAAATCCGGTGTATCTCCAACGACCAATCTGCTCACAGTCTACTTCACAATCTATGTAGTGGTTACAGCTTCCTTTAATCACCACCCCTCCTTCATTCTTCCAAATAAGGGCCAACCCCTCTCCATTCCCTTGAGCATCAACAGCAAAGCAGCCACCATAATGAATTGCCCTACGTATCTCCTCAATTTTATTTTTTAAAACTAATGTCTCTGATAAAAAGATTAGATTTGGCCTTAATTGATTAATGATTTCTTTAAGAAATCGAACTGCTCGTGGTTTAGCCATGCCACGACAGTTCCAAGCTAGATAACTCATAATTCTGGGCGAGCCTGGTTTTCCAAGCCCGCCACCTGCAAGTTTTTTGGAACAGTTAATCCAGTTGTGTCTTCTACAGTAGGCCCATCTGTCTGCATAAGAACAGGCCCCCCATCCGATTTACTATTCTCCATATCAACCCGCTTTCTTTTCGCTTCTAACCCAACATTTTCTTTTTCTTTTTTCTCATGGTTTCCCGTTGTAATAATAATTGCACCTTTGTCCCCACTAATGTCCCTAATCATGCCATCCACTTCCGTAAATCTCTCCATCCTGCTTCCACTTGCTTCTTTTTGCTGCTTTACAGAACCACCGTATTCCGACCACTTCCCACCACCTTCAGTATTCCTCAGCCACCGTGCCCCTACATTTTGTTTAGCTCCTCGTCCAGGTGCTCTGAGCCAAGCTCCATATGCACGTTCAACTTCTTTTTCAGGATGTGCATAAACAACATTGCATTCCCTCTCCGTGTGACCTATAATTCCACACACGAAACAAAAACTACCCATTCGTTCATACTTAAAGTTCATCCACCCCCAGTTTCCTCCTTCACGCTTGATTTTCATACGTCTTTTCAGTGGTTTTTGGATGTTAATCTTGACTCGAATGCGTACAAACGGCTTCCATGTACTATCAAAATTACCAGGATCCGATTTGACATGCTGCCCAATGAAATCGCCAATGCCTTTTAACACTTTCTCAGAGATAAAACCTTTTGGGATATCATAAACTTGAACCCAAATATCTACCTCATTCAATGGTACCTGATGTGCATCCTCTGTATCCTGCAGTTGATGATAAACCAACATGTTTTGCTCAAAGGACCATGGTCCCCCTTCAAGTACTTTGCGTAGATCGATAACATGGTAAAACTCAAAGGAGTATCTATGTCCACCTACATCGTGAACCTCCATCCGCTCCTTAGGTCTCCACAATGATGCTAGTACATTTTGCATTGCTTGGAAGTTTACATTTTTCTCCGTCAAGAATCTTCCCACAAGAGCAAAGCTTTCTTTTCGTTCCTGACCTTCTTCATTCGCAATGACAATACCCTGCTCTTCCTCATCATCCATTGTTAACTTTGCATAAACTTCCTCCAGATTTATTTTATCATGCGCCATAATATAGTTTGTAAGATAGTAATTAAGAAAAAGAAGAAATACAACTTGTCACATGAACAAGACTACTCTGATATGCCAGAGAGAAAAAATTTCACTGTTGAGTCTTCCAACTACAATAATATATGTGTAGTTCTTTAATGGTGCATGTTAAATGATCAAGATTGTAAAATTTCTAATTACTGTTAAATTATGCCTTGCATCTGGTCATTTCTATTAATCCTGGTCAGAGCACTGTGGGTTAGTGTCCAAAAGAAGCCTGTGTGTGGTCTCCAGCTGACTCAACTGCTACTAAATGAACCCCAGTACTTGTAGTGTACTGAGTAATATTTTGTCCTTTCTTTTTTGGTGCATTGAAAATTCTGCTTATCCTTTTTTTTTTCTTCAGTGTTTTAGGCCAACGTTCTCTTACATGGATCTGATAAATTGTTTTTAAAGTAAAATTAGCTAACTAAAACTTTTAGTACAAATTAATTTAAGTAATTGTAGAATTTTATCCAAAATCTGTTATGGCTATCTAATGGTTTAGCATTACCTAATTGTTTAATGTGATGCAGAGGAGGCCATTGGAATACAGGAGGTCAGTGACCAGTGTCCAGTGTCATCAAGAAACTGAACCAAGTATCTGTAGTCTATACTATACTATTATAAGCGAAACAGGGTATAATTGGTTGGTCGGTTAACACATTCCCAAAAAAATTGTTAACACCTTCTAAAAATGAAAAAATAAATTAAAATACATATAAAAACTCTTTCAAACCACATATTTTACTTAATAACAAACTCTTTTAATTACATTCCAATTAATATTCAATTACACACTCTTTTAGTTATATTTGAGTTAAAATTATTCATCCACACCCAATTTTTATAGACTCTTTCAATTACTTGGAAACCAAATATATTCAAAATCAATTTTAATAATTTTAATATCACATATTTTTTAACAAATTTACAACAAATTATAAATCAACAAAGTGAAAATAAACTAAAACTATATAATTAACAATAAAAATTTCACACAATTATAAATAAATATTAAATTCTATTTAAGACAAATATTATATTATGGATTATTATGGAATCATAATTTGAATATGTAATATCAACAAAAATTTGAATGTAAGTATATACGATACTTTCATTTATACTTATATTATTATGACAAAATATAGTCATAATTCGAACAATATATCATATAATTAAATGATTATTATTTAATAATATATATTACGTAAATATTATATTAAGTAATATATGAGATAAATAATTAGTGAAATATAAATAAAATATTATTTAAATTTAAGAAAATCGTGCATCTATCTATACTATACTATTATAAGCGAAATAGGGTATAATTGGTTGGTTGGTCGGTCGGTTAACACCTTCCCAAAAATTTTGCTAACATCTTCCTAAAATGAAAAAATAAATTAAAATACATATAAAATGTAATTTTACAAAAGATAAACCACATATTTAACTTAATAACAAACTCTTTTAATACACTCCAATTAATATTCAATTACAAACTCTTTTGGTTATATTTGAGTTAAAATTCTTCAGCTACACCCAACTTTTTTAGACCCTTTTAATTACTTGGAAACCAAATTTTTCAAAATTATTTTTAATAATTTTAATATCACATATTTATTAACAAATTTACAACAAATTATAAATCAACGAAGTGAAAACAAACTAAAACTATATAATAAACAATAAAAAATTCACACAATTACAAATGTAATTTTACAAGAGAAAAACCACATAATTAACTTTATAACAAACTCTTTTAATTACACTCCAATTAATATTTAGTTACATACTCTTTTGGTTATATTTGAGTTAAAATTCTTCAGCTGCACCCAACTTTATTAAACTCTTTCAATTACTTGAAAACCAAATATTTTCAAAATCATTTATAATAATTTTTATATCACATATTTATTAACAAATTTACAACAAATTATAAATCAACAAAGTGAAAACAAACTAAAACTATATAATAAACAATAAAAATACGGAGACAATTACAAATTAATATTAAATTATATTTTAGACAAATACGGAGTATTACATTATGCATTATTATGGAATCATTATTTGAATATTATAATCTATACTATACTATTATAAGTGATACATGGTATAATTGGTTGGTTGGTCGGTCGGTTAACACCTTTCCAAAAATTTTGCTAACATCTTCCAAAAATGAAAAAAAATTTTGAAATACATATAAAATGTAATTTTACAAAAGATAAACCACAAATTTAACTCAATAACAAACTCTTTTAATTACACTCCAATTAATATTTAGTTACATACTCTTTTGGTTATATTTGTATTAAATTCTTCAGCTGCACCCAACTTTTTTAAACTCTTTCAATTACTTGAAAACCAAATATTTTCAAAATTATTTAAAATAATTTTTATATCACATATTTATTAACAAATTTACAACAAATTATAAATCAACAAAGTAAAAACAAACTAAAACTATATAATAAACAATAAAAATACGGAGACATTTTCAAATTAACAAATACGGAGTATTACATTATGCATTATTACGGAATCATTATTTGAATATGATAATCTATACTATACTATTATAAGCGAAATAGGGTACAAATTGTACAATTGGTTGGTTGGTCGGTTAACACCTTCCAAAAATTTTTGCTAACACCTTCCAAAAATGAAAAAATAAATTAAAATACATATAAAATGTAATTTTACAAAAGGTAAACCGCATATTTAACTTAATAACAAACTCTTTTAATACACTCCAATTAATATTCAGTTACATACTCTTTTAATTATATTTGAGTTAAAATTCTTCAGCTACACCCAACTTTTTTAGACTCTTTTAATTACTTGGAAACCAAATATTTTCAAAATTATTTTTAATAATTTTAATATCACATATTTATTAACAAATTTACAACAAATTTTAAATCAACGAAGTGAAAACAAACTAAAACTATATAATAAACAATAAAAATTTCATACAATTACAAATTAATATTAAATTATATTTTAAACAAATACTGAGTATTACATTATGCATTATTATGGAATCATAATTTAAATATGATAACATCAACAAAAATTTGAATGTAAGTATATACGATACTTTCATTTATATTTATAGTATTATGACAAAATATAATCATAATTCGAATAATATATCATATAATTAAACGATTATTATTTAATAATATATATTATGCCAGTATTATATTAAGTAATATATATAAGATAAATAATTATTTAAATATAAATAAAAAATTATTTAATTTTAAGAATGCCGTGCATCGCACGGGTTATAGGCTAGTATTATATTAAAGCCGAAACATTAAAAGTTTTGGTTTTCGGTTTGGTTATACTAAGTTTTGGTTTTCGGTTTGGTTATCCTAATTATTAAAATAAATAATTAAATTACAAAAACAACTCAAAAAGCTAATTATTAATGTTAACGTAATTATATTCTGAAAAAAATTCCTTCATCCACTTCTACTTGGACTCTTTTTTCTGCTCCAACAACTCAATTATTCATTTTTTCTAAAGATTTTACTTCTAATTAAAACACGTTACTATTTAATTTAAAACTAATATTACAATAATTAATATATATCCAAAAATATCTCACCATATATCATCCACTTCTACTTGGACTCTTTTTTCTGCTCCAACAACTCAATTATTCATTTTTTTCTAAAGATTTTACTTCTAATTAAAACACTATACCAACTAATATTACAATAATTAATATATATCCAAAATATCACACCATATCTTTCCGTAATTATTTTTAGTAGTAATTTTTGTAATTAAAACATGGAGTACTTTTTAATTTAAAATTAATCTTGCGATCACTAATATACACCCAAAAATATCTCACCATATATCATCCACTTCTACTTGGACTCTTTTTTTTCTCCAACAACTCAATTATTCATTATTTCTAAAGATTTTACTTCTAATTAAAACACTTTACCAACTAATATTACAATAATTAATTTATATCCAAAATATCACACCATATCTTTCCGTAATTATTTTTAGTAGTAATTTTTCTAATTAAAACATGGAGTACTTTTTAATTTAAAATTAATCTTGCGATCACTAATATACACCCAAAAATATCTCACCATATATACAAATCATTATTTTTATTAATAAATAACAATCGTTAGATCTAATAATAAGATATATTATATGATTAAATTAATTTACTAAAAATTCAAAGTTCGAACCCGTCAACGACATTTTTAATTTAGAATTTTACAAAATAAAATTTAAACCATGCATTTCATTATAAAAATTTATATTAAATTAAAATTAAAAAATTATTAAAAATAAGGATTATATAAAAACATAATTATAATGTTAAATAAATTTTATAACCTATCAAAAGAAACTCGTGATTCGCACGGATTATAAGCTAGTAAAACTATAAAAACTAAGTAGGAAAATGATATTTCTTTTCCTAATTTTATTTCTTTAGTATGAGTATTGATTGACATGGATACAATATTATATAGCATTTACTATGTACATGACATTATTAATTGATATAACATTTATTATGTACATTTATTAAAAAAAGAAGATGATCTTCTTTCCATTTACACATTAAGAATTAGATTACAGCCCGTGTTATGTACACGGTGCTTTATATATTTTATTTTAAAGATAATAATATTAATAACATTTAAATTATTTGATTATTTTACATTCTTAATTAATAATATATTTATGAAAAAAATCAATATTACCGTAAATTCTTTGATTTAATATTCTTAACTAACATCAACAAATTTGACAAATAAAAAAACAATACTAAATAATCATTTTTATCATAAATTGTACTATAAAACTTACTAAAATATAATGATCATTCAAATAATTTTTAATAGCCTTATCATAAATATCATAAATAATATTAGTGATAAATAAAATAAAAAGACAAATTTACTATAATTATATATGGATCATGCATATACCCACTACCCAAAATACTTACCGACGAAAGTACACAATGCCCACTGAATACGCAAGTACACAATGCGTATTCCTTCACGTATGTAACCAATGCGTACTCCTCTTATATTAGAATGACAATTGATTTGATGGTCAACTGCTGGTCAGCTACATAATAAATAATATACAGATTACGCATGATTGTATTGCGTACATAAATTACGCACATAAAAAATGTGTAGGGCTTCAACATCTTTTAGAGTTAAAATAGTTTTTATTTGGATTTAACGGGTTGCATTTGGGGTTTAGAAATATTCAATTTTTTAATTAAAATTTTTAAATTAAATCTGTATTTCCTTGGGGTTTCAACAATTAATTTTTGGGGTTCAATGTTTCCATTCTGGGTTTTAGAAATATTCAAAATAACGAATAAACCGTATACGGACTTAGGGTTTAGGGTTGTAAACAACCCTAAATCCTAGACCCAAAACCCTAATTTATCCTGATTAAAAATCAGGCCGCCGGATTCAATTTTTTTTAAAATTTTTTCAAATTTTATCTGTATCCACTCGGGTTTTCAACGGTTAACCTTTGGGCTTCAACAGTTCAATTTTTTTATTAAAAATTACAAAATTTTATTTTTTATTTGTAAATAAAAAAATAATTAAAACAAATTCAAAATTATTGAACCATACGCATGCTGTCAAAGCGTTGTCCAATTGAAAAAAAAAATTACAAATGTACTATACGCCTTGATACAATGCGTGGGCTTATTTTATAAAAAACACACACACACATGTTGTACATGTGTGGCCTGCTTCTTAAAAAAAACGAAGAACACGCATGTTGGATATGCGTGTTCGAGTGTACGCATATTGAAAATGCGTAGTTGATGGGTATTTTGGGCGAACTGCTACGCAAGTGGGCATTTTGGTTATTTGGTTTGAAATGGTGGGTATTTGGGGATTTCACCTAACTTATAATCATACCGGTTTCTTTTGATATACTATTATAAAAAATTATGTTATAATTATATTTTTATATTATCATTGTTTTAAATAGTTATTTTAATTTTAATTATATATAATTTTATTAATGACATGCATATTTTCAATTATTAGAACAGTTTGAATATATAATAATTATAGCATTTAATTTAACGTATCTTATTTATTACTAAAAATCTATTGGTCAATATACGTTGTACATGTTTGCTTAACATAAATATACATTTTTTTTATATTTCAATAATGACTAGGAGATATTGTGTGATATTTATTGGTATTTTTAGATGTTTGAAAATATAATATCTTTTAATTAATAGGTAAGGTGTTTTAATTTGAAAAGACAATCGATTAGTTATTATTAATAATATTAATTATTAATTAGAGTAAAGGTTCGAAAATCGAAAACCAAAAGTTTCAATTTCGGCTTTAATAGTATAGATAGATTTTACTATTTATTAATTTAAGGATCGAAAATATAAAAAATAAAACTTTTAATATTTCAACTTTTAATATAATGAGAAAATGACCAAAATACCACAAAATGAGGTAACCATGGCCCCAAATGCCTATTTTCGGAACAAATGGCCCTATCTACCCACGGGATACTCCACTAGCAACTGCGTATCCCATCAACTGTAGCATCTCCCTCATCTCTCTTCTCTCCCGTTTATCTCGTTATCTCTTAATCTTTCCGATCTCTCTCTCTCCCCCTCTTTCTCCTCTCTCCCGCCACCTCCACCATAATTGAGCACACCAAAACAGTCACCATTGCTTCCTCTTCGTTTTGCCCCAACTGATTTATCAAAATTTGGCCCCGCAGGGCCGTCTACGACCTCGTCGGAAAATCAAGGGGAGGTTTATGGTTCGATTTGGGGGTTGAAAATCCGACGAAACAAATGGTTCGAAATGGGTATGGATGTGTAGATCGTCGAAAGACGATTTGATTGGTATATAACACGCTATGGGAAGATGTCTGGGAACGAAGCTTGGCCGATTTTTTCCTTTTTCCGGCGAAATCGCCAAAATCGCCACAGCTGAGCTACGTCGCGTAAAATCTAAGCAAAAGTGACGATGATGTAAGATGACATCATCACGCATGTAACAGATGCGTGACACTTGATGCGCCGTACGTGAATGCGTATCTCAAGCTATTGTTCACGCCTGCCAGCAGCGTATATGCTTGTTACTCCGTTGTTATTAGCGTGCACTCCGTTTCCACTAGCGTGTCTTCAAGACGCGCGTCCCGTGGATATTTAGGGCTGCCCGAATTGGCGGTAGGTATTTTGGTCATGGGTAGTGAAAAAAGAGGTATTCTGGGCCATCACCCTAATGTAATAGTATATATAGACAGAGATTTGGGTCTGGATTAAAAAGTTCATTTCAAATGAGTTTATGAGCCTGTTTGGCTCTCCTTAATTTATTTCGAGAAAAAAGTTCACATTTACATATTAATTTTTAGGATTAAATATTTAAAAGGTGTTTAGTATCACTACACCAAATATGGCCTATTGTAACACCAATATGTATTTGTGTTACAAAAAGTGTTACAATAGACACAAAACTTGGTAGCTATTGCAATATTTTTAAAAATGTTGCGAGAAATACGAAAAGTGTTGCAAGCAAAAGGATCATTTTGAAATTTTAGAACAATTGCAATACTTTAGCAAAAGTGTTGCAATAGATGAAACACATTTGATCAACTTGACTGAAAATTGTAAGCGGGAAATTAAATTTTCGTTGGGCGGGCTGAGAATTGGTACCAAAAATAACATTAAAACAAAAAACAAACCCACCATCACTGTCTCTCTCTCACACCACTCTCTCTCTCTCTCTCTCTCTCTCTCTCTCTCTCTCTCTCTCTCGACACCTCTCTTTCTCTCTACACCACTCTCTCTACCTCCTCTCGCCTCTCTATCTCATACCTCACTTCTCTCTATCGACCTCTCTCTACCTCTCACGCACATCTCTCTCACTCACTCACTCTCAAATCTCTCCCACTCACTCTCAAATCCCTAAAATCGATTAGAGCATCCAAAACCCCAAAATTGATTGGAGATTCAATTAGGTTAAAAGATTCAATTACCAAAATTGATTGGAGATTCAATTAGGTTAAAGCTTCAATTAGAGGTAAAATACCTTTTTTATTATATATGTATGTGTATATATATATATAAGTTCGAATATAATTAGGATTTTTTTATCCAAAATCCATCAGCTTCTATTAGAGGTATATGCACACAATTGTTCAATGTACGAATTACAAGTAAGACAATTACAAAAAAACAATTGAACTCATAATGTACGCATTTACAGGGGTGGTATGTATTTTAGTTATCTTTTCCTTAAGTTTTGATTTTACCCTCTTTTTTATGTTTTAATCTCAAAAACTTTGTTGGGTATTTGATTGATTTATCAGTTGTTTGTTTAATAAAAGATTGCTATTTTGGGTTTTCGGGAAATAAAATACAAGATGGAGTTTATTGAAGAAGAGATTGTCAGAGTGTTGCCCTTCTTGTTCTTCAGCTTCAGGAATCTCTTATTACAGGACTGATTTGGAGCCAACCATGATCGATGAGGCCTTTTACATGGTACATTTCTAAGAATCAGTAACAGTGCCTTAATAAAATTATGTGCATATAAATTAGATTATCGGACAAGTGAGTGTTATGATCATGTTTTATTTTGTTATATATTATTTCATATACTGCTCAGTACAGATAATATTTTCTTAATCTTTGATGGTCTAGCATACTTTTAAAGAAACTACTAAGTTTGATTGTTGGACGTTCATTAATTTTTTTACAGAACGAATTATATGTAAAGCACTCTCACTTAAAAAAATAAACTTGACAAGATAAAAAGTCTGGAAGCTACTATTTCTGAACTTTTAAGTTGTTTGACATCAAAACTAAACTTGGTTGCAGTTTGAATTACCGGGGTGCACAGTGAATTAGTCCTTTTGCGAAAAAAAGCTAGTTTGAGGTTTATGTAGTTTGTAAAGATACCTAAACCTACGTGAATGCTTAATTGTAGTTGTGAATTTTGAATTCGTGATACAGTACTTATGTGATGAAGTGGTTTTTAGGTATGATTCTCAGACCTTTATCATATGTATTACTACTTAATTTATTCATCTAATGAAGTTGTGTTGACTGTTTCCTGCAGTTCCTATTTCTGTAATCGCTTCTTTTAGAAAACTGAAGAAGCTTGCACCAGACAGATCCTTAATCGTTGCTGCACTTAAGGACTCTTCCCAACTTGTAAGTGGTCCCTAATTCTACTAAAAGGTTATGGTGTTCTGTACATGAATTTATTTCTACCTGTACCCAGTAGTTCAGTTCTCATATTATTATTTCATATCAAAAGTTTTAATTGACATGAAACCTGCAGGTGCTGAGTTCATCAAAAAAGAATGTTAGGCGACTTAATCCTCTCCCTTTTAGTTCTCATATTATGTTTATGGCGTTGGTGGTATGTATAAGTATTGATTGATAATATTTCGTGTAATGTTGTTGGTGTTATTGCCTCTTACCTAGGATTTCAACTGGACAGATTGAGATTTGTTAATGTTCCCGATTTTACAATCTGTTGTTTAGGCAAATGAATTGCTTGACCTTAAACATTGATGTGCAATTAATTTTGTTTATATAGTTAACTTTAGAAGAAACTATTTAAAATGTGTGAGCGCAATATATAAGTGATATGCTGGTATAATGCAATATTAGGTGGTGGGCTTATGTTGGTTAGCTTAGCATATTAGTTTAGATTGTGTTAAGGTTGATGAAGATGGACCACACTATTTGTGATGATTACTTTGTCATGTGGAAGGCGATAGACATTTACTACTAGGCCATCTAATTAATATAAACTGGTTTAGGTATCGTAATTATATAAAGACCAACTAAGGGGCTTTGTGTTTTGTATGTATATTTGTATGAATATCCTTGTGACTTTTGCGATTATTGATAGCAATATATGACTGCTGCAGGGTTATGTGGTATACCGTGTGCGTGTGAAACGTGGTGGACGTAAAAGACCCGTTTCAAAGGGTATTGTTTATGGAAAGCCAACAAACCAAGGAGTTACTCATCTGAAATTCAGCTCAGCAAGCGATCAGTTGCTGAGGAACGTGCTGGTAGGAAGCTTGCTGGTCTGAAGGTTCTCAGTTCTTACTGGGTTAATGAGGCATGCAGAAATTTCACTCCTACACATGAAACAATTTTAATGCTGTGTCAGTTCCATGTCTGGGAAATATGCACTTCGCCAGTCATCTCTATGCAAACACACGGTGCATCTGCACATTTATTTGCTTAAAACTCACGGCCGTGTCAATCTGTCATTGTTTTAAAGATATAAGTTGATGGGCTGTTATTTAAAATATTTACATTTGTAATTCAGGATTTAACTTACAAGTACTTTGAAGTCAATAGTTTTATTAATTTATTGTTTTTAGGTTTCTTCTTATTGCATAAATCCATATAACAATAACTTAAGCAGACAACTTCTTTTTATCTCAACTGGCTCTAAGTGTCCTATGAGTTATTTTTTACCTTGAAACATCTATTCCATGAGACATTTTGATTAAAATAAGAGAATTATTCATGCAAACTTAATCTTCTTATTATACACGCAGGAACTTAAAAGGGAATAACTTTACAGGACCATTCCCAGCTCAACTTCCAGAAAACAGAAAGAAAAGGATTCTGATATTGCAGTAATTTAATATACCATGTCTTCATATTTCCATGATGTAACATGTCTTTTTTAACTAACATATCTTTGGCCATGATGTCACCAAGGTATTATATTTTTAAATGTTGTGAAGTTGGCATGCTAAATAATTGTGAAGTAATGGCAGGATTAGGCAAATATTATTGGGTAATTGGTAGCTGGTTATAATTTTTTAAGGGCTTTTAAGCTTAGTTCTTTAGATGGATTTGATGAAAGGGAATTATAAACGTTTTACCTTCTAGTTAAGAAGTATTAAGTCCTGAATATTGTCATCACCTGTTTCTACTTGTAAAGACAGGTTTAGTGAGTTACCTGGTTTTGGTTTGTTGTATACTTCTGTATAGCTTTCTCTAGTTTTTGGTAGCAACTGAACTAATTCTTCCTATCTTAGCTTTCAAAGTAATCAACTTAATATATATGTACTATATACTTATCAAGTAACCTTGTAGCTGCTTATCGTTAGAAGGTTCTTCCTTCACCGTGATGTACAGGTGAAAGAGTCGTGGCTTGATGTACAACTGTGTCAAGATGGTTCACAAGGTTGTGAAGTAACAAATAGTACAGGTCCACTGGGAGTTCTAAAATTTCCTAAGAGCAGCAATCAAGAAAAGGTACTTCAAATTGCTGTAATTGAGAACTTTTGAGATGCTTTAGGATATTTTTTTGTTTTCATGTAATTCATGATTGAATACATCAGGTTCTTTGAACTTTACCCAGAGTCCCAGACTGCCAGACTTAGTAATTCTTAAGAGATTAAAAAAATAATATCAAATTAAACGGGTTTTATCTTTATGAAAAAGCAAAAGGAAAATGCTAAGTTTAGTCTAACTAAGTTAGATGTCTGATAAGATCTTTAATGTAAAAGTTAAACAGGTACCTAAAACTGAATTCATTTCTCATCACCTCTGTAATGTAAAATGAAAATTTTGACAAACTTGCAAGCAGTTGCCTGAGCATTTAGAATTTAAATGTCATATTCCTTATCTAGCTTTTACTTGATGCACCTTTGGTTGCTACTTTGTAAATGTGAAGTCGGATTACGGCTGAAGAGGCAGAGTTGTAAAATGGTAGGGTAATATTATTAGTAACTAGTGATCAATGACCTTAAAGCTTCTGATATTGCTTCAAGATAAAACTAGCAGTATAGGCACTTAACCTCAACAAAGATATAGAAATACATGCCGACCTTCTTTTGAATATGTAACAAGAAGAGTCACAGCGAATAATTGTTGTGCGAAAAGTGTGTAGTCAAAGTCAAAGTCAGTTGCTTGTAAATATTAGAAGAACTTAGTTATCTTTATTATGCTTTTGATTATGATAACTACAGAAAAGGTATCTATATTGGAGGCTACTGTCAGACTTCCTTCACTACTACTATCTACTCTCTTTAGAAACTTAGTTTCTTCTCTCTTTATTTATTTTTTCTCTCAACCTGTTCTCTCATAATTCCTGCAGTTCCTGACACTTTGTAATTCCTAGTTTGTGTTGATTAGCACCATGAAGTTCGCAATATTAATCTTGGTGTTGTATATGCATCAAATTAAACTTGTGCTGGAATTTGATTTTTTTTGTAAATTATGCAATGCAGGCAAAAGGATTGATGCCGGAATATCAACCAAAATATAACAGTGTAAGAGCAGTCTACAACGAAAGTGATGATTGATGATCAGTACTTAACTACTTATATTTTCTATGTGTGTACTTTTGGTAGTAGATTGTTATTTTGAGAAAGACCAAGTTTAATGTAGAATTGTAATGTAAGTCGACATATGTTTCGACTTTAGATTAAGTAGTACAATGTTTATGTTGTATTGACATATAATTTGTTCGATTTTTCATTTGGGGAATTCGAAATGTCATTTATGGTTTGATATGGTTTTATGCATGGTATATTAAAATTTCAGACAGGACACTGCAATATGGACTAATAAAAAGTGTTACAAAAAAGTGTTGCCAATAAAATCTAAAAGTATTACAATAGAGATAAAAATGTTGCATATAAATGTTGCTAAAAAACCAAAAAACATTGCAAGAGGCACTAAAACTTGCATTAAAATGTTGCAATAAACTCACTTTGTAACATTTTAAGTCAATAAATGTTGCAAAAAAGTGTTGCATTAGTCTGTTGTAACACCTTAAAAGTGTTACTAAAACATGTAAAAGTGTTACGACAAACTCTTATTGTAATACATTAAAAAGTGTTGCAATAAGTTCGAAAAGTGTTGTTATAGAAGGCATAGGCAACGCCGACAAATGCAACGCCGAATTTTGGCAAAAGTGTTACATAAACATCTATTGTAACATTTTTGGGGCCTAATAATACACTTTTTTGGCATTGCAATAGGCCGTATTTGATATAGTGTATTTTTTATATGTAGAAAATAAGTAACTTATTTCAGAAAAAAATACAATTTGATGTTCTTTTTTCAAAAATAAATTACTTATTTCTGTTAAATAAGATGGGTCAAACGAACTCTATATTATTAACGCAATGACTTGGGTCGGTCTTTTTGCTGACCATCCAAGTTTCTACGAGCCTTGGACTGGCATGTCCAATGATGTTATCTTGTGAACTTTGTCAAAAAAATATATAGAAGAATTCCGGCCTGGACATGCAAAAAAAAAAAAGCATCATTATAATTTCTTTTTTAATTCCAGTTAGAATATTCAGAATTTTCTTATAAATCTTTTCAGGATGCAATTAATAATTAATTTATTGACTTTTAAATTAATGTGATAGTTAAATGTTGATAGTTAAATATCTCATTAAAATAACCATGCTTTAAGATTTTGTTTCTTGAAAATTTCACTTTTTTTTTTGTTGTTTTTTTGAAAAGTATTCTCCGTACAACTTTTCTCTCATATAGTGTGCAAAAATATTCGACTGCGCTTAACTCAAATTTGATCCAAAATTCCACTTGAATTTACGGTTTGCCCCGGTCCAAAGGATGAAGTTGCGTGGAGTGCTCTTTTATTTACAAAGATGGGATAAAGCCATAATCATGTGCATAATACAATTTTAAGCTTCTTTGAATGAATTTGGACAACAATAATACAATTTCAAGCTTCTTTTGATAAACTTTATAGAATTTTTATTAATGTAATTAAATAAATAAAAAGTTAGAATTTTACATTGAACATAATTTAATTAGTATCATATTCAATATGTAATTTATGGGTTTTTAAAATCAGTAAAATAAATAGTAGTATATGTATATCAAATAAACTACTAAAAACTTAATAAACGTTTTACCTTAATTCTATTTTAACTTTAAAATAAAATTTTACTTGGTATACATGGGCTTGCTTTAATGTCCGGAACTTTTGTTGCTCCCGTAATTGTTACATTAATTATCCATACATGTTATCCTCAACCCTAAATCTCCGTTTATATATAATATATATACACTATCTTCTTATCTCTAATCTAAACCCTAAAGCATTAAACCCTTAAACCTCTCATATTATTATCTTTCTTGCTCTTTATTTTCAAGAAACATGATGAAGAAGAAAACAAGGGGTCGTCAGAAAATTGAGATCAAGAGAATAGAAAAGACTGAAAATCGGCTAGTCACTTTTACGAAACGTCGGAAGGGAGTGTTCAAGAAAGCTAGTGAATTATGTGCTTTAACCGGTGCTGAGATGACCATTCTTGTTCAATCTGGAGGAGGCCATGTATTTGCTTTTGGTCATCCTAATGTCGATTCTGTTATCGATACTTATCTTGGAAATAAGGTTTCGAATTCGTCTCCGGTGAGTGAAAATCTCACGTGCATGTATGAAGAGTATAATAAAAAGTACGAGGAGATTTGTAAGGAGTTGGAAGTTGAGAAGAATAAATCAAAGAGAAAAGCTGATGAGTTTTGGTGGGAAAAGTCTTTTGAGGATTTGGAGGTTGATGAACTAGAGGTTTTTATTAATAAATTGGAGGAATTGAAGACTAATATGACAAAAAAAGGCGATGAGTTGAGGAATTCGGGTTCCAATTCTCCCTCCAACAAGATTGACGATACGAAATTACTTGATGGATCACTTGATAATCATGGTGATGAACATAATGATGGTGATCAAGTAATCTTACCTAGTTTAGATGAGTTTCTTCCAAACAATGGCGATGTTGCTAACGAAGATTTAATGCAGATGCCGGGTGTTAATTATGATTTTAGCGGGTTTGATAATTATAACTTCGAGAATGTGGAGTTGGTTCTTGATAATCATGGTGATGAACATAATGATGGCGGTAATGGCTTACATGTTAATTCAGATTCCAAGTAATTTTGGAGTTCCTGATCTCTGTTTTACACATGATCGGATATAAAGTGGAAATAAGGATGTTTATCTTACTAATTCTGAGCGATAGTAGAAGATTAATTAATTAGGTTGAAGTGGTTCTTGAAGATTTTGGGAGGATGAAATTAGAACTTCAAAATATTTTAGGATATCCATTATAGATTCATGATATATTTATGTAATGTGTTACTAATTAATTCAATAAAATTAATATATTAGTTACACAATTCTAAGTTATTAGTGTTATAATTTTTTTTAAGTACAACGACTAAATTAACATTCATTACAACGACTAAGTTATTAATGTTATGATGTATGTAAATGACAAAACTGTACATAAGCTAGGGGCATACCCTGCCGTCTAAGAGGCAAATTTCTCTTACAACTAATTATGTGTCGGATGTAAATTGAACTTTTGATCTTGTTTACAAATCATTACCACGACAATGTTATGGTTTCTACTTCATCGCGTTTTGTGTATAGTTACTGGGTTTTGGATGTATATATGTGGTTAATGATGTTCATGATTTTGTAATATTTATGATGCTCATGCGGGATATATTGAGTAGGTTGAGTTGAGTAGTAGACTTTTCTGTAGGTACTTTTAACTGGCTTTTAAAATTAATTTTTTCAATTAATTTTTTTTGTAAATTAAAATTTTGATTACATATTTTTATTCAAGAAAAGAAAATTTTACAAACAATAATTTTAGTTATGTGGTCAATGCACCTAAAAATGTGTACAGAAAAGTTAAAAGACTAATATAAAAGAATAGAAGGAGTATATAATCACAAATCCTATATATAAAAAAATTAATTCTACCTGGTTATCCAAAAAAAATTTAATTTTACCTTATTACCCAAAAAGAATTTGATTTTACTTATCTCATAAGATCACATAAATAACATATTAACATGTGATTTTAGCGGCCGAAACTTGGTACTATTTTTTTTTTAAGGAGAAACTTGGTACAAGATTACATGTTGATTATTCGACTTTGAGATAAAAGAGTTTTTTTACTTTTAAATCATTATTACACTTATGCACTTTACAAATAAATAAATATACTTATCTATACTATTATATAAAGCCGAAATATTAAAATATTTGGTACCTATTTTTTAGTACTTCGTACATTTACTTATTTATCCTTCATTATAAATAAAAATAAATACATTTAAAATAAATAATAACATGATATAATTAATGATAATTAGTAATAATAACATAATATAATTAATGGTAAGTAGTCGGTTGCCTTTTTCACATTTACTTTTAATTGAAGATATTACCTTTTATAAACACCTAAAAACCTCAACCGTATCATATCTTTCGATCATTAATATTTCCTTTCGAATTAAAATAAGTTACCTTTTTAATTTAAAACAAATCTTACAATCATTAATATATACCCAAAAATATCACACCATAATTTTCAAGAAAAATATAACACCTAAAATAAATAATAACATAATATAATTAATGGTAATTAGTCGATTACTTTTTTCACATTAACATAATAAAATTAATGGTAATTAGTCGATTGCCTTTTTCACATTTACTTTTAGTTGAAGATATTACCTTTTATAAACACCTAAAAACATAAATCGTATCATATCTTTCGATAATTAATATTTCCTTTCGAATTAAAACACGTTAGTTTTTTAATTTAAAACAACCTTTTTCGCATTAACATAATAAAATTATTCGTAATTAGTCGATTGCCTTTTTCACATTGACTTTTCATTGAAGATATTACCTTTTATAAATACCTAAAAATATCAATCGTATCATATCTTTCGACCATTAATATTTCCTTTCGAATTAAAACACGTTACCTTTTTAATTTAAAACAAATCTTATAATCATTAATATATACCCGAAAATATCACACCATAATTTTCAAGAAAAGTATAAAATCTAAAATAAATAATAACATAATATATTTGATGTGGAATAAAAACGAGGGTTATCAAATTGCGGCTAGGGTTTGTATGTATTTAATGCAAAGGGGATGTTGAGCTTCGAGCTTTAATGGCTGTTTCCGTGTTCGAGACTAATCGGTCCTCACAGAGTGCCTACGTATCTCGTTATTGAGAATCAAGCCAAGACGTAGTTCTGAGAATGAGGGTTCAGACCCTTATATAGGCTGCGGGAGCCTCAGAATTATGGTAGGATTGGAGACTTTGTGGGCAAGCCACCTCCTTGCGGAAGGTTCTAGATTCCTTCCTTGTAGGAATTAGTTTCCATATTGAATTGGGTGCCTTGGAGGCTACTCCTAATGATATTGTTTCCTTGCTTGACTTTTATTTCTGAGTTGTTTATTACCCTTATTATTAATTACGAAATTAATATTTAATTAGGGTTTTGGGCCTCGTAAATGGGCCCCACGTTCAGACCATACCGGGTCTAATTAATGCTACATTAAATGTGTCTTTAGGGATTACTTTTAGCCCATATCATTTGCCCCCCAACTTCTATGAAAACTGATCAGGTTTTCATTGAAGTTTTAACTACCTTTTTCGAGGCTTGGGTCAGGGTTTATCGTTGTACACTAGTGTTTCACGAGTATCGTCTTTTGATGTAAAGCGTGGAGCGATCGACGCATTTATGACGACATTTCAAATGATGCTAAATGGCACTAAGCAACACTAAACGGTGCTAACTAGCCTTAAACGACATCCAAACGGCGTTACATGGCATAAGACGGCACTAAACGGCGCTAATCGGCACTAATCAGCACTAAGCGGTGCTAATCGACACTAATCGAAAAGTTGTTAAATGGCTACCGACTGAAAGAGGGTCACCAGAAAAACTTCCCGACACAACTGCTTCAACCAGAGGACTCCCCGGGAGCCTCTCGGCTGATGGGTCACGGCCAGAGCCGTCCCCCGGGTGGGTCTTGGCTGCTGACTCTCGGCTAGATGCCTTCCCCGGGTGTGTCTCAGCCAGAGGGTCTCGGCTGGGGTTGCCCTCGGGTGTGTCTCAGCTAGTGACTCTCGGCTCGGGCCTTCCCCGGTTGTGTCTCGGCCAATGGGTGTCGGCCTAGGCTCCCTCGGGATGCCTCTCGGCTGATGCCTGTTGGCTGAGGGCTCTCCCGGATGCCTTTCAGCTGGTGGGTGTCGGCAGGGGCTTCCTATGGGTACCCCTCGGCTGATGCCTTCCCGGCTGAAGGTTGTCATCTTTCGATCATCAGCTACAAACACTTAAACGTCGATGAACAAACGTTCTTAACTCTCTTTTTAAAGTTTTGGTTAATCTCCTGATTAACATCCCTAATCCTTTTTTAGAGATTAACTCTTGATTAAGCTTAATTAGCTTGTGTCATCCAACCAGCTATTTTATTCCAGCTCCGTGCCGAATATTCATCGCTTCTTTTCCAGAATTATACGAGATATAACAATCTTTTTGTCAATTTTTCGCCATTTCTGAGATTTTAAACGACAAATGACCTGTAAACACGAACCGGCCTGAATTCTAACCTATTCTAGCAGGTCACCACATTTCTATAAAGGATGGAGAGAATTCTTCATTTCTCCTCACTTCTTCATTTCACAAACTTTCTCTCAAGTTCTCTAGCTCTCTACTTTTTAAGCTTTGAAGCTCAAGTTCAAGTTCTAAAGATGGCAGACAGCAGCCAAGCATCCCAAGCTCCTCAAGCACCCCCAGTGTCCATGTCGGAGGCAATGGCCAAAAGGAGCAAATCTCGATCTCTGAAAGGTAGGAATGAAATTTGGTCTCCATTATATATTGATCATCGTTTTACTTCGTTGCTAGACTTGTTCAATACTAAGCGGATATATTTCCTAACAACTCGGAGTTAGACTCCTACCAGAGTGCATGCAAACTGAAGGAACATGATGTTGAGAAGATTAGGAATTTATATGGTTTCCCGGAAGCAATTAAGGTTCGAATGCCCGGCTTAGGCGATAGAACTTGCAACTGGCATCCGGAGAAGCTTTGGGTGTACAGAGGTGCTTTAGAAGCGGGGTTCAGGTTTCCCGTACACCCCTTCATCATAAGGTTGTTAACTGAACTTTAGGTTCACCCTTGCCAACTGTATCCCAACTCCTGGAGGATTCTTATTATCTTCATTCCAAATGCCGTGACCTGGACATCCCTCTGAGTACCACCATGTTTCGAAGTATCTTCTTAGTTATAAATTCTGCAAGTACCAAGAAAGGGTGGATTAGGTTTCAACATCGGGGTTTAGTTCCTCATATGGTGAACACGAAGTCCTTCCCGGATTCCCATCATTTCTGGTGGAGGGAGTTCGTTGTTCTTTATTGGAAAGGCGGCGATTGGGGCCAGTTCTTTGTAAAGAATTTTGGTAGTGTGGAAGATAGTTCACACTTCATTCTGGATCTCGAAACCCACGAGCTTCTCAATCGGGATAGACTTTTAGAGGACAACGGCCGTTCTCACTATCGAGCATTTTTAACAGAAAAAAGGCTTGTTAAAGTAGGCCTTAGCATACTTCCCTTCGAGGGTAATTATACTTTCAGTTATATATCTTGAACTATGTTTATTCTTATTCCGATATTCTTTCCTTGTATGTTTCAGTTGCTGCGGAGCTGGATGCTAGGCCAGAGATGGCGGAGGTCCTTACTGGAAGAATGGTAAAGCAAGCAGATAAGGGTAATAGGCCAACTGCTCCCAAGTGTCCAACTTTCTTGGAGCGATGTACTCAGGGTAAGAGATCTCGAAATGCCGATGGGAGCACTAGGTCTCCTTTCATTCCGGCTTGGGGTATCTGTGAGCAGGACTCCATCCTCGGGTGCTCTACCCTAGCCCTGGACTGGTCCAAATGCTCTATTACCCCTTCTGACCGTCTAACTGTGTCCTCTGGGGATAAAATTGAGGAGTCTGAGCGTCTCGGGGCTCAATCCCTCTATCAGGTATGCTATTTATTTTTCTGAATTCATTGTCCTTGCTCAATTCAATGTACAAATGCCTTAACAAACTTCATGTTTTTAGGTAAATGCCTACTTTCAATCCGCTGCCAGCCAAGGTCGGGCTTTTCGGGATGAAAACCTGGCCTTGAAGAAAGAGATAAGTATGTTTGAAGATGAACGTAGAAGTTTGGAATCTAGGGCCCACGATGCTGAGAGGGAAGCAAGCTCTTATCAAAGGCAGCTCAGTTCCCTGGCTAGGAAGAAATCCTCAGAGTTTGATAAAGTGATCAAAGCTTACCATAAGTCAGAAGATTTCTTGAAGCTTATAGATGATCATGATGATGAGATGCGTCCCTACAACATGTCTGTTGGCTGGAACAAAGCCATTAACGTTGTTAGCAACAAGTACCCGACCGTTGTCGATCCGGCGAACTTCCCGTGCGCTGACTGGGCTATTAGCAGTGGAGGCTTTGTTGACTATGCTTCCGGTTCGGGAGTCAAGGTTGTGCCTCAGACATCGGGCTCTGGCTCTCGAGGAGGGATGGGATGATTCATCAGCCAATCCCGGGCAAGAGGAGGCTTCGAAATGAAGCAAGCCCCCCTTCTAGCTCTTCCTCTGACGCAGAAGAGGTAGAGAGGGCTGGGGCGTAGGTGGCAGCCAAGATGGTAGCGGCTCTGATGAGAATGATTCAGATGAGGAGGAGTCTGGTGAGGAGGAATCTGGCAAGGAAGAGAGTTTTGATGACGCTCCACAGGAGTAGGTGGCCTTGCATGGCCTTGTTAGCCGCTTGTGGCTTTGTTTATTTTCATTCGGGGTCCTTCGTGGACTTGACTTTTATTTGATAATGTCTGTAATTTAAACCTTGGCCCTCCGGGGCATTTTATCTATGCAGTTGTTTCCTTTTATTCGTATGCTCTTTTATTTTCGGTACTTGGTCATTCTAGACTTACACTCGATAGGTGCTTGGTACATAATTAAAATCACAGAATCATAGAATGGAAAACAACTTGCATTAATATTGAAAAGGGGTTCAACCCTTACATAGATTACTACTGTCCTACTCGGGGCAATAAGCCCTGGAATGGTTTCATTGAACCTTATTTCTATTTCTCGTAATAGATAGATAAAAAGCTAAGTCTTTGCAAGAATAGCTTAAACATAATAAACCTTCAGATTCAAAGCGTGCCAAGTGCGAGGCACCTCGTTTCCATCCAAGGTTTCCAGCTTGTAGGATCCTCGTCAGGGAGCCATCCAGTTTCTAAGTGAGCTTTGATTGGATCTATCCAACAGCTCCCTACATCGATTGGTGCCACCAATTTTGAGTTGATGGTCGGGGCCTTCAAGACCTGGAAGTAAACACTCCCTGCATAATTATCTATTTCTGAAGAAGCGAACTTGGACAGGGCATCAGCCTTAACATTCTCTTCTCTCGGAATGTGCTCCACATAACACTCGTCAAACTGAGTCATAATAGCTTTCACAACTCTCAAATATTTTTCCATAGTTTCATCATTGGTTTCAAATTCACCATTCACTTGCGAGACTACCAATCTTGAATCTCCACAAATTTTAAGGTTCTTGACCCTCATGATTCTAGCCAAGCCCAACCCGGTTATCAAGGCTTCATACTCAGCTTCGGTGTTGGTTGTTGGGAAGTCCAACTTCAAAGCATACTCAACTGTGAACCCATCGGGGTTTTGCAAAACCATTCCTGCACCACTAGATTTTTTTTTTGATACCCCATCAAAATAGAGCACCCAATATTCCTTCTGATCTAGTAATAGCTCTTCATCTTTATCCTTACCTTCAGGGGTGGGTACTATCTCCTGCCCCCGACTTCTTGGTTGCCAATGGTACATTCAACCACGAAGGCAGCCAATGCCTGAGCCTTGATCGCTGTCCGAGGCTTGTATGTGATATCAAATTCTCCAAGTTCGATTGCCCACTTGATTAGCTTTCCACTGGCCTTCGGGCTGTGCAAAATATTTCTCAATTGTTGGTCCGTCAGGATTTCGATCTTGTATGACTGGAAGTATGGTCCTAGCTTTCTTGAAGCTGTTATTAATGCCAAAGAAAACTTCTCGATAGGAGAGTAATTCAGTTCGGCTCCGTGCAACACCTTGCTCACATAGTAGATAGGTTTCTGAACCTTGCTCTCTTCTCGGATGAGAACAACACTCAGGGCTTGTTCAGACACAGCCAGATACAGATGCAAGGTCTCCCCGGGACTAGGTTTGGCCAACAACGGGGTTTCAGTCATGTACTTCTTCAACTGTTCAAAGGCCTCTTGGGTCTCAGGAGTCCACTCAAAATTTTTCACCTTCTTTAATGCTTGGAAGAAAAGCAAGCACTTATCGCCAGACTTATAGATAAATCTCCCCAGGGCTGCTACTCTGCCCGTTAGCTTCTGTACATCTCGTATAGAACGAGGGGGGGTTCCATGTCTAAAATCGCCTTGATCTTATCGGGGTTTGCTTCTATGCCTCGCTTTGAAACTATCAAATCCAAAAATTTTCCTGATCCAATGCCAAAGGCACACTTGGCTGGATTCAACATCATCTTTTGGTTCCTCAGCACTTCGAATGCCTCCCTGAGGTGCTTAATATGGTCTGCCTTGATTAGGCTTTTGACAAACATGTCATCAACATAGACCTCCATGGTTTTCCCAATCATATGGGTGAATATCTTATTCACCAATCGCTGATAAGTGGCTCCTGCATTCTTTAGACCAAAAGAAATAACAAGATAATAGAAAACACCAAAGTCAGTTATGAAAGATGCCTTTGGGATGTCATCCTTATGCATCTTAATCTGATTATAGCCACTGAAACCATCCATGAAGCTGAACATCTCATGCCCAGCAGTGGCATCTATCAGCGTGTCAATCTTTGGTAGAGGGAAACAATCCTTAGGACATGCATCATTTAGATCGGTGAAGTTGATACACATCCTCCACTTTCCATTCGCCTTCTTGACCATAGGGCGGGCAATTTCGGGTATCGGGTCGAGTTCGTGTCGGGTCAGCAGACTCGGGTCGCAAATTTGACCCAACCCGAACCCGACCCGAATATTTAATGGGTCCAGGTGCTCAACCCGAACCCGACAAGATTGGGTTTCGGGTGGGTTTCGGGTAACCCAGCCCGAAAATTTAATTTTTTAAAATTTTCAAAATAATATATATATTAAACATAATATATATTAACAATAATATATATATTAAAAATAATATATATTAAAAATAATAAATATATATGAAAAATAATTATATATATATATATATATATATATATATTCCGGTCAGTTTTTGGTTACACGAACCCAACCCGATTTTTTCGGGTCAAGTTAGGGTCAACCCGAAACCAACCTGAACCCGAAAAATGTAAACCCGAAACCGACCCATACAAGTTGGGTTCGTGTCAGGTTCGTGTCTCGGGTCCAAAATTGTCAGCCCTACTTGACCATCACAGGGTTAGCCAATCACTCGGGAAACTGAATCTCTTCAATGAACCCAGCCTCTAAGAGTTTGTCAACTTCTTGCTTAATGGCTTCTTGCCTTTCAGGAGCGAAATTTCCCTTCTTCTGCTTTATTGTCTTCTTTGGATCGACATTCAACTTGTGAGTTATGATTTGGGGATCAATCACTGGCATGTTGGCTGCTGTCCAAGCAAACACATCATTGTTTTCTTGTAAGAAAGTCCTCAATCTGCCCTTCAAGGGTTCCTTCTAAGAAGCTCCAATATACGTAACCTTTTCGGGGTCTCCGAGATCTAGAGGTACAGGAGCCAAATCTTCTGTCGGCTTCCCTCGGTGTTCATCATCACCTCGGACATCCATGCCTTCAATCAGAAGGACCTGTCCCCCGACTCCATCGGCTCTCAAAGCAGCTACATAGCAACTTCTAGCCATTTTCTGATCTCCTCTCTGTTCTCCAACACCATTGCGGGTTGGAAACTTAATCTTCATGTGATAGGTAGAGGCCACAGCCTTAAATGCATGAAACCCAGTCTTTCCCTGGATTGCATTATATGTTGAGGCTGCCTTGATTACTAAGAAATAGCCTTTTTAGCCTTTTTAGGTTCCTGCCCAATAGTCACAGGCAGCTGAATGGTTCCTTCAACCTTGGATTCAACTCCATTAAATCCATAGATAGGCATGTTGGTGGAGGTTAGCTGAGACTCATTATATCCCATCTTTATAAACGCATCATGAAATAGAATATCAACAGAAGCTCCATTGTCTATCAAGACTCGTTTTACTTCTGAGTTTCTAATCACAGGAGTTATGACCAACGGGTCGTCATGGGGGAACTTTACCCCTTCCATGTCTGAATCATCAAAACCAATCACTAGCTCAGTTTTCGCAGGCTTCGGGGCCTCTCCCATGATGTGCATCACTTCTCTGGCGTAAGCCTTTCGAGAGTTCCTTGTCGTGCCGGCCGCTGTCGGGCCTCCCCAAATCATATTGATAACCGACCCTCGGGGCTGTTGGTTACGATCACGGTCATTATCCCTTCGAACATTGTTCTTCCTGTCATAGTCTCTTCCTTGATTTCCACGATCTTCACCTTTCATGAACTGGCTTAGTTTCCCACTTCGGATCAAGAATTCAATCTCGTCCTTGAGCTGTCTACAATCATCGGTGTCATGTCTTGTTAACTCGAATAACTTGTAGAAGGGGGGTTGAATACAAGTTATATAATCGTGTCTGTTTTTTGCTTGATTATATGAACAAGAATAAACGAATGAATTAAACTTTGTTTGTATTAAAATAATCAAATACAAACTCTACCAAATGTGTACAATACCTCTAGCAGCTGATTACAATACAAATCTCTCTCTCTGTTTGTTTCGAACTCTCGAATACAAATCTTACGAACTCACTCGCTCACACACTCCTTTTTTACAATGATATAGAGAGAGTATTTATATTGCTACCTATCAACTAATAACAGAATTATAATCTATCAATGACAATGTTCTGCCGTCCAGTTGATAGTTTCCATCAATAGAGAATTCGTTTCCTTCACGATATCTTCTTGCTTGTTTTCCAAAACAAAGATCCTGTTTTATAGCACTTGCCAGTTTCTGTAGCATCCATAATGACATCATCAGTAACACGACTGACATCATCAGTAACACGACTGATATCAGGATTTCCCATTGCATCAGGATCTGATTATCCCATCAGTATTTCATCAGGATTTGACTTACTGTATCAGGATCTACTCCTCTATTCCTGACATGTAGTCCCCGATACACTGTTCCTGACATGTAGTCTCTGACGCACTGTTCCTGACTAAATTCTACAGATTACTGTTTAACACATATATCCTATACAAAGTGCTAAATTCTTTATAAGATCATGATATACAAGAAGTATTAGCAAAATTCTATTCTTAACATCACAACTTATGAATTATTCCTAACAATCTCCCCCTATTTATGCTTTAGAATCTGAAGCATAAATCTAAGTTGTAGATGTCAAAACATATAACAATACAACCAGAATAGAATTTATGAATTCAAGATCATGAAGTTAAGTACCTTCTTCTTCAGATGTAGACATGTATCTAGTACTTAGAAGAAAGAATTCAACTATTTGATGCTTCTTTTCCTTTACCACTTCCATGATGAAATTTACCAACTCTATCACCCTTGTTTCTGTTCCCAGTCTGCTTATCTCCCTTAGTCTGTTGTTGTTGTTGTTGTTTCTGAATTTTCTTTATCTCCCCCTTTTTGACATCAGCAACATGAATTCCAAGATATTCAGTAACAGAACAAATTAGATTCATCAGAACTGCTTGATTGTCCATGATAGTGACTTGGTTATTTTGAAGAATTTGAAGTCTCGATTGAATATCACTTTGAGATTTCTGAATGTCCTTAAGAATTTCAGAATTGACTTCAATGTTGGAAGTGCTTGTAGTATCTTCAGATTCAGATGCAGAAAGAACATTATCTTCAAGTCTTGTAGAAGAAGTTGCCTGTTGAGAATGATATTCAAGTAATAATACTTGAGTAGAAGTACAAACATCTTCATTTTTCTGATCTGGAGCTGAAGTATGATCATCCTGTCCTTCACCAGTATTCTGTGTACTAACATCTACAAATCCTGACTCCTCCTTAGATTGATCAGATATTGTTGATGTCTCAAATATAGCTGAAATTGAAAGTACAAACAAAGGAATACTAGGATCATTAGGAATTTCTTCTGGTACTGGTTGAGTAGAAGTTTGTCTTAGCCTTTCACCTCTTCTGTTAATGATCTCTGCAAGCCTTTCTTTCTGTTTCTGAGCTTTAACTTCTGGCTTTGCATTGCGATGTGCTAAGTCATGCTTCTCATACATCTTGATAAAAGAATAAGTACCAGCATCCATACCAAGATTTTTAGACCAAGATTCAGGAAAAACCTGATCCCAGAAATCAAACGATGGTGGTTTCCTAATTTTCTCTCCCTCACTATGGAGTTGATGATCCATACCCTCATTCTCACTTTGACTATCTAAAGTCAACATCTTTCTACCTCTCCTTTTGCCTGGTCAGGAGCCAGCCTCTCTGTGTGTGGATCTATGTCCATCTTTTCAAGTGTATCACTCAAATTTGGATAAGTGCTCTCATGACCTACAGAAAAATAGGTGTTAGAAGAAGTTTTTATACCTGAACTCACATGGAGAGAGGGTTCCTCATATGGCATGGGGCTTGAGGTTTTCTCCAAGGAGTGAGCTGCTATAGTCTCTGAACCCTTACAAACATCTACTTTATTTTCAGAAACTACACGCTCCAGTATACCACTTTCAGCTTTTACACTAGACTCTGATGTCTTCAGTAGTACTTCATTAGACACCATAGCTAATATGCCACCATCTTTAAGTGTTGGTTGCTGAGACACACCCTCAAGGTGGATAGACTCTGAAAGAACAATATTGGTTTGATCTTCAGAAAAATCAATCAAAGTCATTCCTCCCATATCATAGGGTTTCTCACTTGCAATTTCAGTCATCATAGAAGACCTTTCAGCATCATCAATCACAGTTCCTGAGTCATCCAACCTCTGACTAGATGGTTCTTGTGTTGCAGTGGCTGTGATATGATCTATTCTACTATTCACCACTGGTGCAATAGTATCTTCTGTTGGCTGCTTCCCTCTATCAACTACCTCCTCTTGTTCACCTTGAGCTGAAGCATCTTCAACAATGACATCCTTGTCAAATAGATATGCATGAAGTGATTGAAGTGCAACATGCTTAGGAAGTCCAAATTTCTTGTGTAACTCCTTTCTGACTGATACATAGAAATATGTCTTCATTAAATCAAGCCTTTGATGTAACAGTCCATATTCTTCAGGAAATGAAAGTTTAGGAACTCTTTCAATAAAAAAATCTAGAACAGGCCTGGAAAGCTTCACTTTCAGAGAAATAAGTTCCATAGCCAGTCTATATGTCAATGTAGTTTCCCATGAAGAATCAAGATCCAGATCTCTCTTGCCAGATACTGACTTGGATATAGCATTATTTGTAGAGACCTGCATAATGTTAGTTGGACTTGACACTGTGTGTGTACGTGACAAATGAATCTTTCTCCTTATTCTCCTAGTATAGTGAGCAACAGATTTATCTTGAGAAGACTCAAGAGGTGTAGACACAGAAGTGATCTTGGGATGAGATCCTTTTTCAATTGACACAGTCTTTTGAGAGACAGTATCTAGTAACTGTTTTCCCTTTTTAAGAACTACATCCTTTTGGGAGACTACAGCCTGGCTGTGACTAGGTGTTCTGTCTCTTTGTCCTAGCTTAGAAAGTTGAATTGCAGCCTTCAATTCTGCTCTCTCAGCAAGAGATATATTATCATCATCTTCACTAGAACTACTACTTGAAATAACAAATCTTCTCTTCCTTACAACTGATGTCTTTTGAGAAACACCAGAGGTTGGCTTCTTTGAAACAATAGGCTGTGGATCAAAATTCGGTTCTAGAATTGTTTCAGAGACTGTAATGTTTTTGGCTACTTGGGTAGACACCGGGGGGTTCTCCTCCAATTGAGATTCCTGAGTCATTTCACCACCAAAGAAAGAAGAATTATAGATAGTAGGAAGATGAGTTCTTAGAAGTACTTGAACATGATTTGGATAGTGTAATGCAGGTATTTCATCTAGATTCTTTTCACTATCCTTCTTTGTAATGTCAGAGAAAATTCTCTTTTGCTGTACATAAGAAGAAACACAATACTCTCTACCAAATCTAGCTTCACCATCAGGAATGAAATGGTTAATAAACAGTTGCATGAATCTGTGATAATAAACCATATTCCTGTCATGATCTCTTGACCCAAGTTTAATACACATCTGATTTAAGATAATGTGACCAAAATTAATTACTCTGTTATACAGCAAAGCATATGCAATATGTGATGTAACAGCTGTAATTTGTTGAAAAGAACTACATTTACCAGTAAAACATTTAGCAATTTGATCAAAGAAGAAAGACTATTCTTTCCTAAGAAAAGATCTATTTAATTGGCTCATGTTATCTAGAGGTCCATTATAACCTAATTTAGATAACATAGTTCTCACATCATCATCAGATGGTACATTCTCAAAATTTGTACTAACAGGTAAGCGAAGTACTGAATTAACAACAGATTCAGTAAGATCAAATGAGTCTTGTCCTAAGTGTAGAACAATCTTACCTGATTGACTCTGAGTAGAATCAATTACCTCAGCATTCTCCCAAGCTTGTGAAACAGCTACTTGATTAATTTGTGGAGATGCTGTCAAGACATAGCTTAATGGTCCTTTTGCCATAAAGTCCATTATCAGGTGAAAATCAGGTGACACCCCTTCCTTGTTGGTGATAGCTGCAACATGATTGTTCATCATAAAATCAAAGTCACCAAACTTGAAAGCTACTGATTTGGGTAGTCTTCTTTGAGTTGCCATTTTGATCTGAAAAGAACTTAAGAAATCTTTGAAATTGATTAGTGATTTTGAGAACTCGAGAGTGTTTTTGCTTTAGAGAATGAAGTTAGAGAAAGCAATTACACGATTAAAGTGTCAAAATAATTATATTTCAAAAATCCTTCAGACCCATTATCCCACGTTGACACGTAGGTTGACAGGTGTCAGTCCCTGAAAAATGCAGTTACCCATGACTTTTGGAAAATAAAATCCAAAAATAATTTCAAGTAAATAAGTCAAGGTAAAATCAAGATAAAAATCAATACTGATCAGCTTCCTTTTGTCTTCTCATCAGGATAATCACATGATTCAATGTGATTTTTGAATAAAAAGAATTACTAATCCTGATATGAACACACTTGTATTCCTGATCTATTTCATCCTGATTCCAGAGACTAAATGGAGTTTCCACATGACATATTCTTTTACCTGTAAAAGAAATAACAAAATCAATTGGTTAAATTCATTTAATATTTCTTGAAAATACAAGAAATACAGTCACACATAATTATGACTGAATGCATTGATATCTCCCAAATGATTGTTCAGCTTCCCACGTCTTCCCATAAAGAAACCGACGCCTTATGCCATTCTCCAAAACCTTTTCATTCTTTTCTCTTTCCATCATGGCTTTCAACCGAAATCTTCATATGAACCCTAGCTTTTGGTTCATTACCACTGAGAAGTTCTTTACTCTTGATAATCAGGAGCAAGTGAACTATCTCTTAGAAGAGATGACTTTTCTCATCAAGTCAAATATGGTTAATCTTAACCCAGATGATTTCCACGAATCTCCTCTAAAACATCTATCAGTTGGATACAATCCTCCTCTAATCTCTTCACTCCTTGAGGATGAAGAATTTGGTGAATAGTCTGGGGTTGATCTTGATGGAGATGCTATTCATCTTCTTCAATAATCATGAAGATGAGTCAGCTGCTTTCATTCAAGTCGCCCAGACAAGAAATCCAATCTTGAGATGCTCCTTGTCCTGAAGTCGATCGTTGAGGATTGAAGTAGCAACAACTTTAGACAAGAATAGAATTATCAGTAGAAGTTAGACAAAAAGAAGAATTGTATTTCATTTCCATGTATGTAATGCGTTTGATTAATGAAAATACAAGTTTTCTTAATATCTACTTGTCTATCGTTGTTTATTGACTCACATGAATAATGACATAAATTATCAGTATGCATGTAATAACACTTGCTAACATAGACTTAACAAAACTCAGAATTGAACCATTAAATAACATGAACTTCAGAATTTGAAACAGTAAGACGCACAAATTTCACAATCCTGATACTGACGATACAATCCTGATGTCAATACTGATGACGTCAGCACACTGATAGCAATCTTGATGTTTATTAACAAGTCTATCATACTGTAAATTATCAAAGTAAAGTGTTACAGCTTAAGCATTTAACCATCAAGTATAGATCCTAACAAAATATCAAGTCTATAAGCTGAAACAACATACCTTGCTACTTTTGCAGATGTTAAAGATCTAAAAATTTAACATTCCTAACTCACTAACCAATCTAATGAATGTGGCCTCATCAAGTGGTTTAGTTAGAATATCTGCAAGCTGTTTGTCAGTAGGAACAAAATGGAGTTCCACAGTACCATTTTCAATATGTTCTCTAATAAAATGATACCTGACATCAATATGCTTAGTCCTTGAGTGTTGAACTGGATTTTCTGCAATTTTGATAGCACTACTATTATCACAAAACATAGGAATATTACTAAGTGTCATACCATAATCCATCAACTGATTTCGTATCCAAAGGAGTTGAGCACAACAACGGCCTGCTGCAATGTATTCAGCTCCTGCAGTTGAGGTTGAAACTGATTGCTGCTTCTTGCTTGCCCAAGAAATCAATCTGTTTCCCAAGAATTGACATGTACCTTTAGTGCTTTTCCTGTCTATTTTACACCCTGCATAATCAGAGTCTGAATAGCCAATTAGGGAGAAATCAGATTCTCTTGGATATCACAAACCAAGATTTGGAGTTCCCTTGAGATATCTAAAAATTCTCTTCACAGCAATTAAATGAGATTCCTTAGGATCACTTTGGAATCTAGCACATAAACAGGTAGAGAACATTATATCTGGTCTACTTGCAGTTAAATATAACAGTGAACCAATCATGCCTCTATAGCTAGTGTTATCAACACTCTTTCCCTTAGGATCAGAGTCTAGCTTAGTGGCTGTTGCCATGGGTGTCTTTGCAATTGCACAATTTTGAAAGTCAAACCTTTTAAAAGATCTTTGATATACTTTGACTGATTAAGAAAATACCAGTCTCAGTCTGTTTGACCTGTAAGCCTAAAAAGTAATTTAGTTCACCCATCATGCTCATCTGATATTTAGACTGCATAAGCTTGCTAAACTTAGCACATAACTTTTCATTAGTAGAACCAAATATAGTATCATCAACATAAACTTGAACTAAAAGCATATCACCTTTTACCTTTCTAAAGAATAGAGTTTTGTCAATTGTACCTCTTGTGAAGCCATTTTCAAGAAGAAATTTAGACAAAGTCTCATACCATGCTCTTGGTGCCTGCTTCAGTCCATCTAGTGCCTTGTCAAGTTTGTAGACATGATTTGGAAACTTTGGATCAACAAAACCAGGTGGTTGTTCCACATACACTTCCTCATCAAGCTTGCCATTTAGAAAAGCACTCTTTACATCCATCTGGTATACCTTGAATTTTGAATGAGCTGCAAATGTAAGAAACATTCTGATTGCTTCCAATCTTGCTACTGGTGCAAAGGTTTCATCATAGTCAATTCCTTCTTCCTGAGAATAACCCTTGGCTACCAGTCTTGCTTTGTTTATTACAATCATACCAGATTCATCTAGCTTGTTTCTGAAAACCCATTTAGCACCAACAATAGATCTATCTTTAGGTCTTGGTACCAGTTTCCAAACTTTGTTCCTCTCAAATCAAACTCATTCAATTCTTCCAGCATTGCTATTACCCAATCAGGATCCTGTAAGGCTTCTTCAACCTTCTTAGGTTCATTCTTTGAGAGAAAACAACTGTACAAGCATTCATTTTGAATTGATCTTCTAGTTCGAAAACCACTATTTGGATCACCAATTATCAAATCCTCAGTATGATCCTTTGTCCATTTTCTAACAGGTGGTAGATTACTCCTGCTAGACTCTCCCCCTAAGTTAGTGGTATTTCTTGTAGAAGAACTTTCTCTGCCTTCAAAAGCTCCCCCTTGATCAGTAGAATCAGTGGATTCAGTACTGCTGCTAGTTCCTGTTCTTCCTTCATTAGACTCTGAAGAATCAGTTCCTGATGAAGTAGACTCTGAAAGACTAGTCTGATCCTGACCAGTCCTGTGTTCTCCTTGATTGAATTGCTCCCCCTCAACAGTAGCATTCCTTTGAGAAGCAATAGAGATTTCCTCTGGAGAACCTTCATCATCGCTGGAGGGAATCTCAGAATACTTAAGATTTTCAAATTCCATATTGTCATGACTTTCATCAGTTTGTAAAATTCCAAACTTCTTATCATCAAATGCAATGTGAATTGATTCCATAACAATGTGAGTTCTGAGATTGTATACTTTGAAGGCCTTTGATGCTGAATATCCTAGAAAGATTGCTTCATCCGATTTGGCTTCAAATTTCCCAAGTTGTTCTGGATGAACTTTCAGGACATAGCATTTGCATCCAAAGATGTGAAAGTATTTCACACTTGGTTTCTTTCCTTTGATCATCTCATAGGGAGTCTTACCATGACCATTTACCAAGGTACAGTTTTGAGTGAAACATGCAGTGTTGATAGCTTCTGCCCAGAAATAGGTTGGAAGCTTTGCATCTGCAAGCATGGTTCTTGCCGCCTCTATGAGAGTTCTGTTCTTTATTTCTACTACACCATTCTGCTGAGGTGTTCCAGGTGCAGAAAACTGTTGAGTAATTCCACTGTCTGCACAATACTCCTCCATTGTAGAATTCTTGAATTCTGTACCATTGTCACTTCTGAGCACTTTGACCTTGTACTCAGAGCTATTTTGAATATTCTTGACAAGTTCAATGATTTGTTGAGGAGCTTCATCCTTGTTGTGTAGAAAGAATACCCACGTGAACCTTGTGTAGTCATCCACTATAACTAGAGCATATCTTTTCTTATTAATAGACATAATGTTTACTGGACCAAATAAATCAAGATGCAGCATGTGAAATGGTTCAGTCATTGAATTTTCTGTCTTGCTCATGAAAGTGGTTCTTCTTTGTTTACCAAGCTGACAAGCATCACAAAGTCCATCTTGCACATAGTTTGCCTGAGGTAGGCCTCTCACCAGATGATGCTTAACAAGTTGATTAAGCTTCTTGAAGTTAAGATGTGAGAGCTTCTTGTGCCAGTTCCAGCTTTCATCATTTCATGCCTTGCTGTAAAGACATCTGATAGTTCCTTTAGATGTGTCACTCAAGCTGGCTTCATATATGTTACCATGTCTCTGACCAGTCAGAACAATGTCTCCATTCTTCATATTCAAGATTTTACATCCCTTACTGTCAAAGATTGATTGGTAACCCTTATCACCCAGTTGACTTATGCTTAAAAGTGTGTGTTTCAAGCCTTCAACCAGTGCTACATTTTCTATGATGACATTCCCCAAAATAATTGAGCCATATCCCAGAGTTTCTCCTTCGTTGCCATCTCCAAAGGATATTACTGGGCCAGCTTTCCTCTCAAACTTTGTAAGCAGGGACTTCTTTCCAGTCATATGTCCAGAGCATCCACTGTCCAAGATAATTGAATGCTTCTTTCCAGTGCCCTGCAAAAAAAAAGTAGCTAGTTAGAATTTTTTAGGACCCAACTTTGATTGGATCCTTTCTTACTAACTTTTGAACCAACAGGCTTTGAAGATTTTGCTTTTTGATTGACCTGTTGCAGAGTCAACCTTAGACTTAGATTTCACAAACTGTTTGTCACTAGGAGTTTCAAATTTCAGAGAATAATAGTCATAATACAGTTCATGATATTCCTTACACATATAAATGGAATGAAGTAAACTACCACAATGATAACAGGGTTCTTGTGGTTGGTATTGAATTATCTGAGTCTTGGGGAATCTGGACTCAGTTTTCCAAGAAGGTTTTTTATTGCAGTCTAGGGCTAAATGATTATGATTTCCACATTTATAGCATTTCTTCCTAGGTGCATCAGGTACATTCTTGTAATTATTCTCTTTGTTAATACCTTCTTTTCCATTCCTATTTCTTCTAATCTTGCTAGACTCTGAAATACTTTCTAGTCTCTGTTTCAACTGAGACTTAGACAGAAAACCTATGTTGACATTCTTAGGTTTTTCTAACACTCTTTCATCTAAATTTCCATTGTTAATTCTTTTGTGCACAACTGGGGTACCTTTAGAATCAACAAATTTAACATGTTTAGGTTCAGAAACTATCTTCTTACCTTCAGACTTAGATGTGCTAGCTTCAGTTTTTCTATCATCATTGACAATAGCTACAGTATCTTCTTGCCTAGCCTTATCAAAACCTAAACCATTAACTTTACCCAAAATTTGATTTTCAATGATTTCTTGAGTCTTTTTACCAGAATTGTTAATGGTTTTAATCACATCTCTCTCTTCCTCTAGTTCTTTTCTGACATAGTCATAAGCCGCAAGAATAACACCATAATCATGCTTAGCTTTATCAGAACTTAACTTATATTCTTCCATTTGAATTAACTCAGATTCAAGAAAATTATTTATACTAACTAATTCATCATTCTTAGCCTTGAGTTCATCTTTTTCACTAGCAAGAATTTTGAAATTAGTCATAAGATTCTTAAACTCAACATGAATAGATCTAATATCATCAGAATCTAAGCTATCAAACGAATCAAGAGAGTGAAGTGATACCTTAACAGAAGATGAAGAAGTTTTCTTTGGATATCCAGGCTTGTCTGAAGCACTTGCCATCAATGCAATGTTGTCATAATCCAATTCATCTTCAGAATCACTGGAGTCTGCCCAATCCTTCTGTGTGACCATGAGTGCATTACCCTTCCCTGAATTCCTAGGCTTCTTGCACTCACTAGCAAAGTGTCCAAGCTCACAGCAGTTAAAGCACTTGATCTTGGCTTTATCAAGCTTGATAATTGTACTCTTGCCTTTGTCATTCTTCTTCTCCTCTTTCTTCTGAAAAGAGCCTTTTCTAAATATTCTCCTGTTGAATCTTCCTTTCTTGAAAGCTTTAGCAAACATAGCAAAGAGTTCTTGCATCTCTGATTCAGAATCATTATCTTCAGAGTCTATATCTGTAGTCTCTGACTCAGAACTTTCTTTGTTGTTCTTTTTCCTCAAGTCTCTTTCAGTAGATTCAGAATTTTCTTCTAGAAGCTTCTTTGATTCAGATTGAGCGGTGCGTGCAACAGATTTCATATTTCCTACACTCCTGCTCTTTTTCTGCTGCCTGTCAAGTTCATAAGCTCTCAATTTTCCATAAACTGCTTCTAATGATATCTCATCAAGATCATTAGCTTCCTCAATTGCAGATATCTTCTCATTGTAGAAATCAGGAAGAGCTTTCATGAACTTCGTATTCATATCCTCCAAGTCATAATATTTACCATGCATGGCCATCTCATTGATGAGTTTAGTAAACCTATCAAAGGTGTCAGTAAGTGACTCACCAGACTTGGATTCAAAGTACTCATACTGTTGTATGAGAAGTGTCCTCATATTCTTCCTGACAGGTTTCGTTCCTTCACAGTGAACCTTTAGATTGTCCCATATCTCCTTAGCAGTTTTACACGAGAGAACATAGTTAGTGAGAACAGAATCAAGACTGTTGAATAGTATGTTTCTCACTTTAGCATCCTTAAGAACGTTCTCCTTTTCCTTATCTGTCCATTCAGATTTAAGCTTCTCTGTTGTATGTTCTGGAACAACTTTTCCTTCGACAGTTGCTTGAGGTACAAGCCTTATTGGAACAAAAGGCCCATCTCTGATTCTGTCAAGATAATCAGGATCTGTTGCTTCCAAGTGATGCAACATCTTCACATCCCATAGAGTATATTCGTTTCTCTTGAGCATAGGGATCTTAGTATTACCATCCTTGTAACCAGACATGATTGCAGATCTTTATGATTATTCGAAATCAACCTGCTCTGATACCAATTGTTAACTCGAATAACTTGTAGAAGGGGGGGTTGAATACAAGTTATATAATCGTGTCTCATTTTTGCTTGATTATATGAACAAGAATAAACGAATGAATCAAACTTTCTTTGTATTAAAATAATCAAATACAAACTCTACCAAAGGTGTACAATACCTTTAGCAGCTGCTTACAATACAAATCTCTCTCTCTGTTAGTTTCGAACTCTCGAATACAAATCTTACGAACTCACTCGCTCACACACTCCTTTTTTACAATGATATAGAGAGAGTATTTATATTGCTACCTATCAACTAATAACAGAATTATAATCTATCAATGACAATGTTCTGCCGTCCAGTTGATAGTTTCCATCAATAGAGAATTCGTTTCCTTCACGATATCTTCTTGCTTGTTTTCCAAAACAAAGATCTTGTTTTATAGCACTTGCCAGTTTCTGTAGCATCCATAATGACATCATCAGTAACACGACTGACATCATCAGTAACACGACTGATATCAGGATTTCCCATTGCATCAGGATCTGATTATCCCATCAGTATTTGATCAGGATCTGATTTACTGTATCAGGATCTGCTCCTCTGTTCCTGACATGTAGTCCCCGATACACTGTTCCTGACATGTAGTCTCTGACGCACTGTTCCTGACTAAATTCTACAGATTACTGTTTAACACATATATCCTATACAAAGTTCTAAATTCTTTATAAGATCAGGATATACAAGAAGTATTAGCAAAATTCTATTCTTAACATCACAACTTATGAATTATTCCTAACATGTCCCACATCCTTGTGAAACCTACAATACCGATCCTTATTTCGCTTTGAGGGGTCACCCCTAAGTGGCTTCGGCAATCGAAAGTCCTTATCCTTCTTGATCTCTAACAAGATCTAACTCCTAGGAGTATTCAACCTTACATATTCAGAAAATCTTGGTCCCAGACTCTTCTTAGGTGTAGAGTCAGAGTCTTTGCTAGTTCGGGGATATTTGTCCCTAGCGTCGTTGTAACGCCCCCCAACTTCCCAATACTGAAAATATACTTTTTATAATAAAATAGACTTTGATACAGGGGAATTTTAGAAAATTTCGGCATGAAGTATTTGTAAATCGGATTATCCACATGCATTCCAACCCAAACCAGATTCCAATTAACAATTACAAATAAAACTTAATACACCAACGATTCCTCACCGAGGATCGATTCCAGGTTATGGTATGAAACTATAATCTACACTATACAAATTATTACAACTTCTACCTCTGATCCAAATACAAACCTCTATATCACTTAATCAATAGCGCAATCCAAATAGTATATGCCTGTGCTGGCTCTGTAACTAACCTTTGAAAAATACACCATCGCTATCATTTGAATTATAACTCGCAGGTATCCAACTCCTTAACCCTAACTGAAAGGGAAGGTAAAACAAAGCAAGAGTGAACCAACAACGCTCAGCAAGTTAATAATATAGTGAAACAATAATATTTTAATGATTCATTGATGGACAATACCAATGACGCATTTAATCTCAAGGAAAGAATGCAATTTCCATCATAGGATAACTTTCCATTTTTATCAAATCATAAATGTTGATGAGTGGATTTCGTAACAACTTTTGAGAGGTTTTTGGTGAGTTGTAAAGGCTAACGATCAACTGTTCAATGGTAAATTTTGGTTGTGTTTGTGGGGGTGAGCTGAGCTCGAGGGTGTCTCCAATAATCTCAGGTGCCTTTAGAGAGAATTAGAGAGCTAAATTCGTCTTACCCTCAAGGTGCCTACGTATCCTTTATATAGGAATCAAGCTCACGTAGTTCTAATGCTAAGCTGATTCTGCTTAACCAGCTGTATAAGGTTGTCTAGTTCGTGTTGGACTCAGGTTCCTTTAGAGTTTACCACGAACTGGTTGGCTAAGTAGAATAGAACTCGAGTTCGTACTCCATTATAATTCTGATGTCTATTAGAGACAATCTAGGATCAACTGTGTCCTAGAAGTACACTCCAATAATAAGTCTATATATGTTCTAGATGGCTTCTAGAACTTTCTATCGGTTGCTTTTAGGAACCTGGTGCTCAGGAACCTATATCTCAGGAGCCTGTTTCTCAGGAACCTCCTTATTTCGAGACCTGTTGCTCAGGAACCTCTTTATATACATCTGTACCTGCACAAATAACAAACTTGTTAGCTGGATAACTCTTCTGATGTCTTCATATGCTCTTGACTCTCTCTGTGGTTGTTGCTATGCTAACTCGAACTCTCCTACGAGGAGAAACCTGGTCCATTAGTAATCTGTTTAGCTTCCAGGCCTTCGGGAACCTCCTGATATTCATGTTTTCTTGATCATCTCTCGGTATGATGCTCATTTCTTCATGTCTGATCTTCATAGCTCATACTGGATCTATCTTCTGGCTTGTATGGATTGAACCATATGGCTTAATGGGCCTAAATTCAGCCATTGGTAATTTTGGGCACAACAACTACCCCCCGGTTCCTTGAAATCATGTAATGTGAAAGGAACCTATCTTCCTTGAAATCAATGCTAAATCATTCTCCTTAAAATACCTTACTTAGATATCCTGTATCCAAGCCTACATGAGCTAACTCTTCGTAGGAAATAGGACACAAGATATTTTCAGTTGGTATAGACTGTGTTAGCTTCCTTTCCTATAAGGAACCTGCTCTTCTGTTATTTTCTTCTGAATTTTATTCAAACTCCTTTTCTTCAAATTGCACCTCTCAAAATCAACATATAGTCTTCATTCAGCTTCTCGTGGAATCTCCTCTATCGTCTCACATTTTGACACATCTCTTTGAATTTCAAAAATTTATAAATTCGGGAGAAGATAATGGCTGACAGTAAATATCTTAAGTTATAACTCAAAATTTGAAATAACCTTATCAATTACCAAAGCTACAGTTAATGTGTGAGTTCCCAAGGTTCACACGCCTCTCACGCGTGCATCTCATCACTTACCGCTCCAGTAGTTCTCTGCCACGTGTATAGGTTGTCCCCTACTTACCTCGACTATTTAATCTCATTTCTAACTCCAGGTTCAGTTTTTACCTTTACCAAAATCTTGTGAAAAACCCTTGGAGAGAGAGGAAGGAGAAACTCGATGGTCATTCTTCCAATCCGGCTTCCCAATCACTATTTTCTTCCGATCAAGGTAAGATTCCGACTCATTTTTCTCCATTCTTTCATAATATAGAATTTATTTTCAACTATCTGCCTCCTTATGTTCTGCATGTCGAATTTTCCTTTACTTCTTGACTTTGTATGAATATACTCGTCTGTATCTGTTCTCCACACTCCATATTTTCACACACAATCATTCACTATACCTTGTTTAGTAGTTGTCTATTCGTCGATTCACGGTGGTATCGTCATAACTTTATCATGACTTTCGATTGTCTGTTCGTATCCTGTCTTCATTCATTTCGAATTGGTGTCATGGTCTAGGTATGTCTTTGTTGATGCATATCCTCTGTGTAGCTTCTTGAACAACTTGCATTGCATAGCCACGGTAGTCTAAGCGTCTCAGAACCACAATTTCTCTCTTAGAGGTCCTAAAACCTGATCTCTCTTCGTCTATTTTTTTTCAGATGTCGTCAGACTCCATCCATTCTGACAATCAATCTTCAATAAACCCCCTTCTTACTAAATCTGTTAGCAATAGGACTAGATCCAGGGTTTTAATTCCAAATGTCGATGACCCTCAAGACATCCTGCTTAAACCTCTTAACATTAATCATCAATCAAAACCTTCTATTCTAGTTGACCTAGGTGATGATTGGCCGTCTAACAGTGAAGAAGTGTCAAAACCTGAGCATGAATATGAATCCCTCATGGAACCTGATTTTCTAAATGAGGTATCTGTGGAGAGAAAAATTATACAAACAGGAGATTACACCTTTATGTGAGAATACCGACTCCATCATGACTTCAACGAAATTAGAAAAACTCTTCGAAGAATGCCCTCATCCTTCTTATCCTATAGTGGTTCCAGAACCTGGTGAGAGACCTCACAGGTTCGATGTGAAATTCCCAAAACAAGGTATCCCAAATGCTATTATCTTTGCTGCTTTCTTGAGAGTAGGTTTCCTCATGCCTATCCATCCATTTTTGAGAGAGGTGCTAGAATTTTACGAGCTGGCACCTATGCAATTAACTCCAAACTCCTATCGCTTAGCAATCAGCACATTCATATTATACTCCAGCAAATTCACAACTCCTCTGACTGCCCCTGAACTAGGTTATTTCTTTAGACTGAAAGATACTGGGAGAAGTTCTGGCTGCTTCTACCTTTCCGCCTGGCCTTGCCATCAAGGTCAGTGTATAAAAAATGTTAAACAAAACTTTGAACAATGGCCGGAGCAATTTTTATATTGCTATGACTACCCTTATATTAAGTATGAGTTCAATCGTCGACCCAATATTCCCAAGCAAACCATCTTAACTGGAGCTTGTTTGGAAAGAGCAAAAGAAATCCTGAAACTATCAGCTTCCACTAGGGATTGTATGATTCTGATGACTCTTGATAACCTAACTGCCTTAGGTTTTCTCCCTTCAAATTCTGGTATGAGCTTTCTTGTCATTATGCTCTCCCCTTTGACTGTATCTTTGTGATTACATCTATTTACTTTATTCATGTTTCTCTAATCTTGCCTTGTTTACTTATGCAGATATGGCTCCAAAAATCCCATTTTTTATAAAAAGATCCAAGAACGTGGATGAAGTTTACAAGATTGAAGATAAGGAGGTTTCGCTTGTTGCAACTCCTATTAGCCAAGTCCCTACACCTGCATCTACTCAGAGCCAGCCATCAAACTCCTCTAAGCATAAGCTAGCCCAAACTACTCTGGATCTTTCTGGAAGCTCCCAATCCCGATCCTTGAGGAAGGGTAAAGCTGTGAAGGTTGATCCAGCTATTGCTCAAAATCAGTTTAAGGATATGATTGACACCCATGTTCCTCTAGAAGCTATTTCAGGCTGGGCCAAGATGGATGTAGTGGAAGCTGTTAATGCTATGAGGTTCTCAGCAGCTCAAAATGCTTTCTTCACCCTCAGATTCTGTGACGATATTGCTGAGAAGACGTAATATGACCTCTGATTGCAGGGAGAATTTTCAAAGCTCAAAGAGGAGCTAGCTGCTACAGAGGAGAAAGTGAACCTCACCACTGCTGCTGCGAGAAGGAAAAGCTCCAGGCTCAAGTTAAAAGTCTGAACGATGAGAAGCTATCAACGTTAGAGAAGATGAATGAGCTGGAAGCTCAGGTTGATGCCTTGAACGTCGTCGCTGATGCTGCCAAATCCTCCATGCTTATACAGGAAAAGGCCAGGTATGATGAGGGCTACAATGAAGTTGTTCGTGATTATATGTGCTCCATGTGGGAGAAAATGCCTGAGTTAAACTGGTCTCTCCTAGGCGAGGATGTGGTGGGAATGATCAATGACTTCGAGAAGGAAGCTGTGGTTCCACAAGACCCTGTACCTCCCATTATTACGGTTGAGAGGCCTTCGGGTTCAGTTCCCGTGGCTGCAGAGGTTCTTGCTATTGAAGCTATTCAACCTACCCTTCCAACTCCTCCGATCATTGAAGATTCTGACAAAGTACCGTCTGCTTAAGCTTGCATGAATCCTATTAAACTTTTGATAACTTTGAATGAGGTTGCGGGCCCCTCGTAGTGCCTCGCATAATGTATCCTTAAATTGGTTTCTATGGCCTTCGTGCCTTTAACTCTGGGTTTATCTTTTCCTGGGTCATCATACCCATAACTTTTACCTCCAGTTTCCAATGATAATTATCTACTTTTGCTATACCTTTTGTCTTGCACTTACCCATATACGCATACTTAGTTTCTCCCTTGTGCCTTAACTAAACACTGTGCACTTTTTCCTTAAACTCCACAAGATATTTCTCTGTTATGCATCTTAAAAATTACTTAGTGTCCATATTTATGCATTCAAGCTTACGTGGGCTAACCCTTTGTAAGAAACAGAATACATTCATACTTTCACTTATAATTTTTTTTAAAACAAATGTAATCAAATCTTAACAATGTCATAGCAACTTACTTGCAAGCTCAAAACCTCTTTCTTTATACTTCGAGCAATGTTTTCAAAACCATAATCTGCAACATAACCTCTCCTTATACCTTCCTAACTTATATCTTCAAATAACAAAACCAGGTCCACTATGTATAACCATTTACAATTATTAATCCTGAAAAGTAAAACAAGAAACATAAAAATAGAAAATAGTTAGTGTTAGTAAACTAATCCTGTTAAGTACAGGCCAACTCTAGGAAAGGTCACCTGCTTGGTTCCCAATCCTAACAATCTAGGTTCCAAAATGCCAATCTAGGTTCCATGTTGGTTCCTCTTGCTCGAGGTGACTCTAGGAACCTGTGCGTCATTCTGGGAGTCCACACAGATTCCCCTTCTTTATGCACCTGTCTCGGCTCTGCATAAAGGGGAAGCTTATATCCCCCTTAAGGAGTGATATGCCGTCTGGGTTCCATACCATTTCCTTCTTCTTCATGTGTCATGCTGGACATCTTATGAAGGTAAATGCTAAGAAACTGAGTCCCTTCTTCCCATGTGCCAGAGGCGGCTCCACATGAGGGAGAGCTTATTAGGCTTCTCTTTAAGAACAAGTGTGCCGGTCTAGGCTCCATACAAGTTCCCACTTCCTCTCGTTCCAGAGGCGGCTCCACGGAGGGGTGAGACATATAGTCTGAGGTTCCTGTATGCCAGTCTCGGCTCCATACAGGTTCCTTTAAGATGCCTTTCATCAGGGCTTCAGGTGCCTCTCAACAGGGCTTATTAATCATATGCTCAAGGAATCTGAGACTTTTAGCTAAAATGTCTTGCTCAGTCAGCTGAGGCTTCTCAAACTTGCTCCGGAAGCTGCCCGAGGCTTAATTCAGTGCTTGCTCAGGAAGCTGCCCGAGGATTAATTGTCAAATACTTGCTCAGGAAGCTGCCTGAGGCTTAATACCTGCTCAGGAAGCTACATGAGCCTTAATACTTGCTCAGGAAGCTGCCTGAGACTTAAATCTTGCTCAGGAAGCTGCCTGAGGCTTAATACTTGCTCAGGAAGCTGCATAAGTCTTAATTCAATACTTGCTCAGGAAGCTTCCCGAGGCTTAATACTTGCTCAGGAAGCTGCCTGAGGCTTAATACTTATCAATCAATCATATTCTACCCTTTCTGTCTGCATTCTGTCAAATCATACTCATACTTCATGAATACTATCAAAGCTGCAGGTTACCTTAACCACAGGTTCCTGTTTCATAATACAAGTACTAAAACAAGCACTTCAAAAGTTTCAAATTAGCATGTGAAATAGCAAATCAATTATGCACAATACTGTCTAAGTAGGAATGCTAACCCCCAGTTCTTTTGGGTAATTATCGTTACGTAAAAGAACTATTATAAAGCAATAATCTGTAATCAAATAATTCAACATAGAGCTATCAATGCTCAATACTAACACTGTCTTGCAAATAGGGAGGTTCACATCAGTTCCCCCTGAGTACATGCATAATCAAATACTGAAATCAACAATTCTGGTCAGCTACAACTAATAAGCTGCCTTTATTCTTGGACTGAAAGAACCTTACTTTTCCTACGAAAAACATAGTAAAAGAGAGTTACTGATAGTACTTCTTGAGATGTTCTGCATTCCAAGCTCTCGGAATGAGATTCCCATCCATATCCATCAAGTGGTAAGTTCCTTCCCAAATTGCTAACTTTATCTGGTAAGGGCCTTCCCAATTCGCTCCAAAGGCTCCATGTGTGAGAACCTTGGTATTAGGCATGACTTTTCTCAAAACTAGGTCTCCAACTTTAAAAGGTCTTGCTTTCACCTTTCTGTTGTAGTATCTTCGAACTCTTTGCTGATAATCTACTAACTTCATCTGAGAATCTGCTCTCAACTCTTCAACCATGTCTAGGTAGAGTCTGTGATTGACCTTATTATTCTCGGGGTCATAATGCTTTCTTCTCAAGGAACCTGTGCCAACTTCTACAGGTACCATAGCTTCACAACCATAAGTGATGGTAAAAGGAGACTCATCAGTTGTAGTTCTAGGGGTGGTGTTATACGACCACAAAACTCCAGGAAGCTCCTCTGGCCAGCTTCCTTTCTTCTCTTCAAGCCTGGTCTTCAAAGTGTGCTTGATAATCTTGTTTACAGGTTCAGTCTGTCCATTGCTCTGTGGATAATACACTGCTGAGAATGCTTTCTGAATTCCAAACTGCTCACACAATCCTTTAAGCTCTTTGCTCTCAAACTGCTTCCTATTATCAGAAATCAGCTTCTGGGGAATACCAAACCTGCAAACAATAGCTCAAAAAACAAATTCAGTTAGTTTGGAGGATGTGATCTTAGCAAGTGGTTCTGCTTCTGCCCACTTTGTGAAGTAATCAACTGTAACTACTGCATATTTTACTCATCCCTTTCCTGTTGGGAGCTCTCCAATGAGGTCTATCCCCCAAACGGCGAATGGCGAAGGGCTGACAATCTGCTTGATAGGTGCTACAGGCCTGCTATCAAAATTTACAAACTTCTGACAATTGCTACATGCCTGAACAAACTTATGAGCATCTGCTTTGAGGGTTGTCCAATAATATCCTTGTCGAAGGACCTTCATGGCTAAAGAACTACCCCCCAAGTGATTTCCACATACTCCCTCGTGTATTTCTTCGAGGATATATCTACACTGTTCTCCTGCTACACACTTGAGCAAAGGCTGATTGAATCCTCGCTTGTATAGGATTCCATCATAAATCACATACTTGGCAGCATGATACTTCAGCTTCCGAGCTTCATCCTGATTAGGAGGTACCTCTCCTGTAGCCAAGTAACTATAGATTGGAGTTATCCATGAATCTTTGACTGGGAATTCAATGTCCATAACCTCCTCTCTAAAAACACTAGGTTGTTCCTGAATCTGGAGTGGAATTACGCCCAACAGCGTTGACTCTCTATGTGAGCCCAATTTAGCTAATGCATCTGCATTGGTATTCTTTCTTCGTGGTATCTGATCTAACTTCACTTCTCTGAACTTTGCAAGCAGCTCCTGAGAGTACCTCAAATACAAGTCTGTTCGTGGACCTCTCGCCTGGAAACCTCCACGAATCTGCCAAACTACTAACATCGAGTCACTGAACACTCTGATATTCTCCACTTTCATCTCCAAAGCTAGCTTGAGTCCTGCAATCAACGCCTCATACTCTGCATCGTTGTTAGTAGCTCTAAAAGTAAAATGAATTGAACTATGAAGTCTGTGTCCTTCTGGGCTAACTAGTTCTATGCCTGCTCCAGCTCCATTGCTATTAGCAGCTCCATCCACATATAGTGTCCCCCACGGTGCACAATTATCATCTTCTATCTGCTCTTTTATCAACTCTCTTGGTTCCCCCTGACCAGTAACCTCCACATGAGGTGGAAACTCAATTAAAAAGCCTGCTAAATCTTGAGCCTTGATCGTTGTCTTTGGCTTGTACTCTATATCAAACTGTCCCAACTCCACAGTCCATTTCAACATTCTGCCTGAAGTTTCTGGCCTGTGCATCACTTGTCTAAGTGGATATGAGGTCCTCACTTCTATCTTATGAGCCTGAAAATAAGGTCGTAGATTCTTGGAAGCTAGAACCAAGGCATAAACCAGTTTCTCCATTCCTGTGTACCTTGTTTCTACATCAAGCAACCTCTTACTGACATAGTAGATTGGGCTTTGCTGTCCATCTTCTTCTCGAACAAGGACTGCACTGATAGAATACTCTGACACAGCTAGGTAAAGTATCAATGTCTCTCCGTCTACTGGTTTTGATAACAGCGGAGGGCTTCCTAAATGCCTAGTATATCATCTACATATACCTTCATGGTATTAGCAATTTTGCTCTTTAAACATCATGTTTACTAGCCGTTGATATGTGGATCCAGCATTAATCAATCCAAATGGCATACATACATAGCAATAAAGACCTCTATCCGTAATAAAAGAAGTATGTTCCTGATCAGGTTCATACATAGGGATCTGATTGTAACCTGAATATGCATCCATGAAGCTGAGTAGAGCATATCCAGCTGTTGCATCCACTAGCTGATCAATTCATGCTAGTAGGAAGCTGTCCTTCGGGCATGCTTTGTTGAGGTCTGTGAAGTCCACACAGGTTCTCCATTTTCCATTAGGTTTCTTCACCAAGACATGATTCGTTAACCATAGAGGATAGAAAGATTGAAAGGCATATGACTCAGCCTATTTGTATTTCGAGGATACAACTCAACTTAAATTAGATTATAATAAGTAATTAATGGTAACCGTCACAGGAATCTCAGATATTGATATCTGTCAGAAGAAAGAAGAATGTCAATCTATAGTTTTGATGTTTTACACCGAAAGAAGATTCAGACAACTGATCAAGCCTTGGTGTAGCATTAATGTAATTGGATTTTATTTGCAGTGACAAGAGATTCTATGGAGACAGCATCAGTACAAGAGGAATTAAAGTGTGTTGAGAAAGTACATGGATCACAACTGAGAGTCAAAGTGAAGAATAGAAATTGGAGTTAGTCGTTCATGAACCAGACAGTACATCGAACATCAACAATTATCCAGTGGAAATTATTCATTACTAACAGTGGTTCATTGAGGTAAATTAAGTATTTATTGATTTTAATTAGTTCACCTTTAATTGATATAAATCCTTATAGTTTATTTAATTAATGAATTAATTCTAAAAGAATTAATTTATTTATTAAATTACTTATTGTGTCAATTAAGTCTGAATTAATTAATTAATCATTAAATAATTAATAAGGTTTCTATGACATAAAAGAATAAATGTGAAAAGCTGAGATTATGTCATATTGAAATATAGCTGCACAGATTATGTCATGTTGACAGAAAACGTGAGGTTTATGTCATTCTGAGCTGAAGATCAGATTATGTCATGATCAGATTATGTCATACCGAATTCTGAGTTATGTCATGACAAGGTTTTTGTCATACCGAGCTAATCAGATTATGTCATGATCAGATTATGTCATACCGAATTCTGAGAGTATGTCATACCGAATTATGAAGTTATGTCATGACAAGGTTTTTGTCATACCGAGCTAATCAGATTATGTCATGATCAGATTATGTCATACCGAATTCTGAGAGTATGTCATACCGAATTATGAAGTTATGTCATGACAAGGTTTTTGTCATACCGAGCTACTCAAGTTATGTCATGACAAGGTTTTTGTCATACCGAGATATACCAGTTATGACATGGAACAAATTATGTCATGGTGGCAGCAAATATCTGAATTTTCTATAAAATGGACAGAAACCAACAGAAGAAAAAGAGACACACGGATAGAAAATTGAAGAACACCCAAGCATCAAATTCTCTCAACTTCTACACACCTGCCCAAGCTTTAATTTACACAATAAATTTATTTCAAGCTCTTTGTAATATCTAATCCGCTGGAACTTGTTTATTGATCACTTTTGTACTACTAGCGAATTAAGTTTCCTAGTTCTAGATTTGATATCTTGATTTTTATTAACTAAATTAGAAAAGTTAATGTTGAATTTTCTAATTAGTTATTAATTACTTGATAATCATTTGTATTGATTTTGTAACACCCATCAAGTTAATATATTGTTATATTCAACTTGAAAATTTGTGTTATATTATTCCGCACAAATTATTCGTTTAAGTGAAAATTGTTTAACGAATAAATTTGGAGAAAATGATATAGATTGTATTCAACCCCCCCTTCTACAATCTTATTGGACCTAACAATTGGTATCAAAGCCTATTGATTGATACACAAATCAAGATCCTAATTTTACTCAATCAAAAATCAAGCTCGAATTTTTAACTCTCTTAAAAATTCATCATGTCAGCCAAAGGCAATGTTAAAATTCCTATCTTTAATAAAGATAACTATGACATGTGGAAAAAAAAATGGAGTTATTTCTTGATGTAGCAAATCCAAGATTCTTGTGGGTTTTGAAAAATGGACCAGTAATTCCTATCCAACATGATGCTGAAACTGTTACAAATGGAGTTGTGACAATACCTGCAAAATCCTATCCAAAGGACCCTAAGAACTTTATCGCTGAAGAAAAAGAGGAAGCTGGATTGGATAAAAATTTGAGACTCATTTTATTAGATTCCCTAGATGCTGTAATGTATAGCCATGTAAGGAATTGTAAAACTGCTAAGCACATCTGGGAAACTATTGAGATCATTAATGAAGGGACTGATGAAGTCAAGGAAAATATACTTCAAATTTTGACCTCTGAATATGAACACTTTAGAGCTGGCCCTAATGAAGGCATTCAGGAAGTGTTCGAAAGGTATAACAAAATAATCAACAACTTGCAAGTTCATGGCAAGCAATATACCCAGAAGGAGATCAACATGAAGTTTTTACTGACTATGCCTACTCACTTAGAGCATAGAATCACCGCCATCAGAGAATCTAGAGATTTAACTAAGATTGCTCTTGAAAGGCTGTTTGGTGTTCTGAAAACATATGAATTAGAACAAGTACAGCAGAAGGAATTCTCTGGCAAAGGCAGAATGGCAAATTCTTCTACAGCTCTAGTAGTTGAGGTTCCTAAGGAAGTGGAAGCTAAAGTTGTTCAACCTAATAGCTTCAACAAGGAACAAACTGAAGTGGAACATGGCCAAACACTAGCTACTCAGGATGGTGGAGAATTTTATTCACTTGAAGAGCTGGATCAATTGGAAGATGAATCTATGGCGATGATGGTGAGACAATTTAGTAACTCAGATTCAGAAGAAATCCAAAGTTCAGGTTTAAGCAAAATAACAGATTTCAGAGAGGAGGTTCTTCATCCTCTAGTAACAGGGGAGGTTACAAAACTGGAACTGTTGACAGAAGCAAGATTCGTTGCTTCAACTGTAATGAGTTGGGACACTTTGCTACTGAGTGTCAGAAACCCAAGCAAGCACAGAAGAAAGATTATGCTTCTGAAAAGAAGAAGACTAGAAGAGCTTATGTAGCTGCTGGTAAAAGATGGGATGACACAGATAGTGAAGATGAAGAATATGGAAACTTTGCACTTGTGGCAAATGCTGAATCATCAACTTATTACACCACACCGGTAACTCTTACTGATACTGAGTTAATTCATAGTTTACGTAATTGCTTGACTAATGCACAAAAAGGGTACGAGAGAATAAGTCTTGTTAACACTAAACTTGAAAATGAAGTGTTAGATTTAAAAAAGGTGCAGATTAATCAAGATAAGAATATAGAAGAAATAGCTCGACTTAACTACAGAGATAAGTCGTTAGGAGAATACATGGTAAAACAAGTTGATAGGATTGCTGATCAAGACATCAGGATTAAAGAACTTGAAACACAGATCAGGGCTTGTTATAATTCTGTTAAAGTTTCCAAAGAGTTCTTTAACAATCAAGTTGTAGAACGAACAACAGGTATAGGATATGGTTACAATGAAGCTGTTGGATCGTTGGGCATAAATTCCCCTAACCCTGTTAGTGCTAAAGAAAGGGGAATACCACATGTGCTAAAAAATGTTAAAGAACCTCTATTTAAAAAATCTGATGCTGGTCCACCAGATATTCTTTCTATGGTTATCCAAGAAGAAATGAGAAATGAGGATAGTGCTAATGGCACAGTCTTTGTTAAGGATAAATGTGTTAAGGATAAAACTGTTAAGAACACTAATACAAAGAATGTTTCATTCAAGAAAGATGTCACAGTCTTTGTTAAGGCTAAATCAGTTGACGACACTAATACAACAAATGTTTCATCCAAGAAAGATGTACCTAAAATGTCAGTCAAAGTTGTTGAATCAGCTAGTTCTTCTAGGACTGGATTAGGTGGTAATAAGTTGAAACAGAAAAATACCATGCCTATCATTGATTCTAATCATAAAGCATGTGATGTTATCAATTGTATGTCTTGTGCTTTTAACAGTATGCGTACTTATTTTAATGGTAGTTATGCATGTGTTAAACAGAATGCTCCTCGACAACACATGAACAGGAACAATAATGTTCGATCAAAGACTGCTTTTCCTCCTCAAGTTAGGAGAGAGACATTTGTACCTAAGCCTAAACAAAAGGTTACCAAGAATGTTTACCAGGTCAAATGTCCAGTCAATGACACAAGTGTTATTGCTGCTAGAGAAACATGGATACCCAAGATAAAACAAAAGATTTTCAAATCTGTTTATAAGGTTAAATGTTTATTGACTAAAGATGTTAAAATTAAAGATGTTGTTTTGCCTTATAAAGGTCAATACTTTAAATCCGCAGGACCCAATCAAATTTGGGTCCCGAAGAAGGTTTAATTCATTTGTCATTGCAGGGTGTTGAGCAGGTTGAACGAGTGACCTGGATCTTGGACAGTGGATGTTCGAGGCATATGACTGGTGAGAGAACCCTGCTGACAAATGTGGTGGAGAAGGTCGGCCCAGTAGTTACCGTTGGAGATAACAGCAAAGGTAGAACTGATGGATATGGCAGACTTGAAGCTGGAAATGTTATCATTGATGAAGTCTCTTTTGTGAAAGGACTTGAGCACAATTTTCTCAGTGTCAGTCAATTCTGTGACAAAGGTTATGAAGTTCATTTCAACAAGAAGAATTGTCTAATTTCACACAAGAGACATGAAAAGCCACAACTGACAGGAGTTAGAAAAGGCAATCTGTACGTAGCCAATATGAACTCACGAAGCACTGAATAAATCACTTGCTTCTACACTAAAGCATCTAATGATGAGAGTTGGCTATGGCACAAGAAACTTTCTCATCTTAATTTTAAGACAATGAATTCTCTGGTTAAAAGAGAGTTGGTGAGAGGTTTGCCTTCAATGGAATTCACTCAAGAAGGACTTTGTGATGCATGTCAAAAAGGCAAGCTAAAAAGGGCAAGTCACAGGAGCACTGACACATCTTCAATAACTGAACCATTACAATTACTTCATATGGATTTGTTTGGTCCAGTTAATGTGATGTCTATGTCAAGAAAGAGATATGCTCTAGTGATTGTTGATGATTTTTCAAAATACACATGGGTCCTGTTTTTGAATTCTAAAGATGAGACTCCACACTGGTGATTGATCACATCAAATTAATTGAGCGAGATTCTACGTATCCAGTGAGATCTATAAGATCAGACAATGGAACTAAATTCAAGAATGCAGTTTTAAATGACTTCTGCACTGAGAAGGGTATAACCAGACAATACTCAGCTCCAAGAACTCCTCAGCAAAATGGGGTAGTGGAAAGAAAGAATAGAACCTTGATTGAAGCTGCACGTACTATGTTAAGTGAATAAAGGCTTCCATTGTACTTTTGGGCTGAAGCTATCAATACTGCGTGCTATACCCAGAATCGAACTCTAATCAATAAAGATCAAATGAAGACACCCTATGAAATTATGGTTGATTAGAAACCATCACTCAAATACTTTCATGTATTTGGGGCAAAGTGCTTTGTGCTTAAAGAAGGTGATGATCAAGGTGGTAAATTCGATAGCAAAGCATTTGAAGCAATTTTTATTGGTTATCCAATGAGAGCATACAGGGTGTATGTGATTGATGAACAGAAGATGATGGAAAGTGTCAATGTAACATTTGATGACACTAAACTCCCTAGTATCCAAACTGAGAATCCATCTGAGAAGCTATCTTTCGATGACATGACAGATACAGATTCAGATGATGACAATGCACCTGAGATTTTTGCTGATGCTAATGACAACAATGATGATCAGGGTAATGGTGACGAAAGCAATGATAATAGTCAAAATTCCCCTGACTCTTCTAAACAATCATCATCTAGTCAACCTGGCAACAACTCAGGGGGAGACAATGAAGGGTCAACTGGACACACACAACATCACAATGAAGAACAAGGTGAATCATCAAGATCTAATCTTCCCAGACAGACTGTTTGGAATAGAGCTCATCCTTTTGAGCTAATTATTGGTGATCCAGTTGTTGGTGTAAAGACTAGAAGAGCTTTTCAGAATCAATGCAATTATTCAGGGTTTCTGTCTGAAATGGAACCTAAGAAAACTGAAGAAGCTCTTTCTGATCCTGATTGGGTGATTGCTATGCAAGACGAACTCAATCAATTTAAACAACAAGAAGTTTGGAAGCTGGTACCCAGACCTACAGACAGACCAGTAGTTGGCACAAGGTGGGTATTCAGAAACAAACTTGATGAAGATGGCACAGTGACGAGAAATAAAGCAAGACTGGTAGCAAAGGGTTACTCCCAATCTGAAGTCATTGATTATGATGAAACCTATGCTCCAGTGGCTAGACTTGAGGCCATTAGAATATTCTTGGCATTCGCAGCATTTTCAAACTTTAAAGTTTATCAAATGGATGTCAAGAGTGCTTTCTTGAATGGCAAGCTAGATGAAGAGGTTTATGTAGAACAGCCCCCTGGCTTTGAAGATCCAGATCTAATTGACTATGTCTACTTCCTTTTCAAGGCTGTCTATGGTCTTAAGCAAGCACCAAGGAAATGGTATGACACTCTCTCTGAATTTTTACTTGAAAATGATTTTGTTAGAGGTGTCATAGACAAAACTCTCTTCACAAAGAAACATAAGAATGATACAATTATAGTCCAAGTCTTTGTGGACGATATAATATTCGGGTCTACTAATGATCTCTTGTGCAAGAAATTTGCAAAGTTAATGCAGGGTAAATTTGAAATGAGCATGATGGGTGAGCTGAAGTTCTTTCTTTAATTGCAAATAAATCAAAGGACAGATGGAATATTTATCTGTCAATCCAAGTATGTCAAAGAGCTTCTCAAGAAGTATCAAATGGAGGACTCATCTTCAGCAAGAACACCATCATCTACTGCTGTCAAATTTGGAGCATGTGAAAATTCTGCCAAGGTAGATATCACAAGCTACAGAGGTATGATAGGCTCATTACTTTACCTTACTGCTAGTAGACCTGATATTATGCATGCTACGTGTTTGTGTGCAAGGTTCCAATCGGATCCTAGAGATGTTCATCTCATTGCTGTTAAACGAATTCCGAGATATCTTAAGGGTACGCCTAACTTAGGCATCTGGTACCCTAAAGATTCTGGTTTTAATCTTGTTGGATATACAGATTCAGACTATGCAGGAAGTGTTGTGGATAGAAAAAGCACATCTGGGAGTTGTCAATTTCTAGGTGGTAGACTAGTTTCCTGGTACAGCAAGAAACAACAAACAGTTTCCAACTCAACAGCTGAAGCTGAATATATAGCTGCTGGAAGCTGTTGCGCACAGATTTTGTGGATCAGGAATCAGTTGAGAGACTATGGGTTTGTACTTGATAAAATTCCTATTTTATGTGACAATACAAGTGCCATAGCAATCTCTAACAATCCTGTGCAGCACACAAGGACAAAGCATATTGACATCAGATATCATTTTATTCGAGAGCATGTCATGAATGGTACCGTGGAGTTATTTTTTGTACCTACGGAAGAACAAACAGCAGATATTTTTACTAAGTCTCTTGACGAATCCACGTTTACCAGAATTGTTGGTGAATTGGGTATGTTAAATAGTCCTAGTAATTAAACTGGTTAATATCTGAGGTTTGATCTTTAATAATTTACAAGTGATTGATATGTTAATATTTGTTATTAAAATCACTTGTATAATTATTTTATCAACTTATACTTTTGCTTGTTTCTTCTTAAATCATTGTTATTATCTTCTCTATATATTTTTAATTACTTCTTGTGTTTTTAAATTAAATCATTTTCTTTAAAAATATTTTTCTCAAATTTTACAAGCTGTAAGTTATGAGAAATCTATTTTTCTTGAAAATGTTATTATCTTAAATTCAGTTTAATTATTTTTGTTGTTTAAATAAATCATAGTTTCTTTTTGAATAATTTTCTGTATGGAAATTATTTTATTAGAAAATTTATAGATTTATTAATTCATCAGAAATAATTTTGTAAATATTTAGTATGTTATTTTATTTTATTTTAGTTGATTTGTAGTGTTTGTCCTTTTGTTATTATTGTTTGATTTCGTAAAAAGGCTAACCTATGTTTATTTCTGTGTTGTAAATAATTAATTTGTTGTAAATTATTATTTTATTAATATTTCTAATTTTTTGTAAATTATTACTTTATTTTTATTGTAGTAGTTTGTTTGTATATTAATTTCTATTTATTTTAAGTCATAATAGAATTATGTCATAATACAGTCTTACTCAGAATTTTGTCATAATCGAGTTTTATGTCATAATCGTGTGTTAGTATAAATTATGTCATAATCGTGTGTTAGTGTAAATTATGTCATATTCGGGCATTTAGTTAGAATTATGTCATATTTACATTAGTATTAGATTTATGTCATATTCGGGTAGTGGTAAGAATTATGTCATATTCAGGGATTAGTATATAACAGTAGAGTGTGTGTATTTTGTCATATCCTGTGTTTTGTCATAAACTTCTCGTGTTAAGTCACAGAAGCTATATTCATCAATACACACATATACATACACAGATAAGTCAAAATTCTGCTCGTTTTTCTTCCCGATTAAGCACTGATTTGCTTTAACTGAGTTCATTACATCGATTAAACATCCAATTGACGGTTAAATCGAAAGTTTTAGTCGAGTTTTGCAGTTCTTGTTTTCGAAAAGTCGAATTTTCGATCTGAATTTTGAGACTTTTGAGTTTGATTCTGTGAAATCTAAAAATACCTGAGTACTCGTGGTTGATTCTAGATCATAGTGTGATTTTTCCAGAATTTTTGAAGAACTTTGAAAAATTTCGAATTTTTAATTAATTATTAATTCGAAATAATTCAGTTTAATTGTTTATTTTGTTAAAATCTGGATTTTTAAAAGGGCAAAAATTGTTTAAAAAATGGCTAATTATATTGATGAACATTTTGAGCTAATAAATCATAATTTGGTCGGATATTTTGATCCCGAAAGGTGTTCCATCGAACGGTTTCGACCTTGGATTAATTTCTTGAATAATCATTCGCTGGTTAGCACTGCATTAAGACTGGATGCTCCTTTGAAGATTGAACCCTTACAAATAATGTGTACAACTGCTGTTGCTTCAAGAGATAATCGATCTTTTGTTTTCACCGTTGGAACAAATCAGTACACAGTGAATGAATCTGTTATTAACACTGTTCTGGGCTTTCCCAATGAAAATTTTCAAGATCTTCCGTCCAACCAAGAGTTGATTAATTTTTTCACTGGAATTAATTATCAACATGAAATAGATCTCTCTTCTCTGAATAAAAAGTATCTTGTTCAAGAATGGGATTATCTATTTGACACGCTGGCAAAGGTGTTTGCAAATACTACAAGAAGAAACTTCAATGTAATAACTTCTTTTCTGCAACATATTGGATTTGCAATTGCTCATAATCGAAGCATCAATATTGGCAGACTTCTTTGTGTTCCTATGCTTAGAAGAATTATCAATGCTAAGAAGAACATTGATAAGGGTGAAAAAGTCTTATTCTATTACCCTAGATTCTTTACATTGATTTTTAACCACTTGGTTCCTATTGAACTTCATGCTCCATTCCTGAATTGTCAATCAAAGGTGTCTGGTAAACCTTCAACCAAACTATTCACAGGATACGGTGCTGAAGTAAAGTTTCCAAATGTGCAAGTGGCTGTTACTCAATACATGTCCACCTACATTCAACTTCCTATCATTCAGAATGTATTTGCTCCAGTTCCTGATCAACCTGAAGCAGCAGTTGAACAAGTACCTCAGATAGTTGAACAACTTGCACCTCCTCTTGAAGAACAAGTTCCTAAGCCAACTGAACCAGTACCTGAACAAGAACCAGTTATTCAAGAGCAAGCTGAACCAGAACTTCAACCTCCATCTGCTGACCAGGTATTGCCTCCTAACTCTGAAACTACTTCTGTATCTCAATCTACTTCTGAAACCCAAGTGGTTGTTAGGACTGACCAAGGGATTGTAGCACCACAATCTCTATCCCAGGTCAAAGAGCCAAACACTGAGTCAAAAACAACTAAATTCTACCAATACAGAAGGAAATTGCAGCCTAAAAGAAGTGCAAGAAGTAGTGATGAAGTGAGTGAACCCACAGCTCTGCCTCTACTAAAGAAGAGTAGAAATGAACCTGAGGCAACTGTAAGCTCATTCATATCCTCCCAACAGGATATGGACTTTGATATGGCTAATGAATAGTTACTGGAACCATTCTCTCAACAGGATGAGTCCATTGAATTTCGCCAGTCTGCCATGGCATCCTGTAAAGTGTCAAGCACAACCCCACTGTTATTACTAACAATGGGAGAACATGTAGAAATGAATGAAGATAGGGACACTCAGCGAGGAGAGCACATAGGAACTGAAACAGTGCCTACCATAGTCACGGTAGAGGAGCCTTCACAGGCTAATGAGGGAAATCTTGATTCTGAGCCACTTTTAATAGAATCATCATCTCCCCTCCCAGGAGGAACATTCCTGGCTCCCTCAAGGGATTTTCCACTCGCAGTTTCAAATGGAGAAGGTGGAAGGCAACTCAGTCTTTCTGTCACTGAAGCAATTCATACCTCAATTCCAACTGACATGACAGAAATGACTGTGGATAGGGATTTGCGAACTCCCATTGCACCACCACTGACCTTCAAAGAGAAGGCTAGGGTGATTTTACCTGCAGGTACAATGGAAGCAGCTTTGGAACATGAGAGGAGTGATGTGAGGATCACCTCTAAACTGAGTGAAACACATGCACGTGAGATGAGTGATACTCAGAGGGATAGTGAGGTGAGCGCACACAATGACACAAACACTCTTTCTCTCATGGCAGAATTGAATCAAATGAAAGAAATCCTTGCTCAAGCTGAAGAAGACAATAAAAACTTAAGGTTTGACATGGATAACATGAGAACTATCTTCAACAACAAGATCAATGCATTTAAACTCTCGCAGCAACAAGCGATCGAAGATTCTGGAGATGTCACAGTGGCTCAAGATCTCATTATCACTTCTATATCAAGTAAAATGGAAGATCTGCAGAAAGAAGTAAATGAGAATCATTTATCCACTGGCCATCGAGTAAGTCAAATTGAAAGGCAAACTGCTTATCAAGCTAAAGGGTTAAGACACTTGTATAACATCATCAGCAGAACTCACTCTACTACACCAGAAGAGGTGAGGTTCTTTGAAGGTGATGGTGAAGATGACCCAAGCCACAGAACTGTAGAGGATTCCTCAACTAAGGGGGAGAAATCTAGAGGGGGAGCAAGTGCAAGTAAATCAAAATCTGATAAACAAATTGAAGATACAAGTGACAAGGGAAAGAAAGCTCAAACAGCACAGGAGGATGACACTACAGAAGGTTATTACTACTCAGGTGAACTTGATAACCTTGATATTTTCGCTGATTTGGACTTTTCAGATGGTGAAGAGTTTGGTCAACCGGATCTCAATTTCTGGGATGATGAAGATATTCCAGTTCCTGATCCTACTGAACTCCAAAGAATGGTTTTTGAAGCCAATCAAGAACTTGAGCAGAATGAAGCTAATCTGTCTGTGAGAGATGAACGACTCAAAAAGACACTAGAACAGATAGCTCATAATGAAAGGCTTCAAAAGGCTGAAAAGGAAGCTCTTCAAATGCAACATGCTCAGAAGCTTGAAGCAAGAAAGATGTTTATCAGACTCAAGAGTGGAGACAAATGGGAACGTGCTCAAAAAGCAATTGATTCACCTCAGAGTTCTGATTATGAAGATCGTCATCTTGGAGAAATTCTCGAGGAATTTAAATTGGCAAATCCAATTCATGATATGTATATACGGGCCTTAAAGGTAGAAGTCATCAGGATAACTACTGCATTTGATCCCAAATCTGATGAGCTGGTAATATTTGTGGATTGTCATAATGTTGGAACTTTCAGAGTATCTATTCAGTTCTTTTATGACAGATCGCTGAAAGAGATTTGGGTAATTAGGCCTAAAGTGAGAACATCGTCTGAGCTAGGTGTTTTGCTACATGAAAAGTTCAAAGAATTTGCTGAAAGAGCTGGACCAGAAGTGATTAAGGATCCTCCACAAGTAAAATTTCTTAAGGGAGAGATACTTCATTCAATCAATCTTCAGACAGATGAGTTATATGAACATCATGCAAAACACTTGGTATATGCTGAATATGCTCTCAGAAATCATGGATTCTTGACTGAAGAAAAGGTCATAGCTGCAGATCACATTCGATCCTATGCACAAACGAATATAAAAGATTACAAGAAATTTCAAGGTAAACTGAGAAAGAAACTTGGAATTCCTTTAATCTTACCTCAAGGATTGTCGTCAAGAAGAGAGCGTCTTGTTGATTCTGATTTGCACAAGAAACTTCAAGTCACAGATGAACCTGAAGAAGGAGAATTCAGAAGGGAAGACAGTCCAAAGTGAAGAACTGCTCTACATGTTATATCTTTAGAGCTTAAATAGAACAAGATAGGTTAATGTGAAATATGATCAGTCTAGAGGATCATCTATCTTGTATTTATCTTTTAAGTTTGAATCTGGAAATGTTAAATATAAACCAGAACCATTTTTCATTATTTATTTTGCAATTACAGTTTTATCTTTTACTAGTTTAAGTTGAGTTAGTTGAGTTATCCTCTAGGAATTTGCTTGTTAATTTTTAACAAACAAATAGGGGGAGATTGAAAGGCATATGACTCAACCTATTTGTATTTCGAGGATACAACTCAACTTAAATTAGATTGTAATAAGTAATTAATGGTAACTGTCACAGGAATCTCAGATAGTGATATCTGTCAGAAGAAAGAAGAATGTCAATCTATAGTTTTGATGTTTTACGCCGAAAGAAGATTCAGACAACTGATCAAGCCTTGGTGTAGCATTAATGCAATTGGATTTTATTTACAGTGACAAGAGATTCTATGGAGACAGCATCAGTACAAGAGGAATTAAAGTGTGTTGAGAAAGTACATGGATCACAACTGAGAGTCAAAGTGAAGAATAGAAATTGGAGTTAGTCGTTCATGAACCAGACAGTACATCGAACGTCAACAATTATCCAGTGGAAATTATTCATTACTAACAGTGGTTCATTGAGGTAAATTAAGTATTTATTGATTTTAATTAGTCCACCTTTAATTGATATAAATCCTTATAGTTTATTTAATTAATGAATTAATTATAAAAGAATTAATTTATTTATTAAATTACTTATTGTGTCAATTAAGTCTGAATTAATTAATTGATCATTAAATAATTAATAAGGTTTCTATGACATAAAAGAATAAATGTGAAAAGCTGAGATTATGTCATATTGAAATAGAGTTGCACAGATTATGTCATGTTGACAGAAAACGTGAGGTTTATGTCATTCTGAGCTGAAGATCAGATTATGTCATGATCAGATTATGTCATACCGAATTCTGAGTTATGTCATGACAAGGTTTTTGTCATACCGAGCTAATCAGATTATGTCATGATCAGATTATGTCATACCGAATTCTGAGAGTATGTCATACCGAATTATGAAGTTATGTCATGACAAGGTTTTTGTCATACCGAGCTACTCAAGTTATGTCATGACAAGGTTTTTGTCATACCGAGATATACCAGTTATGACATGGAACAAATTATGTCATGGTGGCAGCAAATATCTGAATTTTCTATAAAATGGACAGAAACCAACATAAGAAAAAGAGACACACGGACAGAAAATTGAAGAACACCCAAGCATCAAATTCTCTCAACTTCTACACACCTGCCCAAGCTTTAATTTACACAATAAATTTAGTTCAAGCTCTTTGTAATATCTAATCCGCTGGAACTTGTTTATTGATCACTCTTGTACTACTAGCGAATTAAGTTTCCTAGTTCTAGATTTGATATCTTGATTTTTATTAACTAAATTAGAAAAGTTCATGTTGAATTTTCTAATTAGTTATTAATTACTTGATAATCATTTGTATTGATTTTGTAACACCCATCAAGTTAATATATTGTTATATTCAACTTGAAAATTTGTGTTATATTATTGCGCACAAATTATTCGTTTAAGTGAAAATTGTTTAACGAATAAATTTGGAGAAAATGATATAGATTGTATTCAACCCCCCCCCTTCTACAATCTTATTGGACCTAACAAAGATTCTTTGACCAACCCTGCATCCAGCAACCTATCTACCTCCTCCTTCAATGCTTGAGCTCTCTCTCCACTAATTGGTCTTCGTTTCTGTCTTATACCTTTCTTCTCTGGATCGATGTTCAATTTGTGACACATGACCTTTGGATCTATGATAAGTGGATTTTATATCCACTTGGAATGACTAGTATTGGCTTAAATTGATTACTTGACCTCAAGTATGTTGTGTGTTTAATGTGTTTTCATTGAGTTTTGCAGAACTAAGAGTTGGAGGTTAAATTGATTAAAATTCGGATTTTCCGGGTAGTTTGCGCAGTCTTCACTGTTTTGGCCATATCTGGAGTTCTAGAAGTCCGAATTCAGCGATCTTACAGCTCAAGCGAAGACAACAAAATTTTCTACAATCTTGGACAGAAAGTTTGGGCGCAGTCAGCGCTACTACGGTGCAGTCAGCGCTGCAGTCGGCTGGCAGAATTTCTGATTTACTGTTTGGGTCATATCTTGAGTTCTACAAGTCCGTTTTGGACGATCTTACAGTCCACGCGAAGATAACGGAATTCTCTTTCATTCTAAAGTGGTCCAGATGTCCAAATACAACTAGAACAACCCATAAATACTGAAGAAAAGTCAGTTACGAATTTTCCTTCAAAACAGAATCAATTTAGGAAACGTATTTTGTGCCAAACTGCAGAAATTCTATTTTAATTCTGTTTTGGTAGTTTCTTGCTGGAAAAGACTTCCGTGGCTATATAAACACATTTAGGCATCAATAAAATCATGTTTTTATCAGAGAAACAAGGGAGACAAGTTGGAGAAGGATTTTACGAAGCTCGTGACAAGCAACGGAGATCTAGATCTACTTTATCTTTTGTTTTCTACTAGGATATTCTGGATTTCGGATTTGATTTCTTAACTCTTCATTCTAGTTTATTTGTATTCGTTCATACTTTGTTATTCACCATGGTTTCATCAGATCCCATGATGACGAGCAGTTCGATTATGAACTAATCGTTGTCATGGGATTCTAACGAATTTATCTATGTAGTTTAGTAGTTTGATTGGTTTAAAGATTTGTGTGTGATGAATTCTTGATATCCTCGTATGGTTAATCTTAATGCTTTTAGATGCGTAGCTAGCATCTAAATTGAATTGTTAATCTCTTGCGAAACGAGAGTGGATCTTGAGATTTAGAACTTGCCATGCTAGCATATGATAGGTTGATGTATGTTTGACATCTTGATTTGTAGCGTAATTAGAGATACTTATGCTGCCCTATGTGATCTTCTTGGATAACTTGTTCTTCAACCTTTATGTTTTCAAATTCTATAGAGATATAGGGTCTAAGCATAATTGGTGTCTATTCATCTTCTATCTCTTTTGTGGATGTATGAGTAGTTTGGTATTCGTATACTAAGAAGTAGCTTATACTTGTTTCGTGTTGTCCGATCAGATATCAAAACCATCACATGCATTGATTAAAGGCATCAACTCTAAGCGAAGTATTTAATGAAGTTAGGATCCCATGTTTTCTCTTGCATAAGTAATTCGATTCCTATTCTCGTTAGTTAATTAATTCTTAGTTGGTTAATTTGTTTTTTAGTTAATTTTAGATAATCAAAACCCAATCTTGTTATTTGTCTTAGCAGTGAATAAAAACCATACATTGTTGCATAGGTACATGAACTGAATTGAAACCTAACCAGATCTCTGTGGGAACGAACTTGACTTATTCATATATTACTTGTGACCACGTACACTTGCGTGATTTAGTGCAAACAATCTATTCCTTCCATATATGCGTAGCACCATGCAAATACATCCAGGTTTTTGCTCAGAAAAGAAATTAGAGATTCCTTCAAAGCTGGTTCAAGTTGTGCTCCAATCTTCAACACTTTTATAACATCCTTGTCATTTATCTTCACATCCAATGTCTCACCAGCTGGTCCAGCCTTAACGACTGTTTCCGGCATTCGAGGATCTAAATCTATATCCATCTCACCTGCTGACTCTTTTTGAGGTTCCTCAATAGTAGGTGGTACATATGCTTCATGCATGACATTCCTTCTCTTAGATACTGGCTGACTATCCTCAATGCTTCCACTATGCTTCATTTTTCGAGACATTTCATCATCCAATTCTTCTGCCATACACACATCACCATCCTTGTCCATAGGGGGTGCACTTTCTAACAAGTAAAGGGTATCTGGTCCCTGAAAAATTGGAATCTCAGCATGAGGTTCCTCTTCTATGATTTCCTCAATTCTTACTACTCTCCAAGAAGCTGACACAAAACCCTCTAATGGCTGACTTCGTAAATCAAATGTTATATCATCTGGATTCTTCCCTGGAAAGTCATCAGGAACCTCATCCATTGGCTTAGGAAGCTTAGCAGCATGCTGCAAAGTTTTAGTATAGCATTCTCTAGACTCATATTGGCATCCTCGAACTATACCGATACCACTTGGTGTTGGAAACTTCATAGTCAGATGATAAATTGAGGTAACTACCCTCATCTCCTTTAAGATTGGCCTCCCAAGGATAGCATTATAGTTCATATTGTCCTCTATAATAATGAATTCGGCTAACTGTGTAATGCAGCAAGGTTTATCACCTAAAGTCACTGGTAAACGAATCTTACCTTTAATGGGAACCTAGTTGTTGGAGAAGCCATACAAGGTGTCCTTTGTTGGAGTTAGATCCCTATCCAGAAAATGCATCTTCTTGAAAGCTGAGTAGGACAACAAATTCACAGAGCTTCCATTATCCACTAACAATCTATGAACCTCATTAGACCCAATTCCTGCCACGATTACCAAAGCATCAGTATGTGGGTGGTGTACCCAGGAAGCATCCTCTTCTGTGAAGGTGATATTTGCATCTTCCCCTTCGAACAATTTACGAGACCTCTACGATAGATTGCAAACATTAGTCAAAGGACGCTCTTTAACTTCACGAGTATACCTTTCCATGGTGTTTCTGCTGTTTCCTCCAATGTGGGGATCTCCAATAATAGTACGTATACACCCAGCCTTAAGTGGTCCCTCCATCAACACAGGTTCTGTTGCCTTCTGAGTCTTCTTTTCTCTATACTTCTTTCCTTCCTGAGCTACCCATTCAGTTAGCTATCCTTGCCTGATTAGAGTTTCAATTAAATCCCTTAGATGGTGGCAGTCTGCAGTATTATGCCCATTGTTGTCATGAAAATCACAGTATGGACGCTCATTCTTATTCCCTGGAGGACCATTCTTGAAAGGCTTCTTAAACCATGGAGACTTCTCATTTACTGTATATATGTGATCTATTGGAGCTACTAGAGGGGTGAAAGTTTCATACACATGCCTCTCTAATCGATTATAGGAAGCTGGTGGTGGAACTTGATTCATAGCAGGTCTAGTGGGATTGATAGCTTCAGCTTCCGGCTTCACCTGAGATGTACGACTGACAACCTTTCTATTGTCTCAGTTATTAGGACTCATGGGCCTTGTTCTCTTATTTCCTAACCATCCACCTTGCTTCTCAAACTCTAGATCTTTCTTCAAATCAGTTAAAGTCTGCCAGCGTCTCAGGTTCCTTCCCTTGCAATGCTTTCCAAAAATCTGAACCTCCCCTGACACCAGCAATTAAGAAGTTCTTCAAAGTTTCCTCAGATGCTTTCCTGACCTTGGGAACCTCTGCATTAAACCTTTTGAAATACTCTGTCAACGTCTCATTAGGTCTCTGCTTGATGTTGCCCAACGTATTGGTAGGAGGTGAAAATGCGACAGATGCCCTAAATTTAGTAATAAAGAGCCTTCCCATACTCTCCCAGGAACTAATAGAATCAGCAGGTAACCTCTTAAACCATTGATGAGCACCACCTTGCAAAGTTGCTACTAATAACCTACATCGTGTGGCTTCCTTCACCTGATAAACATCCATCTCCGTATCGAAATGACTCAAGTACTTAATGGGATCAGTGGTTCCATCGAACTTTAACTCATTCGAGGGCCTATAGGATCTGGGTAAAGCTGACTTCCGAACCTTCTTCATAAAAGGAGAAGAAGCTATAGGTTTAGTTACGATATGCTTCTCATCCTTGAGTTTAGCCAATATCTTCTTAACATCTTCAATGGTCACCTCTCCAATAGCTTCTGTTTTCGTCTTTTTACTCGTTCCTCCATCTTCTTGTGACTCTGTAGTACTAGACTCATCAGTAGTTTCCTCTGACTCTGTTTCATCATCTTCAATTATCTCAACAGTCGGCTCCTTATCTTTCTTCTTTTTCTACGAGGAACCTCCTGCTTTAACCTTCTTCTTTCCTTTGGACTCCGTGTGAACCTGGGACTGTACCTTCTTGGTAGGAGTTTTATTCTTCTCAGGATTCTCTTGTTCTTCATTATCATCATCCTATTTTGGTTCTTCCTTCTCCTCTTCAGCTTCCTCCTCGAGTTTAGGTTTTTTTTTTTTCGAAATCCAACTGCTTTGGGGTAACCTTCGATTTCTTACCCTTCTTTGCTTTCTTTTTCTTCCTACTTGATGTCTGTTCCAAAGTTGACAATCTTTCTCTAAAAGATTTTAATACTTCAAGTACATCTGCTGAGGTGACCTTCTTCACCTGATGAGTATGTTCGTCGTCGTTGGGTGTTTTCTCCATGGAACGGGTTGCTTCGCTATCTGAGTTACCTGCCATCTTTCCACTCTTAAGATGTTAACTCCCCTCCTTCTAGCACCAATGTTGATGAGTGGATTTCGTAACAACTTTTGAGAGGTTTTTGGTGAGTTGTAAAGGCTAACGATCAACTATTCAGTGGAAAATTTGGGTTGTATTTGTGGGGGTGAGCTGAACTCGAGGGTGTCTCCAATAATCTCAGGTGCCTTTAAAGAGAATTAGAGAGCTAAATTCGTCTTACCCTCAAGGTGCCTACGTATCCTTTATATAGGAATCAAGCTCACGTAGTTCTAATGCTAAGCTGATTCTGCTTGACCAGCTGTATAAGGTTGTCTAGTTCGTGTTGGACTCAGGTTCCTTTAGAGTTCACCACGAACTGGTTGGCTAAGTAGAGCAGAACTCGAGTTCATACTTCACTATAATTCTGATGTCTATTAGAGGCAATCTAGGATCAATTGTGTCCTAGAAGTACACTCCAATAATATCTGTTCTAGATGGCTTCTAGAACTTTCTATCGGTTGCTTTTAGGAACCTATATCTCATGAGCCTGTTTCTCAGGAACCTCCTTATTTTGGGACCTGTTGCTCAGGAATCTCTTTATATGCATCTGTACCTGCACAAATAACAAACTTGTTAGGCTGAATAACTCTTCTGATGTCTTCATATGCTCTTGACTCTCTCTGTGGCTGTTGTTATGCTAACTTGAACTCTCCTACGAGGAGAAACCTGGTCCATTAGTAATCTGTTTAGCTTCCAGGCCTTCGGGAACCTCCTGATATTCATGGTTTCTTGATCATCTCTCGGTATGATGCTCATTTCTTCATGTCTGATCTTCATAGCTCGTACTGGATCTATCTTCTGGCTTGTATGAATTGAACCCTATGGCTTAATGGGACTAAATTCAGCCCATGGAAATTTTGGGCACAACAATAAATTTCATGAAAACATTCCTTTTCTTAAAACCATTCCATTATTAAAACATACTCTCCATAAACCCTTTTTAAAATCATTTCAGTTGATTGGAGTTTTTTCATGACTACGGACAATACGGGTGATCAGCCACGTAAAGTCCCCATACCGGACACGAAGTCCCTCTGGACCTTGAAATTGGGTTCCCAATTAGGCAACACATTGGCCTTTCAAATGCTGGAACAATGTTGGACCGGCATCACCCGGCCTCTTACGCCTCCAATTCTGAAGGAATCCGTGGAAAACATTTTTGACAGAATCCCCCACAATAAAATCTTTGAATCCTTTGAAACCATTAAAACATTTCATGTCCTTTATACTCACTGATAACAGATCAGCTCAGTATAAGGAATTTTAAAAACATCTTTAATTAATTAAACCATTTTCATTTACCATTATATAAGACTGAGGGTCAGGGAAGCAATTGATATAAGGTATTATAAACAACAAAGCAATAAGATTGAACTAAGCAGGGTATAGTTCAGTAAAACATAATCATATATCAACAAGGAAACATGATAAATCACATAACTGAGCAATTATTTATATTCTAGAAATGGAACAACAATTATAAAGAAAGCAGGGAATCAAGAAAATTCGTAGTTCAATAGAAGATTTAAGTTACTGCACTGGCTAACCACTTATTTCAAGGATTATCAATTTATGAAATTTCACTGTAAAGTTTCAACAAACAGAATAGATTTGAATAGATTAAAATGAAGATTTAAGAAATTCTCAATTACCCAAGGTCTCAATCCTGTCAGCTAAGCACTCATAGTCTTTAGCTGCCAAAATCGGCATGACAATAAAGAGTTTGAATAATTAAGAAGATCTCAATTCATTCTCAGTTTTAACCGTCATTGAGCAGCACATGCCCCAACAACAGTATAAACCTCGAATTAGTTTACAATAATTTGAAGAAAAATGTTCTTTGAAAAATTTTAATAAAGACGAAAAATATTAAATTAAATTAATTTTAAAAGAATTCAACACTGAACAATAGGTGAGGAAAATAAACAATGACAGAATAATTTGAGAATGAGTGTTTGTAAATTAATAGAAGAAAAATGTCACTGGAAATAAAAATGAAAGGTATAGGCACTAGCAAAAAGATCTGAAAGAAACATTGTATATTTAACAGAATAGGTTCGCAATTATTCAGAATAAAAATGAAGAATACAGTTGCTTGCAAGAAGGAATTTCGAAAGAACATAAATAATACAAAAAGTTTCACATCACTTGAACAATAAGTGAGGGATAGTAAACTTGCCTTAATACATAAAGTTTCCAATTCCAACATTTTGATTCTTTACTCATTGTACAACACTCTCTATTTCTTATTGGCTGGCTTTGTACTCGGTCATCCGTTCCTCTTTCCTTATCACTAGTCAGCTTCTACATGCACACACTCGTCTACTTCGCTGAATAACTCGTTCCTAAGAATTTTCATCTTCATATACACTGGCTCTAAATCGGCCTTTTACTGGTACCTATATCAAAATAAAGTACTACTTCAGTATGCTTATAACCATAACTGTCTAACTATGTTATACCCGAATGCGTCCTAATACGCTTTACAATTAACACATATAGTTTATACAGATCATATTCTCGAAATAGTAACATATAATCACCGAATCACATAAGCACTTAGCACGTATTATTATCCTACACTTATATTTCATAACACACCTATATCCCTTGCACACCAGAAATCTTTATCAAAATACTCTCACAATCATAAAGTAATTCTACTAAAAATTGGACAGCACCTCCTTTAAAATATGGTCTAACCTGTCGGAATACAATCAACCAAATAAGAAATCAAAACATTCTTTGTATCCATATAACTAACTCATGTTCTCGTATCCTTCACAATCATAATAACATGCATCGTGTACAATCCTCTGACCATTCTCACACTTAGCACTTTAATACATTCTCGCACCATACACAATCGAATTCACCGTAAATACATTTCACTTAATACTCCGAATTCAGCTAATACTCGTAATAGTAATCATAATTATCGATATAATCACACTAAACAAGTTACTGATTGTATAACATATCCTTAAATCAATTAACAATTATAAAAATAAACTAATTAGCACTTGACAATTTATAATAATTGAAATTTCGCCACTTTAATCCATAAATCAAAATCAAATTATAAATCTACATACACACATGCATCCTAGTACTATTTACAATTCCATTACAACACAAAGATATACACCCTTCATAATTTATTAATTCAAAATTAAATTAATAACTGAACTTAAATCGTAAATCTATATAAATATTTAAAATCAAATCATTCTCGTAATCCGAATATTATTCCAATATTAACATATTAGTTTTATTGGTGAAAAATATGAAATTAATATTTTTGGAAAATTTTGACGGTATCCCCTCTATACGGGTAACTACCAGTCGGAACACAGCCGACACAAAATCCAACAACCATTATCACATTAATCAATCAGTACATCTCCATAGTCTGAAAAAATAGTACAATTACAAATTTACGCTAACAATTCACATTTAAATCTTTTCAACATACCATAAAAATTTATAACCGGAACAATATGTTACATAATTAATGTAGGACTCAGAATAATCATCATCGTCCACCGTCGACTCGCCGAGGCTCATCGTCGACGGCGGCAAAATTCGGAGGTGCCCGTAAATTTCGGGTTTCCATCAACGGACCCCACCAATTCGTATTACAATCGATGTCCCACAATTAATCATCACTGAAGCCAATACATGCAGTACTATGAAAACATTCATCAATATAAACTCTAACAAGCAAACCATCGAACAACAGGCAGCAACATTTCAGCCATACCCACACACTGTAAGAACATATGACCGTAACCCAGACTTACCCACACCAACGTAGCACCACGGAAGCCACACCCACGCACGCAGTATCTCCACATCACACACAAACACCCCAGTTATCTCGACCCACTCACACAACACCATAGATACACTCTCACACCCATACAATTGACACACACGCACGCACCCTCATCTGTTAAACACACACACGAACTACTACACCCATGAACACAGCCACTGCACACACAGTATATATATATATATACGTATATAATGGAGAAAGAGATTTTGGGGGAAAAGATTCATGAGGGAGAGAGGGAAAGTCGAGAGAGATAAAATCAAGAGTAGAGAGAGACTGTGTGGAAAGAAAGTTAGAGAGATTGGTCGAGAGATAGAGAGGGAGATAGAAGAGAGTTCGAGAGAGAACTCTCGAGAACAATCGAGAGAAACAGAGCCCCTAAACCGATTTTGGGGAAAACCGGTAATTTTTAGGGATTAAAGGAGGGGGCCTTTTGTTAATTTCGAAATGCTAAAAACTAAATAAAATCATATAAAAGCTTTTAAAATCGAAATTAAATGGGAAATAGATAAAAATTTAAATTTTAAAATTTTAGAATCAAGAGCATGAAATTATAAGCGTTCACATATTTTTAAAATATTTTCAGGATTAAAAAATGAATTAAATATGAATTTTACAAGTTTTGACCCCTTAAATACAATAAATCTCTTAAAATTATTTTAAAATACTTAAACACCCAAATTAATTCACACAATAATTTTAAAAACTAAACAATATCATAAAGATAATAACACAAAAGATTTTGTGATTTTTAACAACTCGAATGATTTTATAAAATTCTCAGAAGATTAATAATGCATAATTTAAATAGATTTTAATCACGAAAATACAAATAAAAATACCCGGACTTACACGACACACATACTGAAAGAGAAGTGTCTTAAATCCAATCATAAAAGATGAGTTAGGATAAACTTTCTTGTAATCTTAGTAGGTTTTATGATTATTAGTGAAAGACATATTTGTCTTTATACGGGCTTTATCTATTTAAAGTGTATTAAATCAGATGTTCCATAGTTTAGAGTAAAGCTTCTAGAATTATAATGAGATTATAGTATTGAGATCTAGAAGATGATAACACTAGACTTAAAACTATTCTTGATCATAGGATAATTGATTGGAAGTTAGTTAATCCGTAAAGATCAGTACATACTATGATAGCTTCCTAGGAAGGATGTCTGTTCTCATAGGAATTTGTGTGGTGACACTATAGCTAGTATGTAGGTGCTTATTAGGGAATATGTTCACTGAACATGACTCGATCAGTGGAGCAACTAATGGAGTTTACTCACGTGTCGATAGTTGTTCACTAAGTGATAGTTGTACAAGTGTCCTTAGACTTGAAATCGCTAGAGTAATCTTTTATATAATGAACTATGCTTTGGTTTAGTCCTTAGTCTCAAGGACACCTATTAGGTCTATTCTGGGCATAGGGATTTGTGTATGGAGATAGTTAACGGTCAATAAAGGATCTACCCCTTCCAGTAAAGGAAGAGAATATCCTATGCTATTCTTATTATGCTAGTTCAGGAATCTTTGGCCAGAGTGAATGAAATTAGAAATGAGTTTCTAATTTACATTAATATGTACTATGCATTATGAATAAGGAATCATATGATTAAATTTGATAGGCTTGACACGAGTTCTATGCCTTGTATTTAATCGGGATATTGTAGGGTGGAAGGAATTGATTGTACGGTAACTATTCACTGACTAGGTTCTAGGTACTCTAAGCAGTGAATTCATATTATCCGGATAGTCGCGATATACTGAGAAGTATCCCTCACGATGTTGAATAAATATGATTAATTATTTAATTAATTATATTTAATGAATTAGAAGAATTCATATAAATAATAATAAAATAGTTTTATTATTATTTTTTTCTACTACTAGCTTAATATTGAACCTATAGGGTCACACGATAAAAGAGAATGATATATTGGTGGAGGAATTAATTAATAATGGCTGGTAATTATTTATTTGTGAAATAAATAATTTATTAGCAATTTTATAATTGATTAAATAAGATTTAATTGATTATAAATTATTTAAGAAGAGTTCTTAATATTATTAATTAAGGATTTAATTTAAGAAATTAAATCAAGTGAGAAATTATTTTCTAAAGAGTTTAAAATAAGAATTAATGATTAAAAGAGTTTTAATTATTAATTAATTGATTAATGAGATTAATTAATTAATAGGGTTAATAATTATAGGAAAAATATCAGCTGAGATTTTTGCCTATAAATATATGGTTATAAACCCTATTAGCCTCACGACATTTTACGTAAGTTTTCGAGAGACAACCGTAATTCTCTCAACCCCTTTCTTCCTCCCTCAATCACATCTCTCTCTTGGTGGATACCGGTAGAGTGCTTCACACGCTGAGGAGCAGCTGCTAAGAGACCATGTTTGTCATCCTTGGATCGCTTTTAAAGGTTAGTAACGATCCCACATATTTATCAATTAATTTTATGCATTGTATATGCGATATATATGTATGAAATTGTGATTCACGCTTCCGTATATGCATATAATTCCTTCACATACATCACCATATAAACATGATGTCACATATATTATATCTATAATAAAAAAATTTACACCCTATAATCCACATTGAATATTAAATAATAAAATAATAATAATAATAATAATAATAATAATAATAATAATAATAATAATAATAATAATAATAATAATAATTACGATATTTTCTAGGGCTTTATAGTCGTACTCTTGATCTTGCTTTCGCTTTCTAGAGTCGTTGTTGTTCCCTCCATTACCTACTGTGGCCTCCTTGTTCATGCTATCCTCAGCTTTGATATACTTATCAGCCCTTCGTTATAGCTCAGCCATATTCTCAGGGGGATGCTTTGCCAACGACCTCTTAAAGAAGGGGTCAGTAGTTCTGTGCTCCAGGGCTACCATGGCCACCTTATTTTCCAGGTCAGTGATGTTTAGTGTCTTCTTAGTGAATCGCTTGAGGTAATCCCTCAAGTTCTCATTCTTTCCTTGTACCACATACATAAGAGATGCAAAGCTTTTCTCATGAGTTCTTCCGCTAATGAATTGACTAACAAAAGCGGCACTCAACTCCTTAAAGGAGCCAATCGAATTTGCAGGCAACCGACTATACCATCTTTGAGCCATGCCCGATATGGTTTGAGTAAAAGCCCTACACTTTAGAGCATCACTTGCTGGCTGCAATAACAGTGCGTTTGAGAACGTCCTGACGTGATTTGCGGGATCACCCGTTCCATCATAAGCCTTAATTGTCGGCATCTTGAACTTTTTAGAAATACGAGCATTCATCACCTCCGGATCTCCAAGAGGCATTAGATCTTTGGGGTTCCCCTTCGGGATTTCCACCCTTTTTGTTCTTCCAGTTTGGGCATCAGCCCTTCTTTGCCTCCTTGAAGACCTTTCCAAATCAATAAGGGGAATCCCTCCTGTAGTCGGAGGAGGTCGATTTTGATTTTGTCTTGCCTGCTCTCTTGCCATGTCGTCCTTCAGCTTTAAGATCTCGGCCTCATGAGCCCTTATTCTCTCAGCAGTTGTCAAAGGGGGTCCATCATGAATACTTCGTGTCCTCCTTAGAGGTTCTTTGCTAGCACGTCGCCTCCTCTGGGCTTCATCGCGATCATCGTCCTCAGATGACGAGTCGTCACTATAGGGGCCGGAGTAGTCATAATATTCCTGATCACGGCCCAACCCCCTATTATAAGGAGGCTCCTGAATCAGTAGGGCATGGCCGCTTGTTCCAACACCTCGAGTAGCAGGAGGGTAGTTAGGCAGACCATACATCGGGTTGTTATTAACGGGGAGTTCCTGTTTACACTAATACACGCAAGCGTACGCGGTCACAAGTAATATAGAATAAAGTTGAGTTCGTTCCCACAGAGATCTGGTTTAGGTTCAATTCAGTTCATGTATCTATGCAACAATGTATGGTTTTTATTTACTGCTAAGACAATTAACAAATTTGGGTTTAATTAACTAAATTAACTAAGAAGTAAATTAACAACTAAGAATTAACTAACTAACGAGAATTGGAATCGAATTACTTCCTACAAGAGTAACATGGAATCCTAACTTCATTAAATACTTCGCTTAGAGTTGACGCCTTTAATCAATACATATGATGGTTTTGATATCTCATCAGACAACACGGAACAAGTATACGCTACTTCTCAGTATACGAATACCAAACTAAACATACATCCACAAAAGAGATAGAAGATGAATAGACACCAATTATTCTTAGACCCTATATCTCTATAAGATTTGAAAACATAACGGTTGAAGAACAAGTTGTCTATTAAGATCACATAGGGCAACATAATATCTCTATTTACGCTACAAATCATGATGTTAAAACATCAACCTATCCTATGCTAGCATGGCAAGTTCTAAATCTCAAGATCCACTCTCGTTTCGCAAGAGATTAACAAATTAGATGTTCGCGACGCATCTAAACACATGAAGCACAACCATACAAGGATATCAAGAATTCACCACACATAAATCTTTAAAGCAATTAAACTACTAAGCTACATAGATAAATCCGTTAGAATCCCATGACAACGATTAGTTCATAATTGAACCGTTCGTCATCATGGGATCTGATGAAACCATGATAATAAACAAAGTATTAAAGATTAAAAATAAACTAGAGTAATGAGTTAAGAAAACAAATCTCAAAAACATCCAAGAGTTTCGCCTAATAGAAGAAAACAAAAAGTAGATCTAGATCTCCGTTGCCTGTCACGAGCATAGGAATCCGTCTCCAACTCTGAATCTCCGTCTCTCGGCTCTCTCTCTCTGTGTTATGTGAAGTGTCGGTTTTATTTTATGATGATAGGATGTGTTTATATAGGCCACCATGTCTTGTCCAGCAAGAAACTACCAAAACAAAATTATAATAGAATTTCTGCAAAATACGTTTCCTAAACTGATTCTGTTTTGAAGGAAAATTCGTAGCTGACTTTTCTTCAGTATTTCTGGGCCGTTCCAGTCATAATTGGACCTCTGAACCACTTTAGAATGAAAGAGAATCTCGTTAGCTTCGCGTGGACTGTTAGATCGTCCAAAACGGACTTGTAGAACTCAAGATATGGCTCAAACAGTAAATCAGCAATCTGATAGAATTTTCCGCGCTGGCTGCGCCCACCACTCTGTTCCACGCGCTGCCTGCATGTACCACGCGCAGCCTGCACCCAGAATTCTGTCCAAGGTTGTAGAAAATTTCGTTGTCTTCGTGTGAGCTATAAGATCGCTGAATTCGGACTTCTAGAACTCCAGATATGGCCAAAACAGTGTAGACTACGCAACCTACCCGGAAAATCCGAATTTTAATCAATTAAACCTCCAACTCCTAGTTCTGCAAAACTCAATGAAAACACATTAAACACACCACATACTTGAGGCCAAGTAATCAATTTAAGCCGATACGAAGCATTCTAAGTGGATATAAAATCCACTTATCACACCCCCAAACTTAAACCGATGCTTGTCCTCAAGCATAAACAAATATAACTATATACAACTAACTAGTACCACTTCCGTAGATGATCATGGTTGCATTTGGCATATGCAACAAGCACTTTAAATCCCTAGGCAGCCCTAGCGGACGAGTGAGGTCTCGTGAGGGCCTATAGCGAATGTACCCACAAAATCCATCTAACTAACAATGCAAAATAATGCAATGCATAAATGTAACTAATATGAAAATGCAACGATCCCCTCAAACTAACCAAAACCAACTAGCAAGCAAATATCTCAAAGAATGCAACTAAATCCAAATAGAGCTCGAATAAGTCCCCGTACTCTAACAATACATGACAGAAACGTGCGTGTGTGCAATTCTCATCAGAAATACTCTCAAAACTAGTTCAAAACCATACTCATTCTTCACCAAGACAATCACAAGTTTATAAATAGAATAGACTGTAAACACTTCATATCCTAGAAACACCTCCATCCTCATCTGAGTTAGCCAGAAATCCTTGCTTTATTACTAAACAATTATGACACATAATATACAAGCATGCATATTTAACTGTGCAATGGATGAGACCCCTAAAGGCTTATACAATAAGACCCATTTAGCGAGCGTTGGGTTAGTGGATCCCAGACTATACAAGCCTTAGGTCACTAGGCACAAAGTCCCCGCGAACTTAATTGCTCGAGTATTAAAGAGCTCACCCTGGTTAATTCTGCATTTAAACAATTAAACAATTTTTTTTTCTTTTTCTTTTTTCATCTTTTTTTATATATATGCAATCTGGAATGAGAATTCTCAATTCCAACCCTAGACTACTCATAATAAATATGAGCCGGCTACTAGCCATTTGACACATAACAATTAGCATGAAATCCCTGGTTTCCCCCAAACTTAGACTTTAGTGCTCCTACGCCATCAAGGGAATAACGAAAATTCTAAATATAAACAAGTGATTAAATCTCAAAACAACCAAACAAGCATGACCTCAACCTAGCCCAAAAGCAAACAATGAGACTGTGTAATTATTGTGTTTCTGAAGCATGCAAGTCAATTTCATAGAAACTATAAATCAACCCTCTACTCATCATTACCACACTCAATAAAACATCTACCTACCAATCAGAATCAGCTCATCCTAAGGGATCATGAATATGCATGCTATGCAAATGCAACTATAATGGACTCACATGATAAAACAAAAAAAATAACAGAATGCCCTATATGAAACAAACATAAATAATACGAACAAAACATATATGAATTACTACTAATATGCATCATATGATATCTATATGAACACAATGACACATAATCACAAATAACTACAAATACATTACTTATCCCCAAATCACCCCCAAACTTGAAAGATTCAATGTCCGCATTGAATGGAAGAAAATACGAGGAATAGTAGAACATACCTACTCATCAAAACACGTGGGTTGCCTCCCACGAAGCGGTTGTTTAGAGTCAATTAGCTTGACTACGTCCACGCCTCCATTAAGGATGATAATAGTTGGCCTGGTCATCTCTTCGTGAGACTTCATCGTCATCACGGCGGCACACTTTCTGCCCCTTCTCCTTGCTTGGCCTATTCGTATAGCAACTATGTCCTATTACAATGCCTTCATCGGTTGACAAAATTTGTCAATTTGTAGAATAACACACATTCACGAGCTTCGCTTGAATATAATGGAGGAGGGTAAATGTAAGTTGCTGAAGCCTTTGGTTCCTCAAAGAGAACTTCCTCCATTGGCTCTAATGCGCTACCTCCATCTTTATACTCTGAGACAAGTAGAAGACCTGCATCTTTCCCATGGTCATCAGCCTCTTGGTACGCACATACCAATTCTTGAAATTTGTGTAGCTCACCAGTGTCTGTCCCAAATAGTGCCCTTTCCAAATCATCCACCATACTAGCATGATCAAATTCCTCACATGGCTTGTGAACGCTCACCTCACCTTGGAATTTGTCTTCCTCAATTATGCATGCAATACCTTGCTCCAAGTCACCGTTATTTTCTGGAATTGCCTCTAGTATGAATTGTTGTTTCTCTTGTTCCACGGCACTCAAAACTTGAGCAACTAGTGTCTCCAAAGATTTGATAAACTCCTCATTATTCTTTGCAAGCATCCTAATCTCCTCCATAACATCAACCTCATATGACTGAAAAGTAGGAGTAGGTTGTTGATGTTGAAACTCTTCACTACCAAAGAAATATGACATATTTGGAACATCTTGCTGGTACTGTTGAGGATGGTATTGAAAATATGGTTGTTCCTCATAAATGACATATGGATCAACTCCTTCGTAGTAACAATATTGTAAGGTCTCATGAACGCCCAAACATTGCTCACATTGCTGAGGCATGGATGTCATCGAATATGGCCACCATGGCAACTCCTCGCCTGCCATTTTCAAACCCCCAACTACCTGAAACACACCGAACTAAACAAGATAGGTAAGTAACTAATCCGAGTCAGTGAACTTTAATGACCACTGATGACAAGCACATAAACTAAAAATAAAACACTGATGATCCCCGGTAGCGGTGCCAAAAACTTGTTAACACAATATCACGCAAGTATACGCAGTCACAAGTAATATAGAATAAAGTTGAGTTCGTTCCCACAGAGAACTGGTTTAGGTTCAATTCAGTTCATGTACCTATGCAACAATGTATGGTTTTTATTTACTGCTAAGACAATTAACAAATTTGGGTTTAATTAACTAAATTAACTAAGAAGTAAATTAACAACTAAGAATTAACTAACTAACGAGAATTGGAATCGAATTACTTCTACAAGAGTAACATGGAATCCTAACTTCATTAAATACTTCGCTTAGAGTTGACGTCTTTAATCAATACATATGATGGTTTTGATATCTCATCAGACAACACGGAACAAGTATACGCTACTTCTCAGTATACGAATACCAAACTAAACATACATCCACAAAAGATATAGAAGATGAATAGACACCAATTATTCTTAGACCCTATATCTCTATAAGATTTGAAAACATAACGGTTGAAGAACAAGTTGTCTATTAAGATCACATAGGGCAGCATAATATCTCTATTTACGCTACAAATCATGATGTTAAAACATCAACCTATCCTATGCTAGCATGGCAAGTTCTAAATCTCAAGATCCACTCTCGTTTCGCAAGAGATTAACAAATTAGATGTTCGCGACGCATCTAAACACATGAAGCACAACCATACAAGGATATCAAGAATTCACCACACATAAATCTTTAAAGCAATCAAACTACTAAGCTACATAGATAAATCCGTTAGAATCCCATGACAACGATTAGTTCATAATTGAACCGTTCGTCATCATGGGATCTGATGAAACCATGATAATAAACAAAGTATTAAAGATTAAAAATAAACTAGAATAATGAGTTAAGAAAACAAATCCCAAAAACATCCAAGAGTTTCGCCTAATAGAAGAAAACAAAAAGTAGATCTAGATCTCCGTTGCTTGTCACGAGCATAGGAATCCTTCTCCAACTCTCAATCTCCGTCTCTCGGCTCTCTCTCTGTGTTATGTGAAGTGTTGGTCTTGTTTTATGATGATAGGATGTGTTTATATAGGCCACCATGTCTTGTCCAGCAAGAAACTACCAAAACAAAATTATAATAGAATTTCTGCAAAATACGTTTCCTAAACTGATTCTGTTTTGAAGAAAATTCGTAGCTGACTTTTCTTCAGTAGTTCTGGGCCGTTCCAGTCGTAACTGGACCTCTGAACCACTTTAGAATGAAAGAGAATCTCGTTAGCTTCGCGTGGACTGTAAGATCATCCAAAACGGACTTGTAGAACTCAAGATATGGCCCAAACAGTGAATCAGCAATCTGATAGAATTTTCCGCGCTGCCTGCGCGTACCACGCGCAGCCTGCGCCCAGAATTCTACCCAAGGTTGTAGAAAATTTCGTTGTCTTCGCGTGAGCTGTAAGATCGCTGAATTCGAACTTCTAGAACTCCAGATATGGCCAAAATAGTGTAGACTACGCAACCTGCCCGGAAAATCCGAATTTTAATCAATTAAACCTCCAACTCCTAGTTCTGCAAAACTCAATGAAAACACATTAAACATACCACATACTTGAGGCCAAGTAATCAATTTAAGCCGATACGAATCATTCTAAGTGGATATAAAATCCATTTATCAGTTCCGTAATATGGATCCATACTCCTGGGGGTAGCATGCGATTGACGCTATCAAGAGTGGAAACTACCATCTGAAGAGGGTTGGTTTCTAGGCTTTGATGGACAACCACCGGTAGAGTCCCCTCAACATGGGGAATCGTCCCTGGGGGTTGAGAGACTAGAGGTTGAATGATCACCCCTGTTGATGGGGGTACATGCCCTTCTTTAGTAGCGATAGGCGGATCAGAAGTGGCAGGTGGAGCAGAGCTAAGGGGTATGGCCTCTGTCGAGGCTGATGTTGTTTTTCGTGTTTGAACCATGATTGATGTTGTAGTCCCACAGACGGTGCCAAATGATGTGGAATAAAAACGAGGGTTATCAAATTGCGGCTAGGGTTGTATGTATTTAATGCAAAGGGGTTGTTGAGCTTCGAGCTTTAATGGCTGTTTCCATGTTCGAGACTAATCGGTACTCACAGAGTGCCTACGTATCTCGTTATTGAGAATCAAGCAAAGACGTAGTTCTGAGAATGAGGGGACAGACCCTTATATAGGCTGCGGGAGCCTCAGAATTATGGTAGGATTCGGAGACTCGGTGGGCAAGCCACCTCCTTGAGGTAGGTTCTAGACTCCTTCCTTGTAGGAATCAGTTTCCATATTGAATTGGGTGCCTTGGAGGCTACTCCTAATGATATTGCTTCCTTGTTTGACTCTTATTGCTGAGCTGTTTATCACCCTTAATATTAATTATGAAATTAATATTTAATTAGGGTTTTGGGCCTCGTAAATGGGCCCCACATTTGGACCATACCAGGTCTAATTAATGCTACATTAAATGTGTCTTTAGGGCTTACTTTTAGCCCATATCAATATTTAATGTTAATTAGTCGATTGCCCTTTTCACATTTACTTTTGGTTAAAGATATTACATTTTATAAACACCTAAAAAGATCAATAGTAACATATTTTCAATCATTAATATTTCCTTTCTAATTAAAACACGTCTTTTAATTTAATCATTAATATAGCCGAAAATATCACACCATATTTTTCAATTATTAATAAAATATATTAAAAATCGTATACGTTATTTACAATAAGGAAACAATAATATAATCCGTAAACATGAGTATATTAAATTATATCAAATTAAAATTAAAATAATTATTAAAAATAATCATAATTATAATATTAAATAAAATTTAGAACATAATACAAAAAACCCGTGAATTGCACGGGTTATAATCTAGTTCTAATAAATTTCGAGAACGAGTTAAAATTGAAACTGAGATACTAAAATCTAACTTTTTAGCACCTAAACTATCTCAATGCGCTACGAAAGAATTTAATTTCAAAAAAAGGAATGCAAATACTTATGGTCACTAAATATTATTCCCTCCGTCCCAAATTATATGAATTAGTAAAGATAATAAAAATAGAGTGAAATTAGTTGAAAAGTGGATAAAGTGGTAGGACTTATCAATATTTAATAATATATTTGAGATAGTGGGGAAAGTAGTGGGTGTAATAGTATTTATTTAATGAAAAAATGTGGAGAAGTAGTGGGTGTAATAGTGAAAAGTAGTATTCAAAAATAATAAGTATATTAGTATGTTCATTTTCTTTGGGATGTACAAAAAGAAAAGAGGTTCGTATAAAATGGGACGGATATAAAATGGGACGGAGAGAGTAGTAAATAAAGCAAATTTATGAGCTGATCCAATCTAGAGCGTTGACTTTACATGTGCTGTTTTACATAACACCACCGACAAGAACGTTAGAACTAGCAAGTAGTAGCAAGCATTCACTCCACACACACACGCGCGCGAGAATGCATTTAATGTTCATAACTGAAATTCTTTGTTTGTAGCGAAGAGGGCATGCTAAATGGTCATTTGGTTAAGAAATGGAGTTGAAAAAAGTTGGAGTTCTGTATCAGTTTGCTTACTTTGCATCTCACAAAAGAGGGTACTTTCTGGTTTTGTAGTTTTATTTGTTTTACTAACCGTGTTTCTGTTCAATGTTTCATTCAAGACTCCTTTTTTAAACCCTATTTTTCAAGGGTTTAATAGCTTTAGTTCAAATTTTAGTTATATTAGTAATGCTTCTGATGCTAAATTGGTTAGTTCTTTGGATTTTATGCAAAATGGAGTGACCCCACAAGCTAATGTTTCTGACATTGTTAAAAATGGGACTTTTGTTAGTGATAGTAGAAATAGAGGTGATTTTGAGGATGCCCTTTTGAGAAATTCATCTGGTTTAGTTAAAGATGGTAAAAATGGAGGTGATTTTGAGAATGCCCTTGTGAGAAATTCATCTGATTTTGTTAAAGATGTTAGTGGTAGTAGAATTGGAGGTGATTTTGAGGATGCCCTTTTGAGAAATTCATCGGATTTAGTTAAAGATGTTACTGATAGGAGAAATGCAGGTGATTTTGAGGATGCCATTTTGAGAAATTCATCTGATTTAGTTAAAGATGTTAGTGATAGTAGAATTGGAGGTGTTTTTGACGATGCCCTTTTGAGAAATTCATCTGATTTAGTTAAAGGTGAGAGCTTTGTTGCTAATAGAAATGTGACTGTTGAGAAAAGTATTGAGGGGAAATTCGAGGAAGAAAAGGGCAATGGAAGTTTAGTAGGTGAATCTGTTGGTTCCGGAGATGATTTGAGTTTTGGTAATGGAACAAGTTTTTCAAGTAGTGGTGATAAGATTGATAATTTGTTGGTTAATGGAGAGATTAAAGTTAGTACTACTACAAAACATTCCCAAATTGCGGAAATGCAGAAGACTTCATTGGAAAAATGTGACATATTTGATGGAACATGGGTGAGAGACGATACGAAGCCATATTATCCTGCTGGTTCTTGCCCTCACATTGATACAGTTTTTGATTGTTACCTTAACAAGCGTCCAGGCAGCGAGTTTGTAAAATGGAGATGGCAGCCAAATGGTTGTGATATCCCAAGGTACTACTAATCTCACTTTTCTGAATAGATTTGAATTTTCCCTGTTCCGAATCAAGTCTGCATTTTTACTATACAAGCTAATTTATCAAATAATGTAGACATGTAATCTTAAGATTCAGTAGCAGCAACTATGGTAACTAAAAGTATGTTTCTGTAGCCCGTCCTTCTATGTTAAATAAAATAATTCTTATGAATACAGATTTTGGGATATTGCCACTTAATCTCGGCAAAGTCCATTTGCCTCTCTAGTTTTTGAGTTGTATAATCTATCTCTAGCCAGTCCTTGTCCTTGTATATTAAATTAATTAATTCTTATAAATGCAAATCTCGACAAGTCCATTTGCCTCTCTAGTATTTGAGTTGTATGATCTAGAAATAAATTCTTTCATAGTCGGTTAAACTTTGAGTCGTATCATTTAGAAACAAATTCTTATGACACATTATATCCTTATATATAATAAGCGTAAGGGGGATCTTATCCAGTTTTTTTGTAGTACGGTTGTTGACCAAAAGAGTATGGACTGTTGGATCTTAAAAGATAGATGTGATCCGTTTAATCAAATATTAAAAAGTTTATTTGATTCATAGTAGGATTATATTCAAATACTCGGAAGTAAATTTATTAATCTGATAAAATTTAAGAGTTCTTTATTTCCTTCAATAAAAGATTAAAATTTGATTTTATCTAGAGGCTTCTTCTTTTTTTCTTTTTTTTTGGCTAAAATGAGACTTCTTTCTTAATGTTAAGAGGCAATATTTACTGGTATAGTGTCAATAGACAACAAGTTATAGATCCTATGCCTCACTATATTGAATTCCATATTATTTTTTGGATATACTTATATCTCTGATAGCCGTTCAACTTTTAAAGAAACGTGGTAAAGAGCTCATTAGTTTGATGTAGTACACAATTTCTTTATTTGTCTTCTGAAGGTAGTAAAAGTTTGGAGGTGGGAGCATTAGGGAAGATAAACAAGTTTTTAGAGCAGGTAGATAATTTTAATTCACCTTGAGCAATGTTGTTGTAGTGTACACTGACCATTTAGTAAATACACCATTACTTTCCTTTTAGATCTGTCAATTTTGTTTTTTGGAACAAAAGATCTGTCATTTTGTATCCTTGACTTTGCAAATGTCTCTGTATTGCTTGATAGTCAGCTGACAGCATTCACAATCTACAAGTTGATTGACATCATAGCAACTTCCACTTAAAATAGCTATTCTTCGAACTTAGCATGCTCCTACCAAATAGCTGTCATTTACTCTCTGTTGTCTGCTGTCGATCATTGCAGTTTAAATGCTACTGACTTTTTGGAAAGACTCAGAGGGAAAAAATTGGTTTTTGTTGGAGACTCTCTAAACAGAAATATGTGGGAGTCTCTTGTCTGCATACTTCGACATAGTGTGAAGGACAAGAAACAAATTCATGAGAAGCGGGTTCAGGAGCTACCAGGAGGAAAAGGGTTTAAAAATCAAGGATTTCATTCATTCAGATTTGAGGCAAGCATCGGTATTTCACATGTATCTAAAGCAAGCTACTTTCTTGTCTTATTAGTATTGCTTTCGGCTCTATTTGTAGGACTATGATTGCACTGTGGATTTTGTAACTTCTCGATTTCTTGTCAGAGAGTCGTCTTTTGAGGGAAAGAATGGTTCTTTGGAGACACTAAGACTGGATCTAATGGATCAGAGCACTTCAATGTATAACAATGCTGATTACTTAATCTTTAACACTGGGCATTGGTGGTCGCATGATAAAACCTCTAAAAGGTTAATGAACTTCCTTCATTTGCAGTTTATTTCCTTGGTCTCTTTGTATTTTGTTAGCCGTTTTATTATGTACCAGTATACCACACACCAGTGAATTTAAAATCTGAAAGTGTAGCATAAGAAGGGACTAACAGTATATATGAGTTCACAAAAAGCAAAGCATCATAGGAAGGTTTTTATCCCTTTTGCTTCCCAGCACCTTTGTCAAACAAACATCTGTCACTAACTTTTTGCTTTTGTTGATGTTACAGACAAAACTATTACCAGGAAGGTAATTTTGTACACACAAGTCTGAAGGTACATGATGCTTACAGGAAGGCACTTGGGACTTGGGCTAGATGGGTTGATAAAAACATCGATAGCAAGAAAACTCAGGTCATCTTCAGGGGATACTCAGCCACCCATTTCAAGTAATTACTCTCTCCTTCTGCCTTGCATCTGGTCACTTTTATTAATCCTTGTATTATAATATGTAATCATAAGAAATAAGATCTTGTTTTGTTGGATATATGTTTTTATGTCGTAGGATGCATAACATTCTAATAAATAAAAAAGTTTGCTTTAACAAACTGTGCCGCTTACAAATTTACTTAATAATTACCTATTGGAAATTTGAAAAGCATGTTCTTCATGTAATGGTTGTCAAACAATGTTCCTGCTGTAGTTGTTATTAGAGTTGTTTCGAGTAAAATTGTATTCTTGAAATACCCGACTTTCTGCCGTTTACAATCTCTTCGCTGTTGAAGTCAGAGCCCACTGGGTTAGTACAAAAAAGAAGCCTGTGCTGGGTCTTCAGCAGACTCAACTACAAACTACTACTATATTTGTACCCAGTATCTGTTGTACTGTACTGAGTAATATTTTGAACTCATTTTCCTTGCTTTGTTGGTGCATTGGATTCTAAAATATTTATAATAAAGTTTGTTGGATCTAGTCATGGTCATCTTTTGTTTAGCCATTGAAAATTCTGCATACGGTTCTTTCTTTAGTGCATCAGGCTATCGTTTATGATAAGTTCTTCGCAAAAGTAATACTGTTAGCTATCCAAAACTTTTTGTAAAAATCAATACCACTAATTGTAGAATAGTCCGCCTACATATTTTCTTGTCCAAAATCTGTTATGGTTACTCGATAATTTAGCATGCCTTAATCGTTTAATGTGATGCAGAGGAGGCAATTGGAATACAGGAGGTCAGTGTCATCAAGAAACCGAGCCAAGTATCCACAGCATCCACCTAATTAAATATCGCTCAAAGATGAGAGCTCTAGAGCGTGTGATCCAAGACATGAAAACACCAGTGATATATCTAAACATTACTAAGCTCACAGACTACCGAAAAGATGCACATCCTTCTATTTACCGAACTGAACAAACTGTGGTGCATTCTGCGGTGCATCCTGAAGATTGCAGTCATTGGTGTTTGCCTGGAGTACCAGATACTTGGAATGAGTTGTTATATGCTTCTCTCTTGAAAATTGGAACAGGATCATGGAAAGCCTGAGAGTGCTGCAGGTTGTTAAAATTTTGAGGCTGAGATCTTGTCAAAGTTTTGTAAACTGTGAAACTTTTGAACTTCGTGATGGTGGTTTTCTTTCCTTCAGTACGACGTACCGATGTATATGATCATATATAAAACCTCTCATTCTTTTAACAGATAGTAACACTTTGTTCAGTTTTTGTTTGCACGGTATTAGTGAATATAAATATCAAATGTGATTGTTTCATCATAGTGCTAAATCTAGAATTATGTGCTGCAAGCCTAACGACAGTGTATTCAGCCAAGTAGAATGTGTAAAGATTGAAACCTTCAATAGAGGGGCTGCAAATGCGAAATTTTCGTTCTAATTTGTTATGTTATGACCATCACAGCTAGATGTAAGCAACTGGATCTTTATTTTTTGTAAAGAGATTGTTCAAGAAATTCTGATCAACGATTTATAAGATGAATCTGTTACCAAGACAAGCATGACCCTGGAAAACAAATTTCAAAACCCAAAATTTTCCATGAACACACAACTGCAAACATTTTTCCCATTCTTCAATACCAGTACTAGTACATCAAGACCTGTACTTGGGAACCTTAGCACACTCAACTTTTATTTATACCGACAACATATTTCTCTCATAGAAAACCACATAAGTATTACATTACCACCATAACATATGCAGATCGAAATCCAAACAATAGCTATAAAGAAAACTCGAATAAATCGAGTTCATCGCCATTCTGTGACTTGCCGATTTGCCACACATTAGCCAATGCCCTGATACTCAGTGATAGAACTTCTTAGAATCTTCATCTTTAAATTCTTCTATATGAAGTGCATGAAGAAGCTCTATATTGATTACCAGACCATGCAGATGGCTAAAGCATAAACAAACTTCTAAATTTGGAGCATGGCATGAAATTAATCACCCATTACTCCAAATTGCCATGTTTTTCTTAATCCATTGAAACATTAGTAGATTTAACTCCAAGAAACTATATCCATAACTGAATAGTTTGGATAAGTTATTTATGTATTAACCTATCAATGGTTGGAAAAACTGGTGGAGAAACTAAGTTACAACTCTAGTGCCTTTAAATAGCTGATCAACAAGAAAAGAACTCTAATTTTGAATCATTGCATGCATCATTATCCAAAATAGCCTTTTACTATTTACTTTTTTCAAAGCTAGCCAGCTAATTAACTAAACCATAATTTGAGTTAGAATTGAGGCTTTCATCTGTCTTAACTTTGTTCACAAAAATTACGACTTATCCAGTTACCCTTCACATCATCATATGCAATTATACCCCACAACCTCCTAAACCAACTTCTAAAGTTTTTTTTTTTTTTTTGACAATAAAACACACGATTTCAATTCATCTCACAAGAAATTACATCGATAAGGAAGGAAGGTGTGTAAAACCATTCCTTAACATCAGACAATGAACTAGCCTCTCGAGCAAGACAATGAGCTGCCGAGTTCGCTGATCTTCTTACAAAGTTAAAATTGGAACCAACTTCTAAAGTTAAAATTTGAGAAGAATACAAGAAAAATGAGTTTCAATAACTTCTAGAATTTCTCCAAAATTTAAAAACATCCCCTCTCTAAATTTAGAACTCTCTCCACTCCCTACTTTATTTTTTATTAATTTACATTGTTTATTTTCAACTTTCTACCAATATCTAATTTCTATTTCTAATAATTGGAAGTACATTTAGTAAAAAATTAACTTAAGAAGTAGAAATAAAGATTTTGAAGATGATGAGTAATTTTTTTTATTCAAAATAACTAAGACATAATTAATTATATTATTTTAGCAAAAGTTCTAAGAACATAATGGAAATGCTCTAAAAATTAGGTTCAGGGTTTCATGAAATTAAGGGCATCTCCAATAGAAGTTGTCAACATAGTTGCCAACTTCGAACACATCATCACATATATTACTTTTTTATTTCTTCTCTCCTCCATTGCAACTTTTGTTACAAATCTACTCCAATATTTGACAACTTTAAAAGTTGCCAATGTGGTCCCATACATTAATTTTATATTATCTTATAAACACATATTATATTTATATATTCTAAATAAAATTGAAAATTTGGATATTTAAAATACTTAATTCCCTTCTGTAATGAGTTTTTTTCCTTTTTTTGACATTACATTAATATCAAATATCAAATGATTTAAATTTTTAAATATAAAATAATATTATCTTTACATCAATATCATTTGCTTAAATGAAAATAGTGCAAAAAAAATTATATTTTTTTCTTTTCTTCTCATGTGCATTAATGATATTAGATATGTGAGATATTTAGAAAAAAAAAAAGAAAAAAACATTTAAAGAGATAATAAAATGTGGGAGATATAAAAAAGGGTAAAGTTAAATACACTTTTGGGGAATTGTATGTGTTTTAACTAAACGGGGAAGTTGCCAACTTTTGGCAACTTTGGTTGGCAAGGCAACATTGATCCTCCAATAGGTGGGCAACCAAGGGTGCCATGCCACGTAGGACTTGGCAACCTCTTGGCAACCATATTGGAGATGCTCTAAGCATGTCAAAAGGGTGTTAAGGTCATTTTAATTATAAAGTTAATCAGAAAGCACGTATTTCACTTAAATCTCATTGGTCCATCACTTTTGATTATTGCAATTGTTTCTTTTTAATAATTATCTATAATGTTGTATAGTGTTTCCACTAACTCATGCCCATCTACCCCACTTTCCTAACCTCTAAAAAGTAATCTAATCTCCCACTTATCTAATCAACGTGTCAAACTTTTATGGAGGAGAGCTAGTGACGCATGCACAAGACAACCCATTGAGACTTGAGAGTCATTCATTGTCCCGTCCGCCGTTCATGCAATACTTTTTTTGTTTTCTAAACAGGTATTCATTTTTCATACGATTTATTAATAAATAAATTATGGGATTGTTTTGGAAAAACTTAAATAAGTTCTTATGAACTTATTTTCGGATAAAAATTTTATATTTTGATAATTTTTTTATACAATATTTAATTTATGTTTGAGATTCTATAAGTTGCAAAAAAATTAATTTTTTCAGAAAAAAGTTGGTAATCTCTAACTTTTTCTTAAAATAAGTTGACTTATTCTGAAAATAAGTTTCCTCAAACACCTCCTATATTCAATAAAAATTATAATACCAAAATAACACATTTGATTATCTTCGATTACCTATAATTATATATAATTTTTTTTTTGATTTCATCACAAATTTGATTTCTTATAATAAATAATACTTATTTATCACAAATTTTCATCCTAATTTTATGTTCAATTTAATATATTTATTAATTAGATAAATTTTTAATAATATATAATGTTTAACATTTTATTTTTAATATTTCAATCTCCACCCACAGTTTATGAGCTAGTAAAGTTAATGTTAAATTTAAATCAATTCTTCTTTCTCTCTTGAATAAATTAAACCAGTCTTACATGTATACAAGGATTTAGCAAAAAAAAGAAAAATGTATACAAGGCCGTTCTTATAGAATTTTATAAAAAAAAATTTGTCAAGTATACTATTTTATAATTTTAAATTTTTTAGTTTCATCTTCATAAATTCCAGAATGTGAGGGCTACTTAAACGCCGGCATGAACTGAAAATTGTTTATGGTTTTCAGACAAATATCCTGTCCAATTTCGACACTATATTGTTCAGCAAAATATATTTGAAATAACTCAATTATTGACAAATTATTTAAATACATTTTTTTGAAGTAATTTAAATACATTTTTAATCACATTGTTCGTCGACTCAAACTATTTAGGTCCTGTTTGGTATTGCTGGGTAAAATGATGTTTGGTAAATTTTAAAAGCAGCTTTTCTGAAAAATTGTTTTTGATTGAAAAACTGCTTCACGTCCCCATGTTTTTGAAAAAAGCTGTTTTTCAACTTTTATAGGAAGCAATTACTGATATCAACATCAAACCTCACCAAAAACATTATTTTTTAAAAAATAATATGCAAAACATGCATATATCAAAAATATTACCAAACATATTTTCTCAACAGCACTTATTGTAACAGCACTTTTTTCAACAGTCCCAAACAGAACCTTAATTACTAGTAATCAGTAATCACGGATTTAGGTCAAATCTGATCGTACCAACGCACCAAAATAATGGCACCACTGGTATCAAAAATATAAAATTTTCTTATGGACCAAAATTGACCCAACGGGTTGAAGATGTTAATGTGGTTGCAAGTGGGCCTAAACGAGCTATCTAGTTAGCTTTTATCTGAGCTGGTTGTCTGAGATAAAAAGCTAGATGTCAATGCTACGTAATTTTATGTTATTTTTGAGTTTTTTTTTTGAAGGAATTATTTTTGAGTTTTGAACATCACAAATTTTAGGATAAATGCCATAAATATCACAAAATTCCTTACCATTTGACAGGAATATCATTTTTCAGATATGCGACCATAAGAAATGCGACCATAAATATCGATGGATTACGCATTTCATATATGGGTAATAGATATTTATGATAGAAACTAACAATTCTATAAACACTTAATTCTCTAAAATAGAGACAAGGATCGTAATATAATATTCGATTATCGAAATTAAATTATTAAGCGGAAGCGTACCTGTATCCAAAAGTTTGTAGTGCTAGAGAAAACCTTAGTTGGTGCTATTGTCTTCCTCAACCAAATACACATTAGGGTTCTTTAGAAGTAATATTCTGATGGGGAGAAATATAACTGTCCGTGTACTTAATATATCGGGGACTATAACCCTATGTATTCTACCTGCTCAATAAAATCTCCTATTATAATTAAATTGGGCCAAGTAGTGGCTATTCACTCATTTAACCCATACAATAATTAAAATCTAATTGGGCTCTTTATTTGATCACTTTATTTGACCCAATAAAATAAATAACTAAATATAATTAATTATTAATATGTTGCCACATAAATTATTATTAAGATAATAATAACAATCTCCCACTTGGGCTGTATATTAATCCAAAATCAAGTATAGATAATCTTTAGTGCACAACCTTATGTTATTCATTATCCTTTAGATTCTACTAAAACAATTCGGTCCGTCTACTATATCAGTATGAGATTTTGGCGGCATTCGTCACTATTATAACGTGACTAAACCCTCCGTGATCACCACACAAATATATTCAATGACATGAATCAAAGCATGGATGAGTTGATAGTGTTAGTGCCCCAGAGACAATGTAGTTGTGCTTCTAGGAAATACTATTTTGTTATTTGATGATCATGTTCTATGGATTATTCTACATTAATTTATTATGTCTTAATTTACTGCGATATAAATGTTAGAGTAAAAAATGTCCTTGGAATATAGAACATGTATTCTATATCTTTAAGTATGTGACTTAAAAATGAGATTATATGAATAGTGTTTATATTCCTAAATATCCCTAATCGAGCATTATTATTAAGGGACAATTATAATGCATAAAGATTAGTATGTTTATTGACAGATGACCACATCTCATTGGTCATAGGTATAGTGATACTAAAGTCAATAACATAGGTGCATGTAATATTATACATGGCACTGGATTAACCCTTTGTGAGATTCTACATGTTGATAATGTCATTAGAAAGACTTATAGTGATAATGGTGTAATGATCCTTCGACTTGAGATCATTATATTTCTATACGAGGATTAATATACTTTGACTACATTAAAAGTTACCTTTGACCGGGTGATGATAAAAGTGTACATCGGGTATATTATGAGTCGTATGAGAAATATGAATGATATAGATAAAGGATTTAACCCTCCTATTATTAGGAGAGAGATATTATTGGCCTCTACTATTTGGTTCATCATAATAAGGTGAAAATAAACGGTTATATTCAACTATTATGAACTTAGAAGCATAGAGTTTGGTAAGATTTATTGGATAAATAGGAACAAATGTTGTTATGTGAACAAATGTTCTACCAAAATATCCAAGAGTTATATGTGATATAATTGACAAATGTTGTCTACCTAAATAATCATGTTTTAAGGACTACCAGTGGTTGACTTAGGACATGACGAAATATGGATCTTGGCTCACTAGAAAGATTTATGGTATATACTTTCCGAATTAAGAGTAAGGGCTATTAATTTGATAAAAATAGTGGGAGATATATATTTTGAATATATATGAATAATCACTTGAACATAACTTAATAATACCGCAGACTAATTATTTTATGCATTTTAACATTGTGGATATTCAAATGGCAAACAACTCAAATAAACTTCTCTGTACGATCAGTCCTTCAGAAGGACAAGTTGATAGGAACTAACTTCCTAGATTAGCAAAGGAATTTGAGGATTGTCCTCAAGCAAGAGCGAAAGCTCTATGTCATATATATTCCACGCCCTGGATCTCTCTCTGAAGGTGCAACGGAGGCTCAACGAAATGCTTATCAGAAGCATTTGGATGTTGACACCGATGTCACCTGTTTGATGCTTGCGACTATGAGTCCTGAGCTGCAGAAACAACATGAGAATTTTGATTCTTATATGATGATCGAGCACCTTAAATGTATGTTTGAAGGACATGCACGTCAAGAGAGATTTGATACAAGCAAGGCCTTGTATGTGTGTAAATAGAGTGAAAAGGAAGAGAAACTGTCAAAATTATTTGGAGGATCTAAAGAAACTGAATGTTGTTCAGATTTCTGATTCAGGTATTTATGTTATAGAAGTCAATTTGTCTACTTCTTCATCATGGGTATTAGATACTGGATGTGATTCCCACATTTGTATAAATGTGCAAGAACTTCGAAGAAGTTGAACTTTGGCGAAAGGAGAAGTCGACCTACATGTTGGCAATGGAACAAAGGTTGCTGCTTTAGCTGTAGGGACTTATTATTTATCGTTGCCCACCGGGCTTATTTTAGGACATGAGGACTGTTATTACATGCCTGCGATTTGTAGAAACATTATTTTCGTTTCTTGTTTGGACAAGATTGGTTTTTCATTTTTGATTCAGAACAATGGTTGTTCGTTTTCATTGAATAATGTTACCTATGGGGTTGCACGTTTGTTTAATGGTTTATATGTTCTTAATCTTGATACTCCTGTCTATAATATAAGTAATAAACGTCTTAAGACAAATGACTCAAATCAAACATACCTTTGGCAGTGTCGTTTAGGCCTTATAAATGAGAATCGCATTTCCAAATTACATAGGGATGGATACTTGGATAAGTTTGATTTTGAATCATACGAAGAATGTGAACCGTGTCTCATTGGCAAAATGACTAAAGCTCCTTTTACCGGTCAAGGTGAGAGGGCCACCAACGATTGGAATTGATACATAGTGATGTATGTGGTCCAATACGTACGATGGCAAGAGGTGGCTTTTATTATTTCATAACATTTACTGATGATTTTAGTAGATACGGATATGTGTATCTTTTGAAGAACAAATCCGAATCATTTGAAAAATTCAAAGAGTATAAGGCTGAAGTTGAAAAGCAATTAGGCGAAAGTATTAAAACTCTATGATCTGATCGTGGGGGAGAATACTTAAGCTTGGAATTCAAGAATTTCCTAAAGGAGTGTGGTATCGTATCACAACTCACTCCTCCTGGAATACCACAATGGAATGGGGTGTCTAAAAGGAGAAATCGTACCTTGTTAGACATGGTACGGTCGATGATGAGTCATGCGGATTTTCCAATCAGTTTCTGGGGTTATGCCCCAGAGACGGCTACACAAACACTAAACTGAGTTCCTTTAAAATCGGTTCAAAAGACACCATATGAGATATTTACTGAGAAACGTAATAGCGTGTCATTTATGAAAGTTTGGGGATGTGAAGCGTTTGTGAAACGTTTATCTCTGATAAGCTAGGACCGAAATCAGACAAATGTAATTTTGTAGGATACCCAGTAGAAACTAAAGGGTATTATTTCTATAAACCTTCCGAGAACAAAGTGTTTGTTACACGTACGACTGTATTTCTAGAGAGAGAATTGCTTTCTAAGAAAAATAGTGGGAGGACAATAGATCTCGATGAGGATCGAGAACTACAAGATAATGTTGAACCAGAGTTGGAACATGAGCATAATAAGACTCAAGATGTTAAGAACGATGTTGCTCAAGAAACACAGGTCGTTCGTAGATCCAGTAGGATTCGCCATGAGCCGGAGAGATATTATGGATTTCTCCTGACTCAAAGTGGGGATGTGATGCATATAGATAATGATGAGCCTCTCACCTACAAGGATGCTATGAATAATTCAGATTCTGAGAGATGGCTGGAGGCCATGAAATCTGAGATGGATTCCATGTATGAAAACCAAGTATGGACTTTGGTTGCACCACCTGATGGGGTAAAACCCATAGAGTGCAAGTGGGTTTTCAAGAAGAAAACTGACATGGATGGAAATTTGCAGACCTACAAAGCAAGACTAGTGGCGAAAAGTTTCAAGAAAATTCATGGTATTGACTATGATGAAACTTTCTCACCGGTTGCTATGGTCAAATCCATCAGGATTTTGCTTGTGATAACAGCTTATTATGACTATGAAATCTAGCAAATGGATGTCAAGATCGCTCTCTTAAATGGGAGCTTAGAAAAGTATGTGTACATGACACAACCTGAGGGTTTTATCAATTCAATGTTTGCTAGAATGGTTTGTAAGTTGCGACGATCCATTTATGGATTGAAGCAGGCCTCAAGGAGATGGAACATCCGTTTTGATGAAACAGTCAAAGATTTTGGCTTCATACAAAATGAGGATGAGTCGTGTGTTTACAAAAAGGTTAGTGGGAGCCATGTGGCATTCCTAGTATTATATGTAGATGACATATTAATAGGGAATGACATTCCTTCTATACAGGCTGTGAAGACTTGGTTGGGAAAAAGTTTCTCGATGAAAGACTTAGGCGATGCTACCTACATCTTAGGGATCAGGATCTATAGAGATAGATCTAAAAGATTAATCGGATTAAGTCAGAGTACATACATTGACAAAGTATTGCATCATTTTGGGATGCAAGAGGCAAAGAAGGGCTATGTCCCAATGTCTCATGGGATAGCGATCTCAAAGGAAAACTGTCCTATATCATCAGATGATAAGGACCGTATGAGTAAAGTATCATATGCTTCGGCAATTGGTTCTATAATGTATGCAATGATATGTACTCGTCCTGATGTCTCGTATGCTTTTAGCATGACGAGCAGATACCAGTCTAATCCAGGTGAGGGTCACTGGATAGTTGTCAAGAATATTCTTAAGTACCTTAAATGGACTAAAAAATTGTTCTTGATATATGGAGGAGATGAGAAGCTGGTTGTAAGAGGTTACAATAATGCTAGTTTCCAGAAAGATAGGGACGATTCTGTGTCCCAGTCTGGATTCGTGTTTTGTCTAAATGGAGGTGCTGTAAGCTTGAAAAGTTCAAAGCAAAAGGCAGTAGCTGATTCTACAATGGAAGTTAAGTATATTGCTGCCAGTGAAGCAGCCAAAGAGGCTGTCTGGATTTTGAAGTTTATTAGAGGACTTGGTGTGGTTCCATCGATCGGAGATCCAGTTGATCTGTATTGCGATAACAATGGAGCCATTGCGCAGGCTAAGGAACCAAGGTCTCATTCCAAGGCAAATCATATACTTAGGAGATATCACCTTCTTCGAGAGATAAACGAGAGAGGAGATATGCATATATGTAAAGTGCATACTAATGATAATGTTGCGGACCCACTGACTAAGGCTTTGTCGCAGCAGGAGCACGACGGTCACACTAGTTCCATGGGTATTAGATACATGGGTGATTGAATATAGTGCAAGTGGGACATTGATAGTGTTAGTGCCCTAGAGACAATGTAGTTGTGCTTCTAGGAAAGACTATTTTGTTATTTGATGATTATGTTCTATGGATTATTCTACATTAATTTATTATGTCTTAATTTACTGCGATATAAATGTTAGAGTAATAAATGTCCTTGGAATATAGAACATGTATTCTATATCTTTAAGTATGTGACTTAAAAATGAGATTATATGAATAGTGTTTATATTCCTAAATATCCCTAATCGAGCATTATTATTAAGGGACAATTATAATGCATAAAGATTAGTATGTTTATTGACAAATGACCACATCTCATTGGTCATAGGTATAGTGATACTAAAGTCAATAACATAGGTGCATGTAATATTATACATGGCACTGGATTAACCCTTTGTGAGATTCTACATGTTGATAATGTCATTAGAAAGACTCACAGTGATAATGGTGTAATGATCCTTCGACTTGAGATCATTATATTTCTATACGAGGATTAATATACTTTGACTACATTAAAAGTTACCTTTGACCGGGTGATGATAAAAGTGTACATAGGGTATATTATGAGTCGTATGAGAAATATGAATGATAGATAAAGGATTTAACCCTCTTATTATTAGGAGAGATATCATTGACCTCTTGATTGAGTGAGACTATGAAAATGCATGACCATGCTCAAATATTGATTTGTTTTAATAGTCTACTCATTGATCAAGGAAACCTGGATTAAACGTTGAAGAGGATGACTATTAACATGCCTCGAGTTTAATCTATAATATTTGGTTAAAGGGATTAAATTACACGGAAACATTAATCACGAAAGGTTTAATTGGATCACCAATTATTATTATTATTTGGGTAGCAATGATGTATTACTAGATGCCGCTCATTGTTTATAATTTTATTTTTGGATATTAAAATTATTGCCAACGTAATAATAACCTAAAGGGTTACACAATAAGAACATTTAAAAGGAGTTTTAATTTAAATTATGAATTTAAATTAAATAATTAAATTCGAAATTGGTTATTAATTAATTAAGTTGGTCTTAATTAATTATTAAATAGAATTTGAATTTAATAATAAAACCAAATCAGAATGGGTTTGGAGAAGCCCAATTCGATTTAGGGTTTTAGCCCAATCTCTCTTCCCTATAAATACATTATGATGTATTGTTTAGGGACACACTTTTACAATTCATTAAAACGTGTGGGAGGCTAGAGAGAGAGAGAGAGAGAGAGAGGCAGGTTCTTCGGCTAGTACCGGCTCCGGTGATCGTTGGACGATCAAGCGTTCGTGTGGACTACTTTAGCAACGTAGATCTCGAAGAGGGTTGCGTGGTGATTGCATTGGACCTCCATCTTTCATCAATTTGTTAAAGCTTCTTTAAGGTAATCTTCTATCTCCGAATTAAATATCATGTTTTTGCATGGATCCTGCGGTAGGGTTTCGATTGTTTTTTATTGTTTTAATTATTGCTTTCCGCTGTGTTTATGCCTCCGAACCCAACATGAGTGACATGGAAATTACATACAATGTGATCTATATAATGCCTATTTCCAACTAGTCCTTAGCCAATCTCTAATGAGATTAATTGATTCCAATTTTCTCAACTCGATGTTAAACCACAATAAGAAAATTGAACAAAAGCAGAGTGACATTTAATTAAATTAAATCCATCAACTGTATTCTGCAGAACATAAACAACTCAATGTTTATAACATAAAACACCGAAAATACAAACTCCCACTAAACCAAAGTATCACACAAGGTAACACCAATATGAGCAGTATGCTCGTGAAAAACCTTAGGTGCTAAAGCCTTGGTGATCGGATCCGCAATCATGGAATTGGTCCCAATGTGTTCTATCGAAATCTGTCCACTCTGTATCTTTTCTTTAACAACTAGGAACTTTATATCTATATGTTTTGCTTCCGTAGTGCTCCTATTGTTGTTTGAATATTCCACTGCTGATTTATTATCACAAAATATTTTTAATGGTCTTTCAACACCATCAAGAACACGCAAACCAGTGACAAAATTTCGCAGCCATAATGCCTCAAAACATGCTATATATTCTGCAGCCATGGTGGATGAAGCTATGAGCGTCTGTTTGGCAGACCTCCATGAAATCCCTCCACCAGCTAGTAGATAAACATAGGACGAAGTAGATTTTCTTTCATCTATGCATCCTCCAAAATCAGAATCTGAATATCCAATGACTTCGAGATGATCTGACTTCCTATACGTGAGCATATAGTCTTTTGTTTTCTTCAAATACCGTAGGACTCGCTTAACTGCTTTCCATTGTTCCATTCCCGGATTACTCAAATATCTTCCCAACATTCCAACTATGAATGCTATGTCAGGGCGAGTACAAACTTGAGCATACATTAGACTTCCCACAGCCGAGGCATATGGTATCCTTTGCATTTCCTTTATCCCAAGTTCATTCTTGGGACACTGTTTGAGACTAAATTTGTCTCCTTTAGACACAGGTGTATCTATTCCTGCACAATCTTTCATGCCATGCCTTTCCAGGATCTTTTCGATATAGTTCCTTTGTGACAATCCAATGATACCTCGAGAGAAATCTCGATGTATTTGAATTCCTAATACAAAAGAGGCGTTACCAAGGTCCTTCATCTCAAATTGACTAGTGAGAAATTTCTTGGTATCGTGCAATAAACCTATATCATTAGTGGCAAGTAAGATGTCATCAACGTATAAGAGAAGAAAGATAAATTTGCTCCCACTGAACTTGTGATATACACAATGTTCAACCAAATTGACTTCAAAACCATATGATGTGATAACATGATGAAACTTGTGATACCATTCACGCGAAGCCTGCCTGAGACCATAGATGGACTTCTTTAACCTGCAAACTATAGTCTTTGGATCTCCAGAGACAAAATTTTCTGGTTGCACCATATAAATTGTCTCACCAATGTTACCATTGAGAAACGCCGTCTTTACATCCATCTGATGTAGCTCTAGGTCATAATGAGCCACAAGTGCCATAGAAATTCTAAATGATTCTTTCGAGGAAACCGGAGAGAAAGTCTCATTGTAATCGATACCTTTCTTTTGAGTGAATCCTTTTACGACTAGACTAGCCTTATATCTTTCGATGTTACCATTCGAATCCCTTTTGGTTTTAAATACCCATTTGCAATCAATAGGTTTTGATCCTTTAGGTAACTCGACAAGATCCCACACGTCGTTGTCTTTCATAGATTGCATCTCTTCATTCATGGCATCAATCCACTTCTGAGAATGAGGACTCTACATGGCTTGTTGAAGATTAATAGGGTCATCTTCTCCAATGCCAATTCCATCTTCATGTTCTTGTAGAAAAACAATATAATCATCTGGAATTGCACTTTTTTCGCTCTCTAATGGATCTCCTTAATGGCACTTCTTGCGATTCAAGAGGTTGTTGATTTTGCTGAATTTGTTCCTCATGGGGAATGTCAGTGTTGTCTTGAACCGGCGGGCCTTGAGCAATGATAGGTACCATAATCTGATCATTGTTCTCAACAGTGTCATGAATAGAATCGTGACTATCTTCTTCAAAGACAATACTTTTACCTATACCTTCCCTCTCAAAATCAACTTCCTCAAAAAATCTTGCATTATCAGTCTCAAAGAAGGATCTAGTAGTGGGATCATAAAATTTAAATCCGCGAGTACGTTCCGGATATCCAACAAAGTAGCAACTGACTGTCCTAGAGTCCAGTTTCTTTTCATTCGGCCTATATGGCCTAGCCTCAGCTGGACAACCCCAAACATGTAAGTGTTTAATGCTAGGCATTTTCTTAGTCCAAAGTTTGTAAGGGGTTTCGACCACTGCTTTTGTTAGAACCCTAATAAGGATATAAATTGCATTCTTTAGTGCATCTCCCCAAAGTGCCTCAGGTAAAGAAGAATGACTTATCATACTTCTCACCATATCTTTAAGAATACGGTTTCGCCTCTCAGCAACACCGTTCATATTAGGTTTTCCTGGCATGGTGTACTGAGGGTAGAGATGCACAAAAAGCCCGAGCCCGAAAATCTGGCCCAACCCGATCCGGTAAAGCCCGGTCAAAGCCCGACCCGGTCAAGACATGCCCGAGGGCCTTAAACGGTCCCTATATTTTTGGGCAAAGCCCGGCCCGGCCCGGACCGGCAAAAGCCCGGTCTTAGCCCGGTCTTTTAAAAAGCCCGGTCTTCGGCCCGGTCCGATTAAAAGCCCGGTTCGGCCCGAAAAAACCCGGGTAAAATTCGATTATTCTAGTATACATACATAAATATTTATGTATTTACACTTCCTATAAATATAAAAATAATTTAAGTACATGAACGAAAACAAGTTAAGTACACCTGTAATCAATTAATATATCATCAAATCAAAAAGTAAATCGATAAATGTAATATTTGTATCGTCAATATAGATTGTTTAACACATGTCTGCCATTATTACATAAAAAACATTCTTATATAACATAAAATCTCGATCCGATTTGATCCCAGAAAAAGCCCGATCCGGCCCGACCCGTTTCAGGCCCGGAAAAAAGCCCATCGTGACCCGCTTCGAGGGCCTAAACGGGCTCACATTTTTCACAGAAGCCCGACCCGGCCCGGTCAAAGTCAAAGCCCGGGCCGGGCTTTGACCAAAAAGCTCGGGCTTTTCAAAGCCCGGCCCGATGGGCTTTTTGTGCATCTCTAACTGAGGGACAATTCCACACTCCTTTAGGAAGTTAGCAAAGGGTCCTGGACGTTGCTCACCTGATCCATCATATCTGCCGTAGTATTCACCACCACGATTAGACCTGACAACTAGTATTTTACTCTTCAACTGAAGCTCAACTTCTACTTTATATTCTTTAAACACGTCCAAAGCTTGGGACTTCTCATGTATCAAGTATAGGTAACCATACCTTGAGTAATCATCTATGAACGTGATAAAATACCGTTGACCATTCCAAGATGCCGTAGGGAATGGTCCACAAATATCGGTATGAATCAATTCTAAGACACTCGTTGCTCTATTGGCACCTAACTTTCTGGAGTTTGTTTGTTTTCCTTTAATGCATTCTATACAAACTTGAAAATAACTTAAATCAAAGGGATCAAGAATTCTATCATCCACAAGCCTTTGAATTCTCTGTTTAGAGATGTGACCTAAACTCTTGTGCCATAACATGGCAGAATTCTAAGTTAACTTACGCTTAGTACCTCTTGCACTAGAGTGCAAAATCTCATTATTAAAAGTAACAGTATCAAGCATATAAAGATTATCAATTAAAGAACCAGTGCCAACCAAATTTGAATTTAAAGAGAAACTAACTTTATTATTTCCGAAGGAACAAGTGTAGCCAAATTTGTCCAAACAAGAAATAGAAATAAGGTTCTGTCTAAAAGATGGTGCAACAAAAGTCTCAAATAAATCCAAATAAACACCAGTTTTAAATAATAATCTAAATGTTCCAACAGCATCAACTGGAACTTTATTGCCCTCGCCCACATAGATGAATCTTTCAGCATCAATTGGCGATCGGCTCCACAGGCAACCCTGCATTGATACACTTTTGTGAGTAGTAGCACCAGAATCTACCCACCAAGTATCCTTAGGTACAGAAGCTAAATTAACTTCAGAACAAACAAAGACAGAAGTCTTACCCTTCTTCACACGCCAAGCAGTATATTTGGAACACTCTTTCTTCATGTGTCCAGCCTTCTTACAAAAGTAGTAGGTTGGTCCCTTATACTGCTTCTCTTGAGACTGCTTGGGTTTTCCACTTGTATTATCCTTACCTTTCTTTCTCTTCTTATCATGAGAGCTAGATGCCAAGTGAGCACTTTCAGTCTTGTCTCGCAATACCCTCTCTTCCTCTTGAACACAGTGTGAAATGAGCTCATTAAGAGTCCATTTTTCCTTCTGAGTGTTATAACTCACCACAAAGTGACCAAACTGAGGAGGGAGTGAAATAAGAACCAAGTGAACAAGTAACTCATCCGAAAGTTCTAACTTGGGTTCCTTAAGTTTGCCAGCAAGATTAGACATCCCAATGATGTACTCCCTTATGTTCCCCTTTCCCTTATACTTCATGGTCACGAGTTTTGACAGAAGATTACTCGTTTCCGCTTTCTTATTCTTAGCAAAATGTTGCTCAATTTCAGAGAGGAACTTCTTAGCATTTGTGCTCTCAGTAATAGAGCCCCGAAAACCAGTTGGAATCGTCCGTTTCATGATCGCCAGACACATGCGATTAGAGCGTTCCCATTTCTCAACTTGATCCATTTTCGGATCAATCGCATTAGGAACCGGTTGCTCTTTCCTTAGCGCAAGGTCAAGATCCATGCACCCAAGAACGATTTCAACATTCTCTTTTCATGTGACATAGTTTGTCCCATTCAACATCGGAATCATGCTCAATTGAGCAGAAGCAGAGTTAACATTAACAGTAACTGAAATAGAAAACAAATACACAAAAATGCTCAAAACTAAATATATGTGATAAATCAAATATTGGCAACACCATCACAAGATACCTAACGCAACACTGAATTTTAGTCTTTGGATAGAAAAATCAATTTGCAAGTGGTACTCTTAACGCAATAATCAAGTACTAACAATAAATTTCTGTCAAATATTATGCCTTTCTTTGGACCGACCTATTATTCACATGAAAATCTTAATATTGCTACACAATTATTATCACATGAATATTTTAATTTTGGCCAAATTATATCTTCCTTTGGGCCGATAAAATTTGCATAAAATTAAATATTCAAACATCATAATAATATTTTTGAATTAATTAATTTACACAAAAGAGGTTACTTTGGTAACATATTGCTTCAATCAACTAAATTAAAAATATTAGACCACTTAAATAAATAAGTTAATATTTATTTGCCAATAATTAAATTTAAATCACAAAAAATGTATTTCTTTATTTTACGGCAATTATCACAAAAGTCTCTAAAACATTTGACCCAAATTTATATCATTATTATAATAAAGATACAAGTCGAGGAAAACATATACATTAGATATGTACATAAACTAAAAACAAAAGGGCTTTATGATCAGAAAAGTCAAAACATTATAAAATGTATGATTATGTAAGTGATACCCATGAATTATGAATTGGGCACATAATTAAAAGAAAATTCGTGATTTGTACAAAAGAAATGATTACAAACTAATCAAAGCCAGGCCAGAACATGATTCAAAATGATAATGTCCAGAATCATATAAAAATAATTATCCAACACTGTTAACTTAGGTTTATTAATTACCATGACAGCAAAAAATTGATAACTAATTATAATAAATAAAAAAACCTCGATGAACATATGCCTTTAACAGAGAACAACACCATGACGTTAAAAGATGCCATATAATTACATGTAATCATCAAGCAAAGCACTAACAGGAGATACATGATACAGAATAACAAGCTTATGTACTTTATCCATGACCGGTGCCAAAAATAAATGGATTATAAGCATACAACAATATCTCAATAATCAAAATATGAAGAGGTTCTGATGCCAAATGATATAAACTAACAATTCTATAAACACTTAATTCTCTAAAATAGAGACAAGGATCGTAACATCATATTTGATTATCGAGATTAAATTATTAAGCGAAAGTGTACCTGTATCCATGAGTTTGTAGTGCTAGAGAAAACCTTAGTTGATGCTATTGTCTTCCTCAACCAAATACACCTTAGGGTTCTTTAGAAGTAATATTCTGATGGAGAGAAATATAACTGTCCGTGTACTTGATATATCGGGGACTATAACCCTCTGTATTCTACATGTTCAATAAAATCTTTCATTATAATTAAATTGGGCCAAGTAGTGGGTATTCACTCATTTAACCCATACAATAATTAAAATCTAATTGGGCTCTTTATTTGATCACTTTATTTGATCCAATAAAATAAATACCTAAATATAATTGATTATTAATATGTTGCCCACATAAATTATTATTAAAATAATAATAACAATTTATGCATATTACCCATTTTTAAAGGAGTAATAGGACCTGTTGTTTTAGAGCCTATTACGCATTCCACATATGAGTAATAGGTATTTATGCATATTAACCATTTTTCAAAGAAGTAAAAGGTATTATTTTTTTGTTATGCATTTGACAAATGCTATATTTTTTGTTATGCATTTACCAAATGTGTAATAGAGATTTTTTTTTTTTTTGGTATGATTTTGACAAATACGTAACAAATTGGTAGTTTTGACCACCTATTTCACAAATTGTTATTTTGATAAAAAAATGAATAAAAATGTGTAAAAATTTTATTATTTCCAAATTTTCTATGCTCATTTTAACCTTAAAATGAATAAAAATGTGATAAAATTTTATCTTTTACTTTAATTTAATCTTCGACTATTCTCCTGAACCAAATCGTCCCATGCAATTTTTTTTCCCAGCTTTACCTGTCAAGCTCAGCCAAATCAATCAATCAAAACTTGGTGTTGTCAAGATATGGATTACAAATCACGTAAGTATATGTGTAAGTGTGTACGCTCCTCTTCCTCTATACTTGCAAAAGAAACCATACCCATGCTATACAACAGTTTCTAGTACAACTGTTTATGCAAAAAAATCTACTTCTAGCAGTAACATACACTCTACAAAACGATACAGGAAAAGTATCGTGGAATAATTGGCACTCATTTGCAATATGTTCTTATGTAATCATTGTTCGAACAAGGTAAAATTGTTGTTAATCATATGAAATGATGTGTTCTAGAAATACTGTTATCTTTGTGACGAGACAGTTTTGTAATTTTGGTACTTGACGAATTTATATAACTATTTCGAGGGTTCAATTCTCACTCCCTCCAAAATAAATGTAATTTTACCAAAAAAAAAATAAATTACTGTGTGCAATATGTATTGACAATTGAAATTCTAGCTACGGAATTTTAGAAAGATTATAGCCGAATAGGTAGAACTGTCAAACAAGGAACATAACGATGTAAAATATTGGTAACTCGATCACTTAATTCTGGTCGACTAGTCCATGCATTGAGGATTCAAACGCGATGTTGAGAGTACGAATTCTAATTATATACGATTCGATGAACATGCACGCTAGATGCACCATGGGGGTGGTTTATGGTTGTGGGGTGGTACACGCTAATTTCACTAGCACAACAGATTTTTATGCGAAACTGCTCCCTAACCATACGTTAGAATTTCCAGGGTAACCCACCATGCACTTCCCGGACAGCGACCTTCCCTGTATCATCTTCCAAATTATTGTCTCAAAGGCTCAAAACAGTATTATTTCCTATTTTTATATTGGCCTTTGTTTATTTTCACACCTATGATTTCCATGTATTATTCTTTTTTGACGTCCTCAACAGCAAATGTAGCTGTACTGTCTGATTCACAAAGGAATAGTCCACAACTTCTTATTCTTCCATAAATCAAATGCCTCACTTGTTATTTTCGATTATAGATAGATGGTCTATTTAATCCAAATCAAATATGTAAGAGGATGCGAATTGTAAATGAATTATATATAGTTTCTTTAGACTAGTGACTCCTTTTACAAGAAAAACAAATTACATTCAACTGCATAACAGATTCATTCAAATGCACTGAATAAAATATTAATACAGGGTACTCAAGAGTTTGATCTTAAGGGTCTCTTAACTTTAAACCCTTCTCCAAGTGTGTCTCTGTTCCGCATCTTTTATCTTGTTTGATTTTTTTATGGTTAAATTGATCAAATTTTTATTAATATTTATGCATAATTCTTTTATTATTTGAAAATTTTGAAAAATTTATATTAAAATAGATTAAATATACTTTCTAAGGATAGAACTTTTATTATAATTTTCATTTATATTATTCTAGATGATAATCCGTGCGAAGCACAGGCCCAAAAAAAATAATTTAAAATGTCATTAATTTATAATTTTGAATGATATTTAAAAAAATTATTTATACAACTCAGTAGGTTATAATAAAAAAAACGATTGTATTTACAACAAAATTTCAATAATTTCGGTGAATACGAATCTTGGGGTGAAATCAAATTTGGAGACTGAAATATCATTAGAATGGATATTTTACTTATTAATAAATATTGTTTAATTATTTATTAATTTAAGATTATTTTAAGAAAATCAAGAAAATACGATATATATATATATATATATATATATATATATATATATATATATATATATATATATATATATATATATATATATGATTCTCATAGATACATTAATTTGTAACTCAGTACGATTATAATAAAAAAATTGCAGTTGTTCTAGGATAACAATAATTTTACTATTTTATTAAAGATAACATAGAGTTCCTGAAGAAATAGGAATAAAGGGACAAAATGAATTATAATTATTCTAGGATTATAAAACATAGAATTCTAAAAGAAATAAGAATAAAGGGGTGGAACAAAAAAAAAAGGTAGAACCAAATTTGGTATTGTAGTACCATTTAAAAAAGAATTTTGCTTATTAATAAAGGTTATAAAAGGCTGATGATGAATTAATTGCCTTAAAGTACAATTAGAACGATTCCTTGCTTGAAATTATAGTTAAACTAGCTTAAAACCCGTGCAATGCACGGTTTTCTTTAATATTATTTGATTTTTTCAATAATTTGAATTAATTTTTTATGATATGAATTTTGTAAGTTAAAATTTTGAATGATATGATTCGATAATAATCTCACACACACACATATATATAGGCTAGCGTTCAAATAGAAACCAACCTTAGAATAGAAACTAGAAACCTACACTAAATAAATTATATTTCATTTATTTTAATGGCCCCGCTAGGGGCACCTTCACAAAAAACGTTTAAAATTCTTGGCTCTATTCAACAAAAATATAAAAAAAAAATTAAAAAAAATTATTGTTCACGTACCACGTCATCACGTGAATAGTAACTTTTTTTTAAAATTTTTTAAATTTTTTTATATTTTTGTTGAATAGAGACAATAATTTTAAACGTTTTTTGTATTGGAGTACCCCTAATTTGGTTATTAGATTAGCTTGAAATATTTAATTTAGGTTTAGTTTCGAGTTTCTATTCTAAGTTAATTTCTATTAGAACAAGACCCTATATATATATATATATATATATATATATATATATATATATATATATATATATATATATATATATATATATATATATAAATGTTACTCTTTAGTTGAAAAGGTAATCAGGTAGTTATTAGTAATTATGACATTATTAGTTTATTTTATTAATTAGAATGACCATATTTTTGGAAAAAGAAGATATTTTATTTAGAGAAGTTAGAAAAGGTAATAGCTGAAAAAGGTAATTGATTAGTTATTATTTAGGAGAAGTGTTTGGAAGAGCTGCGTGTAATATTTTGAGAAAAGATTGTGTTTTGTTTTTTTTTTTTGACAAAATGCAAATTCATTCCAATAAATTAAAACAAGTCTAGCCGGGATAAACCCCCAACTGACAATGCAATCAGGTTGATAAACAATAAACGAGCTAAGCAAATAGCCGCATTGTTTCCAGACCGCTTAACACACTGAATCCATAGATTCTTGAAACTGAAAATAAATACAAAGGCTTCCCGAGTAATCCAGCCTACATCACTCCCGAAAATGGTAGCTTCACAATTGACCTTCACAATAATTCCATGGCTGTTGCGGTGTTCAGACGACTCAGTTGCAAAAACTAAGCTATGAGGAACAAGAGTCCTCGAATAATGAACAACTATAATTTGTGAAAGGTGAGCACATGTGATCGTCACCGTTCCAAGCATACCCCAACTATCTACATGCCGGGAACCAGCTATAGACATGCCGAAAGTATTAATAATGCGGTAAATTCAGATCTCCCAAAATTCCATCCGAATCATTCTCATTGATAACAACACAAAAACAAAACAACCACAAATATAATAACGCATAACAACCCAAAAAATTGGGTACTAAAAACACACGCCAAAAGGCGAGACGGGAAAACAAAATCGAACTTTATTGAAACAAAGAAGAACAGATTCGAGGATAAAACTCGATTTTATTGAAACAAAGAGAGGGATTGATGGCGGGGAGGAAGATGGTGGTTGCGTTACGTGATAGGGACGGCGGGGGCAGGGGAAGGGGGAGGTGGGTGGTGAGGGAGGGGGGAGGGTCGGAGAAGGGGCGGCGGCTATGTTAGTCGACTCTCATTAACCCTATGTGTGTCTATGTATAAACTGGTTTTGTTTTTTTAGTTATTAGTAATTATAATATTATTAATTTATTTCTTTAATTAGAACGATCATTTTGGAAAGAAGAGATTTTAGTTAGAAAAGTAAGAAAAGGTAATAGCGGAAAAAGGTAATTGGTTGGTTATTATTTAGAAGAAAATGAGATTTTTTAGTTACAAAATATAGAAAATTTATTAGCCGTAAAAGCTAATCAATTGGTTATTGATAATTTTAATATTATTGGTTTATTCATTAATTAGAATGACCATATTTTTGAAAAGAAGAGATTTAGTTAGAAAAATTAGAAAAAGTAACAGCTGAAAAGGTGTTTGGTTAGTTATTATTTAGGAGAAAAGATTGTATTTTGTTTTTTTGTAATTAAGTAAAATAATTAAGGATAACAAAGTAGAATAATTAAATAAGGTAAGTACCGTACCAAAACTTTTAATGTTTCATCTTTTATAATATAGTATAGATTTACTTCGGATTTTCTAAATATAATAAGGCTAGTCATAAATAAAGTAACCTTAACAGGGCATATATAACTGAATTCAGTTTATGCAATAAAAAATTAAATATACAATAAATATATAATAATTTTATAGAAATTGTCTTGCTTGTCTGATGAGTACCAACAAAAATTAAAGAGTACATGCAGATGGACACCAGCACCACCGAGCATGACAAAAATCTAATATGAACATGATGAAAAGCTAATATGCTGCAAAGATTTGAGTTTTCCTAAAGGTTTATATAAAGATAATTAGGCTAATGATGAATAAATTGACCTTAACAACACATTAAACACCATGCGATGTGTACAACTTGGCTGGCTAGAAAGCGATTATGTTGAAAAAAATAAAGTTATCATGAGATATATAAAATCTTTACCTTTTCACAAATTTGATTAATATCATTTTTTTTTGTAATTCGTTGATAATGACTTGTATATTTGTAAGTAGATTTTACCATGCTGGTGTTTTATCGTTGGTGAAGTTTTACCCTGATGGTGTTTTACCTCGTGATAATTAAAATAACTGTAAAAAAAGAAGTATAATTATAACAGGTTTTTTATTCTTCAAATTAAAAAAATAATATAGAATTCTATTAGGATTAAGAGTTTAGGGATGAAGTCAAAACAGGGTGCGAAGATACCATTAAAAATGGAGTTCGCTTATTAGTAAAGGTTATAAATATGTAATGTTTGATCAAAATTTGATCACTAAAAATCAAACGATATAAAAGATTTGGGATGGAGGAAATAAGATTTAAACTTTAGTGGAGATAAAAAAAAAAAAAAATAACAGACAATTTACAAAAGAAACAAGTATAGGTTGGGAAAAAAACCAAAGAGAATAAATAAAATTACAATGAACATGTCTCTGTCTTCAACTCTCGTAATATGATATTTTCATGGCTCAAAAGTAGCTTTAAGCATCACTATCCTTTTCCATTTGTTCATCAAATCTCCAACACCACAACTACATTTTCATTACACATATACATATTATTTGTAAAACCTAAGATATAATTCACTTTCAACATCTCTTGTATCAAAGCATGGATGGAATGCACGGTCATAATTCAACGGAGTCTGATTACATGATGATTCCTGAAAATCCGATGATGATGATGATATCACCGGAATACGAGAGGTTTCCGGTATACGGATCGGATGAGCTGATGTCAGCTGCTTCGGCTATATCCGAAGCAGCTTCGGCCACTGCGGAGCTTAGAAGAACAAGCCGCCGTGATCATCTTAACAATTATCATAATAATTATAATAGTAATCCTGCTCAGCCACCTAGCAGCTTAGTTAAAGCTAAGATTGCTTCTCATCCTTATTATCCTAGATTGCTCCAAGCTTACATCGATTGTCAAAAGGTCTCTTTTCTTATTTGGTATTATTCATTTAACGAGGTTATTCATTTATCGAAAACTGTCTTAATTGTGAGACAACTTTCTTTTCGCATTTGAACCAAAGCCTACACGTAGGTTAATATTTATCCATGTTTCCATGGCTTTGTACAGGTCGGGGCACCGCCGGAAATAGCGTGTTTGTTAGATGAAATACAACGAGAAAATGATGTATACGACAAAATTGATTCCGTATCTACTTGCGTTGGAGCCGATCCGGAGCTCGATGAATTCATGGTTTCTTTCACTAATTAACTTCTAATAATCTTTTTGGTTAATGAATTTTCGACATAGTATTTTATTTAATTGTTTTTGATTTTGTCCTCTAATTAGGAAACTTATTGTAATATATTGGTTAAGTACAAGTCGGATTTATCAAGGCCTTTTGATGAAGCAACAAGCTTCCTGAGTAAGATTGAAGGACAACTCGGCGATCTCTGCAAAGGTTAGTTATCCTGTTTCGAAACTTTTTAGCTTCCGTTCCTTTTAATTTTTATTTTTTTTTTAACTTGTGCTTGTTTACTACTGGCACTGCTATAATTTTTTTCAATTACATATTATTTCTATCTTGGGGGGGGGGGGGGTTTAGTTATTTGTCCGTTGTTTACGGTAGAACAAAGAACAAAAAGGTCGGAAGGTGTTTGTTGATTGTTCTTCTGTTGCATTTCATTTGCACAAATAGAACATGAATTTCTGGATCCGGTGCGAATTGGTTAGGATTATTATTTGATAGACACGAGATAGCAGGTTTGTTAGGATTATTATTTGATTGGCAGGAGATAGTGTTGCGAGATCTTTCATGCGCTATATTTGGCGCACATGAGAGCGAACATGCTTAGTTAATGGTAAGCACTGTTGATGTCTATCTTTAAATTCAACCACCGAGTCTCCATCTTGATCATATGTTTCCAGTTAGAACGAAATTCGTTTCACATTAAATTTATCAACACAAGTGATCATGCATGTAACAGTGTTGAACCTAGCTACTACAGAAACCCTAGAGCTTAATGGGACCTATTTGATTATTTCTAGGTTGCATTTTTTACACAATTTGGCAGTGATACATGTTTTCTCTTTGTTTGTAAGCAACAACCTTAAGCAAGTCATGAGAGTCTGCAGCTTAATAATGGACCTTGAAATAGTAAACTAGTAGTACAATATCTTGGTCTAGGTTTACTCTCATCTTCTACTGACAAACATAGCTATATATATTAGTATCTCTTTCTTCTCTATCCTGCACTTTCTTTGGTTCATGGGAGAACCAAACTTGGAAGCAAACCCATCTCTTTATGATTAGACATGTCACAGTGATGAATAGTTGTAATTTGTAAATCATATTATTTTATTTTTAAAAAGAACATTGAGGCTATAATTCATGATATTTCCCATAAAATTAATCAGACAAACAATCATGGTTACAGTTGTTGCTCTTTTAGATACTGCACCTCATTGGCTCCTTGTCATCTACTATAGTTTTAAGAGAATTTGATCTACACATCCATCCATGTCTTCTTGATCCATAAAATCAGACTATTTCTACCTCGTTTTATTGGTATTTCTCTATTTCTTTTATGTATAGTACTTGGTAATTGTCCACTCTTATATTTCGGACCACTGCAATGGCAGTAGTTTATAGATTAGTCGATATCAATTATGAAATTGAAATTTACAAAAATTTATATAAATGTACGAGTTATGGGAGCAACAGATTGTGCCACAAGTCCTTTGGTTTTTGTTAACCTATTAACTTTATTTGTTAACCAAATGCAAGTGTCCTTTTATCTAAGCCAAAAATGCAAGATTTTGATGTTTGATTAAATTGTGGTTTATGTCAATCAAATAATCACTCTAATTAGGGAACATTTAAAAAGATGTTAACCAAAGGTGATTAATTCCTTTCGTCCATATTCGCCCCTGCTGGGTGCTGATCTTATAATAAGATGGCAAAATGGCATAACAAGTTAACGATTCATTAACAACGAAGATCTTAGTAGTGAGGTCCAACTAGATATCTGCTGTTCTACAGACAAAGATAAGGTAAAATAAATAGATAATGAAATTTCTTCTTTTCCCAAGAAAGACTAATCAATTTTGGATGGCCCTTGTGTGAGTTTTGGGTTCATCTGGTAATAGCGTGAATCGTGATCCACAATTTCACGTAAACTTACCTCACTAAACTTCAGAAGACAAAAAATCAAGGGTCATGTTTGGCAATTAGCGATTAGCTGGAGCTGATTGAATTACCTGTTTTGATTAGTCGTTTTGACTAGCTGATTCGAATAGCTGTTTTGAAAAAATTGTTTGGTAATAACCTGTTGGTATTAGCTGTTTTAATTTAAACTAGACATATAACAAACCTCTAATTCAAAAAACTCCTAAAAATAGCTTTTTCAATCTGCTATTTCAATCAGCTAACTACCAAACACATTTATTAGATGATTCATTTGGTCAAACATCTAACTTACCTCAATCATCTAATTTTTACTAAAACCTCTAACTTCCAAACACCTCCAAAACTAAAAATTGCTTTTACGAAAAAAAATATCAAGGCCAAAAATTAAAAAACACATGTGAGGAATGGGGGTAGACTAGGGATGAGAATTCACCCCGGCCCGCCCGATCCCGATCCGATCTCCGCACCGAACGGGGCGGGGGATCGGGGATTTTTTCGGGTGCGGGCCGGGGAGCGGGGACAATTTTCAAAAAAACCGGGGAGCGGGCCGGGGCCGGGATTTTATGTCTCCCCGGCCCGATCCCCGACCCCGCCCCGATTCTCAAGCCCCGACTCGATTCCACCACATTATAATATATATATATATATATATATATATATATATATATATATATATATATATATATAATCATATATTAATATATACGAATTTCCAATACTTTATATTGAAAACAAAATGATATTTTAATCTTATATGTTTGTCTTTCTATTAGTTAAATAACTTCATTTCCATGTTATTTATAATTGTTTATTTAAGTAATATTTTTTATCTTAATTTAGTGTTTAAAAAATTATTTCAAACTCACTAGTTAGTGTTTAAAATTGTTTAAAATGTTATTTTTTGTTTAAAATAAAATTCTCCGATTCCCCGCGGGGATCCCCGTTACCCGTTTGGGCCGGGGCCGGGGATTATTTTTAATCCCCGACGGGGATCGGGCCGGGGACGGGGATCGGGTTTGAATTCGGGGATGGTACTCCCCGACCCCGAAGTGCCCCGATGCCCATCCCTAGGGTAGACCTGTCAATGGATCGGATATCCGATCCGATCCGTAGCTAAATTAGCGGGTATGAATTCTTTCAAAAAAAATCTGATCCGTTAATGATCCGATCCGATAACGAGCGGATATGAATTTTGTATGATCCGATCCGATAACGATCCGGTCCGAATATATTATATTTATTATATATTTTATATATTTATGTAATATATGATATATATATATATATATATATTAAATATATTAAATATATTTACATATATATATATATATATAACATATATAATATATATAATTTTATATAAATAATATTATTTTGAATATAAATTTCGATTTGTGTCATAATTTTAATTTTTATTTCGTCAAAAATTTTTATAATACTATTTTTTAAATTAAAAAAATTATATTTTAAAATTTATTAAACGGATCGGAGGTCCGATCCGATAACCCGAAATCCGAATGGATGGAATATGGATCGACCTAAAAAATATCCAACTTCTGATCCGATCCGATCTGATCCGAATCCGACCCGTTGATAGACCTAAATGGGGGAGTAGGCTGAACTGACCTCATAAAATAAGCCTATTTACTCTTTCAGCTCCACTAACTATTTTGAAAATTAAAGTATAAATTCGTATAATTATGCATTTTAATTAGTATCGGGTTTCTTAATTAGGATTTTGGTTCTGCCACCGGAAAGATATGAATTGAACATATAATATACTTTTAAGGCAAAAATATAAGTGATCAGTGTGCAAAGGAAAAAATTTCTTAGTTGTATATGAGATCTCTCTTTCGCCTTCTTCAACATAATTTAATAATGTTACCGCTCACGGACATAGATCAAATTCTATTTTATGACGAAGGGATTGCTAGTCGTTCGTCAATATCATTTGAGTAAAAAGCACTTCGTGTACTTGCACTTTCACGAAATCTGCACTTGGGATACTCAACTTCAAAAACTCCACTTGCAATACTGGACTTTCTAACTTTTTTACAACGTGTGTACTTCCGTCAATTCTGTCCAACTCTGTTAGTTTATGTGGGGGTATTTTAGTCTTTTTCTCATCATCTTCTTCCTTAAACTCATTTCCACCATTGTTAAATCTTTTAGGGTTCATAGCAAAAAATTAGGGTTTCTTAATTCTGAGTTCGTTCAGGTGTTTGGTTGGTATTAATATCTTCGTATGATTGTATGGAGTCTATTTATATGCTTAATTTCATTGTTTATGTTCAAGATTAGTAAATTCGAATTAGGGTTTGTAAGTTAAATTGGGGCTTTTTGATTTAAGGATTTTCTAGTGATTTTGATGAGTGATATAGCTTCCTATGATTCTTTGTAATCGATTTATGTATTTAATTTAAGTGTCTATGTTCGAAAGTGTATAAAACGAAGTTAGAGTTTATATGAACTTTTCAATTGATCGTTTGGAGATATTAAGCAATTGTCAATGAAATTGAAGGCCACAAGTAGTTTGGTTATGATATGAGCTTCGTTTTAATATGTGGAACGCTGTGATTGGTTCCGTTTTTATGTAAAACGGAGTTTTGGCCGGAGTTGCATCGAGCTCGTCGGAAAATAAATCTTAAATACTCAAACTGGATATCATATTGTAGAGGAGAAAGAAACGATCATGTTGCAATGTAAACCCATTGATTTCGTTAAGAAAATAATGAGATATTCGAGTTTTTAATTCCAAAAACGTTCATCAATGGTGGATTGCTGTTTGAAGAAGATGACTAGTAAAAAGACTATTTTACCCCTATTTTAGTTAACGACGTTAACCTGATTTGACGGAGATACACAAAGTGTAACGAAAATTAAATTAGAGTATTGCAAGTAGGGGTTTTTGAAATTCAGTATCCCAAGTGCAGATTTCGTAAAAATACAAGTACACAAAATGCTTTTTACTCATATCATTTTTCTAATCATGCTCTTGTAAGTTCCAGCGGTAATCAAGTTACTGATCGACTAGTTTATGACTCTTCCGCATTTCATGACCAATTGACAAAGATGGTCTTGTTATAAATCGATCCTTCTGTGAATGTAATTATGTCTGCATACTTGATAGAATTTTAAGTATTCGCATTTCGGACTTACACTCTACTGTCGAGTTTATATTGTGGAGAACAGCAGATGAAAAGAAGTAAAACAAGAATAAGTTGAAAGTTGAAAGTTGAATGTTAGGATTTCTTAACATTCAACTTATCCCATATAAGTTGTTAATAAGCTCGTTCACTTATTTTACCAAACACTACAAAATAAGTTGAAACCGACTTTGCCCATATAAATTAACTTATATGGTTAGCCATGTACTATTTATTTTACATGCAGTTGGTGCTCCTGAATTTGTTATAAGAAAAAGGTGAGGGAAGCAAATTTTACTTACTTCTTCCATCCCATTATTTACACTCCTAAAGTGTGCATAAAATATGGCAATTTAAATAAGTATATGTTCTGCCAGTCAAAGTTATCTCTACTTTGTAGATACTTACCTAGAGTAATATCAATTCTATAATCAGAAAAGACTGACTGTATACCATTACACCAAAATTTAAAATTATCTTGAGGCATCACACTTTGGCATAAGAATCTCACATCTGTAGTCACGTGAAAGTGTTGATCACAAGGGCTTCGCCACAAGAGCTTCTGTCCTTGCCAGATATATGTAACAAGGGGTCCGGTCTTTGGCAAATGTTTGTTGGGGCAAATGATCTGCCACATACCGCATAAACTTTTTGCGGTACGTGTATAGTAGATTTTTGGTGTTTAAAAAGAGGAGGGTATTTTGGTAATTTGTTCATATTGCGAAAGGTTTTTACGGTACGGGGCAAAAAATTTTTAAACCTCAATCCTTGGATCATCCAACAGTGCAGGAACCATTTGTTATATAAAAGGTCTCTCGCAAACATTTGCCAAAGACCAGGAGTCATGTAACAAAGCTGTTTTCCTTTGCTCTAATCTATCTTTTCATGCTAAAGTTTCACACAAATGAGATCTGATTTTCAACTTTCTTAGGTTTGTTTATATAGTTTCAAATTGAATCCCAAGTCATTATATTCTATGCATCTTTGTCAGGCTATAAAAGCTGTAGCTGTTTCCATTACTAATGAAATGGAATCATAAAGCTTAAAAAGTAATATTTTTAAAATCTAATTAGAAGTGATTATGATTCTCGGTTAGGGGCGGGCTGGCGACTATTGTTAATTTTTCTTAGAAGTACAAATACACTTTTCAACGTGTTGCATGTAATCTCTCTGATGGCCTCGTGTGCTTTATTTTAATTGCAATATTTTTTTATGGCTTCTTAACAAGAATATTCATAGACAAGATGGCAGATATCCAGTTGGGTATGTAGTGAGAATTTTATCATGTGGGATGAGTGAAAAATATTGCTCATGAAGTTGGCTCAGCTGGCTAAATACTGTTTTTGTGAAACCTCTGATTTATTCTCTAGCTGTAGCCTGTCCCAGTTATGCAATTCATTCATTTTCCAACCATTTGATGCGCATTCTCTAGCCTTCGTTTTCTTGCAATTCTTTTGTGTTTTCTCCCTCTTTCTTTGATGTATTGCTGTGCTATATTTGAGCTGTTCCTTTAATAGTTTAAATAGGCTGTACAATGACATGCTTACACGCTTAGTTTCCATTAGTTTCTTAGCTACTTGTTCACGAGGTCTTTTAGTGACAATCTAGTGCAACTGCTAAGGGTATTACTAATGGTGCTAGAACCAGAATTTCGAGATATTTGGGACTATATACCGTTAAATTTGGTAGATGAGCCATGATTCAAAAGCATTATTAATTATACTGATATGCAACTGAAAAGCATGGCTTACAAAACAAATTCTAATGGGATTGTAACTTAGGCTGACCTTCGTTGGTTCCGACTAATAATGAAGTCCTCCGATCCTACAGAAATCATAAAAAAAAAAAATGTAGAACCCAAGTTACAACACACATAAACGAATTATGTCAAGTACATGATTAAAGAATCGCCATGCAAATACATGCATATATATGGTTTAATGTATAGCAGTATAGAGAAAAATCTTACAAAACTCAGAAGCTAATGTTTCGAAATATATACCAAGAAACTAGTTCCCCGAAAAATAACAGTCCCTATACAAATGTACATGTAACTCTAAGTCATCCAAATAATATAGCCGTACAAGAAAATATATGCATAATTTTACTGGTAGCAATTGCATGTCCTACAATAATTCAAGGGATATGATAGGGCCCCGAAGATAAGGGTTTTGGGATGGTATGTGTGCGCTCGTGTGTGTGATCCAGAAAAAGAAACAGTAGTGTAATTTATATATACCATAGGGCCATTAGAGAGAGCAGAAGGATATGATAGGGCCGGGGGGAAAGAGCTTTTTGTGATCGGAGAAAGGACCCGGATGGATCGGGTGGTGACATTCACATGGACTCCCGCATTTTGCGCTGCGTATTTCTGCCTTTTTGTGTATGTAGCCATTAAGTGTGTCAACTTTCTCACACACACTTACACACACTGGTTGTGTATCTATCACTATCTATATCACATATATGCAGACACCGTTAGTGGTGGCTGTCAATTCCATTAGACTTATTGTCTGGTCGTTGGGCTTCTTTTTCTGCCCCTTCTATTAAACGTGTCTGTGTCTCCTCTCTTGACCCATTTTCCCCACTACTTTATTGCTTTGGCCCCGCTACATTTATCTAGGGTTTTCGGTATTAAGATAAACTAGCCGATAACCCGTGCTAAGCACGAATTCTGATTAATTATACTTAAATTTTTATTTTAATTTTTTTAAAAATAAAACTATTTATCATATTATTTAATAATAATTTATGGACATTTATTTAGTTTGATACTACATTTAATTATCAGGTATTCAATTTATTTTTAAATTATTTTTGTATGGGTATTGTTGAAAATAAAAACTACATCATTAGTTCAATTAATTAAAATAAGCAAATTTAATCAATGACTCATTTATTAGAATTTTCGATTTTTATTATTTTTTTATCTCACATAACTTCGGCTGATTTTTTTCAATTTTTTCAATCTTCTTTCTTCAAAACTTTTAATTTAATTTATTAGTCTTATTTTACAAAAAATAATCCCCAAAATCATAGGATTCTACGGCAAAACTTATTTTGTTTCATAGTAAAAGTACAATATTTTGCTACTGAATTTCAAAGTTATGCACATGAACTTAAAATTGTTACAACTGAAATTATTTTTCTTACAAAATTCTATAACTAAACTTACCTTTTTAGTTATATTTATACCATAATTTTTAAGTTCTACAACTACATTTAAAAGTCATGCATTCGAATTTTGAAGCCAAGCACATGAATTCTAAAATTGTGCAACTGAACATACTTCTATTTGAATATTATGTTGTTGAACATTTAATATCATATTGTATTTATACCGTAACTTGAGTATTCTCATAAAAATTGAAGAAAATATAGAAAAATTTTAATGATGTTATTGGAGAATTTTGTGATTGATATTGGTGTATGATTATAATTGTCAATCAAATATGAATTGTCTTTAAATTATATATATATTGTCTTTTTGGACATATAATAAAATATATATAATTATGAAATATATATAGTTCTTTATTTCTACGTTTAAGGGTTCTCCAAGGAGCATGATCCAATATTTATAATTGATTATAATATATGTTAACCATCTTAAAAGTATAAAGGTCCGATAATATAAATGTAGCTATATTATTAATTTATTATAGATATTATTTAAATATTAATTAAGGGAGTCCCGAAGTTGTATATAACACTATATTCTCGACTTTTTATATTTCGATTGTTAGTTAATAGATTTCTGGTATGTAACTTCACTATTAAATTAATATTGTTATTTTGATTAATTAAATTTCTATGACTTCACTCTGGTAATATAAGAGTAGCTATATTATTAATTGTATTTATTATAAATATATTATAAATACTTTTTAAATATTAATTAATGGAGCCCTAAGTTATATATAATAATATATTCCCGACTTTTATTTCGATTTTTAGTTAAGAATCCTAGCATATAACTTCACTATTAATTTAAATTAATATTTAGTATTATTTTTTAATTAATTAAATTAATTTAATATTAAGTGGCATATCACGGTATGCATGGCATACCTTACCATTAAGAGGGGTTTCTGCTTTTAATAAAGAGTTTAATTAATGGAGCCCCAAGTTCTATATAACACTATATTCTCGATTTTTATTTCGATTTCTAGTTAATAGATTTCTAGCATAACTTCACTATTAAATTAAATTAATATTAATATTGTTATTGTGATCAATTAAATTTATAACTATATTATTAATTGTATATATTATTAATCTATTATAAATATTTTTTAAATATTTCTGTAATTAATGGAGCCCTAAATTATATATAATACTATATTCTCGACTTTTATTTCGTTTTTTTTTGTTCAGAATCCTAGTATATATAACTTCACTATTAAATTAAACTAAAATATAGTATTATTTTTTTAATTAATCGAATTAATTTAATATTAAGTGACATACGGCGATATGCATGGCATACCATACCATTAAGAGGGGGTTTATGTTTTTAATAAAGAGTTTAATTAATGGAGCCTCGCATAACACTATATTCTCGACTTTTATTTCGTTTGTTAGTTAATAGAATTCTAGTATATTGTAACTTCTCAATTAAATTAAATTAATATTTAACATTGTTATTTTGATTAATTAAATTTACATATGGTAATGTAAGTGTAGCTATATTATTAATTATATGATTATTAATTGTATTTAAGGATTTTCCAAGAGCATGACCCAATATTTATAATTGATTATAATATATTTTAACCATCTTAAAAGTATAAAGGTCTGGTAATATGAGAGTAACTATATTATTAATTGTATTTATTATTAATCAATCATAGATACTTTTTAAATATTAATTAATGGAGCTCCGAAGTTATATATAACATTCTCGACTTTTATTTCGATTGTTAGTTAATAGATTTCTAGAATGTAAATTCACTATTAAATTAAATTAATATTATTGCTATTTTGATTAATTAAATTTAGATAGCTTCACTCTGGTAATATAAGAGTAAGTATATTATTAATTATATTTATTATTAATCTATTATAAATATTTTTGAAATATTAATTAATGGAATATATTATATTATCATTTTAATTTATGAAATTAATTTAATATTTAATGGCATACCGCTGGCATACCATTAAAAGGGAATTTTTACTTTTAATAAAGAGTATAGATGCATGTTTTTTATAATTAATAATTTGGATATTTATTCTAACAAATCTATCGAAGAAAGCAGAAAACGGGAATACCGGAATACGGGTTTGTTTGGTTTTTAATCTTGAAAATCTATTGGTGATTTATATATTATCAGATCAATTTAATTCTAATTTACATAAATTAGCTGATAACTTGTGCAAAGGACGAGCATATATCCAGCACGAGTCAAGATTAAAATATTAATTAATATATTAATAAATTATCGAAAATAAATATAATTAATAAATATAATTTAAATGTATTGGTAGATAATTGAATGATAAATTTTTTTAATTAATAAATGCTATTTCATTATGTTGTTATGGGGTATTGAACCAGAAATGAAGTTAAGAAAATTAAAATAAATAAATTCGATGTAATTACGTAGTTGTAAGGAATCGAAATTCAAATTTAATGATAATCAAATTTGATTATTTGACATTTAGTATTATTGTACGTCATTTAAATATAATTTTTCATATTAATAAGAGTAGATGTGAGAGATAAATGACGAAGTTAAATTATATATAAATCTTATTCGTGAAAGCATATATTTGATCGAACTTACGGTTGTTACATTCTTGTTTAGACTTTATTGTTTATATTCTTGTTTAATCTTTACATTAAAAAAAAGAGAAAAATGTGTTGAGGTTGTTCTCAGGAATTTTTACTGAGGTTATAATACAAATAGTCTATAAATTAAGTGGCCCAGTAGGGGCATTTTTGTAAATTTTAATTTTTTCTCAATAAATTTACCTAAACACCCTTAAATTTATATTTAAAAGCTTTTAACCTCAGGGAGAACCCTGAGTTCATACTCAGGCACATGAATCCCTAAAAAAAAATATATTTTAAAGATACACGAAGTTCATGTTCTTTAATGCAACACTGAGAGAGAAAACTGGACCTGAGGACAATCCCAAGTATCTTCCCTAATGTTATACTTACAATAAGGGGCCCCACAGGGGCATTTTTGTAAATATAAAATTTTTATCAATAATTTACATAAGGGTTTCATGTGTTCCTGAGGTTAAATCAAATCAATACAAATTTAAGGGTGTTTGTGTAAGTTATTGATAAAAATTTTATATTTACAAAAATGCCCTAGCGGAGCCCTTACTCATTTTTGTAAATTACTGATAAAAATTTTATATTTACAAAAATGCCCTAACGGAGCCCCTTACTTTATAGGTAATATTTCTTATAACCTTAAGGAGATTCGTGAGATTGTCTCATGCCCAGTTTTCTCTTTACATAAATACTTTTAAATTTGTATTAAAAATATTTTAATCTCAAGTATCTACCATGAGGTAATCCTCAGGTACATGAAACCCACATTTAATTTTAAAATGTGACATGCAAACCAGCGTGATCTAGAGCAATCGTATTAACCAATGTAATAATAAACTTAAAATAATAATCTAAACAAAATATGAGTTTGCATCTTCGAACTGATAAATCAGTTTTTTTTTATAAGAACAATCATAATACTGATTTTATTTCATTTTACTAAAATTAACAAAAACAAAACGAATTCAACCTAAAATTTGTTGGTTACTACTAACTGCGCGTGGAAGGCCATGCCGTTGATAGAGGAAACTGAAAAGTGTGCGTATGTGTAGTTATCTCGCATTGCTACTCTGATGGGCCGTACCCTGTACCAATACTGAGTAGTCTGTCACTAGGATTTAGATCGCTGGGAGGTATGGCCCAAGTTTTTGGCCTTCAGAATATTCGCACACAAATCTAGAGTCTGTCTACCAAACATTTACCCAGTACACCACCACCAACTTCATTTTAAATTAGCATTGAATTATTATTGTTATTTTTATGATTTTTAAGACTTCTTAAAATTTGTAATCCAAAAATATTAAAATTTTATTTTTCTAAAAGATGTTTCAAATATGTAAATAGTTTTTGATATTTTTATAGGTTTTTCTCAACTCAAACATGTTACTGTCTAGTCTCTAGGCTCACACTAACCCTTATGATCTTTTGTTATAATTTTCTTGAATATTTTTATGAACTAAAGTTTATTTTGATTTAAATTAAATGGAAACTAGTAGTCCCTTGGACTCTTGGAGGCTGGAGGCCTGGAGCCAACACATTGGACTCCATAATTATCAGCCTATTATGTAATTACTAATTACTAATTATATTTATTCTGTGCTTAAAATCTTGCATTTTAAGATGACTACTCTCTTGCTAGTTGACTTGTGAAGGCTGGGTGATTTGGACCACAAGTAGAACTGTAGAAGTATATGTGTCTCCATTCCAACGAAGAACTTCTTGCCTTTGTCATTAATTATTGTTAAATTATATGTTGTAACGTAATATCTTTTTGGGACCTTGTATGACATCTTAAGATTTTAGATGATTTGGTTCAAATAAATAAATTTTAATGTTCAGTCACATATGCCTCCGCCGAGACTTGATCCAAAAGAAAATGCATTTGCACTAGTTTATGCCTGGTAGATTATCGTGCAATGACTTGATCCAAGAGAAAACGCACATGCACTAGTTTATGCCTCGTAGATACTTGTGCAAGGGGTGTTCATTCGGTTGTACTTATTAGTTATTACATAGAGTCATAGAAAATGCTTGAAAAATAGAAAGTATTACATTTTTCCATATCTTGTGTAATAGCAATTACTAGCCTCAGAGATTGTACAACTTGTAATTTGCCAGAAGTAGAATAATAGCACTTATTAACTTTCAAATCTTTATAACATTTCAAGCTGAATAGAAAAAACATCAACTATATCTTGTTTTAGCAGATGAAGGTGGTGTATCATCAGATGACGAATTTAGTGGAGGCGAGGTAGAGGTACAAGATGTCCAAACTAGAACCGAAGACAGAGAACTGAAAGATAGGCTTCTACACAAGTTTGGTAGTCACATAAGTAAACTAAAGATGGAATTCTCAAAGAAGAAGCAGAAAGGGAAGCTACCTAAGGAGGCAAGGGATACTTTACTAGACTGGTGGAAGGTGCATAACAAATGGCCTTACCCAACTGTATGTACATGTTTCGACAAGTTTCTATTTTCAATGGATGATGAATTTATTCTATCAGGATCATATAAACTGCAATCTTTTTCTTTTTAGGAAGCTGACAAAAGTTTCTTGGCTGAATCAACGGGTTTAGACCAGAAGCAAATTAACAATTGGTTTATAAACCAACGGAAGCGTCACTGGAAACCGTCAGAAGATATGCAATTAGCTGTTATGGATAGTATATCTGGACAATTCTATGCTACCGATGACTGATCATGGATAATATTCATGAAGTTACGGTAATCTGATGATTATTAGTATATCAGTCCATGATTTTTGTATATTCTAAATTGTTACCCTTACTGGCATTACTAGTGCCATGTTTCTAATATAAGACCAACAATGTCCATGTCTAGCTGCTGATACTTCTTTGAATCTAACAATATATAAATGAATTATATATTAGCTTTCGTAAATGTTTTAAATCTTGGTGAGCTTAGCTTGGTGGAATCTTAAATCTGAGTATCTTACAGAGCGGGGTAGTCAATCCCCTGGTAGGTAAGCCCCATGTGTTCAAAGCCATGGGCACAGGTATATCTTTGTCAAAATGTTTTAAAGCCTGTGTTAAATATCACACTATTGTTCTGTTGTGCACCAAGCTGGGGGTCTTCACGGAAACAGCCTCCCTACCGTAAAAGGTAGAGGCATGGTCTGCGTACATTTCACCCTCCCCAGACCCTGCTCTGTGCGGGATATACTGGTATGTTTGGTTTATTAGCTTTCGTCCTTTAAAAATGGTAGTTTTGTATTAGAAACATGGCATCGACTTTGATTTGCTTGTATGATCCTGTAAACTTAGGTTAGCTGACTATCAATGGAAAGTTAACTACCATGAATTAAATTTTAAATACCAACCATGTAAATCTTTTTGGTTAGTAGATTATAGACCTACATGATGTGTTTGGGAATAGAGGAGTTCCGCTTACCACTACTGGAAAGAATCTTGCAAATCCTTAGACGATATGAACCCATACACAATTGGCAGAGTGAACACCGATTAACATGTGACAGACATTTTTCATAGAGTATACTTGTTTTTTGGATTTTTAACTGAGTTTTGTTTCACAATAGATTCTCTGTCTATTTATGTTTTTAATGCTTGACAAACTATAGGGGCTGTTGTGGGTTGCCTCATACAATCAGACAAACTGTGACATAACAAGAAATAAGTAGTGCCATGAAGAAAACACATTCAGATGTATGAAACAAAGATCATGTTCTTCCTGCTTCTTCTATCTAAATTTTTCAACATTTAATAGGAGCAAAATTAGATGATCGGTGACTACTCTTTTATCACCACATTAAACTATTCATGGTCTTTATTGAAATCTCTGGTCACGATGAGTTTTCTGTTCAGGACTACAATATCTGTGCAGTGAAATTTTTTTTTTTTTACCGATTTGTTGCTTGTCTACTTACCTACTTTAGTTGTTTAATGTTTAAGTCAATACTATTATACTGTTAAAGTGTCTTGCCTTGTATATGTTTTATCTTTCAAATGATTTTGTTAAAATTAATCAAGAAGAAAAATTGTTTTAAAGGCCTTTACCGTTTTACTTCACCCATGACCCCTATATGGTCCGTATGAAGTATGCTTAATGAAGTCTAGGGACAACCTTTGTCGTTGTATTGTACAACAATACAAATCGTGACCTAAAATGATTAAGATGTTCCAGAAGACAGCGCAGCATGCTATAGATAGGATTATAATTATATCGCTGAATATACTATTTATCCCACATTAAGATATCGAGGTTCTCTACTAGTTCTTGGAATATTCTTCCCTTATTCGAAGTTCGTTATCACCATGATTTTGCTGAGAAATTATGGTTTTAAGCTTTGCAAGAATAAGACATACTGTGACAGAACAAGAAGCAAGCAGTTCACCAGATAGAGTGAATACGTGCTGTTTCCTAACCATAAATCCATAATACTTTACTAGAAACATTCAAAAAGACAAAGGTTTATGGAGTGCTAATAGATTACATTTTACCTAACATTTAAGAGTGTAATTTCACAAATTATGCATGCCGTATTGTTTCCGGAGTTCCATTTGAAGGCGTGAGAACAGATTTCACCCTCTTACCTCTTTCACCTCTGCTGTTCTCTGCAAATTTTAGGCTTGCTTTGTGGTAACCTTTCTCTTGTTCCTCTTCAGTCCATTCGGACATGTAGTAGTCCTCTTCCGTAATACCTTTAGATGATGCACCCCAAAACAAACCTCCCCATTGTGGAAAGTAGATAAGCAGTATTGGAAGAGTGCAGCATATTATCATGATTCCCATGAGAGTTATTCCTGTCTCAGTTTTAAATCTTGATCCTCTGAAGAAGATTACTTGTGTCAGAACTGCCCCTGCACTTCCACCTCCTCCGATCAACCCTGATATCACGCCAAGAGACCTGTTGAAAAATGTAGTACTAGTAATTAGTTTTTTTTTTTTTTTAATTTTATTAAGGTGGATATTTAAGTGTTAAAAAAATCTTTTCTCAGATCTAGGGATGCGAAGATAAGGATTGCTTATTCATATTTGTTTTTTGTTTATAATTTTTGGCAATAACACTAAGACTCGAACCCCCAGTCTCTTGTTGCTAAAAGAAATGAGCATCCACTATGCTACGATGTTAGGAATTTTGTTCATATCCGTTTAGCGGTCGCACAACCAGATAAGGGATATTGTAAGATCTGGTAACTAATTGTATATTCGTTGAACAACCAGATAAGGGATATCGTAAGAATTAGTAACTAATTGTATCTTCGGTGGCAATGAGCTCATATTATGCCTATACACATTTGTCGAGCAACACTCTAGTAGAAAATAGTAAGAACTAGTAACTAACTTCAACAGGAAAGGCAATAATAGAAATTGAATAACATTATGAAGAACTAGTTACTAGTCTAAACGAGATTAAGACAATACTGGAATTAAACAAGCAAAGGAGAGATCAGACAGTGCTTACTTGGTGCGCAATCATATCTGCATAGCAATTAAACAGTTTGATAGAAGACTATGGACAAAAATGTAACTAATTCTATCAAGGAAGACAATAACCGAAATCAAACAACTGACAAAGAGTATAATCATAACTGCCTAACCTAACTACTAAACAACCTAATAGTAGATAGTACGAAGGAGTAACTCATTTCATCAGAGGAATACAAACTAAAATAAACAACCTCATAAAAGATGAATTGATAATTAATTTTCTTAAAAGACCATAAAAGAAGTGTTTTTAAAATCATTTTGTTGATTTAGTCGGCATAGATAGAATATAAAATATTACGTGTCAGCCTTGTTTTAAGTTCGAAAATTAGATAGAATATAAAAAATTACGTGTGTTTCTGGAAGAAGATACCTTCTTGAAACAAAAGGAACTACTCCATATGTTAGACCGCATGAAGCTTGAACAAATACAGAGAATACAAGCATCACGGCAATGGATGCATTTAAAGATCCCAATCTTCCCAAAAGAACGCAAAAGAGGCCTCCGACAATTTGCACAACGAACAGGGTCCATAGCCGACCTCTCATCCCAAACCTTGCTGCCATGACATCTGAGATGTAGCCTCCTAATGGCCTTGAAAATATGTTGGCTAACCCGAAGCTTGCTGCAATGATTCCTGCGGTGTGAAGATTCACTTGGAATCTATCATAAAAATACTGTGCAATTATGTTGTCCACGGTCAGTTCAACCCCGAAACAATACCCATAAGTTAGTGCTAAGATCCAACCTCTGTAATTTGTGATTGCCTGGTAGAACACTTTTGAAAATTTATCTTTGTGCTTATCCCCAGACTTCTCAAGTCGTGAGAAGTTGCCGTCAGGCAAGTCTCGTCCTAAGAAAAAGACCGAATATGCTGACAAGGTTTGGAACAAAGCTGGAATGAAGAAAGCAATTCTCCATGCTGTGAATTTAGTTGCACCAATATTGTGAATAATTGTAAACACATATGGCATTATGATCTGAGTTGCCCCGCCACCAAGGTTTCCCCAACCTCCAGTTAAGCCATTAGCAGTGCCAACGACGGGAGCAGAAAACATTGAGCTCATCCAGTACTGAGTTGACACAAAAGTGGCAATCGAAAAGCCAATAAGAAAGCGTACAATTATGAACGAGGCTGGGGAGTTGGCCATTGCACTGCAGTAAACTGCCGGTGTTGTAAGGAGCATAAGCGTTGCTGATGCAACACGGGGTCCAAACAAGTCGCATAACGTTCCCATCATAATTCTTGCAAAAACTGCTCCGGATACAGCTGCAATCCCTGCATTTCCGATGTCTGTTGATGTCAAGTTAAGGTTATCGCGAATAACAGGTATAAGTGGTGGAGCAGCAAAGGTTGATACAAAACAAGCAAAGAAGGAAATATAAGATAGATGAAATGCTCTCATGTGAGGAGCTGCAACCGAGAAAATTCTCAGCTTAGTCGCCTTATGCTCCGAATCCACAGGAATAGAAAACAGACCATTGTTTTCTCTCCCGGTTTCTGACTGAGATTTCTCCATCTCAAGTTTATGCAATTTTGTTTGCTCAACTCGGATTCTCAGTCATGTGCTAAGAATTTTTAAACGCTTGAATGACATAAAACATCGCAAACTGTCAGTTCTGATTATATACTGAAATTCTAAAGAAAGTGACAGGGGAAAACAGACTATTAACTACACTGTGAATTGGAGGATCGTGAGTTAGTACTTGGCCTTTGTAGTAGAGTAAAGAACATTTTGAAAAGTAAAAAACCTCCAAATAGCTGCCAAGTCTTATGACTGCTTGTGCTCCACATGCAGGAATAACATGTGGTTTGAATTCGAAAAATGGTCAGGACTCGGAAGGTGATTCCTTACCTCTTATATTTATGACAATTTGGTTCTGTCCGGAGGAAATAAAATTGGAAAATTTTCAAGTTTATTATCCTTCTACGTTCATATCAACATAAACTCAGAGTTCAATTCCGTCAACGTTCATGCTTCGCATTTCTTTTCTATAATTTTTATTGCTAAATTATTTCTCGAGTTTTACTCGTTTCTTTGTTGTCCGTTCTTTCTTCTTAATTCAAATTTGCATTTCCTGTATAATTTTTATCACTAAATTATTTCTCGAATTTTACTTGTTTCTTTGTTGTCCGTTCTTTCATCTTGATTCAAATTTTGTTTATAATTTATCATTATATTCCGGCCTCGTTTAATTTCTTCCGTCCAAACAGAATATTACTTTCTAAATTTTAATAGCCAGTGGTTGGAAGTTTGAAATTAAGGAAAAGATCTAGTGATGTACCAAAACCTCAGTTCAATTATTTGACTCTAGAGATTGTGTGCCCAGCCTCTATAGTAGGTGCATGTTCTTTGACTTTTGGAAAATATATTTTTTAATTTATTATCCCCTTTTTCGAATTTACATGTCTTTCTTGATTTTTTAATGATTAAATTAATATTTTTTAATTAAATTTTAAAAATTATTCAATTATTTTTAAAAACTAAAAGCTACGTTTTAAAATAAATTATATATATCTTTTAATGATTTAATTTTTTTTATTTTTCTCAATTATATATTACATAAATTTTAGTTAAATTTGATCAATCAAAAATCAAAAGAAACATGTATAATGAAATGGAGGTAGCAGATTATATTTTACTGTAAATTTTTTTCGCATGTATCACACTGTCGCTTTAGTAAACGAATCGATCATGCCAAATGATATCCTTTCCATATTCTGTAAATTTATGAACATTACAAAAGCAGCTGAGTGTGATCATATTGGTTTTATTTGCCTTGGAGTGGGATAGGAGAAGGATCAGTTGCTTGTGGACTTGTTCCATCCAATTCCTAGTCTGAACTCTGTGCATCTTTCGTTGTAATATATTTAGTACTACCACTATCGTTCCACCCATTTCTTTACATGTTTTCAATATTTTTTGACTCGTATTTTAAGGTGTATATAATGTATAGTTCAATAACTTATTTTTAAATTTTTTTTTTTTAATAAAATTTAAACATTAAATTTTTATTTAGGAAAAAAAAATTTATATAACTATACTTTACAGGAATCTTAAAATACACATGTCGAGCCTCCATCCCCCTATGTAAAGAACCTAATGGGGACAGAGGGAGTATTATATTACTAGTCAACTACGAATATTCAAAGCAAACAAGAATCTTTGGATTGACACCTAATTTCCTGATTAATTATTTCGTCCCTTCATAATTATTTGTACCAAAAACGAGCATCACTGAATTTGTTAAGTTGGATAATCTCTAAAGTATTTACTAATCAATCAATATATCTATTATATATATAAAGTATATATATAAAGGAGGATACGCGGGAGCTTAGGTAGTATCCTATAAAATTGTCTCAATCTATTTTTCTAATTTTTAAACATTTTAGGATTTTAAACACTAATAAATATAAAAATATCTTTTAGCATATTAGAAGTAGAATAGGTGTTTAAATTTATAGATGAGAAGAGTTCGAATTTATAGATGAGAAGAGTTCGAATTTATAGGGAAGACATATAATTAGAAGTTCTATTGGAAGTAGAATAGGTATTTAATTATAAGGCATACGATTAAAAGTTCTATTGAAATTAGAATAGGAGTTCGAATAAACACTTATAAATATTAAAATATTTTTTAAGATAATAGTATTAGAATAGGTGTTCGAATTTATGGATGAGAAGAGTTCGAATTTTTAGGGAATACATATAATTAATTAGAAGTTCTATTGGAAGTAGAATAGGTATTTATAAGGCATATGATTAAAAGTTTTATTGGAAGTAGAATAGGAGTTCGAATTTATAGAGAATAAGAGTTCGAATTAATTTATAGAAAAAACATATAATTATAAGTTCTATTGGAAGTAGAATAGGTGCTTAAATGTATAGAGGAAACATATAATTAAAAATTTTATTGGAAGTAGAATATGAGGACGGTGGTGACATCTTTTACGATATTCTAAAATTATTTATTTTTTATACAAGTTATTTATACTTCTATTAAGAAAAATTTTCATAAATCCAATACTAATCTCATAAAAAATATCTTCGTGATTAGAAAGAAAAGAATTGATGTGTTAATATAATAAAAGACATTCTCATGCAGGAACCTAAATAAATACAAGAGTATTTATAATATAATATAAAGAAAAAATAAGATGCTTTTTAATTTTTTAAAATTCTATAAATTTTAGAAAGTTTAGAGAAAATAAAAATTGGAATTCACTCTATTTTTAGATTTTGATTTTAAGGAAAAAAGTTGTATAAGATAAGTATCATCCATAATATGTAATGAAATTGCAATTCGATCCCAAACGAGAGCGACTCGAAACATGTTTAACGGGAAGATAGCTCATTAGAAAAAATTGTATCAACTATTAGAATTTGATATTGTTGTCATAAATTTTATTTTATTTTTAATATTCGATAATTATGGATAAACATTGTTATACAAGTAATATATGTAAAAGTTAGGGTTTTGATTTTAACGAGAGAGCGGCTCAATAAAAATAACCATGTTTAACGAGAAAACGGTTCATTAAAGAAAGCCGTGTTGAATATTAAAATTAAATATTGATGATATATTAGAAAATAAATGTATTAATATTTTTTAGAATTTTAGGATTTTTTAAATATTAATTACTAAAAAACTATCTTTTAACATTTTAAGAGCATAATAGCCTAATAGGTGTTCAAATTTATGGAGAATAAGAGCTTGAATTTATAGGAAAGTCTTATAATTAAAAGTTTAATTGGAAGTAGAATAGATGATTGTAAGACATATAATTAAGAGTTTTATTGTAAGTAAAATAGGAGTTCTAATTTATAAATAAGAAGAGTTTGAATTTATAGAAAATTCATATAATTAAAAAATTAATTGGAGGTAGAAAAGATGTTTGAATATACAAAAAATACATATAATAAAATGTTTTATTGGATGTAGAATACGAGGATGGTGGAGACGTCTTATATGATTTTTTAAAATTATATATATTTTTCCTAAAATCCTTTATTTTAACTTTTTTATATAAGTTAATTATACTTGCATTAGAAAAATATGTCCATAAATTCAATATTATTCCTGTAATGAAAAATCTTCGCATTTAAAAAAATTGATGTGTTAAAATAACATAAAAACATTTACATGCGGAAACTGTAAATTAATACAGAAATATCTATAATATACAGAAAATATAAGATGTATTTTCAGCTTTTAAAACTCCATAAATATTAGAAAGTTTAAAGAAGGTAAAAACTGGAATTTACTTTCTTTTAAGGTTTTAATATTTAAGAAAAAAATTTATTTCATAATATAAGTATCATCAATAATATGTAACGAAGTTTAGAATTTCAGTTCTAAATAAGAACGGCTCGAAACGTGTTTTAACGGGAATACGGCTCACTATAAAATATTGTATTAGCTATTAGAATTTGATACTGATGTCATAATTTTTTTTATTTCTAGGATTCAATTTTTATGGATAAAAATTATTATATAAATCTTAATAATATATGTTAAAATTAGGATTTCGGTTTTAACGAGATAGTAGCTCAATCGAAAGAATTGTGTTTAACAAGAAATCGGATCATTAGGAAAGATTATGTAACTATTAAAATTTAATATTGATCATATAATATACGTTAATATGTATTGAATTTCTTTTAAAAAATTATAATGCCGTTGCGAAGTGCTGCTTTATCGACTAGTTGTTTATAATTGTGAGAATACTGCTCTTGAATAAGTCTTGATATGGTGATTTCTTAATCACCTTTTATAGTTTTACTAAACCCATGTTTAGAAATAAAATAAAGAAAAGTGTAATAAAGGTTTATCTGGAATACATTAATAAGTTTATCATCTTGATTATGAGTCTGTTTGGCTCATCTTTTTTTAAGTTCTTATGAACTTATTTCTTTTTGTTGAGTATTGAATACAGTAAAAGAATACAGAGGGGGGGTGAATGGATTCTTGAACTTTTCTTTGTTCTTGAATCTTTGCAACAAGATATGTGTTGAGTGTGTGTGAGATACGCAAGTACAGATAACAAAGACAAACACAACACAATATCACTTTAATCCAATATTTTATTAGATAAAGATTTCGCTACAATCTGTGAATACAAATGATAGTATTCTCAGCTTCATTTTTCTTAGAGAGATATTTCTTGTGATGTATCTTGAAAAACTTATCTGCTAAGGAAGTAAGGCTGTATCCTTATAGACATGGATACACCTACTTACTACAAATAAGGTAGGTAAAACAAACTACTTTCCAGCATGTCTATCTCATTTGAGTAAGAGTCCAAACGGCTACAGATTTGACTTTGCAAAGCCTGTTCAGATCCACTTCTTTAGCTCCTTGTCCCTTTGTCTTATCTCTCCAAGCTTCTTTGTAGGCTTTCCAATGTGCTTTATAGTACATAGTCAAATAAAGCGACTTGGCTTGTTGCAGGTTTCTGACTTGTACAATTCTTCAGTATTTTGTCTCCAAGAATGTATTTGAGAAGTGGCTAAGTGATTGATTCGAGAACTCGAATTGACTTAATCGATAACTCTGAGTTCTCGAATAGTGTTATATTGACATATCGAATCACTTCTCGAATAGCTCTTTTCTCTGGGACTCCTTGAGATATCGAATAGAGCATTTTGACATATCGAATCCCTGAGATGTCGAATATCTTCTTTAGTCCTTGAGATATCGAATAGAGCATTGACTTGTTGACCCTTAGAGAACTCGAATGATGCTTTGACTTGTTGACTCCATGAGTTCTCGAATAGAGTAATAGACATATCGAATCTCTGAGATATCGAACAGTGTATTCAGAGATATCGAATAGTGTCTTCTGAGATATCGAATCTCTGACTTCTCGAATGATAGACTTCTCGAATAGACAAATGTACTTCTCGAATTGGTACTTAGGAAAATTCTTCATTTCTTCAAATCCCAACTGTGATAATTTGGCAGTCTTTATCTCCTTACTTGAGGCATGAACCTTGGAACTTCTTTCAAGAATTATTCTTGACTTTATAAGTACAGTAACACAACTAGAATTTGATGCCTATTACAAGTACAGAACAAATAGAAACTCTACAACTAGAGGTTCCCTCAGTTAAGAGGTCATGTAGGTAATGCATAGCATTACACATACTTAGGCTTGTTATTAGATGTATTCAGGCATGCCTCTGTGACTAACAATCTCCCCCAAATTGTGAGTAAGACCCTTAGTCACAATTTCATGTCTGATAACAAGCCTAACATACATAAAGATAAAACTTGACAATACATGTTTGAATTTTGATTAGCAATGTGGATAGAACTACAGGGTGAGTGATCTTACAGCCTATGATGAAGTACTAGCCATTGTCATTTGTTTCCCTTTCCATAGCTTTGGCTTGCAAATCATCATATGCTTTCTGTCTTCTTTCTTTCTCCTTCCTTGTATTCTCATCCATTGCTTTTATTATTTCTGCCATAGCATCCAATTCTTCAAGAAAAATTGAGTCTTTGAAATCTTCAAGTACTGGTTTCAGAATGTTTGCAGGATAGTGGTTGAGTAGATTCATTCTGATGTGGACCTGATCCCCATTTCTCCTCCTATATTTCACCACATAGGGGTTAAACTGAACTCTACACAATCCCTTTGCCCTTAGCTTTTCTGCTTCAATCTCCAGTCTCTCAATTTCTTTCTCCCTTGCTAGCCATTTCTCAAGACACTCTTTTCTGATTCTCTCCTCATGATCTCTCTTCATCTTCACAAAATCAATTAGCTCCAGCTTCCATACTCTTTTCACTTTATCTTCTGAGCTCAACAATGCAATGATTCTTTCTATGTCATGTAGCTTGCCCCAGTGTTGACATCCTCCTTGTTTGAATTTCTCCTCCCTTCCATCAGTATATTTGATCTCAAGGCAGTTATCAACAATGGCAACATGGTAGATTCTTTGAGCTTGTAAGAATTACAGTTGGTCTTCATCAAAGTCTTCATCTAGTGGTTGGAGTTTTAAGCCTGGATAGATTGTCAGAGTCCTTGATTTGGATAGCTTTGGTTTCCTTGCAGCTTGTTTGAATTTGATCCTTTTAACATGGTTGCCTGGCAGTAGCATGTGACCTTTGTTTGTGGACCATTGTAGTATTCCATTAGCAGTTTGCTTTTTGAAATATACAGATGGTTTCTTGACTTGAATCTTCTTCTCTTCTTGAGGTGGTAAAACAGTTGTAGGAGCCAAGGGATTAGATTTTGGTAGGTCATTACTAACAGCATTCACCCTAGACTTAGAGTCTTGTGTTGTGGTGAGATTATTGCTAGCAATGCCTAAGGCTTGCTGTTTTCCATTCTTTCTCTCATAGACTTTGCCTTGGTCATCATCCTTCTTATCCTTGCTGTCTTTCTTCTTCTTCTTATCCTCATCCCCCTTATCACTCCTATGATGACTTCTACTTCCATCACTCTTGTCATCATCCTTATCATCCTTATTCCTCCTTGGTTGAGCTATTTCCGGAATTGAACCAGTAGCTATGAATGTTCTTAAGATGTGAAGTGCTTCCAACTCTTCAGCACTTCTGTTTCCATCTTTCTTTTGTAGCTGGTCAATAATAGCAATGATGAGTCTGTGGTTTTTAGGGTTAAGATCATGGGGGATAATCAGCTGTTTAACATCTTGAATTCTGGTACCAGACTGATAAAAGATGGTTCTTGGTTTGGTGCATACTTCAGGCAATCTAGTTAGTTGACCATCTTTTAGTTCAGTGTACAGTCTTTGGTTGTTCTCCCCTTTCTGCTCAATTAGTTCCAAGATAGCATCAATCTCAGAGTATTTTAAGGCTTTCAAGGTTTCAAATGATAGATGCCATATCTAGCCATTGGTCACCATCATGATTTCCTTGAGATAGATTTGATTTAGCTTTCTTGGAATAACTGTTAGATATTTGATTTGATATCTGAGGCTTCTTCTATAAAATAAGGTATCCCCTCCAACCCTTGCTTTTGAGGTTTGCAGAAACTTCAAGAATGCAGCATCATGATAAATCTCTGAATTTGCTACTTCTATCAGCTTGGCCTCTGTAATCACCTTAGCTTCCACTGGCTCATCTTCAAGTCTGGGTACTTGGGCTGGATTGCTTGGCATAGAACCTGCCACTACTGTAGTAGTGACAGTTTCCTTTTGGCCACTAGGTGTAATGATGTGCACAAGTGGCAGAGTGACCACTGGCAGAGAAGATGGAGGTTCATCAACCTTGAGTTTGCCCTTGCCTGAGACATGAGATGTAGGATTTGAAATTTGTTGATGACCACCCTCATTAATCTTGATGCCTTTAGATTGAGATTGAGATTGAGATTTCTCCCCCTTAGTCTGAGGCTCCCCCTTAGATTTATTCCTTGTTATCCTCTTCTCCCCTTAGGCTTGTTGTCAGGCATAGATGCTGTAGTAGGGGCCTTTGGAGTTGAAGAGTCTTCAGATAGAGGGATACCCATGTGCTTCATCATGGCAGACAACATAGATTGTTGATGCAGGAGAACATCAGCTGTGGTAGTGGCTTGAGTGGTCAATTCCTCAGTTAGATTTGTAACCTTGACTGCCAGATGGGAATTGGATTCTTTGAGAGACACCACCTCCCTTTCAAGAGTATCAACCTTGGTGAATAGCTCTTTGGCCTTGAAACCATTTAGGGATTGATCTTGTAGTCTCTTGAACTCATACTTTGACAGTTCATTCACAAGGACTTCAGTGACTAGCTTGTCTCCATATTGGTTTTTGAACATGGTCCTCAACATAGCATTGGCCTCTGTAGTCTGGTCAGATAGAATTTGAAATTTGCTTCCTAGACCTGTGACTGTATCTTTACATAGAGCTAGACCATTATCCATCTTAGTGCAGGTGGTGTTACAGTGTTTGAGATCTTTGACCACACTGTCTAGTTGAGGAAATTTGGCATCAAAGGCCCTCTTTACTTCTTCTACTGAAGTGGCTGTCTTATCACTCACCTTGTTGACTTCAGTTTTGACTCCCTTACCAAGGTAGTGTGCAGCCTTGAGGAAACCCTTGTAGGAATCATTGACAGCTTCATACACTTCACTAGGGGACAGGGATTTTGCATTTGAACCCAGTGAAGTGATATATTCCTCTCTAAGATATTGAAGTGCTTCACTGAGAGTTACATCATACTTTCCTTGCATCCAGGCATCTACATTGCCATCTCTCTCAGCATCATCAATAATCTTGGCCTTCTGCATCTCCACATCATCCCTATGGCATAGTAGGATGGCTTCATAATCTGGATTTGAGATGTTGGAGGTGACAAGGTTCTGGGCTATTTTTACAAACTCAGGACTCTGATCCACAACATAGCTTTGGAGAGCTTCAATGGACATTTGTGGTGGAACAGACCCTGATCCTGAAGCACTGTCATGTTGCACAGGCTTCAGTCATTGGGACAGAAAGTGAGAGCTAGAGCTAGGCAAGCTAGACTCCTCAGTTACAGATGCAACTTCTGTAACCGGATGGAAAGACTCTACTACTGTTGTCTCCACAGGAGTGGGATGAGTTACAATAGTAGTTGACACAGGCACAGAGTCTCTAGTTAAAACTAGTGAATCCTCTGTGTTTGTGATGGTGTCATTAGGAGATGCCCCAGCATGCATTCCCTGACCATCTAAATGTGGTACCTGGGTGGTGAGCAAGGTGTCATGCACCAAGTCACTTGAATCCATTGGCTCATCAAGAGAAAAGAATTCTTGATGATCAATGCCTTGCTCCTCAATTGCTTGAGTTGCAGGCTCCAAAGAAATATGAGTGGTAGATTCTGGAAGAGAAATGTGTTGTGGATTAGATTTTGGCAACTCCCCCTGAGAGATAGAGGGAGTTTCAATTGTGATGTGCTCTCCACTCAGTGTTGTGCCAACCTTATCACTCCCATGTGCTGACTCTGTACAAATAGGTGCATTGGGGAGGATGCTTGATTCTATAGATGCACCCTGTTGAGAGGATACATCTAGTGAGCTGTGTGCCCCTGATTTTACAACTTCAGCCATTTGGGTGACTGAAGAGGTGGGTTTAGATTTCTTCTTCTTCTTTAGGCTAATGATAGGTGACTCAGTTTCCTCACTTGCTATGCCTAATTCTACAGCCAAGGCTGCTTCAGTTAAGATTTTTAGAGGTTCAGAAGCAACCTGTTTTCTCTTCTTTTTAATAACATCACCCTTTTGAGAGGATGATGCAGTTGGCTCTGTGTTTGGTAAAGTGTTTGGCTGAGAGGGTTGGTTAGCAGGCCCTGGGTTAGCATTTTGCTCTACTTGCTTGGGCCTAGCTAACTCAGATTTTGAGGCACATATTGGCATGTTGTGGGGGTAAGTCCTAAATAAACTCTCCCTAAGGGGAGTTATTTTGAGCCTTACATCCACATCATTCCTAGTCTCCAAGCTACCAAAAATGAGTTTGGTCATGGATTTCGGATAGCCTATTCTATTTTTGTCTAACCCAGGCAATTCAATCAATTTAGCATCTATGAAATTAAGTACAGATTGAATAAAACGAGGGAAGAAAATTTCATTACCTCTCTTGGCTGAGTTCTTACCAAGTCTCCCATACAATTCTTGCATTATGATCAAACCAACATCAATCTTTCTCTCATATGATAGAGCATATCCTATTTGTTGAACAGGTGTGCTGATTTGATCAAAGCTGGACTTCCTTGCTGTGAAGACTTGAAGAAGAGTGGCAAAGACATAGCTCCATTCTTTCCTCAAGTACTTCCTATTCAAATTTCCAAGCTTGATTCTATCTGAGTAGTTGATAAAATCAAAGAAGTCTTCCAATTCCTAATCAGTTGCTTGACTGTCATACACTCCTTGTTGTAACCTCAGTGCTTGATTCACGTCTTCAGTAGTGATGGTGATTTCCTTGTCCTGAATCTTGCAATAGATTACGTATGAAGTTATTGCATTCTCTAGGGCCACGACCTCCACAGTAGCAGTTCTCCAAAACTGTTCTAGTAAGTCTAGATACAGGGTTGGGTTTGCTGAGAGTGCATCCTTGATGTATGATTCAGCCATCCATCGAACGAAGCACTTAAAGTTTGCATTGGGTGCTTCAACATCGTTGGTTATTGCTATGAAATTGGTGTGGGTAGGAATTATGAGTTGGGTATTTGCCATTGTTACATAGAGAGATGAGAAGAGAATAAAGGTTGAAGAAGAAATTTAGCTTTTGATGTTAGGGTTTACAAAGGTTTTGGAACTTTAGCTGCCTGAGAAATCGAATCAAATGATTTGAACAGTTGTGGAATTGTATATATATGACTAACTTGAGTTGTCGATTAGATCTAAGTTTTGTATCGACAAGACAGTCATTCGAGAAGTATAAAACAACTATTCGATAAGTCAAGAAAGGCTTATTCGATATCTCAAGCAGTTTGTAACTCACAGCTGGCGGTTATTTAACTCAGAAAATAATTCTAAGCTAAATAAAATATGTTTTTATGAGCGAAATGAAATTTTGAATATAAATCCAAAAAGCGATTAAGTGTCAGAGAGAAATCAGCCTTTTCAAATGATTCGATAACTCAAATACAGTATTCGAGAACTCCATCATTAGAGAACTAAAATACTCTATTCGAGAACTCAGAGTGTGCTATTCGATTTCTCCAAAAGACACTATTCGAGAACTCAAGAGGGTTCTAGATGGGCCTATTCGAGAACTCGAACCATGACAAAACAATGAACCATTCGAGAAGTCTGACTTATCGAATTATACTTTTCACTCATAAAATTCAATTTCCACTATCTTTTAAAATTTACCAGAAATATTCACTGAAGAATATTCTACCAAATTAAATAGTGATTCTATCAAAATTTCACAGAAATTTCAAGCTAAAGATGTATGATTTTCAACATATGCAGCATTGTGGAATATTTATAAATCATAATCCAGCCAATACTTACTTCAAAAATATTGAGCATTTGATAAAGTAAGTATTTACTATTGCAACAATCTAGTTGATATATTCACTTAGCCAGAATTTGAAGAATTCAGCATTCCAATCTCACTAACCAACCTTGTGAAGGTGGCTTCATCTAATGGCTTAGTGAATATGTCAGCTAGTTGTTTCTCTGTGGGAACATAATGTAACTCAATGGTTCCATTAGTTGCATGCTCCCTCATGAAGTAATATCTGATGTCAATGTGCTTTGTCCTAGAATGATTGACAGGATTGAAGACTATAGAGATTGCACCTGTGTTGTCACACATGATTGGAATTCTTTCCAACACAAGTCCATAATCTCTAAGTTGGTTTCTGATCCAAAGCACTTGAGCACAGCAACTTCCAGCAGCTATGTACTCAGCTTCAGCTGTGGAAGTTGACACAGATTGTTGTTTCTTGCTGTACCAAGAGACTAACCTTTGTCCAAGAAACTGGCAGCTACCTGAGGTGCTTTTCCTATCCACTCTGCATCCAGCATAATCAGCATCAGAATAACCAACCAGATTGAACCCTGTGTCCTTAGGATACCATAACCCCAAGTTTGGTGTGCCCTTCAGATATCTGAAAATCCTCTTTATTGCTATCATATGTGATTCCTTTGGATTTGATTGAAACCTTGCACACAAGCATGTTGCAAACATGATGTCTGGCCTACTAGCAGTGAGGTAGAGTAAAGAACCAACCATGCCTCTGTAGATTGAGATATCTACCTTCTTGCCCTTAACATCTTCATCTAACTTGGTGGCAGTGGCCATGGGTGTCTTTGTAGGTGAGCATTCTTCTAAGTCAAATTTCTTCAATAGATCCTTGATGTATTTGGTTTGACTTATAAAAATGTCATCCTTCCTTTAACTCACTTGCAGCCCAAGAAAGAATGTTAATTCTCCCATCATACTCATCTCATATCTGCTCTGCATGAGCTTAGAGAATTTCTCACATAGCCTCTCATTTGTAGAGCCAAATATGATATCATCCACATAGATTTGAACTAAGATAATATCATCACCATGTTTCTTGTAAAACAGTGTCTTGTCCAGTGTGCCTCTAGTGAATTGATTCTCCAATAGAAATTGTGATAATGTGTCATATCATGCCCTAGGAGCTTGCTTAAGTCCATACAATGCTTTAAGCAATCTGTATACAAAGTGAGGGAATTGTGGATCCTCAAAGCCAGGTGGCTGTTGCACATATACTTCTTCTTCCAACTCCCCATTCAGAAATGCACTCTTGACATCCATTTTATAAACCTTGAAATTAGAATGTGCAGCAAATGCCAAGAAAATTCTGATGGCCTCTAGTCTAGCAACAGGGGCAAAAGTCTCATCATAGTCAATGCCTTCCTGTTGAGAGTATCCTTTTGCATCCAACCTTGATTTGTTTCTTATGACTACACCATTTTCATCCATCTTATTCCTTAAAACCCATTTTGTTCCAACAATGGTTCTATCCTTTGGTGCAGGCACAAGTTCCCATACTTTGCTTCTTTCAAATTGGTTTAGCTTCTCTTGCATAGCAATTATCCAATCAAGATCCAACAATGCATCATCAAGTTTCTTAGGCTCAACTTGGGATAGAAAGCAACCATAGAGACATTCATTTAGAGTTGCTCTCCTTGTCCTCACTCCTGTATTTGGATCTTCAATTATCTGATCTGCAGTATGTGATCTATCCCATTTCCTTGTATGTTCAGATTGATTTCTCAGCCTTAATGTTGCTTCATCATCCAGATCATGATCATTTACATTTCCTCCCCCTGTGAAGTTGCCACTAATCACAGGTGTGTCTTGGATGCTTGTTTCTTCATTGTTGGTTGACACTGGTTCTTCATTCACTTGAGTTTGTTGGATTGTGGGCTCAAATTCAGTTTCAATCTCCTCATCAGAATCATCTAGATTTTCAAACTTCAAAGGATCTTTATCTTCATCATTGGCTTCTTCTAATCCAGGTAGTTTGCTATCATCAAATGTCACATCTGTGATTTCCATAACTTTCTTTTGAGTGATGACATAAACTTTGTATGCAATTCGTTCCATAGAGTAGCCAAGAAAAATTCCTTCAAATGCTTTTGCATCAAACTTTCCAACATATTCTGAGTTGTCTTTTAACACAAAGCATTTGCTTCCAAAAGTATGAACATACTTTAGAGTGGGCTTCTTTCCAGTCATAAAGTTGTAAGGTGTCTTTCCAGTGTTTTTGTTGATGAGGGTTCTGTTTTGGATATAGCATGCAGTGCTCACAGCCTCAGCCCAAAAACATGTAGGCATCTTTGCATCAAGTAACATTGTTCTAGCAGCCTCAATCAGAGTTCTATTCTTTCTCTCAACAACTCCATTTTGTTGTGGAGTCCTTGGAGCTGAGAATTGTTGAGAAATACCATTCTCTTTGCAGAATGCTTCAAGCATGGCATTTCTGAACTCTGTTCCATTATCACTTCTTAATGCAATCACACTTGCATTGATGGCCTTTGCTTCTTTGTCAATTTTCTTTATATGCTCAATGATTACTTGTGAAGCCTCATCCTTTGATGCCAGAAATTCTACCCATGAATACCTTGTGAAATCATCAACCATCACCAGAGCATACTTTTTCCTTCCTAGTGATATAATATTGACAGGCCCAAACAAGTCCATATGAATTAGTTGTAGGGGCTTGGTTATTGATGTCGCTGTCTTTGACTTGTGGCTTGATCTTTTCATTTTTCCCTTTTGACAAGCCTCACACACTCCTTCTTGACAGAATTCAAGTGTGGGCATGCCTCTCACTAACTCCCTTTTGACTAGAGAATTAATGCCTTTGAAGTTCAAGTGTGATAGCTTCTTATGCCACAGCCAACTATCTTCATTTGATGATTTTGAGTAAAAGCAACAAATTTTGTCCTTGTTTGCAGAGTTCATATTGGCTACAAACAGGCTTCCTTTCCTTACTCCAGATAGAGCAAAGTCACCAGTCTTCTTATGGGTGATCAAACATTCATCTTTGTCAAAATTCACTTTGAAGCCTCTGTTAGTAAATTGACCAACACTCAGTAGATTTTGCTTGAGTCCCTTGACCAGTGCTACATTTTCAATGATGACATTTCCAATTTCCAACTTGCCATATCCCAGTGTGTTGCCAATGCTGTCATCTCCAAAAGCAACCATTGGGCCAGCCTTCTCCTCATACTGTGATAGCAGGGCCATATCACCAGTCATATGGTTTGAGCATCCACTGTCCAAAATCCACATGACCTTCCTTTCACTTTCTTTGCCCTGCAAACACAAAGGTATTACTTCTCCTTTGGTACCCAAACAAGTTTGGGTCCATGTGGCTTAGCAACAGTTTTATCATAAACAGCATGCTTATCAATTTTCTTGATGTTAGTCTTCTTGTCACTGTTAGAAGTCTTAGAATCAGGGTTCTTAGAATTAGGTGACAGATGCACCTTCCTAACTTTAGGAGGACTTGAAGACTTTGTTCTTGTGTAGTGTGTGTGAACATTGTGACTGATGTAACCTTCCATGAATTGTCTTCTCAAATTAAAGCAACTAGTCATTACATTCATGTTACATGGCATACAATCAAATTTATCACAGAAAGGAGAGTCTCTATGTCTTAAAGGCACAGAGCAATCATAGAATGGTTTAGCAACACTACCAGATGGTTTCTTGCATGCATGAGTTAAATGATTAGTGCTAAAACAATTTTGACAAACTTTCCTAGGGGCATTTGGCACATAAGCATAATTGTTGTCTTTGTTAATCCCTAATTTGCCATTCTTGTTTTGTTTCTTTTTAGCCACTTTCTTCTCAAACTCATTATTCCCAGCTGAAACAAACTTCACAAATTTCTCAAGTCTGGGTCTACCTCCTACTTACTCCTTGGCTTTGGTTTTGACATTCTCACTCTTAGAGGATGCTTGTTGTTCATTTGATTGTGCCTTATCTTCATCATCCAACATTTGCTTAATGAGTAAGGCATCCTCATCAATCTCAAGTGTTGGTGTTTTAAATATTGGGGTCTCAGCCTTTTTCAAAACCTGAGGCACTTCCTCTTGAACAACAATGTCATCTTCAATGACTGCATAGCCTTTCCTCTGTTTGAGAGTGTCATAATCAAGTCCAATAGCAGCCTTAGGTCTAGCTAGATTTTTCTCATGGTAGGACTGCAATAGACTAGAGGAATTTTTAAATGTTCTCAATTTAAATTCATTTTCAGCTAGTTCATCCCTAAGAGCTTTCTCAACTTGACTAGCACATAAAACCTTATTCTTTAGATATTCTATTTCTTGTTTAAGGTTTTCTATTTGCATAGCAGTTAGTTCTAGTTCCTCATTTCTTTTGTTCAACAGTTCATTCTTAGTAGACAGTTTAGCAATTTCTTCATTAGCAGCAGTCATACTAGTATGAATATTAAACATCTCAACAGATAGTTGTTCAACCATAGATTTGTATTCAGAAACAGACATGTCTATAGTAGTGAGGGATGGTACCTGAGAGTCTGATTGAGATGGTTCTTCCTTGGAGTTGGCCATCAAGGCATAGTTGCAGAATTCTTGTTCTTCTCCATCACTATCAGAATCATCCCAACACTTCCCTTCAGCTATGTAGGTCTTACCTGGTGTATGCTTCTTTAGCAGAGCCTCATACTTAGCTTCAAGCTCAAGAAACTCCTTATCCTTCTTTTTAGGCTTCTTGCATTCACTGGCAAAATGGCCTAGGTCATTGCATCTATAACATCTCACAGATGACCTATCCACATAGCTGGTTTTGAATTTGTTCTTGTTTGCTTTCACAGGTGCCTTGCTCTTGTTGAATGAATGATTTTGAGATCTAGACTTGAAGGGCTGATTCCTCTTAAATCTGATGTTTGGGAATTTTCTAGCCATAAAAGCATATGAAGTGTTTTCCATGGCATCCAACTCTTCAAGAGTATAAAACTCATCTTCTTCCTTTTCAACAACAGGTTCAGTCACTTCTTCTTCAGTTTCTTCATCATCTACTATCTCTTCTATTCTCAGTTGACTTGTAGATGCTTCCAGGTCTTGAACGGATTTGTTGACAATCAAGGCACAGGATGTGTTTATCATTCTGCCTTGGTTGGCTTGGATAGCCCTCTTCTGAAGCAACTCAAGCTTATGAGTCTTTAAAACCCCATAGAGCACATCATATGTGACTTTGTTCAAATCTCTTTCTCTTAGAGATATGACCCTTTGCTCTAGGTGGTTAGGTACAGATAGAAGAAACTTCATGTTTAATTCCTTAGTGTTGTAAACCTTCCCTTTCATTTGAAGCTCAGTCACCAGCTTGTGAAATCTCTCAAACATATCAGTAATACTTTCTTTGGACTGTGCCATGAAAGCCTCATACTGTGTGACCAGTATCTGCTTCCTATTCTCTCTTACCTCCTCTGTCCCTTCACATAACACCTCGATGTGGTTCCACATGTCCTTGGCTGATGTGCATGATGCTATATTGGCAAACATTGACATATCCATGGAGTCTATGATCAGCAACATGAGATGACTGTCTAGGGCAACCTTTTCCTTCTCTGAGTCCGTCCATTTGGATGGCTCTTTTGCAACATATGATCTAGGAATAACTATTGTGCCCACTGTAGATTCAGAAATTTCTTGTTGCGGTACAAATGGACCATTCTTGAGGATGTCAGGGTAGAGAGGATTGGCAGCTTTGATGAACAACAGCATTTTTATTTTCCAGAGGTTGTAATTCTCTTTGTCGAACTTAGGGACCTTCACCGTACCTGTAGTCTTTGGTGTATTCGAACTCATGATCGTTTTCTGTTTATATTAAACAGACTGCTCTGATACCACTTGTTGAGTATTGAATACAATAAAAGAATACAGAGGGGGGGTGAATGGATTCTTGAACTTTTCTTTGTTCTTGAATCTTTGCAACAAGATATGTGTTGAGTGTGTGTGAGATACGCAAGTACAGATAACAAATACAAACACAACACAATATCACTTATATTAGATAAAGATTTCGCTACAATCTGTGAATACAAATGATAGTATTCTCAGCTTCGTTTTTCTTAGAGAGATATTTCTTGTGATGTATCTTGAAAAACTTATCTGCTAAGGAAGTAAGGCTGTATCCTTATAGACATGGATACACCTACTTACTACAAATAAGGTAGGTAAAACAAACTACTTTCCAGCATGTCTATCTCATTTGAGTAAGAGTCCAAACGGCTACAGATTTGACTTTGCAAAGCCTATTCAGATCCACTTCTTTAGCTCCTTGTCCCTTTGTCTTATCTCTCCAAGCTTCTTTGTAGGCTTTCCAATGTGCTTTATAGTACATAGTTAAATAAAGCGACTTGGCTTGTTGCAGGTTTCTGACTTGTACAATTCTTCAGTATTTTGTCTCCAAGAATGTATTCGAGAAGTGGCTAAGTGATTGATTCGAGAACTCGAATTGACTTAATCAATAACTCTAAGTTCTCGAATAGTGTTATATTGACATATCGAATCACTTCTCGAATAGCTCTTTTCTCTGGGACTCCTTGAGATATCGAATAGAGCATTTTGACATATCGAATCCCTGAGATGTCAAATAGCTTCTTTAGTCCTTGAGATATCGAATAGAGCATTGACTTGTTGACCCTTAGAGAACTCGAATGATGCTTTGACTTGTTGACTCCATGAGTTCTCGAATAGAGTAATAGACATATCGAATCTCTGAGATATCGAATGAGATATCGAACAGTGTATTCAGAGATATCGAATAGTGTCTTCTGAGATATCGAATCTCTGACTTCTCGAATGCTAGACTTCTCGAATAGACAAATGTACTTCTCGAATTGGTACTTAGGCAAATTCTTCATTTCTTCAAATCCCAACTGTGATTATTTGGCAGTCTTTATCTCCTTGCTTGAGGAATGAACCTTGGAACTTCTTTCAAGCATTATTCTTGACTTTATAAGTACAGTAACACAACTAGAATTTTGATGCCTATTACAAGTACAGAACAAATAGAAACTCTACAACTAGAGGTTCCCTCAATTAAGAGGTCATGTAGGTAATGCATAGCATTACACATACTTAGGCTTGTTATTAGATGTATTCAGTCATGCCTCTGTGACTAACACTTTTTTTAAGTCCTTATGAACTTATTTTCGGGTAAAAATTTCATATTTTAATAATTTTTTTATAAAAGTATTTAGTGTATGTTTAAGATTTTATAAGTTGCAAAAAAAAAAAGTTAACTTTTTTTAGGAAAAAGTTAGGAATCTCTAACTTTTGGGTTGTTTGGGGGAACTGTTATTCCTAGATTACACACTTGTATAATTGTAGAAGGGCGGGTCGAATTCAATTCTTGATATTTATAAATTTCTGATAAGAACTCCAGAAATCTATAAGAAGATAATTGTTGTATAAAGATTAATGCACAAACACATATAAAATCAGGTAGTTAAATGCACCACCTGAAGCTTTTATTTGAAGAAAACTCTGTGATACACATGTACACAGCTGTCGTTTTACAACTCTTTGCTTTCTAAAGATATTCAAGAAAACCTTAAGCAAATATATCTGTTTTCTTAGCTTCTAAAGAGTTGCTACACTTGGTTATATATCCCAAGTTTACAAGTACTACAGGAATAAGATAATACTAATCTAATTCAAGTTGACTTGCTACTCCACTCCAAATACACATGTAGCCGAAAGGTTGTCCTTGTGAACAGACATGTCCCCTGCACCTTTCTTGTATTCATAGTGTAAATGGAATGCTTCTTTCTTCTGCGTTTCCAAAGTATGGCTTCCATACTGCTTTTTGTACCTACTATCAACCCATGTGATCTGTCAGTCAAACCTGTCTTTATCAACTGCTAATCCCCAGCTAGCATGGAAGAAAGTGTTAATGATTATCCGTTGACATTGTACACTGTCATCCGTTGATAATAGATTGAGCTGTATCCGTTGATATTGTAGATTTGAGTTGTATCCGTTGATAGAGTTCTGTCTTCATCCGTTGATACACTTTCACTTAGACAGAATTACATAGCATAGCTTATTTACAATTGTCTACCCTATTCTGCCTATCCATTGATGGTCAACTTGACTGTGGATAAAAACACTATCAATTGATAACATAGAGATACTGCAGTATGCTACAAAACCTCATCCGTTGATGAGCTACCTGTCAACGGATAGAGTTATAATTCCTCATCCGTTGACAGTTACAAAACATAACTTATACAATTTGTGCATAAAATGTGAAGTTATCATCAAGTACAACATATTCCTAACAATCTCCCCCAATTTATGCTTGATGTACATAAAGCCATAAATTTAGGACCTTGATGATAACAAAACATTTCCCTATAAATATTTACTGATAGATGCATAATTGTATTAAGCTTTCAAAAATTAAATATCGAAAGTTTGAGAAATTTACAGAGAAAGGTTGCTCCTCTAGACTGAGCAGTGATGTTTTCTTTCTCTGGTTGGCAACACTCTTTATTTTCCTTCCTTAGCAGAATTTGATTCAATCTGCACTTGGAGTTGCCTGTAGAAGGCTTCTTCTTCATCAATCTTTGAATTCAGCTTTGATTGCAACCACCTGAGGTACTGGGTGCTAGCCTTAGATAGTTGGTCCGCCAACCTGAAGAATCTCCTATATCCATCTTTATCCCTGAATTCCATCATCCAATAAGGTTGAATGTGAATTTTTTGTCCATTGTATGGGATCTTCAATTTCTTGGGCAAACTTGATGGAGAATTCCATTCTGCTCTAATCTGTTCAATCCTCTTGAGTATCTCACGCCTGGCTATCATGGAGAACCCTGTATGTCTCTGAATGGCAGAGAATACTTTGGTTAAGATTTGATAATTCTCTCCAAGTACCTTCTGTAAAGGCCATGTCCTCTCTTTTCCTCCTTTGTAGACAAACACTAATCTTTCAGGCAATTGTTTGTATTTGTCAATTCCTCTCACTTCTGACACTTCATCCATGTATAGATTGATGCCAGAATATTCTTCTATTTCTGCTTGATAGATGTAGTCTTCCTTATTCTCAACAGCTGACTGTTTAACAATAAAGGGAACCTTAGATACTAGGATAGGCCCTTTTGGAGTCCGCTTCCTTGGAGCCTTTTTCTTCTGTGTTGATTCCAACAGAAATTTAGGAACCTCAATTTTGTCAAACTCCACTAGTTCCTCCTTTGGTTCTATTGGTTGTCCATGGAAGTTTACAAATGGGTTTATTACATCTTGAGGCATTTGAACTGGTAATTGTGTGCCACTTGTTTCTCTAGTTTCTTTCTGTGAAGATTTAGGTCTTTTGGCTTTTTTCTTTGTCCTTCCACCTTTTCTCTTAACTGGTTTAGGGAGTTCCTCAGGCTCCCTTTCTTCTCTTTCTATCTTATCCATTAACTCTTCAGCAAGCCTGTTTTGCCTTTCTTCTGAAGTTTCATTTGGAAATTCAGTGTCTGGATGAGCTTCTCTTAGCAGCCTTGAAGTCTCTTCTCTTTTGGCTTCAACAAATCTAGGATGGCTGTTGCATATGTTTAGAACTTTTCCATTCCTTTTGATTACAGCCATCCATTCTCTTACACTTCTATTAGTCTTTTCTTTGAACTCCTTGATTCCATCTCTGTAAAACCCCGTTAATTTTTATTTTATTTTATTATTAGATATTAGATTTTTAAGTCATTTTAATTTAATTAGATAATTATGTTAATTAGTAATTTTTAGAATTCTTTTTGTGCAAGATATTTTGAATAAGGATGATATTTTTATTTGAGGAAAGAAGTGTGAAAAGATTTTAGAGAATCCGTATCTTTTGATTTAAGATATTTGTGTCAATTAGAATATTTTAATTTACGTATTACTTGGAGAGATTGTACGAAAATTTTAGAATTACCTAAATTAATTTAGGGTTTTAGAAGCCTATATAAGAAACCCCATACAATAGTTTGAGACTCGTACAGATCTTAATTCACCGCACAGAGGTATGTTCTTTTCTTTATTTATTTTTATTATTCGCTTGAATTATAATTGACTTTTATGTTGCTTGTATAATTATAGTCAGAGCATAAAGTCCTTGTATGAATCAAGAATTGTCTCTTACTTCATGAATATATTATTTGTTTATTAAACCATGCGAGGTGCATGATGTTATACTGGGATCTATTATCATTTTAGGGTCTTGAATTTAGAGTTATATATTTGTTGGGAAGTGTACCATGCTTTATCTCTGTATAAGTGTATAATCATATGTGTGTGGTCCTCAAATTCTTTCTGATTATGCCTCTTGAACTATTTGATTTAATTATGCGGGTCATTATTTACTGGATTTGGTTAAAAAAAAAAAATGTAAACATCCGAATGTGTTCTTAATTTTTATTATGATTTCTCGTAGCACGATATAAAATATAAGTGTGTATTATATATAATTTTATTTCTTTTTATTTTAAAATTGAAAACTTTTATTTGGCACTTACGTTTTAATAGTTAACATTGGTTTGTATGCATTTTGATTTGATGTTAATTCCATATCCGGTGTCTAGCATGTTAATTCTTGCATGTACTTATTTGGTGAAATAAATGCTTTTAGATCATGTCTGTTGGTGCAAATATTGATTTAATATATTAAAGTTGTTTAAATGTATTGATTAAGTGCACTGAGTAGTTAAATGAAGTGAACAATTGACATATGCGTGTTTGAAAAAAAAGTAAAGATACAAGATAAAAGAATGAAGACTAGTTTGTATTTTTAAGTGTTTATTACTGGACTAGTCTGTGTAGGTCACTGGGCCTTAAAGCCCATTAGATTTTCTGTTATTAAACTTTGTTTTGTTTAAAGCTTCTGATCCTGTTGTTCTCATAAATTCATTCTGAGGTCACAGTCTTTATCCGAGTTGTTTATTTGAATTAATTGTCCAATCTAGTACATGAATTATGGCATGCGATTATTTGAACTGAATAACATTCTAGCCGGTGTACAATTAGCCTGGTGTTTATTCTGTTTAGTTTTAATAGTTATGTCTCGGTTCATTAATTATTTATTGTTTAATATTTAGGATTTATTCGTGCAATTATTTTCTGTGTGTTCAGTCGACTTTGAGGTAAGTACTTTTTGACTTACTTTTAATTTTCGAAAAGTATATTTTGATTCTGCAATTTTTGATTTTCGTATAAGTTATAAGAATTCTGTTTCGACTTTATAAGATATAAGTATTTGATTTTAGAATCCCAGTCTCTACGTTTCGAACCCGTTCGTAATTTACGCTATAGTTCCGGAACTAGCCTTAGATACCCTTAGTAGGCGCACAAATGTGCAACTTTAGATACCTATTAAGGGCGCGTAATTATTGAACTTTAGATGCCGGTCACTGGCATAGTGTGGCGAAAGAATAAGAATAAGAATAAGATGCCGGTCACTGGCAAAGTGTGGCCGTAGAGCAAGACTGTGGTATTTTCGATTTTCGTTTCGTTTTGTTTCTATTTTCTGCTTCTGTTTTAAATTCTGAATTTTTGAAAAAAAAAAATATAAACTTTGGGTTGGATTTATTTTCGCAAAGGTTTTGCAAACTTATATTTGATTTTGAAAATTGTTTTATTAAAACGCCCATTGATTTTTAAGAGCTTCTTTTAGTCAATTTGTACTTGCTGAGCTGTGTAGCTCATTCGTTTCTAATATTTCAGGTTTTAGTCTTGGGAAGCTTAATGAGAATAAGGATATGAATTTTGTGGACTTTCGTGCTAGCTGTTAGATGCCTTTATTGGATTAGACTCTTTACATTATTAGAATAAAGATTGTTATAAATATTGGATTTATGGAGTTGCGTCTCCGTTTTTATCTTTTTGAATTATTGAATTTGACCGCTGCGTTGACTTTCGTGGGATTTTGGTTTATTTGAATAAAGAATTCAGTTTATTTAAGTTTCGTAATTAGAATTAATGTCCCGAAAAGTCGGGGTGTTACAGTTGGTATCAGAGCCTAGGTTTTCCTTCGGAGTGTATTAGGTATGGGACTAGTACATTCCCTAGGATGCGATCCTACAGATTATTGTATAGGTTTTGACCTTTAAGTTTGTAAATTATTTTGAATTTAGGGCACTTGTTTGTGTGATTATTTGACCTATTTAACTTTTGTGGTTTTGATCATTGATTATAAGTTTGAAAGTTTGTTGTTTTTAGAAAAGATGGACGGAGAAGGCAACAACAATGGCAATCAGGGCAACAACAATCAGAATGGCAACAACAATAACAATCAAGGCAACGACAATCAGAATGGCAACAACAATGGTGATGGTGGAAATGTATTCGACCAACTAGCCGAGACTCTAGCTACACTCGTGAATCAGCAACCCAGACAGCAGAATATCGTCTCTCAGTTCAAGCGTTTAAACCCACCAACTTTAGATGGGGCGACTGATCCGGCCATAGTCGAAATGTGGATACAAGAGATGGAGAAAGCTTTCGGACTGCTAGGGAGCAATGAAGAATAGAAGGTTACTTTAGCTGTGTATCAACTGCAAGGAAGTGCTTACGATTGGTGGCTCATGGAACAAAGAAAGAACGAGACTGCAACCATTGAGGGAAATCCTGAACCGTATACATGGGCAAAGTTCAAGAAGGCTCTAGAAGACAAGTACTTTCCGAGAACCATTCGTCTGCAAAAGGAAAGAGACTTTATTCGGCTTGAGCAGGGAGGAAAGTCCGTTGTGGAATACGAAGCAGAATTCGCAAAGCTTGCAAAATATGCGCCGACATTAGTTGCTGATGAGACTAGCTGAGCAAGAAGATTGGAAGAGGGACTTCGAAGTGACATCAAGAATTCTGTGGCATCATTTTAACTTCAGACATACGAAGCTGTGCTCAACAAGGCCTTGGTGATCGAGAGAGGCTTGGCAGAATCTGAGAAGGCAACAGGTAATTGGAACAAGAAGAGGTTTGCTCCAACTGGTGGATTTTCGTCTCAAAGAGAACCTTTCAAGAAGCCACACGTGTACGATAATATCGGTGGACAGGGTGATCGAGAGAAGTGTTCGAGGTGCGGTAAGAATCATCCGGACAAGGACTGCCGATGGAATAGGGGTGCCTGTTTTCACTGCGGGGAAGTAGGACACAAGATTTCGGAGTGCCCACATAATCCACCACCAAGGAAAGAAGCAGATAACAAGACCACTGGACGTGTATTTATGCTCACGGGAAGTCGCGCGAACAATCGTAATTAAGGTATGATTTCTTTTTTACTTGTAACTTATTTGATGTTATTTTGTGAATTTGGAGACCAAATTCTTTTAAGGAGGGAAGAATGTAAAACCCCGTTAACTTTTATTTTATTATTAGATATTATATTTTTAAGTCATTTTAATTTAATTAGATAATTATGTTAATTAGTAATTTTTAGAATTCTTTTTGTGCAAGATATTTTGAATAAGGATGATATTTTTATTTGAGGAAAGAAGTGTGAATAGATTTTAGAGAATCCGTATCTTTTGATTTAAGATATTTGTGTCAATTAGAATATTTTAATTTACGTATTACTTGGAGAGATTGTACGAAAATTTTAGAATTACCTAAATTAATTTAGGGTTTTAGAAGCCTATATAAGAAACCCCATACAATAGTTTGAGACTCGTACAGATCTTAATTCACCGCACAGAGGTATGTTCTCTTCTTTATTTATTTTTATTATTCGCTTGAATTATAATTGACTTTTATGTTGCTTGTATAATTATAGTCAGAGCATAAAGTCCTTGTATGAATCAAGAATTGTCTCTTACTGCATGAATATATTATTTGTTTATTAAACCATGCGAGGTGCATGATGTTATACTGGGATCTATTATCATTTTAGGGTCTTGAATTTAGAGTTATATATTTGTTGGGAAGTGTACCATGCTTTATCTCTGTATAAGTGTATAATCATATGTGTGTGGTCCTCAAATTCTTTCTGATTATGCCTCTTGAACTATTTGATTTAATTATGCGGGTCATTATTTACTGGATTTGGTTAAAAAAAAATGTAAACATCCGAATGTGTTCTTAATTTTTATTATGATTTCTCGTAGCACGATATAAAATATAAGTGTGTATTATATATAATTTTATTTCTTTTTATTTTAAAATTGAAAACTTTTATTTGGCACTTACGTTTTAATAGTTAACATTGGTTTGTATGCATTTTGATTTGATGTTAATTCCATATCCGGTGTCTAGCATGTTAATTCTTGCATGTACTTATTTGGTGAAATAAATGCTTTTAGATCATGTCTGTTGGTGCAAATATTGATTTAATATATTAAAGTTGTTTAAATGTATTGATTAAGTGCACTGAGTAGTTAAATGAAGTGAACAATTGACATATGCGTGTTTGAAAAAAAAGTAAAGATACAAGATAAAAGAATGAAGACTAGTTTGTATTTTTAAGTGTTTATTACTGGACTAGTCTGTGTAGGTCACTGGGCCTTAAAGCCCATTAGATTTTCTGTTATTAAACTTTGTTTTGTTTAAAGCTTCTGATCCTGTTGTTCTCATAAATTCATTCTGAGGTCACAGTCTTTATCCGAGTTGTTTATTTGAATTAATTGTCCAATCTAGTACATGAATTATGGCATGCGATTATTTGAACTGAATAACATTCTAGCCGGTGTACAATTAGCCTGGTGTTTATTCTGTTTAGTTTTAATAGTTATGTCTCGGTTCATTAATTATTTATTGTTTAATATTTAGGATTTATTCGTGCAATTATTTTCTGTGTGTTCAGTCGACTTTGAGGTAAGTACTTTTTGACTTACTTTTAATTTTCGAAAAGTATATTTTGATTCTGCAATTTTTGATTTTCGTATAAGATATAAGAATTCTGTTTCGACTTTATAAGATATAAGTATTTGATTTTAGAATCCCAGTCTCTACGTTTTGAACCCGTTCGTAATTTACGCTATAGGTCCGGAACTAGCCTTAGATACCCTTAGTAGGCGCACAAATGTGCAACTTTAGATACCTATTAAGGGCGCGTAATTATTGAACTTTAGATGCCGGTCACTGGCATAGTGTGGCGAAAGAATAAGAATAAGAATAAGATGCCGGTCACTGGCAAAGTGTGGCCGTAGAGCAAGACTGTGGTATTTTCGATTTTCGTTTCGTTTTGTTTCTATTTTCTGCTTCTGTTTTAAATTCTGAATTTTTGAAAAAAAAAATATAAACTTTGGGTTGGATTTATTTTCGCAAAGGTTTTGCAAACTTATATTTGATTTTGAAAATTGTTTTATTAAAACGCCCATTGATTTTTAAGAGCTTCTTTTAGTCAATTTGTACTTGCTGAGCTGTGTAGCTCATTCGTTTCTAATATTTCAGGTTTTAGTCTTGGGAAGCTTAATGAGAATAAGGATATGAATTTTGTGGACTTTCGTGCTAGCTGTTAGATGCCTTTATTGGATTAGACTCTTTACATTATTAGAATAAAGATTGTTATAAATATTGGATTTATGGAGCTGCGTCTCCGTTTTTATCTTTTTGAATTATTGAATTTGACCGCTGCGTTGACTTTCGTGGGATTTTGGTTTATTTGAATAAAGAATTCAGTTTATTTAAGTTTCGTAATTAGAATTAATGTCCCGAAAAGTCGGGGTGTTACAATCTCCCATTAGCTTCTCTTCATCATCCTTGGGAAATGGATAGTCCAGTTGTAACTTGTTCTTCCCATTTGCTTTTGGTGGAGAGAAAGCTCTGGTTTTTATGTAGGGTTCAAATTCCTTGACATATGAAGGTTCAGCATCATAGAATGTAGGAGCTACAATTGCTGGAGTGAGCACCTTCAGAATTGTAGTAGATATTGTTGGAGCTGAGGTTTGGCTAGAGAACAGAGTTGATGCAATAGATTGATTGATCAATCTTTCTGACCTCATTATCCTTTCATAGTTTTCCTCTTTCATCTTTTGTAGAGCTTCAATTTTGGCTAGCTTTTCCTCTTCTGACATGTTTGAGAAATCAAACTCCTCAGATAGAGTTACTGGTAGGGGTTTGGATTTGCTAGGGGAAGCCTTGACAATAAAGTCCTGTGGATTGACCACTATGGAAGGCTGCTGCTCCTCCTCACTTGCTATTTCTCTTCTTTCAGAAATTATGATTGGACTTGTAGTTGCCACAGTCTCTTCCACTTTATCCCCCTTTTTGTTAGCATCAAGGGTTTGAATAGAAGTTGGGGCTGCAACTAACTTCTCCAAAAGTTGAGTTTGGAGTTTCTGATATTGAAGAAATTGCTCCATCTGGGATTCCATCTTTTCCACTCTGGTGGTGGGCTGTTGCACAGACTTAGCCAAGCTGTCTTCTTTGATGAATCTTTGTTGCAACACCCTCTGAGTAGCTGTGGGAGCTAGCTGCTCTAACTTGGAATCCATAGAAATCTTCACATCTTTGATTTCTTGCTTGATCTCCTCTAAGTTTGATCTTTGAATCACCATTTGCATCTTTTGCAGCTTGAGGGAGTCAATTACTTGTTGAAGAATAACCTGTCTTTGTGAGTCTGCTCTTTGGTGCTCATCCAGGGCAGATTTATATTGCCTTATGATCTCCATATCAAGGTCAGGATAGGTATAGCTAGTACCAAATTTCCAATCAAGAATACTACTAGCACCTTCATCCTCAGTGCTCTGGCTGTCTTCACTTTCAAATTTTTCACCTTCAAATTCTTCACTTTCAGCAATGGATGGCAGAGCTTCTAAAGAGTCCTTGGCTCTTTGCAGTGACTGTGAGGTGTGCACTAGGTGCATTTCCTCCTCTGATTCCACATTGCCCTGTTATGCCGAAATTTGATAGGCAGGAACAGGATGAGTAAAGGTTTCAGCATCCAGAGAAATGGAGTCAATCATTGACTGATATTCTTTTTGATATTCCATTTCCTTGGTTGCATCATCAACCTCCATTGACTCACTAGCAATGGCTGCTCCTTCCACCCTTATGTCCCCTATAGTCCCTTCTCTCCTCTCATCTCTCTTTTCTTGCATCAAGGGCTCCCCTTGGCTCACACCTCTCACACCCTCACCTTCACCTACTAAGGTGGAACTCTCATTCTCTCCTTTTGCCTGACTGGAAGAAATATTCTGCCTCTCATTATTCTGCTCTCTTTTTGCCTGCTCTAAAGGCAGCCTCTCACTCCCTTCCCTCATACCTAGAAGTGCTTCAACTACCACTAGCTCTACTCCACTTGACACTGGAATGTCAGATAATTCAGTTGTATTATGTGGAGAATGAGCTTGCAACGGATAAGGAATATCCATTGAAGAGGTAGTTATGGTTGTCAATGGATGGCTTGATGGGGGCATATCCGTTGATGGAGAAACACTTGTCAACGGATGAAGAATATCCGTTGAAGAAGGAAAAGGTTTATCCGTTGAAGAGAAAACCAACACTGAATCTGTGGAGATTGATTTTAAGTTTGAGGCCATAGTCTGTGTTGAGAATTCTGGAAAAGGAGATTGATGGTCCAACAAATCATCTAAAAGGCGATGACCATCAATTTGTGAGTGGGGCTTCTCCATGAGTCTTAAAGATGGAGAATCAAGAAATGATGTGGAAATCATGTCCACATCCAGAGAGAGAGAGTTGGTGATGATGGATTATCTTGTGTTTCAATTTGAAGGTTAAGATCAAGGGGCTGTGACTCCACATTTATTGAATCCACATCAAACTGAGTTTGAGAAGGTACAGTTTGCTGTACTGTGTGTGCACCCTGTGATTCCACTATGGTTTTAGATTTTACTCTTCTTTTATAGGTTTTTGAGAGAGGGCTAGTTGTGTCTCTGACCCTTTTGTGCAGTGTTCCTTGTGGGGAACTTGATTCAGTAGTCACACCCTGTTGAGAGGATGTAACTAGAACTTGGCTTGTATGTTCATTAACAGTCTTTTGAGAGACTGGAATGTTGGTTGCACCTGCCTCACCTTCCTTATCCTTAGGGTTTTCACCCTGTCCCTCACCACTCACTACCACCTTCACACTCCCCTCAAGATTTTTGTTAGGTTTTACAACAGGTGTCTTTTGAGAGACACTTAAGGTTTGCTTTTTAGATTGTGGTTTTGGAACTCTGGATTTGGTCACCTTGGTAGGAGCCTGTTTGGTCACAACTACAGACTCCATTGTGACACTAGAAGGCGAAGAAATTTGGGGGTTAGAGATAGGAGTTTCAAGGTTAGAAATAGTTACCTAAAAAATTGGTAGATATACCAATTGTACTCCAGCATTTGAGTTCATTCGAATTAAATCACTTAAGACTCTCTTCTCCTGAACAAAACATGGGAACTTGCTATCCGGGTTAGCAATGAATAGCTTATTCTCAGATACATGCAGTGCTAAGAGCATAAAAAATCTAGCAAAATAGAGATTCTTGCTCCTAGTTTCCTTTTTACCTAATTTTGTTGCTATCTCATACATGACTAGTGTGCCAAAGTTATAGAATTTATCAGTCAGAAGCATACACATCATAACTAGTATGGAATGGGTAACAGCATCAAAATTACTAATTTTGCCTGAAAAAGTTTTAATGAAGGCATCACAAAAATAACTCCATTCTTTAACCATTCCTTTCCTAATAATTTTCCATAAATTCTCAGTACTAAGGGCATAATTTATGGAATTAAGCATGGCAACAATTTCAGCATTACTGGGTACTTTCAGACAGTTATTCTCAGGCAATTTTAAACAAGAAGTTATCACATCAGAATTAACTACATAGTTTTTACCCTTTAAGGAAAAAGCAATTGTACCGTCTGTGCCATTGTACTCAGCAGATACCCACACCTCTTCAATTACCTCGTGGATTAGAGGAATGGTGGCAGTCATAGCATACGATAGTTTACATTTCTTCACAAAATTCATCAAGGTGTGATAAGCTTCTAGGGCATTCACTGTATCAACATAGGCCGCGAAGTTGTTCTTCTCATAGGTGAACCCAGTGGAAGACATCATCTTAACAATAGGCACCATTGAAGTGTTTGAACTTTTGTTGCAGAGAGTTTTAGTGAAGAAGATGCAGTTTACTTATGAGAATCTTGAAAGTGGATAAAAGTGAGATGTGAGAGCACAAGACAGCCTTTTATATTTTTCAAGAGTTGAAAATGAGATAATTAAAAGTAATTACCCATTGGTTAAAAGTAACTGTCAGTTAATAAAAGAAAATAAATACAGCCTATATATACACGTTTACCAACGGCTATATTTAAAAGAAAATATGTATATCAACGGATATAAAATGAACAGTTGAGAAATAGTTTATCCGTCGATGTTGTGGACAACCTGTTATCCGTTGACATACGAAAATCTAGTAATGTGTTTATACTACCAACAGGTAAAAGGATATCCGTTGATAAGATAATTTTTCCTTAGACAAAATTTCTGCAGAAAATTTTTCTGAGAGTTTTTAATTCTCAAGTAAATCAAAACACATTTCTAGCTGCAAAGCAGTAATATCAAATATCACTAGGAATTATGACAAATTAAGCATACCTAGTTCACCAACCAATCTTGTGAATGTGGATTCATCAAGAGGCTTGGTGAAGATATCTGCAAGCTGCATTTCACTTGGCACAAAGTGCATTTCTACTGTACCATTCATCACATGTTCTCTAATGAAGTGGTATTTGATGTCAATATGCTTGGTTCTCGAATGTTGTACTGGATTCCCTGTGATGGCAATAGTACTTGTGTTGTCACAGAAAATTGGAATCTTCTCAACTTTTAGACCATAGTCAATAAGTTGAATTTTCATCCATAGAATCTGTGCACAACAACTTCCAGCAGCAATGTACTCAGCTTCAGCTGTAGAAGCGGAGACTGAGTTCTGTTTCTTACTGAACCATGAAACAAGCCTGTTTCATAGAAATTGACAGGAACCTGTAGTACTTTTCCTATCAATTCTGCAACCTGCATAATCTACATCTGAGTAGCCAGTTAGATTAAAACCAGAATCTCTTGGGTACCAAATGCCAAGGTTTGGTGTTCCCTTGAGATACCTGAAAATTCTTTTAATAGCTATCAAGTGAGACTCTCTAGGGTCAGCTTGAAATCTAGCACAAAGACAAGTAGAAAACATTATATCAGGTCTACTAGCTGTTAGGTATAGAAGTGAACCTACAATAGTACCATGCCTCTATAGCTTGAGATGTCCATAGACTTTTCCTTAGTATTCAACTCAAGCTTAGTTGCAGTGGCCATAGGTTTTTTTGCAGAGGTACAATCCATTAAGTCAAATTTCTTTAAAAGATCATAAATATATTTTGTTTGACTTATGAAAATATCCTCATTAACTTGATTTACTTGTAAGCCAAGAAAGTAAGTTAATTCACCCATCATGCTCATTTCATACCTACTTTGCATAAGTTTGGCAAACCTTTTGCAAAGCTTCTCATCTGTAGACCCAAAAATAATATCATCTACATAGATTTGAACAAGTATTGAAGAGCCATTGATATTCCTATGAAATAAGGTTTTATCTACTGTACCTATAGTGAAGTGATTCTCCAAAAGAAATTGAGATAAAGTGTCATACCAGGCTCTTGGTGCTTGCTTCAAACCATAAAGTGCTTTCATGAGAAGATATACATATTCTGGAAATTCTGGATCTTCAAAGCCAGGAGGTTGATGGACATAGACCTCTTCTTCCAGTTCCCCATTTAGAAAGGCACTTTTGACATCCATCTAATAGATTGTGAAATTGGCATGTGCTGCATAGGCTAGGAAGATTCTAATTGCCTCAAGTCTTGCCACTGGAGCAAAAGTTTCATCAAAATCTATCCCTTCTTCTTGAGAATAACCCTTTGCCACTAATCTAGCTTTATTCCTCACAATTATGCCATTTTCATCTGTCTTATTCTTGAGAACCCATTTAGTACCTATGACACTTCTATCATCAGGTTTGGGCACAAGCTTCCAAACTTTATTTCTTTCAAATTGGTTTAGCTCTTCTTGCATTGCTAAGACCCAATCTGGATCTAGAAGGGCATCTTCCACTTTCTTAGGTTCCTCTTAAGACAGGAAACCACTGTATAGGCATTCGGCTTGAGTGGCCCTCCTAGTTTGGACTCTTGAATTTGATTCACCAATGATTAACTCAAATGGATGATCTCTAGTCCATTTTCTTGAAGGTGGAAGATTTGATCTGGATAAGGTCGCTTCATCTGTATGAGCATGATCTTGTTGATTGGTCATTGAGTTTTGACTTTGAGAAACCCCCCCTGAGTTTGTTGTCCTTGCGGAATTATGAAGTTGACTGTCAAGGGATGCATCTCCTTGTCTATCAACGGATGCTCCATTTTGCCTGTCGACGGATGCATGAGAATGCCTGTCAACGGATGCATCGGATGCTCCAATATGACTATCAACGGATGCTTCATTTCCAGTGTGAGCATCACTTCTAGTTGGGCCAACAACTCTTGGTGAATTTTCATGGTCATGATCTTCATTTTCCTCATCATCATCATTGTACATTCTTCCTTCTACCTCATTCTCAAATTCCAACTTTTCATGGGAGCCTCCATCATTTAGACCTAGAATCTTTTGATCATCAAACACAACATGTACAGATTCCATAACAATGTTGGTTCTTAGATTGTAGACTTTATAGGCTTTCCCTGCTGCATATCCAACAAAAATAGCTTCATCTGCCTTTGCTTCAAATTTGCCCAGGTTATCTCCATGATTCCTTAGTACAAAACACTTACATCCAAAGACATGAAGGAAAGCTAAAGTTGGTTTCTTGTTGGTTAACAATTGATAAGGAGTCATTCCTCTAGCTTGATTGACCAAGGAAATATTCTGAGTGAAACAGGCAGTGTTGACAGCTTCAACCCAGAAATATGTTGGCAATCTTGATTCACTTAGCGTTGTTCTAGCTGCTTCAATGAGAGTTCTGTTTTTCCTTTCAACAACCCCATTTTTTGTGGTGTTCTAGCAGCAGAAAACTCATGGACAATTCCGTTCTCTTCACAGAAGATCTTCATTGTGGAATTTTTGAATTCAGTGCCATTGTCACTCCTGATTTTTTTTACTTTGTCTTCAGAACCATTGTTTAGTATTCTGAGGTGATTGATGATGATTTCACTTGCACAATCCTTGGAGTGCAGGAAGAAGGTCCATGTAAACTTAGAAAAATCATCTACAATCACCAGACAGTATTTCTTCTTTGAAATAGACATGACATTTACTGGACCAAATAAGTCCATATGCAGCAATTGAAGTGGTTTAACAATGGATGACTCTGTCTTGCTCTTGAAGGATGATTTCTTTTGTTTCCCTAATTGGCAGGCATCACACAGTCCATCTTTGATAAATTCCAATTGAGGGATTCCTCTAGCAAGATCCTTTCTTACCAAGTCATTCATAACTTTAAAATTCAAATGTGACAGCTTCTTATGCCATAGCCAACTCTCATCCTTACTTGCTTTGCCGAAGAGATAAGTAATGGATTCTGAGCATGTTGAATTGAAGTCAGCTATGTAAACATTTCCTTTCCTAAAGCCTGTCAATACCACATTGTTGTCTTCCTTGGCAGAAACAACACAGGCTTCTTTTGTGAACCTTACTTCATAGTCTTTGTCACAAATCTGACTAATACTCAGCAAATTGTGCTTCAAACCTTCAACTAAGGCCACTTCTTCAATGATGACATTGTCTTTTGAAATCAAGCCATATCCCTTAGTATATCCTTTGCTGTCATCTCTAAAGGTAATTCTAGGGCCAGCTCCTTCCTTGAACTCTGTGAGCAGGGTTGAATCTCCTGTCATGTGCCTAGAGCATCCACTGTCTAGGTACCATAGATTCCTTCTGTTTCCCTGCACACATTCCAAAAACGAATCAAGTTGATTTTGGTACCCAAGCTTCCTTGGGTCCTTTCTTGTTAGCCTTTGACTTTGTACTCTTAGCATTCTTCAACTTAGGTGTAGATGTTTGAGTGATAGGGTTAGATAGATGCTCATTTGCATAAATACTTGGTGCATGCATTTGTGAAAGATTAGCATACACGTTATTCATGCTTGGGTTGTTCCATGTCATTTGTGGCATATTCACAGATTGAAAATAAGGATTAGACACACATGGCATGTTCACATATGGATTTGTAAAATGAGCATTCTGATACAAACCAGGCATTGCAGGCATACATGGTATAGTTTGAGGTACATGAGCAGGAGCCTTGTTAACAATCTTGCAATTAGAAGATAGGTGATTGACACTATTACAATTACTACAAGTTTTCCTAGGGGCAAACTTGTCAGGAGAATAATTGTTTTTCTTGTTGATGCCTATCTTACCATTTCTGTTCTTTTTCTTTTTACCCTTAATTTCTACCTTTTCATTATCTGATTTACCAACAGCCTTTTTGTTGTGTAAATCACCTGCCTTAGCCTTCCCACTAGATTTGGTTTGGCTACACTCACCAGTAACAAAGTTCTTGGCGACTGGACCATACTTAATATCCAGTTTCTTGAGTTCCCTCTTACTAACAAACTTTTTGTTAGTCGACGTATACCTCTCATCCGTTGATGGTTCATCTGTCAACGGATGATCACTATCCGTTGATTCACAAATAGTCTCTAGATCCTCAAGGCAAGGTTCTGGCTCCTTTTTATTTTGAGTCCAGGTCTCCTTCACAAACTATTCTATTCCCTGGACTTCTATTATGTTTTGTGAAATATTCCTACAGCTTTGAAATTTAACAATTATCCCTTGTTCTTTTTCAAGTTGGTCTCTTAAAATCAGTTCTCTTTTTAACACAGCTTCAAGTTCACTTTTAGCATTATTGCAATCAACTCTCATTTTCTCAAATTCTAGAAATTGAACTTCTAGAGCAGCATTTTTGTCACTTAAAAACAGATTAGTCTCTTTAATCCTATTGTTCTCTTTAGTAAGTGATTTAAGAGTAACACTCAAGTGATATAGTTCAATAGACATTTCATCTATGACACTATTGCATTCCTCTTTGGTGAGCTCAGAGAGATTAGTAGAAAATACCTGATTGCTAGATGAACTTGCTTCCTGCTCTCCAGAATCAACCATCAATGCAAGGTTGATATACTCAGCATCATCATCAGAATGATTTCCATCAGCAGCCCAGTCATACTCTTGGGTCATGAATGCCTTTCCTTTCTGCCTGGGAAGATCAAAATATTTCTTCTTGTAGTCAACAGCTTCAGTTGGCTTTCCCTTGTTCTCAGATCTGGGCTTCCTGCATTCACGTATCATGTGACCAGCAATTCCACAATTGTAACATTTAATTTTGGATTTATCCACAAAGTTGCTTGTGGAACAATCCTTGTTAAATGGTTTGGCCACCCCAGAGTTTCTCTTGAATTTCAGCTTAGAGAATCTCCTAGACATAAAGGCTAAGTGTTCATCTATCTCATCCAATTCATCCTACTGAAGGACATTTAATTCTTCAGACACCTTTTCCTTGCTCCTGCTTGATTCTGCTCTACCTTTACAAACCTCCCTGTTTGGTGTAGAACAAGAAACTTCTGTCCTTTTCTCCTTCTTTTGCTCCAAGTTGGCAACAAGTGCAACTGACCCACTTTTTTTTTGGGACTTCTCAATCTCTTCATCCTGCTCCATTTCCAGCTCATATGTCTTTTAAGTTCCATAAAGCCTTTCAAGAGTAAATGTCTTGTACTCTTGAGTGTTTCTTAGAGAAATAGTCATTGGCTTCCATTCTTTGGGCAGTGATCTCAGAAATTTGAGATTAGAATCTTTTACTACGTAGATTCTTCCATACAGTTTCAAGCCATTTAGTAGCTTTTGAAACCTACTAAATGTGTCATTCAATGTTTCTCCACTCTTGAAATGGAAGTGCTCATACTGTTGGATTAGTAGTTGCATCTTGTTTTCCCTCACCTGTTCTATTCCTTCACAAAGGGTTTGAACAGTGTCCCATACTTCCTTGGAGGTAGTACAGCTGATAACATTGTCAACCATGTCTGTTTCTAGACCATTGAACAATATATTCATGGTCTTTTTATCTTTGTGGACTTCTGCCATATCTTCAAGACTCCATTCAGAAACAGGTTTGGGAATGAGAGTGTCAGGCGCATCTTGAGCAAGGCCAACTCTTGTTGCAGTCTTCATCGGAACATGAGGACCCTTGTCAATGCAATCCACAAAACCCTCATCAATAGACAAGAGATGTAGACGCATTTTTACTTTCCAGTGAAAGTAATTCTCTCTATCAAGAACAGGTATCTTTACTCCATAATCCTTCTTAGACATGTTGGAAGTGTGTTGATCTTTAAACTTCAAATATGTTAGAAGCTTGCTTTGATACCAATTGTTATTCCCAGATTACACACTTGTATAATTGTAGAAGGGGGGTTGAATACAATTCTTGATATTTATAAATTTCTGATAAGAACTCCAGAAATCTATAAGAAGATAATTGATGTATGAAGATTAATGCACAAACACATATAAAATCAGGTAGTTAAATGCACCACCTAAAGCTTTTATTTGAATAAAACTCTGTGATACACATGTACACAGCTGCCGTTTTACAACTCTTTGCTTTCTAAGGATATTCAAGAAAACCTAAAGCAAATGTATCTGTTTTCTTAGCTTCTAAAGAGTTGCTACACTTGGTTATATATCCCAAGTTTACAAGTACTACAGGAATAAGATAATACTAATCTAATTCTAGTTGACTTTCTACTCCACTCCAAATACACATGTAGCCGAAAGGTTGTCCTTGTGAACAGACATGTCCCCTGCACCTTTCTTGTATTCATAGTGTAAATGGAATGCTTCTTTCTTCTGCGTTTCCAAAGTATGGCTGCCATACTGCTTTTTGTACCTACTATCAACCCATGTGATCTGTCAGTCAAACCTGTCTTTATCAACTGCTAATCCCCAGCTAGCATAGAAGAAAGTGTTAATGATTATCCGTTGACATTGTACACTGTCATCCGTTGATAATAGATTGAGCTGTATCCGTTGATATTGTAGATTTGAGCTGTATCCGTTGATAGAGTTCTGTCTTCATCCGTTGATACACTTTCACTTAGACAGAATTACATAGCATAGATTATTTACAATTGGCTACCCTATTCTGCCTATCCATTGATGGTCAACATGACTGTGGATAAAAACACTATCAATTGATAACATAGAGATACTGCAGTATGCTACAAAATCTCATCCGTTGATGAGCTACCTGTCAACGGATAGAGTTATAATTCCTCATCCGTTGACAGTTACAAAACATGACTTATACAATTTGTGCATAAAATGTGAAGTTATCATCAAGTACAACATATTTCTAACATATTTCTAACAGGAACTTTTTTCCAGGATAATTCGACTTATTTTAAGACAAAGTTAGAGATTCCTAACTTTTTTCTGAAAAAAGTTAATTTTTTTTGCAACTTATAGAATCTTAAACATACATTAAATATTTGTAAAAAATTTTTTTTATCAAAATCTGAAGTTTTTACCCGAAAATAAGTCCAATAAAACTTATTATAAATTGAGCCAAATAGGCCTTTTGTCTTAAAATAAGTTGACTTATCAAAAAAAATTCCGCAAAACACCCTGTATATCCTTATTAGATAAGGATAAGCTGCAAACGCATGAAGCACATCTATTTATATGGCTAATTATCTCACTGCAAATTAGTTCCAAGAATATGTGAAGTGTGAATAATCATGTCCTGATTAAGAGGCAATGGGCATAACAGTACTTTTAAAGTTTTAACATCCTACACTAGAGGGCCAGTGTGTTAGTTCTGTACGTAACTTCTCGGACTACATTGCATGCAAGAGGATGACATCCCATACTGGTACGCTACCTTGAGTTCATACTTTGTACGATTAAATGCTCTCTAGTCAAATGTTAATTTATTTACATATTTGGTTGTTGACCACAAGGAGCATACCTTACCATTGCTTAATTGCCTATTAGCATAGTAAAGAGTAACATTGTTTTTTTTGTGTGACAGACACATTTAATCTAATCACAATAATTTTTTATAGGATTTTCACAATAGGGCGCTTATTATCCGTAAAAAGCTATATATGTCAAAATATGTTGCATCAATTATCGATTAGAATTCGGAGTCTGTAATAGTGTAGCTGTTGTAATCAAACTAATGCCCGACGACCATCATTTTCACAAGTCTCCTTAAAACATTTTTGTCCTCACAACTCGGGTTTTGTCTGCATTAGACATCTTTGTCATGGGTCTATTCGCTTGTAATAATAAAATTTAAATATATTTGTTTGCCGGGAATATGATAACTAATACACCAGATGTTCATCCGATTACCTGGTATGCATTTTTTCCCATAATCAAATGGTTTATACTTTCGTTGATTCGCTTAAAGTATACTATCCTATATGTTTGATTTTTTTAGCATGATTGCTGAATTTGTAGTGATGCATATCAATTTCATATGCTGTTTTACATTTTGTTAAGAAACAAATGTCAGTTAAGTTCTATTATGAACTGCACACTTTTTGCATAACATTTCCGTCAATTGCTAGAGCAAACACTGAACTGTTTCTTTCAGTTTGAAAATTGTCAGCAAATAAAGTAAGCTCAGGATTATTTTTTACAAACTTTGTAGTGATTAAACGACAACATAGTCTAAAATTCAAAACTGATGATTGATCTCCCTTTCATTACTTAAAATTTTGTTCGAAAGGAACTGAAAACATCAATACGAATAAAATGTGTTTTTTTATAAAATAAAAGTTGGGTGTAGGTGTTGAACTGTTGATTTGTTAGTAACAAGCCCAGTGCAGTGTCTCAGTTTAGTTCTATGTCAAATGCTGATTCAAATGTTGTCCTACTTTTGGTTGAGGAAAACATGCATTGTTGCACTTGCACACTTGCACAAACAACAGTAATTAGTGGCTGCAATGCGAAAACGTATTCATCCATAGTGTGTGGCAATTAAAGTAATGTCCTCCTATTTTTGGTTAACAGAAGTTAAGATATTGAATGTGGCTTGCAAAAGATCATCCCCCAAATATAGCTCCTTTAGTTTTGAAAAATAAACTAAAATACATAGCTGTTTTATGAGGCGTTGGAAGTGTACCAAAACTTGCTACAATCAAGGCAATCTTCATATAAAAATAACAAAATGTTGATGGTCACCCAAAGACTCTGAAGGCAGGAGAAATCAATTTAGAAAAAAAAAAAACAAAAAACTGATCACGGTCGACCTTCGTATTGGAGCCAGGAAAAATGGCTTCTAAAGTATGTACAAATTTATCTATAGCTATGATTATTGTCCTTGCTCTCTTTGCAAATTGCGCAAAATCTCATGCCCCCCATAGTTCTCCAGGCCCCGTGGGTTTTCAAGGCCCCGGTATTTTTCAAGGCCCCGTCAATGAATTCTGTAGAACAGCTGATCACAAGGAGCTATGCACCAGGATGGTTCGAGGGGCAACTAATTTACACGATGCTACCAGAAATGCAGTTGAATCAGCTTTGAATATAGCTCTAAAGTTGCAGCAGATGTATTCAATGCTTGAGCCAGCACTTCATCTTCTTCCTCCCAAAACCAAAAAAAGCGTGCTTGACACGTGTCGTCAAAATTTTGATAGTATTGTGGATGATCTTAAAACCGGCTTAGATTATATTGAAAAGAACGATTTGGCCAGCCTTAATGTGCATTTATCTGCGGTGACTTCGTCTGATTGTTCTGATGCATTTGATGGCGCATTAATGCCTCAGCCTGTTGCTGATAGAATTACCATGATGACTCAGGCAGCTGATAACTGCTTGGCTGTGTCCGAACAGATTTGATCTCATTATGCCTGGAATCAGATTTCCTATCAGGCTGCATGCCTCATCGTATTTTTAGTTACACATTTATTATTAGTTTCTGTTACACTTACCGTTGTCACGTATTGTTCAAGTATACAAATACAATTAAATTTATGTGCGAATTACAAATATTCAATCATTTGTGCCATTACTACTGCATTGCCTATATATTAGTCTGGAACCCAGGCTATTGCACTTTGTTCTGGGTAAATTTTAAGAATCATGAAAGTAGGCTTTTGTTAGCAATTGCTGTCTACATGCATTGATAGGCCCAACAATATGCTGATAGGCCCATTAGATAAACCCAACCGTAACATAAACCTCAATTCAACAGGGAGAAGTGAGAACATAAAAGTTAGAAAACTTAAAATAATGAAAAAGAAAAAAAAAAAGGTGAAAGATATGTATTGTGGATTTGGTTGACTGTTATATATTTTTCTTTTGACTTTCTTTGTCCCGGTAATATAGCCTGTTGTAAAAAGCGGGAATCGGACTTAATCGGTAGGGATTAATTGGAAATTTAGGAATTAATCGGGATGACTAATTGGATAATCAGATTATTAATCAATGCAATAACCCATGGAACAGGGATTAATCGATGATTAACCGCGATTAATCATCGAGTTTTAGAACAGAGCTTGAAAGCAACTGAAAAAATTAACAAATTAAGAGATCTTGCATGTGGTAAATTAGTATTACGATATTGTATTCCATTGTTTAACAATCAATCTATATATATATATATATATATAAAGGGTGTTTGGAGAACTTATTTTCCAAAATAAATTAATTTATTTTAAGTTGATAGTTAAGAGTACTAACTTTTCAATTTATTTTCCAACTTATTTTACTACTTATTGAATATCAAACGTGTATTAAATACTTATATAAAAAAATTATTAAATTATAAAATTTTATCCGAAAATAAATCCTAATATAAGGTTAGCCAAACATGCCAATACAATAATCATGATCGTTTCTTACATGTAAGTTATGTGCCGGGATCATGTCACATGAAGTCATGAGCTTCATATGCGATTGCTTATAGATCAGGCAACTGTCTTTCTGCTGATCGGTCGCCTTTTTCCCCAATCACATTCGATACATAACACATTAATTTAGTAACGGAATCGGAATTTCAAATAGATTGTCATGAATTTTTCAAAACTAGCCAAAACTTTAATTAAATTCTACACTAAAAAATCAAGTAGGAGAAACTGATTTTTCTTAAAATTCAAGTTTAGCCGAATTTACCACTTGGAATAATTAGTTTCTGGTTCTGCTATGCCACTTATGCCGTAGCGATCCATGAATATATTATTGAATCAACAAGAGATGGTCAAAGTATGCCTTACGTTATATCTAAGTTTCTTTGCTGGTTTTCTGCAAACGAACTCAAAAATCACGGTCGCTTTTGCAAATTTTAAACCCATAGACCCTCTATCGAGGAATCCTGCAGTGCAGTGAAAGAGAAAAGAAAAGTAAAATAAAAAAAAAAGTCTGAATTAAAGCGACCAAAATATTTACAGAATCTAGGCGTGCCTAGCTTACGTGGTAACTGTTCATTCGTGTTTAAAAGGAATTAGAATATTAAGTAAAGAATCCTGGTTATTTGCAAATAAGAAATGATCACGAATTATACACGCTTTTTTTTGTTGCCAGAAATTATACATACACAATACACTTTGATATTGTATGGATGAAGTGCACTCCGAAATGAGAGCCCAATAATTCAGGTTAAAGAAGCAGCACTTTTCCCACGTTTATTTCAGAGAGTCCCATGCACCAATCATGTATAAATGTGTGACATAATTAAACGTAATTCTTGTAGTACAATTATTTACTGTATTTAAATGAGAAAATAAATGTTTGCATTTTTATAGCAAACTCATTTATCCTTTATTAAATGGTATAAAAATATTTTAATACTTTTGACATTTTAAAATTTTAAACGAAATAATATTTTACAGACCGATTACTTAAGATCTTTGTCATAGAGTTATATAATAATATAATAATAATAATTAGTATTCATTAGGAACCGCTGGTTCTAAGAAAAATCTAACAAGGAGCCAAATCCAATGGGGCGAGTGGCGACAGATATTTTGTGAGAAAAGATAAGAATCTAAAACATGGACATTTTATAACGTGATTAGAAAAAAATTAATGTAGTTATCAACCAAATCGCTTTTTCACGGACATGGTTCTGTTTTGGTACTTTGTGAAAAAGTATGTAGCCTCTTATATCATCTACAGTAATATAACTATTTTTTACAGTACTATTTTTAGTTTGTTACATATGCTTTGTTTTAAGGGTAATTTACGATCATAGAGTGACTACAAACAATTCCACCGACATGGACTTAGTGCCTATTTGGGTAACATAAATATGCAACTTAAATGACAAAACGGGCGTTTGCAATTTAGGTGGAGTGTTTGGTTTGCAATCTGAACGGGGTTGTTCTATACAAATACGTTGATAAGTTGAATGTTGGAAATCCTAACATTCAACTTTCAATAGTCCCCTTCAAACTGGAATGGCATTGTGACATTCCTAGTTTGTTAAGCAATTCCTTGAACTGAGCTTATGGCAGAACCTTTGTGAACACATCGCAATTTGGTTTGCAGTAAGCTAGTATGTAAGCTGGATTAGCCCTTCCAAAACCTTGTCTCTAGTGAAATGAACATTGTTAGGATTTATGGGTGATAGCGTAGAGACAACTTAACTAGTACTTAGTTTATTTGTATAGGCTAAGTAGAACATACCGTCACAGCCAGAGTGTGTTCTTGTAATCAAATAATTGCTGAAATGTAATAAGTATGTATCTTGGAAAAAGTTCATTGATATGTTCAAGCCTCAAGAGAATACATCAGTTCGATAGCAATAATAAAGTTACTGTCAATGCATTGATGGTAACATTACAAGAAGACTGCATGTTGCAAGGTCACGACAGCAAGTTTCATTTGACAGCAACATTGGCTGAAGCAGGGGACAACAACATTCTCACACTTGACAGCAAGTTTGAAGTTCCGACAGCAACATTGGCGGGAGCTCATACCGTCAACTACTGAATATTCCTTTGACAGCAAATTTGGCGGCAAGGGTTACTGTCTCACTGAATTATTTGATTTGGGGACTTTATCTCAGTCAAACCCCCGTGACAGTTTAGATGTTCGAGAAACAGATTTGTTGCAATTCGTCAAAGATTGTAGCAGACCTGCAAGACTACGATAGAAGCTTGAGAGATCACAAGACGAGGCTCGACAATTCAAGAGTATGACAAGTCTGCATCTACTAGGATTGTTATAGCTAATTTCAGAAAGAACCCAGAATGCCTTATGATTAAAGATAACTCTGTTTGTATAGCATTTTAGGAAAGGTCACATGTGTGGGCAAATTGTGAGGAGCTGTCACTTGAAAACGACAACAGCTCCGCCACCCATGTGACTGAGATGCTAAAGAAAGATTAGTCTATATAGAGACACATCTCTCATTCTTTCTGTATGAAGTAAGCGATTATCACAAGAAGTCGAAGCTTGAGAAAACCATTTTTCCCGAGGTTGTAGCAACACTTTAAAAAATAAATAAAACATTTATTTTGTGAGAACATCTTGAATTACTACTTGTGTTTGCAATTCTTATCTAGATAGTTTACAATCTTTATCATTGTTGTTGAGCTAAAGATTTGAAATTATCTATATTGCATTCAACCCCCCTTCTGCAAAATACTCCGCGACCAACAACTGGTATCAGAGCTACAGATTGATATACAAATCTGAAGATCATGACGAGTGTTCAGAAGTCAAGTGGTATCAAGATTCCAGTCTTTGATAAAGAGAACTACAATTTCTGGAAAAGAAAGATCTTGTTATTTATCAAAGCTGCCCATCCACTATACTTGGGAATCCTTGAGAACGGCCCCTTCATTCCTCAAAAGGAAGTAGCTGCTGCTACTGTAAATGACGAAGTCATTCCAGCCCATTGGGTTGCCAAGAGGCCTTCAGAATACACAGAGACCGAAAAGGAGAAAGTAGCCTTGGATGACTACTTACAACTTATCTTACTCGACTCTCTCACTTTAGACAAAGCCATGTGTGGTAATGTCATGGGATGTTCATCTGTAAAAGAGATGCGGAGCAAGATAGAGCTGCTGTGTGAAGGAAGTGAAGAGGTCCGAGAAAATCATAGGCAAATCCTTGTATCACAATATGAAGCCTTCATGGCCAAGCCAAGCGAAGAACTCACACACATGTTTGAAAGGTTCAGTAAGCTAATAGCTGAGTTATAAATTCATGGGAAGTTCTATGATATAAAGGAGATCAACATCAAATTTCTGCTCATTCTCCCTGAGCATCTTGAGCACAAAGTCAAAACCATAAGAGAGGGAAGGAACTTGAGCGATGTCTCTCTAGAAACTCTTTATGGTGTGCTCAAATCATACGAACTCGAACTCTTTCAAAAGAGAGCTATTCAAACTGGAACCAAAGGAAAGTTGGTAAACATGTCAGGAGCCCTTGTAGCTCATGAACCACAAGTAGCTTGTCCAAGTGAATCCTCACAAAGTTCACAACCAACACAAGTACCATCATTGAAGATTGAAGAGGTGTTGGATGACGAGGAGAAGGTGGTTCTGCAGCTCAAAGATGTTGAAGATGAAGACTTCTATACAATAGAAGAGATTGAAAGCATGGATAATCCAACCATGGCTTATATGGCTAAGAGATTCAAGAACATCAAGTTCAGAAGGGACAAGTCATACAAGCCGCAGGGTCAAACATCTAAGTTCAACAAGGGGAGTTTTTCAAAAGCTGCTGGTGGTGCCACGAGAGGTGGATACAAGACAGGGATGGTGGATAGGTCGAAGTTCAGGTGCTACAACTGCAATGAGCTAGGTCATTTTGCTACTGAATGCAGAAGACTAAAACAGAATCAAGGAAAAGGATCTGGAAATCAGTTTAAGAGGAATCAAGGTAAATCCTATGTGGTTGAAGGGAAATGCTGGGATGATTCTGAAGATGAGGAAGAAGAAGAGTTTGTAAACTTGGCCCTCATGGCTAAATCTGATGATGAAGCTTCTAGTTCCTCAACTCAGGTACCTGTTGGTCCCTTTGGATCATAGTGATTTGTGTTTAACCCGTTTAATGATTACAAAGCGGGTTAGAAGATTTACCTTAATCGCTACGGCGCAAGCGATTCAAATCCACGATCTTCTATTGTATTCCCTTACTCCCTTGAACGAAGTGTGGCCTTCGATCCTCCAAGGTTTAGCCTCCAAGCTCTAGAATTCAGAACCCTTATTCTTAGAGACATAATGAGTATTTATAGGCTACAATAGGGATCAAGGAGTAAATTGGGTCGGGCCTTCTAATGATAACTTGGGCCAAGCCCTTTATCATTAATATTAATTAATTCCACTAAATAATTAATATTACACCACCCACCCAATTTCGGTAATTTATTTAATTAATTAAATCGGCTCCTTTATTATTTGCTTATTAAATTCCTCATGTTTAAAATATCGCATGTCCATTAATTAAATAAATTATTGATAATTTATTTAATTAATATCTTTTATCCTTGATCATCCACTCAACCTTTATTTAATTATGTCGGAATAAATCCACCTGCAGGGTTTCACATAATTAAATCTTTTTGAGCTTTCAAGGGGACATCATTAACCCGAATATTATCAGGACATGGATTCGTTCAATAAATAATATCCACCATATATATTATTCCATCACCCAAAATATAATGATTTAATTCGCAAGAATTATTTCATATATAAATCAAAGCATGTAAATAATATACACGTGTCAATTACTATATCCGGATTAAGAACCTAAGCATTAATAATAACATAGAATCTTAGTTCAACTTCTTAATCAGTATAAGGGAACAATTCTAAATTTGATCATGTTCAATATACACAAAGTATACTAGTATTATTTAATAGTCAAAATAAACTAATCTAAATAATACTACATCCATACCAGTGGATTGTCCAATACCACCTGTGCTGTGAACCTTATTATATTATATAAACCGTATTTAATAATCTAATATTCTGTATCCCATTTAATACTAGATTATCCACAATATATAATATTAGACAACATGTAAACATTTAAATGATTCTCAATTAAACCGGCTAGAAATAAATGTATATACTTCAAATAAATATTTTCAGTATACACCAATAGTACCATCTCTAGTCTTACTTGATATGTCTAAAACTGAATACAAGCATACCATTGAAGATTTAAGTGCTGAGATGTTTAACATTCATGTTAGTTTATCTGCTGCTCACGAAGAAATTACTAAGTTAACTAAACAAAACGTGACTCTCAAATCTGAAAATGAAATGTTATTGCTCGTAACCATTCCTCTAGATTCGTTAGCTCAAGAGAATGCTAGATTGAAAAATGATATTGTCTGTGCTAAGGAAATAGAAGAATTTCTCAGGAATCAAATTGCAGAAAATGAGTTTAAACTCAAAGCATTTAGAAACTCTTCTAAGTTAGTCCAGGAATATCATGATAATCACACTGAGAATCAGAAGGTAGGTATAGGCTTCGAGTATGGTAGGAGGCATGGAAAGGCAATTGTTCTTGACGATAGTGATGCTATCAAACCTCATATTCTCCAAAGAGTTTACAAACCGATTTTTAAAAATCTTCAAGCTGATTTTGATGAAACCTCCCTGTTCATCAAACAAGAGCTTCTTGATGAGGATGAGTGCGTTGACAGCACACTAGGCGAAGGGAAAGATACTGTCAAGTCTCCCGTGACAAAAACTTTGCCAAGCAATCAGACAGAATGTTCTAAAGTAGCTATCAACAAGGATATGACATAAACTTCAAAAGATACTGTCAAGAGAGAACCCAAGACAGCAACTTTCAAACCTGCTGTCAAGACAGAGGGAAAGAAAGATACTGTCAAAGGTAGCTCAACAGCAACTTCAGAACATACTATCAATACAAATGCCTACAAGCCTAAGAATAGGAATGGTAAGTTAGGAATTGACAAGAAGAATGGTTATGCTCATGTTAAAGACGCTCCTAGGAAGCTTTGCAATAATTGTGGCTCATCTCAACATTTAACATTTGTTTGTAAGAAACCCAACAAGAACAAGGTTAATGCGACCAATGTTAGTGGTAACTTACATAGAACCCCCATCATGCAAAGAGAAGTGGACGTCTGTAATAATATTGACTGTATGCCATGCAAGATTGTTGTTATGAGTACTTGTTTCAATTTTCCTATTCTGTCTACTGAAAGATGTTCCTATATGCAAACTGCTGAGACTTCTAAGCCTACCTTTGTTGGTAAAAAGGCAACATCCACCAAGAGAAAGACCGAGTCTAATTCTAAGCCTAAGTGGACTGTGAAAGAAGTCAAACAGGAGGATTCTAGTGTTGATTGAAATGTGAAACAGAATGATATGAATAATAATGTTGTAACTGCAGGACTCAACAAAGTTTGGGTACCAGATGCAAATTAAAATCATCTGTTTTGCAGGGCAAAAAAGCAGAAGCAAGTCATGTGGATCATCGATAGTGGATGTTCTAGGCACATGACAGGTGATATAGCCCTGCTATCACATTTTGTGGAGAAAGTCGGCCCAATCATAACTTTTGGAGACAACGACAAAGGTTACACTGTGGGATATGGCTGTTTGGAAATTGGGAATGTTGTCATTGAAGACATTGCTCTTGTAGATGGATTGAAGCATAACCTACTCAGTGTCAGCCAGTTCGGTGATAGGGGATTCAAGGTTGACTTTGATATAATGGTTTGCAACATTTATCACAAGAAGGATGGAAGCCTCTCCTTAAAAGGAGTCAGGAAAGGAAGCTTGTTTGTTGCAGACTTAAATTCTGTGACGAAAGACAAGGCTTACTGTTTTTACAATAAAGCATCAGTTGGTGAAAGCATGCTTTGGCACAAGAAGCTCTCCCATCTCAATTTCAAGAATATGAATATTCTGATGAAGACTCCAACTCTTCCAAAGCTGAAGAGGTGATACTGAAGCCAGAGGCTGCTGCTGCTGAGCACCCTCTTGATCCCTTCTTTGATAAGCTTCAAGCTTATCTGGATGCAAAGGGGATTACTGAGGAGAAGGAGATAGAGAAGGTCGTTGAGCAGCTGTTGGTGGAAGCTCTTGCGGAGCTTAATAAGAAATGATGTTCAGTTCTTAAGAACTACTTTGTACTGTTTTTAAGTTTTTTTTTAATAAAAAGTTCATCGTTTCATCTCCCCAGTATTATTGTTGTTTGCATGTGTTTATTTGTGTGTATGGACGTATGTGGATGTGTGCCTGCTTAACAAATATGCGCTTAAATCGATTAAAATGCTAATTGATAATTTTACTTTTAAGCAATGGGGCAAAGTCGATTAAAATTCATGACACAAATTATTTCCGCACAAGTTGCTGTCAATAGTGAAGATGCTGTCACGATGTGCCTTGACAGCAAGTTCCTTTTCTGCAACGGAAAAAGTTTCTGTCATGAAATTTAAAGGAAATTGTATAAATTGCTTAATGGTGACAGCATGTTCTTGCGCCGATAAGCAAAACTTGTTGTCATCCTCCTAAATTACTAATGAATTTGTTACAGCACACAGGTTACTGTCAAGGTTAGTGGACCGATTTAATTGAGACTTAACCTCCACGATTTACAGCCACTAAAAAGTAACTACCCACAACACCACGTGACTGATTAATGGGCTAAGACATTACTACTTTCCCTTCTTCAGTAAAACATTTGCTATTTTCATGTAAGCAACTGTCAAACACACAACACTCAACATAACCTCTCTCTCTCTCTCTCAAAAGCAAAAATCTCTCTCTCCCAAAACTCAAAGCAAAAATGGCACCCAAACAATCCTCTTCTCAAACAAACTTTGCTGGTATTCTCTCTGCTGGAGATGCCGGTGAAGGTTATAAAGGACTCGTATCCTTCTTAAACAAGTCCTAATTAGGTCATGCTATAACCTCTACTCCATCTTTGGACCTAGAACGACTTGAAGAATTCTGGAAATCTGCCTTTGTTCCAGGAGGTGCAGGTAAAGACACCATAAACTGCAAAATCAAAGGGGTTACCTGCATCCTCACAATAAAAGGTATTAACGAAGCTTTGGGAACTGGACTTCAAGCTAAAGAATCATACAAGGAACTTGCAAGTGATGAAACCCTGAAGAATTTTTTCTTGAAAATTGGGTATTCTGGTCCTGTCCTCGAAGAGGGTACAACAAATTGGTACTCAACTGGTGAAATGGACAGAAAGTTTTTGAGAAAAGAATGGAGCATGATTTTTGATGTCATGGTGAAGGTTTTCTCAACTAAAACCACTGGCTGGAATGGAATTCCCTCCTACATCAAGAAGCTCACTCACTCTCTAGTCCATGGTTACAAAGTGGATGTTAGTAAGCTGCTTATGAGTCAACTCAAGTCAGCTCTGAGCAGGAAGGTACATGTCTATCCTCGCTTTCTTACAATGTGTTTAAATTCATTATGTGGTATTGATGATAATGCATCTCTAATCATGGAATGCAATGTTTTGAAAAGAAATACACACACATCACTCAATTCACAAAATTTGAATGCATATATTCCACTCTGTTTCACCAAACACATAGCTGATCAAGAGCCTAATCTTGATTTTGAACTACCTTTTGGGTATGTTCATTTCTCCCTTGAGAATGAAGCTGAATTAGACCCAAATTCAGCTAACCCACATTCTACACCATTCGTTCCAATCAGACCTTCCAGACAAACAAAAGCCACTAAAATAGCCTTGCAAGAATCTAAGAAAAGACCCTTGGAAACTGGAGTTTGTGGTAGTTATGAGAATGTTGAGGGAGAAACTGCACCTGGTGCAGCAAATAAGGATGTTAGTCAAAGTGAACCCACAGTGGTTCCTCTTGAGTCTAAGAAGAAGAGAGCTAAGAGGGACAAAACCACTATCATCCACCCCCTCAGTCTCACAAAAGGCTGTGGAGGATAAAAGGGAATCAAACACATCCCTAGGTGCTTCTTCTCAATAAGAAGTATCTATTGAAACTGGCCTGTCTCCCAAGGCATCCTGTAAAGAGTCAGCACAACCTCATGTACTCACTCATGAGGAGCCTACACTTGTAGAAATGCACGTGGAGTTAGGGCACAGTGAGGGTCATTGAACTTCTACTCTTGATGTTCCACAAGTTATCTCTGTGGAACAGCCAAAAATTTCTTCTATACCATCACCTTCTTTATTCTCTAATCCTTCAATTGTTTCTTCTCAACAACCTAGAGAAGGGGACAGTCCCAACCCTTCAGGTTTTAATCATCCATCTCAAGTCATGGATGAGCCCCCATCAAGTGGTCCACAAGAACCCATTTCTCAAAGTGAATGGATACCACTCCCTCAAACACTGAGCTAGATCAAGATGGCAATCTGCCAGAAAATGAAACAGCCAACATCTTGGTCGACCTCCAAAAAGCAACTGACCTTCAGGAAGTTGTTGTCACAGCCTCAGCTGCTGTCAAAGACACCACAAAAGTTGTTGTCAACCCACCTGTGGATAGTAACATTTTGGGCAAAGATGCTGTCACCTCTGCACAACTTGATCAAGATTCAGTAATTGTTGAAGATGCTTTTGAAAATGATCATATGCCAATCTCTACTTACATAAAGGTAAAATCTAAACCTTCTCTTTCAATGCATGTCAGTACTGCTCATACCCATGCATCTAGGATGAGTGTGGGAGTGCAAAAGAAAAGAGAGATAAAAGAAAAGAGAGATAAAAGAAAAGAGAGGTGGGCATAAAAATGAGAGGCAGCCAAATGAGCTGGCAAAAGGTGAGGGACTTGAGCATGTCCAGAGTGAATTTGAGGGAATCCCACACAAAAAAGGCACTAGGCCTTGAGAGTCATTCTGTGAGGAGTGATGAGATCACTCAGAAAAACAATGAGAGTGTGAGACACCCCATAGCCTCCTTGCCTCAGTCTTTTCCTTTCTCATAAAAAAGGTTAAGGTCTGATGGTCCTTCTAAACAAGCTGAATCAAGGTTGAAATCCCTTGAGGGCAGATGTGCATCCATGGAAGCTAAACTTGATGCTCTGTCCACTATGGTAGCTACTGGCTTTGCTGAGATTCAACAAAATTTGTTATCGTTTTCTGCTGTCCTTAGTGCTGTCAACTTAACTAAGGGGGAGAAAGTGGTAGATTAGAATAAAGTGCAAAATCATAATACTGCAAGTCCAGTAGAGAAGGAGACACAAGGTGGAGCAACAAGCAAGAGGGAGTCTAGAAGAGAGGGGGAGCAAATGGAAGAAGATGGAGTTGGAAGTAAGGGGGAGCAAAATGCAAATGAAGATAGAATCTTTGGTGAAGAGTTGAGAGCTAGTGGAATTTGTGAATCTGTTGAAGTAGATGGTGAGCCAATGTTGGTGACTAAAGAAATATTGGAGCAATTACAAATGGTTCAAACATCAACATTGCCTCCTCTGAAAATAAATGAACTAGCTCCTGAAGTCATGGAAACTCCACTGCAGAAACATTGGAGAGAAATGGAAGAAGCCAACAGACTCGGTAAAGGCAAAATGCCTGAAATGGTAAATCCTACAATAGGATACATTTGGTCTGATGAAAGTGAATATAGTCCAGAAGAGGCAGAAACGATGATGGTTAGCCACATGGAGAGTACTTTACAGAACAAAGATGAAGAATTCAGTGTATTGGTGAATAGTGCCATAAAAGAGGCAGGAGGAGTATATACAAAACTGTCACCAATACTGAAGGACAAAATAACAAGTATCTCTGTGAAGGTGAATCTGGAGAAAAGATGGGCAGTTGATGTTTATCTGAAAACTGGCATCTCTATATTCATTACAATGCAGCTACTGCAGAGTATGCAAGCTAGAGTGCTGAATGCCATGGGAACGAAAGTGAAAGCAAATTCTACAATCTTCAATAACGATCTGCTAGCACAAATTAAAGGTCTTGTTGAAGAAAAGCTACCAGAAGTGATTGAAGAACCTTATGGTATTTGCTACAGAACAACCACAAGCACAGGAGCTAAAAGGATTGGATTTCTGATCCTACGTGAAGAACCCAGATTGCACACTAACATAATCATGGGAGTGCTAAAACAGATCCTTAAATCTAAGATAAACAGAGACAAAGTCAAGGTTGTCAAAGCTATTCACAAACTGTTGGCAAAGAGAGATGAAAGTCTTAGCTCTCAAGTGAAGAAATTGATTTCTGAAGCTAATTCCAGAAGAAGTGAGAGTGGTGGAAGCTGCACATATGATGACACGCTTGATGATGATGATCTTGATGGAACTGGAGGATCTGGTACAACTGGAAGTGGTAAAGAAACTGCTGAGATTACTGCAAGTCAGACTCAGGAGGAAGCAAAGGAAGAAGCTCCCAAGGATAATAAGAAAGATGCTGAAGCTAAAGATGAGGGAGAGACAGACATTCTTGACACACTGGAAGGAAGTATCTTAAGATTTGTTATTGAATGTTTTGATGCTGAAAAAGATACTGTCGATAAGGAAGCTATCAAGAATGGTGAAGTTACTGTCGAAGAAGCTGTTGTCAAATAAGACACTGTCAAGTGCTTGAATGAAGAAACTATCACAGGCAAAACTGTCAAGACATCCAAGTCTAGGAGGACAGAAGAAAGAGCAAAGGCCTGGCGTACAGTTCCAAGAAAGGGCAAGACAAGGGCTGCAGCAAGGAAAAAGAAGCATGGAGTGATGTTTCTTAAGAAGCCTATTCGAAGAAGAGAAACAAATAGCTTCGAAATCTAGAAGGAAGCTGCAACACGAGATATCACTTCAGTCGAATTGGAGCTGGATAATTCTAAGGAATATGCATCCAGATACATTATTTAGAAAGATAAAGCAAAAGTCATGTTTGTTGAGAAGGATTTCACTATGGTGAATATGTCAACAATAATAGACAGATACACTCTCAAACAAACATCACAAGAAGTAAGGCGTAGAGTCAATTACTTCATGCTTGAAAGAATGGTGGAGCTTATGGGGACGTATAAAAATGTTCCTAAGAAAGCCATGGAACACATCCAAAAGTACCATGCTGAAAGATATGCTGAATTTTATGAGAGATATGGTGACTGGAGAGACATTGATGATGCGAATGAGGATGTGAGTATAGATGAGGAAGAACTTGTGTCTAAGTATGATTGGACAGAAAGGATGCCCTCCTATACACCTGAAGCTATGGCTGCCTATGAAGCCGAATTAGCTGCTGAAGCTGCTAGGAGAAAAGCTAATTTTGGTAAACAGACTGCTGAGGTAGTTGAAGCTGAGATGAAAGAAAAATGCAAGAAAGTCAACAAGATAAACAGTGAAGCTCGAAACTATCAGCATGTGCACTGGAAAATCCTCTCAGGATCATAGATGGCAAAGAAGAAATCTATGCAGATAGTTTTCACAAACCGAGAACCAGTGTACTGAAAAGTCTATACTGGAAAGTTGTTGGACCATCTCACAAACTGGAAATGCTGTGTGCATAGGAATTGGAAGTTATTTTTGATAGTAGAAGAGATGAAGATCCAAAACTTGACAGAAATAGAAGAGTGACCTTGAATTCTCTTCCTGGCAGAAGATTCAAGATTGAGAACAACATCTTGAAATTCAGAACTTACACCTATGGTTTTGAAATATGGTTTGATCTGAAAGATGTTCAGTATGTCTCTTCTAAACAAATCCAACAGTACATTGATGAGATTGAAGATGATGTTTTATCTGCTGATGAAAAGAAGCTAGTGCAAGATCTCAGAAAGTACTTGGAAGAAGCTCTCCACAGAAAGAGAGAGAACAGACAGAACATGAAAGCTTAATAACAAGATAAGTAAATCTCATATCTACTCAACCTCGAGGAGTACTTGTTTGCTTTAGATCATTGTCCTATGTAATGCTAAATGCTTGGAAATGTTCTAGAATCCTATTTTGATCTATGTTAGTTAAGTTGTCAGCGTGCTTGTATTGAGAATTTGTTGTTATTATCCATAAAAACAAATTGGGGGAGATTGTTACGATTTATGGGTGATAGCGTAGAGACAACTTAACTAGTACTTAGTTTATTTGTATAGGCTAAGTAGAACATACTGTCACAGCCAGAGTGTGTTCTTGTAATCAAATAATTGCTGAAATGTAATAAGTATGTATCTTGGAAGAAGTTCATTGATATGTTCAAGCCTCAAGAGAATACATCAGTTTGACAGCAATAATGAAGTTACTGTCAATGCATTGATGGTAACATTACAAGAAGACTGCATGTTGCAAGGTCACGACAGCAAGTTTCATTTGACAGCAACATTGGCTGAAGCAGGGGACAACAACATTCTCACACTTGACAGCAAGTTTGAAGTTCCGACAGCAACATTGGCGGGAGCTCATACCGTCAACTACTGAATATTCCTTTGACAGCAAACTTGGCGGCAAGGGTTACTGTCTCACTGAATTATTTGATTTGGGGATTTTATCTCAGTCAAACCCCCGTGCCAGTTTAGATGTTCGAGAAACAGATTTGTTGCAATTCGTCAAAGATTGTAGCAGACCTGCAAGACTACGACAGAAGCTTGAGAGATCACAAGACGAGGCTCGACAATTCAAGAGTATGACAAGTCTGCATCTACTAGAATTGTTATAGCTAATTTCAGAAAGAACCCAGAATGCCTTATGCTTAAAGATAACTCTGTTTGTATAGCATTTTAGGAAAGGTCACATGTGTGGGCAAATTGTGAGGAGCTGTCACTTGAAAGCGACAACAGCTCCGCCAGCCATGTGACTGAGATGCTAGAGAAAGATTAGTCTATATAGAGACACATCTCTCATTCTTTCTGTATGAAGTAAGCGATTCTCACAAAAAGTCGAAACTTGAGAAAACCATTTTTCCCGAGGTTGTAGCAACACTTTACAAAATAAATAAAACATTTATTTTGTTAGAACATCTTGAATTACTACTTGTGTTTGCAATTCTTATCTAGATAGTTTACAATCTTTATCATTGTTGTTGAGCTAAAGATTTGAAATTATCTATATTGCATTCAACCCCCCCTTCTGCAATATACTCCGGGGCCAACAAACATCGATATCTATATGCTTTATTCTCTCATGTTGCACTGGATTTTTAGCAATATGAATTGCACTTTGATTATCACAATGCAATATGACAGGTTGCAGATTTGTGATCTCCAATTCTTTAAGTAATCTAACAAGCCATGTTATCTTTGAAGCTGCTGCAGACATTGCTCTGTACTCTGCTTCTGCAGAACTTTTAGACACTACTCCTTGCTTTTTAGACTTCCAGCTTATTGGAGATTTTCCAAGCTTCATCAGATATCCTGTTATAGATCTTCTAGTGTCTATGCATGATCCCCAGTTAGAGTCTGAGAATGCCTATAGAGTAAGCTGAGATTCAGCATTCAGAATGATGCCTTACCTTGCTTTTCCGGCTATATAATTCAAGGTATGTAACAAGCCATGATAATGAGGCACTCTGGGAGCTTGTAAGAATTGACTGAGGTGTTGGACTATGAAGGATAGATCTGGTCTTGTGTGTGTTAGAAAGTTCATTTTTCCAACTAAGCATCTATACAAACTTGGATCATGGAATAATTCCCCTTCTTCAGCACTTAACTTCAAATTAATAGGAAGTGGTGTAACCACTTTCTTAAGTTCAGTAATCCCAGACTGATCTAACAACTCCATAGTAAACTTTCTCTGAGACATAGAGATTCCAGTGTCTAAATAACCAATCTCAATGCCAAGAAAGTAACTAAGTTTACCCAAATCCTTGATGCTAAATGTCTTGTCTAGATGCAATTTAAGTTCTTTAATCTCATGAGCATCATTTCCTGTTAAAATTATGTCGTCGACATACACTACAACTACTGTCGTATGATGATCATGTCGTTTGATAAACAATGAGTAATCTTTCTTAGATTGTATAAACTTCTAGCAGTTAATTCCCCCACTAACTTAGTTAGCAAACCACTGACGGGAAGCTTGCTTCAAACTGTATAGGGATTTGTACGTTTACAAACCTTATGTAATGGATTAGAAAAACCTGAAGGTGGTAGCATGTAGACATCCTCAAGCAAGTCTTCACGTAGAAACGCATTGTTTACATCAAGTTGATGTAAATCCCATTTTCTATTAGCAACAATAGCAAGTAAACAACGAACCGTGGTCATCTTGACAATTGGAGAAAACGTTTCATCATAGTCCAACCCCCACTATTGTGTGTAACCCTTAGCCACAAGACGTGCTTTAAAATGTTCAACACTGCCATCTGACTTGAGTTTAATTTTGTAAACCCATTTACAATCAATTGATCGCTTGCCAGTAGGTAAATAAGTAAGTTCCCAGGTATTGTTTGTTGCTAAAGCTTTTAATTCTTGTTCCATTGCCAATACCTAACGAGGATCTTTAGCAGCCTCCTTATAAGTCTTAGGTTCAACTAAAGAAGTACTATTAGCTATCAAAGCATGAGAATGAAACGACAGATTATTAAAAGATACAAGATTGCACCAATGATGTTTTTCAGGGATATCAATGATGCTAAGATTACATACATAATCATCAAGAAGTACAGAAGGTTTATGAGTACGTGTACTTCGAAGAATATGCTGAAAAGATGATTCAGTGGAATCTATGTTTGAAAGATCTTGAACAAGAGAATTATCAGTTGAAGACTGTGTAGAATGAACAAGAGAATTATCATTTGAAGACTGTGTGGAATGTTCAGATGCATGATTTTAATATTCTTGTATATTATTTGATGTATGTAAAAAAAATATCTGGTATTGGGAAAATATCTGAGCAAGAATTCATGACTTCAGGTAGGAAGAATGGTGTTAAGCTAGAAGAAGTTTGAGTTTTGATATGAAAAGGAAAATGCTGTTCGTGAAAAACAACATCTCGTGAAGTTGTTACCGGTAATGTGTCAGGATTGAGTACTTTAAAACCCTTCTGTCCAGCAGGATAACCAAGAAACACATGAAGAATTCCCCTAGGATCAAACTTGCTCTTGGATGGTGTCAAATCAGAAACGAAACATAAGCAGCCGAAAACTCGCATGTGACTTAAATCTGGAGGTTCATTAAAAAACTTAGCATAAGGATTATTATAATCCAAACATTGCAATGGCATTTGATTGATAAGGTGAACATCACATAATACACACTCCCCCCAGAATTGAAATGGTACACGAGATTGAAAGAATAATTCTCTTGCAGTAGACAAAATATGACCGTGTTTTCGTTCTACCACCCCATTTTGTTGGGGTGTGTAGGCACAAGTTCTTTGATGAAGAATGCCATTGGACTGATAAAATCCTTTTATATCACCATCACATAATTCTGCTGCATTATCAGTGCGTACAATCTTAACAACACAGTTATATTGTTTTTCTACAATACAAAATTTCGAAACACTTTGTATACATCTGACTTGAATTGTAAAAGAAATACCCAACACATCCTTGAAAAATCATCCACTATTGTGACAAAGTATCTACATTTGTTATAAGTAGGTTCCTTAAAAGGTCCCCATATATTTAAATGTAGAAGTTCAAAATGAATTGAAGTACTAGTTGTACTAGATGTAACTGGTCTTCTCTTTTGCTTTGCTGCAGGACAGATTTGGCAGAATGAGTTGAGATTGCAAGGCTTTGCAAAGATGTTTGGTATGTGATGTAGCAAAATAACTAGAAGATGACCCATTCGAAGGTGCCACAACTTGATCTTATTTTTATCATTAACAACTGATGCTACAGTAGCAACTGAGTGAGACTGATCTTCACATTCAGTAAGATAATAAAGGCCATTTCTGAGATTACCAAGATGTTGTGGAATCATTGAAGGCTTCTGAAGAAAACACTTTTATCAGTAAATGTAACAACACTGTTTAAATCCTTACACAATTTCGGAATAGAAATCAAGTTAAACTTGAATTCTGGAACAAACAGAACATCTTGTAGAACAATATTGTTGTGTAGTTGCACAGTGCCTATATGTGTGATTTGAACCTGTTTTCCATTTGGAATTGTGATGGTATTCCCAGAATTCTGCATGACTTTATAAGTAGAAAAGATAGATAGATCATGGCACATGTGGTTTGTGGCTCCACTGCCCATGATCCAAGTTGATGTAGAGGAAAATAAACAAAGTTCACCTGCAACAAATGCAGACTTTGAATCATTACTGTCTTGTTTGTCCTTGCTTAGCAGTTGAATCAATTGAGAATATTGAGCTTGAGTCAATTGCACATTTTCAGATGTATTGATACCACCTGTAGTTTCAGTATTATCATTGTCTATATGCAATTTGGCAGCTACCTTCCTGTCAAACTTGTAATGAGCTGGATATCCATGAAGTTTGTAGCATCTTTGAATGCTATGACCTGAAACTTTGCAGTGGTCACAAAAGAAGATGTTAGGTTTAGCAGTCTGACTAAAACCTTGTTTGTTGTTATAGCCACCAGATTGTTTAAACTTGTCCTCAAAATGTCTTTTGTGATAAGCAGCAAAAGCCATGGCATCTTGATCAATTGTTGTGCCATGAGAGAGTTTCTTATGATTTTCTTCTTGAAGTAAGAGCCTATACACATGAGAAATTGTTGGAAGAGGATTCATGACCAAAATGCTACCTCTTATGATCTCAAAACCATAATTCAACTTCATCAAGAACTCCACTAATCTTTTATCTTCTTGTGATTTCACCATCTCATTCCTAATTGTACAGGTACAGTTTGTGCATTTACAGCTTCGAATTGGATCAATTCCATCTAGTTGATCCCAAATCATCTTCATCTTTGTGTAATAGCCAGATACACTGTCTTGTCCCTGTTTCAACTCATACAAATTCTGTTGTAAAGGATACAACTTAGTTCCTGAAGACTGTCCATATCTTTCCTGAAGATTCACCCATATATCTCTGGCTGTGTTGAAATACAAAACACTTCTAGCTATGTCTTGATCTAATACGCCCAAAATCCATGGAATCATCATATTGTTACACCTATTCCATGCTTTGTATGTTTTACCGGTAATAGCAGGTTTAACAATCGTTTCGTCCATAAAACCTACCTTATTCTTAGCTGATAGACTTATTGACATAGAACGCTTCCAATCACCATAACCTTTTCCATCAAACTTGATCGATACCAATTTCATGCCAGGATTATCAAACAGATGAACATAATACGGTGAAATAGGATTTTGTGAAGGATCAACAGAAGTTGTTGCCATTTTGTAACAGAAATTGGATGATCAATACAGTTTTCAGTTGTTAATCAATCAACGCTCGTCTAGACGATCGAGAAAAAGCAAAGAAACACACAGATCTAACAAAGAATGATCAAAGGTTTCACAAATCAAGGATGATCAAACGATCTTAACCGAGAATTAACAAGAATTATGAAACAATAACAAGATTGTAGTGTCTTGAAGAAGAAATACGTTCAGATCGAATCACAAATAACAATGAACTCGTCACAAAAATCAAATGTAACAAACGATCGATTCACACAAGAATGACACTAAAATCAACAAAATTTTTGCAGAAATGAAGCAAATCAAAAGAGAATCAAGGTTGTTGAACTCACCGATGTGATGATGAATTACAATGATAAGAACTAACCAACAGAAATGAACGAGCGACAACAGTAAATGATTCATTGCGATCCAAGATCGAAACGCACGCTCTGATACCATCTTAAAATAATGAGACCTATAGAATCACAACTAAGAAGAATCCATATTACAATCACTGCATTTATAGAATCTACTGATTACTAGCTACGTTTCTTGATGAAGAAGACAACACATAGTAGTGTGTGCAAAAGAGATGATAGTCTAACTAACTTGAGAATAGAGAACGATGAGCTAATATATACAAGAACTAATCCTTCTGTCATTCTATTGTAACTAACTATCTGAGCTGATAGATTGATGACGTGGAAGGCTGAGTCAGATTAATTGAGCTCTCATCATCAGTTTCTTCTATATTTTCAACAATCTTTAATATTGTGTTTGGTTAAGATGATTGAAATGGATTGGAATGAAATGAGATTTGTAATATGAAATGGATAAAAATTTAAAATTTTCATTTATTTTAATACTTTATATTTTAATAAATATATATTTCATATACATCAATTTTTACACGTGATACTATATATTTTAATAAATATATATTTATTTACAAATTAATAATATATATTTTAATAAATTTTGAAATCAGTTAGACTCGAAACCAGAACATGAGACGGACAAGATTCCACAACGAGTTAATCAAAATTCAAAACGGGACCCCAATCTAAAACACATGCAGATACAAAATTCAAAATTAATTACGTAAATTAGGCATAAGCTTCCTGAAGATATTAATAACGTAGCACGTGAAGCTGCTCCAGTTCCAACGCCTCGAGATCGTACAAAAAATTGCCACGTGTACAATTAAGTTATGATAAAGCCTTCACTTCCCTCCTCACACACACACACACACACACACACACTTCAGCTCCATCTTTCTCAAATTTTCAACCCAACTTAAACCAGGTAATTCACTAATTCAACTCCACTAATCACATAATAATTACTTCATTAACATCACAATTATTTATTTTATTTACACTCTAGTGTCATAATTCTGTAACAAAGTTTGTGTACAAATTGAGTTTTATTATGTATTGAATTCGTGTTGTTTGGTTTTGTATGTAGAGGATTTGAAGGCATTGATTGTGATTATATAATGAGCAATACAATTGGATCGAATTTGATTAATCGGAGGTTACTTGAGCATCATACTAGAATTAGTACTTCTCCTTGCATTTCATCTGGTAATTATACTTTGTTTCGAGTTGAAGCCACTTCTCCGTTACGAAAACTGCCTTTATCTACCAATCTTCGCTTGAATTTTGTGAGGAAACGGTTGCCAATGAGTTCGAATGGTTTAGTTATGCCGAGAGCTGTGTTAGCTACTGATTCGCCTTCTGAGGTACGCTCTTTAGGCTTATTGAGTTAGTTATGCATTGTGATTTTGTCTGATTGCGTTGCGAGAATTTAAGTCAGTGTTGATCATGTGTTTTTGTCTTTATTAGATGTAGCTATTTAGTTTCGTTTCGTTTCGTTGAAAATGTATGCAGCGTTTGCTCGTTAAAGTATGTCTGCAGGATTCCTGATTGTTGATTCGTAATTGTATAATGTTGTTTCATGGAACTATTCGGAAACTTATTACTTATGTTAGCTTGTTGATAGTATTGGTATCTGATTTTATGGTCATAAAATTACGGTAGTGAGTGACTAAATTTAATTTGGAGATGCATTAAGGACAGTGGATGTGGAAAATCATTTAGGCCTAGATAGTTATACACATTTCGGAACTCCACTTCTCTAGATAGGAATACACATTGCCGTCCTGTTCAACTTCATACTTTTTGGCAGCCTGATCCTAAACTTTGTAATTTTATTTCTAATTAATGTTCTTTTCACTGAAAATATTTAAACTTTAGATAAGCATAGTGATTAGTGCAGATTAGAAATCTTGATAATTTGGCAGACTGTACTGAACATTCGAGAGAAGTATATATAATATCTGCATATGTGTGCTTCTATCACATTTCGGTATGATTTGGAAACTGTTTATTCAGAGAACCTTTTTTTTTGTGCCTATTTACAGCTTGCAGAAAAATTTAATCTTGAAGGAAATACTGAATTGCAGGTATTTATTATTTAAATGCACATATTTTGCATGATATTGTTGTCTTTTCCTGTCAAGTGAAGCTAATAGTAGCAACTTTATACATTTGTTCAGGTTACTGTTAGGGCCCCTGGTCCAGGTTGTTTGTCACAGATAGAACTTCAGGTCACAAATAGTAGTGATAATCTAGTTTTTCACTGGGGTGGTATACGAGATAAGAACGGGTAAGTTAAAGCTTTAATATAGTATCATCCTTTCATCTAATTGTCCCTGTATACCTTGTTCCTAATATGTCCTCTCTCTCTTGTCATATCAGGAAGTGGGTGCTTCCTTCTCGCCATCCGGATGGAACAAAAGTATATAAGGACAGAGCTCTTAGAACTCCTTTTGTAAAAGTAGGTTGTTGGTTAGCTGTGTATATTTAATCTTCTCATCACTTCTTTTTCCAGAGCAAGGAACATTATGGTCATGGATATGTAAAACGCCTCTATTAATATCCTGAAACTAAACTGATAACTTTTATGTATTCATTGGTTATTTGTAGTCTGGATCCCATTCTTTTTTGAGACTAGAGATAGATGATCCGGCAATACAAGCTATAGAATTCCTTATATTTGATGATGGACAGAATAAGTGGTAAGCATGCGTTATTCATCTAATTTCCAAACATCTGTAGGATCCACCAAGAATAATTTATTATGTACTTGCTTTTGGTAGGTTCAAACATAAAGGAGACAACTTCCATATTAAATTGCCATCGACTGAGAAGATGGGTCCTAATGTTTCAGTTCCTGAAGATCTTGTACAAATTCAAGCATATCTGAGATGGGAGAGGAATGGCAAACAAACGTATACCCCTGAGCAAGAGAAGGTAAGAAAAGTTGCTGCTCCTGTTTCTTGGATATCTTTTTTGTAGTGATTTGGCTCCGGACCATTAAGATTCTTATGTTTGTGCTGACCTTGATTTGATGCTATTTACATTTGTCACTGAACGTCTGGACCTTAATAATAAAAGAGTCAAGTTATCTGGAGGCAAGGTCATACCATGAATTAAATTTAAATTCAAAATTAGTACTCCTAGTCATAATGTAAAGTGGGAAATTTGGAACTTGCTATGCCAAGTGTTCAACATTTATGATTTCGGTGAGAGTGCTTTGACTGTCACATAGTTAGGTTGAAATATGAAACAAGCATAAACATTGATTGTCTGGCATCACGTACAAACCTCTATGCTAATAATTTGATAGCTTTACTTGTTTTCTATCCATTATATTATAATTTTAAGTAATTAAAGTAATCAGTATCCAAAATATTAAGAGGAATATGAGGCAGCTCGAACTGAGTTATTGGACGAACTTAGAAGAGGTACTCCCATACAAGACCTTCGAGCAAGGCTAACAAACAAAAGTAATGTGAATGAAAGTAAAGGGCCACTTCTTTCTGAAAAGATAACTAAAGTGCCGGATGATCTTGTGCAAACACAAGCGTATATACGCTGGGAGAAAGCTGGAAAGCCTAACTATTCCCCAGATCAGCAACTTGTAAATGTCGATTCTTATAATTTATTATGACAACACCTCACATATTATTTCAGTAGTTTTGAGTGAATACTCTTACTTGAGATTATTTTTACAGAATTTGATTAGTGTGGTGTTATATGAGCAGAAAGAATTTGAAGAAGCCAGGAAAGAGTTACAAGTGGAGCTGGAGAAGGGTAAATCTATCGAAGCTATACGGAAAAAGATCACTAAGGGAGACAAAAAGGCTAATGTGTCAAAGAGTCCAGATACAAAGAAGTTCTCTTCCGTTGAAAGGATCCAACGCAAGAAGAGGGATTTGATGCAGCTTCTCAATAAGTATACTCCGGGGCCTGTAAAGGAAACAGTCTCTGCCAAACCGCCAACTTTATCTGCATTGGACCTTTTTTGTAAGGCGAAGGAAGAACAAAGTGGCAGTCCTGCTCTGAGGAAAAATATTTACAAGCTTGCTGATAAGGAGCTATTAGTAAGATTTTTGTGTTCTCTTCATGTTGCTCCCTATGGTATCTAGTTTTGGGTAGTTTATTAATTTCAGGACTCATTTTTCACTTGAAGGTACTTGTAACAAAGTCTTCTGGCAAGACCAGAATAGATTTAGCTACAGACTTCAAAGATCCACTTACCCTTCATTGGGCTCTATCAAAAAACCCTGGAGAGTGGCTGGTAATATCCATCATAAATATTTATAGTCTGCAGGTGGCAAGTCCTTTTGTGAGCAACTGACAGAGCAATATTTTACAGGCACCTCCTTCAACCACATTGCCTACTGGTTCACTGTTGTTGGATAAGGCTGTTGAAACACAATTTTCAAGTGTGACTGATGATGATTCAAAATTCCAGGTATATTGCATACTAATATCATATGTTACTCGGACTCGGCTATAAGTGTCCGACATGGATACGTGTCCAAGTATCAGACTGGGCAACATTTTGAAAAATGTACATGTTTTTGGCTTAAAATAAGTGTCCAAGTCCGAGTGTCCATGTCCGATTGTCGAGTGTCCGACACCGGTACTAATATATTAACATATTAGTAATATGTTTATTCTTTTATGCCTAGTTGATATTTTTTGATGATGCATGTTATTATAGCACATGTTAAATAAATATAAAGAACACTCCCTCTGTTCAGGTCCAATCAATACAGATAGAAGTAGAAGAAGATTTTGCTGGGATGCCATTTGTTCTTTTGTCCGGTGCAAACTGGATAAAGAATAATGGTTCAGACTTCTATGTCAACTTCAGTGGTGCACGCAAGCAGATCCAGAAGGTTGCCTCCTACTCTCTATTTAGTTTACCAGGATTTAATTCAATTTTGAAGCAATGTTCATTAGTTTCATTTAACAGTCTGAGTATATATATTTGTTCTAATTTCTATAAATTTATTAAAAGGATGCTGGTGATGGCAAGGGAACAGCGAAATTTTTGTTGGATAAGATAGCAAAGATGGAAAGTGAGGCACAGAAGTCGTTTATGCACAGGTTAGTTCACCGTTTAATAATATGTCAGTTGAGTTATTTGCTTATGTCAGTTGTGCATATTAATTTTCATATGTTAATATATCTTAGTGAGTATTCTTGTATAGCTTCACAAAATTTTTGAGTGTTAATTACATACGACTATAAAATAATGTGATGTACAACTTAACGTTGCCAATCCAGTTTTTTATGAAAAGAGCTTCAGTCCATCTGATCAACCTATGACAATATTGTCACTTCCCAGTTGATAATTTGTGGCCACTATTGAATATACCTCTCGGTCACTATCTTATATTCTTAGGACATACTTTTGGTTGAATAAGATATCCCACCAGACTGCCTCAAAATCTTATTTAGAGATGTGTGATAAAATTTACACCTGCTATCAACAAGGTTCCCATAGTTGATAAATACGCATCTATGCAATAATTGTACACTCACTAACTCAGGTTGATCATTATCATTCTCTTAACTGTTGAAAAGTTCTTGATTCTTTTTGGTTCTGAGGAGGGCCTTACCCTCATTTATCTAATCACTTCCGCTCTCGTTAATGCTCATTTCAACTAGCAAGCTACACTAATATTGGTGCTAATTGATATATATATTTTTTTAATCTTATCTGTTTTCTCCTTACTTTTGATTGGGTTACCATATAGTTTTTGAAGCGCTTGAAAAAATGTGATCTTTCTTGTTAAATACTGATAGTAGCTAATGGTATTTTCCAGGTTCAATATAGCCGCAGATCTGGTCGAGCAAGCCAAAGAGGCCGGGGAACTGGGTCTTGCCGGAATCCTTGTGTGGATGAGGTTCATGGCAACAAGGCAGTTGATATGGAATAAAAACTACAATGTAAAGCCACGGTATGGCTCTTGAAGATAACACTTTGCATTCAATTTCATACACAGATTCCTACAGTTTCTTGTTTCCTAATATCTGACCGTAGTAAATGACTCAATTTAGAATTACTTATACCCATTGGACATTTTAACTACGAAAGTGTCTGGTGTTGACCTTATCCTAGTATGTTTCTTAAACAAGTGATGAGCTTGAAAATGCATTACGTTTATTACAAATTATAATAGTGATAATGCATCTAGCATGACAATACATCTCTTACCATTGATGGTGCAGAGAAATAAGTAAAGCCCAAGATAGGCTTACAGACTTACTTCAGAATGTTTACAAAACTCACCCAGAGTACCGTGAACTCTTACGAATGATCTTGTCAACTGTTGGTCGTGGAGGTGAAGGGGATGTAGGACAGAGAATACGGGATGAAATCCTTGTTATTCAGGTTATAAAAATGTTCATCACCTTTCTTCCATTCTGGCACACTCTTTTCTTTTATGTCTTAAAGTCAGAAAATAGTAAAAGAGCATCTTCAACTACAGAGAAATAATGATTGCAAGGGAGGAATGATGGAGGAATGGCATCAGAAGCTGCATAATAATACTAGTCCCGATGATGTTGTGATCTGCCAGGTATTAAAGTTACATCTGGGTAGATTCTAAGGTTTACTTTTCTTTTAATTTCCCACAAACACTTGTTTTCTGGCAGGCACTAATTGATTACATAAAATGTGACTTCGACGTCAATGTTTATTGGAGAACCTTAAATGAGAATGGGATAACGAAAGAACGACTACTTAGTTATGACCGAGCCATCCACTCAGAGCCAAGTTTCCGGAGAGAACAAAAAGATAGTCTTTTACGTGATCTGGGAAGCTACATGAGGACATTAAAGGTTCCTATTCATTAACCTATTTACTGTAACGGTGGATATAAAAACCCAACATATTTTTTACACCAAACAATTGGCTTATTATACAATCAACGTGTAGGCAGTTCATTCAGGTGCGGATCTCGAGTCTGCAATCTCAAATTGTATGGGCTACAAATCTGAGGTAAATAAATATTTGTACATGAACTGTATTGCCTTAAATTGCACACTTATTTGATGAGTAAACTATAGTTAGTTACATGAACTGTTTTCAGGGTCAAGGGTTCATGGTTGGGGTGGAGATAAATCCTGTATCTGGCTTGCCATCTGGTTTTCCAGTAGGTCTCTCTGCTTTCTGATCTCAACCTAAACTAGTACTTCGTACATGGTGCGTAATTGTGTAATGCTATTATACAGGACCTGCTTCAGTTCATTCTGGCACATGTAGAAGATAAAAATGTAGAAGCCCTACTAGAGGTAACTAGAAATTTTTCATCGATGCATCTGCTATTAAGTCTTCATGCAGGTTAGATTTTCAATGCTTTTTCACTGGAGAACTAAGAAAATGTTGTAATGTAGGGGTTATTGGAGGTCCGCGAGGAGCTTAGGCCACTTCTCTCTAACCCAAATGACAGGCTTAAAGATCTTCTTTTTTTGGACATTGCTCTTGATTCTACTGTACGGACAGCCATTGAAAGAGGCTATGAGGAACTGAATAGTGCTAAACCTGAGGTAATCATCCAGTCTAGTCATTTCATTTTTCCATAACTGTTACTATATTCTCATTTAATTATTTTACACGATGCTCGCTCTGCTTCATTGGTTAAAATTTCATAAACATCAACTTGAATATGATAATTACGAGATATACTATTCTTGCTCGAAATTTTACCAGGGTTCTCTTAACTAAATGTAGAAAATTCACAGAGGTTGATTAAAGTGTAAATAAGTGGTGGGGCCACATAACGTGACAAATAAGACGGGGTAAACTCTGTAATAAGTGTAGCATCATTTGATATTTTTAAGTATAGTTGATTTCTTTTCCTGCAGAAAGTTATGTACTTCATCACTCTTCTTCTTGAAAATCTTGCGCTTTCATCAGATGATAATGAAGATCTTATATACTGCTTAAAGGTAAGTAACTAATTTTGATCAAGTGATTATCCGTCTTGTGCATACTTTATTGGCAGACTGATATGAAAATTTTAGTGTGAAAAGATTTAAAGGTTCTGCTGTTGAGGCCTGAAAAAGTATATCAGCATTTTGGCTATTGTTCGAATCCTTATTTCTGCAACCGAAGTTACCCAACAGACAAGCGCGCCCACACACACACACACACACACACACACACATGCACATGCAGCTATGTACATATGATTGCCTGTCAATATTTTGTCGAAGTGTATTGTGTGGAATCTTTAATCATTGTTGTAAATAGATCTCATTGATATATAGAAAAGGAGTACCTATCTTTTTCTTAATTCTTTAAAGAACATCAAAAGTGGTGTGCAGTTATGGGTCTTATGGCACTATGTTCAAACTGTGACAAGTTTAGTCTACTGTTCCCGTTTATATGTCATTGATTTAAGCAGAGTGCTGACCTCGATTATCTTGAATGAATGCTCTATAGTATTGCTTGTATCATACGCATGTATATCTCCGATCAGTTATTACTAGTGTTTTGCAAAAATAAATAGATTAGGAACAATGTGTGTGGTTTGTAGAATCAGGTGTATTGGATTGTATAATTGTCGAAAGATGGATCAGCTGTAGCAGGTTAACTGATGTTGCTTTCTTTCAAAGGGATGGAATCAAGCAATAAGCATGCTGACCTCTGGAGATAATAACTGGGCATTGTATGCGAAATCAGTCCTTGATAGAACACGACTTGCTCTTACAAGCAAGGCTGAGTGGTATCATCGTCTATTACAACCATCTGCCGAGTACCTTGGAGCACAGCTTGGAGTCGACGAGTGGGCTGTATGTGTTATACTTGTCAAGAATTACATAATCTATGTTTTGGGAATTGAATATTAATGTGAAGTAAATGTATGCAGGTGAACATATTCACTGAAGAAATCATCCGTGCTGGATCTGCTGCTTCATTATCTGTCCTCCTTAATCGTCTTGATCCCACTCTTCGTGAAACTGCTAATCTAGGAAGGTTTTAAGCTTGACCTTTTGCAAGGAAATTAATGTTTTAGTAATCGTTCATTTGGACATAGCCAAATACATGAAATGACTGACCCTTGAATCCCCAAATTGGCGACATCTTTAGTTGGCAGGTTATCAGCCCAGTTGAAGCAGTTGGATATGTAGTTGTAGTAGATGAGTTGCTTTCTGTTCAAAATAAAACTTACGAACAGCCAACCATATTGGTGGCAAAATCTGTAAGAGGAGAGGAGGAGATTCCTGACGGCACTGTTGCAGTTCTGACACCTGACATGCCAGATGTCCTGTCTCATGTTTCTGTTAGAGCAAGAAATAGTAAGGTGGAAAATTAGATACAAACTTTTGCACTATATATTCGTGGTCTCTGGTATTTAGATGCACGACATCTACTAGATATATCTAACTAGCTTTGCAACATTGGCAGGTCTGCTTTGCAACATGCTTTGATCCCAATATTTTGTCTGATCTTCAATCAAAAGAAGGAAAAATTTTGCATCTACGACCAACATCTGCAGATATAGTTTATAGGTAACCTATAGACAGATTTTCTTTAATAATAACTGGTCTCTGATCAGATGATGGAAATGATGATATGGCATATAATTGATCGCAAATTTTTACTGATGGAAATGATGATATATGGCATATAATTGATAGCAAATTTTTACTTCTTCATCAGTGAGGCAAAGGATGTCGATATTACAGGTTCAAGTAATTCGGAAGAAGTTGGTCCTTCAGGGTCTATTACACTGACCAAGAAGCAGTTTGGTGGCAGATATGCCATAACATCTGAGGAGTTCACTAGTGACCTAGTAAGGCTTTGAATATTATGTTATTATAGTCTTGAGTGCACTACTAGCATTGAGTCATGGAGCTGCCTTTACTGTTGTTGAATTTTGAGCACCCACCACAATGGTTTAACATGAGTAACTTGTTTTGTTGGTAGGTTGGAGCTAAATCACGTAATATTGGATACTTAAGAGGAAAAGTTCCATCTTGGGTCGGTATTCCGACTTCAGTTGCCCTACCTTTTGGCGTGTTCGAGAAAGTTCTTTCAGATGATTTAAACAAGGTTTCCTCATCTAAAGCTTACATCTATATGCATTGGTCGTCCAAGTACACCTTTTCTTTTCTTCCCCGAATAACATATCTACAACCACCTCAGCGCATGTGTTTTTGTCCTTCTTTAACTTGTTTTGGTTCTTTGGGCAAGCCCCTTTTTGTTTAATGCTCTTCAAAGTAGCTAGTAGGTGCAGAAACTCTTCTGTTATCTCTAGTTGGTTGCTATTCTATTATTATACTTGTGATGCATGCATAATCTTCAGGGAGTAGAAGAAAAGGTCAAAGTCTTGCAAAATAAGTTGGAAGAAGAAGAGCTAAGTGTCCTGCAGGAGATTCGGCAGACAGTTTTAGCACTTCAAGCACCACCACAATTGGTAAGCTTCCATTAGATGGAGGGGATCTGAGGGTGTTAACAAACATTCTACTTTCACTTTGTTTAAATGGAAATTATTTTGGGTAATAAAATCATCTAATAAAGAAATATACATTTTTAAGCCTCTCATAGTGGTGCGTATGGCTTTCTGAGGGTATTGTGTTTGTTCTTCTTTATTTCTTGATTCCCTATAACTAGCTAGTAGCCAAATGATCTACATTTGAGTTGATGATTGTTAAAACAGGTGCAAACATGATGTTCATAATAGTAAGTTATCTTGGTTTAGTGTAAAACTCATGGATAGAATTATTTCAGGTACAAGAACTGAAATCTAAGATGCAAAGTTCCGGTATGCCTTGGCCTGGTGATGAGGGTGACCAGCGATGGGATCAAGCATGGATGGCTATCAAAAAGGTAAATTTTGCCTTGCTTTGGAAGTACCACGTGACCTGCTGCTCGATGGTTCATTTTCTTCTTGATTTAAGCAATGAAAACTAGATAGCTGCCTTCAGAAAGTGCTTTTTTTTTTGCTCATCACATATTGATCTGGTAAAAAATTTCTTTTGCCAATCTACAAATTTACATAGCTCAGGTCTTGAACTGATCTGTGGTGCATATTTTGATTCCCTTATGGCTACTCTTTAAGCTAATTCTGTCTGACTAAAAGTAGTGATCCAAGGCTCCAACTGTGATTAATTCGACATATAGTTGCTAGTATTTGAAACTTTTATTGTATCATTATGAACTTTTGTGTGTGAGTGTGTGTGTGTGTGTGGTTTCTCCATCCATTTCTCCTATCAACAAGTTCTAATATCACCAATATACCATTTGTTTGCATATCCAGGTTTGGGCATCAAAGTGGAATGAGAGAGCATACTTCAGCACAAAGAAAGTGAAACTGGATCACAACTTTCTTTGTATGGCCGTCCTTGTTCAGGAAATTATAAATGCCGATTATGCATTCGTGATCCACACTACTAATCCATCTTCAGGTGATTCGTCAGAGATATACACTGAGGTAACCTATTTACTTATATCTTCAGGCACTTCTAAATTCTGATATGAAAACTCAAAATAGCAACTATAATTAAGTTAGGTTCGTTTATCTTAATAATGCATTTGATGGGAAAATAATATCTAAAAGGGTTTCCACAAAGTATATGTCAGATCAAGTATATGACCATCCCATTCCTCCTTAAAGCCATTGTAAACTACATATCATGACCGGCTTGTAGAGGTCTTACATCTATGACCTTTATTAATAAGCGAAACCCTTTTTAATTGTACTTGGTACCAAATTTGGTTTCACCCTTATTTTGGTTCCACCCCTAAATTTCTTGTTTTTCTAGGATTTAAATTATCTTTTAATAAAATATAAAAATTATTAGAATCCTATTATAATTGTAATTATGTAATTATAACCGTTTTGCACAAAAAATGTATCTATCGTAACCATGTATGTTGTGTTTTTTTGATTTTCTTAAAAGTGTTATCTTTTAATAAAATATAAAAAAATATTGGAATCCTATTATAATTGTAATTCTTTAATTATAACCGTATTTAGTTGCACAAATAATGTATCTATCGGAATCATGTATGTTGTGTTTTTTTGATTTTCTTAAAATATTTTTAATTATAAATATTAGAAAAAAAATAATCTTTATTAATAAGTGAAATCCTGTTCGAATGGTATTTCGGTACTAAATTTGATTTCATTTCTATAATGATTTTATAGCATATTAGTATCTTCCAGAATTGTTGTAATTCGATTATAATTACAATTCGTATATTATAACCAATTGATTTGCACAGACATTTATTAATAAGGAAAACTTTTTTTAATTTTAATTTGATACCAAATTTGGTTACACCCCTAAACTTTTATTTCTCCTACAATTCTATATTAGTTTTCAATAAAATATTGGAATATTGAAATTCTATTATATTGTAAATTTTTACTATATATGTACTGAGTTGCACAAATAACGTATTTACCAGAAACATGTATGTTGTTTTTTCTTGATTTTCTTAAAATATTCTTAATTAATATTAGATGATTTTTATTATTTTTTAGGATAACGTAACAGGAAGTTGCTCTTGGTTGTTTTTTGTCGCAAACCATTTTTTTGCAAATAAATCACAAAATAAATAAATAATAAATAAGAGTAATATTTATGGTAATTTCTCAATACTAAATTAGCGATTAATTTAAATTAATTTTCTCGGTCCGTGCGAAGCACGGGTTATCATCTAGTATTCATAAAGTTTATTTATATAGTAAACTTTGAATAGTTGGATCAATTTAATTTTAGTTTGGTCTAGTTCTCTTCGAAGAGTGGTCTAGTTCTCTTCGAAGAGGGGGCTCGAAACTTCAGATGCTTATCTTTATATTCAACTTTCACAGGTAGTGAAAGGGCTTGGAGAAACTCTTGTGGGAGCCTATCCAGGTCGTGCATTGAGCTTTGTGTGCAAAAAAGATGACCTAAACTCTCCCAAGGTAAATTTAGAACTTTCTTATCCTCCCCCATGTATGTAGTCACTCCGAGTCTTTGTTGGACGTAAGCATACTGCCATCTTAATGTATTAATATACTTAATTTTTGTGTAAATTCGCGTATGTCCTTGCTGCTAAAAATTTCAGGTATTAGGTTACCCAAGCAAACCCATTGGCCTTTTCATTAGACGCTCCATTATCTTTCGATCTGATTCCAATGGTGAAGATCTAGAAGGCTATGCTGGTGCTGGCCTTTATGACAGGTACATTTTCAGTAACTCGCTTTTGTTGCATGCAATTTCATTGGCAAGAGTTATTGTCTGAAGTACCTTTCCCGTGCATCAAGCCACCAACAATTAAACTGTTTCACTCTAGTAGATCAGTTTGTTTAATTTTGGCTGTCGTAAAAATTCCTGATGTGCTAGTATTCTTGTTTCATAGTTTCCTACTCTGGTTGCACTTGATTACAGACCTAGTTATTCTCTGGATTCAAATTTTGAAAAGCACAATTTTGGTAAAGTCGCATAATTATAAGATGTTTTGCGTATAAAAAGCTAGTAATATATTTAAAACACTGCATACTGTTGCATCAATATTGACTTTTCATGTTGTATTCTTTTTAATTGGTTTGTATTAGCTGATACAAATCCCTTGTTGCAGTGTGCCAATGGATGAAGAAGACAAAGTAGTAGTTGACTACTCGTCCGACCCTATAATAATCGACTCTAATTTCCAGAAATCCATACTCTCTTCAATTGCTCGTGCTGGAAGTGCAATTGAAGAGCTCTATGGATCTCCTCAGGACATCGAAGGAGTGGTGAAAGATGGAAAGATCTATGTTGTTCAGACAAGACCGCAGATGTAAGCAGAAGTCTGATTTTAAGATCCAAATATTTTTCTGAGGCAAGAAACTGGAGATTGTCTCTACAAACAAGTTTCTAGGAACATTCTTATTCTCGTAACACCTCAAAATTGAAGAAATACTTTAAAAGAAAGAGAAGCACAAGCTTGCAGTGCAGTTAAAGAAATACTTTCAAAGTGTTGAAAGAGAAGCTCAAGGTTGCTTTACAGGGTCAAAAATAAAACCAGCTCAAACAAGAGCTTTACACTGTAACATTACGAAAACTTTAGTTTACATGTATAAACTTTTACAGATAATTTATTTTAGTAACTGTATTGTGTGCTAGAATCATATGTTGTATAAGCAACTTCATGATAGTTGAGCATTCATGTCAAAAAAATAGTTATAATCTTGCCAATTGGTCGTCGCTGTTCTCATATTCCTGGTATTCCCTCCATCCTTTTAGATATATGACAATCTTGCTCGTACACTAACATGTTCCCCTGTTATTACAGTGGTGATATTCGATAAGAAATATACTCCACAGTGGCACAATTTATGTTGGGTGAGAAATCTGTAATCTACTTGTTCACAGCAGTGAATCATTCTTGAGCAACTTATTCTAATACAACGGACATCCTTGAGTCGAAACATTCATCCACACTTCATTGATACGGTCAGAAAGATGAAACGAAGCATTATACTGTGCAATAGCATATGCACTTTTATCTTCTAAAATCACACTGTATTTACTCTTTGCACTGCTTGAGAGTTTGTCCAAGCTACTGACAAGACCAAGTTTTTCTTTATTAATGGTTGCATCATTCGCAAACCCCGAAAATTTCCTCACTGCAATACAATGGCTTTTCCATTTCTCCACCTGCAGACTCAGTTCAGGATTAGGCTGCGGTGTAGCTCCCACTTGTCTGGATAAATAGAACTTTACAAAATTGTTAGAACTCTTCACTGCAGCTTGGCTGATGGTTGTTAATATAGGAGCAGTTTTCTTCAGCTGCAACGAATCTGCATTAGCCCCATGAATGTATTGGTACAACCTGAAACCAGTTACACAACAAAACGATTAGCCAAGTCGATTCCGTTCCAATTTCTGGGTAGGGACCAAGATAAACCTGCAGAGTTAAGTCTTAAATCAACATATTGAGTGCTATGCAAAGTTAATCTCGGACCCGAGTTAAGAAGTAGAAGCATAAAGATCTATTGACGTATGGTTTACGAGAAAGTAACCTGTGAAAGCCATATTCAGTAGACTCTTCAAAGGAATTAGAAGCTTGAACAAGAGCAGATATCCATATGGATTCATTGTAGAGTCTGATCTCCACATCTGGTGCAGAAAGTACAACTATGTACTGGGGTGACTCTATTGCATGGCAGGGGAAAATATGAAACAAAAGAGGGAGAAGAGTCAAATGATAATGTAGTGCATGTTTGATGTTTCTCCATTTCATGATATATTCAAGTCTGACTTGAAGCCTATGCAGTCAAGTCCTTATATAATCATCAAATCAGCAGGATCAAAATTCTTAAAAATAAAAAATTAGGGTCAGATTATAAATTTTACTATTTGATTTAAAATCATAAACAATTGCAAGTTCATTAGTTTAACTGCCCGTCGCCCTTGTCACTTTTGAGCTGCAAGAGCATGACTACAGGGCATGCAGTCATCGTAAGAAGAAACCAATTTAAAACTACGAGTACAATTTTTTGAGTGACAAGGAGTTCAAAAAACAGAAACTAATTTATTTTTTTAAAATTAAAGATGATGGCAGGCAAGGATAAAGCTGATTCCGCACCCAAGTTTGTTTGATATAACACCAAGGACGGACCAGGACTCTTTGGTTAATCAATGGCTCAATTTGATCACCATTTTTATTCTTTCTTGACCTCTCCACCAAAATAAAAGTGGGGATTAAGTTTATAAAATCATGTGCTTTAAAACATTATTAATGCCAAACCAAGTGCTAAAGCATAATTTTACGACACGATCCAATTGTTTAATTAGTAATTGGCCACTAAAATTGCTGTCTCATTAGTAAAATGGAAATGTAGGTATTTAGCAAAAAAAAAAAAATGGAAATGTTGGTGGAGGATGGATTATACAACATCATTAAAATTGATTCAAAGATTACGATCCGGGAGAAAAGTGATATTCATATCTAAACTTTTTCTAATATTAAAAGTGTACCTTTTTATTTCTCACCGTTGAATATTGTTAATTTTAAACTTTTGATACGTACGCTAAAACATATCACATATTGGCCTACTCCATTTAAAGGTAATTAAAAATATCTTTAATAGTGATTGCCAAATCATATAGTTTGGTATTCTTAGAGCATCTCCAATGACAATCTATACTATTGTATAAATTTCGAAACATTGAAAGTTTTGGTACCTGTTTTTTGGTACGTAATGAATTTACTTATTTACTCTTTATTATAAAGAAAAATATATATGACATCTAAACTATTAAAACTCCTAAACAAAATGTAAAATAATATAATTAACAGTAATTCCTTTTTTCACATTTACTTTTAATCGAAGATATTACCTTTTATAAACACCTAAATCTATACTATGTTGTATAAAAGTTGAGATTAAAAGTTTTGGGATATTACCTTTTATAAACACCTAAAAACATCAATCGTATCATATCTTTCAATCATTAATATTTCCTTTCGAATATCATATCTTACAATAATTAATATATACCAGAAAATATCACATCATATTTTTCAATTATTAATAAAAGATATTAAAAATCTATATACATTGTTTATAATAAAAAAAACATTAGTATAATTCGTAAAAATGAGTATATTAAATTATATTAAATTAAAATTAATTAATTTTATAATAGCCGAAACATTAATTATTTTGTTACCTATTTTTTGGTATATATTTTTTAGTATTTCGTGAATTTACTTATTTAACCTTCATTATTAAAAAAAATATATGATATTTATACTATTAAAATACCTAGAATAAATAATAACATAATATAATTAGAGAAAATGACCAAAATGCCTATTTTTCACAAGTGTTTGCCCAAAATACTGATTTTGAAAAAAAGTGCCCGAAGTATCGACGGGATACGGAGAATCGTCCCCCGTGTTAGCATGATGCGGCCGTATTACGTAGATACGGAGCTGCGTCTACCGTGTTATGTATAATATAATTAATGTTAATTAGACGATTGCCTTTTTCATATTTACTTTTAGTTGAAGATATTACCTTTCATGAACACCTAAAAATATCAATCAGACGTATCTTCCAATCATATCATATCTAGCAATAATTAATATATACCCAAAAATATCACATTATATCTTCTAATCACTAACAAAATATAATAGAAATCCGTATACTATGAATAATGATCATTAAATTTTTAGTAAAAAATCAAAATCGTTAGATCTAATGATTAAATATATTATATAATTAAATTAATTTACTAAAATTTCAAGGTTCTAATTCTATCAACGACATATTTATTTTAAAATTTTATAATATAAGTTTTAAACCATGCATATCATTAATTAAATTTATATTAAATTATTAATATCAAAATTAAAATAAAATATTTTAAATAATGATTTATCAAAATATAATTGTAACATAAAATAAAATTTGTTATATATCAAAAAAAATCCGTGCATCGCACGGGTTATAAGCTAGTAACTATAATACTTGGTTATCATGATTGTTTGTAACAATAATGTAAAATTTTTGCTAAAGGTGAAGATGTATACTCCAATGATGTTAACTGTTATTATGATCATGTGAAATTATACACCAGGTTTTGTGATTCAATAAATATAGCCTACCAAACATGCTTAGCTATATTTTTTTACTAAGAGATTAATGGATGGACTGAATAAGTTTTTGCATAATTTCTAAAGTGTAACACCTAGATGTCAGATAGATTTTTTAACCAAGGATTTTTACCATTGTAAATGCTCTTGCCAACCTATTAAAATTGTATATGACATCTTTGGTTGCCTAACTATTGGAACTAGCATGATAGCCCGTGCGAAGCACGGGGACCATTTAAATTCGTATAATTCAGTTGTTTTGATTTTCGAAGTAGATGATTCATAATCTTTGAAATTTTGTACATTATTAGGGTGATACATTTGACAAAATATATCTTTTATGAATATTGATAATAACTTGAACTTCTTAGTTGAATTACATATATGATCGTAACAATTTACTCACATTTAAGAACTCATATGAATTTTTATAAATAATTTTAAAAACAAAACTTAGAAAGACTAACAATACATACATTTAAAAATCTACCCTTAAGGTAATAGACTCACATGTAGACATATATAGGCAAGTACTCAAATGATAACTTTTAATATTATAATGAGAACCCCTTAAGGTAATAGACTCACATGTAGACATATATAGGCAAGTACTCAAATGATAACTTTTAATATTATAATGAGAACCGGGAACTAACCTCACGCTCTTTTGTTTATACATATATTTATATATAGCCACACATTTTTATATCTCCAGCTTTACCCTCCCGTCTCTTACATTTCTAGAAACATTTTACACTATTTTTGGCAATACACCCACGTTATCACCATCTATCCTCCACTTGTACATCTCCTTCATCATCATCGTTCATGATACATACATGCACAAATGTGTGTGTGTGCGCTCGCATATATACACCATCATCATTCAGTCATTTTTTTGTGTCACCAAATCGACCATCATTATAGCAATAACTTACAAACACTTTTGTCACCAAGTTCCAGCCACATTCCCGGCCACACCTTCGATAGCTTATTCATCTCCTTGTTCTTCCTCTTACAATAGAAATGAGTATACAAATCCCCACTAATGTCATTTTCACCCACTCTACCACCGTCAACGCCATCACTGACACCTTAAAGCACCATCAAAATTTTAGATCTAGAAATATTTAGTAATTTTTGTATAATTTTTATTTGTATAATTTGGATTCAAATTTTGGTGATTCAATTTGAATTTTTGGTGATTGTATTTTGATTTTCGTGGTGTAAGTGGTGGTGCACATTCAAATATAATCTACATCTCCACCTTTACACTCCTACCTCTGCTATTTTCGGTGCTATTTACACCATCTTCAACAATACACCAACGTTATCAGTCACACAGTCCTTCCTTCATGTCACCAAATCGATCACTACTCTAAAAATAACTTGCGAACACGTTTGTCACCGAATTCCAATCACATTTCTTAGCACACCTTCGATAGCTCATTCATCTCATTTTTTGTTCTCTCACAATAGATCCGACTTTCGAGTAACTGCTAAAATATCTATATTTCATCAACATAGCTATACATCTTAATCTTATAATTATTTGTATTACATCTAAATATAATTTATAATATCGTGTTCTAACCCAACAACGCTTTTTTTATTTAATTGATAATCAATACAATATTTATATCTCATATGTAATAATTTAATTGATCGCAAAACCATGTTTTAAATTAGTATAAAGGATACATTAGTCTTTTTATAATTGGTCAAAAAATCATGTTGGCCTATATTAAACATAATAGATAAACAACAAAATTTTTTTGAATAAAATTTTTAATTATTAGCAAGGGAGTAATATTTGATAATTTTAATTTAATTAAATATTAAAATAAATATTAAGTAGAATAAAGCATGTGAGTTTTTTGTGCATGTATTTAATGATTTTTAGAATGTCATCATAAATCTCTTTGGTATAGTGGTTGGAGGTTGGTACATACTTCATTTCTAAAACTTGAAGGACATGGGTTCAATTCTCATGACCAACATTTTTTTTAAACATTAATATAATAGGGGTAAATGTGTAATTTACTAAATAGCTTGAAAAGGCTTGTTGGCCTATAATAAGTATAATGGATGGATGGATTGTATAGTTGTTAACAAATTATCAATCAAAGTTGCCATCTCAAGTTGGCAACTTACTCATATAATTAAAACCACATACAAATATTTAAAATTATATTTAATTCTATCCACTTTTATATCTCTTAAATTATTATCAGGGACAGAACCAGGAATATATTTTGGAGGTGCCAAATTTTTCAGTTATCGAAGCCAAATTTTCGGTCATCGGAAAATTCTAGATAAGAATTTTTTTATAAAAAACAAGGGACTAAATGAAGATTTTTGTAGAAAAAATGAGGACTAAATGAAGATTTTTGGAAAAAATATGGGGACTAAATGAAATTTTTGTAAAAATGGGGGGACTAAATGAAAATTTTTGAATTACATATATACAAAATTTTTAGATTTTAGAATTTTTGGGGGGACGGCCGCCACCCGTGCCCCTTAGTTTCGTTTATTATTATTATCATTTTTCTAAAATTTGTGTTTGAAATCATATTAACAAATTTTAAAGTTACTAATTATTGAAATATTTTTATTGTCAATAATGAAATGGATGAGTGAAATAACTAAAATATAATATATATGATGATGTGATAACAATTGGCAATTATTTTATCAACCTCCAATGGATAACAAGGTAACAATGCATAATAGATTGGAGAATTGGACTCGTTAGAGCAAGTCCAACAGACCCTTTATATGACCTCCTAACTTAAATGATAAGGAATTAGGTCTAAAATCTTATATGACCTCCTAACTTATATGATAAGGAATTAGATCTAAAATTGTGCTCCAACAGTCTCTTAACTTTTCCTTAAAAAGTTAAGAGCATCATGTCACCCTTTATCTTTATAGGCTCCCTTATTTCATTTTTATCAATAAAATATTATTTTCCCTCCTTTTCTCAATTGTTTCCCTATTTTTTTTTGCTTCCCTCATTTTCTTTATTATTTAATAATTATAAAGGTCAATTATAAGGAAGCTTGTTGGAGTAGATATACAATATGATGTCCTAAATTCTTAGGAGTTGAATATTATATAATATTTAAAACGAATATGATAGGGCCACGTTTGTTTGGAGGGATTATAATCCTGGGACAATAATCCTAGTATAGTAGTCCCATCATTTATAATTCTTAGTATTATAATCCTTTAAATTATCCTATTCCATGTTTGTTTTGAAGTATTAAGTTTAGGATTGAACTACAATTCTTTAAGTGTGATGCCCCAAAATCCACCCTGTCTGGGGACCCGAGTCGCCACACAACTCGATATCCTGAAACACACGTTAGCTCACAATGATATATAATAAACATAATAACGGAGCATAACAGTCCCACTCCGCAGATCCAAGGATCGGTCTCAAACACTATTATTACAACACGAATTTATTACAACTCAGAATAATATCTTACATAAGTTCTAGAACATAGTAGAATAAAAGTTCCAGCTGGATATTCTAATCCCTGATAGCATGGCTCTGGACTTTCTCCTTCCCTTTTGATGTCTGGCTGGACGGCTCGCCTTTTTCCTTCTTGACAGCTGAATAGATGTGATAAAGCAAGAATGAGCAACCATGGTGCTCAGCAAGTTCTTTCCTTGCTCGGTTTATAAATATAATAATATTTAAACAAAAGATAAAGTCCAATTTTGACTAGACAGTTTGAAATTTAGAAGGTCAAAACCGATATACAACTCATCTCAAGAAATCATGAATACTCGAAAGAAATCACTTGTTACACATCTGATGAATCATGAGAAATGAATACACTGGTCCTCCAACCGCTCGGTATCTCGGTGGTGCGATCAACTACCCGACCGAAAATACCGTCCTCCTATGACACCACACTTCGCCCGATCACGGCTACAATGTAGTATCAACGAAATATAATATATATATATATATACATACATATATATATATATATATATATATATGCTAGCATTATGATGGGTTATTAGATCAACCCTGGCAATGTTAATGCCTCAAATATTCTCGTGCCCGTATAACCGTACATGAGTCTCTTTCTCTCTACCATGGGCCTTTATCCCATGTTGACCAGTACGAATACATAATTCCCGAGTATTTAGTAAAATGATAAATTAAGATAAACTTTTCAGGAAATGATTGTTTGTCCTGGCTGGCTGCCAGTCTAATAGAAATGTGCCACTATTCCGAACAATGGACTGTAAGACTTCAATAAATATAATTTATTGGTTGACACGAACAAAGTGCCAACCACTGACAAGAAAGGCAACCATCTCGAAATAATGAGAATAGTTTAGAAAATTAGGTATTATGAGTCATCCCAAATAATGAGTACAACTCGAATGTTTATTATTAAATACACATAACCGATATACATTAAATAGAAGATTTTTATTTGAGTATCGAGTAACAGTTCCAACAATTCTACTAATTACACTATCTATTTGTTTGATTCGAGCAATGAATCAAATAAAAGATGTTCAATAATTGTTGTCGAATCTGTACGATAAATTCGACAGGAAAGAATGAGTTTAACTATCTCGAGCGATGAGATTAGTTCGACTGAATAAAATAAAGGGACGTCTCGAACTAATGAGATCAACCTGATAACAACGAGTCACTTCTACGTTCACAAAAGATACGATTCACAAATAACAATATTTAGCAGTAAAATAATCTCTTCCGAGAAAATAATATCCATTAAATAAATCTTGTAACATAAGGAGCAATAAAATAATTCTCATAACTAATAACTCGACATGAAATAATATAACATGAATCAAATACTAAATTTCCGAGAGTAAGGATATGAATGAACTTGCCTCTGTCTCGACGCTAAATGCTACCAAATAAATAAAAGAGCGCTACCCGCGAGCAAGAGTCTCAATTCTCAAAAAGAAATTCTATAATAATTATCAAAATAATTTTAGTAATCATGCCATCGATAATCAAGTAATATCGAAGAATATAATTTGAGATATACTCGTAACCTTAAAATCGCACTAGCGCATTATTCGCAAATAATATAATATTTTAGAATGGAGGCTCTACTCGTTCCTTTAATAAATTTTAATAAATCGTATTTTCTATCGTCGGTTTAATAAAAATATAATTTTCGTGGTAATTCCACTCTATTTATTCGTAAAGGAATTCTCACTTAAAAGGTCTCTAAATATTCCTAAACAATAGTTAGCAATTGAGTTATTTAAATCATACCTCGAGATTAAATTAGCTCTTAACAAATTTCTATTAAGTATCCAAAATTCTCTAATTTAATTAAACATATTTTGGAGAAAATGATAATCTCTATTTTATTCTCAAAAATGATGCAAGAATCCATTTCTATTCAAATTTTAAATCCATAATTATCATTACCACTTTTAGAAAAATGTAAGTCTATCAAAAATAATTCTAATTCAATTAACCTCACTAATTCCATTTCTTTCCCATTTTAAGTATCCAATTAACCAAGATCTAGAATATATATATATATATATATATATATATATATATATATATATATATATATATATATATATATATTTCCAAATTAATTTCTTTTTATAACCCAATATTTCAATACCATTTCCTTTCCTCTATTTTTCTTAAAATCAAATATTCTATAACCCCCATATTATTATTAAAACAATTTCTACAATTCAATAATTCCTATTTTTATTAAAACAAATAAAAGAAAAGAAAATTAAATACAAATAATCCCATTCACCCTATCCTCTTTTCCACACCACCATCACTGACGGGCAGCCACCGGCCGGACGCCTCGGCGGCACCGGCGGCGACCCCACCACCTACAACTTCCCCCTCTCTCCCTCAATCTCTCGACCTCTGCCTCTCGCAATCTCCCTCAATCTCTCCCCGTCTCTCTCTCTCTCCATCCGATCAATCTCTCCACTATCTTCTCTTCCTCTCTCTCTCCGATCAATCTCTCCACTCTCTCTCTCTCTCTCTCTCTCTCCATCTTGATCTCTCACCTCCGTATATCTCTCTCCCTGCCTTCGTATCTCTCTCCTCATCTCGATCTCTCACCGTCTCTCTCTCTCACCCTGTAAGAACCCAGATTTTGGGTGGAATTAAAACTTTTATGTATTTAATGATGTAAGAATGAATAGTGGATATGGCTACAGTGTAATAATTGATAATTGGGAAAGAATGAATAGAATTCGACTTTATTATGTTTATGTCTTGAAGAATGCTAAAGGGTGACAACATAGGTAAGAATAATCTATCTTCTAAAGGAATAAGATATGGCAACTTCAAGCAAGAGAATACTCTCATGTCATCCAGATCGATAACGATTAATCCAGTAGTTCCGTAAAAAGGTTAAGGAACGATCGAAAGAGAATACGGACAACTATACAACCCTAAGAGAACAAGTAAAGAATACAGAATGAATAGTGTTTTTGTGGGAGTACATAATAATATGAGACGACGCTATATAGAAGTATTCGAAACGGATTTCCGAGTTCGTATTAGTGATCCAGGGGGAAAATAAGTGTATGTAAAAGCTGTCGGATTCTGAAAAACCGCACTTTTATTTTCTCCGAGAGTTCCCTGGACACTGATAGCCTTAAGTATTTAACGAATGGATTAAAGGAATATAAAATGGAAAGTTAGAATGAAAGATGGAGAATGAAAGTATTAATATTAAAGAGGATTCCCGGTAAACCCTAATTAGAAATCCGTGAAATATTCTCACGAACGATCAATCGAAACGGGTAATAACCGGACACAGAAACAAGCAGAGGAAGCAAGAGTCTTGTGCAAGCTACTAGTATAAATATCTAGTAACTAAACTAGAAGCAAGGAACTAGCACCTTAGAGGAAGAACTAAGTACTTAGCAAGTAACTACTTAGTTAAGCTTTAACCACCATAAAACCAACACATGTCTTGCCATTTGAGCATCCAACACCTCATCACTTTATTAAAGTGACTTTTACAAGATATTATGTTGTAAGTGGATGAGAGTGAAGGAGATTAAAACACAAAAAATCAAAAGAACCCAAGCAACTTTCTCCCCCCCTTGCAAAGAACCATTCGGCCATTTCCATTAATTCCAAATCCAAACTCAACCTTCCCACCATTGTTTGTTCTTGAAATAATTAAGGTGAGTCTTACATTTCATAAAACTTATCTCCTCAAAATCTTAGCTTCAAACTCATCCATTTCCATTTTCAAATAAATCATTCAAGAGGAGCATGAATAGTGTTCTTCTTGAACTAACTTGGTTTTCTTGATTTTTCATGGTTGATATAGCAAGCATAATCACTCCTAAGGACCATACAAGGCTTAGTAAGGCTATATCACTATCTAAGGAAGGTATAAAGCTCTTGAAACCCTAACCCTTGTTTGAGATTTAAGCATGTTTTTGATAGTTATAACTTAGTTATGGTTATGTTAAAGTTATAAGCATGATTATGTATGGATTTTGGATTAATGATGTAAATAGCTAGATGAACGGAAAGGCATTGCTTGGCCTCAGTTCATGTGTATAAGTCATGTATATGTTGTTTGGGTTGGATGCTATGTTTATGGGAAGATTCGAAATTGATAGATATTCGATTTACAGCCGTTATAATGCCCGATTTTACAATACCATGTTTTGTATGACATTTTCCATGTCGAACCCCTACTGTCCAGAGACCTTATCTGCCATGATAGGATAGGTAATGTTCTAAGCTTTGTTTTGATATAAAGATCACATGAAACGGACTTACGGTTTAGGATTTATGACCAAATTACTAAAAGTAGTTGGAATCCGTAAACGAAAGTTCGTAACTGAAATTGAACCCTCGTAAGCTATGTAACGTCATGGCGAATCTTGGTAAATAAATACTAGGGGTAAGAAGGAAGGTGTGAAAGAAAACCGTATGTCAAAAAGAGCATTTTTCGATTTATTAAAAATGTTCGAGTCAAGGTTAAACGCGAACGAACCCCTAAAAGACGACTCTTTTATAACTTTGGTAAGACGCTTAGAAAACGGGCGATAAAACTCGGAGTAAAATATTGGTTCGTAACGATCAACCTTAGAACTCATATGACTTAAGTATGTCCCAAGTATAAGTGCAGTGACATGTCGTATTAACGAACGAATGTCGGGTCGGATCAGTGATAATAAGTAATCCACTAAAAGGGGTATAACGAGATGACTCGAGAACGTGTTTCGATTTAAGTATAACTTAACTATTAATATGTTAAGTGATTAATCCCGAATGCCTTGGCTATTTATAGATCACCAAGCTGAACCGGGACCCGCTACCACTACCCTTACCGTACTCGACTACCAGGCAAGTTTCAATTCCCTCCTTTTAGGCTGTTGTTGTGATTGAATAAATATATATATATGATTGCTGATATACATATGCCATTGCATGCATGCCTACTTTCAAGTTGAATTGATATACTTGTTCCCTAAATGTTATTGTTGGCTTATAAGCTAGATAGTTATATATCAGTTATAAGACGGTTATTGTAAGACCCTCATAGAAGGGCGTATACCTCTCATTAATCAAATATAGACCGGGAGTCAATATTCCTTGATATATCGAGATTACCTCGGAGGAAAATATTTAGGTAAATATTTTCTATTATTTGGGCGACGAATATTATTTGAATATTCGTTCGAGACTAATTATTTTAACGATCCTTACTTCGAATAATTATTTGAACGTAACTATTCATCGAATAATATTTCTCAATATTCATTCAGAGTCGAATTGATTATCGACTATTATTTCAAATATTCTTTTAAAGATGAGACTATTAAATAAATATTATTTGGATATTCCTTTAGAATATTATTTTATTAAATAAATATTACTTTTGAATATTCATTTAAGATATTAAATACTTGATGAATATTATTTTAATATTCATCTGAAGCTTGAATTAATTATCGAATATTATCTCGGATATTCCTTAAGGCTTGGATTACTAAATGAATATTACTTGATATTCATTTAGGATATTATTCATTAAATGAATATCACTTTTGAATATTCATTTAAATTCCTAATTAATTATGAATATTACCTTAAATAATCTTTTCAGGTCTTAATAATTAATGAATATTGTTTTGAATATTCATTTAAATATTTATTTATTCAATAAATATTCCTCTGATATTTCTTCAGGGATTATTTTGAGAAATACTCTGATTAAAGATATTCTTTCATATTCCCAAATATTCTTTAAATATTTTAACTCAATAAATATTCTCTGAATATTTATTCCATACTTAGAATAATCTCGATAAGGTTATCTTCTTCGATTATTACAGAAAATATTTCGAAGTCATATTATTATTAATCTTATATCAAGAAAGGTTCTCAGACATTATTCTTCTTTGAGTCTATCTCCTTAATAATAAGGGAACCTTACTTGGAAAATGTTATTTATCTTGTCGACTTCCCGGTCATAAAGTATTCCCTTCACCCGCAACTCGGGTGCTGTTGACTTATTAAGTCATTGCTTACCTTCTCATCTTTCGAGGGGTAAGATTACTGGAACAAGTTGATATCCGTTACCAAGTAATAGCTTGGGAGATATTTGTAAATTTTCCTTTCCAACTAGATACGACTACTTTGTGGAGTCTTATCAACAAGTATTATACTTGGGGAAAGGGGGACGAACGTTACATTCAGAATCATGAATTCTATTTGAACTAGGAGTCGTGTAAGAGGCCGAGTAGCGCCGGTCCATCCCCTTGGCCCAACCGTTGGCCGGGGAGAGCTAGTAAGGCGGTATACAAGTAAAGCCGTCAGTTCTTCCTTCTACCGGTAGTAAATCTAAATTGAGCTGTACGATCTCGACTGATCATCAAGATTGGAACAGCGGGCGCGGTGAATACTCCATCATTGGTTCATCATCCAAATTTATTTATTTCCTGCAACATGATTACTGTTGGCAGAGTTGGAAAAATGTCATAACTGGAATTGCAACCTTTTCTTGCAAGTTCCTCTTCTTAATAACAATAAGAATATCTCGCTTACTTTGATGTAGCAGATATTTCTTCAAACAAATACTTTCAGTTACCTTGTAACTTCATCGTTCATAATATACTGGCATCATTTTCGTAAATGCATGGCATATGGTTTAAAAGATAGCTTTGAACTGTTTCAAATTATCGTTCAGTTATATATTTGTTGGTGGGCTTTCGCTCACCCTTGCTTTGTTTATATTATGTCACAACAACAGCTAGGACAGATGGCTCGCGTCAGGCGCACTCGGCGCAAGCAGGTTACCCGACCCACCGGACTACCCGCTGAGATGCTGGCCGTCATTGCTGAGGTAGCATAGTTAGACAGCTTTTGTTTCCTGTTTAACTATATGTATAATTAATGTAATCAACGGCAAAACTTTTAAACCTATGATGTTATCCTTTTGGGATTGTAATAACTTTTATTCGTAAACCCTTTAATGTAAGACTTATTTCAATTTCATCTCTGGGACTATAACTGTTGTGTGTGTGAGTGGTAATTATTGTGGGGTCACAGCATGTGATTTATTTATTGTGGACTCAAGTCAAGTATTATGAATGGATGTAAGACCGTAACCACCAGATCCCTGACCCCGGATCTGGGGGTGTTACAGAGATGGTATCAGAGCGAGAGTTATATATCCCAAGAGATGATACGACGTTATATAATAATAAATTCAATAATATAATAAGAACCCTTGCCAGGTTCACCTAAAACCCTTACGGGAACTTTTTAAGTATCATGATAGTAACATAGTACGTCTTGTGTAGGCAAGCGACTTGTCGGCCCAGGAGGCAGCTGCGAGACAGCATGATGAGGACATGTTCCGGACTAGGGACCCATACTATGAGCACTTGCCTGAGGAGGATACTGAGCCTGAGGAGGCAGACGCTGAGGAGGTCCAGGTTGATGCTGATACTGATGTGATCGAGTCTGAGGAGGAGGACCCTGAGGAGGTCCAGGATGATGCTGACACAGATGTTGTTGAGACTGAGGGGGAGGAGGACCCGGAGGGGATCCAGACAGGACAGGATGCTGAGTTAGTGGTTGAGGATGATGATTATTGGATTGTGACTGAGATAAGGACTATGGGAGATGACACTGACATGACCACGGATCAGGTGGTGCCGGTATATGAGGGTGTTGAGGGAGATATAGATGAGCCAGTAGTTGGTGCTGTAGGGAGTTCTGGACTTTTTGTGCCACTCCTCCCTGTTGAGAGAGCCCCTACCCCACCACCACTACCTGTGAGCCCGTACCCCGACGAGTTTGAGGAGCTTACCCCAGAGCCCCAGCAGACAGAGACTGCCGCTCCAGCTGAGCCATCCACCCCACCTCATGCCCCGATAGGAGGAGTCCCAGTATGTGTTCACAACTTGATTGTGAACGGGCTTTATAGAGAGTTGTCTGTGGCAGATGCCAGGTTGGCAGAGTCTAGGAGTGAGTTAGCAGCAGAGAGAGCCGCCCGGATGAGGGTGCAGGGCAGGAGGACTATCAGTGACAGAGTTGGGTATAGGGCTGTGACCCGCATCGAGCTGAGGGCTCGGGTGAGGGTGCGATAGTTGCCTACTGATGGGCATGGTAGGGTAGACAGAGCAGAGGCTGAGGAGGTTTTCCGCATCGCCATGGGGAGGGTTCGGAGGATGTTTCGTCATGGCGGCTGATTTCAGATGTAGTGATGCAGTGGTCTAGTTGTCTAGTCATGTACGGACATAGTAGTGCCGGCTTTTGTAGGGATGGTTTTCTTGTACTTGTTTTCCCTTTTTGCAGACTAGACAGATAGACAGCATATTTCACTTTTGACTCGTTGTTGTTGTTAGGATGGCTGTACTTTAAACTATCGTTGTAACTCGGATGTTGTACCTTTTCGGTACCTGGTATATATTTGTTTCCATTTCAGTCATTACAATTTTGTTGGGATGTGATCACGAGTTTATTAGCATATGTATTACTTTTCGATTAAGTTGCCATGAGATATAAAACTGTGGGATTTTAAACCCAATCATGTAAACAATTTGTGCAAGGAAAAATCCTTTAAAACAGATTAGTGAACCTAATGTATAACTTTCCAAATTATCAGTAAAATGCCTCCAAGACGAATGGGCACTAGGGCTAACCCCCGCGAATCTACTGACCAAGAGAGTCACAACCAACACGAGGAAAACCGTGAAAGTAGTGAGGAACAAGATCAGGACTATAATGAGCAAGAAGATTCCCAGTATGGAGCAGAGGATGAACCCCTGTACTCTGAAGAATTTGAAAGGGAAATAGAGGGTGGAGAAACTGAAGTAGAACAGGAGGGGGAGAACCAGGGCGGAAACCCCATGGGCCAGTTTATGGATCTACTTAGGCAAAATTTGAACCAATACCCCCAACCACCACCAAGCAACAACACTTCAGTGGCAAATTCCTTTAGGGCCTTTAAGTCCCTTAAGCCCCCAGAGTTCCACGGATCGGCTGATCCCGTTGAGGCGAGGGCCTGGATCAAAGAAATGGAAAAGTCTTTTGAGATTCTGAGTATCAATGAGGCTCAGAAGACTGTTTTTGCTACTTACCTACTAAAGGGAGAGGCCAATTATTGGTGGGAAGCCAAGAAAAACATGGAGACTGATGCTGTCATAACCTGGGAAAGGTTCAAACAATTATTCCTGGAGAAGTACTTCCCGAAGTTCATGAAAACCCAGATGGAACTTAAGTTCTTGGAACTGAAACAGAACAATATGTCAGTGGCTGACTATGAGGCTAAATTTACTGAGCTATCGAGATTTGTGCCAGAGTTTGTAGATACAGAAGAGAAGAAAGCTAACAGGTTTCAACAAGGGCTGAAACAGTGGATCCAGAATAGGGTGGCTGTTTTAGAGATTACAGATTATGCCACCTTGGTGCAGAAGGCAACCATTGTGGAGGCTGGTAGTGATCAGATGCAGAGAGAGAGGGAGAAAGGGGGGATAAAGGGAAAGCATGTTAGTATGGGCGGAAGATCCGCTGGAGGAAACCCCCCAACCAAGTTTAATTGAGGAGCGGTTTCCCTACCAGGGAGGAATGTAGGGTTTAAACTATCTGCGAGCGTAAGTGTGAGCCAGGGCGGCCACCAATCAGGAATGTCCCGTTCCAACCCTTCTCGACCTCCATTGCCATTGTGTGCTACTTGTGGGAAGAGGCACTCCGGGGTGTGCAACCTGAAGCAGATAAACTGTTATAAGTGTGGGCGAGCTGGGCATTATGCTACCTCTTGCACCACGGTCATCCCTAGCAGCACAACCTGTTTCCAGTGTGGACAGCGAGGGCACATGAGGAAGGATTGCCCAAAGAGCAAACCAGCAGCATCAGGAGCAAGCAAGGTTGCCTCAAATAGGCCACCGACTGCTAGGACTTTCAATATGTCAGTACAAGATGCCGTGAGGGACACAGATGTGATAGCAGGTACTTTTTCTCTCAATTCAGTCAGTGCAAATGTCTTATTTGATTCAGGAGCAACTAATTCTTTTATATCTAGAGATTTTGCGCATAAGTTGAAACTTAAAACCCAGCAACTAAGAGATTCCTTACAAGTAGAAATAGCTAATCAGGAAATCGTACCGGTTAATCAAATTCACCCCGATTGTAAGCTAGAAATAGGAGGACGATCCTTCTATGTCGATTTAATTCCTTTTAAGCTAGGGGAATTCGATGTCATTTTGGGTATGGATTGGTTGTCTCGCAATGATGCGCGGATAGATTGTAAAGGGAAAAAGGTTAAGTTAAAAACCCCAGGGAAGAAAGAAATAGTGTTCAAGGGGATGCGACAGACCCAGAAAATTCTGACCATGGCGCAAACCAAGAGATTGTTACGAAAAGGGAACGAGGCTTATTTAGCCTACGTTATAGATACTCAAAAGGAAGTGCCAAGATTGCAAGACATTCTGGTAGTTAATGAGTTCGAGGACGTGTTCCCACAAGATCTTCCCGGACTACCACCTGATAGGGTAATTGAGTTTGCCATCGAATTAGCCCCGGGGACGGCGCCGGTTTCGAAGGCCCCGTACCGACTAGCCCCAGTAGAAATGAAGGAGCTAGCTAAACAATTACAGGAATTGTTGGATAAGGGCATGATAAGGCCCAGTGTGTCGCCTTGGGGCGCACCAGTGTTGTTTGTTAAGAAAAAGGATGGAAGTATGAGGTTATGCATCGACTACAGAGAATTGAACAAGCTAACCATAAAGAATAAGTATCCATTGCCCAGGATAGACGATTTGTTTGACCAGCTAAGAGGAGCTGAATACTTCTCTAAGATTGATTTGAGAACAGGATATCACCAACTGAAGATCAAACCTGAAGATATCCCGAAGACTGCATTCCGCACCAGATACGGACATTATGAGTTCTTAGTTATGTCATTTGGATTGACCAACGCCCCATCAGCCTTCATGGACCTAATGAATAGAGTGTTCAAGGAATATTTGGACCAATTTGTGATAGTTTTCATTGATGATATTCTCATTTACTCAAAGACAGAGGCAGAACACGCTGAACATTTAAGGATAACCTTAGAAATACTCAGGAAAGAGCAGTTATATGCCAAGTTCTCCAAGTGTGAGTTTTGGAAAAATGAGGTACAATTCTTAGGGCACGTGATCAATAGAGAAGGAGTGTTGGTTGACCCCTCCAAGATAGAAGCAGTTTCAAACTGGGAACGGCCAACTACTCCAACCGAGGTGAGGAGTTTCATTGGACTGGCCGGATATTACAGGAGATTTGTCCAAGACTTTGCGAAACTCAAAGCTCCATTAACTCGACTTACCCGTAAAACCGAGAAATTTGAATGGACTGAGAAATGCGAGAAGAGTTTCCAGGAGTTAAAGAAGAGGCTGGTGACAGCCCCAGTGCTGGCATTACCTGATGGAAAAGGAGATTTCGTGATTTACAGTGATGCTTCGCATAAAGGACTGGGATGCGTGCTTATGCAGCACGGCAAGGTAATAGCGTATGCGTCTAGGCAATTAAAGGATTATGAAGTCAAATATCCCACGCATGATCTAGAACTAGCAGCCATAGTCTTCGCTTTAAAGATTTGGAGACACTACCTGTATGGGGAAAAATGCGAGATTTACACAGACCATAAGAGCCTCAAATACATTTTCACTCAGAAAGAGCTTAACATGCGCCAGATGAGATGGTTAGAGTTAATCAAGGATTATGACTGTGAAATTCGCTATCACCCGGGCAAAGCCAATGTGGTGGCTGACGCCCTTAGTTGGAAGGAGAAGCTCAAGATGATAACTTCAGAGAAAGAGCTAGTGAAGGATTTTGAGAAGTTGGAAATCGAGGTTAAGTTACCTGGAGAGGGCCAAGAAAAGTTAATGCAAATTAGAATCCAACCTCCATTGCTAGAAAAGATTAGACTGTGCCAGGAACGGATGATGGAGGAAGAAAAGAACTACACAGAAGAGCTAATGACCGGGGAGGAAATTAAGTGCGAAAAAGACAAGGAAGGGATCATGAGGTACACATACAGGATATGGATCCCAAATGTTCAGGAGCTCAAGGATGAGATTTTAAATGAGGCACACAACTCAAGATACTCAGTGCACCCCGGTAGCACTAAAATGTATAGGGATTTGAAGGAGTATTACTGGTGGCCCAATATGAAAAAGGACGTAGCAGAGTGGGTAAGCAGATGCTTGACCTGCCAACGAGTGAAGGCAGAGCACCAGAAACCCAGCGGACTTCTACATCCCTTAGAGATTCCAAAATGGAAATGGGAACATATAGCCATGGATTTCGTAGTAGGTTTACCAAGGACCAAGGCTAATCATGATGCCATATGGGTAATTATAGATCGACTGACGAAATCGGCTCACTTTCTCCCGATCAACGAAAGGTACACGGTCGACAGACTAGTGGACATCTACTTAAAAGAGATAGTGGCGCGACATGGAGTCCCAGTCGCAATAGTATCCGATCGAGATCCTAGATTTAACTCCATGTTTTGGAGAAGTTTTCAAGAATGTGTAGGGACCCGGCTGAACATGAGCACAGCCTACCACCCCCAGACAGATGGGCAAAGTGAAAGGACCATCCAAACGCTAGAGGATATGTTGAGGGTCTGCGCGATAGACTTCAAGGGAAGTTGGGATGATCACTTTCCATTGGTTGAGTTCTCCTATAATAACAGTTATCATTCAAGCATTGGGATGCCACCTTATGAGGCCCTTTATGGAAGAAAATGTCGATCTCCCTTGTATTGGGATGAAGTTGGAGAGCGAAAGATGCTCGGGCCCGAAGTGGTCCAACGAACTAAAGATGCAGTGGATCTAATCCGAGGCCGGTTGGTAGCAGCCCAGGATCGACAAAAGAAATATGCCGACTTAGCTCGGAAAGGCAAGGAATACGAAGTAGGGGACCTAGTGTTCTTGAAAGTGTCACCTTGGAAAGGTTTAATGAGATTTGGGAAGAAAGGAAAGCTGAGTCCCAGGTACATTGGACCATTTGAGATCTTGAGACGGATTGGGGAACTAGCTTATGAGCTCGCATTGCCCCCGAATCTACAACAGGTGCACAATGTGTTCCATGTTTCGATGCTGAGAAAGTATAATCCGGATGCTAAGCATATTGTCGAGTATGAGCAAGTGGACATGCAACCAGACCTGACCTATGTGGAGCAACCTGTGGAAATCATAGACCGGAAAGAACAAGTGCTCCGAAACAAGGTCATTCAGCTAGTCAGAGTTTTGTGGCAGAACCACAATGTAGAAGAATCCACCTGGGAACTTGAAAGCGCAATGCAAGAGAAGTACCCCCACTTGTTTTCAAACTGATTCCGGGACGGAATCCTTTTAAGGAGGGGAGACTGTAAGAACCCAGATTTTGGGTGGAATTAAAACTTTTATGTATTTAATGATGTAAGAATGAATAGTGGATATGGCTACAGTGTAATAATTGATAATTGGGAAAGAATGAATAGAATTCGACTTTATTATGTTTATGTCTTGAAGAATGCTAAAGGGTGACAACATAGGTAAGAATAATCTATCTTCTAAAGGAATAAGATATGGCAACTTCAAGCAAGAGAATACTCTCATGTCATCCAGATCGATAACGATTAATCCAGTAGTTCCGTAAAAAGGTTAAGGAACGATCGAAAGAGAATACGGACAACTATACAACCCTAAGAGAACAAGTAAAGAATACAGAATGAATAGTGTTTTGGTGGGAGTACATAATAATATGAGACGACGCTATATAGAAGTATTCGGAACGGATTTCCGAGTTCGTATTAGTGATACAGGGGGAAAATAAGTGTATGTAAAAGCTGTCGGATTCTGAAAAACCGCACTTTTATTTTCTCCGAGAGTTCCCTGGACACTGATAGCCTTAAGTATTTAACGAATGGATTAAAGGAATATAAAATGGAAAGTTAGAATGAAAGATGGAGAATGAAAGTATTAATATTAAAGAGGATTCCCGGTAAACCCTAATTAGAAATCCGTGAAATATTCTCACGAACGATCAATCGAAACGGGTAATAACCGGACACAGAAACAAGCAGAGGAAGCAAGAGTCTTGTGCAAGCTACTAGTATAAATATCTAGTAACTAAACTAGAAGCAAGGAACTAGCACCTTAGAGGAAGAACTAAGTACTTAGCAAGTAACTACTTAGTTAAGCTTTAACCACCATAAAACCAACACATGTCTTGCCATTTGAGCATCCAACACCTCATCACTTTATTAAAGTGACTTTTACAAGATATTATGTTGTAAGTGGATGAGAATGAAGGAGATTAAAACACAAAAAATCAAAAGAACCCAAGCAACTTTCTCCCCCCCTTGCAAAGAACCATTCGGCCATTTCCATTAATTCCAAATCCAAACTCAACCTTCCCACCATTGTTTGTTCTTGAAATAATTAAGGTGAGTCTTAAATTTCATAAAACTTATCTCCTCAAAATCTTAGCTTCAAACTCATCCATTTCCATTTTCAAATAAATCATTCAAGAGGAGCATGAATAGTGTTCTTCTTGAACTAACTTGGTTTTCTTGATTTTTCATGGTTGATATAGCAAGCATAATCACTCCTAAGGACCATACAAGGCTTAGTAAGGCTATATAACTATCTAAGGAAGGTATAAAGCTCTTGAAACCCTAACCCTTGTTTGAGATTTAAGCATGTTTTTGATAGTTATAACTTAGTTATGGTTATGTTAAAGTTATAAGCATGATTATGTATGGATTTTGGATTAATGATGTAAATAGCTAGATGAACGGAAAGGCATTGCTTGGCCTCAGTTCATGTGTATAAGTCATGTATATGTTGTTTGGGTTGGATGCTATGTTTATGGGAAGATTCGAAATTGATAGATATTCGATTTACAGCCGTTATAATGCCCGATTTTACAATACCATGTTTTGTATGCCATTTTCCATGTCGAACCCCTACTGTCCAGAGACCTTATCTGCCATGATAGGATAGGTAATGTTCTAAGCTTTGTTTTGATATAAAGATCACATGAAACGGACTTACGGTTTAGGATTTATGACCAAATTACTAAAAGTAGTTGGAATCCGTAAACGAAAGTTCGTAACTGAAATTGAACCCTCGTAAGCTATGTAACGTCATGGCGAATCTTGGTAAATAAATACTAGGGGTAAGAAGGAAGGTGTGAAAGAAAACCGTATGTCAAAAAGAGCATTTTTCGATTTATTAAAAATGTTCGAGTCAAGGTTAAACGCGAACGAACCCCTAAAAGACGACTCTTTTATAACTTTGGTAAGACGCTTAGAAAACGGGCGATAAAACTCGGAGTAAAATATTGGTTCGTAACGATCAACCTTAGAACTCATATGACTTAAGTATGTCCCAAGTATAAGTGCAGTGACATGTCGTATTAACGAACGAATGTCGGGTCGGATCAGTGATAATAAGTAATCCACTAAAAGGGGTATAACGAGATGACTCGAGAACGTGTTTCGATTTAAGTATAACTTAACTTTTAATATGTTAAGTGATTAATCCCGAATGCCTTGGCTATTTATAGATCACCAAGCTGAACCGGGACCCGCTACCACTACCCCTTACCGTACTCGACTACCAGGCAAGTTTCAATTCCCTCCTTTTAGGCTGTTGTTGTGATTGAATAAATATATATATATGATTGCTGATATACATATGCCATTGCATGCATGCCTACTTTCAAGTTGAATTGATATACTTGTTCCCTAAATGTTATTGTTGGCTTATAAGCTAGATAGTTATATATCAGTTATAAGACGGTTATTGTAAGACCCTCATAGAAGGGCGTATACCTCTCATTAATCAAATATAGACCGGGAGTCAATATTCCTTGATATATCGAGATTACCTCGGAGGAAAATATTTAGGTAAATATTTTCTATTATTTGGGCGACGAATATTATTTGAATATTCGTTCGAGACTAATTATTTTAACGATCCTTACTTCGAATAATTATTTGAACGTAACTATTCATCGAATAATATTTCTCAATATTCATTCAGAGTCGAATTGATTATCGACTATTACTTCAAATATTCTTTTAAAGATGAGACTATTAAATAAATATTATTTGGATATTCCTTTAGAATATTATTTTATTAAATAAATATTACTTTTGAATATTCATTTAAGATATTAAATACTTGATGAATATTATTTTAATATTCATCTGAAGCTTGAATTAATTATCGAATATTATCTCGGATATTCCTTAAGGCTTGGATTACTAAATGAATATTACTTGATATTCATTTAGGATATTATTCATTAAATGAATATCACTTTTGAATATTCATTTAAATTCCTAATTAATTATGAATATTACCTTAAATAATCTTTTCAGGTCTTAATAATTAATGAATATTGTTTTGAATATTCATTTAAATATTTATTTATTCAATAAATATTCCTCTGATATTTCTTCAGGGATTATTTTGAGAAATACTCTGATTAAAGATATTCTTTCATATTCCCAAATATTCTTTAAATATTTTAACTCAATAAATATTCTCTGAATATTTATTCCATACTTAGAATAATCTCGATAAGGTTATCTTCTTCGATTATTACAGAAAATATTTCGAAGTCATATTATTATTAATCTTATATCAAGAAAGGTTCTCAGACATTATTCTTCTTTGAGTCTATCTCCTTAATAATAAGGGAACCTTACTTGGAAAATGTTATTTATCTTGTCGACTTCCCGGTCATAAAGTATTCCCTTCACCCGCAACTCGGGTGCTGTTGACTTATTAAGTCATTGCTTACCTTCTCATCTTTCGAGGGGTAAGATTACTGGAACAAGTTGATATCCGTTACCAAGTAATAGCTTGGGAGATATTTGTAAATTTTCCTTTCCAACTAGATACGACTACTTTGTGGAGTCTTATCAACAAGTATTATACTTGGGGAAAGGGGGACGAACGTTACATTCAGAATCATGAATTCTATTTGAACTAGGAGTCGTGTAAGAGGCCGAGTAGCGCCGGTCCATCCCCTTGGCCCAACCGTTGGCCGGGGAGAGCTAGTAAGGCGGTATACAAGTAAAGCCGTCAGTTCTTCCTTCTACCGGTAGTAAATCTAAATTGAGCTGTACGATCTCGACTGATCATCAAGATTGGAACAGCGGGCGCGGTGAATACTCCATCATTGGTTCATCATCCAAATTTATTTATTTCCTGCAACATGATTACTGTTGGCAGAGTTGGAAAAATGTCATAACTGGAATTGCAACCTTTTCTTGCAAGTTCCTCTTCTTAATAACAATAAGAATATCTCGCTTACTTTGATGTAGCAGATATTTCTTCAAACAAATACTTTCAGTTACCTTGTAACTTCATCGTTCATAATATACTGGCATCATTTTCGTAAATGCATGGCATATGGTTTAAAAGATAGCTTTGAACTGTTTCAAATTATCGTTCAGTTATATATTTGTTGGTGGGCTTTCGCTCACCCTTGCTTTGTTTATATTATGTCACAACAACAGCTAGGACAGATGGCTCGCGTCAGGCGCACTCGGCGCAAGCAGGTTACCCGACCCACCGGACTACCCGCTGAGATGCTGGCCGTCATTGCTGAGGTAGCATAGTTAGACAGCTTTTGTTTCCTGTTTAACTATATGTATAATTAATGTAATCAACGGCAAAACTTTTAAACCTATGATGTTATCCTTTTGGGATTGTAATAACTTTTATTCGTAAACCCTTTAATGTAAGACTTATTTCAATTTCATCTCTGGGACTATAACTGTTGTGTGTGTGAGTGGTAATTATTGTGGGGTCACAGCATGTGATTTATTTATTGTGGACTCAAGTCAAGTATTATGAATGGATGTAAGACCGTAACCACCAGATCCCTGACCCCGGATCTGGGGGTGTTACAGAGATGGTATCAGAGCGAGAGTTATATATCCCAAGAGATGATACGACGTTATATAATAATAAATTCAATAATATAATAAGAACCCTTGCCAGGTTCACCTAAAACCCTTACGGGAACTTTTTAAGTATCATGATAGTAACATAGTACGTCTTGTGTAGGCAAGCGACTTGTCGGCCCAGGAGGCAGCTGCGAGACAGCATGATGAGGACATGTTCCGGACTAGGGACCCATACTATGAGCACTTGCCTGAGGAGGATACTGAGCCTGAGGAGGCAGACGCTGAGGAGGTCCAGGTTGATGCTGATACTGATGTGATCGAGTCTGAGGAGGAGGACCCTGAGGAGGTCCAGGATGATGCTGACACAGATGTTGTTGAGACTGAGGGGGAGGAGGACCCGGAGGGGATCCAGACAGGACAGGATGCTGAGTTAGTGGTTGAGGATGATGATTATTGGATTGTGACTGAGATAAGGACTATGGGAGATGACACTGACATGACCACGGATCAGGTGGTGCCGGTATATGAGGGTGTTGAGGGAGATATAGATGAGCCAGTAGTTGGTGCTGTAGGGAGTTCTGGACTTTTTGTGCCACTCCTCCCTGTTGAGAGAGCCCCTACCCCACCACCACTACCTGTGAGCCCGTACCCCGACGAGTTTGAGGAGCTTACCCCAGAGCCCCAGCAGACAGAGACTGCCGCTCCAGCTGAGCCATCCACCCCACCTCATGCCCCGATAGGAGGAGTCCCAGTATGTGTTCACAACTTGATTGTGAACGGGCTTTATAGAGAGTTGTCTGTGGCAGATGCCAGGTTGGCAGAGTCTAGGAGTGAGTTAGCAGCAGAGAGAGCCGCCCGGATGAGGGTGCAGGGCAGGAGGACTATCAGTGACAGAGTTGGGTATAGGGCTGTGACCCGCATCGAGCTGAGGGCTCGGGTGAGGGTGCGATAGTTGCCTACTGATGGGCATGGTAGGGTAGACAGAGCAGAGGCTGAGGAGGTTTTCCGCATCGCCATGGGGAGGGTTCGGAGGATGTTTCGTCATGGCGGCTGATTTCAGATGTAGTGATGCAGTGGTCTAGTTGTCTAGTCATGTACGGACATAGTAGTGCCGGCTTTTGTAGGGATGGTTTTCTTGTACTTGTTTTCCCTTTTTGCAGACTAGACAGATAGACAGCATATTTCACTTTTGACTCGTTGTTGTTGTTAGGATGGCTGTACTTTAAACTATCGTTGTAACTCGGATGTTGTACCTTTTCGGTACCTGGTATATATTTGTTTCCATTTCAGTCATTACAATTTTGTTGGGATGTGATCACGAGTTTATTAGCATATGTATTACTTTTCGATTAAGTTGCCATGAGATATAAAACTGTGGGATTTTAAACCCAAATTTATTTATTTCCTGCAACATGATTACTGTTGGCAGAGTTGGAAAAATGTCATAACTGGAATTGCAACCTTTTCTTGCAAGTTCCTCTTCTTAATAACAATAAGAATATCTCGCTTACTTTGATGTAGCAGATATTTCTTCAAACAAATACTTTCAGTTACCTTGTAACTTCATCGTTCATAATATACTGGCATCATTTTCGTAAATGCATGGCATATGGTTTAAAAGATAGCTTTGAACTGTTTCAAATTATCGTTCAGTTATATATTTGTTGGTGGGCTTTCGTTCACCCTTGCTTTGTTTATATTATGTCACAACAACAGCTAGGACAGATGGCTCGCGTCAGGCGCACTCGGCGCAAGCAGGTTACCCGACCCACCGGACTACCCGCTGAGATGCTGGCCGCCATTGCTGAGGTAGCATAGTTAGACAGCTTTTGTTTCCTGTTTAACTATATGTATAATTAATGTAATCAACGGCAAAACTTTTAAACCTATGATGTTATCCTTTTGGGATTGTAATAACTTTTATTCGTAAACCCTTTAATGTAAGACTTATTTCAATTTCATCTCTGGGACTATAACTGTTGTGTGTGTGAGTGGTAATTATTGTGGGGTCACAGCATGTGATTTATTTATTGTGGACTCAAGTCAAGTATTATGAATGGATGTAAGACCGTAACCACCAGATCCCTGACCCCGGATCTGGGGGTGTTACACACCCTCTCCATCTCCCTCGCCTTCTCTCTCTCTCTCTCTCTCACCTTATCTCTCCCTCTCTCCGCCTCCTGCCTCATTTCCGGTCACGCCACCATCGCCGATTGATAAGTGCATATTTTTGCATATTTTATTTACCTATTTATTGCTTGAACTCGTGTTTTAATAATTTATTTTGTTGCATTTCAGGTAAATCGTAAATAAATAAAGAAATGACAAAATAAATAAATAAAGTGCAAGGAAGGGAAAAAGGAGGAAGAAAAAGGACTAAAAATAAAAGAAGGAAAAGAATTAGGAGCTTGGAGCAAAAGGAATATTTCAAGACAAGTGGAAGGTGGAGATCATCCCAACACATTAGAAAAGTGTACGGCCAAGATCAACTCTTCAAAGCTTAAGGGGGAAGGAAACAAATAGATGGCTAGGATTTCACCACCACACAACCCAAATGTATGGTGGGGATTTACCCAACACCCCCCTTAACCCTAATTCCTATCCTATAAATACCCCCTCACCCCCCTTGTATTGAGTAACTTAGATTTTAGGGTAGTTTTATTTTCTTGTATTTCTTTTCTTAGTTTTAAATCTTGTAAACTCTCTATTATAATTAATAGTTGCCTTGTTTCGCTATTTTCGTAAATCCCGTTGCTGACCACTTGGGGTTGAAAATAACGAAACTTTATTTTCTTGCTCGTAATTCTAATTCGTAATAATGCCCCTTTAAAAATCAATTTTATAGCGGGCCATTTAATTTCAAAACATCATTTTAGTTTATTTTTAATCTCGTAGTTTATTTCTTAATTTTCGTATTTAGTTGTCTAAAAAAAAATAGTTTTATAAAATTTCAGTTCGAATTTTTCAGTTTTTATTGCTCTATTCTCTTCACCGTTTTGTTTTTGGCCCCAAATTATAAAACCCAGTTCTTGTTTACAACCTCAAAAATCAAGCTACATCTTTTTCTTCAACATCATTTCCTTTCTTCTCTCCCATCGATTTCCCAGATTCCCTCATTCCTCTCTCTCTCTCTCTCTCTCTCTCTCTCTCTCTCTCTCTCTCTCTCTCTCTCTCCCCCTCTTTCTTTCAACACGAGAATCACAAAACTCCCCTCCCTGTTGCTCGAATTCTTTCCCTTCGAGTCTCTCTCCTTCTCCCCTTTCTCATGTTTAAATCGAAACTCACACACATCACACATTAATACCAGACCCTTCCCCCCATTTCTTTCCCTTATTTTAGCTTTTTTTTTATTTTTTATTTTATTCGCTATTTGTTTTTAGTGATTCGTAGTTTCTTTTCCCCTTTTTGTCTCGGTTTTCTGTTCTTAGGTTCTAGAATCGCTGGTTTGGAATCGTTGGTTTGGAATTGTGTATCCTGTTTCGTTGAAGTTTTTGTCAAATAAAAAAACTGATGCCGCGAATTCTGAGTTTCTTTTCGAGTTTTCCTGCGTCCTGTTTTGCGAGTTTGAAGTCGATGCTGTTTTGTTTCAAGATTTTTGTATTGCGGTTTTCTAGATAATCGAATTGTGATTGTCGAATTGTGATTTTGTAGATTTTGTGATGCTGTTTTGTTTGAGAATGGTCCGACACCCCTGTTTTTGTCCTTGTTTTTTTTAACGAATCCGTGTATTGTGTTCATTTGCTGTCTGAGTTCTGATTTCGTTTAGTGTTGGTTTTAAGTGTGTTTGTGTTTTTAAGTGTATTGTGTTTGTGTTTGAGATAGACGAGCTGGGTTTTTCGAATTGTTACCTGCATTTACTGATTTTGTGTCAATTGTCTAAGTCGAGTCTCGTTTAGTAAATTTGTTATAGGTGTTTTATTTTGTGATAAATGGCTGTTTTGTGATTGGTTTGTGCTGAGTTTCTGCCGAGTTTGGTTGTCTTGTTTCGTTGTTTGGATGTCTGAGTTGATTTCACGATGTTTTGTTTGTGTCGCTGAGTTCAATACGAGTCCTTTAATTTTGCTGGTGTCGTAGTAGTCATCTTGTTATTCTTGTCTGCGGTTTCCGTTTCGCTGAATTGCTGTAGTCCGAGTGCTGAGGTCTGTTTGCTGTTAATCTTTTTTTTAGTGTGAAATTGTTTTGGTTTTGGTTTTGTTAGTTTGTTAAATTGTTTAGTTTGTTAGTGTGAAATTGTTTTGTTTTGTTAAATTTTAATAGTGTAATTCCAAAATTAATTTTAATTTAAAATTAGAATAAAATTAATTGTCTTTGAAATTAGGTTAAAAACTCTTTTAGCAATTAATTAATAAAAAATTAAAATCCAACCTTTTCAAAATTATTCTAATTCGCCTAAATTAAAACTTAAGGATTGCGAAATAAATTAGTCCCTGTGGAACGAATCATAAATTTTACAACGAAACGAATTGTGCGCTTGCGATTCAAATGTTTTAATTATTTTTAGCACAACAAGTTTTTGGCGCCGCTGCCGGGGACTAATTATTATTCGCGCCTTAATTTTTAATTTTTCGAGTTAGTTTTATTTCTTGTCTTATTTTTTATTTCGTTCTTTTTAGGAAAGCTTGAGATTTCGGAACTCTTCTCAACGAAGCGTGGAAAAATTGGAATTTATGGAAAGCAAGCTTCGGTAACCGTATCTCACTCTTTTCGCTTTTTTTTTAAAAAATACAAAAAAAAAATTAAAAATTTCAAAAATCACAAAAAAATTGAAAAATCAAAAATCCAAAAAAAATTAGTTGTAAATACATAATTGTTGCATCATGCATTCATCACGTAGGTGCACATCATGCTAGATTTTATTTTTTGTTTTTAAATTTTTCGTACCTATAATTGTGGTGATCGCTGGAGGACCCTAATGTACGTTAAATTTCTTTCTTTCTTTAGATTAAATCACGTAGTGTAAGCATCCATATTTGTTTATAATTTTTGTATATATCATTGTTTGTTGCATCATTTTGTAAATAAATCTTAAGGGCAATTCCTCTACAAGATAAGGGGAGGGATTTCATCACTCTTTCCTTAGCCCAAAAACAATTTAATCCCTCATTTTGCATACCTTGCCTTTAATAAAATTAATTAGACGTTTGCCCCTAGGAATCTCGCGCTCAATTAGGAAGGTGCTTAAGAAACGAAGTAATCTTTAATTATTCTTACTTTTTGGTGTCTAGGAAAGCGAAAGCTGACCTGGCCAATTAAGGTTTGGTGTCTAGGCTGGTGCTTAGCCTCTTGGCAATGCTTGCACCTACCTGGCCAAGCCGGTTCGAATAATTATTGATTTACCTAGTTTTTGGTAGCCCTTACAGTTAAAGGCAAGGTCTAGTTATTTTATTGGGGAACCCTAGGTTTAGAATTTTTCTTTTAATTTTAGACCCCTTTCTTTTTGTGTGTTTATTTTATCGCACTTATTTGCTACGTGTTTCCTTACATGGTTTATGCGAACTATTTGGATTAGGGATAATTCTTCTAGACTAGTGAGATCATTTGAGATTTCTTCATCGTCTAATTCCGAGTCTTTAGTTTATTCCGAACCCGTAGTAAACATGGCCATGTCTCTTAGGGACCGTTGCTATCCTACTCGTTCCGCCCAACCTTCGTGTATCACCCTTCCGCCCGTTAATGTTAATAATTTTGAAATTAAAGCTCACCACATCAGTATGTTACCTAAATTTAACGGGAGCGAGGGTGAGGACCCGTATCTCTTTCTTCATGAATTTGAGGAGGTTTGTGCCTTACAAAAGCTCCAACAATTAACCGAGGACTCGATTAGGCTTAGACTCATTAATTTTGCGCTTAAAGAAAATGCTAAGAAATGGTTGTATAGCCTACCGGTTAATTCTATTTCCACGTGGGAGGGATTTGTGGTAATTTTTCTTAAAAAATATTTTCCAAACCATAAGACTACAAGAATTACAAACGAGATAAATCAATTTCATCAAAAGGAAAATGAGTCTTTTTGGAAATATTTTGATCGTTTAAAAAATCTTTTATCACAATGCCCCCACCACAGAATAGAAAAATGGAGGCTTTGTAAGATCATTTATGAGGCCTTAGATGGACCAACAACCGCGTTGTTGGAATCTATGTGCCAAGGAAAATTCATGGAAAAGATAAAGACGAGGGTTGGAATTTTTTGAAGAATTAGCCGAGAAGACCATGTTGTGGGAGTCTACTAGGGAACCTAACAAGTCTAATGAGTCGTCTAGTTCATCTAAGGGTTTGCATTCGATTGGGAGTTCGATTGCAATTGATGCCAAATTATCCACTCTAACTAGGAGACTCGAAGCCCTAGAAACTAGTAAGGCCCCCTCAAATGTGTCTATGTGCCCTAATTTCAATCAAGGTTTTTCGGACTATCCCGCTTTTGATCAAGTTAACGCGGTGTCTCAACCACCCACTAGGAACGATCCGTTTGCTCCTACTTACAATCCCTGGTGGAGGAATTACCCGAATTTCTCGTGGAACCAAGGGCCAAATTACCAAAATCCGCCTTTTTTTCAACCTCCTTTTCAAAATGCTCCATCTTTTCAAAGGCCTAATCAAAATTCTTTCTCGACTCCAAATCAAGGTCCCTTTCCAAACCCTACTCAAAATCTCGGTCCTTATCCGACTCAACTTTCTTATTCAAATCAAGCACCCGCCCACCCACCCGGCTTTAATGAGTCGGATAAGAGAATTACTTCTTTGGAAAAGACTCTTGATGCGCTTTTGAAATCAACAACTAATTTGGCTCAATCTCAACAAACTTTCATGCAAACCATGACTCAAGATAGGCAAATTTTAAATGCTAGTACTCAAGCCTTATCTAAGCTAGAGGTCCAAGTGAGTCAATTAGCCAACGCCATGTGTGAGCGAGAGAAGAATAAGTTCCCGAGTCAACCAGAGGTCAACCCTAAATTCCCTCTCAACCAAAGACCTCACGAAAATGTTAATGCTATCATCTCTCTTAGGTCGGGAAACCAAGTTAATAATCAAGTAGGTGTCGAGTCTTCCAAGGAAGAAGAAGAAGAAGAAGAAGAAGAAGAGTCAAATGTTGAACCGAACCCTACACTTGATCAGTCAAACCTTACTCCAACTTCTGAACCTCCCGAGTCATCAAATTCTTCTCTTAAATCATCCTCACCACCTAACAAATCTTCGAATATCGTTCCACTTTCCACTTCTCTTCCCGATGTGTCTAACGAACGAGTCTTTAAGCCTAAAGCTCCTTATCCTCAACGACTCATCCCAAACAAACAATCACCTCAAATCGAAAAGATTTTGGAAGTTTTCAAACAAGTCGAGATCAACATTCCTCTTTTAGATGCCATTCAACAAATTCCCTCTTATGCTAAGTGTCTAAAAGATTTGTGTACTCATAAACGTTCCACTCATGTCCCTAAGAAAGCCTTTTTGACTTCTCATGTTAGTTCAATTCTTTCAAATCAAATTCCCGTGAAATATAAGGACCCCGGTTGTCCTACAATTTCATGTGTCATAGGCAATACCTTTGTGGACAAGGCGTTACTTGACTTAGGCGCTAGTGTGAACTTGCTTCCATTTTCAGTCTACCAAGCCCTAGGTTTAGGCGAACTTCAAAAGACGAGCATGACAATTCAATTAGCTGATCTTTCTGTCAAAATGCCTAAGGGAATAATTGAGGATGTACTAATTAAGGTTGGTGAAATCATCTTTCCGGTTGACTTTGTTGTCCTCGAGACTCAACCCGTCACGAATCCTAAGAACCAAATCCCGATCATTCTTGGACGACATTTTCTTGCTACATCCAATGCCTTGATTAATTGTAGGGATGGTTCGATGAAACTCACTTTTGGTAATATGACAATTAACCTTAACATATTTAATGTCGGAAAAGAACCCAATGAGCTTTACGAGCAAACAATAGCGGTTAATCTTGTTGATAACATTGTTAATTGGTCAAACCTTGAGGATAGTGAGATTGAGTCTCTTCTCAATGAGGATTTCAAAGTCAACCATGAGTGTAACCGAGAGTATGTTGATTCGTTAAGGGACATGACTTCGGACGAGATGTTGAGGGAGTTGGATGACATTTGTTCCCCGTGGGAGACCAAACCCGAGGATGCTATTGTTGAACCCATTGTCAAAACTTCCGTTGGTGAACCACCTACATTCGGTGAGTTCTTAGGGGATTTGTTAGAAATTCGTTCCAAGTATGAGATTCCACCCGAGGTTGTTAGTGGTGAGCCCGTTCTTAACACTTCCGTTCTTAAGAGTCCCGTGGGTACACCACCCGCATTTGCCTTAACTCTTTATCTTCCCGAATTTGATCAACAGCCGTTAGGGAAAGAGGAACCCTGGTCTCATGTTATTCCTAGTGATTCGAACCCTAACCAGACTTTCATTATCTCTAATTTGCTTAAACAAAATAAAGAAGCCTTAAGTTGGTTTAGGGAGAACCTTAGTGACAATTGCTCTTTAGGGTTGAATGATTCGATGTTAATTGAGAAAATCTTTGTTCATAAAAATTTTCATAAATTCCTTGATATTTTCTCAAAGTTGCACCCTAATTTTCCTACCGGCATCGGCTAATTCGTTTTTATTCTTTTGCCTCCCCTCGTGTAAGATAGGTATGAGGGAGGAGTGTGTGCGTGTGTGAGTTGTTTTCTCTTGTAATTTCTAGTAGTTTTCATTCTCCGTCATCCCATATCAGGTATTTCCTCAACTTTTTCCTTTTTCATTTCTTTATCCTTTCTCATTTCTCTTTTCTTTTGCATTTGCATACATTGAGGACAATGCATGGTTTAGGTATGGGGGAGGGTTTTTAGTGTAAATATAAAAATCAGAAAATCCAAAAAATTAAAAAAATCAAAAAAATCAAAAAGAGTTCTTTTTGTATTCTAGTCTTGTTAATTGATTGCTAGTTGCTTGATGCACCCTTGCATGCTATGATAATCTTATGATCCATTAGCTTTTGTTTGAGAAGTGATTTGCTAAAGTTCTTGTTCACACACTTACACTAGCAAGGTGAAGCTAGTAGACTTATTTGAATTGTGCATGAAATTAGAAGGACATGATTAGGTGTAAGTTGATTTGGTCTTCATGCTTTGAGTACAAGTAGGTGCATTGAGGATACCTTTACTTGAGATTGATTATGTTTTACTACACCAAGTGAGATTTTGAGCCTATATGCACATCTTTTGCATTTATATTCTTTTGCTTGAGTGTCCACTTGTCATTTGCATTGCTAGCACTTGTTTGAGTTCCTTCTTGAAATACATGACATTAATTGATGATAAAATGATAAAGGCACTTAGGAATAACCTATATTTCCAAATTATCCACACCATTCTTATATGATCAATTAGTTAACCCTTTGAGCCTAATCATTTTCTTTCAGTGACACACCACATTACTCGCCTAAGACCTTCTTCTTGTTTAGCCTTACGTATTCTTGATCCCATTTTGTCAAAGGCTAGTAGGAACTTAAGGGAGCAATAAGGTGTGTGAAATAGGGTTTACTTTGTTCATAACTTTTGAGAAAATATTTGTTGTTACCTTGATAGTCGATTTTCAAAATTAAATCTAAGTGAGGATTATTGTTACATTTATTTTAGCTCTCATAAAAAAAATGAAAAAAAAAATGAAAAAAAAGAAAAAAAAGAAAAAAAAATGAAAAAATGAAAAAAAATATTCATATGAAAGCATACTTATGTTTTTTGTAATCCTCCTTCATTCGATTAGTCAAGTCTTTTTGTTGAAAAATGAAAATAAATTGTGTGGGGAGGAAGTTTGGTGTTGTGCATGATATTCATGGTGACTACTAGCTTTTGACACTTCACATAATTTTGGCCTTTCTTGACATACCTTGTCCCTAGCCCCATTACAACCCTAATAAAGACCTTTTGATTGTCATTATTAATGTATATTGTGGTTTAAGTTGGGATGATACCAAGTGTCAAGCATGCATTTGATTTTGTTGAAATTGAGTGATACACTTACCCTTGTTCTTGAGTGAATATTCTTTTGTGAGTGAAAGGTGAGGTATTGCTTATTTGTTTTTTGCATAAGAGATCTCAAGTTTTGACTCTGAGGTGTGCCCTTGTAGACTTAGCATGGTTACCAATAATTTTTGCACTTGACATGAACTTATAATCACTCTTGCATGGTTCTTTAAGTAGACTATGTGAATCCTTGCATTTCCCACACCAAGACTTTGCAAATTCATTTTGATTTCTTAAGTTGATTTATCATGAGAGGACATGTATGTGTGGTGTGCATTGCCATGTGATCTTTTATACAAGCTAGATGGATTTTGTGGGTACATTCACTATAGGCCCTCACGAGACCTCACTCGTCCACTAGGGCTGCCTAGGGGTTTAAAGGGCTTGTTGCATATGCCAAATGCAACTGTCACACCTATGAAAAGGAGTATAGGACTTTTATCTAGATTTTCTTTTTGTTTTTACTCGAGGACGAGCAAAAGATAGGTATGGGGGCATTTGATAAGTGCATATTTTTGAATATTTTCTTTACCTATTTATTGCTTGAACTCGTGTTTTAATAATTTATTTTGTTGCATTTCAGGTGAATCGTAAATAAATAAAGAAATGACAAAATAAATAAATAAAGTGCAAGGAAGGGAAAAAGGAGGAAGAAAAAGGACCAAAAATAAAAGAAGGAAAAGAATTAGGAGCTTGGAGCAAAAGGAATATTTCAAGACAAGTGGAAGGTGGAGATCATCCCAACACATTAGAAAAGTGTATGACCAAGATCAACTCTTCAAAGCTTAAGGGGGAAGGAAACAAATAGATGGCTAGGATTTCACCACCACACAACCCAAATGTATGGTGGGGATTTACCCAACACCCCCCTTAACCCTAATTCCTATCCTATAAATACCCCCTCACCCCCCCTTGTATTGAGTAACTTAGATTTTAGGGTAGTTTTATTTTCTTGTATTTCTTTTCTTAGTTTTAAATCTTGTAAACCCTCTATTATAATTAATGCAATTTTTATTTTCTTTACTTCTTGTCTTGCTCTTTCGTTATTGTTGCCTTGTTTCGTTATTTTCGTAAATCCCGTTGCTAACCACTTGGGGTTGAAAATAACGAAACTTTATTTTCTTGCTCGTAATTTTAATTCGTAATAAAGCCCCTTTAAAAATCAATTTTATAGCGGGCCATTTAATTTCAAAACATTATTTTAGTTTATTTTTAATCTCGTAGTTTATTTCTTAATTTTCGTATTTAGTTGTCTAAAAAAAATAGTTTTATAAAATTTCAGTTCGAATTTTTCAGTTTTTATTGCTCTATTCTCTTCACTGTTTTGTTTTTGGTCCCAAATTATAAAACCCAGTTCTTGTTTACAACCTCAAAAATCAAGCTACATCTTTTTCTTCAACATCATTTCCCTTCTTCTCTTCCATCGATTTCCCAGATTCCCTCCTTCCTCTCTCTCTCTCTCTCTCTCTCTCTCTCTCTCTCTCTCTCTCTCCCTCTTTCTTTCAACATGAGAATCACAAAACTCCCCTCCCTCTTGCTCGAATTCTTTCCCTTCGAGTCTCTCTCCTTCTCCTTCTCCCCTTTCTCATGTTTAAATCGAAACTCACACACATCACACATTAATACCAGACCCTTCCCCCCATTTCTTTCCCTTATTTTAGCTTTTTTTTTATTCGCTGTTTGTTTTTAGTGATTCGTAATTTCTTTTCCTCTTTTTGTCTCGGTTTTCTGTTCTTAGGTTCTAGAATCGCTGGTTTGGAATTGTGTATCCTGTTTCGTTGAAGTTTTTGTCAAATAAAAAAACTGATGCCGCGAATTCTGAGTTTCTTTTCGAGTTTTCCTGCGTCCTGTTTTGCGAGTTTGAAGTCGATGCTGTTTTGTTTCAAGATTTTTGTATTGCGGTTTTCTAGATAATCGAATTGTGATTGTCGAATTGTGATTTTGTAGATTTTGTGATGCTGTTTTGTTTGAGAATGGTCCGACACCCCTGTTTTTGTCCTTGTTTTTTTTAACGAATCCGTGTATTGTGTTCATTTGCTGTCTGAGTTCTGATTTCGTTTAGTGTTGGTTTTAAGTGTGTTTGTGTTTTTAAGTGTATTGTGTTTGTGTTTGAGATAGACGAGCTGGGTTTTTCGAATTGTTACCTGCATTTACTGATTTTGTGTCAATTGTCTAAGTCGAGTCTCGTTTAGTAAATTTGTTATAGGTGTTTTATTTTGTGATAAATGGCTGTTTTGTGATTGGTTTGTGCTGAGTTTCTGCCGAGTTTGGTTGTCTTGTTTCGTTGTTTGGATGTCTGAGTTGATTTCACGATGTTTTGTTTGTGTCGCTGAGTTCAATACGAGTCCTTTAATTTTGCTGGTGTCGTAGTAGTCATCTTGTTATTCTTGTCTGCGGTTTCCGTTTCGCTGAATTGCTGTAGTCCGAGTGCTGAGGTCTGTTTGCTGTTAATCTTTTTTTTAGTGTGAAATTGTTTTGGTTTTGGTTTTGTTAGTTTGTTAAATTGTTTAGTTTGTTAGTGTGAAATTGTTTTGTTTTGTTAAATTTTAATAGTGTAATTCCAAAATTAATTTTAATTTAAAATTAGAATAAAATTAATTGTCTTTGAAATTAGGTTAAAAACTCTTTTAGCAATTAATTAATAAAAAATTAAAATCCAACCTTTTCAAAATTATTCTAATTCGCCTAAATTAAAACTTAAGGATTGCGAAATAAATTAGTCCCTGTGGAACGAATCATAAATTTTACAACGAAACGAATTGTGCGCTTGCGATTCAAATGTTTTAATTATTTTTAACACAACAAGTTTTTGGCGCCGCTGCCGGGGACTAATTATTATTCGCGCCTTAATTTTTAATTTTTCGAGTTAGTTTTATTTCTTGTCTTATTTTTTATTTCGTTCTTTTTAGGAAAGCTTGAGATTTCGGAACTCTTCTCAACGAAGCATGGAAAAATTGGAATTTATGGAAAGCAAGCTTCGGTAACCGTATCTCACTCTTTTCGCTTTTTTTTTAAAAATACAAAAAAAAATTAAAAATTTCAAAAATCACAAAAAAATTGAAAAATCAAAAATCCAAAAAAAATTAGTTGTAAATACATAATTGTTGCATCATGCATTCATCACGTAGGTGCACATCATTCTAGATTTTATTTTTTGTTTTTAAATTTTTCGTACCTATAATTGTGGTGATCGCTGGAGGACCCTAATGTACGTTAAATTTCTTTCTTTCTTTAGATTAAATCACGTAGTGTAAGCATCCATATTTGTTTATAATTTTTGTATATATCATTGTTTGTTGCATCATTTTGTAAATAAATCTTAAGGGCAATTCCTCTACAAGATAAGGGGAGGGATTTCATCACTCTTTCCTTAGCCCAAAAACAATTTAATCCCTCATTTTGCATACCTTGCCTTTAATAAAATTAATTAGACGTTTGCCCCTAGGAATCTCGCGCTCAATTAGGAAGGTGCTTAAGAAACGAAGTAATCTTTAATTATTCTTACTTTTTGGTGTCTAGGAAAGCGAAAGCTGACCTGGCCAATTAAGGTTTGGTGTCTAGGCTGGTGTTTAGCCTCTTGGCAATGCTTGCACCTACCTGGCCAAGCCGGTTCGAATAATTATTGATTTACCTAGTTTTTGGTAGCCCTTACAGTTAGGAGCAAGGTCTAGTTATTTTATTGGGGAACCCTAGGTTTAGAATTTTTCTTTTAATTTTAGACCCCTTTCTTTTTGTGTGTTTATTTTATCGCACTTATTTGCGATACCTGCTTTGGAATACGATAATCATATCTTCTTAGAATACTGCAGGTATCTCTGAAATACTGCAGTTTCTCTTAAGCAAATAAGATACATGCTTAAAATATTGTGTGTTTGACCTCGCACTTATTTTAGAGTTAAGAAACTGTTTGAGATCAGAGATACCTGCAGTATCTTCTCCAGTGATAATCATATCGTCAACATAGAGGAGGAGAAGAACAATTCCTCGATCGGTCCGTTGAATGAAGAGAGCATGATCATATGGACTAGAAGAAAATCCTAGCTCACTAATGACTTTGTTAAATTTCTCGAACCAAGCTCGAGGTGCTTGTTTTAGGCCATAAAGTTCCTTGTTAAGCTTGAGCACTTGACCTGGAGAGAGATCAAAACTGGGAGGAGGTTTGAGATAAACTTCTTCATCTAAGTCGCCATTAAGGAAAGCATTTTTGACATCCATTTGCCACATATCCCACTGTTTTGATACTCCAACAGTGAGTAAACTTCGAACCGATGTAAGACAAGCAACTGGTGCAAAAGTTTTCTCATAATCAATGCCATATTCATAGGTAAAGCCTCTAGAAACTAGACAAGCTTTATATCTCTAAATAGAGCCATCAGCATTTGTCTTAATTTTATAGATCCATCGACAACCCACAGCTGTTTTGCCAGGAGGCAAGGTAACCACATTCCAAGTGTGATTTTTGTCTAATGCCTGAAGTTCTTCTGTCATAGCCTCCTGCCAAAAAGGGTTAACACTTGCCTCTCTATATGTTTGAGGCTCGTGCAATGATTCTATAGCAGAATATACATGATAATCAGTAAGACGAACATAAGGTTTTCTTACTCGAGTAGATCGATGAGCATGCTCATCTGAAGAGGATGGTAAAATGGGAGGCTCGGTACTGGAATCCTCAAACTGTCCTGCTGTAGGGATAGTAGTAGATGGAGATGGTTGTGTGTGCTCAACTGAAGGATCTACTGAATGTATATCAGAAGAAGATATTGGTGATTCTACATATTAATCACTGGGATGTAGATCAATAAAAGGATCTGTAAAGTGAGAAATGCTAGTAGAGGTGTCAATGTGAAATTCTAACATAGATGAGAACATTTTATGCTCCCAAAAAGTGACATTACGAGAGACACGAAGACTTGTGAAATAGGATCCCAATATCAGTATCCTTTCTGACCACTACCATAGCCAATAAAACAACAAAGACGAGCACGTGGTTCAAGTTTTGTCCTCTCATTTGGAGGAAGAAGAACAAAACAAGTAGAACCAAAAACCTTAAGAGAATCATATGATGGAGGTTCTTCATATAATTTTTTATAAGGGGAAACATTATTAATAACAGGAGAAGGAATCATGTTTATGGTGTGAACATCAGTGAGTGCAGCTTCCCCCAGAAGTATTCTGGACAAGAAGAAGAAATGAGAAGGGCTCGAATGGTGTCAAGAATGTGTCTATGTTTACGTTCAGCCCGACCATTTTGTTGAGATGTGTAAGGGCAAGAACTCTGTGCAAGGGTACCATAGAAGCTAAAAAATTTGTAAGATCAGATTCTTTATATTATTTGACATTGTCGACACGAAAGAGTTTGATTTTTTTTAAACTGAGTGTGAATCATTGTGGCAAAATTTTTGTAAGTTTCTTCTAATTCTGAACGATGTTTCAGGATATACATCCAAGTGAAACGAGAAAAATCATCAACAAATATCACATAATATCTCGATCCCCCCATAGTGGGGGTTGAAGATGGACCCCAAATATCAGAATGAATAAGATCAAAAATAGAAGATGATGTTTCATAATGAATAGGAAAAGGAAGTACATGTTGTTTTGCTAGTTTACATGACACACATTCAATTTTGTCTTCACTTACTCTCCCTAAGAGACCCTTAGAAACAAGATTATGCAAATGAGTGGAAGATGGATGGCCTAACCGAGAGTGCCAGGTACTAGATGAAATCGCACAAGCTAGATGAGATGATGATTTTGGTGTAGGTAGATGAAGAGAATTGAGCTCAAACAACTTTCCACATCTACGTCCTGTCCCAAGTGTTTGATTTGTTTGAGGATCCTGTACCTGACAACCAAAAGGGGCAAAAATAACATCAAGACCAAGATCACAAATTTGGCCAATAGAGATTAAATTAAGTGAAAGATTTGGAACAAAAAATGTGTCAGGGAAGGAAAGATCTTCAGTAGATACATTTCCGATGTGTGACATATTCAAGCTAGAACCATCTGCTGTTTGAATGGTTTGAAGAAAAGAACTTTGTGTCTTCGTGGTAAATATGGATGAATCATTTGTCATATGATTGCAACAAGCAGAATCAAAATACCAAGAATTGCCTGAGGTGGTAGAGAATGCAGTGGAAGAAGTGCCGGTTTTAGATAAAACCTATTTGAGTAAAGAAGTAAGCTCAGTAATGGATGTTGTGGGTGTTGTGTCTGATATAGATTCAGAGGTTGCAGCAACAAAGGACTGAGATAATTTGTTTGGATGAAAAGATGGCTTTTTCTTACAGAACTGAATCGAGTAATGACCCTTTTGATGGCAATGTTGGCATGTGTGATTGCGAAGTGTTGTATAATCCTTAGTTATGTGTCCATTTTGACGACAAAACCTGCAAAAAGGTTTGTCAAAAGTAGGTACTAGAGGTACCGCAAGGACAGTTTCAGCCATGGGGCTGGTTTTGCCAATGCCGAGTCGAGTTTCCTCAGAAATAAGTTCAGTTAAGGCACTTTCCAAAGAGGGTAGCGGAACACAGTGGAGAAGAGCAGCTCTAACTGGTTTGAAATTTTGAGTGAGAGCCATCAAAAAACTGGATGAGTCGTTGTTGATCACGATACACCTGATAGAGTGTGGCATCCTCTATGTGTAACCACTTAGGTTTAGACAAAGTTAGTTGATCCCAAAATGGTTGTATTTTGGAAAGAAAATCTGCTACTGGTTGACCGGGCACTTGCTTCTGTTTACTTAAGGAATTCAGAATCTGATATTGGTGAGAAAGATCAGATGTTGTGTACCGAGATGTCAATAAATCCCAAATTTCTTTTGGCATTTCGAAATTTCCGAATTGCAAAATTAATTTTAGAAATAAAAGAGTTTCTAAAAAATGTGATAGCTTGATGATTTTTGACATACCACTCTTCAATGCGATCTTTAAACTTTGACTCATCTTCATCCTTCCCTTTTGTTGGAATTTTAATATCACCACTTACATATCGCCAGATTCTTTTACCCTTAAGAAAACTACGCATAGCTTGAGACCAAGCCAAGTAGTTGGAACCATCCAAAATTGTTTGAATTGGTGAACTATTATCGTTATTCATGATTACGTTTGGGTTTAAAAGGGTAATAGTAATAAACTACCAGGACAGATTTATAAGTTTAACAAACTAAGGGACTAACTAAATATAGGCAACAGTTTGGGTACTTGTGTGTAACTTTAACCAAAATATAACAACTACTCAATATCAAAATATATGTATCAGTAGTGAGATATAGTATCCTATATCTTGATATAAATTGAGTTCAGTGTTACCAAGGACGATGGCGGCTACACGGCAGGGAGGAATCAGCGGAGAACTCCACGACTTACTCTATTTATTTCTCCTCAAGATGTTAGTGTGGAATCAAAGTTTCAATCTTTACTATAAATTCACCCACCTTTTTCCCAAAATCATCAATTTCAATCCCTAAATTATGATCTTTTCAAGAATTGGGCGTTCTTTATCTTGCTCTTCGTCTTTTACAAGGAGATTCTTGACCAATGGGAGAGCAGCTTTTGTGGGTGAATCTAATTTATATGGCCTTTTGTATCCCTAAGATGAGTCAAGACAAACTGATGTGTTTGTTGTTGTAGTCTGTGGTGACTAGTTGAAGAGGAAGAGCAGGTTGCACCAACTATTCGATGTAATGTCGCAAAGAGTTTGGTTTTATTGTCGGAAGAAACTGTTCGTCGGAATCAATGGTGGTTGCCGGAATCAATGGTCGTTTGCCGGAATCAATGGTGGTTTGCGAGTTGTGTGTGACTCGCTGTGTTGACTCGTTAATAGGTGGGTTATGCCAACTGTTTGATTCAATGACTTAAAGAAGTTATCACCGGAGATGATGACCGTGGCTGTGAAAGGTGGAGATAAGGAGCTTAAAGCTCTAATACCATGATAAAACTGGTACGTGTTTAACTGATGAAGCTAGAACAATGTAAGAGAAAACTCTTGTATTGATATGATATTGCTTGATTTACATTGTATGATTGTGGCTGATTATATACAGCAAGGTGCTAATATGAAAAGAACATTACAGGTACTATAAATCAAGCATGAATATCTTGATCCCGACTTTCTAACAGCATGAATCTTGACTAACTGATCTTTGTAGTAGCTGTATTTTAACATAAACCAAGTGTTGCTTATACGAAAATGAAGAGCAAGTCAGGGGCTTCCCGAATCCATCATTGCAAGTTAAAACTGAACAAAATTTGTGTAGATGATTGCTTCAAAAGCTTGAGCTTTAATGGTGTATGTGTGTGTGTTTTTATTTTTTTTTATCAGGAGAGCAAATGAAAGAGAGATGGGTTTTGATAAATGCATTTTTTTGCATATTTTTATTACTATTTATTTGTTTGAACTCGTATTTTAATAATTTATTTTGTTGCATTTCAGGAAATTCGTAAATAAATAAAGAAATGGCAAAATAGATAAATAAATATCAAGGAAGGGAAAAAGAGGAAGAAAAAGGACCAAAAATGAAAGAAGGAAAAGAATTAGGAGCTTGGATCAAAAGGAATATTTCAAGACAAGTGGAAGGTGGAGATCATCCCAACACATTAGAGAAGTGTATGGCCAAGATCAACTCTTCAAAGCTTAAGGGGGAAGGAAACAAATAAATGGCTAGGATTCCACCATCACACACCACAAATGTATGATGGGGATTTACCCAACACCCCCCTTAACCCTAATTCCTTTCCTATAAATACCCCCTCACCCCCTTGTATTTAGTAACTTAGATTTTAGGGTAGTTTTAATTTCTTGTATTTTTCTTTAGTTTCAAATCTTGTAAACACTCTTATTATAATTTTAATGTAATTTCATTTCCTTTAATTTCTTGTCTTGCTCTCTCGTTTATTTTACATTGCTTTCGTTATTTTCGTAAATCCAAGTAGTGGACAAAGTAGCGAAAAGCTAACCACTATGGGTTGAAAGTAACGATTTTTATTTTCTTGTTCGTAGTTTTAATTCGTAATTTTGCCCCTTTAAATCTCAATTTTATTGTGGGCCATTTAATTTTAAATCATCATTTTAGTGTAATCTCATCTTTAATTTCGTAGTTAAATTTCTTTATTTTCTAATTTCCAAGTTAATCTCCCTAATTTCGTTTTTATTTAAAAAAACACAAAAATATTTTAGTTTTATAAAATTTCCATTACGTATTTTTAATTTTTTTTATCTCCCTTTTTCTGTTTAATTCGAAGCAGTCTGTTTTAGTTTTTTTAACACAAACCCAACAAATGTCTTCTTCATTCCTCTATTTTATTTTATCACAGTCAAAACTTCATCTCCCCTGTTTCTTATTTTCGTCTTTAATTTTTAGAAACAAGCCCAGATCTTTTTCTTCGTAATACTCCAACCTCCTTCCCTCCTTCTACAATCTCTCTCTCCCCCTCTCTCTTTCTCCCTATCTCTCTCTTTTCTCTCCCCACGAATTCCCCCTTTCCCTTGACTCGTTTCAATTTCTGGATCGATGTTTAAGTGTGGTCTGAGTTGTTTAGTTGTTTAATCAATGTTTAAGGTGTTTGTTTACTGTAATTGCGGAGTTGAATGGGTCGATTTTGCCTTTCAATACCGAGACTTGTGAATTAACTCTGTTTTAAGACTTGTTTGAATGAGGTCTGTGTTGAGTTGTGTCGTACTGTTCTGTGAATGTACTGTTCTGTGAATTATGTAATTGGTTCAGTTTGTTACTACTGCTGCAGATTGTCGAGTTGGCTGAGGAACTGTGGATGTTTGTTCGGTTGTCTTGGTGCCTTGTTCTGCGTTTCTGTTTTTGACGTCTGAATTCTAGGTTTCGTTGTTATTCTTGATGTTTAGTTTGTTTGTTCATCATTTCGTGTTTCTGCAGTTTCATGGTAGAGTCTTTTGCTGCCTTTGTTAGCTTTTCTAAGCCAAGTCTGTACTGTGAAGGTTTCCTGATTGTTGGTCGAGTAGTTTTGCTGCAGTCTTGCTTTTGAATTTCTGTGAGTCGTCACTAAGTCTGTTGTGTTTTTGGCGAATTCATGTTGTCTGCTGCTGTCTTAGTTTGATTCACTGGTTTTTGATTTGTAAATAATAGCTGTTCGTTGCAGGCTGTGAGTTTTGTGTTCTGTCCACTTTAGTTGTTCCTTGCGATTTCATTGTCACTGAGTCAAGAGTCTTGCTTTTTGGTTTACTGTTGGTACAATTCTGCGTTTCTTCTGTTGAATCGCATCTGGGATGTTGTTTGTTATAAACTGATTTCTGAATTACTAAGTTTCTTTTTATTTATGAATGTTTAGAACAGAGTCTAAGCCAAGATTTTAAGTTTTGTTTTCCTTTTGTTAAGCTGTTGTCGAAATTTCTTTAAAACCTTTTGGTAAGTAATTTTTAATTCAATTTTTTTTTTAGAAAAAAAAAGAAAAAGAAATAATTCAAGTTTTAATTTAAAATTTTTAGAATAATTTAGTTAATTAATTTTAGGATAATTTAGTAAATAGTTTTAGAATTAAAATAGTAAAATCTAAATTTTCCAAAATCAATTGTTCTAATTCGATTAAGTTGAAAGTTAAGATTTGCGAAAATATTAGTCTCCGAGGAACGAATCACAAATTTTACAACGAAACGAATTGTGCGCTTGCGATTCAAATGTTTATATTTTTAGCACAACAGGTTTTCTTCTCTTTCTTTTTTTTTTTTTTTTTTCTAATTCTAACTTATATAATTTCTATCTAGTTGGGCTCTTGGTGGGCTACAAATATTTGGGCTCAAATTACTAAAACTCAATTACTAGAATGGTCTCTGTCCAATATCTAAAAAAAGTAAATAATATTTACTAATAACTTCTAAAATAATAGTAGCAATAATAGGAATAATAATAATAATAATAATAATAATAATAATAATAATAATAATAATAATAATAATAATAGTAATAATTATTACTAAAATATAGTATTGCACTAAAATAAATATCTTGTAAGCACCCCTAAAATTAATTAAAATATGACTTCATCAAATTTATTCCAAGAAAGTTCGACAATATAAATATTAATAAAATTTCACGGTTATTACATTAAGAAAATTTAATCCTTTAAATTATCCAATCTTATGTTTGTTTTGAGGGATAATCAATGGATTGGACTATTATCCTTTAAAATTTCTAATTCTATGTTTGTTTTAGGACAGCTTATAGTGAAGGGACTATAATCTTTTAAAAAAATGACTTGTGAGAGGGGATTAAATAATACCTCCTTCAACAAGTATTAGAGAAGATTATAATAATATGAGATTACTATTTTAAAAAAATATACTACCTCCGTCCCAACCAATACTTTACATTGTGGCTGGGCATGGAGACCGAGGATAGTGGGTGCAATATTGTTAAAGTAAATGAAGTAGTGGGTGTAATAGTGATTTTATTGTTAAAATAAATGAATTAGTGGATGTAATAGTGTAAAGTGTTGAAAAAGTGGAGTGAAGTAGTGGATGTAATATTGTATTTTATTGTTAAAAATTACTATTTTTAAAAATGTAAAAAGTTGCTGAAGCGTCCCAAAAAGAAAAGCGTAAAGAAATGAGAGTCAGAGAATGGATTACTACTCCATAATGATATCACTTGCTTAATCTTACGAAACAAATTGTTGGACATGCTCTTAAAATGTCTCTTACAATGTTGAGCCATTCTTCATTAGACACATGTCCTGAGAATTTTCCAAATGATGGCCAGTCAACCAAAATTAAATCATTGGGTTTACCATCGGCCCACTAATCCAAGTCGATCCATGAAACTGTGTGTTCGTCTAGCGCCAACTTTTCACTGATTTGATTTTTGAACAAATTATAAGTTCATCACTGAATCTAGAAATAGACTCCTCGCTCTTGTTTTTTGTCAACCTTAATTTGTCAATAAACAAAAAGGTTCTCAATTTTTTATATATATAGATGATGGAAAAGTTCTCAAATGTGAATTAAATTAAACTGAGAATAGTTAAATTTAGCAAAATAAACAGAAAAAAGAGGATGGTAAGAAACAATAATTTATCACAAAAAAGAATCAAGGCAAATCATCAAAATATAAACAAATTACCAAATTACTAGTGATTTGCTCAAGATTTTGGACGATTTAATTCTACTCTCTCGGTTTTCATTTCATGTTGATTCTTAGAGGTCTGAGATTTAGCATTTTAAAGAGCTATTAGCTAAAAAAACCAATAAACTTATTGTTTTTTTGCGATATAACCAATAGACTATTTTTTTCTCAAATAATCCCAACAAACTTTAAAAAATTGTGGAAATTCGAACAAAAGTAACCATGGTAAAATATAAAATCTGATGCGTAATTATTAATTTATTTTTAAATAAATTAATATACTTCACACACTAGATTATCTCATATTAAACTACTGTATGTTTTCACTGCCCTGTTCATGCAACATACATGTGATCACCTTCCTCCCATCTGCATAATCTACTTCTTTAATCTAAAAATTCATAAACCTATAACATTTTGTTCTATAGTATCTATATGATTTTATGTAGACTAACGGGTGATACGTATACTCCACCTAATGATAACTTCTTAAAATCCAATGAGCTTGTGCAAGATGGACACCGTAAGTTTAGAGATTTATTTTGACGAAAAGTTTGAGAGCTCTCCCAATCTCAAGTATATCGGTGATAAATTTAAAGTGTGTTGGAATTGTGATGTTGATCTCTTAAGTTATTTTGAGTTGTTAGATTTAATAAAAGAAGATGCACATAATCAAGAAGTATTAGGATTGTACTTTAAGCCTTGTAATGCAGATTTGGATGTGAGTTTTATTAAGTTACACAACGACAAAGATGTGATGAATATTGCTCTATGTATGTTGCAATAGCTATTTGATGGTGTATTACAAGATCTGTTACATGGTCTTGTATAATTGTATTTTAATAAAAATTTCCTGTTACTGAATGTCAGGCTGCTCAAAGAAAGTGTTGTAGTAGCTTCTGTTTTTGCTTTAGCTGGTGATACCTAACTTATGCAAATTACAAACCAATTTTAGTGTATAATTTCATAAATTAATATCTTAAAATCACGTATTTCTTTATATTTTTTTTAAAAAAAGGGTTACCTATTTGAATATATTATAAAATTTTGGGAATTTACCAAAAATACTACATTTGAAATTTCTATTTGCAAAAATACCGTCTTCTTTAATTAATTGCAATTTTACTACATTAAGTTTCAAACTTGCAAAAATACCCCTCCCCCCATGTGCCCAGCCGCCGACTTCAACACTCAGCCTTCAACACCTTTTTTTTTAGGTGGGGTGATATTTTGATTGCAATTTAATGCAATCACATTCAACCACATTCAACCACATGCAACCACATTCAATTTTTTTTTTTTTTTAATTTTAAAGGTGGGGTGATATTTTGATTGCAACTGAATGCAACCAAATTAAACCACATTCAACCACATTCAACATTTTTTTAAAGGTGGGAAGATTTTGGTGGATTTGGGTTGCAAGGCCCCGCCAGGGACAACCTTTTTTTTTTTTTTTTATGGTGGGGAGATTTTGGTGGATTTGGGTTGCATGGCCCCGCCAGGGGCAATATTCAACTGAATGCAACCACATTCAACTCTTTTTTTTTAAGGTGGGTGCATTCAGTTGCATGTGGTTGCATTCAGTTGCTGATTTCAAGTTCCATTTTTCAGTTGTCATTTTCGACCTCTTTTTGAACTTATATATATATATATATATATATATATATATATATATATATATATATATATATATAGGGAGGTGCTCAAATGAGACCCCTCTTATAATGAGTCCCCCTCATATTTCATTTATTTTAAACGGCCCCGCCAGGGGCACCCAATACGAAAAAGTCTTATAATTCTACCCTCTATTCATTCATCAAAAAAAAAAAATTAAAAAAAAATATTTTTTTTCAAAAAAAAAAATGATGACGTGGCAGCAGTTTTTTTTTTAAATTTTTTTTTAATTTTTCTTTGATGAATGGATAGAGAGTATAATTATAAGCCTTTTTCGTATTGGGTGCCCCTGGCGGGGCCCTTTAGAATATATATATATATATATATATATATATATATATAGTCCAAAAAAGAGGTCGAAAATGACAACTGAAAAATGGAACTTGAAATCAGAAATTTAGTTGCATGAGGTTGCATTCAGTTGAATATGCCCCGGAGCCTTAGAACCCAAAATCAACCCACCTTAAAAAAAAAAGTTGCATATGGTTGCATTTAGTTGAATGTGGTTGCATTCAATTACTGATTTTAAGTTTCATTTTTTAGTTGTCATTTTCGACCTCTTTTTCAAACTTTATATATATATATATATATATATATATATATATATATATATATATATATATATATATATATATAGTTCAAAAATTAGGTCGAAAATGACAACTGAAAAATGGAAGTTGAAATCAGAAATTTATTTGCATGTGGTTGCCCCTGCGGGGCCATGCAACCCAAACCAAAATAGAATCCCTCCTTAAAAAAAAAGGTGTTGAATGTGGTTGAATTAGGCGGGCAGGCTGCTGGGCAGGGGAAGGAGGGTTGCCCTAATAGATAGTATTTTTGCAATTTTGAAATTTAGGTTAGTAAAATTGCAAATAGCTTTTCTTAACAAAAGTAAAATTGCAAAAATTTATTTTTTTATATATATTTATGAAAAAAGCCCTAAAATTTTTATATAGAAAATCAAAAGGAATAATTTGAAAAATGTTAAATTATTAATTATATTAAAAGGTATAAAGGTTAAATTACAAATAAATATAAAATGCTAATTTTTGAAAATAAAAATTCTCTTCTATAGTAATATCATGTTGGATATGAGTTGGATATAGTAAGCCACATCAACAATAATTAACCTGGATTAGTCTTTCTCTAATAATAAATTACAACTTTCTACAATTTCATAAAGTTTGTTGGGGTTATTTGAGAGAAAAATAGTTTGTTGGTTAAATAGCAAAAAAACAGTAAATTTATTGATTTTTTTTAGCTAATAGCTCCATTTTAAAACATTTTTTTTACTTATTCTGTTGAAAAAAACCAAAAAAAAATTCTTTTTTTTTTCCGAGAAAAAGTACTTATATCTACAAACCTAGAACCAAACACTCTTACTATCATCACTCACATAACTACACAAAATATGGTTAAGTGCACAAAATGAATAGTGAAAAAGATGCAAATTAAAGTAGCTACATATAACATATATTTAAATTATAAATTGGTGATTGAATTTTATCCAGATTTATATTTTGATGGTCGTAATTTGAAATTTACAATATGTTGGCCATATATTTATTTTGCGTTTAAAAAATAAATATATATTTTTAAAAAGTGATTCTTAGACATCATTTTGAAATGTAAAAATAACATCTGATCAATACACTACAAGAAAATCTGCCAATTGTGACGACTATCTTGTGACAACAGCTTATTTGTGACGATACATTGTGATGGATTGGGGATGCATCATAAGTTTTGACAACTACAAACATCCGTCATAAGTACTTTGTGACGAATGTGCACTTTCGTCACAAGAATAATATTTTATAATTATTATATGGCGCCCTTTATTAAATTTTTGAAATTTCCCGCCAGTCGAAACGACACCGTTTTCGACTACAAACTTGTGACGATTCGTCACAACCTAAACAACTTACATATTTTTATATATTTAAATACGTGAAAAAGTAAACTTGTGACGTGTAGTTGTATGTTCGTCACATAAAGACCTTATGACGACATAATTGTCACAAGTTCAACTACCACAAATTAAATGCATCTAACGAAACTTAAAACTTCAACGAGAAATTACATTATTTTAATTAACTTGTGACGGAGTTTAATATGTTCGTCACAAGTACTGTTAATATATTCCCCTGTTTTCTTTCCTTCATTCTTTCTTCTGTCCTTTTTCTAACTTCCATGTACTGTTTGCGATTCACAATTTTTTTCCTCCGAAATTGATCAACATCATATCTTACATCAATGTGAGTATCACTTCTACTATTATTAGTGTTTACCTTACAAATATGAAATTATATATTGAAATTAGATGTTTATAATTCTTGAATATTAGGTGGTTGTGCAATGCAAATATTATTCTTATATGTGCCCATCTGATTAATCGTAGTACTAACCTGATTATTCTTTTTTGCAATGCATTTAGATGTTACTAATTGTGTGGAAATTTATGGTTCAAAAAAATTATTGTGCTATTAACTTTTGATAATTCATTTATGTATTTTGTTCTTATACATGCCATTTATGCATTTTTTTTAGATGACTCATGATCGTAGTTGGATCCACAAACGAACTGATCCAGAAGGATATGGTTTTACGAATGAATATTGTGAAGGGATTAAATTATTTTTAAAATTTGCAAGAGACAATAAAGGTACTCGATCAAATGGTGATCTTAGATGTCCATGCAATACATGTAAAAAATTTTTGATTCAGAGTCCACAGGAGGTTGAGTATCACTTGTTGGCCACTGAATTTTTGGAGAGTTATACTGTGTGGAAGTTTCATGGTGAAGCTAGTGGCTCAGGCTCACAAAATGAACGAATGAACATTGATCATGACGATGTATTTGATCAAGATGAAATGTTGATGGATGCATTTGCTGGACAAGAACACATTAATCCCGAGGAGCCGAACTCGCAAGCACGCGAGTTTTACTCCAATTTGCATAAACTTGCTGTTCCAATATATCCTGGAAATGATAAATACAAAAAACTAAAATTTGTCATGAAATTATTACATTTTAAGAGTCGTCATGGATGTAGTGACACAGGTTTTGATGAGTTGCTCAGTCTTATTGCAGAAGTATTGCCTGATGATCATACACTTCCATTGAAGTACTACCATGTTAAGAAAATGGTTAAGCAGCTCAACTTGGGTTATGATAAAATACATGCGTGTGAGAACGATTGCATGTTATTTTATGGCGATGATAAGGATGATGTGTATTGCAAATATTGTGGGGAGAGTCGATATCGTGTTGCCAAAGAGGGTGGGAGCAAGACTATCCCGATGAAGTTCCTAAGATACTTCCCTCTCATTCCGCATCTACAAAGACTATTTATGTCTTCCCGCACAGCTAATCATATGACATGGTACAAGAATCGAGTTATCATTGAAGGGATGCTTACTCATCCTGCTGACGGAGAAGAATGGAAAGAGTTTGACAAAAATCATCCAGATTTTTCACAGGAAATTCACAATGTTAGACTTGGCCTGGCAACAGATGGATTTCCTCCATACACGAATGGTACTTCCGGCATTTATTCAGTTTGGCCTGTTGTAATTCTTGTGTACAATCTACCTCCTTCTATGTGCATGAAGGATCCTTATATGTTTATGACATTACTGGTGCCTGGACCTAATGATCCTACAAAAAATCTGAATGTTTATCTCCGGCCTCTAATTAATGAGTTAGTTGAGTTGTGGCAGATTGGTGTGCAGACGTATGACGCTTCTACGAAGACTAATTTTCCATTAAGGGCAGCCTTGTTATGGACTATTACTTATTTTCCAGGATTAGTGATGTGTCAAATTATGCCTAACCGCAAGCGCACGGTGTCTATTGCTAGTACAGATGGCAAGCGGGTCGAATCCACAAGGAGACAGGTTCTACTAATTCCTTTTCAGTTATCGTTAATTGTTTCAAGGGTCAGACGAATATTGGAGAATATTAATTAACTAATTAAACAAGATTAACAATAATTAAACAGATGATAAACAAATTATTTAAAACCTAGGGCAATCAGGTCCACCATGCTTACACAATTGGCTCTTAAGCTAAAGCAATCAATGTGATCCTATAACTAGAGTATGTTAATCTCTTCCAAGCATTAACACTCTCGAAACATTCAACACAATTAACCACTTTTAGTAATTCAATCAATCAGGTAATTAGAGTCAAGTTAATCTCTTCCAAGCATTAACGCTCTCAGAAATCCAATGATGCTTCCGCACTCAAATTCAATTCTGCTAATCGTATGTATGCCTCTAGTAAGTAAATCTCTCGATCCCCCCTATTTGCATATAATTAATCCATGATATCGGCCGATTACACAAATTAATGATTAAAACATATCAATCAGAATTAACCATAACCAATCAAACCACTATGAAAATCATGCCAATATTAGTGCAAACATGGCTTCCCTTTAAGCCCTAGAAATAACTACTCGCTAATAATTAAATAAGTAAAACAACTAGTAAAACAAGAAAACATAATTAAACTAATAAGAACAAAGAAAAGATTAAGAGAACAAAACCTTCAAACTTCAATGTTGTCACCCAAAAGAAGAGTCATGGTGTTTCTCTACATCTCCAACTAATAATAATAATCTACTCTAAACTATATTATCTGATCTAATATTACATTCTTAATAATGTGTCCCAAGATGTGTTTATATAGGCACTCCAAGTCTTGCCCAGCAAGAAAATACCAAATCAGAATTATAATCGAAGTACGTTTCCTAAACTGATTCTGTTTTAAAGGAAAATTCGCAGCTGTCTTTTCTTCAGTAATTCTGGAACGTTCCAACTGTAATTGGACTTCTGAACCACTTTATAATGATAGAAAATCTCGTTATCTTCGCGTGGACAGTAAAATCGTCCAAAACGGACTTCTGGAAATCAAGATATGGCCTAAACAGTGCAGCAGCCCATCTAGTCCAATAATTCCGAAATTTCATCTATTTTATCTCCAAAATAGCTCTTTTTGCTCGAAATCCTTCCAAGTCATGAATTCTTTATTTCCTACAATAAAACAATCAAATCTATTAAATAAAAATCCAAATCAATGCAAAACACAATAAATATGAGAATAAAATCATCTAAAATATATATAAAAATATATTCTATCAAACATCCCCACACTAAGCATTTGCACGTCCTCGGGCAAATAAGTGAAATAAAAACTAAGTCCTAACAAACATCACTTTCGTAGATGACACGATTGCATTGAGCATATGCAACAAGCCGTTAAACCCCTAGGCAGCCCTAGTAGGACGAGTGTTGTCTCGTGAGTGTTTATAGTGAATATACCCACAAAATTCATCTAACCATGCAAAAGATCAATGCTAACACAACACCACACACACAAGACCTCTCATGCCACATCAACTTAAGAATCAAAGCAAACATACGATGTCTTGGTGTCAAAAGTGCAAGTATTCACGTAGTTTACTCAACCAACATGGAGAAGGTCATAAAAATTCATGTCAAGTGTAAAAATAGTTGGTAATCATGCTAAGCCCACAAGAAATACATCTTTAAGTCTAAACCTGGGATCTCCTATGCCAAAACAAGTAATAACTCACCTTTCACTCAAAAACGAATATTCACTCAAGAACAAGGTTAAGTGTATCACTCAATTCCAACAAAATCATAAACACAACTTGACACTCGCAATCAATCTCACTCTCAACACAACATTCATCACTGATGACAATCAAAAGGTCTTTATTCGGGTTGTAACGTGGGCTAGGGACCAGGTATGTCAAGTAAAGCTAAAACAGGTTAATATGCCAAAAGCTAGTACCCAACAATACAATTCATTCCATTCCCTTTTCTATTAAAACCACAAATACTTCCCCACACTTGGATTTTTCAATATCCCTTACATAAATAACTTGACTAGTCGAATGAAGAAGGATCATACAAACATAAGAATGCTCTCAAATTTATTTATTTTTTTTTCTCTTTTTTTCTATTTTTTTTCTTTTTTCTGTTTTTTTTTCTGAGAGCTAAGGAATAAGCACAATGATCCATAGATATTATTATGAATTTCGACTAACAAGCATCAACCAAATCAATATTCCCCAATGGTATGATCATCAATAACCCCCCTTTTATGCACACCTTATCACTCCCTTACGAACAATACTAGCCTTTGACAATTAGGTTCAAATTTAATGTAAGGCTAATACAATAAAAAGGATAATGGCAAGTAACTTGGTGTGTCACCGAAAGAATAAGATTAGGCTCAACGGGTTAACTAATTGATCATGTTTAAAAGGTGTGGAAATATGGGAAATACGAGGTTAAACCTAAGTGCCTTTATCATCTCATCATCAAGTAATGTCATGCATTTCAAGAAAGATCTCAAGTAAGTGCTAGCAATGCAAACAACATGTGGACACTCAAGCAAACGAAAAATCATGCAAAATATATGCATATAGGCTCAAAACTCGCTTGGTGTGACAAAACATAATCAATCCCAAGTAACAAGACTCTCTAACGCACCTACTTGTACTCAAAGCATGGAAACCAAGTCATCTTGCACATATTCATGTCATTCTAATCACTTACCACATTCAATTAAGTCTACTAGCTTCAACTTACTAGTGAAAGTGTGTGCACAAGAACAAAGCACGTCACTTCTCATACAAAAGCGTCAAGAACACAAGAATTCTACGCATGCATGGGTGTATCAAGCAAAATACAACAACTAATCAAATTGCATGGCTAGAATTATTTTTGGTATTTTTCAATTTTTTAATTTTTTTTTTAATTTTAATATTTTTTTTTTGAATTTTACAATATATAAATTTTTTTTTGGATTTTTTTATCATTGAGAACTCATCCCCACACATAAGTGGTTCATTGTCCCCAATGAGCAAATATATAAAAGACAAGAAAGAAAATAAAGAAAAGAAAAAAATATATATATACAAAAAGATTCGTAAATAAAATACAAAAAAAATAATAAAAAAAATAATTACAACAAATATACAAAGAAAGGTGCAGAATACTCCCCTAGTGCATAAGCATGAAGTGGCCTTTGAAAATATTGAAGAAGTATGTGCTTGCTCAAATTTAATTTCTGCCCAAGGCGCGCCTTACATATCCTTCCCCATCGCAACTCAACATGCTTGTTAGGCAAAAATCCCCTTTCTGTAGCAATACCCAACTCACAAGAAGCTCCACTAATAATCTCCAAGCAATAACACACCAAAAATAGCCCAATTTCCTACAATAATACAAAATCCCAAATTTACAAGATCACAAATTCGTAATAAAAAAAATAAGATTAGAGAAGAGATAAACCAAATACGAATCAAAGAGGTGAACTTGTAATTAATTCCTCTTTAGAATTGAATTTTTTAGAGATTTAAATAAATAGAAGAGGAATTGGATTTGTATGTAGAGGTGGGTATATATATATAAGATGATGGATAAGAATTTAAGTGTGTAGGAGAGATTTGGAGAGGTTAGGATTTGATCTAGAATAGATTTAGGAATTAGGGATTGAAGAAATTTGAGTTAGGATAAAATTTGGGGGAATTTTGGAGGCAAAAATAAGAATTTTCGGAAAAAATATGGGCAGGGAAGTGTGTCACGCAGCCGCAGGCTGCATTTCTCCTGCGCAGACTGCGCTGAGAACAGTAACACAGGCGCAGCCTGCGTCTAATACAGTAACGCAGGCGCAGCCTACGTTTCTACCTTTTTTTTTCACAACAACTTTTTTTTTCACACTCTTCTCTTTTTTTTTTTTTCACAATCTTTTTTTTTCACAATACTCACAACACTCATTTTTTTTTAACACTCAATTTTTTTTATGCACTAATGCGTGGGTTGCCTCCCACGAAGCGCTTCTTTAACGTCAATAGCTTAACGTTACTCAAAAATACTCCGATGGAGGTGGAATATCCAATTTCTCGATCATAAACTCGCCACCACAAAAAGTATCAAGAGTGTTAGTGGTTGTCTTTATCCTGCAGAAAGCCTCCAAACAAGCATCCGTAAAATAAAATATGTCATTAATAAGCAATAGAGAGATTGCTTGTGCAGTTTTGGAAAACTTTGTGATAAAACAACGATAAAATTCGACACCACGAAAATATTGAACTCCCTTGACATAAGGTGGAGGTTCTGGTGGTGGCTTTTCTTCACTCCTCACTTTCACTGGAGCCATTCGGACATCTTGGCTTATCACATCATTGGCTAATAAGACACTTTCATCTTCTCCCTCTTCTCGAGCTTGAAACGTAGGAGCCACTTTGTATGGATCCTCAACCAGAATTTGAGAAATATCATCTTGGACAATATTTGTTATCACATCAACCTTGAAATAAGTGTTCTTGAGCAAAGAAGCCTTGTAAGTAGAGGCTAGATCGAGAGCAAATTTATCAATACATGGTAGCTTAGGCACAGATTGTGGAAGAGAAACAACAACCATCTCTGTATTGCTTTCCTTTGTAGCCTCATCATCAGTCACATTGTTCTCGGTAGCAGCAACTTCATTGATCTCGTCATCGGTGGCATGCTCCTTCTCTTTATCAATGGCCTCATCATCAACATACATGGAGAAACTATCATATTCCTGATCGCTTGTGAGATTGATAGCAATCAGGTCCTCTTCGGATCGGATATATGATGATGGTAAATAGTCGAGCTGCCCTGTAGTAGAAGAGTTAGCCAACTGTGCAATTTGAGATTCAATCGCCAAACTTTGAGTTTCTAATTCTTTAGAATGCTTTAGCAGTTTATTCAAGATATCCCACATCTCATTTGTCTGATCAGCTTGCACATCTACGTTGGATTGAGAAACATGTGGATCTTCTTGTAGAGGAGGATATTGATATTCTTGTGGTGGCGGCTGCTCATATGACTGATAATATTGTTGCTCAAACTGTTGCTGATTATGATATGAAAAATTTTGAGCACCATTGTCCTGGTAGTAGAAATCTGGTTGATTCACCCATTCTTGATCAAAAGTGTTTGAATACTGATTGTACCCATATCCTTCTTCAAAAGAATTCATTTGTCCCAACTGAGCACTCTGAGAATTATAGACATTGTAAGAGCATTCAAAACCAAAGTGACCCTGCACACCGCAAATTTGACAGAAGTTGTAAGTTTTAGGGGCCACTTGTGACATCTCATTGATACTCATTGGACGCATAATGGGCTCTGTAGTCTTCGACATGGCAATCTCTCGAGTATGTGCCTCTACTAGGGAAGATAAGAATGCAAAAGTATCAACTTCACCCATTGCAAACCTGTAGACACTCAACAAAGCCAAGAAAACGAAGTAAAATTTGCCTCAATTGGAACAAAGGTTCCAATGAGACAATGGAAACAATCGAAACAACTAAATTAAAATCAACAGAAACTCGCTGTCTCCCCGGCAGCGGCGCCAAAAACTTGATGTGTCAAATTATGCCTAACCGCAAGCGCACGGTGTCTATTGCTAGTACAGATGGCAAGCGGGTCGAATCCACAAGGAGACAGGTTCTACTAATTCCTTTTCAGTTATCGTTAATTGTTTCAAGGGTCAGACGAATATTGGAGAATATTAATTAACTAATTAAACAAGATTAACAATAATTAAACAGATGATAAACAAATTATTTAAAACCTAGGGCAATCAGGTCCACCATGCTTACACAATTGGCTCTTAAGCTAAAGCAATCAATGTGATCCTATAACTAGAGTATGTTAATCTCTTCCAAGCATTAACACTCTCGAAACATTCAACACAATTAACCACTTTTAGTAATTCAATCAATCAGGTAATTAGAGTCAAGTTAATCTCTTCCAAGCATTAACGCTCTCAGAAATCCAATGATGCTTCCGCACTCAAATTCAATTCTGCTAATCGTATGTATGCCTCTAGTAAGTAAATCTCTCGATCCCCCCTATTTGCATATAATTAATCCATGATATCGGCCGATTACACAAATTAATGATTAAAACATATCAATCAGAATTAACCATAACCAATCAAACCACTATGAAAATCATGCCAATATTAGTGCAAACATGGCTTCCCTTTAAGCCCTAGAAATAACTACTCGCTAATAATTAAATAAGTAAAACAACTAGTAAAACAAGAAAACATAATTAAACTAATAAGAACAAAGAAAAGATTAAGAGAACAAAACCTTCAAACTTCAATGTTGTCACCCAAAAGAAGAGTCATGGTGTTTCTCTACATCTCCAACTAATAATAATAATCTACTCTAAACTATATTATCTGATCTAATATTACATTCTTAATAATGTGTCCCAAGATGTGTTTATATAGGCACTCCAAGTCTTGCCCAGCAAGAAAATACCAAATCAGAATTATAATCGAAGTACGTTTCCTAAACTGATTCTGTTTTAAAGGAAAATTCGCAGCTGTCTTTTCTTCAGTAATTCTGGAACGTTCCAACTGTAATTGGACTTCTGAACCACTTTATAATGATAGAAAATCTCGTTATCTTCGCGTGGACAGTAAAATCGTCCAAAACGGACTTCTGGAAATCAAGATATGGCCTAAACAGTGCAGCAGCCCATCTAGTCCAATAATTCCGAAATTTCATCTATTTTATCTCCAAAATAGCTCTTTTTGCTCGAAATCCTTCCAAGTCATGAATTCTTTATTTCCTACAATAAAACAATCAAATCTATTAAATAAAAATCCAAATCAATGCAAAACACAATAAATATGAGAATAAAATCATCTAAAATATATATAAAAATATATTCTATCAATTAGCCATGGTTAGTGGCTGGTCAACCAAGGGAAAACTTGCTTGTCATGTTTGTATGGAAAAAGTGAAAGCTAAACAATTGCCAAGAAGCCGAAAGTCTAGCTTTTATGGGTTGCATAAGGGGTTCTTGACTAGACGTCGAATTCGTCAAACAGGGTTTGATGTGCGCCAAAAACTTGTAGGCATAAAATTTCCACCACCAGGAAAACCTCATAGTAAAGAAAGGGCAGATGGATATGGGGTTACACACAACTGGACACATGTCACTAGCTTCTTTGAGCTGCCATACTGGGATGCATTACGTTTGCGTTATTGCATAGATGTAATGCACACAGAGAAGAATGTATTTGAAAGTGTCTTTCACACTCTATTGGGTGGTCCTAAATCGAAGGATACAACATTTGCAAGAGAAGATTTGAAAGAACTGGACATTATGCCAGAGTTATGGCTTAATGGTAATCGTAAGCCTCGTGCAAAATACACTCTTAATCGAGAGCAACTAAAACTTTTATGTCATTGGGTGAGTAACTTGAAATTACCAGACGGTTGTTGTTCAAATATTTCCAGGTGTTGTACAGTGTCACAACTGAAGTTTCAAGGCATGAAATCACATGATTGTCATGTATTTATGCAAAAATTGCTGCCTTCGGCTTTTCGTGAACTTCTCCCCGATGACGTATATAAAGTTCTTTGTGACTTATCTGCTTTTTTAAGGGATTGTGCTCGAAAGCGCTACTTGCATCTGATTTGGTGAAAATGGAAAAAAATATTGCTAGAATTGTATGCAAAATGGAGTCTACATTTATACCTAGTCTTTTTGATCCGATGGAGCATCTCCTTGTTCATCTAGTTGAGGAGTGTAGACTCGGTGGGCCTGTCTATGAAAGGTGGATGTATAACATTTAGAGATTTCAACGTAGAATGAAAATGAAAGTGGCTAACAAAGCACGTGTTGAAGGTTCCATCGCTGAAAAATATGTACATGAAGAACTTGTACATTTTTGTTCTTTATACTTTGAGTCAAGTGTTAGGACACATCATAACATGGTAGGGCGTAATCAGGTAGAAAATAACTCTACCTCACGTGATCCACAAAAACTGGAAGCATTCACCTTTCCTGTAAATCTCCAGGGAGCATATAAAAGAAATTTTCTGGATCCGGTTTCATTTCGTATTGCATCACATTATGTCCTTACTAACATGCCTGAAGTGACACCGTATATTACGTAAGCTTTCTGAATGTTAAAAATATTTTATATTAGCAGTAGCTTATATTTTGTAATATCTGAATTATATAAAAGGAAATTTACAAATATACATGTCTTGTTTTAGTGGTTATACCAGCTCTTACTTAATGTTTCTTTTCCCGAATTTTCAGGATTTTTGAGGACGAGATTCGTAGTCGAAGTCCTAATATATCGAGTGATGCAGAGATGGATAAAGTGTTACAAAATGATTTCACTAGTTGGTTGCAACATAGGGTAAATATAGTACATATGAACCAGCACATACCACTTGTATATGTAGTACATATCTTTTTGTTTGACAATTTTTTTTATTTCAGGTACAGGACAACTTTTATATTGCAGGTAATTATATATTTTATGGAATAAAATATTGTGCTTAAAGCTTATATTCACATAGAATGATCATAATATTGTATTTTAAAATAAAATATGATGCTTTAAGTAAGCTGTTTTTTAGTTACCGACATAAGAAAATGCTCTAGATCAGTGGCATGGTATGGTTTTCTTGGTGGCGTACGTCATTGGTTCGATACCAAATGCTGTTTACTTTTTGGACATCAACCAATTTATTGGTGGCTAAAAATTGGGAAAAGTTAAACTTGACCGCCCTTTTAACTTGTGACGGATTCCGTAACATCAAACCCTAAAAGATCAATTAGTTCACTTTATTGCCATAATTCTTACCGCCTGTGTCATTTCTATCTTTCTTACTCTTATTTTCTTTAACCCTCTCTCTATATTTCAAGTGCTTTGTGAGTCGATTTAATCCCAGAGTTCAACAACACCACAATTTTGGTATCTGCTTGTCTTAATTTCAAGTTATTTTTGAGTGGATTTAACCCCCAGAGTTCATCTCTTTATACATAAAGTCATACATATGTACATACAAACTTACACATATACATGCACTTGGGGTTTCATATTTGGTATTAATACTGATCATGGATTCTCATTCTCTTGTCTAATCGATTGATTATGTGCTCATTTAATTTAAAATTGCAAGCTTTGTTCTGTTTTCCATATTTTACATATGCATACAAAGAAATTCATGTGCATACACTCATATATACAACTGATTCAACTAATATATGTTATATTATGTTAATAAAGGACTGGGTAATGGGTTGAATTAGGTTAATGCTTTCTGTTTTGGGTTATAGTTTCTGTTCTTCATATTTGTACACACTTCATCAAGAAAATCCATGTATATGCACTTGTATACAACTATTCAACTGATACATGCTATATTATGCTAATTTATGACTTGGTAATGGAGTTAATTAAGTTATGCTTTTTGTTTTGGGGTATATTTGTTTTTTCGATTTCGTATCATGCACAAATATGTACACACTGATACACACAAATATATGTACACACTGATACACACACAAATATGTAATAAACATGAGTAAAACTAAATATCTACGTAAGTGGGTAATATTTTTATTCAATTTAGTACATGCTAATTTCCAGCTTAATGTCATTTATGGTGACTTATCCACTCTTAATAAGCTGCTTATGAACTCTTATTTGCAAGGTTGTTTTCGTCATGGCTGGACGAAGACCCGTTGAGCGTAGAGGAGGTTATAGTGGGAGCCGATCAAGTCATGGTGGAGCAGAGGTTAATGATGTTGGGGATGGTGCTGGTCAGAGGGGCAGAGGAGGTCGTGGTAGAGGCCGTGGCGAAGGCCGTGCAGGAGGAGGTCGTGTTGGAGGACGAGGTGGGGCTGAACATATTGATCATATGGAAGATACCAATTGGTTTGAGGATTTTTATCATGTGGAGGTAGACCACATTTTGAACAATGATTTTCATATTGATGGTACTACAGGCCAAGGAGGCGGAGGAGGCCACGGGGCAGGCCGTGCTGGAGGACGAGGTACGGCTGAACAATGTTAAATACGTAAATGTTGGAACACTCTAGAATAGATAAAAAAAATGTTAAATATTTCTCATGTACAATGTTTTGGGAGATAGAACTTAGAAAGTAACATGAAGATATTTTTAACTTCAGGATAGATTCTGGTCCTGCCCATCGCACATTACTAGCTCTCATGCGTGTGCACTGGTTTGAGGGAGCATTTACACGGACCGATGTTGATAGGATGCTCCCTAGATGGTAGGATGATGTTGCTGAAGAGTTCTTTGTAAGTTACATGTCTATTATAGATATAACATGTTTATAGTTATACATATATTTTATTTATAGACATAGTTATGTTATATTTATATTTAGTTATATATTTTAGAATGATTTTGCATTTGCCTTGTTCGGTAGAAATACTACACCTTTGATCCCCGTTATGCCACTGAAGCCCATGCTCGTGAGTCAGTTATATATAGCATGCGTGAAAATTTTCGTAAGATCATGAACAAAAAAAAGTCAAGAGCTATGAAGTCAGTGCATGAGAAAGGAGGAAACTATGAGGACTACAAGCCTTTTTACTTTGATGATGAAATCTGGAACAAGTTCTGTGTGTGGTGGAGGAGTGAGCAATTTGGTAAGTGGTTGGTTGCTGGTAGGGGTGCTCGAGGGAAGGTCAAGGTCCCTCACACCTCAGGAGCCCGTACATTTGAGGGACGTCGACGAGTAAGTCCAAACACTTTCTTATTTTCATATAATTTTAGTTAATCTCCCCTCGTCAAATATCACATACATCTTTCAGTTCTTATTATTGATCTCGGACCTAAATGTACTTTGATTCTTGTACAGAATTACTACAAAAACATAAGAAATATCCTGAACTTGTGGTGCACTACAAGGAAACACACGAATATCGTACCAAACCAGGTGTCCTCGTTACCCTGGAAGCCCAAGCTATACTGGTAATTATATATATGGTTAAGTTTAATTTGTACAAATTAAGGTTTGGTTTCCAACACATGTACACCTACACACACATGTATACTTCACTAGCTAAGTTATTAATAAATGGCTATATTACATACTAGACCAAAAATTATATAATTTACCAACAATGACTAGATACATAATTTTCAAAATGAATTCCTACTAAGAAGATAGTGGTTAACAGTTAATATAATGATTATGTAGTGTGTACTAAATGTTAAGGTCGAATAAATTTTGTAGTATAAAAGAAAGGAGAGAAGAAAAATATAAATGTGAAAATGTTTTATGAATTAGAAGATGCAAAAAAGAAAAATCAAACCACATTAATTCCTGACTTTATTAAAATAATTTTAATTAGTACGTAAGAGTAATTTTCTAACATAGACTACTTCACTAAATACATGCCTAGTGTTCAATTTTATATATGTAGATTAATATAATTTGAAAATCCTTTCTTTCACTTATATTTGATTGTAGATTAATATAATTTTATTTTACTTGTATAGCAGCATATTTGTTTAGGTCATTGTTTTTTGTTCTCGTCTTATTGATCTGTCATAGTTTTTCAAACTGATCATATTTTCATTTGCAAGTACGTAAGATAACTTTGTTTAATTATGAACAGAGAAAGTAGTAATACTACTATGTGTAATTCCAGAACAATGTAGTGCAAAACCATGAAATAAGTAAAGTTCAACTGAATTAGGTAGTTAACTTTGTTTTTCATGTGTAATTACATTTTGATTTGCAAACAGGATCGTTACACGAAAGTTTGCACTGAAAAGGGCGTTGATCCTAATACAACTCAGATAAAGATTTGGATAGAGGCAATCAATGGTCCTCAGAAAGATAAGATCGTTGGGTTCCCTTACCTTCGAGCTTCAGAAGTTCTAGGTATTATTTTTATCATACATGGTGTTTGTACACGGTGTGTGTACATGATTTGTACATTAAATTAGCATGATTTGTACACGGTGTCCCCTAATGTAACATGCATGTGTACATGATTTGTACATGTTTAGAGCTTTGCATTAAATTAGCTATTTTTGCATTAGCATAAAAATATATGATAAGTACTCATTTCTATTTACACAAAAATAAGGCGGCATTAATTTATCTATATTTCAAAATTGTTACCATTAGAATATGAAATAGTTGGGCTGCTCATATTTCAAGGATATAAGCTATTTTATCACTTTGTTGATCAATAGGTACACTGATAAGTGGATTTTATATCCACTTGGATCGCTTTATTTCGGCTTAAATTGATTCACTTGACCTCAAGTTTGTTGTAGTTTTGATGTGTTTTGTTTAAGTGTGCAGGTTTGCAAGAATATCGATTAGGGTTGATGTTTCCGTCAATGTTGGAGTTGAATTCGAGCTTAAGAATGAAGAATGGAGTCTTGTTGTGAGCCACCATGAAGATTCTAAAGCAAGAGAATTGAAGACGGAAGCATTTGCAAAAAGAACGGAAGAAATTGGAGTCAAAACGAAGCAAAGAGAGCAAAAACAGAAAATCTACACAAGGCAGGTGGGCAGTCTGCGCACCCTAGTGGGCAAACTGCGCACTAGGACAGTAAGGGGGTGGGCTGACTGCGCACCTGTGCGGCTAGAATGTTGATTCACTATTTTGGCCATATCTTGAGTTCTATAAGTCCGTTTTGGACGATCTTACAGTTCACGCGAAGCTAACGAGATTCTCTTTCATTCTAAAGTGGTCTAGATGTCCAAATACAACTGGAGTGACTCAGAAACACTGGAGAAAAGTCAGCTACGAATTTTCCTTCAAAACAAAATCAGTTTAGGAAACGTATTGGTAGTTTCTTGCTGAAAAAGACTCCTAGGGCCTATATAAACACATCCTACCATCATAAAATGACAACTAACCAACATAACATACAGAGAGAGTCAGAGACGGAGATTCAAACTTGGAGAAGGATTCCGAAGATCGTGACAACTATCGGAGATCTAGATCTACTTTTGTTTTCTTCTAATTAGGCGAACTCTTGGATGTTTCTGGGATTTGTTTTCTTAACTCATTACTCCAGCATAATTATTTTTATTCAACCTTTGTTTATTATCATAGTTTCATCAGATCCCATGGTGACGAACGGTTCAACTATGAACTAATCGTTGTCATGGGATTCTAACGGATTTATCTATGTAGCTTAGTAGTTTGATTGCTTTAAAGATTTGTGTGTGGTGAATTCTTGATATCCTCGTATGGTTATGCTTAATTGATATATGCGTCGCGAAAATTTAATTTGTTAATCTTTTGTGAAGCGAGAGTGGATCTTAAGATTTAGAACTTGCCATGCTAGCATAGGTTCATGATTGTTTATCAACATGATTTGTAGTATAAGATGAGAATACTTATATTGCCCTATGTGATCTATATGGATGACTTGTGCTTAAACCGTTATGTTTTCAAATCTTATAGAGATATAGGGTCTAAACATAATTGGTGTCTATTCATCTTCTATCTCTTTTGTGGATGTATGATTAGTTTGGTGTTCGTATACCGAGAGGTAACCTATACTTGTTTCGTGTTGTCTGATCAGATATCAAAACCATCACATGTATTGATTAAAGGCATCAACTCTAAGCGAAGTAGATAATGAAGTTAGAGTCCCATGTTTATTCTCATATAAGTAATTCAGTTTAATTCTCGTTAGTTGTTCATTCTTAGTTGATAATTTACATCTAAGTTACTTTAGTTAATTAAAACCCCAATTTGTTATCTGTCTTAGCAGTGAATTAAAACCATACATTGTTGAATAGGTGCATTAACTGAATAGAAACTTAACCAGATCTCTATGGAACAAACTTGAATTATATTACTTGTGACCACGTATACTTGCGTGATATTGTGTTAACAAGTTTTTGGCGCCGCTGTCGGGGATCATCGGTGTTTCATTTTAATTTATGTTCTTGTCATCAGTGGTCGTTAAAGTTCACTGACTCGGATTAGTTACTTACCTATCTTGTTTAGTTTGGTGTGTTTCAGGTACTTGAGTGTTTGAAAATGGCAGGCGAGGAGTTGTCATGGTGGGCATATTCGAGGACATCCATGCCTCAGCAATGTGAGCAATGTTTGGGCATTCATGAGACCTCACAATATTGTTACTACGAAGGAGTTGATCCATATGTCACTTATGAGGAACAACCATATTTTCAATACCATCCTCAACAGTACCAGCAAGATGTTCCAAATATGTCATATTTCTTTGGTAGTGAAGAGTTTCAACTTCAGCAACCTACTCCTACTTTTCAGTCAGATGAGGTTGATGTTATGGAGGAGATTAGGATGCTTGCAAAGAGTAATGAGGGGTCTATCAAATCTTTGGAGACACTAGTTGCTCAAGTTTTGAGTGCCTTGGAACAAGAGAAATAGCAATTCATACTAGAGGCAATTCCAGAAAATAACTGTGACTTGGAGCAAGGTACTGCATGCATAATTGAGGAAGACAAATTCCAAGGTGAGGTGAGCGTTCACAAGCCATGTGAGGAATTTGATCATGCTAGTATGGTGGATGATTTGGAAAGGGAACTATTTGGGACAGACACTGGTGAGCTACACAAATTTCAAGAATTGGTATGTGCGTACCAAGAGACTGATGACCATGGGAAAGATGCAGGTCTTCTACTTGTCTCAGAGTATAAAGATGGAGGTAGCGCATTAGAGCCAATGGAGGAAGTTCTCTTTGAGGAACCAAAAGTTTCAGCAACTTACATTTACCCTCCTCCATTATATTCAAGCGAAGCCCGCGAATGTGTGTTGTTCTACAAATTGACAGATTTTGGGTCAACCGATGAAGGCATTGGAATAGGATATAGTTGTTACCATTAGAATATGAAATAGTTGGGCTGCTCGTATTTCAAGGATATAAGCTATTTTATCACTTTGTTAATCAATAGGTACACAGACACGAACTGCTCGACGGACAGGAGAAGGTGGTTCTGGGCATTCCACAATGGAGCGCATTTGTGATGACTTATTTATGCGGGTTGTGGATTAGACTGTTTCTCGTGCTCGAGAACATCCAGAAGAGTTCTCACTTAGTCCTGATGATGTACGCTTGCTTGCACATGAGCTTTTAGATGGTGACATGGAGTTACCACCTAACCACCCTCTCACAGTGCAGACTGAGCGCGAGCTGATTCGTGTGATTATTGAAGTGCTCAATGACTTGTACAAGAGAAATGGACCAGGCAATAAGGTATTTATAACCTATTCACATGTTCTTAGACTAGTTTTGATTTTTTTAATCTGTTAAAAAAAATCATATTATCATATTATGCTATATAATATAATGCTAAGGACTGGGAAATGGGTTGAATTAGATGAATGCTCTCTGTTTTGGGCCATACATTCAACTTTTTATATTTATACACACATTATCATAAAAATCAATGTATAGGCACTCGTATATACAACTCATTCAACTGATAAATTCATTATATTAGGGTGATTAATGCCTTCATAATGGGTTTAATTATGTTATGCTTTCTGTTTTGGTCGGGTAATATTTTTTTCCCCATTTCGTATCATGCACAAATATGTAAACACCGGTACACACACATGAATATATAAACATGAGTACAATTAATTATCAGTTTATGTAAGTAATATTTGTATTCAATTTAGTATATGCTAAATTCCTGCTTAAAGCTTATTGTCATTTATGATGATTTATCTACTCATATATTAATTAAGCTGCTTGTGTGCATATGACATTAACGTTATCATTAAGCATTTAACAAATGAAAATATTGGTTTTCCTTATATCAAGAGTTTATGTGCTACTCTAAGTATTAGTCTAATAGCTTATCAAAACTGAGAACTATTATAACTCCAACAAGTTATGGAATTGTTATGCGTACGGTAACTAATCTATACAAATTGTGAAGTATAAAATGTCTCTAAAATAAACTTTATTATGATAGGGCAAGGCGATCGAGGAGGCGAGGAATGATGATGATGACCATCGTGATGATGACGGTAATGATGATGCTGATGGCGACGAGGCCAGGCCACCAACTCCTCGAGCTGCACAAGGTGGTCCGGTCATAAACACTTAGTGTGTTTTCGTATGCACAAGGTGGTCCGATCATAAGGACTTGGTGTATTTTCGTATTTTGTTAAATGTTGGGTACTTTCTTAAGATACAATATGTTATGTTGGATGATCCACCTTATTTTGCTAAATCGGATGTATTTGGATGGTATATTGTATGAATGATTATATGTATGCCAAGTATCCTATCCATAATGTTGGATTAATTGTCGTTTGGTATTATTGTTATTTTTAGATAGGATTTGTTATTACCGTTTATGATTAAAATGTGATGTTGGTGGTTTTGATTATTGAATAGCCATATTGGTTCACTACGCCAAAAACGCTCATATGCAACGCCATGTTTACTGTTGCTTTAGGCCAAAAAAGCGTTGCATTCGAGACCGTCTCGTTAGACCCCATAATGCAACGCTTTTTTGCATCTAAAGTAACAGCAATAAGCATTGCATCTGACATGTAATGCAACACCACAGCAAGCAAATGCAACACCAAAGAGGCGTTGCATTTGACATTAGATAAAATTACAATTCCACGTCACTAAGTGGGTCCCACTAGCTTGCCACATCATCAATGGGTCCAGCTGGCATGCCACGTCAGCAACAGTCCAGTTGGCATGCCACGTCATCATTGGTACAGGTGGCATGCCACGTCATCAGTGGGCCCACTAGGATGCCATGTCAGCAATGAGGTCCACATGCCATGTCAGCATAGGGTCCACGTGCCACATCAGCAGTGGGTCCCACGTGCCACATCAGCAATGGGTCCTACATGTCATATCAGCAGTGGGCCCACAACATGTAATGCAACACTATATTTACCAAATGCAACACTATCATGTTCTTGAAATGCAACACTAAAATATTAAATGCAACGCTACAAAGTTCTAGAAATGCAACACTAAAACTATCAAATGTAACGCTTTAATTAAAATTTCTGCAGTATATAGTTTCATACATAAAGAAACCAATCCAAAACATTATAACATACACAATCAATTTTAAAGCCCTAATAATTAAAAATATTATGGCTTGACGATTCTGGCAGCTCCACATGTATAGCTAGGACCTGGTCCTTTCTAGGCACCTTAACAATTTTGTTGTCAGTTCCAGCTTCACCAACACTAAGCTGGAATGAATTTGCAGAATTGAATGTGTCTTGCAGCAATGAGCTAAGAAGTCCTCCCTTGCAGCAATTTGCAATCTGCTGGTTGTACGGAGTTCCGGGTAGTAAATCAACAACTGTTGGATTCTTCTTACAACTATGTGGAACATTTACCCCTTACTTTGAGCAATTTCCTTGCTCTATTGTTTGAGCACCAAACATGCACCATATTACCTCTTTTTTCACCCACGTCCATCCCGGTTCTTGAATATGATGAAATTTCCAGAAGTTGAACATTGTAACAACAGCCTAGCCAAGCACAAACACAGCTGATTAGATACAAATATTATAAGAATAGGTGGTATTAGGCTTCTTAAATTATGGCCTTATATAAGCCTTTGTTGTAGTGTAAATGCCTAGTTGATCAAAGTAGCAGGGGAATGAATTATAAACTGTTCCATACCACATATCCATCAGATGTCCAGGTCAGTACATCCCATTTAATCCTAATACTTCCGTTTGGATCAAGCAGGTCATATGCTTCTGTAAGAACAAGATACAGTAGAAATCAATCAGCTTAAATGTGGTAAACATGATGGTAGTCCATGAACAACTTAAATGTGATTCATTTTAAACCTAAAGCGAGCAATCAGAGTGACCAAGTAAATTTGGAGGCTACTGCTAAAAAAAAGTCCTTTGCTATACCAATGAGAGTTCTAGACATAAGTAAATGGGTTCTGCACATAACTTTAATTATATTGTTATTTAGGTAAGAGCTCAGTCCAAGTGATCTTTAGGCTCAAGATAGAGTTATAATTAATGAACTTAATGAGACTAATCTGACCCTAACACGTGTGGGCCCCACTGCTGCCACGTCAGCACGTGTGGGCCCCACTACTGCCACATCAACATTTTTTTAAATTAAAAAATATCTAATGCAACGCCAGCTGTTAGTGTTGCATTATGTGAAACACCGTGGATCAAATGCAACACTAATTATGTGTAATGCAACATCAGTTCAAGTTCTGTTTCATTAGAGCCAAAATTTCATACCTAACGAAACACTTTCAGTGAAACACTTTCTAAAAGCGTTGCATATGAGCATTTACGGCGTAATGGTTGCTGGTTTTCACAATTGAAAATCCATGTTGGTTGCTGGTTTTGAAAATTGAAAAGCCATATATTGGCTGGTTCTAACACAGTACAGACTGGGCAAAAATTTAGGATGGCCGTAGTTGCGACGGGAGTTGTCACAAGTACTTAAGAAAAGGTACATTAGAAGGCGTCATAAGTAAGTTTGTCACAAAATATGCTGTGACAACACGTTCGTCATAAGTAACTTTTATGTTTTTTTTTTTGCATTTATTTATTCATAAATTTAGTGACGTATATTCTGTCACAAGTGCTTTTTCAATTTATTTTACCCTTTTTTATTTATTTATTATTATGTGACAGCTTGTTTGTCACAACTAAAATTTTAATTTATTTTCCTTTTTCTTTTATTCACAATGTTATGACGAGGGCGTTCGTCACAAGCATAGTATATTATTCATTTTTATTAGTTGAATAAAATAATATTATATTGTTTTTGTGACGGACAAGTTAGATTATGTAATATAATAACAGGGTTTGTGGATCCCACTTTAAACTTGTGACAAACCATGTAACTTGTGACAAAAACCGGAGCTTTTGACAAAATCTTGAATTTTAGACAGGATTATAAGTGACGAACGAAATCCGTCACAAGAAGATTATTTGTGACGGATTCAGGCTTAAAATTTCGTCACTATAAGCAGATTTTGTTGTAGTGATATATTATAAATTTTAAATTCCGATCACTAAAATGCAAACTTGGATTAAGTTCAATCACAATTATGTAATTTACTCTATACAAGACATTCGCCTAAGAAGGAAAAAGAGTTTGAAGATGGGATCACTGATCACATATGTGTAGGATAAAAAAACATTATCATTACTATATTTATGCATCAGTATGATGTAATTATAAGTAGGATAAAAGAGAATGTTACCCAAATTATCAGATTCTTCCCCAAAACATGGCCATTCACTAGACCAATTGTGCACTACAACACACAGTTGTTCACATATCAATAATTATACATGGTTGGTGTCGGGGTCGGATCGAACTCTCCACTTTTAAAGACATGGTGGGTGCATGGTCACCAACATGATCCCATTCAATATAAATAGTTTTTGAGTGTTTCTGTAAAACAAGAAAAGATAGCAGCCATGCCTCTTGGACACAATCATCACCCACTTCCATTGCTAGCTATATGCCTTTACTGCCTTTTCTTTTCTTTTTCTCTTTTTACCATTCACAGTATAATAAAACAAACACACTCAGGATAACAATATGATCAGCACAAAGGTAAAAATAAAATAAAATAAAGAAATAGTATCAACCATGCTAGTGGAAGGATTCTCTGTCTCTAATTTTAACACCTTACACTTATGTAACTACTCGTTCTTATTCCAACTTACTGAGATGCTTTTATTTGTTATCATGCTATATATATTTTCTACTATAAGAACTCTAATTTGTTGGAGCAAGTCCCTGGTGAATTATTTATAAATATTATATAATATTGAATTCTAGTGGTTTAGAAATTTCATTTTGCATATTAACTTCAACAATATTTCCAGAACTTATCTCTTATTATTATTATTATTATTATTATTATTATTATTATTATTATTATTATTATTATTATTATAAATTTGAAAAGAGAAAGAAAAGAAGTGGAAAAAAGAGAGAGAAAAAAAGTAAAGAAAAGGAGGAAAATGAATTTTTAATTCATGAAAATGAAATAGGTAATGACTAGTGGTTACCTAAAGTTAATTAATTAATGAGATGAATATCCTAATGTTTTAAGTAATGAGTAATGTTATTGCTAGGTATGCCGAATTGGTACCCAAAAATTGTTCCCAACGTGGCACCGATTATATGGCATAATGAAAAAATTTTATTGAAGTAGTTTGTGTTAATGCATGGAGGTCTACATTATTATAACCAATTAAATTCATACACTTAGCATTCGGGAAAGTTTTTGGAAACCAACTCCGAATACCTAGCATTTTTCGTAAAGTAATCAATGAAATATTGTTAAAGCACTCTTTTATGATGCATTATCTAAATTTTGAGTTAAGAAACCATATGAGTAGGTTGTTGAACTTGCTCGAAGCATCTTTGGTAATTGATTTATTCATTTTACCGTTCGTGCGCTTTATAAATAATTAGTACTTAAAAATTTTGACTCTTTCATCATGATGAGATAACTTAAGTGATAAATGTTTATCTCTTGTTGTTATAAATCCTAGATTGAATTGTTGTTTATCTCAAAATTTATCAAAATAAATATTCATTGTAAAATATATAAACCAAATTATATATAAAAAATATTCTAACCCTTATTTATAACTTGCTAGTTGGTGTTCTTCATTTGGAGTTTCTCTAACTGAGTTTCAATGGAGTTAAATTAGGTCAAGATTAAGTAAAATCATTACCATAGCTCCACAATTACGAGTTTATCTTTATTTTCGTTTATTCCGAAATTTTATGAGAACATATATTCATTATAAAGTATGTAAATTTACTTAATTACTAAAAAGAAAAAGTAAAATCATTACCAAATACTGGGCCTGTTTGGGGTATATTAAAATAAGTAATTTATGATTTAAAGTAAATAAGTGTCATATAATTAATAAGTAAATTATTATTTATAAGTTGTTTAGGTGTTTGGATAACTTTACTTATAAGTTTATGATGTGTTTGGTAAATTGTAACTTATAATTTAAAATATTTATTTAAAGAAAAATAAATCTAGTATAATATACATGGATGTAAAATTAAAAGACAAAATTTAAACATAGAAAAATAAAAAAATACAAATTACTAAAAGCAAAAATGTCAAAACAAAAAATAAAAAAAATTGATTTATTGCATCAAATTTCTCGAATAATAGGACATCTTATCTATAGTATTTTTAGTGTCGGATATTTAAATTAAATTAAAACTACAATAAAGGATATAGTACACGTTAAGAAAAAGAACGTATATATGCAATTACTAGCCTATACCCGTACGGATTATCATATATTATTATTATAAATTAATAATTTAATTATTTGATTTAATATTTTTAATAAATTTTATTATTATTTTTAAATTTAAATATGTTTCGTACTTAATTTCATTACATAAATAAATATTATTAATTTAAAGTTATTTTAAATTTATTGTTAAATATCTTAAGAATTCAACAGATTTTTTTAAAAATTCATTTAGTATAACCTAAAATCGTAGAAGAAAGAATCATAGAAAGAAGTATGTGCAAGAAGTATGTGAATATAATTGAAAACGTTTCTAATTCTATAAAACATGTGATATTTTTGTTTGGTAAATTATATATATACAATTTAACTGAATTTGGAATTTTTAACACTTTTTTTAAATTTTCTAAAAATATATTTTTGTGTCTTGGTTCGTTGGTTAGTTGGTTAATACCTTCCTCAAAAGTTTGTTAACACCTTCCAAAAAAACAAAAACAAATCAAAATTTATTTAATTTTAATTAAAAAAAATAGACCACAACTCTTTTGAAATACCAATATCTTTTAAAATTAATTTAAAAAATTTTAATATAAAAAATTATTAATAAGTAAATAAAATTAAAAAAAGAAAAAGAAAAAGAAAAATAAGCATACTATCTATCTGTACTATACTTTTATAAGCAAAATAGAATATAATTGGTTAGTTAGTTAAAACCTTTCTAAAAAACTTATTCGGACCTTCTAAAAAAACAAATTAAAATAACTGAATTTGAAATTTTTAACATTTTTTCTAATTTTTTAAAAATATATTTTTATGTATTGGTTAGTTGGTTAACACTTTCCTCAAAAGTTTGTTAACACCTTCCAAAAAGCAAATAACAAATCGAAATCTTTTTAATGTTAATTAAAAATATAAACAACATATTTTACATACTATTTCAATTATATTTCAATTAGAATTCTCCACCAACACCCAACTTCTCTTATTTTAATATAAAAATTAATAAAAAGTAAACAAATTAAAAAAAAAAGGAAAAAGAAAAGAAAAACCTATCTGTACTATTCTTTTATAAGGAAAATACGGTATAATTGGTTGTTTAGTTAAAGTCTTTCTAAAAAACTTATTTGGGCATTTTAAAAAAACAAATTAAAATATATATTGTAATTTAATTAAAAAAACAAAACACATATTTTACATAAATGCATACTCTATCGGTGATATTTCAACCGAAATTCAACTACATACTCTTTTAATTATATTTTTAATATAATTTTTTAACTTTTTACTTAGGAAATGGTTAATTTTTCTGGAAGGCATTAACCAACAACCCAACCAACTAACCAAGTATACCTTGTTTTGCTTATAATAGAATAGTATAGATAAATGGAAGTATCGTATATACTTAGATTCAAATTTTTGTTGATATTATTATATTCAAATTATGATTCTATAATCATCTATAATGTAATATTTGTCTAAAATAGAATTTAATATTAATTTGCAATTGTGTGAAAATTTTATTGTTTATATATAGTTTTAGTTTGTTTTCACTTTGTTGATCTATAATTTTTTGTAAATTTGTTAATAAATATGTGATTTTAATTCAAATATAATTGATTGGGTATGTAATTGAATATTAATTGGAGTATAATTAGAAGAGTTTGTTATTAACTAAAATATGCGGTTTATTTTTTGCAAAATAAAATTTTATATGCATTTTAATTTATTTTTTATTTTTTGGAAAGTGTTAACAAACTTTTTGGGAAGGGGTTAACCAACCGACCAACCAACCAATTATACCCTGTTTCGCTTATAATAGTATAGTATAGATAAATATGTGATTTTAATTCAAATATAATTGAAAGAGTATGTAATTGAATATTAATTGAAGTATAATTAGAAGAGTTTGTTATTAACAAAATATGCGGTTTATTTTTTGCAAAATAAAATTTTATATGCATTTTAATATATTTTTTATTTTTTAGAAAGTGTTAACAAACTTTTTGGGAAGGTGTTAACTGACCGATCAACCAATCAATTATACCCTGTTTCGCTTATAATAGTATAGTATAGGTTAATTGGAGTATAATTAGAAGAGTTTGTTATTAACTAAAATATGCGGTTTATTTTTTGCAAAATAAAATTTTATATGCATTTTAATTTATTTTTTATTTTTTGGAAAGTATTAACAAACTTTTTGGAAAGCTGTTAACCGACCGACTAACTAACCAATTATACCCTATTTCCCTTATAATATACTAGTATAGTATAGATGCATGAAGAAGGCAAAATGAGGTGGGTCATTTAAGAGAAAAGTACGTCACAATCCACTTTCTACTTATGAACATATAATAGGGATGAGCATTTCACCCAACCGGTCCGATCCCCGCCCAATTTGAATCGGGAATTTGGAAAATTTTTCGGGTTCGGGATAGGGAACAGAAAATATTTTATAAAAAATACGGGGATCGGGGCGGGGTCGGGATTAGGGGATCCCCGCACCAATCCCCGATTTTAATATAATTAAAAATATATTATATATATGTATGTAATTAAATTATTATAAGTAAATGTATTTATATATATTATTATTGTTTAAAATTTTTAATTCATAGATTCAAAGTTTTAATAGTAAATTTTTTAATTATAATAATTTTTTTATATTTTTTAAGGTAAACAAATATTAATTCGATATGTTTTTTAGAATATGTAATTGAATTTAAAATATATATTATATATTATGATTTTGCAAATTAATTTTATTAAAAATTTTATTGGAGAGTGTATAAATTTTTTTTTTAAATATTAAAAATCCCCGCGAGAATCCTCATTCCCCGTTCCGGACGGAAATCGAGGAGCAAAATATTCTACGGGTTCAGGGATCGGGGACGGGAATGGCACTTCTCGACTCCTAAGTGATCCAAAACCCATCCCTAACATATACTTTGTAAATAAGTCGGATCTCAAAATTTGCCAAACAAACGTGTTAAGTTGGAACGGATTTTATGATCCATTTAAGTTCGTTTTACTGATGCCAAACACCCACACACACACTATCAATCTATCATGCATGATGGACTTAAATTAATTAAATAAAAACAACTTGGAGCATTTGAATTCAAACATACCAAATTAAGTAGGATTACAGTCTTTGTTGAGCCCTAAAAAGCTTACTTTTGGTTGTTTCTTGTAGGGTTATTTAGGATTCATCAACTCTTCAAAGCAAACAAAAGAACAACAATAATTTTGCAAAATTATTCCAAGTGTCCCATCAGAATCCCTCATCGTTAGAGATGCTTCGTATAGTCAACGAAAAATTAGCAAGACCAGGATTGGTCAGACTTAATTATGTACGTTTTACGTACCTGCCGACAAAGCCTCATGCATGAGCATGATATATATAGCTTATAATCGGTTTTTTTATTTTATCTTTTTAGTGTATGTCCATATAGCTTATAATCAATTTTTTTTTTTAATCTTTTTAGTGTATGTCCATTTATACACATTAATTACTTACTTTCATGACATTTTTATGAGGTTACTTATTTTTATTGATGAGATTTCTTATGCATATAGGAGGATTTATTATTATTAATAAATAGGAACCAATCTAAATTTAATAATGCATATTTTATTATATGTCCATGGACACACACATTAAAAAAACCCTTTTTTCGACATAACTTGATATATAGCTAGTCTTGATTTTGTTGATACACATTTTTTTTTCCCTTTTGGTTTGAATGAATTAGTCAATTATAGATTCATAGTACTAATATTTGTGAACAATGCGGATATTATTTATTTGTTATATCACGCGGGCTTATGATAATTACAGTGACAATAGCCTCGTCTTTTGTAGTTATTCTTGTCGTTATCCTTCGTAAAAGGAGACATGGGGTTATTAGCTTTTTAACTAACCAATGCACCAGCTTTTCAAGAATCTAGCTACGTTAATTATATAAATTGTTGAATGTTCCAATATACGTATATGAAATGCTCATACAATTTTTTTGTACCAAATGACATGTTATATACTATTAGTAAAAGGAATGCTAATTATGATTTAGCAAAAGGAAATAGATAAGGGGCAGCTGACACAAAGCAAATCTAGGGAAGTGAGAAAGCCAAATGCTCATCAAAATAAAGAACTTTAGGAAAATAGAATCTGCTATAATTCGTATCCGTCTTTAAAATCAAAGTAAAGAGTATAAAACAGACAGCTGGTTATATATCATGCAATGATGCAAACACAGTTTTGTATTGCCTCTCTATAAAAAGTTAAAAACTAGTGACATTAATAAATAAAGCTTAATGTTTGATGTTTCTTCTTTGACCCCTACTTCATTCTTCCAAAAATCGGTCATTCTCATCACGTCCCTTGATGTGATAACTGATACTCCCTCTCTCCCAACCAATTGTTTACACTTTCCTTTTTGGGATGTCCCAACCAATTCTTTACGTTTCCTAAAATAGTAAGTTTTAACACTATTACACCCACTACTTCACTTATTTTAACAATACTTTACACTATTACACCCACTACTTCATTTATTTTAACAATAAAATTACTATTACATCCACTACTTCACTTATTTTAACAATAAATTACTATTACACCCACTACTTCACTTATTTTAATCATAATCCTTGGTCTCCGTGCAAAAATCAAACGTAAACAATCTGTCGGGACGGAGGGAGTAATATTACCAAAGTACTACAGCTACATTATTTATTTTAGAAATATATAAAATTTATTTTAGTGAAGCAAGAAATGGTGGAAAGTGTGCTTCTTCTTCCATGGGCAAAAGAAGAGAATATGTTGAGTTATTATGATAAGAGAAGAAAACAACACGAGCTTACACGGACACGAACATCTAGTTTAGAAGAAAAAGAAGCTGCAGCATTACATATATATTCATCAAACATGGTGTCTTCTTCAAGCTATTGCAAGATCTCCCCATTCATTTCATTTCTTGTTTTCTTTCTTTATATTAGTTCCTATACTTCTCCAGTTTTATCTTCGAAACTCCACAATATTCAGCATGCCAACCAAACATTGTACAAGATGAAGATGATTAAAGCTCATCTTATGAAGATCAATAAGCCTTCTGTCAAGACAATACAGGCACATTTTTCTCGACTTTTGCACTGTTAAAGTTGTGATTCTTACGAGTACTACTTTTTTTTTACTTTCCCTGTTTTTGTTTTGTTTGTTGATTCTGTTATGTTAATTTCCAAATTGTTGCGCGCAGAGCCCAGATGGTGATTTGATAGATTGCATTCCTGCTCATCAGCAACCAGCCTTTGATCACCCTCATTTGAAAGGACAACAACCATCGGTACATTTTACAAAAATTATACTACTGCATTGAAACCTTATTTTCTTTTTCGCAGTGTATTTACAATTTATTATTGACTTAATAGGATCCACCAGAAAGACCCAAAGGCAAAAATCAAGGGGAAATGGCATCGGAGAATCATCAGTTATGGAGTGTTTCTGGAGAATTTTGTCCAGAAGGAACTGTTCCAATCAGAAGAACTACTGAACAAGATGTTTTAAGAGCTAGTTCTGTTAAAAGATTCGGACGAAAATTTCCAAGGCCGGTTAGAAGAGACACTTCTAGCAGTGACCATGAGGTTAGTACTATCAAACCAGTACAAAGTGCAGAACATTTTTAAAAGTTTCTGTAGTAAGATATCATATTACAGCATGCAGTTGGGTATGTAAGTGGACAACAATATTATGGAGCAAAAGCAAGCATAAATGTGTGGGCACCTCGTGTGGCTAGCCGATATGAATTCAGCTTATCACAAATGTGGCTCATTTCTGGTTCATTTGGGAATGATCTTAACACCATTGAAGCTGGTTGGCAGGCATGTTCATAGCTCCTAAATTACTACTTCATTTTTTACAATTATAATGATTTGTCTTATTATATTGGAGATAAGTTGTGTGTAAAATGTAGTGTAAATAAATGAGTTGATTACTTGAAAGAAATGGAATGCAGTGTAGTTAATAAGCATTGAAAGTAGCAATAAAATCTCAACAACCTATGCAGTGAAGAGTTTGTAATGTAGCAATTGAAGCTAATTCATTTATTGGTTGTTTTTCGACAGGTTAGCCCAGAATTGTATGGGGACAATTACCCTAGATTCTTCACTTACTGGACTGTAAGTTGATTCTCTACATATTTACTCTCCATTTACTTTGTGAATAAGTGGTTATGTCTATGTTTCTCTGTCTAATCAAGGAAACTGGTTGATATTTTAATAATGTTGGTTGCAGACGGATGCGTATCAAGCTACGGGATGCTACAACTTACTATGTTCAGGGTTTGTTCAAACTAACAATAGGATAGCAATTGGAGCTGCAATTTCTCCAAGATCATCTTACCATGGTGGCCAATTTGATATTAGCATCCTAGTGTGGAAGGTAAAAGCTAGCATTTTAACTTTTATGATTTATCCAATCTATCCTTTGTTTGTTTAAGCTAGACTAACGGATACGTCTCTAATTCTATCTTGATTATGAGTAATTAATCGAATATTTAAAGTCTCATTAGAACCGGAACTAACCATTACTTTTTTTAAAAAAACCTTTATTCCTCTAGAAGTTATTAAAGTGTAGATATTTGTAAAAAGAGCAATGCTTGGTACCCCAAAACTTTTCCCAAATGACGTGGCATTGATAAGTGATTGGTTTTAATTCGTGGGCACATATTTATGCACGCGGGGTCCCATATTATTTTAAGAAAGTTACCAATTATGCAAGAATTTGGGAACAATTTTGGGACATATTTTGGGGTCTCTAGCATTTTTCTTATAAAAATATGTCAAGATATGCTAGTTACTTTTACCCCTTTTGATGCTAGGTGTAATTCTTTGGCAACAATTGTCTAGCTTGAGTTGCACATTGAGCAAAAATTCTAGAGTTTTATCAGTTGAACTATGTGGCTGGTTGGTTGATTGGACGATGATAGTTCAGTCATTGAACAAAAGGCATGTAACATACATATACACACTACTGACACACACGTAGCCAATCATCCTAAACTCGTATTATCGATCATCTAATGTGATCAATTTATGCAGGATCCAAAACATGGAAACTGGTGGCTAGAGTTTGGATCAGGAATACTGGTAGGATACTGGCCAGCATTTTTATTTACTCACCTGAGGAACCATGCAACCATGGTACAATATGGAGGAGAAGTAGTTAACACTAGAAGCTCCGGTTATCACACTCCAACACAAATGGGGAGTGGACATTTTGCTTGGGAAGGTTTCGGAAAAGCCTCTTATTTTAGAAACTTACAAGTTGTGGATTGGGATAATAGCTTGATTCCACTACCAAATCTTAAAGTTTTAGCTGATCATCCTAATTGTTATGATATACGAGGTGGGATTAATCATGTTTGGGGTAATTATTTTTATTATGGAGGACCTGGAAGGAACTCAAGATGTCCCTAAAGGGTAGATTTCCCCTTTTAATTTGTTTCTTTAGGTTGAGTTATTCATTTCATTAATTTTAAACATAAAAGGCCGTAACTCTGTACGCAATTTTAGCCGAGGGTACGATGTACAAAGTTTAATGTCATATTTCATAATTTATCATTTTTAGGATTCGAAATTGTAAGCTAGCTGCTAATCTGTGTACAATTGAAATATTAAGTACTAGTGAATAGAGTATATATGATAGAAATATTAAGTACTAGTGAATAGAGCATATATGATTTCTGTATTGTTCTGGTTTTAACTTTGAAGTATCCATCTTGGTACTTCATTTATTTAAGTCTTGAGCCATGTGGAAGATTGAGTTGAAGAACTTGTACGTCCAGGAGGAAACTATAGAAAGAAGATGCGACGTAGCGTAGCGTGCATGGTGTCCAGGAATTAAAATATGAAAGCATTGATGTTTATCAGATACTTGTAACCTGGGATAGTGATGTACGATAAATGTCAGATAAAAATTTGTTACAGGAGGTTTGAATTCTCAACATCACTTAAAAAGAGAAGAAAGATATTAGATTGAAAGAAAACTTAGTACCGCCCTATTTTAAATATTTTTTAAAAGTTTTAATTGAATAACATCATTTTTTTTTAATAACAAGTGTTTTAAATTGGGTTTTATATCAAACGGGCCACTGATCTCATTAAAAAGTATCAAGTAGCTCCCCAGTCTCCACGGGGACTCATTTAAGCCACTAAACTAAGAAATATATCATTTGCCCCCTAAATTCACAAAAATAATACAATTTATGGTGGCCTAGGTGTCTTGGATAAAATTTATGCTGGCAAAAAAAAGTTCAATCTTGGATAGATTGTATTATTCTCACTTAGGTCACCATAAATTGTATTATTTTTGTGAATGCAGGGGGGCAAATGATATATTTCTTAGTTTAGTGGCTTAAATGAGTCCCCGTGGAGACTGGGGAGCTACTTGATACATTTTAAAGAGATCCGTGGCCCGTTTGATATAAAACCCGTTTTAAATTCAATAAAACAAAGTCATACGGCATCTACAAATCATATCGAATAGAACCAACATAAAACAGGTTGTATCGCCGGACATCCAGAAGAGATCAAAAGCGAAATTTTAAAGAAGATATATACATCTGTATCCCCAATATCCGTTTGAGCTTATCGACATGAGTGCAGAACCAAAATAGCTCGAATCACTAAATCCAAAACCACGCTCCCACAAACGGGAGAGAAAAACAAACTCCCACAAAACGGAGAGAAAACCAAACACTTAAATATTACAAACTAAAAATGAAGATCTAAAAAATTTAAAACTAAACAAACATACACTGAAGAAACAAGAAAAAAAACTACAAAAGCTTCAACCTTATATCTGAAAAATCAAAACCCCACTAATACAATACCATCCCTTAATTTTTAAAATTCTTTAAAAATCTTAATGCAATACTATTCCTTAATTTTTTTTGATTATTTAAGTTTATATGTCTTACAACTCAACATCTATTATAAGTTAATTTTCAAAATGAGCGAAAGTCGAAATCACAACTTGGGAGCACGACAACTTGGTTATTTAAACAAAATGAATTAAATTTTAAGATGTAGATTACTAGGAGACAGTACAACTAGCTCATCAAACTCTCTCTCTCTCTCTGCAAGGAAACCCGCCCCTCTTCGTCTTTCTCTCTTCAATCGCCGGGGCTTCCACCGGATCTCCACCGGTGGAAAGCCCCAAAACCTTTAATTTTCCTTGTTTTCTTCCTTTCTTTGCTTTGATTTCCCTAAAAATCTTCCTTTATTAGGTAAGATTGGTGTGTTTGTTTTTCGGATCTAAGGTTTTAAAACCTTTTCCGATTTGGCCTCAATCTTTTAGATCTCAATTCCTCGGAGCTCCGGATTTCTCGTTCTTCCCAGTGATTTTGGTCTCGAAAGTGGTCCGAGATTTCGTGTTCTTGTGGTTTTGTTTCCCAGATCTAAGGATTGGCTTGGTTTTAGTTAATTTTATTTGTGCAATTGTAAGTTTGATATTTTGATGGCTCACCATTTGTGTGAGTTTTGTTATTTCCTCACCGTTTTGTGTGAGTTTCGGTATTTTCTCACCAGTTGTGTGAGTATGGTGATTGATTTAGTGATAAAAGCTTTTAGGGGATTGCATTCTCGGTCGATAGCTCAAACTGGTTACGACGGAAGCGGAAGTGGAAGTGGCGAAGTTTGTGTAAATACCATTTTCAACAAATCACGTGATGCCGTATGGCTTAAAATCAGTGATTGTTTCTGTATTTTATTTGTTCGACTCGATTGTTTTTGTAGATGTCGTACGGCTTTTAATTAATGAATTATCCCATTACTCAAAAAGATGTAGATTACTTTTTGATGGGTAGCTTGTCCGTAACACCTCACTACGAATAATTATTTTAGATACGGATCTTTCCATAAACTAAAAGGTGCATGAGTCGAGATTGACTTCCAAATTCCAATAAGAGGTAGAATAAATCAAGAATTTGGATTGAATCGATTTTAGGATATAATCAAAATTGCAATTGAATATGTATTTTTGATCGATTAATGCTAGGAAACTAAAAATTTATTCCAAAAAATATCTTCAAAATAATGTGCCAAACACTTATAAGATTTTAATTGGATTATTGATGTGAATGCAGAGAGACCTATTTATATTATTATTTACATAATCAATAATAGAAAGACAAATGTAATTTTGGGAACTTTTTTGGTGATATTTTTTGGTTTCTTAACATTTTTCTTTTTGATTCTTATAACTTTCGATTTTATATATTAGAATTGGTTCCATTTCAATTTTAAAACCACATCACATAAAAATAATAAAACAAATATAACTTACTTGAATAAAATATACGTCAAATTTAAAATCAAAATTATTAAATAAAAGCCTGGAGCAAAACCTCTCCGGATTTATGATGCTAAAATGGCAATGAATATTTTAATTTTATTGGAAAAACAACAATGCACATATCTTGTACCAGCATGATATCTGTCTACTCACACAAAAACAAAATATATATATTCCACTACATGATGAAATATATTTATATTTTTTATTTAAAAATTTAATATAAATATAAATATATGTTTATTTAATTATCAAATCGGTTTAGTTTTTTTGGTTCGATTCCAACCTATAACCTGGAATCGAATAATCGATTTTGATTTTAATTTTTCTATTTCGGTTACAAATTAATTTTATAATTTATCTTTACACCTAGATGGGATAGCCCAAATAGTTAAATAGTTAAGGTTGAATTTGTTAAGGTTAAGTGTTTATAAGTTTATAAACACTTTATCATCAAAATTATACCCTTCTATTTGATAATCTCTTCTCTTATCTTCTCTTCTCTTTAGGCAACTCATCCTTCCATTGGGCTAAATAATATTTTGAGTTTAAACTAAAAACATATTACTTAAACCTCTAGTCTCGACCTTTTCCTATATTTGTTATCAAGTTAACTTTTGAGTAAATATGTTAATGACGACTTATATTGTATATAAATTTTTTATTTTAATTATCAAAAATATCATATATGATTATGTATACAACCAATTTTTACAGATTTTTAATATCAAATTTTATTATGTCCTTTTATCTTTGTTCTAAAAAAATTGTGTTATAACCTATATAATATATTTATTTATTTTATATGCTGCAAAACATCCTATTTTTAGTGTTCCTATGATCTATACATAAATAAAATGATTCATAAATTAAAATAATGATATTATAATATGTATGAACAGTAAAGGCACAATGGAATTCAAAAATATCCATTAAATCGTAAAAATACACATAATTATATCAATTGATAGAAGATTACCCGTGCCTAGGGCTGGCAATTTCGGGTTTCGGGTCGGGTTCGGGTCGGGTCAGCAGACTCGGGTCGTATTTTTGACCCAACCCGACCCGAAAATTTAATGGGTACAGGTACTCAACCCGAACCCGACACGAATGGGTTTCGGGTCAGTTTCGGGTAACCCGACCCGAAATTTAATTTTTGAAAATTTTAAAAATAATATATATATATATATATATAAAATAATATTTATTAAAAATAATATATATTAAAAATAATATATATTAAAAATAATATATATATATATATTAATTAATTAAAAAATATATATATATATTAAAAATAATATATATATATTCGGGTCAGTTTCGGGTAACCCGAACCCGACCCGAACCCAACCCGATTTTTTCGGGTCAAGTTAGGGTCAACCCGAAACCGACCCGAACCCGAAAAATGTAAACCCGAAACCGACCCATGCGGGTTGGGTTCGGGTCGGGTTCGGGTCGCGGGTCGAAAATTGCCAGCCCTACCCGTGCCTCGGGTTATTATGCTAGTAGTAATGTAATATACCGAAATATTCCTACGATCCTTACTAGGACGAACGGACGGACTCACTCTTAAAAAAGAAGGAGAAGATTATAAAGTGAGATGCAAACTGGGCCAGTCCAATAAAATACAGTAGACATTTTTTAGCCCGTAATTTGTGGGCATGCACATAATACCAGAGACGTGGATTTCTGACCCTGGCGGAATCGAGAGAGAGAGAGAGAATCAGGAGAAAGGTGGGAATGTTTTGGAATGGTTTCGTTCGCGTGGGTGAGGTAAATATTTAGTTGTTTGATTAATTATGTGTGTGTGTGATTATGATGTTATGAAACTAACGAGCTGATTCATATTTTAGGCAGATTGGTAGGCAGCCTACCATACTATTTTTCTTGCCAAACTTCACCAATCCCCCTCCCCACCTACTACATATTTCCTACTATAAATACCCCCTCCCCTTCATTACTAAAACTACACCATAATTCTCTCTTCTCTCTCTATATAGCTGCTAGATAGTTCATCTAACAGGGGAGCCGGTTTAGCCCGCTTTCAGGAAGTGTCGGGATAGAAGGTCCTCGTGCCTAAACTATTCCTTATGGTACTTGGGTCTGACTGCAGCCATCGGAGGTGGTCCCGCTGCAGGGGTCTTTCTATCAGGTTGTGTGGCACTGTCCGGGTTGGGAGAGGGAGAGAAGGAAAGGTTGTCGGGAAACAGTGTTAGGGGGAGGTTTTGAGATAAACACTTCAGTGAGTTGGGGATATACATAATAAGTATTGTAGGGCTGAATTTTTGTATGAAATTCAGGAGCCGGATACCCGGATATTGTAATCTCTTTTATCTAGTGTGAAGTTGTTGCTCTTGTGGATGTAGGCTGAGCCGAACCACGTTAAATCTCTTGTCTCTTTTACTGTATTGTTGGTTTGTTGCTTCATTACTATCACGTATATTTATGGGATCTAAGCACACATATTTACCAAATCGCTTCCGCATTCGCGGGGAATCGGGCAGATTCCTAACAGTTGGCATCAGAGCTAGTTGTGTCTAAATTATTGGTGCCGAAGGAATGTCGTTAAAAAAAGTGGTTGTCTAATAAGGCGCCGTTTTGACGGAAGTGCTCCCATTGTTTCTTACACTTACCTGGCCAATTGATTTAGTTGTTTGGATTGGTTTGTGTGTAGAAACGGAGATCATGACAAGTATTAGAGGATTCAATGTGACTCCATATGATGGTAAAGGAAGTTTTACTCTTTGGCAGAGAAGGGTAAAGGATATCCTAACCCAATAGAAGCTAGTAACGGCTTTGAAGGGGAAGGAGGGAAAGCCAACAACGATGAGCGCTGAAGATTGGGAGGATCCTGAGTCGCAATGCATGAGTACCATCAGACTATGCATTGCAGATAATATTATCAATAATATTGTTGACGAAAGCACGCCGAAGGAATTATGGTCAAAGTTGGAGACATTGTATCTCGGGAAGAACTTGACTACAAAGTTAAATCTGAAGCGCGAGTTATACAAGCTGAAGATGGCAGCTCAAGGCAATGTTATTGAGCACATGAATGTGTTTAATGGTATTGTTGATCAACTTGAAAAGGTTGATGTAAAATTGGAGGAAGAAGATAAGGCCCTTATTCTTCTTACTTCGCTTCCGGAGTCATTCGATCATTTGGTCACAACCATTTTGTACGGAAAGGACACGTTAAAAATGGAGGAGGTTTAGTCATCACTTTTGTCAAATGCTGGAAGGAAGAACCAGGATGGTGATAAGAACGGAATGACAGTTTTGGCTTTGCGTAGTCAAAACAATAGAGGAAGGGGTGCTGTGAGAGGATCTACCAATAGCAGGGGTAAATCCAGATACAGTGAAAAGGGCATGCAGTGTTTTGGTTGCAAGGAGTGGGGTCATATTAGGTCGAATTGTTTGCTTAATAAGAAGGATCCAGATGCATCATTGGCTGTGGTTACTCTCGATTGTGAAGATGTTTTCACTGTCTTCCATCGAGGTACTAGTTCTCCAGGAGAATGGATATTAGACTCAGGGTCATCTTACCATGTATGTTCCGAGAGGGGGTATTTTGACAAATTCCAAGATACAAAGAATGAAACAGTTTCTTTGGCTGATTGATCTACTTGTGAGATCAAGGGGATTGGAATTGTGAAAATCAAAATGTTCGATGGAATAGTTCGCAGCTTGAATGGGGTAAGATATGTGCCTAAGCTGAAGAAGAATCTAATATCTATCAGTCGGTTAGCTTCAGAAGGCTACAGATGCTCTGTAGTAGGGGGAGCTATGAATATCAAAAGAGGCCGTGTGGTTCGGATGAAGGGAGAGCTACCTAGGGGAATATATCATCTGATTAGTACGTGGCAAGAACGTACTGGAACTTCGAAAATCTGGTTATCTCGTGCACGAGGGAAGAGTGACTTGAAGGATACTGCTGCGGTTGTATTGTCTTCCAGTCTAGACGATGGTGCAAAGACTGCTGGGATGGATGCTTGGTCGAAGGGCTTCCACGACATCAACGAGTAGTTGGTGTGTTGCAGCTGCATATGGGCATCGATCAACACAAATCAAGTGAGCAGTGAACCATGTAACAGATTGATTTGTTTGATATGCAGTTGGGGAGTAAATGAAAGATCGATGGTCACACTTGTGTGTGTGATGGTCACACTTGCGTGTGTGATGGTCACACTTGCGTGTGTGATGGACTACATATAGGATTGGCCGACGTGAATCAAGTGAGTATGTGTGTATACAACAGATTGCTTCACATGTATGTAGTTGGACAAATAGAGGTCAATGGTACACTTGTGCGTATAGCAAGTGGGCATTCGAGAATGAATGTGCAAACTAGGGTATAGTTTGGAGTCTTGGACTCGGGGGGAGTTTTGTCTTAGGGAATGATTTAGATCGAGGAAAAGTTGGAGTTATGCCAAACAGGGCGCATGTATGGACTGCAAGTGATTAACTGTGAGTTTGGAAAGAGGGGGAGATTGTTAGGCAGATTGGTAGGCAACCTACCATACTATTTTTCTTGCCAAACTTCACCAATCCCCCTCCCCCCACCTACTACATATTTCCTACTATAAATACCCCCTCCCCTTCATTACTAAAACTACACCATAATTCTCTCTTCTCTCTCTATATAGCTGCTAGATAGTCCGTCTAGTAGGGGAGCCTGTTTAGCCCGCTTTCAGGAAGTGTCGGGATAGAAGGTCCTCGTGCCTAAACTATTCCTTAGGGTACTTGGGTCTGACTGCAGCCATCGGAGGTGGTCCCGCTGCAGTGGTCTTTCTATCAGGTTGTGTGGCACTGTCCGGGTTGGGAGAGGGAGAGAAGGAAAGGTTGTCGGGAAACAGTGTTAGGGGGAGGTTTTGACATAAACACTTCAGTGAGTTAGGGATATACATAATAGGTATTGTAGGGCTGAATTTTTGTATGAAATTCAGGAGCCGGATACTCGGATATTGTAATCTCTTTTATCTAGTGTGAAGTTGTTGCTCTTGTGGATGTAGGCTGAGCCAAACCACGTTAAATCTCTTGTCTCTTTTACTGTATTGTTGGTTTGTTGCTTCATTACTATCACGTATATTTATGGGATCTAAGCACACATATTTACCAAATCGCTTCCGCATTCGCGGGGAATCGGGTAGATTCCTAACAGTTGGCATCAGAGCTAGTTGTGTCTAAATTTTTGGTGTCGAAGGAATGTCGTTAAGAAAAGTGGTTGTCTAATAAAGTGCCGTTTTAACGGAAGTGCTCCCATTGTTTCTTACACTTACCTGGCCAATTGATTTAGTTGTTTGGATTGGTTTGTGTGTAGAAACGGAGATCATGACAAGTATTAGAGGATTCAATGTGACTCCATATGATGGTAAAGGAAGTTTTACTCTTTGGCAGAGAAGGGTAAAGGATATCCTAACCTAATAGAAGCTAGCAAGGGCTTTGAAGGGGAAGGAGGGAAAGCCAACAACGATGAGCGCTGAAGATTAGGAGGATGCTGAGTATGAGTACCATCAGACTATGCATTGCAGATAATATTATCAATAATATTGTTGACGAAAGCACGCCGAAGGAATTATGGTCAAAGTTGGAGACATTGTATCTTGGGAAGAACGTGACTACAAAGTTAAATCTGAAGCGCGAGTTATACAAGCTGAAGATGGCAGCTCAAGGCAATGTTATTGAGCACATGAATGCGTTTAATGGTATTGTTGATCAACTTGAAAAGGTTGATGTAAAATTGGAAGTAGAAGATAAAGCCCTTATTCTTCTTACTTCGCTTCCGGAGTCATTCGATCATTTGGTCACAACCATTTTGTACGAAAAGGACACGTTAAAAATGGAGGAGGTTCAGTCATCACTTTTGTCAAATGCTGGAAGGAAGAACCAGGATGGTGATAAGAACGGAATGACAGTTTTGGCTTTGCGTAGTCAAAACAATAGAGGAAAAGGAAAGAAGCATGATGATAAAGTTCACAGCATGGGTAGATCCAAATCATTCACATAATTCAGTCTCAATTGAATTATCGGCTACTCTTGGTTTATATTAACACATTCAACACTAATTTCTAGGTGATGTTCTTTGTTATCTTGCTTAATAAGATAGACTTTAATGAGTGAAAGGCTACCTTAGCGTAGGATGGTTCATTGGTAACTGATATCCAATACAATGTGTGCACAAACATTGTCTTTAAAATAAGTATCTTTAAAATGTGCAGGCAAGTATCTTTAAAACAGATGCCAGGACAAATATATACATCTTTAAATCAGTCCAAGTCTGCAAATAACCTGTCATCCATCAACATGTAGCATAGCTATAACGCTTAGGAACATTGCATATAGAATTAGTTTATGTAACAGTATAAATGAAGAATGGTTGCCATTTATATTCCACAAGAAGGGCAAGGAAGTGGGAAATTCAGTAGTGCGGGATGAGGTTTCTTTGAGCATACAAATTAACTACTATAAGGTGCATATGTTCAGCTGATCCACTGGCTGCGAAGCACTGGATGGATGCGGGGTCAATTTTAGATTTCAGATAAACCCTTTTATAGAGGTTAACATGGCTGACAATATTAGAAACCATCGCCTTATTTGGTTTTTTTATTTTAATCGCAGGCCACATTGTATGGGTCGACTCCATGTCAGGAAATATTATTCATACTAGGGGTGAACATAACCCGCTCAACCCGCCCAACCCAACCCAACCCAACCCAACCCTACCATAATTTCGGCCGATCAAACCGAACCGTCTAAAACCGAAGGTTAAATGGGTTAAATTTTAAAAAAAACCGAATATGTTGGGTTGGGTTAGAGTTTAATAAAATTTAACCCTGACCCAACCCAACCCAACCCGTTTAGATACAAGGCCCATTTAATCCATCCATGAGCCCAATCTAGTAGTCCAGTCCAGTAGATACATAACATTTACCTAATTTAATTAGTTGAGTCACTGCTAATTTATACAACAGATGCATGAGTCACTGCTAGTTATAGGAAGCTTCTTAAAGAATTCAACTTTATACAAAAAAGTCATACGAACACATGACGGCTGTGCCATATCTAGAATAGTATATTTAGTAGACCTAAAGGAAAAAACATGGGAAATTTAATTTCTGTTTTCATCGCATGTTAATTACTTTATCTTTTATATTATCTTTTATGTAAATTTTGAATGATTTGGAGATGTGTGATGGAAAATATATGTTTGACTTGTTTATAGCTTTATGGCTTGAAGAAGAGGGGTTTAACCCGAACCAACCCAACCCGACCCGAACTAATTGGGTTGGGTGGGGGTTGTGTTACATAATTTTTCTTATTAATGGGTTGAATTTTTAAAAACCCGAACTAATTGGGTTGGGTTGTTTTTTTTACTAAAACCCGCCCAACCCAACCCGTGTTCACCCCTAATTCATACAAAGCTTAATATAATTTTTTTTGTTACAATAGAAAATTTAACCATTAATTGCTTATAATAATCAAGAGGATCAGTGATAATCAATTGGGCAAGACTTGTGACTAATGTACAAAAATTCCTACAACCTACATTAAAATAACAAGTACTTACAGGTATAGAACCTTAGGTTTTAGAAAACACGAAACAAACTCTAGGCTATTACCTGCTTTGAGGCACTGACGAAAGAGTAATGTAGTTCGGTGGCTCTTTTGATCTTCAAGTCCTAGGTCTTTACCTTCACAAGTAATTCACATTATTAGCGCGATATAGATGCGTTAAAATTATTTCAATGCTGGAAGTAGGGTTGCACATGGGTAGGGTTGGGTCGGGTTTTTGTCAAACCCCGACCCAACCCAATTAGTTCAGTTTTATAAAAAATCAACCCATTAACTTAAAAAAATAATTGTAACCCAACCCCGACCCAACTCAATTAATTCAGTTTGGTTCGGGTTGGGTCGGGTTAAATTTGCTAATCGGAAGAACTTTGCAGAAAATCCCGCACATCGTAGAAAATTTTGCACCTCGCAGAAAATGTTGCAGAAAAGGTTACCGAAATCAGAAATTGTTGCAGAATGTTGCGGAAAGTGTTGCAGAATGTTGCCAAAAGTGTTGCAGAATGTTGCCAAAAGTGTTGCAGAAAATTTATATAGTGCAGAAATTTATAGAAAATATGCAGAAAATATATAAAATATGCAGAAAATATGCAAAAATTTCTGCATTTTATGTAAACGGGTTGGGTTGGGTTGGTTAATGGTTAAAATTTGCTAAACTCTTACCCAACCCAATTAGTTCGGGTTTTTTAAAAATTAACCCGTTTAACCCATGGTTTTGAATGGTTCGGTTTGATCGGTTAAAAAGAGGGTCGGTTTGGGTCGGTTTGGTCGGGTTTTGGAACCCATGTGCAGCCCTAGCTGGAAGATATGTCTTACTATGCTCTGTAAGCTTTTAGTACTTCACTCTTTCTTTCTTTCTTTGTGGCCTATTTTTAGGAACAATTACTTCAAATAATATGAGAGATAAAAGGACTGTCTCAGTACTTGGAACTTCTCTCCCGATTGATTGAAGCATCCATCCATTCTCTCGCCTCTTTAACTTTTCAGCCGTTCACAAACTATCGTAAATCTCATGAAAGATGCGTTATACTTTTACATTATATTCTCTCAACAATTAGCAACTGGTCAGAAATAAGGGAAGTAAATAAAAAAAAAAATTTCTTAATAAAGCCACTAAAGATGTTGTGAAGAAAGCAAATTTTGATCTTTGGTGCTTATAACTTGCACCCTTCCTCGAGAATCACTTGACATTTGACAACCGGGTAAGAAATGATATTTGACTTAATGTACATTAATATGAAGTTACGTAAAACTGTAGAAGCATTGACAGAGAATTTCGCTCTCTAAAAGTGAGTGAGTGAGTGAGAGAGAGAGAGAGAGAGAGATAGAGATAGAGAGAGAGAGAGAGAGAGAGAGAGAGAGAGAGAGAGAGAATGTCAGAAAGAGTTTCCAAATATATTAGTTTCACCATTTATGAGTACGGATCTAATTACCAATAAACGGAATGGAAGCAAAATTTACTTACTCATTATCTCTGACATCATTACATTTTTGTGGATGTATTCTCTTACTAATGAAATCTTATGATCCTAATCTTGTCATCAATAGAGTGGTTAAAATGATGGCACATTACTATTAGAGGCCTAAGATCCATCTGTACACAAATCCATCTGTTAGCTATCATTTTCGCTATATCCAACATGTCCGACCAGTGACGGACGCAGAAAGATATTATAAGGGGGGCCGATTTTACATCAAAATTTTAAGCATTAAAAATAGTGTTAATTTTTATTATAAAATAAATAAAAATCAAAATAAAAATTCTATATGGTTAACATGTAAATTTAAAAGAGCGTTTGTAAGTGTTTATAATCTTCAAATACATGACAAAATCTGGAAGATGAAAATTAAAAAAAGTTAAGCAGGAAAGAAAATTATATAGTTGGAAAATGAAGGAAAAGAAAAACCAATAGAAAGGACTAGAGAGAATCGAATTCGGGTTTATGGTGCAGAAGACATAACCATTAACCAGCCTACCAGTAGATAGAATACACAAAATATGTATACATTTCTGTTTATATTTCAAAACTCAGGGGGGCCAGGACCCCATGCCGTCGTTACTGTGTCCGACCTGTAAAGTTACACGCTGAAGATGGAAGCGTACAAGGTGGCGAGACGAGAGGCAAAAAAAGCTGTGGCGAAAGCCAAAGGTAAAGCCTATGAGCAGCTGTATAAACGCCTAGATACCAAGGAAGGAGCGAACGCTATCTTTAAACTAGCTAAAGCTAGGGAGAGAGGGCGGCGCGACCTGGGTTCTGTTAAGTTTGTTAAGGATGATTCAGGCCAAGTATTAGTGAATGAAGATGCTATTAAGGAGAGGTGGAGTTCGTATTTTCATATTCTTTTCAATGAGGCTAGGAGAAGTGGTGCCGGTGTGGAGCAAGAGGTCTCTCTTTCGTCTGTGCGTTCTCTTGGTTCCTGTGAGCGTATCAGCAAGGATGAAGTCAAGGGGGCCCTTCAAAAGATGGCTAGAGGGAAGGCGGTTGGTCCGAATCAGATCCCAATCGAGGTGTGGCTGTGTCTTGGTGAGGTTGGCGTTCAATGGCTAGCAGATCTGTTCAATGTGCTCCTCTTGGGTGCTAAGATGCCAACTGAATGGAGGCGTAGTGTTGTGGTCCCTTTTTTCAAGAACAAAGGAGATGCTCAGAGTTGTAGTAACTATCGGGGTATTAAATTACTCAGTCATACTATGAAACTTTGGGAGAGAGTGGTTGAATGTCGGATTAGAAGAGAAGTTGAAATCTCAGAGAATTAATTTGGTTTTATGCCTGGGAGGTCGACGACCGAGGCCATTCATCTCGTCAGACGCCTTATGGAGAAGTTCAGGGAACGTCGCAAAGACCTCCATATGGTGTTCATTGATCTTGAGAAGGCTTATGATAGCATCCCCCGTGAAGCTATTTGGAAGAGCCTTGAGGAGAGGAGAGTGTCATCGTCGTACGTTAGGGTGATTCAAGACATGTACTCCCAAGCTAGTTCCTGCGTCCGGACCCCAGTTGGTGATTCCCGTTTTTTCCCTGTTGAGATTGGGCTACACCAGGGGTCGGCCCTAAGTCCTCTTCTTTTCGCCCTTATCCTAGATGTCATGTCGCGAGGGATTCAAGATGGCGTCCCTTGGTGCATGTTTTTCGCTGATGATATCGTGTTAGTGGCGGAGTCGAGGGGGGAGGTGAATGAGAAGTTGGAGTTATGGAGATCTACTTTGGAGCCCCAAGGCTTGCGTCTGAGCCGGTCTAAAACTGAGTATATTTGGTGTAACTTCAGTGGTGAGGCCACTGAGGAAGGGGTGGAGGTTAGGATTGAAGATCAGATCGTCCCTCGTACGGATAAGTTCAAGTATTTGGGTTCGATCATCCAGAAGGAAGGTGAGATTGAAGACGATGTCACGCATCCTATCAAGGCTGGGTGGCTAAGGTGGAGGGCAGCGTCAGGGGTGATGTGCGACAAGAAAGTCCCGTTAAAGTTGAAAGGGAAATTCTATAGAGCGGCAATCCGTCCTGCGATGTTATATGGTTCGGAGTGTTGGGCGGCGAAGAAGGCCCTCGAGAGCAAGTTGGAAGCGGCTGAAATGAGGATGTTGCGGTGGTCTTGTGGGCACACGATGTTGGATAGAATCCCGAATGTGGTCTTTAGGAGCGAGCTTGAGGTGGCGCCTTTTTCTGCGAAAGCTAGGGAATGGAGGTTGAGATGGTTCGGCCACGTCCGTAGGAGGCTAGCTGAAGCCCCAGTGAGGAGGGTCGAGAGTCTTTCGATTGTTGGGGTGAGGAGGAGAGGTAGACCGAGGAGGTCGTGGGAAGAGCAGCTTAGGTTGGATTTAAAGGCCTTATACTTAAATGAGAACATGACCGCTGATAGGTGTTCTTGGAGGCGCCAGATCAGAGTGGTGGATCCTCTTTTAGGGAGTGGCTCTGTGGTTGAGAGCCTCAGAGTTGGGTTGTCTCGGTTAGCTTTATCTTAGAAGTTCGGTTGTTTCGTTCCCATGTCTCGTTTTATTGTCTTCTGTTTTCTAGTTTCAAGTCGCTTGGCCTGGTGTCATCTTAGAACAGAGTGCTTTGCAGAGCAGAGTAGTCAATCCCCTGGTAGGTAAGCCCCATGTGTTCTAAGCCATGGGCTCAGGTATGACGATGACCTTTTTTCAAATCTTAAATAACCCTTGTGAATATCACATACTAGTAGCTTAATGTCCACTTAGCTGGGGGTCTTCACGGAAACAACCTCCCTACCGTTAAAAGTAGGGGCATGGTCTGTGTACATCTCACCCTCCCCAGACCCTGCTCTGAGCGGGATATACTGGGTATGTTTGGTTTGGTTTATTAATTTTTTGATGTGTTTTCTACATTAATTTAAAATACTATGGCCAACATATGAAAGAAATATCATGTACTCCCGCCGTCCCAAATCTTTTGTCCTGTTTGATTTTTAATGGTCAAATTGACCAAACTTTGACCATATATTACATACATAAAATATAAGAAAATTATGATAAAAATTATATCATTAGAAAGTACATCTAATCTACTTTAATATGTATCTTTTAAATTTTTTAAACTATAAAAGAATGATACGTAAATAGTGGTTAAAGTTTGGTCAATTTGATTACAAAAAGTCAAACAGGACAAAATTTGGGAGAGAGGGATTATGTTATTTTGAACATATATATGGGGTGTTTGGGGGAACTTTTTTTCAGAATAAGTCAACTTATTTTAAGACAAAGTTAGAGATTCCTAACTTTCCAACTTATTTTTCAACTTATTTTTGCAACTTATTGAATCTCAAACATACATTAAATACTTGTATAAAAAGAAAATATTAAATTTTTATTCGAAAATAAGTCTATAAGTCAATAAGAAAAATTGTGCCAAACAGGCACATAGACTGTCAAAAGGATATACAAGCACTATAAGCAGACTATGCTGGTTGACTTTTACAAACTATAAAGCAGAACATGTAACAGCATCTACAAACCAGAACTTTTGTATACAAGGATATACATGTTTCTATTACTCGCAAGTACTACAACACAAGGTTGAGACTTAAAATAATTGATCCAGAAAGAAAGAGAAGAGGAAAACATAGCAAAGTGTTACATGAGATCTGCGTGTTTGTAGTACTCACCAGCAGACCACAAGGTCAAGAGAAATAATCGGGTCCTCTCTTGAATATAAATTTATGTATACAACCTCACGGTTGCTTCTAGCAGGGCTTCTGGAACCATCAGCCATATTCATGGGAAAGCTAACAATCCAACCACCACCAAAAGATCAGATAACTAATGAAAATCAGGCAATGAAAATTCAAAACAAACCCATTTGAGATAAAAGAATAAGCTTGAAGGAGGTCATAACTTCTTATAATATTTCAAGCGTGACTCCATCTTATTTAAAACATAGACACCTTAAATAAAATATTGATTGGGATATCTACTTGCATAAGGGAGCAACACGCTTTTTAAATGAGGTGATCTGCAGTGTATGCCAATTGGCAATTAATTATTGAGCCTTTCTCCATTTTAACAAATTAACAGAGTGCTCTTCAAAAAATTTCCTTCCCTTTTAAGCTCTGCATGCAGCCTGTTCTATTCGAGCAAACTTCAAGGGACACGAACCTACCCATAATCCATTGGACCCAAGTTCAAGAAGTTGCAAGTCATGAAAATGTGCAATCTCCTTGACTTTAGGAACTTCGTTTTGGACACATAAAGTTCTTTGAGAGTAGCAGTGAACTTTGACTGTCCATTTAGTGAGGAAATCTCATTGAAAAAAATCGAATACCAGGAGATTCTTTGACATGCTGACATCAGGGAGTTTCTTAAGCTGATTATTCCTGAAGCACTGGTTCTTGCAGATACAATAACTACATTTTAGCAAGATACAGACTGATACCAGAAATTTGAAAGCATCTACTCTTTCCTAAACTTATTTGCATCTCTATTCTTTTTGTGAAAATATGTGCCAAACAAAAAACTATCATGAAAATTTATACTTTACAGTGCAAAAACTTGTCAATGGACAGGTCAAATGTTGCTTCAATAACCAACTTCCTTTATGTAAAAAAATAAAATGAATTACATATTGGGAAGTCTATGCACAGAGAATAGTAAATTTTCACTCCACATTTGTCTACATAGGTTGCTATCGATGTTTTTTTTTTCTGCGGCCAAAACAAAATATAATCCATCTCCTGATTAAGCACATCCAAAATCGAGACATTTACATTTTCTCCCGTAAAGATTAGCAGAATATTGGAAAATTGTCATAGTTTATACCACAAATAGTACGAAGTTGTTGCCTATACAATACAAGAGCATTTCCTCTAAAGAACTATTTCCAAATTTGAATTTTGCGGTATTTCTAAATTTTTTTAATCCTAACTACAATAAGGAGATAATGTTCAAATCAAAAGCTTAATCTAGTAAGAGATCGTCCTTTCGAACTAATGTAGTACTCTAATGTATTATTCGGACCAAAGTTAATGGTAATGCATGATAAAAAAAATATTGAAACTGAAATCATTTTAACATTACCCATTTTGAGATATCTTTTCTGAAACAGTAGGCATATGCCCGCCTAAATCTTCTGACCTGAGATTTTACATTTTAGTCTGGAATACACCAAGAAGAAATGTGAGGTATGGGTCTGGAAATGCAGCAAGTGGAGACAGCATGTGTAAGAGCTGCAAGAAGGTAAAAAAAGCGAAGGTTTAAAGGTCAAATTAAAGAGCTGATATCGATATACACTATAAAGTATAATACATGACAACCTGCAAAAAATAATTATGTAGCTATTAACTCAAGAACAAATAACTCCCTGTAGTGTATCTTATGACAAATTTACATGCAATTATTAGCATTATGATGCACAAAGCGAACCAACATTGGAAGTGGTATTTGTAACCAAAAATGCTACTAATGTTTCCAAGTACGATCATTGAAACAGACTCAAGTACTAGAGCAATACAAGCCATGGTTATATACAACGTACAGTTTCTAATAGTTAAATTGATTTTGGTTAAGTAGCGACGACTTGCACTCATAATTGCAGATTTCAATTTCGCTGCTCTTCTGAGCTACCACACAAAAATGATTTACATAAAACCACCTGTAACGTGAATAAAGATATACATTGAGTAAACTAAAAGTAATTTTGGATGAGAAGCTTCTCAAAAAAATTAGAGTAAAAAGCACTTCGTGTACTTCAATTTATACGAAATCTGCACTTGGGATACTATAGTTCAAAAACCCCTATTTGTAATACGGCTCTTTCAAACTTTTTGCAAAGTGTGTACTTCCGTCAGTTTGCCTCTAACGTCGTTACTTTGGCGAGGGCATTTTGGTCATTTCAGCTATAAACGTTTTTTACTCGCTATTTAACACCATATGCAGCCCCAAACATACCTCCATTCACCTCAAATCAACAAAACCTAATTTCTCAAACCTCAAATCAGTGAACACAGGTCCCATGGCTTCTAGGCGCACAGATGAAGAAATGGATGCGATTCTGGATCTTGCTTGCTTCTGTGATCAGATGAGCGTGATGAAGACAACGTGGTTTGGCCCAAATGCAGGTAGGAGGTTTCGATGTTGCTGTAACAATCGTTGTGGGTATCATGTGTGGGTCGATGAAGAACCGCTAGGACCCCGTACTCTAGAGATCATCAAGGAGCTGCAGGAAACAGCTTTGGACAGGGAGAAGAAGTTAAGGGCCAAGATAGTTCGTTATTCAGAAAAACATGAGGCTGATATGGAAATGGTGAAGAAGAGGAATCAGGCTACGGTTACTGGAATGTTCGTGCTTGTGTCGTTGATGGTGAGTTTGGCTGTTACCACAATGAATCAAGACCCAGTTGGTGATGACTTTGAGGACTACGATGAGCTTGATGATTGAAGAATGAGTGTCAAGACCCAGCTGGAATGTTCCACTTAGTGTTCTATTTGGTGTTGGTGTTTTATCTGGTGTTGGGTCTGTTTGTTCAGCTTGTTAGTGGTAGTTTGTTTAGAGTCTGGTGTTGGTTTAGAGTCTGGTGTTGGTTAGTTTGTTCAGCTTGTTAGTGGTAGTGGTAGTTAGTTTGTTCAAGCTTTGCAGTTGTAGTTGTCTGTTGTTTAGGGTTAGTTGTCTTGCAGGTGTTGGTTTGATCGTTTGATCGTTGTAATAGGCCCTGTGTTTACGTTTTAATGTAATGCCAACTAAGTGTTATGTGTTATTCTGTTTAGCAATACGGCTTGTCAATATTCTTCCCGGTAGATTCGACCAAATATCAAAGAATCTAAGACAAAAGAATGTAGTAATCTAAGCTTTAACATTGACACAAGTTGTAATAATCTAATAATCAAAGAAAGATCAAATAAGAAGAGAAATACATTAATTTGAGACACGTTTTAACATTGACAAAAGTTCTACGAAGTTCTCATTGAACTACCAACATTCATAGTACCAAAGTTTCAAAGCACAAAAGTAGTACTAGGCACCATTAGTTCGAGACAACATTCACAAAAGTAGTGCCAACATTAATTCGAGACAACATTCACAAAAGTAGTACTAGGCACCATCGAATCTAAATCTTCCAAGTTGGGTTGTTTCTGAGCTTAGCTTGCATTTCTCTTCTTTTTGCCTCAATATTTCCCATAGTTTTTGTGGTCACCTTGTCTCCTTTGTTGAATGATTGTTGTGGCTGAATTCCAAGAGGGGTGTTGTTCACTTTTGGTTGAGGTTTCTTCTTCTTCAATACCCCTCCTTGACTACCCTCGTTTGGCATTTTCTGCCCTCCACTACCTTCAGGCATTCTCTTTCTAGGAGTTACATGTACATCACCATGCTCAGCCTGTGCACTACCACTCTTAGCAGTCTGGTCAACATGTTCACTTGATGTTCCACCACTTTGCACTACCTCAGGTTGTTTTGTGCATGTCGACTTCTTTGAGCTTTTAGTTCTTGTTTTCAGTTGCTTTTCACATCCATTTGCTCTATCTGCTGCCTGTTTGACAAAAAACCAACATCAATAGTTGCAGTATTACCATTGAAAAACAAGGGGAAAATAAAGTACATTGGCTTACTCTTGCTGGACAAGTCCTTATATTATGACTAATCTCAGTACAGTAGTTGCATTTGATCTAGTGTTCCTTCTTTTCATTTTGATTGCATTTGGATCAATTACATCAGTAGCCTTGTTCCTCTTCTTCTTAGGTCTACCTGGCTGGACCTTAATCTCAGGTGGCAATGGTTGTGGAAATCCTGTCTCCTCCCATTCTGTTTCCCCACAAATATGCTCTACTATGTTCGAATAGCACTCTAGGAACATGTCCTTGCTGTATGACATATGGATGAAAGGCTCGAATGATTTCTTGCTCCGTGCTATACAAGCACAGGCATGGTAACAAGGAATTCCTGACACCTCCCACTTTTTGCATGCACATTTCTGTGCTTCCAAATCCACAACCATCTCATATCCACCTGCAGTCATGGTTACCAAATACCTAGCACCTCCACTCCACACCACATGACAGCCTCTACTCTGGTCAATTGCCCTAGACATATACCTCAAATAGTTAGTATGATTTAAAAGGTCCTTACAGAATGTAGATGCATTTCACTTACTTGTTAAGCCTCCTCATAGCATTAGGGCATATGGGATTTAGTTCATAGCTATTGAGCATCTTGTCTCTCCTCTTTTGTACCCTCACCATAACATCAGTGTGAATTGCTTTTAGCATGGAAACAATTGGAAGATCTCTATACTTCCTTATGGCACTGTTAAAAACTTCACAATGATTATTAACAAAAATGTCACTCTTGCATAGCATTCTAAATGCACTCCTAGACCACTGGCTTCTAGGCTTCTCCATCAACCAATCATAACATTTCTTTGACAACTGTTAAAGAAATGCCACAATATTAACATGGAAGCAAAGCTACTTTTGTATTTGAGGCATACCTCCACAAAATATGAACAGGGCAGAGAAATATACCATTTTCAGCTCCTCCATATGCTTGTTGAATGTGTAGTCAGTAGTTGCCCTAGCTGCCAACCACAAACACATCCTAACACCAATGCCTTTATGGTCCTTCCACATGTTCCTGTATAAATGCATGACACAAAACCTGTGTTCTGCATTTGGGAATATGGACTCTAATGCATTTATTAGGCCCTGTGAAAAAAGCACATGCCATTTATTAACCTAAATATGACAATAACATAATAAATAAAAATAGGTTATTGGGCATTAAGAAGGTACCTTTTGCCTGTCACTTATAAATGTGAAGGCCCCATCATTTTGAACTCCTAAATCTTGCTTCACATTTAGTAAAAACCACTCCCAACTGTCATTATTCTCAGTTTCAACCACAGCCCATGCTAAGGGATACGTGCCATCATTGGCATCTGTAGCCACTGCAGCAAGTAATTGACCACCAAATGGGCCCTTAAGATGGCATCCATCAAGGCCAAGCAAAAATCCTGCAACCTCTTTTAAAACCAGTTTTCAAAGGACCAAGACAAATATAAAACCTTTTAAATCTCTTCCTTCCACCTTCAAATTCTTGATCTTCAGTCATTAGTTTAATTGTGCTCTCAGGCATCACCTTCAACAACTGATTCCCATAGTCCCACAATCTAGCATATTGGTCACTATGTTTGCCATTTATTTTCTCCAAAGCCTTCTTCTTTGCCCTCCCAATTGCATGGATACTAACATGACAGTGCCAGTCATTAACAACCATCTTCAAAAATGATGACAGTGGCCATGTTGGATTCATTCTGATATCATCTTCATACTCCTCAGCTATCCATCTTGAATTAATCTGCTTCTGATGAAATGTTGTAGTGCACGTATGCTTGGGATTGTAAACCTTGATCTGGTAGTTATCAGTATCCCTCATCTTAGATGCATATATCTTCCACTCACAGGGTCGTTCACAAATAAACTTCACTCTACTTCCATAATTCCTGCATTGCTTAATAGGTCTCCTCTCCAAAATAGCTTGTTTTTTAACTGCAGCTCTAAAAACTTTGGACGATGCAAACAACATGGTCAGCTGGAACTTAGGGTTCTTCATCTCTGTCTTATGATTGAAAATTGGAAAAGATAAGTCCTCTTCATCAGAAGAGTTGCAGGTCATCCTTTCCTCATCACTTGAGGCATAGTGAGTAGAAACATCACTGATATCACCTCCTTCATCTGCACTGTCTCTATCATCTTCAACATCATTATCCATTTGAATTGGTTCCTCTGCTGGAACCTTACTCTTACATTTACCTTGGACTGTAGCCTTGTCTTTACCTTTCTCTTTAGCCCTTTCTTTGCTCTTTTCAAGTCTCTCTTTGCTCTTCTGAACCCTCTCATTTTTATGGTTACAAACCTCATCATCAGTGCTGTCCATGTTTGACCCATCTGAGTAGAAACTGCAATCATCATCACTCAAAACATCCTTGTCTGGATTGTAATCCTCATCACTTCCATCACTTTGGCCATCACCCCCCATGTCATCATGAACCACACTCCCAAATCTGTTATTCAGCTGCTCTTCAACCTCTTTTTCAAACTGATCTGTACTAGGATCAACATATTCAATATGTGGGTCTTGTGAAGGGGCAAACTCTTGAGTTGGATTACCATCAACATCAATAGCAAAAATAGGGGTTGTTGTGACAGAGAAAACATATATGATTCTTGAAGATGGAAGCAATTCACACATTTCCATTACATCAGAGTCTGAGTCCAAATTGTGCAACCCCCTAAGCATATCACTTTCTGGCCACTTATAGAAGAAGGTATGTGCACCCAGACAAGCACATTCCTTACACATGTTAGCCAACTCTATCAAGCTCATGGTATCAGGATCACACAAATCAATATAGTCAAAAGTTCCCCCAACATATTCAGTATTATTCTCATTAAATTGTCCCCCCGTATGTAATTTAATAGTGAAAAGACCTTCATCTGCTGCCAAAAAATGCCAAAAAAACAGAAAAATTACAAAATGGGCAATGAAAGAGCAGCAAAGGCGTGTAACCCTAACCCCAGTAAAAAACATGCTTTAAACACAAGGGACCACATAAACACAAAGCAGTCGAGCACATGGGAGCAACTATAGCATGATAAACGACAATAATCACTTTACATAACCCTAAACTATAAAATGAATCAGTGCATATATATACTTAAAGGCCCAATTGAACATTTGTACATAACCCTAAACCTAGTACATAAACCCTAAACCTAGTACATAAACCATAAACAAGAGTTCCAGACAAACTTACCTCGATAAGGAGGACATTCGTTAGGACTGTATACACCTTTATCTCTAGGATCTCGTCGAAACCAAGCCATCACAGTGCAAACTCAAGATCGATTTTGCAAGAATATTGATCGACTCTGAAATGGGATTAATGATAGAGAGGATATTTGGGGGTAAATACTATATAGAATAGGGATAAAAAACGTTTATAGCTGAAGGACCAAAATGCCCTCACCAAAGTAACGACGTTACAGGCAAACTAACGGAAGTACACACTTTGCAAAAAGTTTGAAAGAGCCGTATTACAAATAGGGGTTTTTGAACTATAGTATCCCAAGTGCAGATTTCGTATAAATTGAGGTACACGAAGTGCTTTTTACTCAAAAAATTAATATACAAAGAAAGTTGTAGCCCGCAAATTTCAGGTCGCAGAAAAAAATTACTCATTTTTTAGCCAATCCTGGGCACTGAGGGTAGTAATAGGATATCCTAAATGTAGCATTTGCCTCTTCTCGAAACAAACAAAAAAGCTATCCATTAGATACCAGGTCTCGTCCATTGAACCAGAAACCGATAAAATCAAATACAAAAGGTATATACAAGAAAAAAAATTAAGAACATTCATCTTTGTACATACTTTGGCTCCAAGTCTAAAAGGTTTGCAAGCATTTTTGCTTTATAAAGAGATTAGCAAGTAGTGACAGTTTTATCCCAGTGACCTGACAAACGAACAATAGTTTAAAACTTTGCATGCATTACGCAGGAACTAAGACATGCAAATCGGAAAAAGCCAACTAATAAATTAAGAAATTGTTCCATTAGAAAATTCTATCAATTTTCTTAATAAACTAAAGTAGCTTACGTAATACAAGCTTTTAAAGGAAATAATAATTATCATTCTTTTCAATATAAACTTTACAAGAAATACCTTCTGTTCAATAGACAAAAATACCAAAAATAACAGAACATGGAGATGCACCAAAAGGCAAGGTGTGGCGTCAACATGCAATTATGTAGTTTCTCATCTCTCACACATCGCCAAGGGATATCTAGAAAGTATCTAAATTCATGATGCTGATCGTACCAATCAACTAAAAGAACTAATAACAATATTATTGTAATGCTATTGCAGTCATAAACATATGTGTGAATACTAAGGTTAGACACACAACTGTTTTACTAACTCTCTCTCTTCTCTCTCCTCTAAAATAACCGGCTCTGTCTCCTTTTTCCTCCGGCGGTGGCTCCTCCACCGACTGGAGGCCCAATTTCCTTGCTTTTTGTTCTTGTTTTCTTCAATAATTAGTTCGTCTTGTGCTTAGATCTGATTCCTTGGAGTTCCAGAATTTTTCTTCTCCGATTTGTGGTGGATCCTCGGTTTCTTCGCAGATTCCTGGTGGATCTTCGGTCTCAAGAGGGGTCTGGTTTCTCTAGTTTTTGAGGATCTGTTTTCTAGATCTAAGATTTGTTTTAGTTTGATTTGTTATGTAATTTCAATTTTTGTAAGTTCAGTTTGATTTCTCTCCTTGGTGAGAGTTTTGTTGTTCTCTCCTTGCTGAGAGGTGTGATTTTCTCTCCTTTTGTGAGAGTTGGTTCGATTCAACGATAAGAGCTTGTGCGGAACTTCAGTTGTGGTCGTTAGCTCAAAGGGATTTTGGAGAAGATATTGAGCGCAGAGCAAGTATTTATAGATATATCATTTTATTCAGACATATGCTTATTTGTCTCATTATGATTATGAAGACGAGCGTGTCATCCTGTTCTATGTTTGATCGTTTCGATCATTCTTGTAGATGCCGTATGGCTTTTATGTATTGAATTACCACCTCTTTTCAAAAAAAAAAAAAGTGACCACATTAAACTACTATTTGTCTACCTGGCTAAAAACTTAAAAACTATACAAAAAAAGCATATTCAGCAGGTAGTAAACTCTCACACCAAAAATTTATACACACAAACCATGGAATCATGATAGATATTAGCAATTGTAATGTATTCTTGGCAGATGTAGGCATATAATGTGCATACTTGATTTCTCCTTTGGCGTTATGCCTTCAGAGGCTAGTCACGGGGCTGTATATCCCTGGCTTGTTTCATGTCCAGCTCCTCGAGCTTATATGATAATTTCCACGGCCGATTAGAGGCTTCCGATCACCGTTCTGGACACTTTACCGGAAGCACTTCACCTGAGTTTGGGGTACCTGCAAAACAATGCTTGCCCGGGGGTGGTGGCCGTCAAGCACCTCCGGCGTGAGAATCAGTAATCGGAAATAATAATAACCGGGCTGGTGAAAATATATCGTATGTGAAGAATATGTAGAGAGTTATTTGTTTTGTAGGAGTTTTTATGTGTATCAAAGATTGTCCCTTTTCTGTGTGCAGAATGGGGGTATTTATAGGTTGGGTTTCCCAATCACTGTTGCCCACTAGTTGTGCCGTTAAAGCTATAGTGAGCCACTATTGGAACAGTGATTGATGTCCCCTCAAACATACCTTGATTCTGCCACTTGAGCTACTTCAGTCAGATTTTGTCTGTTGCAACTGGGTGTCTTTGAATATTATATTGCCTCTTTGTCTTATGGAGCAAGATACCTTTATGCAAGTGGGCAAGTGGGTGTACCTTTATGCAAGTGGGCAAGTGGGTGTGCAAAATGGATAAAGCAAGATATTTTTGTGCAAGTGGATTAGTATGATGATTTGAAATACTTTTTGTGGGTATTCTTTTGTATTTGAAATAATACTTTTGAAATTAGATATACTTTGTCAAGTATTCCAGAATTGTGTTTTTTAAGGAACTAATACTTTGTTTTTAGCGGGTGCCCGCTGATAGCTATCAGCGGGTACTTATCATTGCCCCCCACCCCCTCTATGCGCTTTTGCGGGTAGGGGGAGTAAAAGAAAACGATGAGCGGAGAAAATGCAAAACTGCGTCCCAAGTGTTGGCGGACAACACTTTGGAGTTAGAAAATTTTTGTAAAAATGTGCCCCCCAAGTGTTGGCGGACAACACTTAGGAGTTAGAAAATCTTTGTAAAAATGTGCCCCCCAAGTGTTGGCGGACAACACTTAGGAGTTTAGAAAATCTTTGTAAAAATGTGCCCCCCAAGTGTTGGCGGACAACACTTAGGAGTTAGAAAATCTTTGTAAAAATGTGCCCCCCAAGTGTTGGCGGACAACACTTAGGAGTTAGAAAATCTTTGTAAAAATGTGCCCCCCAAGTGTTGGCGGACAACACTTAGGAGTTAGAAAATCTTTGTAAAAATGTGCCCCCCAAGTGTTGGCGGACAACACTTAGGCGGTTTTGCGGTGCTTGACGTATGCGAAGTTCAAAAGTTTTCTGTTTGATATGCGTAACTACTATGCGAATAAATGCTTATTATTGCCAATTAATGAAAGAATAATATTAAATGCCAATAATAAGAGAAATGATAAGTGGCAGTGCGTATTAATGAGTGAAGTGACCTTTGGGTGGAGAGAGAGTGTACCTTTGAAATAATATGTGAAGAGAAGTGGGGAGTTATTACCAAGTGAGTAGTTGGTGTTTTGTACCGAGGCAGTTATTAATGTGCTTTTGATGTGGACCAGTCAGAAGTTGCCACGTTGCATGTTATAATCTCTCCCCCCTTTTCACGCGCCTCACGTAATAAAAAGGGAGGTTTGCTCAGTTATTTTTCTCATCTTTTTACTATCTTCATATCTCTTACTTTTGAGTTCTTACTCGGTTGTTCTTTGTTGTGGCTGTGCTATTCCGGTGATCGACGAGGTTTCTATCTCTTTAAAGCCGTTCGTATCTCCTGCTTTGCGGTAAGATTTGTTGTTCTTCCTTTGCATTTTTATTTTGTGATTTCTGTTACATAGATAACCGTGCCATGTATGTATTTCCAATTTTGTGATGTCTGTTTAGGTAGGTGGTTTTGAATGTGGGTTTGTGTTTGTTTTTTGTTTCGGTGGTAAGTGGATGTTGTTTCGATTTCCTCTTTTATGAAAAAGAGTTCGATTTATGTTTTTGGTAGGTTTTTGGTCATGACTTTTGGTGGTGTATTGTTTGTTGTTCATAGTTTATGAGTTTGGGTAATGTAATCTTTTGATGTTTAGGCCAGTAATGGTGTGTATATATGTATGTATATGTGGTAAATGCTGTGTAAATTGGTTCGTGATGGTGTGGGTTCGATGTTTGTGGAGGGAAATGGAATATGAATCGTTTTTCTTGTATTTATAAAAAAGGAAATTGTTGTGAAAATCCACGTGTACCTTGTTATTTGTAAGCGGGTTTTGTGTAGGCGGTACAGGTTTTTTACTTTTGAATTTGTGTAGATGGGTGACGAATTTACAGATCATGGGATCGGAGAGAAGCGCCCGTTGATAAACGTCTACGGGCGGTGGGCGGATATTGGGCAAATGACCTACCCAGCGGTTCTTCGGAGAAATCGGTATAGATACTTTGAGAGTAGTGAGAGTTTGTTCCGGGCAACCAATGTGGCACCGATAGCGTATTCGAAGGCGCAGATGGATGCCGTCTTTTCTAGATTTCCTCATCTTCAACACGACAGTACGTTCCTGGGTGAGGAATGGTCAGAGTATGTTAGTAGGATGTTCCGGATAGAAGATGGTTATTTCTGGAGGCGGGCGAAGCCGGGTGAGAGGCTGTATCACCGTTTTGATGACGGTTCTGTGTGCCTCCCAATTAGTCATTTGAAGGCTGGTTTCCGGGTTCCCCCACACAAATTTATCATGGATTTATTCCGAGTGTATTTTCAGTGTCCGTTAGCCCAGTTCACTCCCAACTCCATAAGGGCTATTAATTGGTTTATAGCCAGTAGTGAAGCAATGGGTAAGCAGCCGACATTCAAGTCGTTTTTCTGTCTCTTTGATGTGAAATCGAGTCGTGCAAAGCCTTTCTATGAACTGCAATTTGTGAAGCCAAATACCGTTATTGGGAAGGCCTTGGATGGTCATCGCCCGTTTTTATTTCCCAAGGGTATGGCGGGTTGGCATGAGGAGTTTTTGGTTATCAGTGGCGGTGAGTTTGCCTGGCAGAAGAATTTTACGAAGAAAGTTGAGTGTTCTTATAAGGTGAACCGCAATCGATTGAGCCGCGTTGAGATTGATATCTTGGTGAGGCTTGTGAAGGCGCTAGGCGAAATGTGGACGGAATCCATTTTTGTTGATCCGGACGATTTGAGAAGACATTGCTGTAAGTCTCTGTTTCATGTATTCTGTTGTTTTTGTTGTATCTGCTATTGACAATATCGTTTGTTTTGTGTAGTATTGGATCCTCGTAAACCGGAGCTGGATGTACACCCGACCTTGGGTTTGAGTGAAGCGAGGTTGTATGCAAAGTTTATATTGACAGTGCCCCCAGACCCAACCGTCTTCGTGGCGGTCATTTTTCTGCTGCAAATATATTGGATGCTTTTGATTTGTCAGGTGAAGGTAGAGGGGCTGAACCTGCTGTTCCTTTTGAAGATTCGGAAACCGTTGTGGAGGAAGATACTGAGGAGGAGGTGGACGAGGATGACATTGATTCGAAAGCCGAGTCGCTATCTGAGGAGTTGCTTGGTGAATCTGAGGAGTTTTTGGGTGGGGAAGGTCAGGCAGTTGAGGAAAGCATTGAGTTGGAGTTAGAGGGAGAAAAACCTGCACAAAGAGAGAGTGACAAGGATGAGGCTGCAGTTGAAGTTGACAGGGCCGCTGTGGGAGATGTTCAAACTGGGGGTGAAAAGCCCGCTAATGTTGAGGAAATGGCCACTGAAAGTGGAGGCAATAGTCCTGGTACTGTGGCAAGGTTATCTGCTGCCAGCCTAGGAGTTGGTGAGCATGAACCGGATATTCTTTCAAAGGAGTATAGAGCGTCCATTCGAAGAGTTGAGCGGGGTGTTTCTGACATTCCTGAAGCGGTTGGCACTCCTGGGAGCAAGGAATTCGTTGATTTAGATTCTGAAGAGACTTTGGGGACCGGAAAGGAGACCGATGTTCGGGCGGATAAACATGTTGATGTGGCGGGTGATGTTCCGCCTCCAAGTTTGAAACGGAGAACTATCGATGATGTTGGTCCGTCTAAGCGTAGACGGGTCGAGCCTTCCAGGGTAGATGATTACGTTCCTTCCAACCTGGTCGATGATGAAAGCGCAGGCACCGCTTCTGATGGTACTGAGAAAGAGGATGGTGGGGATAGTGGAGAGTCTTTTGAAGAGATTGTTCATTATACAAGTAGTGATGATGAAGTGAATGATGCTGAGTTTGGCAATAGGCCCGGCTATGGTTTTCTCTTCAAGTCAGGGCCTAATACTTTCACAGCGGAATCTATGACTGATGACGATCTGCTGAGGATGAATGAGTTGAGTTGGGGGCGGATGTGTCGCCTTTCGCAGAAGTACACTGCACGGGTATGCATCTGTCTAGTAGTTTGGTGTTTGCTCTTACTTGTGCCCGTTGGTGACTTGTTACATTTTTTGTGTGTTTGTTTTTTGTAGAATCAGTGCATGTATACGGGTCTGATGGCCCGGGGTAATATGTACCGCAGCAGCAATATTGCTTTAAAGGAGAGAGTGAGAGTGCTTGAGCGGGAATTGGCCGCCGAGAGGATAATGAAGGATAATGCTGCCAAGGCTTTGTTTGAGATTGAGACCGAGAAAACCGATATCAAAGCAAGCTATGCTTATAGTTCTGATCTTCGAAGGTTTTTGGCGGAGGACAAAATTGAGCTTGAGGCCGAGAAGGCTGCTTTGACGGAGCAAATAAAGAACTTAAGTACTTCACTGAAGTATGAGAGGGACCGTGCAAATTATGCTGAAAGCCACCTTGACTCCCGTCCGACGAAAGAGGCTGCGATTAGGAAATTTACAAACAGTGCCGAGTTTGCTGGAATTGTGAAAGAGGAGGCCGTAAAGATGCGTGTAGCGGTATCGCAAGATGAGCTTGTTGAGCTTGGTGAGTTGAGGCGGAAAGCCGCGGAGAATGGTGCAGAGATTGACCGTTTGAGAAACGAAGCGTCCAAACTGAAGTCTAAGGCCAAAAGAGCTAAGCGCAAGGTGAAAGCATTGAAAGCCCGTCTAGGAGAGACGGTCAGAGTTAGTGTTGGTTGTCAAGCGGAGCCTGTGGCAAGTGAAGTTGATGTGCAAATTCCTGAGCGTGGAACGGGTGGGGATGAGGTTGATGTTGCTACTCCGTTGTCAGCCATAGCAGTCGTGTATGGTGAGGAACCGGATGAAAAGGAGCCGTTGATAGGCATGTCCAGGTTGGATGAGTTAGATGCCGTAGCTCCGTTGTCGGCCATAGCAGCCGTGTACGGCGAGGATCCGGGTGAAGAGGAAACTTTAATAGGCATGTCCAGTCCGCTGAGAGCTTCCCGCTGGGGATGAGTCCTTACTTTGACTGCCCGGTGTTAATGTGTTTCGAAGTTGCTCTGCGAGTCTGTCCGCTGTGTGACTTGGAAATAGTTTGCTATTTCTCGTACTTGTAAATTGTGTTTTTTTTTTCAAAGTCTGAAATACGTTGTGTGTTTGGTGGGATATTTATTTTGCATTTCTGTGGTGAAATATAACTGTATTGTGTGTATTGTGTTTGTTTGTCAAAGGAAGGAATAAATAGGCTTTCGGGAAATGTTACCTGGAAATTGTGCGTTTGACGGTGGGGAGTTGCTACAAGCATTAAATGCTGCATGGAAATCACGTTCTTTTGACCGTGCTTTTACTGCAGTCTGCATGGGGATGGATGTTTTTTGACTGTGCGTGCACGATTCCATGGCTTGGAAATGGCAGTATTAACTGTGCACCTTTTCATTTGTTTTTACCCCCCTATAAAAGGGGGTTAACGTGCTTGATCCTGAGCATCTTTCTTATTTCTCAGCTTTCTTTGTTCCTGTCACTGCTTTCTCTTCATGGATCCCCGCATAATGATGTATGACTATGATAACAACAAGGTTATAGTCGATGGAATGGTTTTTGACGGGCCGGAGTCAGAGGGCGACTTTCCGGAAGTTTTTCGAAAGATTGAGGATGCTCTGGCGAAGCGCCGGGAGAAAGGCGAAGCTTCCAAGAAACCGTCCCCACCGAAGAAAGACGACGGTGATGGAGAAGGTGGAAGCTGCAAGGCTTAGACTTTAGGGATCCAAATCTTGTATTTTGTCCAGCCTTGTAATAAATGATAAAAATGAATAAATTTGTCTCTTTCCGTTTGAACTTGTTTGGCAATCTTTTCTTTTTTGCATATTTTTGCACATCTTCAGTAGTTGACAGATTTTTTTGAGTAATAGGATGGTTGTCCGCATAAAGGACCTTGTAATAGAATGCTTTGAGTAGGTTGTGTGCTCGCTTAGGAGACTTTGTAATAGGTTGCGTGCCCGCTTAGGAGACTTTGTAATAGAATGCTTGTCCGCGTAGAGGACTGTATAATAGGATTCTTGCCCGCGTAGAGGGCTGTATCATAGGATGCTTGCCCGCTTACGGGACTTGATAGTAGGATGCTTGTCCGCGTAGAGGACTGTATAATAGGATGCTTGCCCCGCATAGGGGACTTGATAGTAGGATGATTGTCCGCGTAGAGGACTGTATAATAGGATGCTTGCCCCGCATAGGGGACTTGATAGTAGGATGTTTGTCCGCGTAGAGGACTGTATAATAGGATGCTTGCCCGCTTGGGGGACTTGATAGTAGGATGATTGTCCGCGTAGAGGACTGTATAATAGGATACTTGCCCCGCATAGGGGACTTGATAGTAGGATGTTTGTCCGCGTAGAGGACTGTATAATAGGATGCTTGCCCGCTTAGGGGACTTGATAGTAGGATGCTTGTCCGCGTAGAGGACTGTATAATAGGATGCTTGCCCCGCATAGGGGAGTTGATAGTAGGATGCTATTGTAGACAATTTGTTGGTAAAAAGGTATACCATTCATGACTGTTGAGTACAAGAAAGAGAAAGTACAGATTGATTGACTGTCTATTGATAATACTTTCTCAATTTATCGCCGTGCCAAGTGTTGTTGACTTCCGTGCCATCCAGGCGTGCTAGTTTGTAAGAGCCCGGCCTTAAGACCTGAATGATTTTGTATGGGCCTTCCCATTTTGGCATAAGCTTGCCGGTGTGTCTAGGGTCGGATGCCTCAGTTGCCCTGTTGACTAAATCACCTTCTAAAAAAGCCTTGACTCTGGCTCTTTTGTCGAAAAATTCCTTTGTTTTTTCTTTATAAGCGGTCATTTTTTCGACAGCGGCTTCCCTTGCTTCATCTAGCAAGTCTAGGTTTGTTTTGAGTCCTTGGTTATTGGCCTCTTCTTCGAAGTTGATAGCTCGGTAGGATGGGGATCCAATCTCGATTGGAGCAAGAGCTTCCGTACCAAAAGCTAGTTTGAACGGGGTTTCCCCTGTACCTGTCCTAGCTGATGTCCGGTATGCCCAAAGGACGTTAGGCAACTCATGCGGCCATTTCTTTTTGGAAGTAGTTAGCCTTTTTTCCAGGCCTCGAACAATGGTGCGGTTAGTCACCTCAACCTGTCCGTTGCTCTGTGGATGGCGGACAGAAGCTTTCTTGTGTTTGATCCCGTGGTCGGATAGGAATTTTGTAAATTTTGACCCAACAAGTTGTGTCCCATTGTCGGATATGAATACCACCGGAATCCCGAATCTCGTGACGACTTGATCTGTGACAAACCGGATTGCATCATCCTGTGTGATGTTTTTGAGTGCCTTCGCTTCGGCCCATTTGGTCATGTAATCGATGGCGACCATTACGTATTGTAGGTCACCCTTTGCTTTGGGGAAGGGCCCCATTATGTCAATGCCCCAAACTGCGAAGGGTATTGGCGACAAGATTGCTGCTGGAAGGGCTGGTGCTTTCCGGGAGATGTTGCTGAATAGTTGGCATTGGTGGCACTTCTTTGTGAAAGCTTTGCATTCCTTGTGCATCTTGGGCCAGTAATAGCCTTGTCTGAGTATTTTATGTGCCAGTGCTTTTCCAGCCATGTGTTCGCCGCAGATGCCTTCGTGAACTTCTCTCATGCAGTATAGAGCCTCTTCCTCATCAACACATTTGACTATAGGAGAATCAAAACTCCTTTTGTACAGGGTGTCTTTTCGCATAAAGTACTTTACCGCTTGAGATTTGAGTACCTTAGCCTTAATGCTGTCATCAGGCAGGGTACCTTCTTTTAAGTACCGGATATAGGGAGTCATCCAAGTATCTTGTGGCGGGCCTATCTCCATTATAGGCAGACTGTTGATGCTGGAAGCTTGCAATTCCTCGAAATAGACTGTGTCGCTACCCGTTTTCTCCCCCTTTGTTAGTTTGGATAACATGTCCGCCACTGTATTATCCGTTCTGTTTATTTGCTCGAGGGTATGTTTCTCAAATTGGGATAGCATAGCTTGTACCATTTCCTGGTACTTGCTGAGACTTGTGTCTTTGGTAGAATAGTCACCCGTCGTCTGGCGGACTACAAGTTGTGAGTCGCTGTAGATGGTGATTTCTTTTACTTGTAAGCTTTTTGCCAATGCTAAACCGGCCAGGAGTGCCTCATACTCTGCCTGGTTATTTGTCGCTTTGAAGTTTAGCTGTATGGCCTGCTTGACTTGGAAACCGTCGGGGCTGGTAAGGATTAACCCTGCCCCACAGCGGGTGTTGGTGGAGGAACCGTCCACGTACAACTGCCAATTGTTACCGGCGGTGATCCTGCTTTCCGTTGGTATTTTTTCTTCCATTGTGGTGAATGAACATTCGGTGACAAAGTCCGCCAATGCTTGTGCTTTGATTGCGGTTCTTGGCTTGTATTTTAAATCGAATTGACTGAGCTCTAAGGCCCAATTGATTAGTCTACCAGATAGGTCCGGTTTGTGCAGTATTTTTCTCAGCGGTTGGTCTGTGATAACCCGGATTTGTCTGCCTTGAAAGTAATGTCTTAATTTTCTGCTTGTTATTACCAGAGCTAGAGCAAACTTTTGGACATTTGGATAGCGAGTTTCTGCGTCTTTAAGCACTTGGCTGACATAATAGACGGGCTTTTGCTCGCCTTTTTCCTCTTTGATCAACACTGCCCCCACAGCCTTGTCTGTTGCAGATAAGTATAGTGATAATGGTTCTGAAGGAGCCGCGACCGCTAACAAAGGAGCGGAGGAGAGATAAGTTTTAAGATCCTCGAAGGCTTTCTGGCACTCCTCTGTCCAGGATATTGCCTTTGTTTTTGTTGCTCCCTTCAGGGTATCAAAGAATGGAAGGCATCTGTCGGCCAACTTTGCTATGAACCTCCTGAGGGCTGCTAGTCTCCCTGTTAACTTTTGTATCTCCTTTAAGGTCTTTGGCGGTTGCATGTCGATGATTGCTTTTATTTTTTCGGGATTGGCATCAATGCCCCATTGAGATACCAAAAATCCCAGGAATTTGCCCGCGTCTAGTGCGAACGCACATTTGTCTGGGTTGAGCTTCATGTTGTGTTTTCTGAGGGTTGAGAAACATTCCTCCAAGTCTTGTAAGTGATAAGCCGTTAAGAGAGACTTTACTATGAGATCGTCCACATATACCTCCATATTGCGGCCTATCTGACTGCTGAAGATTTTGTTCATTGTTTTCTGGAATGTGGCGCCCGCGTTGATCAATCCAAAAAGCATGACTTTGTAGCATTAGACCCCCCTATGTGTAATGAAGGCTGTTTTCTCTCTGTCTTCCGGAGACATTTTGATCTGATTGTAACCGGAGTATGCGTCCATGAAACTCAGCATTAGGTGGCCCGCTGTTGCGTCGATGAGTTGATCCATTGAGGGGAGTGGGTATGGATCCTTTGGGCATGCTTTGTTTAGATCAGTGTAATCCACACACATTCTCCATTTGCCGTTGGCCTTTTTCACCAGTACTACATTTGCAACCCACTTTGGGTAGGTGACTTCGCAAATTAAATCTGCGTCCAAGAGTTTGTCAATTTCGACATCAATTGCCTGTTGTCGCTCAGGAGCAAAATTCCTTCTTTTCTGTATTTTGGGTGCCTTTTCCGGGTCCACATTCAGTTTGTGGATTGCTACCGACTCATCCAGACCCGGCATATCTTTTAGGCTCCATGCAAAGACATCGGCGTATTTTCTTAGGAGGTCTGTGAGGCCAGCTTTAAAGACTGAATCTAGACCCGTTCCCACGCTTACACTTTTGTTGGAGTCACCGGACACAACTTCTATTTTTTCTGTCTGTACCGCGGAGCTTGTTGGCGGTTTCTCCTCCCGTTTGAGACACTTCAAAAGATTTGCATCTATTCGTGGCGGGTCGGGCCCGTCAATGAATTGTTCCCCCTCTTTCTTTTGCTGTTGTTTTGCTGATGTTCAATATGTCTTTGTCTTTTTTCCCTTTTCCTCTTGTTCGCCTTTTCTCTGCGGAGGTTGCTGGGTTTAGTCTTACCCAGGGTGAGTGCTATGCCATAGCATCTTTTGGAGGCTTCAGAATCACCCTTGATTTCTCCCACCCCGTTCAGAGTAGGAAATTTAATCTTTAGATGAGGGGTGGAGGTGGCTGCTTTGAGCGTGTTCAATGTGGGCCTCCCCAGAATCATGTTGTAAGAAGATGCGGTATTGATGACATAGAACTTGATCGTTCGACATACTTGCCTGGGCGATTTGCTGAAGTAGACGGGGAGTCTAGCAATGCCCGCAATTGGGACGGCGTTGTGCCCAAAACCGTAAAGTGGTGTCTCGTCGGGACATGTTTCAAATTTCTCGCCATTTAACTTGAGCCTGTCCCATGTGTGTTTGAAACAGATGTCGACTGAGGATCCGTTATCAACGAGGATCCTCTTTACCTCGTTGTTGGCCACGCCCAACGACACAACTAGTGCCTCAGTGTGGTTCGGGTTAATACCCTCATAGTCCGCATCGGTAAAAGTAATGATATTCGGGGGTCCTTCGTATATCTCATAAATGTCATGCTCTTCTCTTGGCGGGGAGGATTGTCCGCCGAAGACGGTAGGTACGATGTTTCTGTCTTGCCCTTGAGACGTGGCTGCCCCTTGTATTTGTCTGGGCAAGTACTGGGATAGGTTGCCCGCTTTTAACTGTTTTTCCAGAAAATATTTGAGGGACAAGCAGCTCTCCGTAGTGTGACCATGCGTTTCATGATAGTCGCAGTGCTCATCCTTTGGTCTGTCTTCAAGTAGTGTGTACATTGGGGCTGGCGGTAGATAGAAAGGCTTTCCCCTGATTTCTCGTAGAATGGTCGCCCTGGGGAGTGTGAAGTCCGTCCATTTAGGCTCGGGACGCCTATCTGTCCTCTGCGGGTTTGTTGGCCCTAAGCGGTCTCTTACTGGGACCGCGGGCTGAGATTTTTGGGCGGGAGGTGGCGGCCCGTGAGTAGTTTGTACCTGATTTTGGGCCGGTGCTTGCCTTTGATAGGGCGTGTACCTTTCTCTTTGGAAGTAGGATTGAGTGGGTGGGGCCCTGGACTGTTTAAGCACATTCAAGGATTCTGCTTCATTGATGGCCTGTGAAGCCAGGTCATATGCTTTTGCCAAGGTGGTAGGTTTGGCTTCCATGAGTTTGCATACATATTTCTCACATTCGTAGGGGTTGAGACCTCTTCTTAGGTGAACCAAAGTTTCTGTCTCATTTACACAAACGACCTTGTTAACGGCCTCTTTGAAGCGGTCGATGTAGCTCTGCAAGGTTTCTCCGTTGCGTTGCGCGATTGTTTCCAAAAACACGGTATGCACCTCGTGTTGCTGGTTTGCTTTGAACTTGTTTAGAAAAAGTTTCTTGAATTCCAACCAGGTATCAACGGATCTGGCGGTCAGTCGACAAAACCATCTCTGGGCGTTACCGCGGAGAGTTGCAGCAAAGAAACGGCACCTCGTGAGATCATTATACTCGTAATGGAGGGCCAGTTGGTCGAAGTAGCTGAGATGTTCCTCCGGGTCGCCCAGCCCGTCGAAGGAATTGAAGCTATGGTGCTTGATGTCTTTCTGTCGAGGCTCCGCCTCTAGTCTTGCGGTAAATGGTGACCCGCTGATTTCTGGTTCGCTTGTGCCCTCTATTTTTCTCTTTAGCTCCATGATGGTGTGCATCATGTCTGCATTTGATGGTTGGGTATTCTCCGTTTCGTGCGGGCGGATGGGGGATCGTTCTCTCCGCCTTTGATTTTCATATTCCATCAACACTTTCTCGTATGCGGCCTTCTTGTCGTTGATGATTTTTCTTAGGTCTCTTTCTTTTCTATTCTGTTCCCATGTCTCCGGTCTGTGGTGACTTTTGCCGTGTTTTTTGTGGTTCGTGTTTTGGGAGGAGCCTAGTCGAGAGAAAGCTGAGTTAGCCTTCCTAGGCTGACTGTGTACCTCTTCGTCTTGGTCGTTGTGAGAACGGACTTGGGAGCCCTGTGCTGGTGGTTGTCCTTGCTGTGGAAAAGCCGAAGCTATTTGCATGATTAGATCGACTTGTTGCTGGTTGAATCCCGTGAGGTTCAGGCTAAGCGGTTGTTCTTGGTTATCTTTGTTGGGGGGGGTGGTTTATTAACTGATTATTTTGCGGGTTTGTGGGGGGGACGTTTGTGTTTACTTCTCTTGGCTGCTCTTCTTGATTATCTGTCATGGTTTTGGATCGAGTATTTGGGGCTATTTTGGTGATGTGTATGTGTTCGGTTTCTCTTGGGATGTGAGGTTTCTGTGTTGGGATTTCTGTCGTATTGGTTAGAGCAGGTGAGGGAATTTTCTTCAAGAAAATAACCCCCCTCCTTCTAGCGCCAAATGATAATTCCCACGGCCGATTAGAGGCTTCCGATCACCGTTCTGGGCACTTTACCGGAAGCACTTCACCTGAGTTTGGGGTACCTGCAAAACAATGCTTGCCGGGGGTGGTGGCCGTCAAGCACCTCCGGCGTGAGAATCAGTAATCGGAAATAATAATAACCGGGCTGGTGAAAATATATCGTATGTGAAGAATATGTAGAGAGTTATTTGTTTTGTAGGATTTTTTATGTGTATCAAAGATTGTCCCTTTTCTGTGTGCAGAATGGGGGTATTTATAGGTTGGGTTTCCCAATCACTGTTGCCCACTAGTTGTGCCGTTAAAGCTATAGTGAGCCACTATTGGAACAGTGATTGATGTCCCCTCAAACATACCTTGATTCTGCCACTTGAGCTACTTCAGTCAGATTTTGTCTGTTGCAACTGGGTGTCTTTGAATATTATATTGCCCCTTTGTCTTATGGAGCAAGATACCTTTATGCAAGTGGGCAAGTGGGTGTACCTTTATGCAAGTGGACAAGTGGGTGTGCAAAATGGATAAAGCAAGATATTTTTGTGCAAGTGGATTAGTATGATGATTTGAAATACTTTTTGTGGGTATTCTTTTGTATTTGAAATAATACTTTTGAAATTAGATATACTTTGTCAAGTATTCCAGAATTGTGTTTTTTAAGGAACTAATACTTTGTTTTTAGCGGGTGCCCGCTGATAGCTATCAGCGGGTACTTATCATTATATGATGCAGCATTGTGAATGATTCCTCTTTGATCCCAACCATGAGAATGTCCCTAGCTTGTTCACACAACGTCCTCCTCTCCGCATCACCCAACACGATTCTACAATAGCAATATTGTTTTCATCTTTGTGGTACCCAACTATAAGATCCATTGGTCCTATTTAAACGTTATACATTTGTAACTTTGCACAAATTTGATTCATAACACAAAATGAGGTGCACCAAGAAACATGGGCTTCTTTTGTTTCCGGCCCAATTTGCTACAAACACTCACTGGGTTTATGTACTTAAGCGGAGGACTGGGAAAGCTTCTGACAGGGCCGCCGAATCTAGCAAGCTATACATATGTGATCACCAAAAACTACTAAGTAAGTACTTGGAAGCATTTTTCTCGTAACTTATTTTCATGTTAAACAACAGTCTAGTATTTCGAATGAAAACTAATTTAGTGTAACTTTTAACTATATTTATTTACTTTTTTAAAAAAGTACTCACTGTCTAAACAACTATAATCGAATTAGAAACATTTAAATAATAAAAAAATGCATAATAAAATTATTTAGATAATTTGAGTCAAAATTCCCGGCCCGTCAAAGGGTCCGAAACGAAATGTACTAGAAACAACGCAGCATGACAGCATTACATAGAACATAGCTAGATACAAAACATATAAGCAGGTAGAGGCCAAATGGTTAAACAGCCTAGTGTTTTTGTATCATGCATGTCCTCCATTTGGATGAAAATGGGCTTAGTTAGGTTGGTAGTTAGAAAGTTAAGGGTCAAAATCATACGAAATTTACATCCCATCAAATTGTCATTTACAACCATGCATTCTATAAGCATTTTCCAACAGAGAACTCTAGCTAGCCTGCCTTTGTTTAATTTGTTTATGATCACCAAAATTTTGAATAATTTCAAGTGTACTTTAAATACGTAAGAACAACATTTTAAAATTAGGAAAAAGGTCATAATCAACCACCAGCATGTGCTTTGCAACCTAACAAGTAACAACACTCGTTTAACATGGACAAACCATACAATTGTCAATTATTGCAAACAAGGGGTTGTTGGTCCGTTGGACCTTAAAAATTATACACATATATCTACAACGTATATAGAATTATGGCTCTCGGATTTTGTTGCAACATAATTTCGAAGCGTAAATATTACTCCCTTCGTTCCACCCATTTTTTTACATAAAAAATTACTTATCTGACACGCGTTTTTTATTTTTATACAAAAAAAGAAAATATCAAAAATAAGTTATAGAATTATCCTTAAAATGCACCTTAAAATTCGTGCCAGAAATTGGTCCGCAAATGTAAAGTATTACATGGACAGAGGGAGTAACTACTAAAATAAAAAATATTATCAACACCTTCCTATATTCATGCTCTGCCCCAAGATGGCATAATCACAAATTCGCCTCCGATGGAAGTCGAACCTATGACCAAGAAGTGAGATGGTCTCTCTTTAATCAATTGAGACAATCCTTGCGGGCAATCTTCAATCACAATTCACAATATATAACTAAATTATATTACATTAACAAGCAAATGACAAACAAATGTGATTAACAGAAACGAATGATTGAATTAATCATTTCGAAAGGGTATAAATGAAAATAATGTAGAGGGATGGTGTTAAAAGGTAGGTAGTGGGAGACGCCATGCCAGAGAAACATGGGTGGATCGTCCTGTTTCACAACTCCTAACTACTTTATCCTTCTATTTATTAACGTTGAAATTTATTAGAGAAATGTTAGAGTTTTTAAAAATATTTTTAAAAAAGTAATATGAAATATTTTAAATTAATATTCAAAAATTACTCTCAAATTATGTGATAAAAATTACATGGTATAATAATGAATTTTTTTTTATTAAGGTGGTTGGTATAAATGCAAGGAGGTCCACATTATTGTAACCAATTAAAATGATACACTTTGATATTTGGAAAATTGTTTGGAAACCAACTTGTAATATCTAGCATTTTTTTTTTTTCGAAATGGTTCCCAAATATTTTGTTGGTAAGATTTGATAGGGTAATATTTTATTATATGGACAATGATTAAAAAATTTCTATCATAAAACTTTATAAAAATTTACGTTACATAAATGTTACGTTACGAATTTTTATTAAGAAACCGACGTTATCGAAATTTAATCTTCTTGATTCATACTATTAAGAGGCAGTAATATTATTCAATGTACTGTTAAATTCTTTACCGTTTCGGTAATTCACTGCGAGTAAATTAGTAAGTGGGACCGGATAGTGTTTGACTAGATAAGGCATGGAAGAAACTTCAACTTCACACCTCATCAGATCCAGCTCATTCCACTTGTACGCCAATAGAAAGCGCTAGAAACACACAGCTGTTATCTAAAGTCAAATCTACCCTCAACCATTAGTTGTTTGTAATTACTTGTTACTGCTTAACTAACTTATTGATAAGCAACAAAAAGGGTAGGGTACGTTTTCTCAAAAAAAAAAAAAAAAAAATCCAAATTTCATTTATGAATATATATTTATATACGTTGAATTCCATTTTATAATTAAAAAACTGTTTTTTATATAAATTACACATGAATATTTAAGGAAATTTTTTGAAATATCTAACATTTTTTAAATGAAAAAATTAACATTACCTTACCGAATCCGAGTTTTATTTCATATACAGGAAAGAATATATATATCTGTAACTTTAAAAAACAGAATCATTTTGCTCCAGAGTCTGTCGAGGTCAATCAATTTTTGATCATTTATTTAATGATAATGTCTAAACGATACAACGATAATTCTTATGAATTAGATGAGGAATCTTTAGGATTTTTCACCAAAACAAGTCACCACCGAATTTGTATCTTACTCACTAATCTGGTTTATTACAAAAACTGCATTCCCACACGACACTAATCTAGTCACTAATCAGATTATGTCAGAATAATCTAAAGATTAATGGCTCTTTCTGGACCCACACGTTATTTAATCTTTGTTGTTGGAGGCGGGTTTCTCTAGAGTTAGACACGTGCCAACAAGAACCCAACCTACCTAATGTTATGTTTTACTATTTTCTAACTAAATGGAGTATTGGACACTAATTTTTTTTTGAGAATAAATATTGGACACTATTTTCTAACTAAACATTAGAATTCTTTTCAAAAAAAAAAAAAAAACTAAACATTAGAATTATCCAAGTTATAACAGAGTTTTTTTAAAAATATGACTTACAACCTTTGTAATTCTTTTTTGTTTTTGGGCAATTTTTGTAACTTTTTTTTTCCCCTTCATTTTAATCTAATTTGCAAATTGCAATCTTTTCCACCTGCGACGCAAATTTTGCAACCATTGTAACAAAAAATGGTATTTTTGTAAATAGTTTCAAAAAGTTAGATAATTTTGTAAATATCCCATCAAAAAATTATACATCTAAATATAAGAAATATGCTAAATCGGCCGATTTCTGAAAATCACCAATAAATCGATCAAAAATCGGTCAAAATTTTGGAATTGATTCGGCCGATTTTGCAAAAATCATCGATTTTTCAACCAAATCAGCCAATAAATCGTAAATTAGTACTCAACTGAATAGTTCCGATTTCCGAAATCTGCAACACTTCTAACCACAAATACATAAATGAAATAAATTTTACATTTTATTTTCAATCTTTATACACTCTTTAAGAATTCAACGGTCTTTTAAGTATAACTCATTGACTTGACCAATAAAATTATGAGTCTATTTTTTCATATAAATAAGAGCTTCTCCATTGGTTTTGTGAGGTGAGCCACGAGAGATTTGTGGAAACAATTTCTCAATAACAAAAAGATCAAATTTTCATCAAAAAGGTCTCATCATTTTCTTCAAATCAAAGGGTTTCATAAAGGGTTTTGCATTTGATTGTTCTTGATCCCCACACTTTTTCTTTGATATATTTGTGTTCATCATCACTGCAGCACAACCTTCTTCAAGATCCAGAACAAGGCTCTGTTCGGGGAAATATATAGACACAGTCACTAATTTTACATACAGAAGATTCATTTTATTGGTTACAGATATGATCAGATTATCTGTTGCAGTACTGCAATTGTTAGAGTTATTTGTGAGTTCTTTGGTTCATATAGCTTATGGTTTTTATATCTTTAGCACAGCTGTGGCTGGTGATCTCTCACAAGGATTAAATGAAAGGATTTATAATAATCCTGGTTCAAATGTTAAAGATGTTACAAATGTTGATAATGATTGTAAAATTTTGTCATCTGCTGATGATTTGCCTCCCATTGTGTTGCTTCATGGAATCTTTGGATTTGGTAAAGGGGTATGTCTTGATTGTTGTTGATGTTCACATATGTATTTTGTTTTCGAATAAAGATTGTGTTTTTTTTAGATATGCACATATTGTGAAAATGAATTTTTGGGCGTTTTTTTTTAATCAGAGATTGGGTGGATTATCGTATTTTGCTGGGGCAGAGAAGAAGGATGAAAGAGTTTTGGTGCCTGATCTTGGTTCATTGACAAGCATATATGATAGGTGAGTGTTAATTGTGAATTATCCATGTTTCTGTAGTGTTTATGTATGTAATTTTATATCCCTGTTTGGTTTTGTTTAGTTTTTGTAATGATGAAAGGGCTTTGAGGTTTCAGGGCACGCGAATTGTTTTATTATTTGAAAGGGGGACAAGTTGATTATGGGGAAGAACACAGCAAAGCTTGTGGGCATTCTCAGTTTGGTCGAATTTACGAAAAAGGTTGATCTCTTAGCCAATTTGGTTTGTTAAATGATTTTGGAAAGCTGGATATTAATTATCTGTGATTATTTACTCAAATGGAATGCAGGGCACTATCCTGAATGGGATGAGGATCATCCTGTTCATTTTGTTGGGCACTCGGCTGGGGCTCAGGTTGCTCGTGTTTTGCAGCAGATGCTTGCGGACAAGGTGAGTTTAATTTTCATGTAATTTTACTCTGTAATGAACAATTCATTGAAGCTAAATAATGAAGAAAATCTCTTGATTTCAGGCGTTCAAAGGACATGAAAGCACCTCTGATAAATGGGTCCTAAGCATAACAGCATTATCCGGTGCTTTCAATGGAACCACAAGAACTTATTTAGATGGAATGCAGTAAGTTCTACCAAGAACCAAGTAGCATAATATATATATATATATATATATATATATATATATATATATATTTTATTTCTCTGTATGTGAATTTTGAGATCTATTGTGCCAAGCTTTGGTCCTTTTATGATTCTAATACTGCTTATATCTTGATCAAATAAATCTTATCCTTAATAAAATCTCGAACGAGAGTCTTTATATGTTTCTAAAATTGCAAGTTATTCATGTAAACAGTTTTTAAAAATCGTTAATTGATAAACTTTTTTGTCTGTTTTTACAACTCTTTTTCAGAACGGAAGATGGGAGGTCACTAAAACCTCTATGTTTGCTCCAGTGGTGTCGAGTGGGAGCTATAATTTATGATTGGATTGACATCCCCTGGATAAAGGAATACTATAATTTTGGGTTTGATCACTACAACATGTCGTGGAAGAAAATTGGTATTCGGGGTCTTTTTGATTGTCTTCTGGGGAATTCTGGTCCCTTTGCTTCTGGAGATTGGATTCTTCCTGATCTGACACTCCAGGGATCTTTGAGACTGAACAGCCATCTATCTACATTTCCTGATACTTACTACTTCAGCTATGCTACTAAGCGAACTAGGAAAGTTATGGGTGTTGGCACTGTTCCATCTGGCATACTTGGAATTCACCCTTTGCTTTTTATCAGAGTTCTGCAGATGAGTCAATGGCGTCATCCACCTGATGTACCACCGCCATTCAAAGGCTACAGGTGAGCAATCCTTTAATGCTGAAGTATTCTTCCATTCATCAATATTAGTAATTCCACATTCAAAACATAAAAAATGCCATCTATTCCCAAGCTTCATATTAAATGCAATTACATTGTTAGGGACGAAGATTGGTGGGACAATGATGGTGCTCTCAACACAATATCGATGACACACCCACGTTTCCCTGTTGAACACCCAAGTCGCCTAGTTATGAATGATTCCGAGTGCCAGCCGTTGCAACCAGGCATCTGGTATTTTTCATACTATTGCATAACTTAAATGTTCCTTCATTATTAAATTACAATTTATATGTTAACGAATATCCAAATTAAATGTTTGTCATGAGAAAATTCCATCTTGGACTTTATATAAGGCTGAACATTATTACTTTGTCTTGGGCAATTTAAATTTTGAATACTAATCTATAAATTTGGTTTCGTATTTCAAATATATCATGTATTCCCATGAGCAGTCATTCACTTGAATGTGCAAGTTCTGCATTTTGAAATGTGATGGGAAATGATTTTTTTTCGTAGACATTGATTAAAATTCTGATTTTGTAGTATGTAGAATTTTCTGTGAAGAAAATCAGAGGTCATTTTGTTTGAATTGTGACATTTCATCAAGTGATATGTTAACAACGAAACTATGGCACTATATTTTGCTGCAGGTATTACAAGATTATTGAAGGTGATCACATTCTTTTTATTGTGAATCGAGAAAGAGCAGGGGTTCAGTTTGATTTGATATATGATAGCATCTTCGAACGTTGCAGAAAACATGCATTTAGGAGGATTCCGCCAACAGTGCCAAACCAAGTGCACCATTAGCACCCAAGCAGAGAATAGAAGAAAGTTAGCTAAATTGTCGTGGAAACTTGATCATTTACTTAGCCTCTTCGGACTTGTTGTACGTATTGCATGTTCTTTACCTTTTTCTTGACAGCCCCTGTTACATCATTTTAGCTTAGGACCCCAAATGCTTGGCTGTAGTTTAGCAAAGAGAAATTGCTTCCATGTTAAGACCGGCTGTGTATGTCTTAATCATGTCTTCTGCTGTGGCTGCAGTGTACTAGAAAGTTAGGAGTAATCCAAATAATATTTAATTATAGTTAATTTTGTAGCCCTTTTGTGGGTGTAGGCCAAGTTAAAAGCTTGAGTTCCGTGGATTCCTTCGATCCTGATACATTTAAATTATAAAATCTCGTGTTTCTTTTTAAGTGGCAAAGAAATTATAATCCGCGGATTTACAAAGTACAGAAATATAAATTAGAATATAGGATAGAATAATATTTGGTCACAAGTACAAAAAGTTGAACTAGAATAGTTAAAACAATACTCTCGGATAAAATAATAAGTGTACTGGAACAAGTATTTAGAGAAATTAATTTTTTCCACACACAAATTAACTTTCTTTGGACCAAGTATTATGGACTACATTGGTTTTTCTTTTTAAAGTACTCCCGCTTGTTTAATTAAAAGATGGGATATAAATTTACAATAAAAAAAATATTCGTCTAACAGGCAATCCTAACAAAACATGGGCTTAGATGCGTATAAAATAAAACATCCATGAATTACAGTGATGATGGGACTATAAGATAATTCGAAACAAACATAACCAAGATAATTAAGGGCAAATGGGATCAATAATTCAGTTAATAAATTAGGAATTCCGCATAAGAGTCTTGAAGAAACAAATTCGGCAAATATGAAATCAACTGTTTACGTCCGCTGCAGTGCACAGACAAGTATACAACCAAAAGCAAAAACAATAGATATATTAGTAAATTAATAACTTGATGGGATTCAAACTCAAACTGTAAGCCATTCAGGTATATAATTACAACTTACAAGCATCACTTGATTCAAAGAAATAATGATATACTCCCTTTTGGGGGATTTTCCAAAAGAAAGATAAAAACAAGAAAACAGAAGCAAAATTTTTGATTGATTATACATGAAAATCTTTAAAGCCTGTATTTGATAAAAGACAACAATGAAGCAAAGGAACAAAAAGTGCCGCCCTGGAGTAAACTTTGTACTGGAAAATCACCAATCCAGGCAAGAACAAGTAGCTCCTTGCTTCTAATTGATTGGAAGCCCATGTATGACAATACTGAGACCATATTGATAGTTTCAAGACTTGAAACATTCCAGGATAAAAGTGGCTTTAAATGAGTCGCAATTCATATTCACCGGCCATTGTTATGTATCTCACCCATGGGAGAGCCTGATAGCCACTCTTCTCAATGATCTTCAGGTATCGAACCTACAAAACCACAATAACTTCGTAAATATCGAATATGAGCAACGGGTCTTATGGGTTGGTACAAGAACCAAAGAGAAAGAGGTGTCAACATAAACAATCAATGATAACTTCCATTAAACGTGTTTAAAACAATAAAAGCAACTCAAAAAAACTTAACAATATATGCAAACCACATTGCTCACTTGGCACAATATAATTAGCTAGAGAACTGAAGTGTATAAGAAAGGACCTAACATACCTACATTTATAGATAATCTATGTGCAATCTTTGAAAAACTCTCATCACAAAAACACCAATGCAGTCATCTCGTTTCGTTAAAAGACTATCATGGATCACCCCAAAAAGATGACTGAAGATAATTAGGATATGCTTTCCACACAGACAAGATTATGGAAGTCGAAATTCATTTTCATGTAAGAATAGCAAAAGCGAGAAGTACTTGTTTAAAATTTTAAGTAAATGCTTATTGCAACTATGCCAATTCGAAGGCAGAAAGCAAATTTATAGAGTTAAAGGCATAAACCTATTTATGCTACCAAATCTAAGCACTTCTCATTCTAAAAATTTTCATTATGGATTATGAAACAATGACTAACTTGAATCGTAGACTAGCTACTTCATATGAACTGGGTAATAAAAGCATGCATATTAGACTAACGTAGTTTTCCTTGTAAATTTTCATACTCTAGTAAGTTGTCCTTGCACATTTACAGGTAGATGCTATAGACTTCCACAGTACAGAACATGACAAATATGCAACACATAACTTAAAAAGACAACTCATTCAATTCATTAATACCAGGGACGGATCTAGGGTGGGGCAAAGCCGCAAGGGGCACCTGCCCCCACTAACTCCTAGGCGCTCCCCTAAAATATAGTTCGTATTTACTACTGTATCTAAATATTTATATTATTTTCGCACATAAATAACTCGTATTTGCTCCCTTCCACCACCTAACTTAGGACCAATCTTACCTTTGATTACAAAATTACAGAAACCTGAAACAATTTAAAGGGGCTGCGGGCTGCCAATGCTACTGTTGCAAACAAAAAGAACCGAAGGGAAGGTTTAACTCACATTATAAGGCATGAGTTGTGGTGTATTGACTTCTTTTTATTGTACTAGTTCTAACAATCTTAAATAACTTTTTCACTTTAGCCTTTAAATCTTATTATAGAATTTACACCTTTTTTTCGATTGAATTGTACGACAATCTCAAACAGGTGGTACCAAATTCTTCCAAATTTGAACTTACAACTAAATGATTTTATTTTCTAGTACATACAAACCGTAATCTTTAGTTATGGACAAGTTTGTCATGAGAAAAAAGTTAGTCACTACAGAAGAAGCAATTTATAAAGATGTCGTGAGAATACTTACTTTTAGTAAAAAATTTCTATTAACTGACTACAATAATTTTGCATGTTTAATATTTTTTATTGGAAAAACATCAACTTTTATAAGTTTTACAAACTGTGTAACTTAGGATTGTTTAGATTGTTTTTCCTTGGAAGATTATATGGTGATTTTTATTTACAAGAAAAAAAAACACTTAAAAATGTAATGTTAGTGCAAATACATGGCTAAATGTTTGTAAAGTCGATGATTACAATTTCAATCTTTAAAAACATTAAATACAAATAAGAGACTAGATTTACTATATTTGCAACACTCGAAACTCTTGAAAATCTTTAACAATTTTATTTATTTTAATAACTTAAATTGGAAATTTGTTGTTTTCATCATATTTGCTATATCAAAAACACAACTTCCTTAATTAACTATTTGTTATGTGACTTGAAATAAGAAAAAAATGAGATAAAAAATATACTTGTTCAAATACTATACAGCCATTTCAAATATGGAAAATATTCAGATTAAAATTTAGTGTAAACAATAATAACTTCTGTCTATCTTCCGTTTCATGTTTATTGAATATTGTTCTTCAAATATTATAACAGATGTGAGTGTCTCCAAGAGACTAGATATATGACCTCTTAACCTAATTTTTAGAGAGTTTGGAACAAGAATGTTGTAAAAGCTTCACAACACAAAAAGTAAAGTGTGTACTTTCCCAACTAATTATACTCTCAATTTTGAGAAGCCTATCCTCACTCCGTATTTCAGCTTTTTTAGTAATATAGGGGCAGTTTACTTCATCAGTTTTCAAGAAATAAATTCTAAAAAAAGAGAAAAAATTTAAAAATGTGTTGAAATCGATAGTTTTCAAAACAGAATAATAGAAAATTAGAAAACAAGGTTTTTTAACTTACTACTGTGTTTTGGAAAATTTTAGAAAACTCAAGACTGTTTTCTTAGTTCTCCATTCAAATTTGAGAACAGTTTTCATATTTTAGAAAACTAAAAAGCACGGCACCAAAATCGGATATAGTGTGTGATTGTATTGTGTGACTCTTATTTCTAATAAATAAGTGTATTTTTCAAGGTGATAATTATGAACTCACCTGCTGCTTTATTTTGATATACGTGATCAATAACTAGAATGTTACTACTTTAAAAAAAAAATCAAAAATATTATTATGTACTACCTAATATGTATCACACTAAAACCTATTTATATTTCTTTAGTTACGACATGATTGAATAAAATTAAAGTAAATGACAGATTGAATATTAAATCTAACTTTAATAATAAGAATTGCTTTTTTAATTTTATATCCGATCTTGTGTTAGTTTCAAACAAAATTCAACATAAAATATGTATGAAACTAGTTTGTTAATAAGAAAAATAAGAAACAGTTATTTGGTACATGTTCATATTTTCATAGTTTTTGGTGTTTTCTTAGAAATGGATAAATGGATAAAAATTTCAGACTTTCAGTAAAGGGCCTTAGTTTCCCTCCCTATGCCTCCCTCATTTGTTGATAGTTTCTCTCTTTTGGAGTATTATTAAGTATACTGTAGTACTTAAAACATTAAGGAGCAAGTATAAATTATGTTCTGGGAGTTGGCACACAAATCAATGTAATAAATCACTAGCATTCGCATTGTATTGTTTATATTATTCAGGGAGGCTACAATGGGTCGCTTGTATTTTCTCTATCTTAACTAAACTGTCAAAGGGACATAACAAACCTTGACTACTTAATTCTAATTCTTCGCAAACTCCTCCGGAAAACAGTCAAGCACACCATTCATCTTATCAATAAGGTTGTTAATGAGCCGAGAAGCTCATTAACTATACTGCGTTCGGCTCGAAAAATGCTCAGCTGTTGATAAATAAGTCGAACTCGACCACAATTTCAAGGTTCGATTCAAAAACGAGCCAAACTTATCGAGTTTGTTTACAAACTCAAGGGCTTGCTCGAGTTTGAATCCAACAATTAGCCAAGCACGAGTTTGTTTACAAACTATGGTCACAAACCTCTCATGTGTATATATATACACATGAGACATGTTTATGAATGGTTCATGAACAACTTTTTTTTTTAATTAGCCAAGCTCAAGGGCTTGCTCGAGTTTGAATCCAATAATTTTTTTACGAAGCTAAGGTCTTCATCAATTTAAGTTTAATAAGAAGATTTAAAAGTTCAATATGCAAATTCGTCATCACTTCTCCAAAAGTTAAGAACTTCTCTTTGACACACAATCAGACACTAGACAATTTCAGAATCGATTAAAGCAAAGTCTTCGGATCTAAAATATTTTAATTTCTTTTATAATTAATCTACTTATTTAATTTTCCCCCACCACCAAAAAAGAAACTAGATTTCCTCGTTATAAAGACGACTATGGATCCAGATAGTTGTAGTATGTCACATGTTAGCAGTAAACATTCACATATCTAAAGGGCAGCGTGGAAGGAGATGTATGCTGATGCTTATAAGCCCCAAGGAAAGGAGACAAAAAATGCGCACATTTGTTCACAAATGTAAATTGGTGTTTCTGGTTCAAAGGAAGAATACCCTGTTTTGTGTCTTCTGTCAATAATTTGACAGCAAGCAGGTGGTAACTAGGTGATCACTCAAGCTCAATACATCTTGTTGTATATTTTTCTAAAGAGATAAATGTCTTAGGACTTGCATAACAGGCCCAATCGGGTTGCCTTCCCAGGTCTCGCCGGTGTGGTTTTCTGGTTCAAAGGAAAAATATCCTGTTTTTTTGTGTCTTTTGTCAATATTTTGACAGCGAGCAGGTTGTTAGTGGCTGACCTTTCAAGTTTGTCACATCTGGGTACATTATCCTCAAGGGATACATGTCCTAAGGCTTGCATAACAGGCCGAGGCACTGATATACAAACAACTACAGGAGGATTATGCATCTGCTTGACAGCTTTTGGCCTTTTTCTGTCATTTTTTTGGTCAAAAGGCAAATAAATTCTGTTGCAACTGGCAAAGAAAAAGGACCAACGGAGACATCTAAGTGTTCCCTATGTTCATAAAACAAAATTATATGCATGACGATGCACCTGTATTCCTGAAACAGTGAAATATGGTATCTCAAACTTCACTCGTATAGGAGCCTTTCTCTCAGGAGCTGCTTCTTCATCTGTGATACTGGGAAGATTAAACTCTGCTCTTAACATATATTCCTACACTTGTCAAAAGAGTTGAGCCATTTAGATAAAATTCGCAAAAAACACATTATAAATATCAATATCAACAGCAGCAGAACATATGTTCTCTTTCTAAAATTTACCTTACCACCTGGAAATGATTTGATTTTCCAAAGCAATGCATCATTTTCAGGTGCATAAGAAGCAGATCCCATTGATGTTCGTAAATTTGGATTTATGGCATCAGAGGGCACAGGCAACTCAATTTCAACATTTGTTGCAGTGCTGCAATGACAAACTTGCTCATACAGTAGATCTAGGAAATTAGAACTTCACAGATAATTGTGTGCCAGAACACAGAAAATACCTTCGTTCCTTAAACTGGCTCCTGGCTTTTACCATGATTTCCATACGACTTCTAGAATGCCTTTCCACTTGAGCTTCCACCCATATCAGGGGCTTAACCTGAAAACAAAATACAACTCGTCATTAAAACATGCTACTAGGTAAATATAAGTAAAGAACAATAAAGAAAAATAATATCAGCAACGTTTACCTGGGTACTAAGTCTATATGTCATGAGATCAAAAGATCCATCCGGAGGTATAAAGGATATTGTTCGGTCGTTTTCAAATCGCGAAAGACGCACACACCTGTTAGAATAGTGTTTTAGGCCCAGATAGCAGCAATAGGAAAAATTAGGCAATGTAAGAATAAAGATGTTAAACAAAATATACTCATCATGCTACATATGAAACTATATAAAACAATTTCAGAAACATAATTGTATGACAGTATAACTTATGTAAAGAGTGGATGGCATACTGATGGAACTTGATATCATCCAAGTCAATGGCCTTTCCCTTGGTGGCTCGTCCTTGTGCCTCTAGTAAAACTCTATCATTTAGCCCAAGTTTGCACTCAGGCATACCACTGCAATAGATGAGCAGCAGAGCATTTCAGTTTCTAGACGGTAACATATATAGAGTAGCAAATACAGAATACCAAAATATTTGAGTGGTATTTGCCATACGTACTAAAACGATTAATAATACAGAGACATCTCGCACAAGCAGAATGAAATCAGAACTTTGATAGTTTGATTTAAATCCAAGCACTTCCGAATAAAATAGATCCATACATGTAAAGGTAGACTTAAGCAATACTCTTGCGTTAACAAAGTGGATTTTCCTAATGAATACAAATGTGTTATTGTTGAATATTGTATGAATAATTAACGGTGGTCTCAATTTGCAAGATTTAATACCAAAAGAAAAAAGGCAGTGCTTGCTGCAAGCACATGGATCATAAGATGTACTCTCACTATATACTGTCTTAATTTATTAAATTTAATAAGAACGTACACCTGGCATCAAAATACATCCACGTAAACTCAATTTTTAGAGGACAAGTAAACAGTAGAAGCAAGGACAATTTCTTCACTAGAAAAATTAGAATTCAGCATTTAACTTACCTCAAATATGTTCGCATCTTTAATGCACCAATAACTTCAGACCTAATTATCTGTCCATTGCTGTTTACAAGTATATTAACACTCTCAACGACATCTAGAAATACCTGTAAGAAAAGAAATCTTAATTATCTTCTAGCCAAGTTAACTTCCGATCTTCAGTTTTAAAATATATATGTAACGACTTACTTCATTCTTCTTGTAACGTATCCCTTCACTTCGCCATGACACAGCATTTGTCACAGCCATAGGGGGCCTCTGTGTAACTTCCATCCTATAAGCATCGGTCTTGATAAACTCACTAAGAATCTTTGCTTCGGTAAATTGGGGATAACCAAAGTCCATCATTTCATCAAGTAATTCATACTGTGTAAAACGAAATTTGAATCAGCACGATAACATCCACATATTTCCTTTTCTCTATATAAAGTTAAATAATAGTTTTCCATACCACTACTACAAAATTATCTCTAAGTGATTCCTCTTCTAACTCCTCAAAATAATGCTTAAATACCTGCCATCAGAAAACAATTTTAAAGCGAATTACATTGACTACAAGAAATAAAACAGCCTACTCACTTTGTGAAATACATAATCCTGAATATACACTTACATCAACTATGCGATGTAGAAATAAGAAGATACTAGCAGCATTACAGTTCTGCCTTGATGCAGCCATTAAATACACATTGTTGTGTTGTATAAACATATAAGTTACGCCATCGTCATGCGCAACTGGATTCTGTGTATCTGGTTCTCCCTATGGTAAAATCAGAACATCAAAACCAATAATAAACAGTTCAGTTGAAATTACACACTCCACAATGAAAAAGATTAACGCAAATCCAATTTGAGCTAATATTAAATAATTATCTGGCTTTCATTTAAGATCAAATTATGAATGTGTGATTCACATTTTGCTTTATCAAGGAAAGAGCAAACAGATCAATCGGCAAATAAACTGAACCAAGTCAAACAGTAGAAATAAAAGTGACAGCTCGTCTCTAATCTCAGTGCAGATTAAGCAAGAGTGGAATTGCAAAAATAGTGAGCGTGAAACTGGCAGTGACTAAGTAAATATGAGTAAGATGAAATTGACAACGTATAAGTGAAACTAGTAATCGTAAAAATGATTAGGTGAATTAGTAAGCATTGAAATTGACAATTAATTAGTAAATAGTGAAGCCAGAATTGACAATGAATGAGTTAAACTTGTAAGCGCGAAACTAAGAATGATTAAGTGGCAGTGTGGCACTTAAGCAAATGCAAAATTTTATTATATATGATTGTAAATCCAATTAGAGCTCCTATTAAGAAACTGAGTAGCTCCTTGTATTGTAGACTAACATTAAGGCAATCAATTAACTTACAAATCACGTGATTCTCGTTTTCGCTACATTAACAAATAAGTGAAATCAGTAAGCGTCAAATTGACAATGATTTCCGCAAGCATGAAATTGTAACTACATTAATGTTACTAGCTCTTCATAATAGACTACATAATCAGTAAACTTACGAATCACGTGATTCTCTTTTTTGCTACATTAACAAATAACGGAAACAAGTTAACCTGAAATTTACAATTATAAAGTCATGATCAAGCAAACATGAAATTTCAAAAAAAGATCAACGTAAATCCAATTCCAGCTAATATTATGCAACTACTAGCTCTCTGTATCCTACACTATTTTTTTTTTATAACTATTTAAGTTATCAAATTGTGTGACTCACATATATAAAGTCGCGATCAAGCAAACGTGAAATTTCAAAAGCAATCAACGTAATCCAATTCCAGATAGTATTAAGCAACTAACTAGCTCTCTGTATCATAGACTAATTTTTTGTAACTATTTAACTTATCAAATTGCATGATTCACAATTATAAAGTCACCATCAAGCAAAAGTGAATTTTTAAAAACAATCAACGTAAATCCAATTCCAGCTAATATCAAGCAACTAACCAGCTCTCTGTATTTCGTAACTATTTAACTTATCAAATTCCGTGATTCACAATTATAAAGTCACGAACAAGCAAACCTGAATTTTCAAAAACAATCAACGTAAACCAATTCGAGCTAATATTAGGCAACTAACTAGCTCTCCGTATCGTAGACTAATTTTTCGTAACTACTTAACTTATCAAATTGCGTGATTCGCACAGATCAAGCAGCCAACAAACCGAACAAAAAACCGTAAGAACATAATCTACATTAAATAAAGCAATAGACACAAAACATGTAAATGAATAAAGACCTCTTTATCGATGAGTTTGGTGAAGCATTTTTCAGCTTGAACGGCAGTGACATCGCCACGATAATCTCGCCAAACGAGAACACGGCCTTTGATATCGAGAATGAAGAGCGCAGAGGCCGCACCTGACATTATTTCAAGAACAAATATCACCTAGGGTTTCGAATTGAAGGCGATCAGATCACAGTTGTTGAAGATTGATGAGATCTGATTGATTTGTTTGTTTTGATAAGCGGTGAATAATTTAAATCTGGAGAATTTAGGGTCATTTTAAATGTGTGATTTTGGGAATTGAATTCATTGGAATTGAATTGGTTTGGGTGAGTTGGAATTGAAGCTGAATTGTGTGTGTGTGTGTGTGTAAACGCGGTTGTAAAGTGTAGTAAGAAACGGTTATGATGAAAGATGATACAGATTTTAACCTAACTTCAACCTGTCCGAGTCTATTATGATAAATAATTTAAGAGAAAAAGGCCCATGAGACACAGGGTACTTTTTCTAAAATATATGTAAAATATTCTTTAAATTTTGCTGGGTTCGTATGATTAATTAAAAATATTTAAATTTATTAAAATACCCATCCTAATTTTATATATAAAAATTAGATATCTCAAGGAACTAACTTGAGATATATCTCAGACTCCCTACTCTCATAATTAAATATTTAAAGATACCTGTGGAATTAAAAATTGGATACTTAAAATATATATATATATATATATATATATATATATATAGGAAAGCTATTAGAAGCATTCAAGATAGTTTTTTTGAATTTTTTATTAAAATTGTTTTCTTGCATTAAATAGCTCTTAATGACATATTAATTAGCATTAGTTATACCTAATAAATATATATTAATTTTGTTTGTTTATCTATTTATTAATTTAGAAAACTTTATTTCAGCATTATAAATATTATTTCAATATTAAATATTAATTACATATATAATTAAGTTTATCTTTAGGTAAAATGGCAACTTAAAATTGTTTACATTGCGTCCTTTTTTATTCCTTATCGAATACCATTACAATTTCTTTTTGGACAATTATAGTATAGACGATCCTTAACTTCTCAAGCAATCTTTATTATTAGTGATTATAAAAATCGTAATAAATTATGAAAGTATATTAATCTTCGCTTAACACTAATACAAATAGTTTTTTTTAACACATGAATAAATTACACATGGGTTATGACTAAATCGATTAAATTGAAAAAAAAACCAATTTTATCGGTAGATTAAATCGATAAAAAAGTTATATACCCGTTGTTCATTATATCGTTTCGAAATAAATTAATATTTTAATTAAATAAATTCTTACACTACTATTGAACATGTATGTTATGAGAGGGGCGTCGGCATTAAAAAGTGTTATTATATTTAATATTTATAACTTTTATCGTAAAAACTACGCTTGTATTATTGCAACTTTTTATGTTTATGATATTTTTTTTAGATTATTAAAATTTTAGATATATAATGAGAGTATTTTCAAATTTATAATTCATTTAAATTGTTTTGAATCAATTTTTTAAGAAAAATCTTAAAAGACCAATTAATTTTTAAAAATAATAGGAATAATAAAAATTAATTTATCTATTTTCAATATTTTAAAATGAAAATTTATAAATCGCGTGAAGCGCGGATAAGTTGAATAGTACTTGTAATTAGAAATACGGTAAAGAATGATAGAATACATCATTTAATTGGACACCTTAAAGAACATACACGGTTTACATTTAAAATATTATAAAATTTATTATTTTGTAAAGTATGTTACATGCTATTTTGTTGAAAATCTTCAAAATCATGTATGTTTTGCAAATATAACATTTTTAAAGATTTTCAGTGAAATAATGCTATACATAGAACACGTTTCGTAAAATAACTCATTTTACAATGTTTTACCCACAAAACGTATATGGTCTCCGATAAAACAGCGATGTCCATAGAATATATCTCAAGGACGATATTTCTATTTTATCTTATCTTTATATAATAAGTTTATAATATTATATTTTCATGAATAAAATATTTTATAATTTGATTATATTTCATAAAATTTGGATAAATATTTTTATGATAATAATAACATGATTATTGTTAATCGGTATATATTAATTTAGATTTCAATAAAGCGAAATGAATTTAATCAATTTAAACAACTGAACATGATATAAACAATCATTTTAGCATTATTTTTCATGTACAACATAGGCGTACGTAAACTCATGTGATTTTAACATCATCAAAATATATTTGTAAAAAATACGTCATGCATGTAAGAATATGAGCCGAGTCATTTACAAAATCTCATAATTTTACGTATATATATATATATATATATATATATATATATACATATTTATACATTTTTAAATGCAATTGTCAATTTTTAGACTACTATTTCCTACACAATATCTAAGTTTCTATTTTAAAAATTAAGTTCAACTTTAAACTTTATTTAAAAAATTTAATCGTATAATTACACGATATTAATAACTTGTTCGCCTATGCAAAATCATATTTTGATTCATATTGCATTGATCTAAGTATTTGTTATAACTCAATCAATCTAAATTTTTAAAAAACTCATATTTTACAAAGTCAATTATATATTTAAACTGCTTAAAGTTTAAAATAATATTTCTCATAAAGTCAATTATATTTAGATACGGATTCTAGCAAAACTGATATAAAATCTCGTATATTCTTGCTGATTTAAATGGAGTTTTCCATAAATACTTTCAGTTTCTCATGGATTTTAGCTAGGTTTCAAAAGATATAAAATATATTATGAGATCCATTAAAATTCACCTTTTATTATTAAATATAAAAATTCATAGGTTTTTGATTACCCTCAAATTGTAGTGTATTTTTTAAATTCCAAATTGAATAACATCATATTTCAGCTAATATTTTAAAATAAAAAATGAATACAACCCGGTTTGAAAAGACTTTTGAAATCCAATTGAATATCACCCGATTTAAAAAACTTATTAAAATCCAAACAAAATATAGCAGAATTTTAAGAATCCAAAAAATCCTTTAAAATTCAAATTATATACACCCCTCTTAAAATTTTATGTAGAATCTATGCATATTTGATAAAGTTCACGTAGGTTTGTATTGAGCATAAATTCAATATAATCTCTTGGATTTTGGTGAGATTTCAAATAATTTAAATATATTATGAAATCCTATAAAATTCATAAATTTTTGAATATCATCATATCTTTATGAATAATATAATTCATATTGAATACATTTAAATTCTAAAAGTTGTTTTCAAATTTAGATTAAATATTCTTAAATTTTTTATAATCTATATTGAATATCATCATATTTTAAAATATTTTTTCAATTTTTTGTTGAATACGTGACGGTTTTAATGAATATTTTGAAATTCAAATCGAATACTCCCATACTTCTGAATTCAAAAAAAAATTATATAAAATCTAAATTGAATATACCCTTTTTAATCGGGACATTAAGATTTCAAAAACTTTTTAGATTTCAAAAACTTATTAGATTTTTTATTGAGTATCTTAGATTATTTCAATTTCAAATTAAATATGCCTGTAGTAATACAAATCTGTACCGCGATACATAAATTCACAGAATCTGAATTTGAATAAGAATATTACATTCCATGTATGTGTATATAAATTTAACATTACAGTTCTATATTCATACACCTCGATTCTTATCTTTAGTGTTCATCTCCATCTCCATTGTGACGATGACTACTAGCACTAATGCTGATGCATCTCCCAACAAAAGGAAAACAAAAACTTCTGTTAAATCTACTGAAAGTGACGTTTGTGCAATTTGCTTGGATGTTTTTGGTGTTAAAGAAAAAAATTGTTCATTCAAGTGCGGTCACCTGTTTCATGACAATTGCATCAGCAAATGGTCCCAGAATACATGTCCATTGTGTCGCTGCCAACTTTATGAGATTGCGGATGGTATGAATGCTAAACGAACAAGAACGAGGTCGTTGGCATCGATTTTCGAATCGGGATAGTTTATTTTGGAGAAACTGTGTTTGTTGAATTTTTTCCCTTATTTTAGGAAAAAAAATATGTTCGAGATTGTTATAATGAGAAACTTTCCCTTGCTAAGTTTTGTGATTGTTTATCTTTGTCCTTAACCAGAGAAACTTTTCCTTGCTAGGTTTTGTGATTGTTTATCTTTCTCCTTAAGCAGAGAAACTTTTCCTAGCATTTTTTTGTTATTTGTCTAACTCCCCCCCGAGATACTAGCATTAAAAATAATTTCATTGGCCTTGAGCATTAGAAGACATATATACTGTGCATTGTATCTTCTCAACTGATTATAAAGTTCACAATCTTTTCCCATCTCATACTCTTCAAACGATATAAACATGATAAAGTCACATACATGGATCAATATATTTTTAATAACAAAAAACTTTACAAATCCTAATCCTCGTAAAGAAAATACTGATACTTAAGCTCATAATGGTATAAGATCTGCAGTTTGTGTATCAGTAATGGAAGATAGGCCACCAGATGGGGTTCCAAAAGCTGCAGAAGCCTGCATTATCCTATCGTCAAATCATCTCCTATTTCACTGAAGACCTTCTGTACTTTCATCAGCATATCTGCAAATGACATAACAAACACCACTTAATTAATCAGAATTTCAAACAGTAAGGAAAAGAACACAATAGTCTTCTGCTGGCACTCGAGTATGAGCAAAGTAATTCTAACTCAACAAAAACACATCACTTTTTTTTTTACATTCACATCATTTTGCTCTTACATTTGATACATCTTAATACAGCGAATATAACTTAAAAATACCAATTTTTTCTTCTTCTGAAAGCTAATGTAAAATATGTGGCATCATGCTAAGTAATAACCTTCCAATTCAATTAAATCAGGACAAGGACAATATAATGCATACATACCTTGAAAGGAGGAGTCCCCCAAATACCTCTGCCCAAGAGCAAGATATAAAAACAAGTCAATCAGCAAGTATTCACTTGATAATGGGCAAAAATTTGGATGTAGCCAATGAAACATAATCAGTATATACTGATATTAAGTTGCAGCAAAAAAAATTACCGCAATTTGATCTTTCAGATCTGCATCCTCTATAACAGGAGGTTGTGCACCCGCACTAGCAGCTACATATACACAACAAGGTAATGGATTAGTGTACAGAACCAGTGCAAGCTACATTACTACAATAGTGATGTAGACATGGGTAGCAGTCTACCTTGTTGGACACCAGGGCTACAGTTCATCAGCAACGATGTGAAACTAGGAGGAAAATTGGGATGAGTAGCCCCAACAGGATTATAGTATATGGGTTCTAGTGGGTTTGAGCTCTGGAGAGCTTCATGATTTAAACTTGGTGAAATTCGATGGGACTGAGTACTAGCAGAAGGCACAGGGCTCCAATCCTTGGTAGGTCTGCACAGATCAAAGGTATAGATTACTTGGTCTACATCACACTCGAATAGCTAGTGTATGAATAACATGTATGCATGAAGCAAGATAAGAAACTTCTCTCACCGATATGGAGATTCACTTGAAATTACGCACTCTGATGGAGGTGATCGAGCAGACCCAAAGTTACTGGAGGGCGCTCCAGCATCACTTGAATCGTCCAAGATCTCCTGATAGACGAACATAACATGTTTATATTGATTGAAAATGAAATGACAAGCAAGTACACGGATATAACATTCAACTTGATATAGGACGGACATATCTACACATGGCACAGCAAGCAAAATCAATAGATATACCTTTAACGAGCTTATAAACTGTTCTGTTTCATAAACCGATGAAAAGCGAAGAGCAAATTTCTGGATCTGCAAACAAGTAAAAGAAGAAAAAACAATCACATATTTTAGCAGGATTGTAAATACAATATGCAGTGACAATAGGACATCAACTTCCGGCACACTCATTTACAGTGGTGTTGCTAATTAGGTCCATAGTTAGTAAACTGCCAAACATGTTGCATTAATAAAGTATGTGGTACTCAAAGACAGATCTATCTATAGAGTATACCCAAAAATAAAAATCCTGGAGGTAAAACAAACAACAAATTAAACATAATCTTCAATGCAGTATATTTTGTGTGTGGTAAATCTCTTTCTAGAAAAAGTAATAAAATTAAATTGAAAAAACATACAGCGGGGGAAGAGAGAGAGATATATATATATCTAGTTTCGTCTTCAAAGGTAACCTCAAATAATATATATTAAAAGATAAAAACTATAGTAGGTCTGTCATAATATTGAGCAGCTTGCCTGTCCTGCAGAGTCTTTGTAACTAAAGAATACAACTCTGCTTCCCCTGGCAGGGTATCCAGATAAACACGACACCTGAGGCCACGTAAAATGCAGCTTTGATATGTAGTGCTCCTCCTGCAAGATATTAATGACAGACAGTAAGAAAAAGCAAGAGTGATTCCAGCTGCAAATAGGAAGAGCACAGAAAAAGAGCTTCAAAACATCTCGCATAATTTCAATACCCAGTCAGTAAGTATCATGGATCCACTCACCAAAAGCACAAAATTTCATAATTGGTGGTTCTTGTAAGCAAAGTGAAACAAAACAGTAGAAATAGCTGAAAGTTAAACAGATCAGATATTTGAGAAATGACACACAAGCTTAATGCCAGTAAATACTTCATACATCAAATTCTTTCGCACTACTTCTTGATCAGTTTTAAGAAGATTAGTTTCTCTAGCAGGAACACGTGTTTGATCAAAGGACTGTTAATGCAAAAACAGTCATAACATATATCTGAGTTTTACATATGAAAAGTTGACCCAAGAAATGAGCTGAAACGGGAAGGGTAAATAAAAAGGAAGATACAAATAAGAAAAACCTTATTTATCTTTCACTAATAAATTGGATGCAAGTCATATCACTCATCATTTCACAGTCAGATGAACTTCAAGTATATTCATATACGAAGCGAGCCTACTGTAGTGGCATAAACTTAGTGCTCATTTATTACTGATTTACTTTAAAAACATTGCTGACTATTTGAATTAAGATCAAAATTAAGCACAGAGATCTCAGTTATTTTCAGGTTCACCCAAATCACAATCAACCTTAGCCTGAATATGTAATCAAGTAAAAAAATGAGAAAAATAAAGAAAATTCAACCCAGTAGTTGGGCAGATTATAGTTCAGAGAAGAAACAAGGGAAAAACTCCCTCAAATGAACTGAATCTGATTCAAACCATTATTGAGCTTAGCCTTACCGTAGTTAATAGCATGCCATCATAAGAGAACAAAAACAAGAGAAAAACGAATCACATAGTTATAGAAACTGTGGTTTAGAGCATGAACAAGAAAAAAACCCTGTATCAAGAGCTCAAACTCGTACACAGAATTCTTTTAATGGAATTCTAATTTTTAACATGACAGTAACTGATACATAATGCTATAGAGAAATCAAAAACTTATTAGAATGTAACCGAGCTTAGCCTAAGCACAGTAATTAACACCAGATCCTAAGTGAGAAAGTTTATAGAAGGGCAAAGCATGTAGTTAAGCAAAAACAACGATACAAAACGACTTTAATTTTATGGAACTCTAACATTCTAACATATCAATAATTCTATAATGGATAAATAAAGAAATCAAAAACTTGCTAGTCATAATCACACTTGGTGTCAACACAGTTATCAACATTGATCATATAGATAAGCACTTGACAAGGAATAAACTCCGAGATGACTGAAACTCATAAACAGTTATTGATATATACTAATAAGACAGTGCGGAGAAAACAAAACTTACTAGAACTTGTTTAAATAATCAATCTCAGTATTAACACATTGATTAAAAGGCAATCACCAAAAACGAGAAACAAAAGAGAAATTCGATCACATAGTTAGGCAAATTACTGTTCATAGCACAAACAAGTAAGAAACTCCTTTACCTGAACCGAATCTAATACAGAGTAAATCAAATTTCACGAAACACTAACACAACAGTAATTGACACATAATACAAGAGAAATCAAAAAACTTACTCCTACTAGACATAATCGAGCTTAGCGTTAAGACAGTAATCAACAAACGATCACAGAAAAAACGAGAAAAATATAGGAAAAAAATAACGTAATTAGCAACTTATAAACAATGAGAAAAAAAAACTTGATAACATAAACCGAAACTGAAAATAGATTAATCGAATTTCACGAAACTAACATAACAGTAATTGGCACTATTAGTACAGAAATAAAATACTTAATCCACACGATCAATCTTAGGCTTCACACCGTAATTAACTAACTACAGGAAAAAATATCGAAAAACAGATCTCCGTAAAGTATAATAAAACAGAGGAAACCGAATTTCATGAAACCCTAGCATAACAACATTCCATTAAAATAAAAATATGCGTGTGGAGAAAAATGAGAAATTTACGAGAACTTTGTGACCGAGAGAGACGAGGAGAACGAAGCTACGACGTTCGAAGGAAGCAGCGAAAACACGAAGCGAGACGAGAGAATCGGAAGAAGAGGAGATCCAGGTGGCACGAGAGGATTTAAGAGGAGTGAGAGAGGGATGAGTTGATGAATTTGAAGGAGGAATGTGAGGATTGAAGAAGCGAGAGTATTCTACTTCGTAGTTTAAGCTGGTTTTGGTTTTGTTTATTATTGCTAGCTCCATTGATGTTGAACAGTTTCCCGCCATTTTGTGTTTTGGTTTGATTTGGGGGTTTGGGAGGAAAGTGAACTGTGGGTGGTGTTTAAATGAATGGGAATGAATCGGGTCGGGGCTTGAAGCTCAGATTTTAGGCTTAATGTTTGAAATGTAAACCAAACCAAACCAAACATACCCAGTATATCCCGCTCAGAGCAGGGTCTGGGGAGGGTGGGATGTACGCAGACCATACCCCCACTTTTAGAGCGGGGAGGCTGTTTCCGTGAAGACCCTCGGCTAGGTGCACGACATACAAAGAGTGTGATAAATACAAAGGAAACCAAATGAAACGGAAATGATCAAAGTCATACCTGTGCCCATGGCGTTCTCCACATGGGACAAACCTACCTGCGAGGATTTAAGATACTCAAAACTTGAAGCGCTCCAACCACACGAAAAATCCTGCACAGAAGCAAAACCAGAAAACAGAAGACACTAGAAACGCAAAGTGAGAACGCTAAAGCCGAACTACTACAAAATCGCTAACCGAGACAACCCAATTCTGATGCTCTCGACAACCGAACCGCACCCTAAAAGGGAATCCACCACTCTGATACGCCGCCTCCAAGCAGATCTATCTGCACACAAGGTCTCATTTAAGTCTAAGGCCTTCAAATCCAACCTGAGCTGCTCTTCCCACGACCTCCTCGGCCTGCCTCTCCTCCTCGCCCCAACAACCGAAAGACTCTCGACCCTCCTCACTGGGGCTTCAGCCAGCCTCCTACGAACGTGGCCGAACCATCTCAACCTTCCTTCCCTAAGTTTCGCAGAGAAAGGCGCCACTTCAAGCTCGCTCCTAAACACCGAATTTGGGATTCTGTCCAACATCGTGCGCCCACAGGACCACCGCAACATCCGCATTTCAGCCGCTTCCAACTTGCTTTTGAAATTTGAGTTCATTTGCTTGTTTTTATTCAGTTGTTGAAAATTATTAAAGGAAGACTGAGATGTTACAATATTTTGTAATTAAACTTATTTTTAATATTTTTTTATGTATAAACTAACATAATTTGATACATTTGAGAATTTATACTAAACTAGCTTCAATTCCCGTGCAAGGCACGGGATTGTTCTATTTTATAATTGGTATTGTATTTTTTCTCGTTACGTTTTGATATTAATATTAGCAATTGATATTGTGATGATTAAAATTCTTTTCAGTTTAGCGCATTTTTTAATCAACGTTTATTTTGTCCCCATTTCAAGATCTCCAATTTTGGTAAAAAAATTCAAATGGACCATTTATTTTTCCAAAGTGCTCAGAGTCATGTATTTCTTGTATTTGATATTACAAAACGTCAAATAATGCACCAAAGCCAAGAAAGTATAAAAAAAATATTGTATTCGACACATTTCTATAAAGTAAAAATACTCGGTAAAAAAATTAATTTATTCTGTAGATTGCATAGCAAAAATTTGTAGTTAGCAATCTGATGTTAATGTTTTATTTCTTCAAGTTCCAACTTCCAAGGCTTCTATACTCGTGCGAGACACAAACTGTTTCGAATACTTAGTTAATTGCAATGTAACGAAAGTGTTATAATTAAGTAGATAGTATTAAATAAACATATTAAATACGAATTTTAATTGATGTATATTAATGAATGCACTTATTAAATACAAATTTTAACTGATGTGTATTAATGAATGCTATATTAATGAATGCACATATTAAATACGAATTTTAGTTGATGTGTATTAATGAATGCAGAAGGTTAAAATAGTAATTTAACATGGATTAAAATGGTACATGTTGTGGTATTATATATATAATAGATAGGCTGTCAAATGGATATTTCGGATACGGATCCGAATCCGATTGATATTAGAAAATTATATCCGAATTCGAATTTGACGGATATTATCCGTACGAATATCCGAATTTTGAGATTTTTTAAAAAATTCGAATATCTCCGAAAATACGAATATTCGAATCATTCAAAAAAAATTAAAAAATAACAATTTTTTTCCTATTACATAAATACATAAATATATTATAAATACTAAATTTTTAATTATAAATTATATATTCTAAAATATATACTATATTACAAAGGACGAAACATTAAAAGTTTTGGTACGGTACGATACTTACCTTATTTAATTATTTTACTTTATTAACCTTAATTATTTTAATTAATTATAAAATAGAAAATATAATCTTTTCCCAAAATATTACACGCAACTTTTCCCAACACTTATCTAACCAATTACCTTTTTTTCACCTATTATCTTTTCTAACTAAAATCTCTTCTTTATAATGAAATAAGCTAATAACATTATAATTATTAATAACTAACTAATACCTTTTCCAACTAAAAGATATTATCTTTTCTATATTTTTTCTAACTAAAATATCTCATTTATCTCCTCAATAATAACTAATCAATTACCTTCTTCAACTATTACCTTTTCTAACTAAAAAATAAATAATAACTAATCAATAAAAAATATGGTCGTTCTAATTAATAAAACAAACTAATATTATAATTACTAATAACTAACTGATTACCTTTTCCAGTTAAAAAGTAATATCTTTTATATATTTTTAGCTAAAATATCTCATTCTCAAACTTGATTTTTTACTTAATTAGTTGAGGTGGTTAGGCCTATACCCCGAGATGTGCTTAATATTTATTATTGGTAAAATATTTAGTTCTATTTTATAAAATAGAAAAATAATATTATAGTTCCTAATAACTAATCAATTACCTTTTTTTAATTAAAACGCATTATCTTTTCTAACTTTTCTGAATAGAACCATTCATTTCCAAAAATATCACGGGCCATTCAATTTAATGAAATAAACTAATAAAATTATGATTACTAATAACTAATTGATTACCTTTTTCAGCTAACGTAATATTTTTTCTATTTTTTAACTAAAATATCTCATTTTCATACTTAATTATATATCCTTACTTAAATATTTATTATTGGTAAAAATATTGAACCTTTTCTATTTTTTTAAGAACTAAATTAATTAATTTCATTTTTACGTGATTTAAAATTTGTTAGTTTGGTTTTCGATTTGGTTATCCTAATTATTAAAATAAATAATTTATAGTATAATTAATGGTAATTATCTGATTGCCTTTTTCCATTTACTTTTAGTCAAAGATATTATCTTTTATAAACACCTAAAATTACATCAATCGTACCATATGTTTCGTTCATTAATATTTTCTTTCTAATTAAAACACGTTACCTTTTGACTAATCTTACAACCAATATATATACCCGAAAATATCGCCATATTTTTTAATTATCAATAAAATATATTAAAAATTCGTATACGTTGTTTATAATAAGAAAACATTAGTATAATCCGTACATATGTGTATATTAAATTATATTAAATTAAAATTAATAAAAATAATAATAATATAAAAACATTATTGTAATATTAAATAAATATTATCACGTGTTGCCATTGGCGGCGGAACATAACGGTGTTGTGGTGAAGGACCTTGTTTAGGTGGTGGTGGTGAGCTTAATTTTTGCTTTTTTGACGCTTTGAGACCAACCTGCATATCTCTCTGTATTTCTTAAACCACCTGCATTTTTACAGTTTAAACAAGATATAATTACGGTATCCTCGGCTAAGTATGTGAGTGTGTGGTATAACACTATATACTACACTGGTCTGTTTGACTACGATTTAAAATAAGTTTTTATGGACTTATTTTTGGGTAAAAAATTCATATTTAGATAATTTTTTTATACAAATATTTAATGTATGTTTGAGATTCCATAAGTTACAAAAAAAATTAACTTTTTCAAAAAAAAGTTAGGAATATTTAACTTTGTCTTAAAATAAATTGATTTATTTTGGAAACTAGATTATAGCCCGTGCTACGCACACGGGTATTTTAAAAATTAATTAATAATTTTAATAAATTATATAATTTTATATTTAAAAACTGAATAATTTAATTGTGAAAAAAATAAAATTAATATAATAAGTGCATTTCTTTATATATTGTAATAAATTTATTTCAAAATTATTTTAATTATATATTTTATTATATTTATTATATATGTTATGAGATCATTTGTGTAACATCCCGAGTCCGAAAATATTAATTTTGATTATTTTATTTAGAATAAGATTTATGGCGGTTAAATTTTGAATCGTTTTGGAGATAATAAAGAATTTAGAGACCGAGACGATAAATTGTGGACTTTGAGGAATATTTTATTTTATTGGTTAAGAATTAAATTATTATGTCAAATATTAATTATTTGACAATGGATAAATTTTTAGGATTTATTTCCGGGAATTTTGCAAGTGGGCTCGTAATTATTTAAGATACGAGATTTTTGGAGATTTGACGACTTTATTTTTATTAAGTCAAGTTGTATAATTATTTTGGGAATTTTGAAGAATAATTGTTTTAATAAAACAATTACAAGTGGAATAAAAATGAGATTAACGAATAAGTAGTGTTTTATTTGGGCTTAAAATAAATTGTAGTAGTTATAAGAAGTATTGGGCTAAGCCAAATAAGGATAAAAACACATACACAACTGAAATAAGAAACGGGGAGAGAGAAAAGAGGAATTGGGGGAGAAAGAAAAAGAGAAATTAGGGATTTGGAGAAGAAAAAATTTGGGGGTTTTCAATTGGGGGAAAAGAAGAAGAAGAGAAGAGGGAGATGATGTGTATGTTGTGTGTGTATATGTGTGCGCGTATGTGTGCTGTGTGTGTGTGTTTTTGATGAGTGTGTGTGTGTGTGTGTTGTGCAGGAGAGAAGAGAAGGAGAGAGATAGAGAGAGAAAGAAAGAGAGGGAGAGATAGAGGGATAGAAAAGGTTGGAGAGATTGTTGGATATTGGGAGAGATGCGGTGATATTTTAGAGAGAGCATTAATAGAAAGATAGAAGAAGAGACTGAGATGGAGAGATTTCGGAGATATGCATGGAGGAGGTGGAGAAGAATGATTGGAGGAAGCTTGGGTTTTGTTTGGTGATTGTTTGAATTGAGTTTTAAAAGCTTCTAAGAGGTATAACATCCTTGTATCAAGCTTTGATTTTTGTAAATTTATCCATGTGCATATATAGTTATAGCTTGCTGATTTTTGGAGTTCTTGAGGATATTATGTTGTGTGAATGATTAGTGATAATTAGTATTTAAGAATAATAAGGAATTGTGGATTATTGTTAAAGCTTGGAAAATCAGTTTGGCTGAAGAAACTGCCTGTTCTGCTCTGTTAATTCGTGACTGTTTGTCCCATGTTTTGGACAGTGGGTATAGGATAGAAATGTTCTACTCGGAGTCTAGATTGTCCACGCGAAAACCTTGTGTCATTTGAGTCAACGAGTAAAACGTTATGCGAGTTTTAGTAAAGAATGCGCAAAGCTGAAATTTTCTGTTCGGTTTGTGAGTTGATTTAGTTCGTTTTTGGCCTAAATTAAATGTTTTGGAGCTGAAATTTTTATGGTATGTTCACTGGACTCTTTAGATCCTCTCTACAAAATTTCGTAATTTTTGAATGTAGGATCGAATTATGAAAAATGTTTTAGTGCGATGTGTACAATGGCGTTTTAAGGTTCCAGATTTGTCGCCCTGTTTTGGAGGGTAATTTTGAGTAAGTTAAAGACCTTATTTGAAGGAGGTCTATAAATAAAAGTTGTTAGTTATGATCTTATTTAGTTGATTACCAGGTTTAGTATGCAGTGGATTGATGGTTAATGTTTTATCGCAAAATTTCTAAGGTGTTATAGTTGAAAATGATAAGATAAATGATGATCGGAAGTGGGAATGATATTGGGTTGTGTTGGTACATTGTTGTGATGAATTGAGATGGTAATTGAGGTGTTTTTACACCGGGAAATGTCCATGTTAAGAAGGGGTCATGTCAAAATTTCTGTAGGAATGACATACACTTAGACCTAAGAATGTTTGATTGATTTTAGTAGGTGATTGGAGAAATGAAAAGAGTTATAGAATTTGATCATTCTAAGATTAGTTTCTTTGTAAAAATATGAGTAGAGTTATTTGAGAATATACGATTGAAGAGTTATTGATGCTTGTTCAGGTTCTTGGAAAAGTGGGTTGATGAACGGTTGGACTGCTTGGATAGCGGTGGTTGTAAGTATATCTTGTTGCGATAAATTGAAGATAATGCGTTATATTTCTGTTAACGTATTTACTGTATTTTAAACCCTATGCGTATTTTATTTTATACGTGTATAAATGTGAATTTGTGGATTTTAGAAGAAATCTATTTTTCAGTAGAAATGTGAATTTGTGGATTTTAGAAGAAATCTATTTTTCAGTAGAAATGTGAATTTGTGGATTTTAGAAGAAATCCATTTTCAAGTAGAAATTTGTATTTGTGAAGTTTAGAAGGAAATATTGATTTGGAGCTGGAAAAGTAGAAATGTAGATTTATGGGTTTTAAAAGAAATATATCTTTTAAATCGAGGTGTTTAACGTGTGATTTTTATAATATTATGAATACTCGTTAAATTGTTTTAACTAGTATATGTTGAAATGCGATTTTGAGGAAAACTGAGTAGACTGGCATTGCTAGTGAGTCACTCCCAAAAATGGGATTGGTAGAACCTCCAGAAATGGAGACAGTATGAACCTCCAGAAATGGAGACTGGTAGAACTTCCAGAAATGGAAATTGTGTGAACTTCCCGAAATAGGAAGTAAAGGCCGGGGACCCCCACTAGTAGAACTTGATGAACTTGTCGTGTGTAGAATGCCCAGTTTTTCCTCACCTACATTGTGAAGTTTATATTTTATTATAAACTGTGAATTGTGAAATGATGATTGCTTATATGCAATATCGTGAAAATGCTTTAAGATTCAGTCATTGTGAAATTGTGTTGAGTTTCAGATTATTGTGGAATAAAACTGTTTACGGAATTATTACTCAGTTTTAAAAGATGAATACTTGGCAGAACTCTGATTTTGGTGTGGCTTTATATTTTATTATAAACTATGTTGTGCTGACATATTGGCAGAACTCTGGTTTCGGTGTGAGTTATGCTTTATTATAAACTGTATAGTGATAATGATTTTCAAACTAAATTGTTTTGTAAACTTCAGTGGATCACTACAAAATATACTTGCTGAGCTTTATAGCTCATTCTTCTATTTTTATAAATTATCACAGGAGATACTGAAGATTTCAGAAGGATACTGGGGAAAGTAGAAAGAAGTGATGGACCAGCAGAGCTGGTGTTTGATTTAGTAATTGTACTTTACATTCTGAAGTCGTAGGTTGACTTAAGATTGAAGCGCTGGTTGTGGGCTTTGGTCGTCTGTTGATGCGAGGTAAGTTAGGACATAGTTGGCTTGTAGTTGTACCAATTACAGTACATGGTAGATAGTAGTTGAGATGCATTGTGTGAGGCACAATTTTTGGTGAGATAGACTTTTATTATAGATTTGAATTGTTGAATTGAAAAACAGGTGAATAGTCCTATTTACGAATACTTCATGCCGAAATTTTAAAAAAAAATATAGGAAGTTAAGCAGGTTGAGAAGTAGTTTGACGGACCCTCAGGCCGGTTTCTTTCCAGAGGAATTCAAACCGGGGTCGGGGGCGTCACAGGTGGTATCAGAGCTATGGAGTAGAAGAGTAAGATATGTACAAAGATAAAGTGTTGTATGACTGAAATTGTCAAGGAAATAAGGATTTGAAAAAAGGATGTGTAGAATTGAAGTTGTCGAGGAATAAGATTGTCAGAGCAAAGGTTTCTCGTAAGGAAAGAGAGGTTAAGTTTTAGGGTCTTGAGTTGGTAAGATCCTTAGTAAATGTTGAAGAGCATGAGGGCTCGTGTAGAGTTTATAGGGGATTACTAGATTTGGTACCAACGAGTAAGACAATAAGTATACTCATCAAAGATATTGGTTAAGAAATTGAGGATTTTATAGCATAACTCAATTTTGAGAATATAGGTTATCGAAATACTTTTGAGGAATGTTGGAGATCATTTAGCGATACATGTGATTTTTGAGAAGTGCGAAATTGTTTAAGGATATATAATTCTATGTTAGTGCTTATTTCTTGTTTGAGGATTTAAATTGTTTTGAGGAGATAAACTTGCAGAATTGGACATACGATTTGACAACTAGATTATTATTGGAAGATGTGATTTTTGGTATGTGATCTCGTTGTTCGAGGAGATATTGATCAAGGATTAGTAGTGAGGAAAACCATGAGTTTTGGAATTTTATACTAATAAGATTTTAGATAGAATATTATTGGATATATATGATGAATTCAGGAATGTGTGGGAATTAGAAGCGTTTAATGTAAAGTGCATGATAATAGTTGATGTGATTGCTTTGGGGGATCAATAATTATTTTTCGGATTTTTGACACGACTCTGAGGATATCTTTTAGGATTTAATTTTTGTTCGGGGATAAGACGTGTAACCTTGACTGTAAGGATTTTGGGAACTAGAATATTGTTGATGATGTGATTTTAACAACTACGAATGGATATTTGTATTTGAGAAGCGAGCTTTGTTATTGTGGACATAGACTAATATTTAGTTCAATATTTGAGGATTATGAGGTTATTAATTTTTAAGAGCATTCTTTTGAGATTGTAGACGATATTGGGATTTAAGATTTTTAGTATATGAGGTTTTGGTTGTTATTGGTGATAAGAATGTGATAGAATACATTGATACAAGGAACTTTTGGGAAAAATCATTGAGACGTGTATGATGGATTCAAGATTAAGTATTTCGAGTGACGATGTATAGATTCCTTTAAAATTGATATTGTGACATGGATTGAGGTTGATATAAGAATTTTGGGATGAATAGAAATTGAGAATATATTATTAAGTTGAGTTAAATTATTGTCAGCGTATATGAAGGAGAAAGGTTATTAAGATTAAACGAAGGCGTCACAAGTGTGACATAGTTTGGAAAGAAGAAAAGGAGAAGGAGAGATGACAAAAAGTTTAGAAAAACCAAATGGACGTATGAGAAATTTTTAGGATGTTATATGATGAACTTGGAATATGATGACATTTGAGAATTGGTGGATTAAATTGGGATCTTGTGATTAGATTCTAAAGATACCTATTGAGAATAACAGTGATTGATAAATTTTTGGGAATATATATATAGTATGCAATCTGGATATATTATAATGAGAATGATGTTAGCAACTGAAGAGATAAATTGTTGTTCGAGGTTTTACTCTGCTAGTTACTGATACGAGAATTTGAGGATATAGATTGTTGATTGAGGATGATATTAGGAGAATTAAGGAAATTTTTGGGATTCTTGAGAATTCAAGTATTTGAGGATTTAGTATCTTGTTATTCGAGGATGTGATAGCGTATGTGGGTCTGAATCGCTTAGACTTCTTGTCTCTATTGATGTTGATTAATTATTTAGATAGCTATTGATGTTGTTTTATCCGCTAGTTTCAATTTCGCAGAGACTGCGGTTCTACCTCAGATAGTGACTGTTGCACCGTGCAGAAAATTTTGATGCATCGAGAGATGTCGATATATTGGAAGCCAGTAGTAAGAGTCGAGATACATGATAGATAGCATCATGGGTATGTTTTATGTCAGGATGAGATGATATTCAGCTTAGAGATTAAGAACGATGTGAATTGATGCCAGGATTCCATAAATGGATAGGACTGATGTAAAAATAAAAATCTTGATGATATGCTTTTGGTAATGATTTTAAGAACTACAAGAGGAGGATGCTAATGACCGTGATGATAATTTCTGTTGTTATAGTTTTGTTAGAGACTATGTGTATGCTAGCTTGTAGATCTTTACCTTTTGGTATCGTACAAATAGATCATGTAGAACGCGACATGTGGATGACGGTAGAGTTACGTATTGATGACTGGTGAAAGACCATATTACAAGTACTTGAGATGATGTTGAATTATAAAGAATATATGATGATTGCGATGATAAAGTGGGTGTGTATTCTCAAATGGGAGATACATACAAATGATGATGATTAAGTATATGTGTGTATTGAATTACTGTTGATTTCCGACCGTGAGGGATATCTTGATTTTTGATTGATGATTTTTGGATGAGAAGTGAGTATTCTTACATTGATATCGTGAATTGTTGATGCTTCCTTGTTGGAAGTGAAGCTTAACCGGTTGGTTAGCTGGTCAGGAACCCCACTAGTAGAATTTGTGAACCTATCATGTCTGAATACTCATTTTCTTAATCCTTGTGTGATGATTGTGATGAATTATTGATGATATTCTTTTGAAGATTGTTATAATTATTCTAGAAGAAGATTATGAGCTATTGCTGAAATTATGTAAAGAGATAGCGTTGTGAGAAGTACTGCAGAACAACTTTCAAGTTGAAGAGTTGGCCAGGAATTGGAATATGAACCGATAGGTGTTCAAGAGAGTTTAAAATTTGAGAAAACCATGTAGAGACTATGAATCGACGGGAGCAGATATTAAGAATGAAGGTAATACCTGTAATGAATATTATGTGACAAAGTCATGATGTTAAAGAAGAACTTGGAGACCAGAAGATAGTATGAGGAGGAAGTATCCTACTTTGTTTTGATGAGACTAGGTGCGCTCAATTTCGAGGATGAAATTTTTCTAAGGGGGGAAGGATGTAACATCCCGAGTCTGAAAATATTAATTTTGATTATTTTATTTAGAATAAGATTTATGGCGGTTAAATTTTGAATCGTTTTGGAGATAATAAAGAATTTAGAGACCGAGACGATAAATTGTGGACTTTGAGGAATATTTTATTTTATTGGTTAAGAATTAAATTATTATGTCAAATATTAATTATTTGACAATGGATAAATTTTTAGGATTTATTTCCGGGAATTTTGCAAGTGGGCTCGTAATTATTTAAGATACGAGATTTTTGGAGATTTGACGACTTTATTTTTATTAAGTCAATTTGTATAATTATTTTGAGAATTTTGAAGAATAATTGTTTTAATAAAACAATTACAAGTGGAATAAAAATTAGATTAACGAATAAGTAGTGTTTTATTTGGGCTTGGAATAAATTGTAATAGTTATAAGAAGTATTGGGCTAAGCCAAATAAGGATAAAAACACATACACAACTGAAATAAGAAATGGGGAGAGAGAAAAGAGGAATTGGGGGAGAAAGAAAAAGAGAAATTAGGGATTTGGAGAAGAAAAAATTTGGGGGTTTTCAATTGGGGGAAAAGAAGAAGAAGAGAAGTGGGAGATGATGTGTATGTTGTGTGTGTATATGTGTGCGCGTATGTGTGCTGCGTGTGTGTGTTTTTGATGAGTGTGTGTGTGTGTTGTGCAGGAGAGAAGAGAAGGAGAGAGATAGAGAGAGAAAGAAAGAGAGGGAGAGATAGATAGAGGGATAGAAAAGGCTGGAGAGATTGTTGGATATTGGGAGAGATGCGGTGATATTTTAGAGAGAGCATTAATAGAAAAATAGAAGAAGAGACTGAGATGGAGAGATTTCGGAGAGATGCAGGGAGGCGGTGGAGAAGAATGATTGGAGGAAGCTTGGGTTTTGTTTGGTGATTGTTTGAATTGAGTTTTAAAAGCTTCTAAGAGGTATAACATCCTTGTATCAAGCTTTGATTTTTGTAAATTTATTCATGTGCATATATAGTTATAGCTTGCTGATTTTTGGAGTTCTTGAGGATATTATGTTGTGTGAATGATTAGTGATAATTAGTATTTAAGAATAATAAGGAATTGTGGATTATTGTTAAAGCTTGGAAAATCAGTTTGGTTGAAGAAACTGCCTGTTCTGCTCTGTTAATTCGTGACTGTTTGTCCCATGTTTTGGACAGTGGATATAGGATAGAAATGTTCTACTCGGAGTCTAGATTGTCCACGCGAAAACCTTGTGTCATTTGAGTTAACGAGTAAAACGTTATGCGAGTTTTAGTAAAGAATGCGCAAAGCTGAAATTTTCTGTTCGGTTTGTGAGTTGATTTAGTTCGTTTTTGGCCTAAATTAAATGTTTTGGAGCTGAAATTTTTATGGTATATTCAATGGACTCTTTAGATCCTATCTACAAAATTTCGTAATTTTTGAATGTAGGATCGAATTATGAAAAATGTTTTAGTGCGATGTGTACAATGGCGTTTTAAGGTTCCAGATTTGTCGCCCTGTTTTGGAGGGTAATTTTGAGTAAGTTAAAGACCTTATTTGAAGGAGGTCTATAAATAAAAGTTGTTAGTTATGATCTTATTTAGTTGATTACCAGGTTTAGTATGCAGTGGATTGATGGTTAATGTTTTATCGCAAAATTTCTAAGGTGTTATAGTTGAAAATGATAAGATAAATGATGATCGGAAGTGGGAATGATATTGGGTTGTGTTGGTACATTGTTGTGATGAATTGAGATGGTAATTGAGGTGTTTTTACACTGGGAAATGTCGATGTTAAGAAGGGGTCATGTCAAAATTTCTGTAGGAATGACATACACTTAGACCTAAGAATGTTTGATTGATTTTAGTAGGTGATTGGAGAAATGAAAAGAGTTATAGAATTTGATCATTCTAAGATTAGTTTCTTTGTAAAAATATGAGTAGAGTTATTTGAGAATATACGATTGAAGAGTTATTGATGCTTGTTCAGGTTCTTGGAAAAGTGGGTTGATGAACGGTTGGACTGCTTGGATAGCGGTGGTTGTAAGTATATCTTGTTGCGATAAATTGAAGATAATGCGTTATATTTCTGTTAACGTATTTACTGTATTTTAAACCCTATGCGTATTTTATTTTATACGTGTATAAATGTGAATTTGTGGATTTTAGAAGAAATCTATTTTTCAGTAGAAATGTGAATTTGTGGATTTTAGAAGAAATCTATTTTTCAGTAGAAATGTGAATTTGTGGATTTTAGAAGAAATCTATTTTCAAGTAGAAATTTGTATTTGTGAAGTTTAGAAGGAAATATTGATTTGGAGCTGGAAAAGTAGAAATGTAGATTTATGGGTTTTAAAAGAAATATATCTTTTAAATCGAGGTGTTTAACGTGTGATTTTTATAATATTATGAATACTCGTTAAATTGTTTTAACTAGTATATGTTGAAATGCGATTTTGAGGAAAACTGAGCAGACTGGCATTGCTAGTGAGTCACTCCCAAAAATGGGATTGGTAGAACCTCCAGAAATGGAGACAGTATGAACCTCCAGAAATGGAGACTGGTAGAACTTCCAGAAATGGAAATTGTGTGAACTTCCCGAAATAGGAAGTAAAGGCCGGGGACCCCCACTAGTAGAACTTGATGAACTTGTCGTGTGTAGAATGCCCAGTTTTTCCTCACCTACATTGTGAAGTTTATATTTTATTATAAACTGTGAATTGTGAAATGATGATTGCTTATATGCAATATCGTGAAAATGCTTTAAGATTCAGTCATTGTGAAATTGTGTTGAGTTTCAGATTATTGTGGAATAAAACTTTTTACGGAATTATTACTCAGTTTTAAAAGATGAATACTTGGCAGAACTCTGATTTTGGTGTGGCTTTATATTTTATTATAAACTATGTTGTGCTGACATATTGGCAGAACTCTGGTTTCGGTGTGAGTTATGCTTTATTATAAACTGTATAGTGATAATGATTTTCAAACTAAATTGTTTTGTAAACTTCAGTGGATCACTACAAAATATACTTGCTGAGCTTTATAGCTCATTCTTCTATTTTTATAAATTATCAGAGGAGATACTGAAGATTTCAGAAGGATACTGGGGAAAGTAGAAAGAAGTGATGGATCAGCAGAGCTGGTGTTTGATTTAGTAATTGTACTTTACATTCTGAAGTCGTAGGTTGACTTAAGATTGAAGCGCTGGTTGTGGGCTTTGGTCGTCTGTTGATGCGAGGTAAGTTAGGACATAGTTGGCTTGTAGTTGTACCAATTACGGTACATGGTAGATAGTAGTTGAGATGCATTGTGTGAGGCACAATTTTTGGTGAGATAGACTTTTATTATAGATTTGAATTGTTGAATTGAAAAACAGGTGAATAGTCCTATTTACGAATACTTCATGCCGAAATTTTAAAAAAAAAATATAGGAAGTTAAGCAGGTTGAGAAGTAGTTTGACGGACCCTCAGGCCGGTTTCTTTCCTGAGGAATTCAAACCGGGGTCGGGGGCATCACAATTTGCATTAATCAAGTTACCAAAATTTAAAGATTAATTCAAATATATATTAATAAACTTACCATAGATAATATGTATTGTATTAATGATATTTAAATTTGATATACAAACTTTCCATAATGGAAATGGGTCAAATAATCATATGGATCTTCTACAAACCAAAAATGGATACCAAACCAAAAATATGGATAGTCCATGGATCTAAATAAAGTTAAAAAGTTTAATCCGAACCTGAATATGGATACCGAACCTAAGGTATGTGCTATCCACTAATTTTTTATATATAGATAAGTTCCCCCAAATACCCCTACATGTTGTAAACAAATTGATAACAAGCATATGAAAGCGATGTAGAATGGAGAGAGAGGATACGTGAAAAACAAGGCTATTGATTTAAATTCTACCAGTCTCACATATGGTCCATACTGTTAACCCTTGTCCTTCTTAACCTTACAAACTTAACCGGATGCTAACAAACTAAACACTGAATTACACAACTTGATAGTTGAGCACCTACCAATCCTTAGTAAACTAAATAAGACAAAGCATAATGTGCCAGCTCACAAGGCTAAAAACAACAAAATGTGAAATACTACTGTTACTTTATTTGAGCAAACTTAAATGCATGAAAACGAAATAAACTTGGCTTAAGTCCAACAGATCATCCTTCCTTGCATGCATGAGATATACCATCTCCATTATTCCCCCTCAAGTGGAGAGGGTGTTTTAATTGAGGCTCCAATCTTCCAATCTTGTGCAAAAGATAGTTGTGCTGCTTCACTGTCAACGACTTTGTGAGAATGTCTGCGAGAGTAGTTTCCATTTTAGCCATTTTCTCCTCCTGAGCATGTGAGATCCTACTACCATATCCTGTATAACCTTGTGGGAAATGCATATACACAGCTTCACTGAGAGTGCCATGTAGAAAAGCATTTGACACATCCATGTGAGTTGCATCCCAATCATGCATTGCTGCCATAGCAAAGACTGCTCGTACAGTTGACATCTTAGCTACGTGGTATCAGAGCTTTATATGATTGCTTGAGAGTAGAGTTTATTGAAAAGAGTGAGTAAACAGTTTTATATAGCTTGATAGTCTGGTTAAAATTTTTGGTCTAGGTGTGTCCTTTTTCACCTTCTTGTTCAGATTCAATGGTTATAAGCAGTAATAGAATCTCTTACACAGATTTACAAAATCCTTTGTTCTTACACCTCTATGATGGACCTATTTTAGTTAATGTATCTAAACTACAAGGGGTTGTTGATTATAGAGCATGGAAATGGCAGTTTAAGATTCAACTTTTTGCAAAAAGAAAGCTGGAGTTTGTTGATGGGTCAGTCAAAATGAGTGCCACTAATACAGCTGAAGCAGGACAATGGGACATATGCAATAATATAGTAATTTCTTGAATCCATAACAATGTCTCTGAAACAATTAAGCCTTTTATTTTGTTTCTTAGTATAGCTAGTGAAATATGGAATAAGTTAGAAGCAAGGTTCTCTTTGACAAATGGTTCCAAAAAATATAAGTTGAGTGGAGATCTGTTTACTTTGAAACAAAACGGTACCAAGATTAATGACTATTTAACTAGCTTGAGTGTGTTATGGGAAGAGTTTGAGTCAATGAATAGTCTTCTTATAGTAACTACTGTCACAACTGAGGTCATCGATTTGTTAAAGGCTATTCATACTATGAAAGAGGAAGCCAAACTATTTCAATTTCTCAATGATCTTTGTTGATGAGTGGATTTCGTAACAACTTTTGTGAGGTTCTCGGTGAGTTGTAAGGCTAACGATCAACTGTTCAATGGAAGATTTGGGTTGTATTTGTGGGGGTGAGCTGAGCTTGAGGGTGTCTCCAATAATCTCAGATGCCTTTAGAGAAAATTAGAGAGCTGAATTCGTCTTACCCTCAAGGTTCCTACGTATCCTTTACATAGGAATCGAGCTCACGTAGTTCTAATATGAAACTGATTCTACTGGAATAGCTGTATTCGATTGCCTAGTTCGTGTTGGACTCAGGTTCCTTTAGAGTCTTTCACGAGCTAGTTGGCGAAATGAAGTAGAACTCGAGTTCGTACCCTATTATAATTCTCTCATCGATTGGAGATATTCTAGGATCAACTGCGCCCTAGAATTGTGCTCCAATGATAAATCGATATCTATTCTATATAGCTTCTAGAACTTTCTGTCGGCTGCTCTTAGGAACCTGGTGCTGAGGAACCTATGTCTCAGGAGCCTGTTTCTCAGGAACCTCCTTATTTCGGGACCTATTGCTCAGGAACCTCTTTTTAGGTATTTGTACCTGCACAAATAATAAACATCTTAGGCTGGATAACTCGTCTGATGTCTTCATATGCTTTTGACGCTCTCTGTGGCTGCTACTATGCCAATTCGGACTCTTCTGCTAGGAGGAACCTGGTCCTTTAATAATCTGACTAGCTTCCTGACCTTCGGGAACCTCTTGATATTCATAGTTTTTTGGCCATTCCTCTATCTGATACTCATTCCTTTATATCTGATCTTCATGGCTCGTACTGGATCTCTCTTCCTGCTTGTCTGGATTGAACCTTATGGCTTAATGGGCCTAAATTCAGCCCATAGTGATTTTGGGCACAACAACTACCCCCTGGTTCCTTGAAATCATGTAAATGTGAAAGGAACCTACTCTATTTTCTGATCAGGGGTTCAATACTAAATCGTTCCTCTCATAATACCTTGCTTCAACATCATATATCCAAGCCTACATGAGCTAACTCTGCGTAGGAAATAGGGCATAAAATATTTTCAGCTAGTACATCCTTTGTTAGCTTCTTTCCTACGAAGGAACCTGTTTTCCTATTATTTTCTTCTTCAAATTGCAGCTTTCAAGGTCAGTGTCTAGCCTTCATTCAGCTTCCCATGTCATATGACTGAGTGCTTAACATTATCACGTTTCTTCGAATTTGAACGTTTCAAAATTCATAGGGGAAGATAATGGTTGGCAATAAATATCTTAGAGGGATAATTCAAAATTCAAATTAACCTTATTAATTACCGAAGCTGCAGTTATTGTAGGTGTTTCAAAGACTCACACGCCTCCTGCGCGTGTACCTCATCACTTACCACTCCAGTAATTCTCTGCCACGTGTATGGGGCTGTCCCTTATTTACCTTGATTATATAAACACATTCCTAGCTTCAGATTCATTTTTACCTTTACTAAAATCTTGTGAAAAAACCCTTGGAGAGAGAAAAAGTGAAGCTCGACGGTCATTCTTTTAATCCGGCTCCTCAACCACTACTTTATTCCGATCAAGGTATGATTCCGACTCGCTTTTCTCTATTCTTTCATATTTTTTACTCGTTTTTCGATTATCTGCCTCCTTATGCTCTGCATGCCGACGTTCTTCTTCGTTTCTTATCTCTGTATATATGTGTCTGTACTTGTATGTGACATCTCATGTTTTGCACACACAGACTTTCACCATTCTTTATTGTCTATCTATATGCTTACGGTCGTATTATCATGGTTGTACCATACTTTTTGATTGTCTATTCATCTTCTTTCTTCATTCATTTCGAGTTCATGTCATGGTCCATGTATGTCATCGTTGATGCATAACCTTTGTATAACTCTTAGAAGTGCCTGTATTGCATAGCCACGGTAGTTTAATCGTCTCAAAACCACATGTTTCCTCTTAAGAATCTTAAAACCTGACCTTTCATCGTCTGTCTTTTGTAGATGTCCTCTGAATCAACACATTCCGATCACCATTCTTCAATAAATCCTGTTCTTACTAGATCTGTCAGTCATAGGACTAGGTCTAGAGTCCTGATTCCAGACACCAGTGAGCCTCAAGACATTCTCATAAAACCTAACAGTGCTAAGGGTCCAATAGAACCTTTAATCCTAGTTAACTTAGGAGATGACTGGTCTGATAATGAAGAAGTGTCTAAACCTGACCATGACCTGTTTCCTGAGCTTGACTTTGACAACGAAATAGCTGTTGAAAGGGAGTTGTATAAGCAAGAAATTGTCCCTTTTTGTGAAAAACTTGATTCCATCATAAGCTCAGCCAGGTTAGAGAAATTGTACGAAGAATGTCCTCGCCCAACCTGCTCAATCGTTATCCCAGAACCTGGTGAGAGAGCTCATAGATTCAATATTAGAACACCTGAGCGTGGGATTCCTAGAGCGGTTACCTCAGCTGCCTTCTTTAGGGTTGGTGTTTACTTTCCTCTCCATCCATTCCTACAGGAAGTTCTCGATTTCTACGGCCTTGCCCCTCTTCAATTGACCCCTAACTCATATAGGCTAGCCATCAGCACATATGTTTTGTACACCAACCTGATTACTACCCCTCTGTCAGCACCTGAGCTAGGTTACTTCTTCAGATTAAAAGACATCGGAAAGGGTTCTGGCTGTTTCTATCTAACTGTCTGGCCTTGTCACCAAGGTCAGTGTATAAAAGGCATTAAACAGAACTTTGATCAATGGCAAGAGCAGTTCCTTTATTGCTTTGATTGCCCATCTGTTCGTTTTGAGTTCAACTGTCGTCCTTTAATTCCTAAACAAACCGTTCTTACTGGAGCCTGCTTAACGAGAGCTGAAGAGGCTTTAAAACATTCTTCATCCATAAGAGATTGTATGATTCTATTAACACTTGACAACCTTACTACCTTAGGTTTTCTCCCTGCTTCATCTGGTAAAACTTTATTTCTTTTGTGCTTACTTATATTTCTGTAACTTATATCCTTCATTTACCTCATATCTTTATTTATTCTGACTTACTCTTTGTCGTGTATTCACAGGTATGGCTCCCAAGATTCCATCATTTGTCAAGAGATCCAAGAATGTTGAAGAGATTTTCAAAATTGAAAATGAGACCAAGGAGGTTCCACTGATTGCAACTCCTATCAACCAAGTTCCTGCATTAGCTTCTACCCAGAATCAGCCATCTGGCTCTTCAAAACGCAAATTGGCCCATACCACTCTAGACCTGTCGGGACCTCTCAAACTCGATCCACGAGAAAAGGTAAAGCTGCGAAAGTGGATCCTGACACTGTTCAGAACCAATTTAAAGACTTGATTGACACCCATGTCCCTACTGAAGTTATTACCGGCTGGTCAAAAATGGGTTCTACTGAAGCTCTTGAAGCTATGAGGTTCCTTTAAGGTGCCTTTCATCAGGACCTTAAGTGCCTGTCAACAGGGCTTTTTAATCATGTGCTCAAGGAATCTGAGGCAAAATGTCTTGCTCAGTCAGCTGAGGCTTTTCAATCAAATTTGCTCAGGAAGCTACCTGAGGCTTAGCTTGTGCTCAGGAAGCTACCTGAGGCTTTGCTCGTGCTCAGGAAGCTACCTGAGGCTTAACTCGTGATCAGGAAGCTACCTGAGGCTTTGCTCGATACAATCAATCGTATTCTGCACATTCTGTCAAATCGTACTCATACTTCGCGAACACTGTCAAAGCTACAGGAACCTGTTAGTCAAGGTAACTTGTTTCCCAATACAAGTACTAAAACAAGCACTTGAAAAGTTTCAAATTGGCATATGAAATAGCTAATCAATCATATACAATACTGTCAAAGTAGGAATACTACCCCCAGTTCTTTTGGGTAATTAATGTTACTTAAAAGAACTATTAGGAAGCTATAATCATCAATACTGCAATCAAAAGATTCAACGTAGAGCTATCAATGCTCAATACTAAAACTGTCTTGCAAATAGGGAGGTTCACATCAGGTACCCCCCGAGTACATGCATAATCAAATATTGAAATCAACAATTCTGGTCAGCTACAACTAATAAGCTGCCTTTATTCTTGGGCTGAAAGAGCCTTACTTTTCCAAGAAAAAACAAAATAAAAGAGAATTACTGATAATACTTCTTGAGATGTTCTGCATTCCAAGCTCTCGGAATGAGATTCCCATCCATATCCATCAGGTGGTAAGTTCCTTCCCAAATAGCTGACTTTATCTGGTAAGGACCTTCCCAATTCGCTCCAAAAGCTCCATGTGCCAGAACTTTGGTGTTTGGCATGACTTTCCTCAAAACCAGGTCTCCAACTTTAAAAGGTCTTGCTTTCACCTTTTTGTTGTAATGCCTTCGAACTCTATGTTGATACACTGCTAGCTTCACTTGCGAATCTGTCCTCAACTCTTCGATCATGTCTAGGTAAAGTCTATGATTGACCTAATTATTCTCGGGGTCATAATGATTTCTTCTCAAAGAACCTGTTCCAACTTCCACAGGTACCATAGCTTCACAACCATAAGTGAGAGTAAAAGGAGACTCACCAGTTGTAGTTCTAGGAGTGGTGTTATACGACCACAAGACTCCGGGAAGCTCCTCTGGCCAGCTTTCTTTCTTATCTTCAAGCTTTGTCTTCAAAGTATGCTTCATAATCTTGTTCACAGCTTCAGTCTGTCCATTACTCTGTGGATAGTACACTGCTGAAAATGCTTTCTGAATTCCAAACTGCTCACACAATCCTCTAAGCTCTTTGCTATCAAACTGCTTCCCATTGTCAGAAATCAACTTTTGGGGAATACCAAATCTGCACACAATAGCTCAAAAAACAAATTCAGTCAATTTCGATGCTGTAATCTTAGCAAGTGGTTCTGCTTCTGCCCACTTTGTGAAGTAATCAACTGCAACCACTGCATATTTTACTCCTCCCTTTCCTGTCGGGAGCTCTCCAATAAGGTCTATCCCCCAAACGGCGAATGACCAAGGGCTGACAATCTGTTTGATAGGTGCTACAGGACGACTATCAAAATTTGCAAACTTCTGACAATTGCTGCATGCCCGAACAAACTTATGAGCATCTACTTTGAGGGCTGGCCAATAATATCCCTATCGAAGGGCCTTCATGGCTAAGGAACTACCCCCCGAGTGATTTCCACATACTCCCTCATGAATCTCCTCAAGGATGTATCTACACTGCTCTCCAGCTACACACTTAAGCAAAGGCTGATTGAATCCTTGTTTGTATAGAACTCCATCATAAATCACATACTTGGTTGCATGATACTTCAGCTTCCTGGCTTCATCCTGATTAGGAGGTACCTCTCCTTTAGCCAAGTAGCTAAAGATTGGAGTCTTCCAAGAATCTTCAACTGGAAATTCGATATCCATGACTTCCTCTTTGAAAACACTAGGTTGCTCTTGAATCTGGAGCGGAATTACACCCAGTAAAGTTGATTCTCTCTGCGAGCCCAATTTAGCTAATGCATCTGCGTTGGTATTCTTTCCTCGTGGTATCTGATCTAGATTCACCTCTCTGAACTTTGCAAGTAGTTCTTGGGAATACCTCAAATACAAATCTGTTCGTGGACCTCTTGCCTGAAATCCACCGCGAATCTGCCAATCTACGAACATCGAATCACTGAACGCTCTGATATTCTCGACTTTCATCTCTAAAGCTAACTTGAGACCTGCAATCAACGCCTCATACCCTGCATCATTGTTAGTTGCTCTGAAAGCGAAGTGAATCGAGCTATGAAGTCTATGCCCCTCTGGACTTATTAACTCTATGCCTGCTCCTGCTTCATTACTGTTAGCAGCTCCATCCACATACAATGTCCTCCAAGGTGCACAATTATCGTATTCTATCTGCTCTTTCTCCAACTCTCTTGGTACCTCCTGGCCAGTAACCTCCACATGAGGTGGAAACTCGATCAAAAAATCTGCCAGAGCTTGAGCCTTGATTGCTTTCTTTGGCTTGTACTGTATATCAAACTGTCCCAACTCCACAACCCACTTTAACATTCTTCCTGAAGTTTCTGGCCTGTGCATCACTTGCCTAAGTGGATACGAGGTTCTCACCTCAATCTTGTGAGCTTGGAAGTAAGGTCGCAGCTTCCTGGAAGCTAGAATCAAAGCATAGACCAGTTTCTCCATTCCCGTATACCTCATTTCTGCATCAAGCAACCTCTTACTGACATAGTAGATTGGGATCTGCTGTCCATCCTCTTCTCGAACTAGGACTGCACTAATAGAATATTCCGACACAGCTAGGTACAGTATTAATGTTTCTCCTTCTACTGACTTAGCTAACAGTGGAGGGCTTCCCAAATGCTTTTTAGCTTTCCAAATGCTATCTCACACTCCTCTGTCCATTCAAACTTACTTCCTTTCTTTATCGCTTTAAAGAACTCTTGGCATTTATCCGTAGACCTCGAGATGAATCTATTCAACGCTGCAACTCTTCCAGTAAGGGACTGAACCTCTCTCACAGTCCTTGGTGACTTCATATCGATCAGTACTTTAATCTTGGCTGGATTTGCCTCTATACCTCTATGATTCACCATGAACCCTAGAAACTTTCCAGATTTCGCCCCAAACACACACTTCTGGGGGTTCAGCTTTATTCTGTACTTTCTTAAGATTCCAAACATCTCTTCCAAGTGCTTCACATGATCAGTAGCTTCCTTGGACTTGACTAGAATATCATCCACATATACTTCCATTGTACTACCAATTTGCTCTTTAAATATCATGTTTACTAGCCGTTGATACGTAGCTCCAGCATTAATCAATCCGAATGGCATACATACATAATAATAGAGACCTCTATCCATAATAAAAGAAGTATGCTCCTGATCAGGTTCATACCTAGGAATTTGATTGTAACCTAAATATGCGTCCATGAAGTTGAGTAGGGCATGTCCAGCTGTTGCATCCACTAGCTGATCAATTCATGGTAATGGGAAGCTATCTTTTGGGCATGCTTTGTTGAGATCTGTGAAGTCCACACAAGTCCTCCATTTCCCATTGGGATTCTTTACCAAGACAGGGTTTGCTAACCATACAGGATAAAAAATTCCTTGACCAAACCTGCATCCAGCAACCTATCCACTTCTTCTTTCAATGCTTGAGCTCTCTCTTCACTAACTGGTCTTCATTTCTGTCTCACACCTTTCTTCTCTGGATAAACATTTAATTTGTGACACATAACCTTTGGATCTATTCCTTCCATATCTGCGTGGCACCAAGCAAAGATATCCAGGTTCTTACTCAAGAAAGAAACAAGAGATTCCTTCAGAGTTGGTTCTAGGTGAGCTCCAATCTTCAACACCTTGGTACCATCCTTATCATTTATCTTCACATCCAACGTCTCACCAGCTGGTCCAGCCTTGACCACTGTTTCTGGCATTCGAGGATCCAAATCTATATCCATCTCTGCAACCGAATCTTCTTGAGGTTCCTCAGCAGTAGGTGGTACATATGCTTCATGCATGACATTCCTTTTCTTAAATACTGGCTGAATGTCTTCACTGCTTCCACTATGCTTCAATTTTCGAGAATTTTCCACATCCAATTTCTCTGCCATACACACATCACCATCATTGTCCATAGGGGGTGTACTTTCTATCAATAAATAAGGGGTATCTGGTCCCCGAAAAACTAGAATCTCAGCATGAGGTTCCTCTTCTGTAATCTCTTCAATTCTTACTGCTCTGCGGGATGCTGACACAAAGCCATCTAATGGCTGACTACTTAGATCAACTGCTATATTATCTGGATTCTTCCCTGGAAAATCATCAGGAACCTCATCCATTGGTTCAGGTAACTTAGCAGCCTTAGCAGCATGTTGCAAAGATTTAGTATAACATTCTCTAGACTCATACTGGCATCCTCGAATTATACCAATACCACTTGGCGTTGGAAATTTCATAGACAAGTGATAAATTGAGGTTACCACCCTCATCTCCTTTAGAATTGGTCTCCCAAGAATAGCATTATAGTTCATGTTGTCCTCTATAACATTAAATTCCGATAACTGTGTAATGCAACATGGTTTATCGCCTAAAGTCACTGGTAAACGAATCTTACCTTTGATGGGGACCTGGTTATTGGTGAAGCCATACAAGGTATCCTTCGTTGGAGTTAAATCCCTATCCAGAAAATGCATCTTCTTGAAAGCTGAGTACGACAGTAGATTCACAGAGCTTCCATTATCCACTAGCACTCGATGAACCTCATAAGACCCAATTCCTGCTTCGATTACTAAAAAATTTGTATGGGGATGATGTACCCAAGAAGCATCTTCTTCGGTGAAGGTAATATCTGCATCTTCCCATTCGAACAACTTGGGAGACCTCTGTGATCGATTGCAAACATTAGTCAAAGGACGTTCTTTAGCTTCACGAGTGTACCTTTCCATGGCATTTCTGCTATTTCCTCCAATATGGGGACCTCCGATAATAGTGCGTATGCATCCAGCCTTAGGTGGTCCCTCCATCAACACAAGTTCCGGTGCCTTCTGCATCTTCTCCTCTCTATACTTCTTTCCTTCCTTAGCTACCCACTCGGTTAACTACCCTTGCCTGATTAGAATTTCAATTAAATCCCTCAGATGGCGACAGTCTGTAGTGTTATTCCCATTGTTGTCATGAAAATCACAGTATGGACGTTCGTTTTTATTCCCTGGAGGACCATTCCTGATGGGCTTCCTAAACCATGAAGACTTCTCATTCACCGCATAAATATGGCCAATCGGAGCTACCAAAGGGGTAAAAGTTTCATAGACAGGTCTATCTCGCTTGTTGTTATTATAGGAAGCTGGTGGCGGAACCTGATTCATAGCAGGTCTAGTAGGATTCACAGCATCAGCTTCAGGCTTCACTTGAGATGTACGACTGACCACCTTCTTATTGTCACGATTGTTAGGGCTTCTGGGCCTTGACCTCTTGTTTCCTGACCATCCACTTTGCCTTTCGAAATCTGGATCCTTCTTCAAATCAGCTAGAGATTCTTCCACCAAACGAAAAGATTCTACTTGAGAATAGAAATCTGCCAGCGTCGCAGGTTCCTTTCCATGCAAATTTTTCCAGAAATCAGAACCCCCTTTGACTCCAACAATCAAGAAGTTCTTTATAGTTTCCTCATATGCTTTCCTAACTTTCGGAACCTTTGCATTAAACCTCTTGAAATATTCTGTCAACGTCTCGTTAGGTCTCTGCTTGATGTTGGCTAGGGTGTTGGTAGGTGGTGCAAACGCGACAGATGCCCTAAACTGGGTAACGAAGAGCTTTCCCAGGAACCAATTGAATCAGCAGGAAACCTCTTAAACCATTGATGAGAACCACCCTGCAGAGTTGCCGCCAGTAACCAACATCTAGTAGCCTCCTTCACTTAATAAACATCCATCTCCGTGTCGAAATGACTTAAGTATTCAATTGGGTCAGTGGTTCCATCAAACTTCAACTCATTCGAAGGTCTATAGGATCTAGGTAAAGCTGATTTTCGAAACTTCAACTCATTCGAAGGTCTATAGGATCTAGGTAAAGCTGATCCAAGTCGCCTGCCATCTTTCCACTCTTAAGATTTTAACTCCCCTCCTTCTAGCGCCAATGTTGATGAGTGGATTTTGTAACTTTTATGAGGTTCTCGGTGAGTTGTAAGGTTAACGATCAACTGTTCAATGGAATATTTGGGTTGTGTTTGTGGGGGTGAGCTGAGCTTGAGGGTGTCTCCAATAATCTCAGATGCCTTTAGAGAAAATTAGAGAGCTGAATTCGTCTTATCCTCAAGGTGCCTACATATCCTTTATATAGGAATCAAGCTCACGTAGTTCTAATATGAAACTGATTCTGCTGGAATAGCTGTATTCGATTGCCTAGTTCGTGTTGGACTCAGGTTCTTTTAGAGTCTTTCACGAGCTAGTTGGCAAAATAGAGTAGAACTCGAGTTCGTACCCTATTATAATTCTCTCATCGATTGGTGATATTCTAGGATCAACTGCGCCCTAGAATTATACTCTAATGATAATTCGATATCTATTCTAGATGGCTTCTAGAACTTTCTGTCGGTTGCTCTTAGGAACCTGGTGCTCAGGAACCTATGTCTCAGGAGCCTGTTTCTCAGGAACCTCCTTATTTCGGGACCTATTGCTCAGGAACCTCTTTTTAGGTATTTGTACCTGTACAAATAATAAACATGTTAGGCTGGATAACTCATCTGATGTCTTCATATGCTTTTGACGCTCTCTGTGGCTGCTACTATGCCAATTCGGACTCTTCTGCTAGGAGGAACCTGGTCCTTTAATAATCTGATTAGCTTCTTGACCTTCGGGAACCTCCTAATATTCATAGTTTCTTGGCCATTCCTCTATTTAATACCCATTCCTTCATATCTAATCTTCATGGCTCGTACTGGATCTGTCTTCCTGCTTGTCTAGATTGAACCTTATAGCTTAATGGGCTTAAATTCAGCCCATAGTGATTTTGGGCATAACAATCTTGATGATATATATGGTGCACAGAGGAGTCAGTTGTTAATGTTGACTCTTTTTCCATTTGTGGGTACGGCTTATGCTGCTGTCCAGCAGGAGGAATCTCAACGAGAGGTTTTATCACAATCTCTTGTTGGTGAGACTTATATATCAGCCATGTATAGTAAAAGAGTTGGTGAAAAAGGTTTGAAGTGTGCAACATATGGTGTTAAGGGGCATACTGTTAGGTCCGATAAGATTGTAGAAGGGGGGGGTTGAATACAATCTATACCATTTTCTCAAAATTTATTCGTTAACAATTTTCACTTAAACGAATATTTTGTGCGGAATAATATAACACAAATTTCAAGTTGAATATAACAATATATTAACTTGATGGGTGTTACAAAATCAGTCCAAATGATTATCAAGTAATTAATAACTAATTAGAAAATTCAACATGAACTTTGCTAATTTAGTTAATAAAATCAAGATATCAATTTGTGAACTAGGAAACTTAATTCGCTAGTAGTACAAGAATCACAAGTAAACAAGTTCCAATGGATAGGATATTACAACTGAGATGAACTTGAATTTACAGAATTAAATTTGTAGGTGTTCTTGAGCTTGAGAGAGAGAGAGAATGGCTGCTGTGTGTATTTCTTGTGTTATGCTCGACTGTTTTTGATCTTCTGCATTCTGCTTCCTTAAATACACAGCCATAGTCATATTACTTAGTTTAAACTGATATGACAATCATTTTAAATTAATATGACAATCGGTATGACTATCAATTGAATGTAATATGACTGTCCAGTTTAAATATGACTTTCGGTATAACAATCCAGCTCAATATGACATTCGGTATAACTCTCCATGTCAATATAACATTCGGTATAACTCTTCATTTGAATGAAATATGACTATCTCCTTTGAACTGAATATGACTATCTCTTCTATAAACTGAATATGACTATCGGTATAACTATCAGTTAGATAGTTATATCATCATATTTTTCAGTTCATAATCAATTAAATGACTTATTAAAAATCATTTAACTAATTATTCCTTTTTCATATTAATTCTTATTTAATTAATCTAATAATCACTTTAACAAATATATTAATTCTGATAGAATTAATTAATTTATTAACTTAATTACTTGACTTAATCAATTAAAATAGAATTAATATAAATTCTTTAATAGTCAATACTCCGCTGAAAACCACGTAATTATGATAAGGAACATACATTGGCATGATGTTGACGCTCGATGTACTGTCTGGTTCATGAACGACTAACTCCAATCTCTGTTCTTCATCGTGACTTTAACACTGTGGTCTTTTTATACTCTTCACTCTCATCAATCATTCGGTACTGAAATTGTTTCTTGTCACTAATAGAAATCTCTGTCTTCTTAAATGAATCCACTTGTTTCAATGCTACCTTGAGGCCTGATCAGATATCTGAATCTTCTTCCAGTGTAAAACATCAAAACTATAGATTGACTTGTTGATTTTTCTTCTGACGGTTATCATCTTTTGAGATTCCTGTGACAGTTGATATTATTTACTTATTACAATCTAGTTTAATTGGATTAGGATCCTCGAACTACAAATAGGCTGAGTCATATGCCTTTCAATCTCCCCCTATTTGTTTGTTATACAATAACAAGCAAATACCTAGAGGATTCTTCAACTAATCCCAATTAAACAAGTAAAAGAAAACACTTTAAATGCTAAGTAAATAATGTAAAAGTTCTGGTTCATATTAACATTATCCAGATTCAAACAGAAAAGATAAATACAAGATAGATGATCCTCTAGACTGATCATATAAGACAATTATCCTATCTTGTTCTATCAAAGCTCTAATGATATAACTTGTAGAGCTAATCTTCATTTACCACCTTCTTCCTCGTTGATTTCTCCTTCTTCTTGTTCATCCATATCAGGTAGATTCTTGATCAATTCGGAGTCAACAAGTAATTCCCTTCTGGATGACACATCTGTAGGATAAACCAGTGGTATTCCAAGTTTCTTTCTCAACTCACCTTGATACTGCTTGTACTTCTTCATGTTGGTCTGAGCATAGGATCGAATATGATTTGCAGCTTCAATCTTTTCTTGTGATGCAAAACCATGATTTCGAAGAGCATATTCAACATATACCAAATGTCTGGCAAGGTGTGTATACAATTCTTATGTCTGAAGATTAACAGTATGAATAACTTCTCCCTTAAGAATTTTAACTTGTGGAGGGTCATTTATAACTTCAGGACCAGCTCTTTCAGCAAACTCTTGAAATTTTTCATGAAGCAGTATGCCTAGTTCAGAAGATGTTCTTACTTTTGGTCTCAACACCCAAAGCTCTGACAGAGATCTATCACAGAAGAACTGAAGCGATACTTTGTGAGATCCGAGCTTATGACATTCAACAAAGATTAGTAGCTCACCATTCTTAGGATCAGATGCAGTGGTTATTCTCACAATTTCTGTCTTTAAAGCTTTCAAATACATATCATGTATAGGGTTCTTCTTTTTAAAGTTTTCAAAAATAGCAATCATCCGACGATCATCATAGTCAGAAGTTTGTGGTGAGTCAATTACCTTTTGAGCACGTTCCCACTTATCACCATTTTTGTACTTAATGTACATCTTCCTAGCTTCCAGCTTTTGAGCATGTTTCTTTTGAAGTGCTTCCTGTTCAGCCTTTTGAAGTCTTTCATTATGAGCTAACTGTTCAAGTGTCTTCTTGAGTCTTTCTTCTCTCATAGACAGATTAGGTTCATTCTGTTCAAGTTCTTTATTTGCTTCAAAATTCATTCGTTGTGTTTCAACAGAATCAGGAATTATTGGCTCTTCATCATCCCAAAAACTGAGATCTGGTTCATCAAATTCTTCACCAACATCAGGAAACTGTAAGTCAGCAAACAGATCAATATCAGGTTCACCTGTATAGTAAAAACCTTCTACAGCATCATCATCTTCCTGTTCTGCTGCTTGATGAATTGTCTTCTTCTTCCCTTCACTCCTATCTTCAATTTTCTCTTTACTTGCACTTCCTCCCCCTCTAGATTTCTCCCCCTTAGTTGAGGAATCCTCTACAGTTTTGTGACTTGTACCAGCTCCAGGGTCACTTCCATCACTACCTCCAAAGAATTTCTTCTCTTCTGCTGTAAGTGAGTGAGTTCTGCTAATGATATTATATAAGTGTCTCAACCCCTTTGCTTGATGATCTGACTGAGACGATGTTCAATGGTTAAGTGATTTTCATTTATGTTATTATGAAGATCTTCAATCTGATTAGACATAGAAGATATAATAAGATCTTGAGCCACTGTGACATCTCTAGAGTCTTCGATTGCTTGTTGTTGAGAGAGTTTAAGTGCATTGATTTTGTTGTTGAAGATAGTTCTCATGTTATCCATATCAAACCTCAAGTTTTTATTGTCTTCTTTAGCTTGAGCAAGACTTTCTTTCATTTGATTGAGTTGTGTTATGAGAGATAAAGTGTATGTGTCATTGTGTGCTCTCACCTCAATCGCTCTCTGAGTATCACTCACCTCACGTGCTAGTGTTTCACTCAGATTTAAAGTAATTCTCACATCACTCCTCTCATAATCCTGAGCTGCATCCATTGTACCTGCACTAGAGATCACCCTAGCCTCCTCTTGGAAGGTCAGTGGTGGTGCAATGGGAGTTCGCAAATCCCAATCAACCTGTGAAGGTTCTTCTGCCGTAACAATGGCAGGCACTGTAACTTGCTCCTCTTGCATAACAATGTTTTCAGCTTCATGTGAGAAAATATCTTCCCCCATTGTGAGTAACAGGGGTGAGCTTGAAGGAATGAATGGGTTTATGATTGCCTTTGACATGGTTTTACTTTTCTTTTGTGATGGCAAATCTGTTTCACTCAAGATATCACTACTAGGGATAGCTCTTTTGAATGACAATTTCTTTCTACGATAGTGTTTGGAGAATTTAGGATCAGTGTTTGGTGCATTGACCTGGGATAAAGGTTGTGGATCTACAATCCCTTGGTCACTTCTCACAATTATTTGACTATCAGAAAGATATTGAGATTGTAAAGTAGTTGAGTCAAATACCTGATCATTGATAGGTACATCATCTTCATTCTGAGTGGGTTGATCCACTGGAAGTTGATGTTCAAGAGCATTTAATGGTTCAGAATCAGGTTGAGGTACTGGAACTTGTTCTGCTTCAGGCTGTGGAACTTGTTGAAGTAAAGGTATCTCAGCATCTGGCAGTGGCATGACATTTGGCAAATTTATGTATGTAGACATATATGGTGTTATGACCACCGGAACATGCAACAAGACCTTAGAAGTATCCAGCCTAGTGTAGAACTTCTTGTTTGGTTTACCAGACCATTGAATTCGATCATTTGGAAACGGAGCAGGTTGATCCTTAGGCATAAGATGATTAAAAATTATTGTCAAAAATCGAGGATAATGACACTTAACCAGTTTACCTTTTCCAAAGTTCTTTGTAGCCTTCTTCAATCGATTTAGCAAAATAGGCCATATCAAGCTGCCAAAATTGATTCTTCTATTGTGAGCAATTGAGAAACCAATTGACTGTAACATACCTGTGATGACAGTATTGTTACTCTTTGTAGAATTAGCAAACACCTTTGCTATGATCTCGAAGAAGATATTCCATTCTTGAACAAGATTGCTTTTGAGTGGTCGTTTAAGATTCAGTTGGCCATGATAGTTGAGATTGGTGAAAAACTGAGTCAACTCATCATTTGAAGGCACTTCAGCAAATTGTTCAGTAGGAAGCCTCAGAGCAACATTGAAGACAGATTCATCCACTGTATATGTCTTGTCATTAAAGTCGAATGAAAATGATCTTTCATCTGAGACAGCTGTAGTACACATTAGTTTAAGTGGACCAAATTTCATGGGAACATTTGCAGTTATAGAATGACTACAGAGATTTTGTTCGTTTAGGAATTTTATCCAGGACTTGAACCGATCCACTGGGCAATCCTCGGGATTAAAATATCCAATATAATTGTGATTCACAAGCTCAAAATTATTATAAGCACCAGCCATTCCAAATCAGGGATTAAAATTAATAAATCTGCAAAATTCAACAATTTAACCCAATTAAATTACAAAATTCGAATTAATAAATAAATAAAAATTCGAAAAATCAAAATCTTCATAAAAAATTCTGAAATTTTGAGGCAAAGATCTTGATTGCAGTACAAACACACACATATTTTTAGATTTTACAAAATCATCACCAATTGTTCAGAATTTTAGATCGAAAATTCGACATTTTCAAACTCAAAATCAAAAACCTCGACCAAATCTTACGTTTAAACCGTGTTTTTGATGATTATTAATCGATTAATGTCCTTAGAATCGTGTTTTGAGATGAAAATCGGGCAGCAATTCGACTGAAAATGTGCGTATATGTGTATATATAACGTTCTCGGTGACTTAACACGCGAGAGAGAGGAACAGAACAGAGATATAACTATAGAATATAACTTAGCTGAGATATGACTATCGATTTATATATTAAAACAGCTAGATATGACTATCGGGTGATAGTCATACCGATAGTTATATTACGTTTAAACGTAATATAACTATCCTACTTAGACAGTTATATTTAAATTAAGCCTTAATATAACTATTAAAAAACAAAGAATATGACAATTGATTTAATAGTTATACCGATAGTTATATTACTAGAAAAACACACAATATAACTATTAATTAATCAACAGTTATATTTACAGAAAATAAAATTATAACTATTTTATTACTAAGTTATATTACACTACTTATAACTAATATAACTAACACAAATTCTAATATAATCAATCAAGTAGATTGTTATACCGATAGTTATATTCTAACAAAACAATTAATATAACTAACCAAAAACAGAATATTAACAGAATTTTAACAAGTAATAAATTAAAGAAAAACAAATTAATTTACACTATTATTATAAAACCTAATAATAAAAATTATAAAAACGATCATATGTAGTCCCTTTTACGAAATCAAACATTAATAACAAAAGGACAAACATTACAAATCAAATAAAATAAAATTAAATAATATATTAAATATTTACATAATTATTTCTGATGAATTTATAAATCTATAAATTTTCTAATAAAACAATTTCCATATAGAAAATTATTCAAAAAGAAACTATGATTTATTTAAACAACAAAAATAATTAAACTGAATTTAAAACAATAACATTTTCAAGAAAAATAGATTTCTCATAAATTACAGCTTGTAAAATTCGAGAAAAATATTTTTAAAGAAAATGAATTAATCTAAAAATACAAGAAGTAATTAAAAATATATAGAGAAGATAATAACAATGATTTAAGATGAAACAAGCAAGAGTATAAGTTGATAAAATAATTATACAAGTGATTTTAATAACAAATATTGACACATCAATCACTTGTAAATTATTAAAGATCAAACCTCAGATATTAACTAGTTTAATTACTAAGACTATTTAACATACCCAATTCACCAACAATTCTGGTAAATGTGGATTCGTCAAGAGACTTAGTAAAAATATCTGCTGTTTGTTCTTCCGTGGGTACAAAAAATAATTCCACGGTACCATTCATGACATGCTCTCGAATAAAATGATACCTGATGTCAATATGCTTTGTCCTTGTGTGCTGCACAGGATTGTTAGAGATTGCTATGGCACTTGTATTATCACATAAAATTGGAATTTTATCAAGCACAAAGCCATAGTCTCTCAGCTGATTCCTGATCCACAAAATCTGTGCGCAACAGCTTCCAGCAGCTATATATTCAGCTTCAGCTGTTGAGTTGGAAACTGTTTGTTGTTTCTTGCTGTACCAGGAAACTAGTCTACCACCTAGGAATTGACAACTCCCAGATGTGCTTTTTCTATCCACAACACTTCCTGCATAGTCAGAATCTGTATATCCAACATGATTAAAACCAGAATCTTTAGGGTACCAGATGCCTAGGTTAGGCGTACCCTTAAGATATCTCAGAATTCGTTTAACAGCAATGAGATGAACATCTCTAGGATCCGATTGGAACCTTGCACACAAACACGTAGCATGCATAATATCAGGTCTACTTGCAGTAAGGTAAAGTAATGAGCCTATCATACCTCTGTAGCTTGTGATATCTACCTTGGCAGAATTTTCACATGCTCCAAATTTGACAGTTGTGGATGATGGTGTCTTTGCTGAAGAAGAGTCCTCCATTTGATACTTCTTGAGAAGCTCTTTGACATACTTGGATTGACAGATAAATATTCCATCTGTCCTTTGACTTATTTGCAATCCAAGAAAGAACTTCAGCTCACCCATCATGCTCGTTTCAAATCTACCCTGCATTAACTTCGCAAATTTCTTGCACAAAAGATCATTAGTAGACCCGAATATTATATCGTCCACATAGACTTGGACTATAATTGTATCATTCTTATGTTTCTTTGTGAAGAGAGTTTTGTCTATGACACCTCTAACAAAACCATTTTCAAGTAAAAATTCAGAGAGAGTGTCATACCATTTCCTTGGTGCTTGCTTAAGACCATAGACAGCCTTGAAAAGGAAGTAGACATAGTCAATTAAATCTGGATCTTCAAAGCCAGGGGGCTGTTCTACATAAACCTCTTCATCTAGCTTGCCATTCAAGAAAGCACTCTTGACATCCATTTGATAAACTTTAAAATTTGAAAATGCTGCGAATGCCAGGAATATTCTTATGGCCTCAAGTCTAGCCACTGGAGCATAGGTCTCATCATAGTCAATGCCTTCAGATTGGGAGTAACCCTTTGCTACCAGTCTTGCTTTATTTCTCGTCACTGTGCCATCTTCATCAAGTTTGTTTCTGAATACCCACCTTGTGCCAACTACTAGTCTGTCTGTAGGTCTGGGTACCAGCTTCCAAACTTCTTGTTGTTTAAATTGATTGAGTTCATCTTGCATAGCAATCACCCAATCAGGATCAGAAAGAGCTTCTTCAGTTTTCTTAGGTTCCATTTCAGATAGAAACCCTGAATAATTGCATTGATTCTGAAAAGCTCTTCTAGTCTTTACACCAACAACTGGATCACCAATAATTAGCTCAAAAGGATGAGCTCTATTCCAAACAGTCTGTTTGGGAAGATTAGATCTTGATGATTCACCTTGATCTTCATTGTGATGTTGTGTGTGACCAGTTGACCCTTCATTTTCTCCCCCTGAGTTGTTGCCAGGTTGACTAGATGATGATTGATTATTAGAGTCAGGGGAATTTTGACTACTATCATTGATTTCATCACCATTACCCTGATCATCATTGTTGTCATTAGCATCAGCAAAAATCTCAGGTGCATTGTCATCATCTGAATCTGTATCTGTCATGTCATCGAAAGATAGCTTCTCAGATGGATTCTCAGTTTGGATACTAGGGAGTTTAGTGTCATCGAATGTTACATTGACACTTTCCATCATCTTCTGTTCATCAATCACATACACCCTGTATGCTCTCATTGAATAACCAATAAAAATTGCTTCAAATGCTTTGGTATCGAATTTACCACCTTGATCATCACCTTCTTTAAGCACAAAGCACTTTGCCCCAAATACATGAAAGTATTTGAGTGAAGGTTTCTTATCAGCCATAATTTCATAGGGTGTCTTCATTTGATCTTTATTGATTAAAGTTCGATTCTGGGTATAGCACGCAGTATTGATGGCTTCAGCCCAAAAGTACAATGGAAGCCTTGATTCACTTAGCATAGTACGTGCAGCTTCAATCAAGGTTCTATTCTTTCTTTCCACTACCCCATTTTGCTGAGGAGTTCTTGGAGCTGAATATTGTCTGGTTATACCCTTCTCAGTGCAAAAGTCATTTAGAACTGCATTCTTGAATTCAGTTCCATTGTCTGATCTTATAGCTCTCACTGGATACGTAGAATCTCGCTCAATTAATTTAATGTGATCAATCACCAATTGTGGAGTCTCATCTTTAGAATTCAAAAACAGAACCCATGTGTATTTTGAAAAATCATCAACAATCACTAGAGCATATCTCTTCTTTGACATAGACATCACATTAACTGGACCAAACAAATCCATATGAAGTAATTGTAATGGTTCAGTTATTGAAGATGTATCAGTGCTCCTGTGACTTGCCCTTTTTAATTTGCCTTTTTGACATGCATCACACTAGGGCTGCTCATGGGTCTGCCAACCCGAAATAACCAACCCAACCCGACCCTATTTTGGGCCGAACTAACCGGACCGTCCAAAACCGAAGCCCGATTGGGTTTATTTTCTATTGGGCCGAATATAATGGTTTGGGTTAGGGTTTAACTAGTAAAAACCCTGAACCAACCCGACCCGGTTAAATATTAATAGTGCAGTCCACTATGCCTCCCAGCCCAACCCATTTACCTAAATCCCTAAACCTAAATACCCAAATACTAAAAACGTATATGACTTCATGAGTTCGTCTTCGAGCTTTCTTTCAGCCGCTCCTTTCTTTCAGCCGCAGCCGCAGTGGTCTTCACTCTTCAAGTTCTTTCCATTTTCACTCAGACATTCAATCTTTACTCAATCTTCATCTGATTTTGTAAGTTTATTCTTGTGTATTTACTATCTTGAATATGTGTATACTATCTTCAACTAATATTTGCGCGATATTTGCTTAATCTTTATTCTTTAGTAATCTCCAACTTGTATCATGTATATATGATTGTTATCTTTAATTGATTTGTTATTTTCAGCTGTATATATGTAATCTTTAACTGATATATATGATTTGTTATCATTTATATATTTATATATGATTTATATATGATTTGTTATCTTCAACTGTATATATGATTTATATATGCGATTTTTATGTTTGTATTCTTGTTTGTGTTTCTAGGATAAAAAAATGGAAACATTTTTTTCTCCGATTGATTCTGTTCCAAAAACTGCTCCACTTGCCACTCCTAACACTGCCTTAAACACTGCCCCAAACCCAAATGCTTCGCAAAAAACTAATCCTGCCGTAACCCCTCCAACCCCTGTGATCATCATGGACTCCAATCCTATTGAACCTGTTGAGCTTAAGTCTCCTAAAAAGGAGAACGATGGTGATGCTCTACCAAAATCCAAAAAAAAACCTACTAGACAATCAGATGTGTGGGAACATTTTACCAAAATACCCGGTGGAGATCCGAATGACCCTAGGTGCAACTGCAATTACTGTGGGGCCAATTATGCTTGTCATTCCACAAGATGCGGAACAAGTAGTATGTGGGGTCATTTGAAGAAATGCAAGAAATACCCAAAAAACATGGCTGATAAGAAGCAAAAGGTACTTAGCTTTAAACGTGGTCTTGATGGAGAGGGAAGCTTGTTAGTTGCTACATTTAACAAAGTGAGATGCCGAAATGCACTGGCTAAGTTTGTTGTGAAGGATGAACAAGCCTTCAATGTTGTAGAGGGGGCAGGTTTTAAGGATCTCATCAATGAGTTGCAACCAAGATTTGTTGTCCCTAGTCGAATGACTATTACTAGGGACATATACACACTTTTTTGTAATGAGAGATCAAAGTTGAAGAAAGAATTAACAGCCGCTGGACAAAAAGTGTGTCTAACAACCGATTGCTGGACATCCCGAACACAAATGTCCTATATGTGCCTCACCGCGCATTATATAGATTCTGATTGGAAGCTTCAAAAAGGATAATAAACTTTTGTCAAGTCTCAAACCATAAAGGCGAGACCATTGGCAAGGTGATCGCGGCTTGTTTGCTTGACTGGGGAATTGAAAAAGTTTTTTCCGTTACACTTGACAACGCAACAGCTAATGATGTGGCAGTTGGTTTCGTAAGGAGGAGGGTCAATGCATGGAAAGGATCTGTTCTAGATGGTGAACATCTCCATGTTAGATGCGGTGCTCACATCCTAAACTTAATTATCAACGATGGGCTAACCAAACTGCATGATTCAATAGCTTCAATCCGCAATTCTGTGAGATACATTCGATCGTCTCCAGCAAGGCTACTAAAATTCAAGGCGTGTGTGGAGAAGGAGCGAATTGATTACAAGGGGGGGACTGATTTTAGACGTGCCTACAAGGTGGAACAGCACGTATATGATGCTAGATGCAGCTCTTAAATTTGAAAAAGCATTCACAAGGTATGAAGAGGAGGACGACAAATTTCTGAACTACTTCCTGGAAAAAGAGAGCGGTAAAAAGAGGATTGGACCTCCCACCAGTAGTGATTGGGAGTCAGCAAATGTGTTTGTGAAGTTTCTGTCTACATTTTACGAAGTTACGTTGAAGTTTAGTGGCACTTTGCACGTAACCTCAAATAACTTCTACCATGAAATTTGCGAGATTCATACTCAGCTGGCTGAATTGGCGGATCAGGGTGATCCCTTGTTGTCTATCATGGCTGTTAGCATGAAGTGCAACTATGATAAATATTGGGGAAATGCGGATAACATAAATCCTTTACTGTTTTTGGCTGTTGTACTTGATCCCAGGTACAAAATGAGGTATTTAAGGTTCCGTTTTGAATCTGTCTATGATGCTGAGATGGTTGCTAGGATTGTCGTGAAGGTGCAGTCAGTTTTGCAGCGCCTATATGCTACTTATAATATTGGAGTTGATGGTGTCTACACCAAGGTTAGTTTTAATTTCAAGTAATTAGCTGAGTTTTATTTGTGTTCCATGCCCTGAGCAGCCCTATGTTACATATACACCTGGTTTTCTTCAGTTCTTGGGCAGAAAATACTAATGTATCTGTTTTATATGTATGCCATTGCCAAGAAGTGATAAATGTCTTCATTGTTATCTCCTTTGTTACATGTATTTCTGAGAACTTAGCTAACATTGTGTTTGTTATAATGTCTGAATCTGAATGACTTAATTTGCGTAAACCAAAGAAGTGCCTCTGGCTATATGTGGTAATTATATAACTCTATGCTAATAATACTTTGTTACTGCTAATGATCCGCACACTTCTGCTAATTCAGATCTTACCCTTAACAATGCATTTAGTACTAAGAAAAAAAATAACATTTAGGCTTGAACAAGTACTGATAGTATGGATTGTGTGTTTACCAGAGTAAGTACCAAGGTCTTCTTGATCTGAGTTGGGTATTTTGGATACCTCAATTTTAATGGATAGAAATTAAAAATAAACCTCAGCCACATAATAATAAAATTTGCTGGGAGCCTGGGAAGACCCCTCAAATGTACATTTTAAATCCATCTCTGTTTCGTTAATTTAATTTAATATCAATGCTGTTTTCCTTTCGACATTGTGGTTTCGCATATAAACAAATTATCAATTTTTAATTTAATTTTTTTGCATTCAATATGTCAGTGGTTTAGACCAATCCAGCAGTTTCTTAAATCTTATTCATTCAATATGCTTAATGTCCCTTTCTTTTCTGTTAGTTGCAACTGCAACATAGCTTTAGGTGTTCATAGTTTTAGGCTTCCACTTGATACACAAAGACAGATGTGATGTCCTGAATCCACTGACTTGCTAAGAATAAAGCAGGTTATTTGTATAAAATGTAAAAGAATAAAAGAATTCCAAAAAGTTTCTTTTGCCTTGTATTCTGCAGTAGATGTGTACCACCAGTCCACGCTATGCCTGGAAAACTTTTCCTTCGGGTCTAAATTTTGGCTTATAATTTATACAATTGGCTGAATATTGTTATTGTATTCAAAATATTATTATAAAACCTTGGATGAAATGGTATGTCATGTTTAAATTTCTATAGCCTTCTAGCTATATATCTGATGAAAGATGTAGCAAATTTAGGATCCCAAATGTACAGTTGTGCTCTTTAGTCTTTGACACTAGGATTTGAAAATAAGGATGAAGTTGTGCTCTTTAGTTTCCATGTTATGTATGCACTAAAAATTGATATTTAATAACATAACAGGAACATCAAATGGGAACAACAGAGTCAGAGAGGGTTGCTGGAAAAGAAACACGAAAGAGAAGATTGCTGGAAAATTACATGCAGCAACAGCAAATGGGAACAACAGAGAAAAAGAGTGATATTGATATCTACTTGGCTGAAGAACCACTTGACCCAATGATTGATAATTTCGACATATTAATTTGGTGGAAGGACAACTCCAGCAGGTATACGACTTTATCTTTGATTGCTAAAGATATACTTGCTATTCCAGTGTCCACTGTTGCTTCGAATCTGCGTTCAGTACGAGTGGAAGGATTTTGGATCCATTTCGTAGTTCTTTAAGTCCGAAAATGGTGGAGGCACTCATATGTACTCAAAGTTGGTTAAAGGGTAGTCATGGAGGGATTAAAACCAATACTTATTTGGATGAAACTCATTCTTATGAGTTTCTTGAAGTTGAAGAAGGTACAAAAATTATTAAACTCATTTATGTTTTTTTTGGAGCAGATTTTATTACATATTTATTCATGTCTGCTTGAATATATTGTAGGTAATATGGGCAAAAATAACACTGCTGCATCAATTAGGAAGGCCAGGAACAAGACTATCAATCTTACTGATGATTGATTGTCTCCACTAGTTTTATGTTTTAATTTGGAACCTCAAAAGATTATTATTTTGGATAATGTAGGCTCTCTTTTGGCATGTTTTAGTTAAGACTTATTTTGGATGATTGTAATATTTTGGATTAAGACTTGATTTACTGATTTTAAGTATTTGGTTTTTACATTTATTGTTAGTTTGATATATAAATATTTGGCAGGCTTTAATTTTGTTTCAACCCAATCAACCCAACCCGGGCCGACCCAACCCATCACACAATTAATAGGGTTGGGTTGCATAATTTTTTGAGCTTAATGGGTTAATATTTTGTAACCCGAAGTAATTGGGTTGGGTCACTAAAATGGGCGTAACCGGCCCAAACCGACCCATGTGCAGCCCTACATCACACAGTCCTTCTTGAGTGAATTCCATTGAAGACAAACCTCTCACCAATTCTCTTTTAACCAGAGAATTCATTGTCTTAAAATTAAGATGAGAAAGTTTCTTGTGCCATAGCCAACTCTCATCATTAGATGCTTTAGTGTAGAAGCAAGTGACTTCTTCAGTGCTTCCTGAGTTCATATTGGCTACGTACAGATTGCCTTTTCTAACTCCTGTCAGTTGTGGCTTTTCATGTCTCTTGTGTGAAATCAGACAATTCTTCTTGTTGAAATGAACTTCATAACCTTTATCACAGAATTGACTGACACTGAGCAAATTGTGCTCAAGTCCTTTCACAAAAGAAACTTCATCAATGATAACATTTCCAGCTTCAAGTCTGCCATATCCATCAGTTCTACCTTTGTTGTTATCTCCAAAGGTAACTACTGGGCCGGCCTTCTCCACCACATTTGTCAGCAAGGTTCTATCTCCAGTCATATGCCTTGAACATCCACAGTCCAAGATCCAGGTTACTCGATCAACCTGTTCAATACCCTGCAATGACAAATGAGTTAAACCTTCTTCGGGACCCAAATTTGATTGGGTCCTGCGTATTTAAAGTATTGACCTTTATCAGGCAAAACAACATTTTTAATTTTAACCTCTTTAGTCAATAAACATTTAACCTTATAAACATATTTGAAAATCTTTTGTTTAATTTTGGGTATCCATGTTTCTCTCGCAGCAGTAACACTTGTGTCATTGACTGGACATTTGACCTGGTAGACATTCTTGGTAATCTTTTGTTTAGTCTTAGGTGCAAATGTCTCTCTCCTAACTTGAAGAGGAAAAGCAGTCTTAGATCGAACATTATTGTTCTTGTTCATGTGCTGTCGAGGAGCATTCTGTTTAACACATGCATAATTACCATTAAAATAAGCACGCATACTGTTAAAAGCACAAGACATACAATTGATAATACCACATGCTTTATGATTAGAATCAATAGTAGACATGGTATTTTTCTGTTTTAACTTATTACTACCTAATCCAGTCTTAGAAGAACTAGTTGATTCAACAACTTTGACTGGTACTTTAGGTACATCTTTCTTGGATGAAACATTTGTTGTGTTAACGTCCTCAACTGATTTAGCCTTAACAAAGACTGTGACATTTTTCTTGGATGACACATTCTTTGTATTAGAGTTCTTAACAGTTTTATCCTTAACACATTTATCCTTAACAAGGACTGTGCCATTTGCACTATCCTCATTTCTCATTTCTTCTTGTATAACCATAGAAAGAATATCTAGTGGGCCAGCATCAGATTTTGTAAACATTGGTTTTTCCACATTCTTGAGAATATGTGGTATACCTCTTTCTTTAGCTGAGATAGAATTAGGAGAATGATTACTCAAAGAACCAACAGCTTGACTGTAATCAAATCCTATTCCTACAGTTCGTTCTACTGCTTGTTTATTGAAGAAATCTTTAGAAACTTTAACAGTATTATAACAAGCTCTAACCTGTGTTTCAAGTTCTCTAATCTTGGTTTCTTGTTCAGCAATCCTATCAACTTGTTTTACCATGTATTCTCCTAGACCCTTTTCTCTGTAGTTAAGTCGAGCTATTTCTTCTATATTCTTATCTTGATTAACCTGCACCTTTTTTAAATCTAACATTTCATTTTCAAGGTTAGTGTTCACATGACTTATTCTCTCATACCCTCTTTGTGCATTATTCAAGCAACTACGTAAACTATCAATTAACTCAGCATCAGTAAGAATTACCGGTGTGGTGTAATAAGTTGATGATTCAACATTTGCCACCAGCGCAAAGTTTCCATATTCTTCATCTTCGCTATCTGTGTCATCCCAGCTTTTACCAGCAGCTACATAAGCTCTTCCACTCTTCTTCTTTTCAGAAGCATAATCTTTCTTCTGTGCTTGCTTGGGTTTCTGACACTCAGTAGCAAAATGTCCCAACTCATTACAATTGAAACAACGGATTTTGCTTCTGTCAACAGTTCCAGTTTTATAACCTTCCCTGTTACTAGAGGATGAAGAACCTCCTCTTTGAAATCTGTTATTTGACTTAAACCTGAACTTTGGATTTCTTCTGAATCTGAAGTTACTGAATTGTCTCACCATCATTGCCATAGATTCATCTTCCAATTGATCCAGCTCTTCAAGTGAGTAAAATTCTCCACCATCCTGAGTAGCTGGTGTTTGGCCAAGTTCTACTTCAGCTTGTTCCTTGTTGAAGCTGTTAGGTTGAACAACTTTAGTTTCCACTTCCTTAGGAACCTCAACCACTAGAGCTGTAGAAGAATTTGCCATTCTGCCTTTGCCATAGAATTCCTTTTGCTGTACTTGTTCTAATTCATATGTTTTCAGAACACCAAACAGCCTTTCAAGAGCAACCTAAGTTAGATCTCTAGATTCTCTGATGGCAGTGATTCTATGCTCCAAGTGAGTAGGCATAGTCAGTAAGAACTTCATGTTGATCTCCTTCTGAGTATATTGCTTGCCATGAACTTGCAAGTTGTTGATTATTTTGTTATACCTTTCAAACACTTCCTGAATGCCTTCATTAGGGCCAGCTCTAAAGTGTTCATATTCAGAGGTCAGAATTTGAAGTCTATTTTCCTTGACTTCATCAGTCCCTTCATTAATGATCTCAATAGTTTCCCAGATGTGCTTAGCAGTTTTACAATTCCTCACATGGCTATACATTACAGCATCTAGGGAATCCAATAGAATGAGTCTCAAATTTTTATCCAATCCAGCTTCCTCCTTATCTTTAGAGGTATAATTCTTAGGGTCCTTTGGATAGGATTTGGCAGGTACTGTTACAGTTCCATTTACAACTGTTTCAGTATCATGTTGCATGGGAGTTACTGGTCCATTTTTCAAAACCCACAAAAATCTTGGGTTTGCTACATCAAGAAATAACTCCATTTTGTTTTTCCACATGTCATAGTTATCTTTATTAAAGATAGGAATTTTAACATTGCCTTTTGCTGACATGATGAATTTTTAAGAGAGTTAAAAATTCGAGCTTGATTTTTGATTGAGTAAAAATAGGATCTTGATTTGTGTATCAATCAATAGGCTTTGATACCAATTGTTAGGTCCGATAAGATTGTAGAAGGGGGGGTTGAATACAATCTATACCATTTTCTCAAAATTTATTCGTTAAACAATTTTCACTTAAACGAATATTTTGTGCGGAATAATATAACACAAATTTCAAGTTGAATATAACAATATATTAACTTGATGGGTGTTACAAAATCAGTCCAAATGATTATCAAGTAATTAATAACTAATTAGAAAATTCAACATGAACTTTGCTAATTTAGTTAATAAAATCAAGATATCAATTTGTGAACTAGGAAACTTAATTCGCTAGTAGTACAAGAATCACAAGTAAACAAGTTCCAATGGATAGGATATTACAACTGAGATGAACTTGAATTTACAGAATTAAATTTGTAGGTGTTCTTGAGCTTGAGAGAGAGAGAGAATGGCTGCTGTGTGTATTTCTTGTGTTATGCTCGACTGTTTTTGATCTTCTGCATTCTGCTTCCTTAAATACACAGCCATAGTCATATTACTTAGTTTAAACTGATATGACAATCATTTTACATTAATATGACAATCGGTAGGACTATCAATTGAATGTAATATGACTGTCCAGTTTAAATATGACTTTCGGTATAACAATCCAGCTCAATATGACATTCGGTATAACTCTCCATGTCAATATAACATTCGGTATAACTCTTCATTTGAATGAAATATGACTATCTCCTTTGAACTGAATATGACTATCTCTTCTATAAACTGAATATGACTATCGGTATAACTATCAGTTAGATAGTTATATCATCATATTTTTCAGTTCATAATCAATTAAATGACTTATTAAAAATCATTTAACTAATTATTCTTTTTTCATATTAATTCTTATTTAATTAATCTAATAATCACTTTAACAAATATATTAATTCTGATAGAATTAATTTATTTATTAACTTAATTACTTGACTTAATCAATTAAAATAGAATTAATATAAATTCTTTAATAGTCAATACTCTGCTGAAAACCACGTAATTATGATAAGGAACATACATTGGCATGATGTTGACGCTCGATGTACTGTCTGGTTCATGAACGACTAACTCCAATCTCTGTTCTTCATCGTGACTTTAACACTGTGGTCTTTTTATACTCTTCACTCTCATCAATCATTCGGTACTGAAATTGTTTCTTGTCACTAATAGAAATCTCTGTCTTCTTAAATGAATCCACTTGTTTCAATGCTACCTTGAGGCATGATCAGATATCTGAATCTTCTTCCAGTGTAAAACATCAAAACTATAGATTGACTTGTTGATTTTTCTTCTGACGGTTATCATCTTTTGAGATTCCTGTGACAGTTGATATTATTTACTTATTACAATCTAGTTTAATTGGATTAGGATCCTCGAACTACAAATAGGCTGAGTCATATGCCTTTCACATACTCGAAACAAATGCTGGTCAGTAATTGGGTATCCAAAATGGCATCATAAGTATAGAGGGCCAGGAAAGAAAATTGTTCAGAATTCAAGGACATGGTCTCCAAACAGAAATAACACACTCAAGATGGCCAATAATGTGCAAGGTACTGTTAATGAAAGTTAAGTGACTATGAGTATTCAAACACTTGGACAATTGTTAAAATTGTTGTTTAAAGATGTTTTACAAAGTCACAAACACTCAAAGACAGATAATGAGCTGGAATATGATTTTTCTGGTATGGTTAATGTCAATAAAGAGAAAGCAAAAGGAAGAACAAAGATGGGTGACATGGAATCGATAGTGACTCAGGGGTGTCTGACCATATGACTTGTTTATTGGAAAATTTGATTAATGTTAAAAGTGCACCCTCTACTTTTACGATAAAGTTACCTATAGGAGCAACGGTTTCTATAAGTCACATAGAGGTCGTTTGGTTACCTGTTCAATACCCAGGTATTTCAACTTCCTGGGAAGTGGTATTTAGCAAAGTTGTTTGGTTAAATAAAATAAGGGAAGTGTAACTTTCTTAGAATTTTGAATACCCACGATATGTGGGAAGTTGCTAACCCACCCCATCCTGGGTTATTTGAAATTCCTATGAATTTAAATACCTACATCAACAACCAAACAATTTTTCTCACTTCCTATGAATTTTAAATACGAAGTAACTAATAGTTCCTATAGGAAGTTAATTCCTATATGCAACCAAACAAGCACATAGGTGATGTGCTTTTACCCAATGGATTGAAGTTTTTGAATGTACTACATGTGCAATGGTTCAATCATAACTTGTTGTCAATTCATAAATTAGCCATAGATGCTTAGTGTGATGTGATTTTTTAACCAAATCACTGTCTTCTTATTAACCCTAAAACTAGAGAGGTGATTTCTACAGGCGTACTAAAGCAAGGATTGAATTACCTAAAAGGTAAAGGAGGGTCACTGGGAGTGAACAATAAAATTGAAGATAAAAAGGATTATGTCTAACAGCTGATACTGTTTTAACTCATGGAAATCAATTTTCTCTGTGGTGACACCAGAGGCTTGGACATGCCTCAGTCTCCAAAATAAAGTATATCAACTGTGTTAAACCATTCCTGACCTAACAGACTCAAGTGTGTGTTACATGTGATAAGTGCATAATTTTGTATATTTTTATTACCTATTTATTGCTTGGAATTGTATTTTAATAAATTATTTTGTTGCATTTCAGGAAAATTCGAGAAAAATGAAGAAATGACAAAATAAAGAAATAAATGGCAAAAGAGAAAGAAGAAGGACCAAAACAAGAAGAAAAGGAAAGGCAAGGGGGGGGGTGGTGCATATTTTCACCAAACAAAATGGATGGCCAAGATTTAGCCAACACTAAACTAAATCAAGGGCTAAGATTCACCCACACCTACCAAAAACCCTAATTTTTCCCTATAAATAGGCCTCATATTCTCTTGTAAAAAGAACCATTACCTTACATACTAGAATTATGTTGTATTAGTTCATCTCCAAAAATTTTAGTTGTAATTTTCTATATTTCCTTGTTAACACTTTTTATTTTTATGCAATTTGAAGTTTCATTTTAATTCTAGCATCCCTCTTTCATTTTATTTTCCTTATTCTTTATTTCGTTATTTTCGTAAATTCTTGGGTGGATAAAGTAGCAACGCTAACCACACGGGATTGAAAGTATCGATTTAAGAATTTGTTTCGAAATTTTAATTTCCGTTTTAATATTAGTTATGCCCCTTTAAATCTCAATTTTATTGTGGGTCATTTATTTCTAAATCATCATTTTAGTATAATTATAATTTTAAATTTCATAATTAATCTCTTTAATTTCGTATGTAATTTAAAAAAAAACAAAATCAACAAAAACATTTTATTTTTATAATTTTATTTTTATTTTTTCAGTTCGTTTTTCTCTGTTTTATTATGCTAAATTCGAAGCCCAGTATCTTCATCCTCTTTTTCTCGTTAGAACAACAAACCCAGCAGCTTCTTATTTTTCTTGTTCGATTTCTTCTCCTTCCTTTCTCCCAAAATACAACAAACTCCATCTCTCTCTCTCTCTCTCTCTCTCTCTCTCTCTCTCTCTCTCTCTCTCTCTCTCTCTCTCTCTCTCTCTCTCTCCGATCGCTGCAACCCCTCCTCCCTCTCTCCATCATTTTAATTCGCCCAAACAAAACCTCAACCCGCAATCTTCTTTTTTTTTTCTTCTTGATTTTAATTGCGATTTCGAATTGTTCTGAGTCCATATGAATTCGTATGATTTAAAGTTTGGATGTCGATTTTGTTTTTTTGATTATCGTGGTTTGCTGTGTTTAGTCAACTGGGTTTTACCGAGTTACTGCCGAGTTGTTACTGAATTGTAGTGTTTTATTTGTTTTCGCTAAGCTGAGTTTGTTGATTTCGTGCTGAGATTTGTTAGTTAAGTGCAGTGTTTGGTTTTGTGATTGTTTTTTTGGCTACGAGTTGTTCATATGAGTTCTTGGTGTGTTAAGTTTTGGTTTAGTTAGTGCAGTCGACTGTATTGCGAGTTTTCGTACTGAGTGTTAAGTTGTTTGTTTTGGTTTGGTTTGCTTTTCTGCGTTCGTGAAGTTTTTTTTTACTGCGTTTTTTTCTTTTTCAGTTGCTACGAATTGCTTAATTGTGTGTTGTAGTTCGTTGGGTTATAATATGTGTTCTGAGTTTATCGTTGAATCAAGTCATTACTGAGTTGTTCGGTTTTGTTGAGTTTTGAGTCGTGCTCGTTTTCTTGCCGTTCGATTAAATTGCTATTTGTTCATTCCTATTTTGCGTTTGAGTTGAATTCACCGTCTGAGTTTAATGTTTGTAGTTTTCATTTACTGTGTTTAATTGATTTGCTGCGATCTCGGTTTTATATGCGAATGTTGTTTATGATGCTTAATGACAAGGCTGTAATCCTCAATTGAAATTTGTTGTTAGTTGCTGAGTCGCTAAGTGTGTGTTCAAGTATTGTTTCATTGCATATTGATGTCTGAGTTCGCGAATTGAGTTTGTACTACTATGAATAGTGCTGAGTCGTTTGTTTTTAAATTCCGTGTTTGTCACTGAATCTATGTTCTGAGTTCTGAGTTTTTGTCAATTTTGTTCAGCGAGTTCCTGAGTGAGTCGTTACTAATTTGCAGCTGAGTTCTGTTTACTAGCCGAGTTGTGTTTTGTTTTGTGGTTTTGCGGTTTGAGTGTAGGCTATGTAAATGTCGAGTTTGCGAATGAGTTTTGCTTTCCAATTATTATAATAACCCATCTCAAAAATTAATTTGTCAAGTTCTGTAAATAATTTCTTAGAATAAAATTTAAATTTAAATCACATTTAGAATTCTAAAATAAATTAGTTTTTGGTTCTTTTAAACTTTTAATTTCTTAGTTTAAAAATTAGAATAAATTTAAATTTCTTTTAAAATAGATTAAATTTTCTTTTAAATAACTAAATAGAAAAATTCAAATTTACAAAATCTAAATTAGAAATTAAGAGTGGCTAATTTTTCTATTCTTTTGAATTTTAATTAAAATTAGAATAAATTAGATTTTCTTTTAAAATTTGTTTAAATTTTCTTTAGGTATTTTTAAATCAAATAGTAAAAATAAAAAAAAAATACAGTTTTTAGTTTAAATAGATTAATTTAATTTTCTTTTAAGAAAAAAATAGTTTTAGGAATTAAATAAAAAAAATCCAAATTTTACGAAAAACCCCAAATTGTTCTAATTCGCCTAAGTTAAAAATTAAGGATCGCGAAATAAAATTATTCCCTGTGGATCGAATCTTAAATACTAAAACGATGATCGTGCGCTTGCGATTTCTAATTGACATATTTTCGGCACATCAACATGTCCAATGTCAAAGATGACAAGACAGTCATTTCCCTTCATTTCTTCTCATGTTGCAGCTGCATTTGCACTAGTGCACACGGACATATGGGGACCCTATAAAGTCAACACTAGAGGTAAATTTTGATTCTTCCTCACTATTGTGGATGATTATAGTACGATAACTTGGGTGTATTTGTTGCATAAAATACCTGATTACCCAAGTATTATGATTGCTTTTCAATAGTACATTAAACATTTTAAGGGTCAAATATAAATAATTCGTTCTGATAATGCACTCGAATTCTCAGATAAAGCATACACTGAATTTATTTTAAAGAATGGTATTGTTCATCAAAAGTCATGTCCTTATACACCCCAGCAAAATGCTAGGGTGGAAAGAAAACATAGGCATGTCTTGGAAGTAACTAGAGCATTGAGATACCAGTCTGGGCTGCCTCTCTCCTTTTACATGCATATAATGAAGGAAAAATATGTACTTTGACGATGAAGTAAGGAGACATAAGTGGAGCATGAATCATAAGATATTGATAGGAGGATCAAGACATGTGCTAAAAAGCTTTATTGGCACCTTGTACAGACTCTAACGGGATCATTGGCACTCATCTTTTTTGCATCACCCGTTGTCTGTTTAATTTGCTTAAGTAGTTGCCTTTCCTTAACCAAATTGATACTTCCATGATGTATCCCTCGCGCAGGTTCGCAATTTTTTTCAAATATAAATATGAATTAATTTATATAAATTGTTTTAACCATAATGAAGTAAATAACATGATGTGCATTATAACCTTTATTAATCAACGAAATCGCTTTTTAATTGTACTTCGGTATGAAATTTGATCTTACCCTTATTTCGGTTCCACTCCTAAGTTTCTAGGATTTTGTATTATCTTTTAATAAAATATAAAAATTAGAGATTTTTTGAAAATGCCTACTATGGAATTTTTTTTTGCAAAAATACGATTTTCCTAAAAAAATTACAAAAATACGAATTTTATAAAAATAATTTAGGAAAATACGGGTTGCAACTGCTTGCAACTAGGACTGTAATTCGAGTCGAGCCAGGCGAGTTCGAGCCGAGCTTTAAATCGAGTCGGGTTTTTTTAAACGAGTCGAGCCGGGCTCGTTTATTAAACGAGCCGAAAATCCCCGCCGAACTTTGCTCGTTTATTATACGAGTCGGGTCGAGTTTACTCACGAGCCTAACAAGCCGAGTCGGGTAGCAATTAAACGAGCCGAGCCGGGTAGCTCGTTTAGTCATTGAATTTTTTTTTAAATTCTGAAAATTACTTTTTTTAAAAAAAAAATTTAAAAATTACTTATTAATTATATAAACATCTTTACACATAATAAAAAAGTTAACAAACAAGATGTTAGAAATTATTTAATTTACAAATTATCAAAAAAATTAAATATAATAAAAAATTATGTAATTTTCATTTATTTAACCAAATATAACAAGAATAGTAGTGTTTTATTAAGATCTCGAACCAAATTAATTTTTTATTTTTTGAAAATTTGGGAATATCATTTAATTAGATAGATCTTGACATTCGTATGGTTGGATCGTCGAAAATTATTTTTAAAAAAATAGAAACAATAATCTGGGACGAAGCACTAGTTACGAGTACTGGACAATACAGTAGTGTTCTATTAAGATCTCCAACCAAATTAATTTTTTATTTTTTAAAAATTTGGGAATATCATTTAATTAGATATATCTTAACATCCGTACGGTTGGATCATCGAGGAATATGTTTAAAAAATAGAAACAATAATTTGGGACGAAGCACTAGTTACAAGTACTAGACAATATAGTAGTGTTATATTAAGTTCTCTAACCAAATTAAATTTTTATTTTTTAAAAATTTAGGAATATCATTTAATTAGATATATCTTGACATCCGTACGGTTGGATCGTCGAGAAATATTTTTAAAAAAATAGAAACAATAATTTGGGACGAAGCACTAGCTACGAGTACTAGATAATATAGTAGTGTTCTATTAGGATCTCCAACCAAATTAATTTTTTATTTTTTGAAAATTTGGGAATATCATTCAATTAGATATATCTTGACATCCGTACGGTTGGATCGTCGAGAAATGCAATCTTTCATTATATAATATTTACAATCTTTCATTATATAATATTTACAAAAAAAATATATATTTTAGATAAACGAGTTCGGGTTCGAGCCGAGTCGAGCCGATTATACGAGTTCGAGTCGAGTCTTAATCGAGTCTCGAGTATACTCGGCTCGGCTCGTATAAATAAACGAGCCAAAAATTCGGTTCGAGCTCGACTCGTATATATAATTGAGCCGAGCCGAGCGCATTAAACGAGTTCGAGCCGAGCCGGGCTCGCGAGCAGCTCGATCCGAATGACATCCCTACTTGGAACCACATATGCAATCTACTTCGCAAACGTATATGCAAATTCATTCATGTGCAACTGAATGCAACTATAATCAATCATATAAAACTCTTATAACAAATCAATCAAATCAAGAAAAAAACAAAGATAGTAAATCGAAATACATATACACATATCCCATGTTCATATACATAAAACATGTATACACATGTCCAATCATATATACACCAATCAGAATTAGATAAGACTTAGATAAGAAAAGTAAGAAGAAGAGGAAGAAAATAGTGAAATTTATAAAAGCAACCCCGTGTACATACCTCCAAGAAAATTAAGGAGTTAAACACGGTGATGTCGAAAATTAAAGTCGAAATGTATGTAACTGAAGATCTGGAATCGATCTATGTGTGTGTATATGTATGTATATATAAGAGATGAAGAGAAAGTGTATAATGAAACACGTTGTTGAGAGAAAAGATAGTGAATAAGATGAGAATATAAATTTGTAGTGATCTAAAAATTATTGGAATTTAATTAGTATTGTAATTTGTTTGAATGGTAGTTCGGTGCTAAATTTGATTTCATCTCTATAATGATTTTATAGCATAATTTGTACGTCCTAGAACTGTTGTAATTCGATTATAATTACATTTGGTATATTATAACGTATTGATTTGCAAAAAATCTTTATTAATAAGGAAAACTTATTCTTAATTGTAATTCGATACAAAATTTGGTTATACCCCTAAATTCCTATTTTTCCTACAATTCTATATTATTTTTTTAATAAAATATTGAAATTATTGGACTTTTATTATATTATAAATTTTTTATTATAAACATATTGAGTTTCACAAATTACGTATCTAATGGAATCATGTATGTATGTTGTGTTTTCTTGATTTTCTAATAATATATTTAATTAAATATTGGATGGTTTTAATTATTTTCTAGAGAAACGTTAAAAAAAATTGTATTGGTTGTCGTTGTCGTTGTCGCAAACCATATTTTTGCAAATAAATTTAGAAAATCGTAAAATTGCAAAATAAATAAATAAATAAAATATTATTCATGATAATTTTTCAATACTAAATTAGGAATTAATTTAAATAAATTCTCTCATATATTACTACATAACTCTCAAATTTAAGGACATTTGATATCCTCTAATTTTTGCAATTTTCACTTAACTGCATCTCGTGCGACCCTAAACTCATAATATTTGTCTCTCTGTTTCCGGTCTAGGCTGTAAAATTCATGCTTTTCCCGATATAAAAGTTAACACTACAGCAGAAGTTGTTAGCATAAATAATAACTACAATATCTAATACTATATGAGAGAAGGGACCTAAGAATTTTAATTATCTAAAATTTAAATAAAAAAGTTATTTACCCCCAGATGGGATAGCTAATCTTACCATTGAAACTAGCTTCAGTGACTTCTAAGATTCTGTTGCTGTCAGCCTGTCACTATCTCTATTTATGAAAGATTTGTTAGGTAGCCTACAATTTATGCCTTCCAAATGTATAGTATATTTCCAAATTCACACCACACCTACCACCACCTACCACCTACATCTAACTCCTATAAATACCCATCTACTTCTTCATTATCAAATACACCATAATTCTCTCTTTTCTTTCTCTCTATAGCTGCTAGATAGTCCGTCTAGTAGGGGAGCCGGTTTAGCCCGCTTTCAGGAAGTGTCAGGATAGAAGGTCCTCGTGCCTAAACTATTCCTTAGGGTACTTGGGTCTGACTACAGCCATCGGAGGTGGTCCCGCTGCAGGGGTCTTTCTATTAGGTTGTGTGACACTGTCCGGGTTGGGAGAGGGAGAGAAGGAAAGGTTGTCGGGAAACAGTGATAGGGGGAGGTTTTGAGATAAACACTTCAGTGAGTTGGGGATATACATAATAGGTATTGTAGGGCTGAAATTTTGTATAAAATTCAGGGGCCGAATACCCGGATATTGTAATCTCTTTTATCTATTGTGAAGTTGTTGCGCTTGTGGATGTAGGCTGGGCCAAACCACGTTAAATCTCTTATCTCTTTTACTATATTATTGGTTTGTTGCCTCGTTACTATCACGTATATTTGTGGGATCTAAGCGCACATAGTTACCAAATTGCTTCCGCATTCGCCGGGAATCGGGTAGATTCCTAACAGTTGGCATCAGAGCTAGTTGTGTCTAAATTATTGGTGCCAAAGGAAAGTCGTTAAGAAAAGTGCTTGTCTAATTTGGCGCCGTTTTGACGGATGTGCTCCCATTGTTTCTTACACTTACCTGGCCAATTGATTTAGTTGTTTGGATTGGTTTGTGTGTGCAAACGGAGATCATGGCAATTATTAAAGGATTCAAGGTGACTCCATATGATGGTAAAGGAATTTTTACTCTTTGGCAGAGAAGGGTAAAGGATATCCTAACCCAACAGAAGCTAGCAAGGGCTTTGAAGGGGAAGGAAGGAAAACCAACAAAGATGAGCGATGAAGATTGGGAGGATACTGAGTCGTAATGCATGAGTACCATCAGACTATGAATTGCTGATAACATTATCAATAATGTTGTTGACGAAAGCACGTCGAAGGAATTATGGTCAAAGTTGGAGACATTGTATCTCGGGAAGAACTTGACTACAAAGTTAAATCTGAAGCGCGAGTTATACAAGCTGAAGATGGCAGCTCAAGGCAATGTTATTGAGCACATGATTGTGTTTAATGGTATTGTTGATCAACTTGAAAAGGTTGATGTAAAATTTGAGGAAGAAGATAAGGCCCTTATTCTTCTTACTTCGCTTCCGGAGTCATTCGATCATTTGGTCACAACCATTTTGTACGGAAAGGACACGTTAAAAATGGAGGAGGTTAAGTCAGCACTTTTGTCAAATGCTGGAATGAAGAACCAGGATGGTGACAAGGACGGAATGACAATTTTTGCTTTGCGTAGTCAAAATAATAGAGGAAGGGGTGCTGTGAGAGGATCTACCAATAGCAGGGGTAAATCCAGATACAGTGAAAAGGGCATGCAGTGCTTTGGTTGCAAGGAGTGGGGTCATATTAGGCCAAATTGTCCATTTAATAAGAAGGATCCAGATGCATCATTGGCTGTGGTTACTCTCGATTGTGAAGATGTTTGCACCGTCTTCAATCGAGGCACTAGTTCTCCAAAAGAATGGATATTAGACTCAGGGTCATCTTACCATGTATGTTCCGAGAGGGGGCATTTTGACAAATTCCAAGATACAAAGAATGAAACAGTTTCTTTGGCTGATGGATCTACTTGTAAGATCAAGGGGATTGGAATTGTGAGAATCAAAATGTTCGATGGAATAGTTCGCAGCTTGAACGGGGTAAGATATGTGCCTAAGCTGAGGAAGAATCTAATATCTATCGGCCGGTTAGCTTCAGAAGGCTAAAGATGCTCTGTAGTAGCAGGGAGCTATGAATATCAAAAGAGGCCGTGTGGTTCGGATGAAGGGAGAGCTATGTGGGGGAATATATCATCTGATTAGTACGTGGCCAGAATGTACTGGAACTTCAAAAATCCGGTTATCTCGTGCACGAGGGAAGAGTGACTTGAAAGATACTGGTGCGGTTGTATTGCCTTCCAGTCTAGACGATGGTGCAAAGATTGCTGGGATGGATGCTTGTTCGAAGGCTTCCACGACATCAACGAGTAGTTGGTGTGTTGCAGCTGCATATGGGCATCGATCAACACGAATCAAGTGAGCAGTGAACCATGCAACAGATTGATTTGTTTGATATGCAGTTAGGGAGTAAATGAAAGATCGATGGTCACACTTGCGTGTGTGATGGTCACACTTGCGTGTGTGATGGACTACATATGGGATTGGCCAACCGGAATCAAGTGAGTATGTGTGTATACAATAAATTGCTTCACATGTATGTAGTTGGAAAAATAGAGGTCAATGGTACACTTGTGCATATAGCAAGTGGGCATTCGAGAATGAATGTGAAAACTAGGGTATAGTTTGGAGTCTTGGACTCGGGGGGAGTTTTATCGTAGGGAATGATACGGATCAAGGAAAAGTTGGAGTTGTGCCAACAGGGCGCAGGTATGGAGTGCAAGTGAAGAGCTGTGAGTTTGGAAATAGGGGGAGATTGTTAGGTAGCCTACAATTTATGCCTACCAAATGTATAGTATATTTCCAAATTCACACTACACCTACCACCACCTACCACCTACATATAACTCCTATAAATACCCCTCTCCTCCTTCATTATCAAATACACCATAATTCTCTCTTCTCTCTCTATAGCTGCTAGATAGTCCGTCTAGTGTGGGAGCCGGTTTAGCCCGCTTTCAGGAAGTATCGGGATAGAAGGTCCTCGTGCCTAAGGTACTTAGGTCTGACTGCAGCCATCGGAGGTGGTCCCGCTGCAGGGGTCTTTCTATCAGGTTGTGTGACACTGTCCGGGTTAGGAGAGGGAGAGAAGGAAAGGTTGTCGGGAAACAGTGATAGGGGGAGGTTTTGAGATAAACACTTCAGTGAGTTGGGGATATACATAATAGGTATTGTAGGGCTGAATTTGTGTATAAAATTCAGGGGCCGAATACCCGAATATTGTAATCTCTTTTATCTAGTGTGAAGTTGTTGCTCTTGTGGATGTAGGCTGGGCCGAACCACGTTAAATCTCTTGTCTCTTTTACTATATTGTTGGTTTGTTGCTTCATTACTATCACGTATATTTGTGGGATCCAAGCGCACATATTTTGAAGTTTGATAAATCAGATACTGCAAGATATATATAGTCTGCACACACTCACTCACAAAGAACAGCAATGCAATGAGACCAAAGTGTTTTCTTTTCTCATTAAACGTACTGAAAGGAAATACAATGATACTTATAGAAATGAAATAACAATCAATCTCCTATAAACTAGGAAACAGAAAACAAGAAAATCTCAAGTCTTCTGATCTTATTCAACCACTCCCTTATTCGTTCCTACAATCTCTCGATCATGCTAACAACCAAATCAAATACTGTAATCACAATATTAATGCAATAAATTTAAGATTAACCCAACATTCTCCCCCTTAATCTTAAATTCATGCAGTCACCTCCTTAACTCCCAGAAGTTACCTCATCCGTTCAAACTTGACTGTAGTTAAAGCTTTGGTCAAGATGTCTGCTCTCTGCAATTCGCTTGATACATGCTTCACTATAATGTCACCACGCTCAATGCATTCTCTGATGAAGTGATAACGGACATCAATGTGTTTACTACGACCATGAAACACTGGATTTTTTGCAAGATCAATAGCTGATTTATTGTCAATATACAGCACAACCGGACCAATGTTCTCCCTAGTCACTTGCTGCATCACATTACGCAACCAAATGCTTTGACATGCAGCTGCAGTGGCCGCCATAAACTCAGCTTCACAAGAGGATAACGCCACACATCTTTGCTTCTGGGACACCCATGTTACCAGGCTTTCATTCAAGTAAAAGACCATACCACCAGTGCTTCTTCTATCTTCAATCTGACCAGCTAAATCACTGTCTGAAAAACCTGTTAAAACATTATTTCCACTCATTCTTGAATACACCAGTCCAAGCCCAAGAGTCCCCTTCACATACCTTGTTAGGTCCAAATGTGTTGTAGAGGGGGGGGGGTGAATACAACTTTTCGAATATGAGAAGCAATAAATATGATGCAATAAATGAACACACAGATTCAAGGAATATATGTCTTATATATAACTTGAAAGGGTTGCTACAACATTCATTACAAAGTATAACAGAAGTTCAGAGAGAAGTGAATGATACTAAGCTCTGTAAATGCACTCTCTCTCTTTCTCTTGTGTTTTTCTCAAGAATTGCTCACTAACTAAAACATTACACAAGTACTTCTATTTATACTACATGTAATCTATGTCCTGTAGTCTTCAAAGACTAAGATGTACGTGGCCCAATGATGTCCACATAAATCTTGCCTTATCTTGAAAGCTTGGAAATCTGCCAATCAGAAGATGCCATGTGTCATGTTGAAGCTGCACTCTAAGTAGAACTTCTACTTGAGAATTTCTACTTAGCCATCTCGAAGTTCTAAGTAGAACTTCTACTTAGAAACTTCTACTTGGCCATCTAGAATATTTAGTACTTAGAAAATATTCTGGTCTTCAACTCGAAACTTCAATGCACATCTTGAACTTGTGATATCTTCATGTCTTCTTTATTCTTCACCAAGCTCTTGAATATGGATCTTTATTACTGACATAAACTTGCTATCAATGTCCTGACACTTGATGCAACGGTCTGGTTCATAAGTGACTAGTCTTGATAGGGTTTTTGCTTCTTGAATAAATTACCATATCCAATTAGAAATGTGGCTTTCCAATATTTGCTTTCCTTCTTGTTCACTTGAAATCAATTGGTCTTATTGATACTGATAGTTATGATCTTGATTCTTGGCTTTCCAAATCACTGAGGCATGAACAACTTTGACTTGAACTTCTCTCAATGATTTCTTCTTCGATTGATCATAGTTAACATGTTGAATTGTATCAATTACCTTGTCTTCATTTAGTGTTGATTTCTTGTGACTTCTTGTTCTTGATTGTCTTCTGGTTAAGTATCTTTTCCTTTAGTTTGAGTTACATTAGTTATAGTGTTACAAGTTTACACACTCTGCCTTTCAATCTCCCCCAATTTGATTGTCTAACAATGACATTCAAATTAATGAAGGATAACTCAACTAAACAATGAGACGAGAAAAGATAATTAACATTACAGTCTTGAATAATTTACAATTGAAATTTACATGAAAACGATACAAAGAACTTAAACTAGAAACAGAATTCGAACTTCGAATTAAAGATCATTTGAGTGATTCCTATCACCTGGATTATTTCATACCTTTTAGTCAAACTTGTATCACCTTATTGGATTCACTCTAAGGTGAATTTTCCTCAAGTGAGTTAAAGCAACCGAAAGACATGAAGTTTTTTCAACTTCAAGTTCACACCACTCTGACCTTTAACCCTAATTCCGTTTCCTCTTTCTAGCTTCAGCAGCTTGGTCTCTCTCTTCTTTCTGCTTTTTGCGCTTCTCCTTCTGCTGCTTTTCTTTCTTGTATACTGGATCTTTAAGCTGCTTCCACCTAGCATTCAACAGACTTACAGCTTCCATTTCTAGAGGGTTCTTGGGCTCTGGATAAGGATGTTTGAAAAGCCTTCTGAGTTTGTCCACCTCCTGAGTAGTTCTGATCTTTGGAATATCCTCGAAGTTCTTCATGATGAGCTGAGGTTTCCAGTGAGATTTATCAGATTTGAACTGACAATAGATCATCTTGGGGTAGCCCTTGACACGGTCAGTATTGTGGACACTGGCCGCATCTCGCTCCATTCGCTTCTTTTCCACTACTACTTCAGACAGGTAACTCATGAGTCTCTGCTTTTCTTCAAAAAACTTATCTTCCACTTCGCCCCATTTGAATACATATAATACTCTCTCCAGAAATGCAGCATTTTGAGTCCGTAGCAGCCATTGTCTACTCATATGCAAGATTGTTTGATTCTGGTCTGCATCTATGAATACTAAGGCATTGGCTGTATCTTCAACATAAGCATGTATCCAGTATACACTTTCACTTCCTGGAACACCAATAGCCTCCCTTATTTCTCCTTGTTCAAGTGCTCCAGAAGGAAGAGTCAGAGCTTCATCTACATTCTTCATGGCTTGAATAATATTCCATTTCTTCTCTATCAGCTCCGGCTCAATCTTCACGTCATCAAGAGGGTTTGGAGCAATGACATCACACTTCCACACCTCATTGCTCTTCTTGAATATAACTCTTTCAATGATCTTCACGGATTTATCTTTAAGCTCAGAAGCGAATCCCTTACTCATCATTTGTCTACAGACAGCTTTGAGAGATTCTACTGAAAGCTCCATTAGATCATTTTCCTCCATGCTAACCCTCTTCATCTTTCCATCAACTACCATCCGGACAAAATTTGGATAAGCTGAGAATTCTGGACCCTTGTCCTCTGCTAGCTGCATTAACTGATCTCTGTACAGAATGCTTAGCTCCTCAGATTGAGAGTATTGAATTTTAGTCGCTAGCAAGAACAACTCTGACGCAGATCTTCTCATAATGAATTGGTCATCCACATATAAGAAAGATGTTGGGACTCCTTCTACCAAAGACAAGATAACCTGCCACTCCTTAAGATTTGCATTGTATCCAACCCTGACTTTAGAAATTAGTCTCTTCAAAGCATTTATATAGTCCCCAGTCATTGGATTCTGCAAATTCAAGTTGTAGAACAGATCATCTGCATCCTTGTTATGAACTCCTTTCGCACAGGGTCCCATCATTATCTTCCTTGCTTCATCCCATTTCTGCCCTATCCTTCGTTTGTCCAGATCAACTTGAGGATTAGCTAGCCTCGCAAGCTCATACTCATACTGCTTCCCTTGTAGCTCCCCTTTCTTTTCTAGGAATGCAGCATGTTCTTGCATCATCTTCATTTTATGGAACCGAGCTTGTTCCAAGGCTAACTGTTGAGCTTTAAGGGTTTCCTCATCAACAGGAAATTCTTCAGGCATTCCGGAAGACATCCCAGCACCTCCACCGTGTTCCTTCAAAGATCTTTTTATAGCGTGTGCCAACGGTACATCTTCCATGTCAGAATCTGAGTCAAGTACCTCCTGTACTGTTTCCTGATGACTCAGATCAACAAATGGTTCATCAACCATTACTGCCTTACCGTTTCTCATCCTCAGAGCCTCTTCATCAACAGACGGCTCAACTTCTGGTTCCTTGACAAGATCAGCGGGTTATTCAATTTCTTCGAGGTGAACTGCCTGCTGTCTCGTCTCCTTTCCACTCTCCCCCTTAGGTGAGTTATCCTGAGCTCCACAATGGTCTTCAGATCCACCTGCTGCATAGGAACCTCCAAAACCAGAACCAGAGGCTCCCGCTCCACTAGCACCACCTGCACCAGCATCGGGGGGAGGTTGTTGTGACTCGAAGCACTCCGGGGGCACAAAACTCCTGACTGCGAACATCATTCTACTGATTTCCACAGCCATTGTATGCATTGTAGACTCCAATGCCCCCATCCTCTCATTGAGAGTGCTTCCCAAGACACCACCAGCATGGCCCAAGTCATTGACCTTATTTGTCAAATCATCAAAAGCTGTAGCTTGACTTGCCATTCTTGCTGCGTAGTCGTCTAGAGCCCTTTGGTTGTTTCCAATATTCATCCCGAACTGCCCCATCGTCTGTCCGAACTGCTTCATCTGATGTTCCATAGAAGTCATACGCGTATCAAGATTTTCAATGTTAAGGGACGGTGTTTGGTTTAGGTGACCTCGCTCTAATACTCGTTCTGTTGGTATTTGACGCTCGGTTTCGGGCCTTGAAAATGAAGGTCCCTCTCTCCCTAACCTCTCACACACACTCCCTGTCTCACGCTCGTGTATGTCTTCAATGATTGATCCAAATAATGAAGCAGTACCTGCAGAAAATTGATAAGAAATGTTGTTGACAGTTATGGGATCAAATTCTGTTTGTTCCTGAGTTGGAATCTCAGGCTGAGAGGCTGCAAAGTGTCCTTGTACGACATCAGAACCGATCCTCTTTGCAGCATCAGTACGTACCGGTGAAGGTACGGCTGAAGTTCTTAAGACTTCATGTCCTCTTGAAGCAACAGTATCTTCAAGAGGTACATCATCCTCACCAAAATCAAAATCCCTATGTGCAGATTGTTCAAGGGGTGAACCACTCGCGTGAGGTGGAGTGGTTGCGTGTGACACTCTAGGGTTTGACTGTGGTTGTGAAGTAGCAGCGTGGAAAAGTTTGGCTTTCTTTCGAATAAGTTGCTGCTCTTCGGGTTCATTCTCCTCATCATCTTCTACATATACACGTGCTGGCTTTCTGACTTCCGTTAACAAGGGTGATAGAGAATAGGAATGTGTTTCAGACTCAGAGTCAGAAATATGGCTATCACCCTGGGATAGATCCTGCGGGTTAGCAGTCTCTTGGGTCGCGGAATCAGATACATAGGAGGAGGAATGAATAGTATGCAGGGAGAGATTACCTGATTGATTACCTTGTGCATCATCGCTTTCCTCATCAGGAATCTCATCAAATGCCTCAGCATGAACAGATGGATTTTGAGCATGTGATGAAACTTGTGATGATGCCTCCAAATTGGTAACTCCTGCATCATATCTAAGCCACATTTGAATATTTTCAAGAGTAGACATTGGTTTACCTTGATGTTTATCATGATTAGCAATGGTTGAAAGTGACTTAGTGCCCATCCCTAGCGATTCAGATGTGGGGCTTCTGGCAAATCCCTGTCTAACAGCAAGAGCATCCTTCGGTATCAAGTCATTGATCAGCATTTGAAGAAACCGAGGAAACCAGCAGACAACATCAGTTGTAGAGAGGTCTCTGCTTGCAAGGGATCCCATTGAGGCCACTATCTCAGAGAGAACTATGCGTCCATAGTTTATATCCAGTTCTCTTGCTAGGGCAACTGCAAAGGTTTGCATTGGAATTGGAATTTGATGAAAGTCTTTTTCGCGTGCCCGAAAACATCTTGTGATGGCCTCGAAAAAGTAATTCCATTGCACATGGAAGAATTGCTTTTGGATATTTCCTGTGATTGGGCCTTTTGGAGGATAACATCCAATTTCTTCAAAGAATCTGAGGCGTTCTGTAGCTGTAGGTTCTGGATCATAGGCAGCTTTAATTGGGAATCCCAGAACTCTGTTGGCAATCTCTTCAGTCACCTCATATTCCTGACCCGCTAAGGTAAACCTGAAACCGTAGGGGGTTGATTTACTCCCAAAAGTAACCGCACTAGTCCATAATTGCTGTAAAGCATCATGTACTAGTGTAGGTTTAGCAGTAAAAGCATGGCTAGCTTTAGAATACAAATTGAGAAATCGTATCCAAAACTTAAACCGCGGGAGTTGATCACCAATTTCCGTAGAAATATTATAAAAATTGTTTTTAGCAAGTGAAAATTGGTGAGCCATTTTGATTAAATGTTTTTCTTTAAAAAGATGTGATTTTTGTTTAATTTTGAAAAACAAATAATTTACGAATTAAATGATGTATCCCTTTTAATTTATCAAAAAGAACAAAAGTTCCTTAGAGAAAATTAAACTACGGGATGAACAATCAAAAATCAATGACCAAATCTGAATATTTAAAGAGATGAATATTCGTGTGTACCAGTGAAATCGTGTGTGTTTATGAATGGTGAATATGGAATTGCGTTTTATGAACAGTACACAAACAGTTATATGTTCGTGTGTATGTATATGTGCGTGTATATGGATGAACACAAAACACACCAACACAAAGATTTAGGATAACACAGTGAATCTCAGTCAAAAATTTGGCAGTAATTCGTAATTAGTATGAGTTTAATCACAAAACACAGATTAATGGTATGAAGTTATGAAATCGCCTTGTTTTGTGAAGAGGCTGCTGTGAAAATTAGAATTAGGTAAAGTGAATTAGGCATCGAGTTAGAGATGTATATATAGATGATTGTAAAATGACAAAAATGTCCCTGTTAAAAATGTGAAAAGTACTAAGTCCATACAGGGGACATCTAAGTCGAACTCTATCTCGAACATCTCTATCTCGAACATCAAGTCGAACTTCGAGATAAAGTTCGAGATAGAGGTTAACTCGAACAGTTATGCACAAAGAAGCACTTTAACCAATTTTACAGCAGAAACTATAGGGAAATCCTATCTTGAACATTATTGAATTGTAGTAAACTTGAAAAAAAGAAAATTCAAGATACTTTTCGAGTTAGAAGTCTATCTCGAACATCAAGTCGAAATTCGAGTTGAGTTTCGAGATAGACTAAGAGCTCTATCTCGAACATCAAGTCGAAATTCGAGTTGAGTTTCGAGATAAACTAACTCGAAGTTAATCTCAAATTCTTTCCAAAATACCCCCTTGAATAAAAAAGAATAGGGTAATTCAAGATATGTTTCGAGTTAAGAGTGTAACTCGAAAAATGCCCTTTAGCTTAACTGAGAATTCTATCTCGAACACCAAGTCGAAATTCGAGTTGAGTTTCGAGATAGACTAAGAATTCTATCTCGAACATCAAGTCGAACTTCGAGATAAAGTTCGAGATAGACTTAACTCGAAGTTAATTCTCAGTTCTTTTCAAAATATTCCCTTAATGGAAACCTCATCTCAACCTTTGAGATAAAATTCGAGAAAGACTTTATCTCGAATATTTTGAAGATAGAACTAGGCACACTGGTAACTCGAACTCGAACTCGAAGTCGAATTTCGAGATGAATTTCGAGATAGCCAACTCGAAATTCTTCCCAGACTTTGAATTTTTCAAAAACTTCACTCTGACAGCTTAAGTCGAAATTCAAGTCGAATTTCTAGATGAGTTTCGAGATAGAACCTAACTCGAAATATTGAAGTTTTTCAATTCTAAGGCCGCTAATTACATGAAAATCAAAGGTAAATTCATCTAAAAATCATGCAATATTTAGAATATTATGAATTTAACTCCCCCTATGATCATGCAATCTAACAAGCATAAATTCACAGATTTGTGCTATAAAAGACACTTAAAACACAATGAATTCATGCAAAAACACACTATATGCAACCTATAACAATCATTAATTAGGCATATTAAAGTCTAAGCACATAATGATTGATTAGCTTGCACATACAAACATAAACATGGATTTTACAGATAGAAGGCTTTACTAACTTGTGTTAGCATTCCCAATTCACCAACCAACCTATTGAATGTTACTTCATCAAGAGGTTTGGTGAATATATCTGCAATTTGTTGCATTGTGGGCACAAAATGTAGCTCCACAGTCCCCTCCTCGACATGTTCTCTTATGAAATGATACCTGATGTCAATATGCTTGGTTCTTGAGTGATCTACAGGATTGTTGGTTATGGCAATGGCACTTGTGTTGTCACACATGATTGGAATTTTCTTGTGCTCCATGCCATAATCCTTCAATTGGTTCCTCATCCACAGTATTTGAGCTACACAGCTTCCAGCAGCAATGTACTCAGCTTCAGCAGTAGAAGTAGATACTGTATGTTGCTTTTTACTTTGCCAGGACACCAATCTTCTGCCAAGAAATTGGCAAGCACCAGATGTGCTTTTCCTATCAATCCTGCAACCTGCATAGTCTGAATCCGAATAGCCAATAAGATTAAAACCTGTATCTCTTGGGTACCAAATCCCTAGATTTGGTGTGCCCTTGAGATACCTAAAAATTCTTTTGACGGCTATGAGATGTGATTCTCTAGGATCCGCTTGGAACCTTGCACATAAACAAGTTGCGAACATTATATCTGGTCTACTTGCAGTTAAATAGAGGAGTGAGCCAATCATACCTCGATAGCTTGTGATGTCAACTGATTTACCTGATTTGTCTTCATCAAGCTTCGTGGCTGTTGCCATGGGAGTTTTAGCTGCTGATGCATCTTCTAGATTATACTTCTTGAGTAAATCTCTGACGTACTTAGATTGACAGATAAAGATACCATCTTTTCTCTGACTGATCTGTAATCCAAGGAAGAAGGACAGCTCTCCCATCATGCTCATCTCATATTTTTCCTGCATTAGCTTGGCAAATTTCTCGCACAAGCGCTCATTTGATGACCCAAAAATAATATCGTCCACATATACTTGAACAAGTATTAAGTCATTTCTCACAACTTTATAGAACAATGTTTTATCAATTACTCCCCTAACAAAACCATTTTCAATTAAGAATAAGGATAGGGTTTCATACCATCGCCTTGGGGATTGCCTGAGGCCATAGACAGATTTGAAGAGTAGATACACAAAATCTGCATGTTCTGGATCAACAAAGCCAGGCGGCTGTTCCAGATACACTTCTTCTTCTAACTCTCCGTTCAGGAAGGCACTTTTCACGTCCATCTGGAAAACTTGGAAGTTCTTATGTGCTGCAAATGCCAAGAACATCCTGACTGCCTCAAGTCTTACAACTGGTGCATAGGTTTCATCATAATCAATTCCTTCTCGCTGAGAATAACCTTTTGCAACCAAACGAGCCTTGTTTCGTGTTACAAGTCCGTTTTCATCCAGTTTATTTCTGAATACCCACCTAGCTCCAATTACGGATTTGTTCTTTGGTCGGGGTACCAGTTTCCAAACTTTCTGCCTTTCAAACTGATTGAGTTCCTCTTGCATCGCAATCACCCAATCAGCATCGCCAAGAGCTTCTTCTATTTCTTTAGGTTCAAGCTTGGATAAGAACCCAGAATATAAGGAGATATTAGCCATGTCAGCTCTTGCAGTTCTTCTAGTAGTCACACCAGCATCTGGATCACCAATAATTAATTCAAACGGATGGTCTCTATTCCATACCCGTTCACCTTGAAATTGTCTTGATGATTCAGCTTGACTTTCTGAGTTGGGGTGCTGACTACTTTGATTATTTTCACTAACTCCCCCTGAGTTAGTGCCAGCTCCTACAGAACTAGAGTCAACTCGACTCGAGCCTTGAACAGTAGTCCTTGAGCTGCTATTTACTCCCCCTGAGTTGTTGCCGGTTGGTACTGAAGAAGTCTCTCCTGATCTTGTAGAATTAGCTTGTTCACTAGACTCAGGTTCTTCACGTACACTTGGAACATTTAATGGAACAACCAACTCAGGTTCATCTTCAAGATCTTCTAAGTCCAGATTCTGAAATTTTAGGGACTCGGGTTCACTAGAATCTCTTGAAATTGATGAGAGTTTGGTATCGTCGAATCTGACGTTGTAACTTTCAGTCACTTTTCGATCATTCACCAAGAACACTCTATAAGCTGCCACCACGTCTGTAGAGTAACCAACAAAGATTCCTTCACGAGCTTTTGCTGCAAACTTGCCTAGATTTTCATCATCTATAAGCAGATAGCATTTTGCTCCGAAGACATGAAAGTATTTGATTGTTGGTCTTCTGTTGTTCATTAGCTCACATGGTGTCTTTTCTTTATCTTTTATGATCAAGGTTCTATTTTGAGTGTAACAAGCGGTACTCACTGCTTCGGCCCAGAAATACAAAGGAAGTTTTGAATCATACAACAAAGTTCTTGCTGCTTCAACCAAAGTTCTATTCTTCCTTTCAACTACTCCATTTTGCTGTGGAGTTCTCGGGGCTGAATACTGACGACGTATTCCTTTAGATACACAGAAGTCATTTAGCACTGCGTTTTTGAATTCAGTGCCATTGTCTGATCTAATCGTCTTCACAGTAAGTGTTGAAACATTCTCAATTTGAGTGATGTGATCAATGATTAAGAAAGGTACTTCGTCTTTCGTCATTGCGAACAATACCCATGTATACTTTGAGAAGTCATCCACGATTACCAAAGCATATCTTTTCCTAGACAAAGATAGGACATTCACTGGGCCAAACAAATCCATATGAAGAAGTTGTAAGGGCTCAGTAATGCTAGAAATTTCTTTGCTTTTATGCGATGCTCGCTTCGACTTTCCCATTTCACAAGCTTCACAGAGTCCTTTCGGAGCGAACTCCATTTGAGGTAGATCTCTCACCAGTTCTCGCCTCGCGAGAGCATTCATCGTTTTGAAGTTTAAGTGAGATAGCTTTTTGTGCCATAACCAGCTTTCATCATCCGAGGCTTTGCTGTAGAAACAGGTGACCTCATCCTGATTTGCTGAATCCATATCTGCAACAAAAAGATCTGCCTTTCGAACTCCTCTCAAAGCTAGTGAGCCTTCCTTGATGTGAGTGATTGATACACCTTTCTTGTTGAAGACAATTTCGTAACCTTTGTCACAGAATTGACTTATACTCAATAGATTGTGCTTTAGTCCCTCAACATAGGAAATATCTTCAATGATGACATTGCCAGTTTTCAGTTTGCCATATCCCTTTGTCACACCTATGCTGTCATCTCCAAAGGTAACATAAGGGCCAGCCTTCATAACCAACTCTGTAAGCAGGGACTTGTTTCCAGTCATATGCCTCGATGCTCCACTGTCTAGCACCCATATAACTTTATTTCTATTCTGCTTAATGCCCTCTGGTTCCTCTGATGTCTCAGCCATGAGGGCAAAGTTTGCTACATGAGTAACATCTTCCTCATCTGAATCATCTCAAGCTCTTCCTTCTGTCACCAATAAAGCTCGTTTTCCATGTCTTTCCTTCAACAGTGCTTCATAGTTGCTTTTGAGAGCTTCAAATGTCTCTTTTGGATAAGTCTGTTTAGGCTTTTTGCAGTCCGAGGCAAAGTGTCCAGCTTCACCACAATTATAGCATTTGAACTTCATTTTGAAATCCAAGGGAGATTTGTAGCTGGTATTCTTGCCTTTTCCTTTGTAGCCTGACGAACTACCACCACCCCTAGCAGCCCGATAATAAGATGAAGATTTTCTCTGTGGTCGGTTGCTCTTTCTAAATCTCATGTTGCTGAACTTCCTTGCCATGTATGCCACGACACTATCGTCCATGTTGTCCAGCTCTTCTTGGGTGTAGTAGTCATCATCACTGTCAGATGCGCACTCGTCATCATTATCAACTTGATGTTGTGCAAGTGATGATTTAGGCTTTGCTGCAACCATTGCCTTCTTAGACTCTTCCTCATCAGCAACTAATCCTGATGCACTTTCTTTTCCCTTTGAATCATTGTCCCATGCTTGATCTTGAAGAGTTTCCAGCTCATAGGTCTTTAATATTCCATAATATTCTTCCAGAGAAGTTGTATGCAAATCTCTGGTTTCTCTTATTGCGTAGACCCTATGTTCAATGCTTTTTGGCTGGTTCCTCAGATATCTCGTATTAGTCTCAACCATGGGGAGAGTTACACCTCTCAGATTCAAGTCCAATACCAACTGACTGAATCGTAGGTAGACATCTGTTATGCCTTCTCCTTTCCTTATTCTAAAGGTGTCATACTCCATCTTGAGTATGAGTGTTTTGTTGCTTCTGACCTCTGCAGATCCTTCCATGACAACTTCTATCTTGTCCCAAATCTTCTTCGCTGTAGTCAGACCTTTGACTATATTAAACATTTCATGATCAAGAGATTCCATCAAGGTTTGTCGAACGGCAGTATCACAAGCTATTTGTTCCTTATCAGCATCCGAAAACTCCGAGACCTTTTTAGGCTCAGATCGAGGTGGTATAACCACTCCTCCTTCCGTATGTGAAGGAATAACCACCATTGGGACAAATTTACCCTTGTCAAGGACTTCCAGATATTCAGGGTTAACAGTCTCTAGATATAGTCTCATTCTGAAAACCCATTCTTCATAGTGATCTTTGTTGAACATTGGGATCTTGAATGCATTTTTAGGAGCCATCTCAATTCCTGTCACTAAAAGTTTCTAAGTACCCAAGACTAGGCTATGTAGAATATTTATGTAGAACTTTTGCCTAAGTCGAAATTTCTCTAAGTAGAAATTTTGCTCAAGTCGAAATCACCAAGTAGAAATTGTCCAAGTCGAAATTCTATGTAGAAATTCTCAAGTAGAAATTCTATGTAGAAATTTTTTTGCCTTAGAATAATTTTTCTGCAGATTACTTTAATATTGAATAAACAATATTATCTCTTTAACACCTTTTGACTTTGAATGCTTTACTCACCTAACCCACCTAACCCACATGCTAGGTACTGAGTATGTCTGTATACTTTCGGCCGAATAAAGCAAATCAAAAAGTCCAAAACCACCTTTTTTATTCTTTTACTTTTGAAAAGGAGATCAAAAAGTTGTTGGGTTGTCTTCTTTGATAAGAACAGATGATGAACACTCAAGAACACCAAATATGAACGAACCCAGATAAATTCACAAAAATTAGTTAAAATACACCCAAGCTAAATAATCACACCTGGAGTATTTAAATAATTTTTCAGATGAGTTTTCACTACCAACGAATTAAAACACACTTTTCGAGAAAATGAAAAGTAGATCTGAAAAATGAAAACTCACGATTCTTCTACTCAACACAAGGATCTATGTTTTGTATGTTAAACATATAGCTTTGGTACCAATTGTTAGGTCCAAATGTGTTGTAGAGGGGGGGTGAATACAACTTTTCGAATATGAGAAGCAATAAATACGATGCAATAAATGAACACACAGATTCAAGGAATATATGTCTTATATATAACTTGAAAGGGTTGCTACAACATTCATTACAAAGTATAACAGAAGTTCAGAGAGAAGTGAATGATACTAAGCTCTGTGAATGCACTCTCTCTCTTTCTCTTGTGTTTTTCTCAAGAATTGCTCACTAACTAAAACATTACACAAGTACTTCTATTTATACTACATGTAATCTATGTCCTGTAGTCTTCAAAGACTAAGATGTACGTGGCCCAATGATGTCCACATAAATCTTGCCTTATCTTGAAAGCTTGGAAATCTGCCAATCAGAAGATGCCATGTGTCATGCTGAAGCTGCACTCTAAGTAGAACTTCTACTTGAGAATTTCTACTTAGCCATCTCGAAGTTCTAAGTAGAACTTCTACTTAGAAACTTCTACTTGGCCATCTAGAATATTTAGTACTTAGAAAATATTCTGGTCTTCAACTCGAAACTTCAATGCACATCTTGAACTTGTGATATCTTCATGTCTTCTTTATTCTTCACCAAGCTCTTGAATATGGATCTTTATTACTGACATAAACTTGCTATCAATGTCCTGACACTTGATGCAACGGTCTGGTTCATAAGTGACTAGTCTTGATAGGGTTTTTGCTTCTTGAATAAATTACCATATCCAATTAGAAATGTGGCTTTCCAATATTTGCTTTCCTTCTTGTTCACTTGAAATCAATTGGTCTTATTGATACTGATAGTTATGATCTTGATTCTTGGCTTTCCAAATCACTGAGGCATGAACAACTTTGACTTGAACTTCTCTCAATGATTTCTTCTTCGATTGATCATAGTTAACATGTTGAATTGTATCAATTACCTTGTCTTCATTTAGTGTTGATTTCTTGTGACTTCTTGTTCTTGATTGTCTTCTGGTTAAGTATCTTTTCCTTTAGTTTGAGTTACATTAGTTATAGTGTTACAAGTTTACACACTCTGCCTTTCATACCTCAAAATCCTCTTTACCGCGTTTAAGTGCAATGTAGTTGGATGTTCCATATATCTGCTTACCATACCAATTGAGAAAGCAATGTCTGGTCTTGTATGAACTAAGTACCGTAAACCTCCCACCAGACTTCGATACTTGGTGCTATCGACTTCCTTTCCACCCTCATCCTTTGTCAGCTGTTCACTAGGATCCATGGGATACTTCGTTGCATTGCAATCTTCCAGTCCAGCTTGCTTAAGTAACTTCCTTGCGTACCCACTCTGTTTCAATTCAATGAAGCCATCACCTTGCTTAACCTCTATTCGCAAGTAGTATCTCAGCTGTCCCAAATCACTCATTTCAAACACTTGATTCATCTGCTTTTTAAACTTGACAATACTCGACAACTTTGTTCCTGTCACTAGAATATCATCGACATATACTCCAATTATCAGCTTGTCATCTTGGTCGCACCTAGTATACAGGGCCTGTTCTGATGGACAGCGTTTGAAACCCAACCTTTCAAGACAACTATTCAATTTTGCATACCAAGCACATGGTGCTTGTTTCAACCCATACAATGCCTTGAATAATTTATAAACCATTTTCTCTTGTCCATGCTTGACAAAACCCTTCGGCTGAGAAACGTACACTTCTTCACTGATATCACCATTTAGAAACGCTGTTTTGACGTCCATATGATGTACCTACCAATTGTTCTTTGCTGCTAAAGCTAGCAATAGTCGAACAGTCTCCAATCGTGTAACTGGTGCAAACACTTCATCGTAGTCAATACCATGTTCTTGCACATAACCCTTTGCGACTAATCGTGCTTTATGTTTTATGACTTCTCCATCTGCATTCTTCTTTATCTTGTACACCCATTTTAAATCAATAACCTTCTTCCCCGCAGGCAACTCAGTCAATTTCCAAGTCCCATTCTTTTCGATGGAATCCAATTCACTTTCCATTGCTAGCCTCCAATTTTTATCTCCTGCAGCCTGTTCATACTTCTGAGGTTCATCCGTTCCTGCAAACAAAAGTTCTTGCTCCATTTCAACCACCTCAGTGTTATCGTATATGTCTTGGAGCGACCTGAATTTCAATGGTTCACCACTGTCATTATATCTGTGAGGACTTATGCCCGTTACTGATGATTGTGACGAGCTCAGACTCTCTGTTGCACTTGAACTTCTCATAGCCGATCTTAATGGTGTCTGATACCCTTCTTCCCAAGTGTCATCATTATGCAGATGCTCAGTTTCATTACTGCTTTCATCATTTTCTTCGAAGACATCTGGAACCAAGAAAGTACCTCCATTCTGGTCCTCATTTTCCTCAAGTTGAAAGAAATTCCAGCTCTTTGTTTCTTCGAATACGACATCCCTGCTCACATGTATGCATTTTTTCACAGGGTCATACACTTTATAAGCTTTAGTGCCTGGTTCCCGTCCAAGATTAATTACTTGCACACTTCTGTCATCCAGCTTCTTCATACGGGCATCAGGGACTCTCATGTGTGTCAGACAACCAAAAACGTGAATGTGACTCAGATTTGGCTTGTTCCCAGTCCATGCTTCATAAGGGGTTTGATCAGACAAAGCACGGGTTGGTAATCGATTCAATACATATATAGAGTGACGAACAGCCTCTCCCCATAGTGTTGCTGGCAAACCTTTTTCTTTCATAAAGCATCTAGCCATTTCAATAACTGTTCTATTTCTTCTCTCTACGACTCCGTTCTGTTGAGGAGTATAAGGAGCTGTGTAATGCCTTTCAATTCCATTATCTTCACAGTAATCTTTGAATTCTTTCGAGTTAAACTCTCCCCCACGATCAGTTCTAAACACTTTGATCTTCTTTTCTGCACCATCTTCCACCTGAGCTCGGAATTTTTTGAAAAAACTAAACGCTTCATCCTTGCTCTTGAGCATATAAACCCACATTACTCGAGTAAAATCATCCACTAACAGAAAAAAATATCTGTTCCCTCCAAGAGTAGTAGGATCGATAGGGCCACACAAATCACCATGCACCAACTGTAAAGCTTTAGTTGCACTATAAGTCGATTTCTGAGGGAACACTTTTCTTGGTTGTTTGGAAATCAGACAACCCTTACTTACTTCCTTTGACTGACTTATGTTAGGCAGACCATACACCATATTATTCTTGTTCATCAATGACAAAGACAGATAATTCACATGTCCTAGACGAATGTGCCAAAGATTCGACATCTCTTCAGCTTTTGACAAAAAACATTTTGATGCAACAGTCTCTGCTAACAACTTATATAGTCTATTTTCAGAACGCTTTACTTTCATAAGCAAACTACCATGTTTCTCATACACCTAAAGATTGTTACCCTTTAAAACAACTTCATTTCCCTCCTCAGAAAGTTGACCCAAACTTATAATATTGCTACACAAAGAAGGAATATAGAATACCTCATTCAGTGTGCGTTCCTCCCCGTTTTTGCACTTGAAAATGATTGTCCCCTTTCCTTGAATCTTCACGGTTGAACCATCACCAAATTTCACTGACCCCGTGATACCTTCATTTAGTTCCATGAATTTCCCCTTATCACCTGTCATATGATTGCTCGCCCGATCATCCAGGTACCACACATTTGAATTTGCTCTCTTATCTTTTCCATCAGTCAGCACTTTAGGTGTCATACCATTTTCGTTTAGCATCACTTCCCCACATTGTTTGTCGTGTTTTGCTAATAAAAGTGTTGGCTCGTCTTCTTCTACTCGTGTCATCAATGCTTCTTGTCTCATTTCTTTTCCACGTCTAGCTTTTTTGCACTCAGCAGCAAAGTGGCCATAGTTTTGACAGTTATAGCACCTTACTCTGCTTTTGTCTCTTTCATTTCGTCCTCCCATGTTCGAACTGCCTTCAGTGTTACCCCTGTTCCACCTCTTTTGCCATTCCTCTTTTGTAAGTAGTAACTTGTTATCATTGTTTTCTTTCTTACGCCACTCCTCTTCAGTCAACAACACCTGCCCACTCGTGATTTCTGTACTGCCCTTTATCCTCTCTTCGTGTGCCTTCAGTGAACTAATCACCTCCTCCACAGTCATTTTTTCTAGATCACCAAACTGTTCTATAGTTGATGCTATCTGCAAGAACTTGGATGGTACTGCACGTAATAATTTTTTTTACCACATAGGCTTCCTTTATTTCTTCTCCAAGTACTCGAATATTTGTCACCAAACCAACAAGCTGCAAACTGAAATCATCTAACAGATCTGAATCCTTCATAGTCAAGGCTTCAAACTTAGACTTTAAGGTTTGAATCTTCGCTGCTTTAGCCCGATCTGCGCCTTGACACATAGTCCGCAACGCCTCCCAGGCCTCCTTGCCTGTTTTTCTCAGAGAGAGACAACAGCATCTCCTCGGGGACACTCTGATAGATCATTGCCATAGCTACCTTGTCCGCTCTTTCTTCTACAGCCGCTGCTTTGGGATCTGTTTGTTCAACAGCCTCCCATACTCCGTGGGCTTGCATTAGAACCTTCATCTTCATCGACCAAACTGTGTAGTTTGTCCTAGAGAGCATTGGGTAGCTTAAGCCCATCGATCCACCTTTCCTTTCCCAGCATCCATTGCTTTTGACATGTACGATACTAACACTGAACCTTGAAGCTCTGATACCAAATGAAGTTTGATAAATCAGATACTGCAAGATATATATAGTCTGCACACTGAAAGGAAATAAAATGATACTTATAGAAATGAAATAACAATCAATCTCCTATAAACTAGGAAACAGATAACAAGAAAATCTCAAGTCTTCTGATCTTATTCAACCACTCCCTTATTCGTTCCTACAATCTCTCGATCATGCTAACAACCAAATCAAATACTGTAAGCACAATATTAATGCAATAAATTTAAGATTAACCCAACATATTTACCAAATTGCTTCCGCATTCACCGGGAATCGGGCAAATTCCTAATAAGATTGTTCTTCAATGGTAAGATTAGCTTCTCCAGATGACGACGCATGCTTCTTGGCCGTGGAGTACAACTAATGCTCAGTTGTGATGTAGGCGTGCCACTAGAATTTCCTGGGGGCCTTTTCGGCAGAGTTGTTTTCGTAGTTGGAACTGAAAATCTCGAATGATTCTGGTAAAACTCCAACATGAAAGTGGCCAGATATATCCTATCCTTAGCCCTCTTTATCTTAAACACTGTATGCATGCTTCATCTTCAAGTTTGATGATCTATAAGTTGAAGACGATTATGGTGCACCATCCACTTCAAGTGACGTTGAAAAAGGTTTGGGGCTTGAATCTTGATGATTATATTGGAATGCTCTGCTTGATGACTTGCTAGTTATTATTTTAGATTAGTTCGTGAGAGTTTTGTGTATATATTGTGTTTAAGACTTTTGAATTGCTCAAGATGTTATGAGTTGTTAGTTTCCTATAAACTTCCGAGTCTTGATGTTTTCATTTCGCGTTACATATTTTATTGCTATTTATTATATACAGTAATACAACAAATACCTTAAATCTAAAGCATTACGCAACGGACACCATATGAATGCTATGTTGTCATAGTGTTGTTTTGAAGGCCCTCAAGTGTCAAGCGTCACTCCTCGCTGTGACTAGCATGTAATTTAGAGAGTTGCATGCATGTTTTTCTACACAAGATCTTTTTGTGCCTGTTAAAACTTTTCTGTTTTCATATCTAATATGACAGATGGTCCACCATTGCACTAGTCACTGATTGTTTATCAGATGACTAGCTTGAATGATGTATGGATTCCTTTTTACATCAATTGTGATTCTCTCCTATATGACTTGAGCATAATTAAGATGATAATTTATGTATTCAGTAGTCATGCAGTGTATATGTATTTTCTAATGTTGATTAAATCCTGAAATTGCAGGCTTGCATCGCAGAACTGCTTTGATACGCTTTTCCAATCCCTCCCTGCAATGCTGTTGATTGTAGCCAATTTTGAAAAGTTGAAATCCCCTACCAAGCATGCCGGGGTAACTGGGGAAATCACGTATGGATCTGCTAGTGCTCACAGGCATCTGTTAAATCTGCACTCAGTCAGTTTTGGTCAGCGTGTTCCTCACTGTACACCAACTTGGGACTCATCTCCTGTCCGTCTTAATATGCTCCAACCTTGTGACAGAAATTGTCATGACGATGATGCACGGGGATCTCTCCAGTAGACCTCGTAGCAAAAATTGTAACTTGGCTGATCAAATTTGGAGACTGAGACCGAGATGGGGGGAGGGATGGTACAGGCCGGGATCAGGGAACATGTTAGTGACCGAGACAGGGAGGCTTAAATGTGCAGGACGGGGGTAGAGATAGAGACCGGAAACATGACCATGTTTATAGTAATGTGGCTTCTGTTGAGGCTTTATGTCTAAAGTTGCTGACATTGATAATTATGATGTTTGCAGTGCTTCATGCTTGAAATATAACCTCCTAAAGGATTACTTAATTTGGCGTGTGGGTGTGTTTACCTAATAGAATTATAGTGTCTCAAGTTAAACTAGAAATTTTAAAAACTAATTTGAGAATGATGGTGTCAACATATAATTATATCCCTTTTTTCAAAAAATAATTGCTGGAAGAATTAATTGACATGCTGCTTAAGAGTTAAGAGTATTAGAATTTCAGGAAAAGTAAAATCATGCTGGTTTGAGATATTTTAAATGTCTGTACCATTCGTATCCATAAAATAGATCGATATATAAATGTTCTAATTATCTGTCTCAAACACGGAGAGTGACTGACATCATTAATTTGTACAAAGATTATCGTTGCATATAGTCTAATGAAGTTTTTATGTGTTTACTGATATTTCATAGTATAGTTTCTTCTCTCGGGGAGGACTTATTATGACATCAATGAATAGCATTATTGATGTTCTAGCATTCCAGGTTATCACCAGGTGCTACACCAAATTTCATACAATATGTGTTGTAAAGGCTAACACGTGACTTAACAGCATCAGTATTTCCACCTCCGCACTCCATGCTGTTGATGGCACGGATGGTTGCCCCAAAACCTTGGTTGGTAACAGACTGAACGTTGACCTTCCAATACCACAAGGCAGTCTGGAAGGACAACACTGCATCCGAGGCCACCAAGTCTGGATTGTTAAATCCATTGTTATGCCCAAAATTCGGTTCAGGTATTCTAAAATGGATCCGGGTCAAATACGGGTTTAATTTGGGGATTTTCATGATAAATTAGGGTTTTGGCATAGATTGAAGAAACCAGGCCGCGCCCTCACTTTCCTTCTAGGGAGGGCGCGCCCTAATTGATACTTCCATATCAGAGATTTCTACTCAAGCTGGAATTCTACTCAAGTTTTTATAGTTTTTAATGAAGGATTCTACTTAAGCTTGGATTCCACTCAAGCTTGGATTCTACTCAGGCTTAAATTCCAATAGATATTGAAGAATTCCCTCCTGTCGTATCTCAGGAGGGGGATGTCCGTCGCAGAAGGCCTTCAGGGGTTTGCCTGGATATAAGGACCCTTCTTAGACACTAAGGGCGCGCCCTATGGTGGAAAGATGGGGACTTTCTGGTGTGTGCTTTGGGAGCTCACACTCATGAATGTCGTCAACTCAGGGAAGAGATTGAGGATTTGATTAAGGAAGGATACCTGACGGAATGGATTGTTAGGGAGGTGAAGAAGCATAGGGAGAATCCCGACAGGAGAGATGGAGGGCGCGCCCTCCACGGAGATGGTAAGCCGGAAGAGAAGAAATTCGTCAAAGAAGGGAGTATTCACACCATCTTTGGAGGACACCATTTAGGGGGAGATAGCAATCACGCTATGGAGAGATATTCCAGGGAAGCGAGGTATCGACCTCTCACAAATGTGAATAGTTTGGAATTGAGGCCACCTAAGTTGTTCAAGGGAGAATGTGCTGACATTACTTTCACTGAAGAAGAAGCTAGATGGGTACATCATCCTCATAATGACGCTCTGGTAGTAGCAATTCAGATTGGTTCGAAGAATGTCCATCGGGTTTTCGTGGACAATGGAAGCTCGGTGAACATACTCTACTACAGTACTTATAAGAAGCTGGGACTCTTAGACAAAGACATGATTCAAGACAACGGATGGATCTATGGTTTTTCAGGAGAATCGGTAAAAGTTATGGGAGCTATTAAATTACCGGTAACTCTTGGGGAAGGAAACCTTTCTGTGACGCAAATGATGGATTTCATGATTTTGAATGTGGATTCCTCACATAATGCTCTAGTAGGACGACCCCTGTTGAAGGAAATGAAAGTTGTGACCTCCATCTATCATCTCGCGATGAAATTTCCTACGCCAAATGGTGTGGGAACCGTACGGGGCTCCCAGCATGACTCCAGAGATTGCTACCATAAGGCGATTAAAGGGTTTAGAAGACAGCAGGATGGAGGGCGCGCCCTTCGTGAGAGTGGCTCCGGAGTCATGAGTGTTGTCCCAGAAGAGGTGAAAGCCCATTATCTTGTCCAGGAACCTGAAGAGGAAGAACTGCTATACAGGGCGCGCCCTGAGGATGATACCTCGGTTCTTGATGAGCTGCAAGAAGGAATTTTGGAGGAAATAGAGGAAGATGCAGAGGAAGTAATCTCGTTTGATCTCAAGGGTGAGCAGGTTGAAGGGAGACGAATGTTGCTTGAAGGTTTGGTGCATACCCTTGTCGAGGAAGACTTCCCTCTTAAAGAGGACGTGCCCTCCAAGGACGTAGCACCGGTTGAAGATCCTCGAAGTTTTGATTTCGACCTTGACCCAAGGACACCGCAACCAGTGGAAAAGACTGGTCCTGCAGAGGATACAATTTCTATTTTGGTGGATGAGAGGGATCCAACTAAGGTTCTGAAGATTGGGTCGCAGTTGAACTCCAAGTTAAGAGGCATGCTCACCAATTTCCTTTTAAACAATCTGGATGTTTTTGCTTGGAGTCATGCTGATATGGTTGGGATTGATCCGAAGGTTATGTGTCACCGTCTGAATATAGATCCCACCAAGAAGGGAATTCGCCAGAAACGCCGGCCAGTAAGTGGAGAGAGAGCCGTAGCCTTGAAAGAAGAGGTGGATAGACTTCTAGATGTTGGGCTGATCAAGGAGTCATATTATCCAGATTGGCTGGCTAATCCGGTTCTTGTGAAAAAACCAAATGGAAAATGGCGAACTTGTGTGGATTTCACTGATCTGAACAAGGCATGCCCGAAGGATAGCTTTCCACTCCCGAGGATTGATCAGTTGGTAGATGCTACGGCAGGACATGCTCTTTTAAGTTTCATGGATGCTTACTCTGGTTACAACCAGATTCCTATGTATGAGCCGAATCAGGAGCACACTTCCTTTATTACAGATCGAGGATTGTATTGTTACATTGGAATGCCTTTCGGGTTAATCAATGCTGGCGCAACCTATCAAAGATTGGTGAACATGATGTTTAAGGACTTGATAGGGAAAACCATGGAGGTATACGTGGATGATATGCTTGTTAAATCCTTAAAAGCAGAGGACCATGTAAAGCATTTGGAACAGATGTTCGAGATTTTGAGGAAGTTTAGGATGAAGTTGAATCCTCAAAAATGCGTCTTTGGGGTAGAATCCGGGAAGTTTCTAGGATTTATTGTTAATCATCGTGGAATCGAGGAAAATCCAGCAAAAATAAAAGCTCTTCTTGACATGAAATCTCCGACTAGTGTAAAGCAAGTTCAGAGTCTCACGGGAAGGATAGCAGCCCTTAATCGTTTTGTTTCAAAATCGTCGGATAAATGCAGAGAATTCTTCAAGGCGATAAAGGGGGCAGCCAAAGATTTTGTATGGACATCTGAGTGTGAGGAAGCTTTTCAGAGAATAAAGGAGCATTTGGGAAATCCCCCTCTCTTAGCTAAGCCCGTGGAAGGAGAGACGTTAATTTTATACTTGGCAGTTTCAGAACATTCTATTAGTGCGGTATTAGTAAGAGAAGAAGTTGATCATCAGTCTCCGGTTTACTATGTGAGTAAGCGTTTTCTTGATGCGGAAACCAGATATACTAGCATGGAAAAGTTGGTTTATGCCTTAGTTTTGGCGTCAAGGAAGCTTCGTCCTTATTTTCAGGCTCACAAGATTGAAGTTCGTACGGCATATCCATTGAGAGGAATTCTCCACAAGCCGGAAACCCCTGGACGAATGTTAAAATGGGCAGTTGAGCTGGGACAATTTGATTTGGAATATACTCCAAGGACAGCTATAAAGGGTCAAGCTTTAGCTGATTTCATTCTTGAATTCGAGTCGGAAAATGAAGAAAAATCAATTGTATTAATTGAGCCTGAAGTTCTGCTTAAGAGGGCAACCCCATTTGAAGAAGTTCCTCAACCTTGGTGGAAGTTACAAGTAGATGGAGCTGTCAATAATGGAGGGGCTGGAGCAGGAGTAATCTTGCTTACTCCCGAAGGGAATCAACTCATGGGTGCTATTCACTTCAAATTTCAGGCGACCAATAATGATGCAGAGTATGAAGCCTTGATTAATGGGCTAAAGATGGCTTTGGAGATGAAGGTAGTGAATCTCATTGTGTTAAGTGATTCATAGCTAGTGGTCGGACAAGTGAAAGGTGGATTTCAGTGTAGAGGTCCAAGGACAGAGCTTTACATGAGGTGCGCTCAACGATTGATCAAAAAGTTCCGAGAAGTACGGGTAGAGTGTATTCCACGAGATGAGAACTGTAGTGCAGATGTATTAGCCAAGTTGGGGTCACAGAAAGACGCTCTGCTATTGGGGACAGTACCTTTGCAAGTACAGGAAGTTCCTAGCATTCCAGAGGTTGAAGTCATGGAAGTGGAATCTATTCCCAGTGTTACTTGGATGACTCCCATTCAAAAATATATTCGAGATGGGATACTTCCTGGTGAGAAGTTGGAGGCCAGGCGGCTTCAGTATCAAGCAGCTAGATTCGTGGAGTATGATGGGATATTATATAAGAGGGGTTTCAATCAACCACTTCTCAAGTGCATAGATGGAGATGAATGCAATTACATTCTTAGGGAGATTCATGAAGGTATATGCGGCAATCACTCGGGGGGTGGTTCGTTGGCAATGAAGGTGTTAAGGCAAGTATATTATTGGCCTACCTTGAAGAAGGATGCTTACGAATTTGTTAGGGCATGTGACAAGTGTCAGAGGTTTGCCAATTACAAGCAATAATTGACAAGTTAAAGCAATCTTGTCTTTTTCTGTCAAGGTTAAAGACATTTTCTTGAACGAAATGATAAAAAAAAGGTTGTGCCCCATTTAAGGGCGCGCCCTTATTGGAAAGATTTAACAAGAAAAGTAAAAGCATGGAAAAGTGATAAACATAGTAAGGTTCAAAGGACATTAAAAGTTAGGAATTACAACTTGCAGGGTTTTACAAAGGACCCGCACCTTAGAAGTTAAAGTAAAAATTCGGGCAGAGTTTGAGTATAGAACCCTAGGACGCGTCCTTGGGAGGTGAAGGGGGCGCGTCCTGGGTATTGTTTGGACGAATAATTGTAAGGGGAGATACATCTTCGGGAGGAGAGCTTGGATTGGGGATAGCTGTAGAGCTTGGATTAGGAATATCCTGGGCTGCTGGAACGTTTTCAGTTGAAGGCGCGCCTTCAGGGTCTTCTTCCAAGCCAAGTTCGATCCTTTTTGTCTTGATGGCATTTGCATGCAGTGTCTTGAATTGCTTAATGTCCTCAGCACTCTCTGGGCCAAATTTTTCTTCCCAATTGTAATCAGGGTCGTTTGCAAGAAAACCAAGAAGATAGAAATCAAACCCAGCTTGGAAATTTTTATCTTCCATGGCTTGCTTCTCATCTTTCCAGCAGTCTGCTTTCTCGATCTCAAGGGTGTCCCGCTGCACTTTCAAATCTTCGTTCTCTTTCTCCAACCTGTCATTCTTGTCGGCCAAGAGTTGGCGATGATTGGCAGCATCTTGTAAGTCATTTTTGAGGTCTTGGATAGTAGAATCCTTGGAATCGCACTTACTCTTCCATTTGTTGTCAGCCTCCACAATCATCTTTGCATATTTTCTGTTCTCCCCTTCGAGTTTGTTGATGTGAAGCTTCTCTTTGTGAATCCTTTGGGCGCGCCCTAAGGATTGAATTAAAAGTTGAGCAGAGGCTTTGATCATGGAGTTTGTTTCATCATCAGCATTCATGTTTTGCCAATGATCAACCTCCTTTTCATCGACAAGAGATGCAGCAGCTGGCCCAATGAGGGTCTCAACGTACGAGGGCGCGCCCTCAGTTCTTGGCTTCTTGCCCTTGTCAATAGGGGGGTCTTGGGCTTCAGTACTCCTCTTCAAAGATCTGGAAGAAGTAGGAATTGTTGGGTTGGGTTCTTGCTGAATTTGACTAGGGCGCGCCCTAGTGTCAGAAGAACCCGCTTTGTCGGTTGTTTTTTCATTGTCATTTTTCTTCCTGGATCCAAAGCCACGAGGAATTTGAGGAGCCATATCTGCACAAGACAAGAGAAACAATTAGGCCGCGCCTCAGGAAAAGGTTATGGAGCACGTTAAAGAATAAATATTAGGGCGCGTCCTAATCTATAATTTTATACCTTCATTGGAGTCATAATTTTCATCACTATCACTAGAGGGTGAGGGAACGGCAACGCCATTTCTAAATTTCTTAAATTTACAAAAGGAACCAACTCTCTCAGAGAGAATCCCAACTCTTTTCAGATTTTCTTCTGTGATAAGAGTTTGAAGATTGAATTTTTCTTCGGCAATTTTGAGGACGGCCTGAGCCCTGAGAGAGGCCGCGCCTTGGAGAGTTTTTTGAACTCTTCTATCTGTGTTAATTCAAAATTAATAAAAATTTAAGAGTGGAAAGTTATTAAGGAGAGAAGAATTTAAGGCGCGCCCTGACTTACAAGGATCGGTGTTGAACTGCACACGAACTCGAGGGACATCCCAAACGATGAAGAATGGCTCCTTCCAATGTTTGGTGTGGCTGACCCTACCCTCAGAAAATCCTTTATTATTGTGAGGCTTATTTATTACTAAATAGTAATAGCCTATACTGGATTGACGAATGCTGTAGAAGAAACTGACTTCGTGCATGGAAGGAGCTCCAAATTCGAGATCGTGATAGAGAATGAATAAACCAAGTAGAAGTTTGTAGCTATTGGGACTTAGTTGGATGGGTGCAAGATTGTACCATTCGAGTACTTGCCTTAGATATGGGTGTAAGGGCGCGCCCACACCAAGAGCAACTAGCTTTGGAGTTAAGACCATCCTCGGAATTTTGAAATTTTTACCATAATTGAAGATGTTTGGGCGATGATGAGCATATGGAATGGCCCAGATTCCTTCTTGGCCATAATATTGCATAGCCCATCCTACTTCGTCACTTGTAGCCGTCGAAGACATATTCACGCAAGCCAATTTGCCTCGTTTCTTTCTAAGAATATTTTTGTCCTTTTCAGACATGGTATCATATCTACCAAAGTCAACATCGATTTCTGCATCAAGGACTTCCCAATGTCTAAACGGGATTGGAGAAGGTAATGGAGATGTAGGTTCGGAGTCGGCTGTTGGTGAAATAGAAGAAGCTGAGGGCGCGCCCTCAGAGGAGTAAGTATCAGAAGAATGTGTGTCGTTGGAGGAATTGAAATTTGGAGTATAATCACTATTTGAGGGATCTGTATGCAAAGGGTCTGGAATTTTTTCGGGTATTGGTTTTGAAATTTCTATGTTGTTCTTCATACGGGTGCTAAGGGGAACATTATCCAAGGAATCTTCACTGGAAAAACTCATCCTGTCTTCGTTAAAATCCTGGATGAGGCGCGCCCTGTCTTCTGAGGATACAAAGGAGAAGAGAGGTCTAGGCGGATTAGGAGGAAGAGGTGCTGGCAAAGGAGAGTAAGCCCCAATGCGTTTGTTAAGTTCCTTAAAAGGGTGAAATGGAGACGGCGCGCCCTCCAGCTGCAAAATTAAAAGAAAATAATAAAGAAACTGAGGGCGCGCCCATGAGAGGAATATAACGAGAATTTTTTCTACAAGTCAACTAATAGGTTGGTCGATAGAGAGGGTACTGATACGCAACTAGGGACAGCCTTGTGTATTAGCAAAGTAAAGTTAAGGACGCGCCCTATATGTAAGGCGCGCCCAACGGATTAATTCAATATACAGAAACATGTTCTGTAAAAGTTATGATGGCAAAACAAGATCAAACGAGTATACATACAAATATACATACAAGAAATATTATAGAACACGAAGATAACCGACAGTCAAGGTGTTAAATCAGGCAAAAAACACGGTGAAAACTTGAAATAAAGACATGAGAACGTACCTTGTAAGTTCTAGAATTCGATTTAGTGAAGAAATGATCGGAAAAGTGACGAAATTGGCCGGATTGGTGCTCGGAAAACTCAAAGTCGCCGGTGTCGGTTTTGTTTGAGAAAGAAAGTAAAAAGAGTAAAGTGGAATATAAGGGAGGTATTTATAGTGGTTTTGAAGAGATAGTGGTTGACAGCTGTAGAGTCGGTTGAAATTCCAAGGACGCGCCCTCTATTAGGGCGCGCCTTGTTCAGAAGATTGTGAGAATTTTGGGTTTTATAGAAGAAATTCCGTACATCATCTTTGATTTCATACGGAATTGGGGGGTAGTTGTTATAGCCAAAATTCGGTTCGGGTTTTTCAAGATGGATTCGGGTTAAATTACGGGTTCAATTTGGGGGATTCTAGGTTTAATTAAGGATTTTATAGAAAATGGAGAAATCAGGCCGCGCCCTCTCTTTCTCTACAAAGAGGGCGCGCCCTAAATATAGAAACATGGTGATAAATCTATTCAGGTTGGTTTTGTAAGAAGACATCGAAGAAATCTCTCCTAGGATTCCACTCAAGTATGAATTTCACTCAAGAGTGGATTCCACTCTAGTTGGGATTCCAGAAATTGAAGAATTCCCTCCTGTCGTATCTCAGGAGGGGGATGTCCGTCGCAGAAGGCCTCCAGGGGTTTGCCTGGATATAAGGACCCTTCTTAAACACTAAGGGCGCGCCCTAAGGTGGAAAGATGGGGACTTTTTGGTGTGTGCTTTGGGAGCTCTGTTCCTGTAGCCAATGGGCGCGCTCACATTGGGGAACTTTGGAGTAATCCTGCACTTTGCACCCAAAAGCTCTGGATCACCTGTCCTGCTATCTGGTGGGTGCTTCTCATTCGGGGGACAGGGATGCGTTCTGCACTTGGGGTAAACCACGGCTATACCTACATCCTTGAAATCAAGAAATAGCTGGTAACGGATGGGACTAGTCCTCGACGGGGGAAGTTTCCTTATCCGTGAAGTCTTGAGATCTTGGATGAGCCTTGGGCCTTTGTGGTTAGGCCTCATAGTAGAACATTCCGGAAGCTGGTCCGTTATCCAAGCCCATTTGGGTTTCTTGTTCTCCAAGAACTACGTATGGCTTGATCCCCTATAAATACCGGGGTACGTAGGCCGATTGGGGGGTTGGAAGTCGAGAGCTCTGAATAGCCGTCACTAACCCTATCAATCTCAGCCACCAATCACGCTCAACAACCACATATCACCGTTTTCTCCGACAAAGAACCACCACATCAGATCTTGTTTCCGGCGGAGTACCTCGAATTTTGTTGTTCCCAAATTCCTCCGTCAACACCCATCAAAGTGATTACTATCTCCGGCTTGAATATAGTTATAATTCCATGTTAGCTGAAGAGGGCCGCGGCCAAAATAACCCACATTTGGGTTGCATGGGCCCTTTCCTAAGTCGCAGTAATGGTCGTTGCTACCGCGACCATCTATCTCTTCTTCTTTATGGCAGAAATCTACAGTCAAAATTGATCGTGTTAGAAAATGGTTTGTACTCTTGGTGAAATCTTGAAGACCCAACGAAGGCATGTGTGTGGAAGCATAAGCATAAAGTCCAGGTGAAAACCTTCACTTTCCCCAAATAAGCTTACAGTATTAGCGTGATAATTTACATAAAGATGAAATTCAAAATTTCATAGATTTACTCAAAAACTAACTTCCTAAGCAAGAAAAAAGAGGAAGGAGAGAATTCTTACATCCAGTTTCATGGGTGGCATGGGCAAAGAAAGCAGCAATCTCACGCTTAGAATCATCACCAGAACCAGAAGTTCCAAATGCGGGATAGGATTTAAGTGCTTCAAGAAATGCTGTTCTAGTATAGAAGTTTTTCCCGTCGCAATCTGATCCTGTAGGTTGATCAGCTATCCCATTGAAGAAATCGTCGGTGACAATGTCAGCAACCGAAACACCATTACCACCACCGCTCGGGGCTGCATTATTGCAAGGGCCACTTTGGCATCCCTCGCCACAATAATTATTGTCAGTGCCACAGTAACCGGCCTTGCTGCAACAGAGGTCCGGTGCACAATTGCAATTCTGGCCAGAAACTATAGCTCCCGCAATAATTCCGGTTAGGATGGTGGCAAGGAAAATGTATTTAGTAGTGAAAAATGTTGTCATTTTGTTGAAGTAGCTAGGATGATGGAAAGTAAGGTTGGCGATGGATGCTTTTATAGGCTGCAGCATGAAGTGGTTTTTGGAAATAGAGGTCAAGAGTTTGATATTTCTGCAGCAAGTAGTTTTAGTCTAGTTTGAATTGGCAATGAGTATTAATGTTTTGGCATTGCATGGTACAACTTAAGTTGCAGTAACATGTACGTTATAAAGACTTTGACTCAGTTGTGGTAGTACCATATATAGATGATAGAAATGAACACCATCTACAATCCAATAGTACTAATCAAGTATTTAAGAGTAATTCAGAAATGATCAAATTTCTGAAAATGCGAACGATTTATGTAAGATTTAGTTAGATATATATTACGGTTGGAAACTAATGGAATTTTTGCAGGATTTAATGTTTAAAAAATCAATGATATAATTTGAATAAAGCGCTCCAGATTAACTATGTACAAACTGAAGTGGTGGGCGTATATAAATTAATTCATTGCAATGATCTGTTACGTAATCTGAAGATGTAAGGTGTGAATAAGTGGACGAAAAATGGAAACTGGAAAGTAATATAAGGGCAGGAGATTGAAGAGGTAGTAGCATAAGTGAATGCAGTGCGTGTATGTGTTTGAAAATTCTACAAATTACTTGGACACTTTGGTTACGTTTATAATACTTTAAATTTTTGAGAACTCTTTGTTTCTTGCACATTGACTTGGACACTTTGGTTACGTTTATAAAATACCATGAAATTATACTGATTGTTTTAAAGAAAAATGATGAATATATCAGAAAATAGTTTCAATCGTATATCACAGAAAAAGATAAATATATATAAAAAAAAATAGTTTCAAGCATAAAAGATTATATATTTGATTTGTTAAAAATTCGAAAAATTGATCATATTTATGAATATGATTTCATGAAGATCCTTGTTAATAAATCATTAACATAAAAATCTAAATCAACAATCATGAACATAAAAACACATCAAAATTTTCATACGAAGAAAATAAATGAACCAAGAAAACACATGCAAAAACTCTCAAAACAAGAGACTAACAAATTCAATTTATGGCTAGAGACGAGGAGATAGATTTATTGAATAAGGAAGAATTAACAAAACTTTGATTGAAACTTATAAAATTTAAAATCTTTTTGAAAATTTAAATGTAAATTTCAATCAAAATTTATTATCTTAATTTAAAAAATTGTAATAATATTACTAATCGGAAACGGGAAGAGTAACACACGACTACACGAGTAACGGCCAACGATTATCTTTCCATGAGGAGCTCTTTTATGGATAACAAAAGGCCAGTTACCACTTACCAGCCCATTTGCTAGGTCTGTCGTACTCGTACAATTTGTAGTTTAAAACTTTAAATAAAGGGTAAATATAGCGTTATGGTTAAGAATTAAGATAGATAGATGAATAAATGCATTTAAATGAATCGAACATGTTGAATTTATGTTGATTTATTTAAACATTACAGTTTGTGTTTGAATATATCTGTCTAGGCCTGTTAACGGATCGGATATCCGATCCAATCCGATTTGCACTGATTTAAATGGATATAGATTGGTTTGAAAAATATTCGATTCAGAATCCGATAAGAAAACCCGGATAATATATGGATCGGAAATGGATTTAGGTTGATTCGATCCGCTTATCCACGACCCGATCCATTTAATTATATAGTAATATATTATATGTTGGAGTAAAGTTCAAAGGAGTACTCATTTAATTGTAGTACTTGGAGTACATACACATTTTGCATTCAAAATTTTGCAAACTTTACTATTTTGCAAAGTTTATTACATAAATATCACTATTTCATTGAAAATCTTGAAAATTTTGAATGTTTTGCTAATAAAATATTGCAAAACGAATTGTTCTGCGAAACACGTTTTGGTTGCAAAACATATATGTTCTAATTGCAAAACATAAATGATTTTCAAGATGAACATATTGCAAAACATACATGATTTTCAAGATTATCAATGAAATTATGATATTCATATAACAAGGCTTGCAAAATAATAAATTTTAAAATATTCTTAATGCAGAACGTATATGTACTCCAAAGTACTCCAATTAAAGAGTACTCCATAGAACTTTTCTCTATATAATATACACAGTAATATTTTTAAAATATTTTATATTGTAATAAGTTACGTTATTGAAAATCCTAAATCTTATACACTCCCGCCTCCAAAATTTAACGTCGTTATATTTTCTTTTGTATTTATATTTTAATGTCAATTTTTTATATTAGAAACTTGTATTTATAATTTAAATAAGTTCGGACAGTGATTTTTGTTAGTGGATGAATAGTTACCTATATTTACTTGTACTGTAACGAAGAACGAGGCGATGTTCAAAATGTAGGTTAGGAAAAATATTTTTTTTTGAAGTACGTGACATTATATATTTCTTTTATTTGATTTGAACTTGTGATTTATGTTTTTTAAACATTGTATTTGAACAGAAAAAAAATAATTTTTTTTGAAGTACTTGATTTCATATATTTCTTGTATTCGATTTGAACTTGTGATTTATGTTTTTTTAAACATTGTGTTTGAACAATAAAATTATTAAAATAGTTTAAATTTTTAATTGCTACTAAAATTTACACACTGACTTCTAGATTGTAACTTCTCAAATTTTAATATTTTTTTTTAAAATGGTGAATGATATATATCGATGTGATCATTTTTTTTATATTTTAAAAATAAATGGAGTAATGGATATCCGAAATCCGATCCGTTTATCCATTAAAAAATAAATGTGAAAAAGGCAATCGCTGATTACCATTAATTATATTATATTATTATTTATTTTAATAATTAGGATACCAAACTGAAAATCATATTATTTTTATTAATAATTAGGATAACCAAACCGAAAACTAAACCAACAAACTTTCAATATTTCGGTTTTAATATAATAGTATTAATTATATTATATTATTATTTATTTTAATAATTATGATAACCAAACTAAAAATCATATTATTTTTATTAATAATTAGGATAACCAAACCGAAAATCAAACCGACAAACTTTCAATGTTTCGGCTTTAATATAATAGTATAGATAGATAGATAGATAGATTATAGATAAATTATAGATTATAGATATTATAGATAGTATTAATTAGAGAATTCGAAAACGTTTTTTGCACTAGAAAATTTTTGTAACCATAAACAATCACTCTACAAAAATCATTAAACAAACGAGAAAATCGAACAACTTGAACAAAAGTCATTATAGAAGAGAAAAGATAGCGCCACCGAATGCATCTGACTCGAAAAAGAACTACAAGAGACAAACAATATAAAGAACTAAGAAAATAAATTTTTACTCAGCCAAGAGAGATAGAAGTAGCTAAAACATAGAGCAAGTTACCATCCGACCCAGACCATTTGCTAACGCCCAAGTTGCTCACATGTTCAAGACAATTTGCTCATATAATCACAAGATACTGTAAATAACAATTCATTTATGTATATATTTCTCACATGCTTAAGACGATCATATTTTTCCTTACTAGATGACAGTAATACGATTGAACAATTAGCTACACAAGATGCAGTGAAGATACATCTTCGTATTGCTAAAAGTATGTAAAACTTTCCCCTACTTGGTGGAAAAAAAATGCGGGAATAGAAGTTATATATTCATTCAAAGTTTTATTTTACTTAAAAGGAAGAAGAGGGGGATGTCCTTTAGAAACAAAGATTTATTTGTATTATACCATCTCCACCGATATTGAAAGTACATCGAACTTTCTTTAATAATCGAAACGAAAATCGGAGACGCTAACATTCTTAGTAATACAAATCTAAGTACACTATACAGATTGATAGATAATAGTACTGCATATACCACATACATCGATATCTATATTATATATGATGTTGTGTAACGATTTTAAAACACGATTAAGGACATTAATGTCTTTAATAAGAGACCACAAACAAAACTGAGCTACCAACTCTAAACGACAGCTGTTAGTTGTTAGTTTTGGCTCAAGCCCATATCTTTTCTGTCTGTAATTAATCATTGGACATTCAGAACTATATGTAACAACCTATCTTGTATGGGAGACATCAGTATGAACAGACTATGAATACAATGCTCTGCTTAGCTTCTTTCTACAATCTTTCTCTCTTTATTGTTTCTTGATACTTTCATGTCATAAACTCATATTAATCATTATGGTATCAAAGCCTCCTTTCCTGGCCACAGAAAAAACCTCACTCTCACTCTCCTGTTAAATTCTTTCATCGTAGTATCCAGATCTACTTTGTATGTCTTTCTCTTTTTTAATCTCTGTCTCCTGTCTACATCAGTTCTACTTTCTTCGATGGCAACTCAAGCCATAATCTCATATCAAGACATGCTTAACCCTCTATTTCTTCACCCCTCTGACAATGCAATGTTTATACAAGTGGAAAAGCTGCAAGGCTCAGCAGATTATAGATCTTGGAGTCGATCTATAGAGATAAATCTAGCCTCCAAAAGGAAGTTGGGTTTTGTCAATGGAACAGTGACTAAACCAACTGACGACACCAAAGCAGAGATGTGGGAAGCCTGTAACAACATGGTTATCGCATGGATAACAGGTAATGTTTCTCCCACAGTTCGTAAATCTGTAATGTTTATGACCACTGCTTATGAAATGTGGAAAAATCTTGAAACAAGATTCACTCTATCAAATGAATCTCGCAAATATAAACTGAGCAAAGATCTATACGAAGTTCGTCAACACACTGCTACTGTCAATGAATACTATACCACCATGAAAACCCTATGGGAGGAACTCAACTCCATGAATCTGCTTCCAACGATTCTTACACCCACAGAAGAGATAACGAAGCTCTTAAACACTATTGAACTTCAAAAAGAGGAGGCCCATCTGTTTCAATTTCTGAATGGGTTAAATGAGGTGTATAGTCCTCAAAGGAGTCAGCTCTTAATGGCTGATTCTCTTCCCACAGTGGAACAAGCTGTAGCTGTGATTCAACAAGAAGTAGCTCAGAGAAACCTCTTGCAAACTATGACTCCTGATATGGAACTGTCAGCTATGTATAGTAAAAACAGCTCTACAACCTCTAATGATCGATATGTAACTTGCACTGCTTGTAAGGTCAAAGGCCACGCTCGAGAGAGATGCTGGACAGTGATCGGTTACCCGACATGGCATCCTAAACACAGCTCTAATCAACCTGTGAACTGAGGTTCTCCTTGAAAAAACTTTACTACATCACAACCTCGATGGCCACCTAAATCTCCTCATCCTAAAATGGCTGCCACAGCTGCTTCTTCACCAAGCACTCAAGCCCCGGGACTGCTATTCACACCACAACAGTTGGAGTAACTAGCTCAACTAGTGCCTCACCTTCAAATCAGTCCCACAAACCAAACTCCTAAAGCCCCAGAAATGAGCTGGAATATAATTTCTCTGGTATGATTTCAACCTCCTTGACAGTCAATAGAGATCAAGAATGGATCATCGATTCCGGTGCTTCGGACAACATGACACCAAATCTGAACTGTTTTCACAAAGCTGCTCCAACAAGTGACTCTTCTTACATTAATCTACCAAATGGTGATACTGCTACAATCTCTCACACAGGTACCGTTCACTTAACCAATGGTCTGACTCTTATTGGAGTATTGTGTGTTCCTCACTTTAAACATAGTCTCTTGTCGGTCAAAAAACTGATAAAGGAAAATAATTGTCAAGTTCAATTCTTTCCAAATCACTGCTGCATCATAAACACTTTGTCTAATACAGTCCTAGGGATGGGTCATGCTAGAAATGGTCTATACTATTTTAAACCACACAAACACAATAAGTTGTCACATCTACACATTGTTCAACCTAAACAGCCCTCAACTATAAACAATGCTGTCAAGTCACAATCTCCTGTGCCCACTGCTGGTAACAATCTTGACCTGTGGCACTTTAGGCTGGGTCATGCCCCTATTCCCAAAATCAAACAAATTTCTAGCTTGCCTACTCTTTCTAAGTCACATCCTACAGTGTGCATCACCTGTCCCCTTGCACGATTTACTAAACTTCCATTCCCGGCTAGTGAAGCTCACGCCATTGCAGCCTTTGACCTGATACATATAGACCTCTGGGGTCCGTATAAGGTCACCACAAAGGGTACATGTCGATATTTCCTGACGATCGTAGATGACCATACACGTTATACATGGATTTATCTATTGTCTAACAAATCAGGCTCTCTTCAACTCTTGAAAACATTTCTTGCCTATGTGAAGAATCATTTTGATAGTTCCATAAAGATTATACGTTCTGACAATGGGATGGAATTTGACAATACTCTATGCAAGCAATTCTTTGCCATGAATGGCATCGTTCATCAGACATCCTGCTCATATCGACCACAACAAAATGCCAGAGTGGAACGCAGACACAGATTCATTCTAGAAGTGGCTCGTGCTCCGCGGTTTCAGGCCAACATTCCACTACATCTGTGGGGGGACTGTGTGCTGACTGCAACACAGTTGATTAACAGGCTGCCAACACCTTTACTTGACAACAAGACCCCGTTTGAAGCTTTATACAAGCAGCTGCCAGAGTATGAAAATCTGAGAGTGTTTAGCTGCCTTGCCATTTCTTACAACCAAACTATCCCTACTGACAAGTTTGCAGCTCGTGGTCTTCCCTGTGTATTCTTGGGTTATCCACCCACAAAGAAAGGATATTGATTACTTGATCTGAAGACCAGCAAGGAATTTGTCTCGAGAGATGTTAAATTCTATGAAGATGTATTCCCATTCAGCCCTCAAGCAATCTCTCAAATTATGCAGCCTAACTTAGTGGATGTCCACTCAAATAGTGACCCAGGTCAAGTCACAGTAGATGAAGAATATATCTCGAACGAGAATTTGCTGAATGATGATGATGACTTCTTGAGATCTCCTTCACCTGAGAGAAATCAGTCCATCCAAACAGATGCCAATCCTGAGGAGAACTATGTACGAAGATCCACTCGACTACGTGCACCACCAGAATGGCACAAGGACTATGCAGTGAATCAAGCTCAATCAGTGACTAATATAGTAGTCCACCCCTCTTTCAATTGCTTCTTGGCCACGCTCACCTCAACTACTGACCCCTCCTCATTCAACGAAGCAGTACAAGACAGCCATTGGGTTACAGCCATGAACGATGAGCTTGACACTCTTGAACGTAATAAAACATGGTCTGTGACTGAATTACCTCCAGGAAAAATAGCCATTGAGTGTAAATGGTTGTTTAAAACCGAATTCCACCAAGATGGGACTGTTGAGAGGTATAAATCTCGACTAGTTATTCTGGGATGTCGACAAAAGTATGGAGGGGATTTTACAGAAACTTTCGCCCCTGTCGCGAAAATGACCACAGTTCGAACTATGTTGGCTGCAGCTGTGATACAAGACTGGCATACATTGCAAATGGATGTCTCAAACGCCTTTTTGCATGGGGAACTGCTGGAAGATGTGTATATGAAACTGCCTAAGGGGTACACACATGTTGGCTGCAGTATTAAAGAAAACGAGTCCAGCAAAGGTAACTCTTTTTCCAACCTAGTTTGCAAGTTACACAAGGCCTTGTATTGCCTGAAACAGGCTCCACGATCATGGTTTTCCAAATTATCTCTCACTCTGCTGTCGCTCGAGTTTGAACAGTCGAAGTCTGATTATAGCTTATTTGTGAGACAAAAGGCATCCTCCTACCTTGCTATGCTTGTATATGTGGATGACCTACTGATTTGTGCCTCTAACATGGAGGACATTGCTGAGTTAAAACTGATGTTTTCGTTGAGGTTTTACATGAAAGATCTGGGTCCTATAAGCTATTTTCTGGGTCTCGAAGTAGACAGATTCTCAGCTGGTTTCTTTATCTCTCAGAAGAAGTACACACTTGATTTGCTCACAGAGCATGGTCTGCTGAACTACAAACCACTAGCTCTTCGTATGGACTCTCACCTCAAGTTGACTCCTACAATTGGAGACTCATTACCTGCACCCACACTCTATCAACGTCTTCTTGGACAACTCATTTATCTTACCATAACTCGTCCAGACATTTCCTTCACAGTGCACACTTTGAGCCAATACATGAATGCTCCTACTACTGTGCACCTCCAAGCAGCCAAGCGCCTACTGCGTTACCTAGCTGGGTCTCCATCTCAGGGAATTCTTTTTACATCTTCTAGTGTTGCTCACTTGACTGCCTATTGCGATAGCGACTGGGCCAGCTGCATAAAAACTCGTAAATCAACAACAGGATACTGCATCCTCCTTGGGCAATCACCCATTTTCTGGAAGTCGAAGAAGCAAAGTGTTGTGGCTCGTTCATCTGCTGAAGCAGAATACCGTGCGATGGCATTGACAACATGTGAAGTTACTTGGCTATCATCCTTGCTCAAAGACCTGGGATTCAAACATCTACCATCTGCTCAACTTAAATTTGATAACAAGGCTGCTCTCGCAATCGCAACAAACCAAGTTCAACACGAGCGCACAAAACACGTGGAAATTGATTGTCACTTTGTGCGTGACCAAATCAAATCTGGATTGCTTACCACCTCCTATGTTTCCTCCAAAGAACAAGTGGCTGATCTGCTCACCAAAGTCCTACCTGTCCAACAGCACCAACACTTGCTAACCAAGCTGGGAGCTTCAGCATCGCCTCCCTCTCCAGCTTGCGGGGGAGTAATAAGGGACCATAAACAAAACTGAGCTACCTACTCTAGTCGACAGCTGTTAGTTGTTAGTTTTGGCTCAGGCCCATATCTCTTTTGTCTATAGTTAATCATTGGACATTTAGAACTATATGTAACAACCTATCTTGTATGGGAGAAATCAGGATGAACAGACTATGAATACAATGCTCTACTTAGCTTCTTTCTACAATCTTTCTCTCTTTATTGTTTCTTGATACTTTCATGTCATAAACCCATATTAATCATTAGTCTTGATGTGGAATTCATTATTTGTTGCCGTTAATTGGGAGGGGGATGATATCCGACTGTTGGTGAAGGTTTATTTTTAGGTGGTGGTGGTGCCTTTTGTGCGGTTTTGAGGCTTTGAAACCAAGCTGCTTATCTCTCCTTATATGTTAACCCACCTGCATTTTCACAGTCCAAATGATCCAGCTTTCTGTTTGTGCCCCAGCAATAGAGAACCCCTCTTGAGTTCCGGATCTCACCTGTGGAACATACCATGCATATATCAATCAGTTAGTATATTTATATAAGTTTCTAGCTAGGGTACTCTAATTCGAATAACATATTTTTAAAAATTACATCAGATTATTTCTACATGTTCATTATAATTACGATACCTCTGAGCACCTACATAAGTAATTAGATAAGTTTGTTTGTGTGTGTTACATATATCCATTACTATAAATAGAGATGCAATGAATTATGAAAAGAAGTACTTTGACGATGAAGTGAGGAGGCAGAAGTGCAGGAAAAACCATCAAATGGTAAGAGGATTAGAACAAGTGCTAATACATTGAGCTTCGTAACAAAGGCCATTTTAAATGGGTTTTAGCTGTTGTTTTGCTGCATACTTTCTTGCAAGTCTAATGCATTATACTACTGCAGGCATTTAAAGAAGTGGAAGTTTGAGATTTTCGTTTTCGACGTTATAATTTTTAGCATGTGTAGTTTAACTAATTATAAAAAGTCACCGGACTTGAAAATCTCGCGAGATCCAAGATTTGATGCTTAATCATGCAATTTTTATTATGATTAGTTTGACTGATCATAATTCATGCCAAAATAATGCTCTATCCCACCATTACATTTCATGTTTTGGTTTGTCTTCTTTCTTCTGAGAAATGTCCATCTCTCTTTTAAACTTCTCCATCAAATTTATATATCTACCCTCAATTTCAATATCAAGTCATTGACTTCTAAAGGCTTTTAGTAAAGTCATAATTAGCTATATGGGCCCAAAGTAAGCCCTAAAAATACATTTAATGTTGCATTAAATGAACCTAATTTAGTCCAAGGTCAAAGCCCAATTACAAGGCCCAAAACCTTAATAATGATAATAAATTCGTAATTAATAAATCAGCCAAATATGAGACTCCAATATCGAGTCCAATATGGAATCAAATCACTTCTGGAGTAGCCTCCAAGGCATACAACTTCAATGCTCTATTTTGACGGGGCATCAAAAACAAAAACAAGTGGTGCAGTGTTCTGCAAAGTCCCGATGGATTCACGATTGAATATGCCCTGAAGTTGGACTTCCCAACAACCAACAATGAGGCAGAGTATGAAGCTTTGATAGCCAGACTTGGTCTGGCAGGGGCACTAAGGGTTAAGAATCTTAAAGTTATGGAGATTCAAGGCTAGTTATGGCCCAAGTCAATGGAGAGTTTGAGGCAAGGGATGAAACCATGGCCAAGTACTTAAGGCTTGTGAAGCAGTAATGACTCAATTTGATGAATGTTACATAGAGCACATTCTGAGGGAGGAAAACAGCAAGGCCGATGCCTTATCCAAGTTCGCCCCTACCATCGATTCAAAGTTGGTCGCGCCTATCGGTGTCAAGGAATGTTGGATAGATCCCATAAAAGCACATCTTGAGATCGGTTGGCTCCCGACTAATGCCATGGAGGCACGGAAATTGTCTGTGAGGGCGTTAAGGTATGCACTGATTGAAGGGATACTCTACAAGAAGTCTTTTGTGATTCCATATCTAAAGTTCTTAAGACCCAAGGAGGCCAAATCAGCTATTGAGGAGGTCCATGAGGGGATTTGTGGACAACACTTGGGGGGCAGGGCCCTAGCTCACAAGATAGTTAGACTCGGGTTCTATTGGCCTGAGATGATGGCCGATGCCAAAGAGTACGTGAAAAAGTGTGACCGGTGCCAGAAACATGCACCAGTGGTTAGGAAACCACCAGAGATGTTGACATCCATCAGGTCCCCCATTCCCTTTGCTATATGGGGGATGGATATACTTGGGCCTTTTCCTATGGCCACGGCTCAAAAGAAGTTTTTGATAGTGGCTATTGACTACTTCACTAAGTGGATTGAAGCCAAACCCTTGGATAAAATCACAACCAAGCAAGTCACGCAGTTCCTATGGGAGAACGTCATGTGTAGGTATGGAATACCACGAATCCTGGTTACGAACAATGGGCTACAATTCAACAACAAAGAATTTAGGGACTACTGTGATGAAAATGGAATCGAGCTTTGTTTCACCTCGGTTGCTCACCCTCAAGCGAATGAGCAAGCTGAGGTTGCGAATCGAATCATCCTTGATGGACTTAAGAAAAGGGTGGAACGCTCTAGAAACACCTGGGTGGATGAGTTGTTACCCATACTTTGGGCATATCGCACCACTTGCAAAGTGACGACTGGGGAAACCCCATTCATGTTAGCCTACGGGGCTGAAGCTGTGGTACCCGTGGAAATCATGCATGCATCTCCACGGGTGGAAGCCTTTGAACCTGACACCAACGAAGAAGGGATGAGGCTATCCCTCGACTTGATAGATGAGGTAACGGATGAAGCTCACGCAAGGAATGCTGAACATCAGAAGAGGGCCTCTTTCTACTATAACCTAAGGGTGAAAGAAAGGTTCTTCCTTCAGGGGGACCTAGTACTTAGAAAGATTGAAGCATCCGGAGTTGGACAGAAGGGGAAGCTGCTCCAAATTGGGAAGGCCAATATCGGGTCAAAGGCACACTGAGACGAGGATCATACAAGTTGGAGACTTTGGAAGGAAACGAGATGCCTCGCACTTGGCATGCATCGAACCTCAAAGTCTATTATGTTTGATTATCCTAAGTAGGATATAGCTTATATATAATAGGAAAGTAGAAATAAGGTCGACGAAACAATATCAGAGTTTGCAAACTCCGAGTAGGAAGTAGAGTATCATGTAAGGGTTGAACCCATTTCAGAATTTGTTAATGCAATTTGGTTTTCTTTACTCAAGTTCTATGTCTGTTACGTATCAAAGCATATTTGAATTGCTAGCCAAGAAAGGCCAAGTACAAATCACAAAATAATTAAGTAAAAGAAAAATCGAAAAAATGCATAAATAAAACCCCGGAGGGTAAGTCTGGTACAAATATAAATAAGAAATATTTTTCGATTCGAATTTTTCGAAAGGGAAGAAAAAAATGAAAAATCTAAATAAGGCAAGAGCCTCATTCAGAAAATCTCACTCGAAAAATAAAGATTCGAAATAATAATATTCGATTCAGAAATTTCGAGTGAAAGGATAAAAATAGGGCAGGGCCCCACTATCAAGAATTTTCACTCGAAAATTCAAAAAAAAAAAGGAAATTTCGATTCCTATTTTTCGAGAGGGAAGCAAAAAAGGGGCTCGGCCCCATACCAAATTTTCAATTAAAATTGTAAAAAAAAAAAAAAGAAAAGCAAATTACGACTCCAACATTTCGACTGAACAGCCAAAAAAGGCCTGGGGCCCATCTGATTTTTCATTCGATAAATAAAAATTAAGGAAAAAAAATTCTTTTTCGATCGGAATTTTTCGAATGAGAAGAAAAAAATGGGCTGGTCCCACCTATCAATTTTCATTCGAAAATTGGGTTTAAAAAAAAAATAAAATTCGTTAAGCATTTTCGAATGGTAAGCCAAAAAGGAAAGCTTCAAATGGAGTAATTCGACTGGAGGAAGAAAATGGGCTGGGCCCCACAAGAATTTTCAATAGAAAATTCAAAAAGAATATATATATATATATATATATATATATATATATATATATATATATATATATATATATATATATATATATATTTGTATTCGACTGAAGATTGTCGACCGAAGAAGAAAAAGGGAATGGACTCCACGAGCAATTTTCAATCGGGATTTTTTTTTTTTAAAAAAAAACAAGTTTTCATTCGAAAACTTGAATGAAAAAAAAAGGACAAACCCAATTTCGAGAGAGATATTTCGAATGAGTTGCAAAAAAAAAAAAGGTTGGGCCCCACCTGATACTTTCATTCGAAAAGTTCAAAAAAAAATGAATGAAAAAGGAGTTTTCGAATGGGAGTTTTCGAAAGGAAAGGTGGTTGGATGGCAAAGTTGTTGTTTGACCCCCAAAGTTCTGCTTGGTTAGCAAAGCAGCCCCAAAAGTTTGTAGACAAGCAAATAAGCACCTGAAGCTTGCAAATTTACGAATTAGCCCCCGAAAAATCAAAAAATAGATAAATAATTTTATAAATTATTTCCAACCTACAAGAAAATTCCTAAAATATTAGGAATAATTTAGAAAAATACCTGTGGGTACAAGAAAATTCCTAAAATATTAGGAATAATTTAGAAAAATACCTGTGAGTACAAGAAAATTCCTAAAATATTAGGAATAATTTAGAAAAATACCCGTGGGTACACGAAAATTCTTAAAATATTAGGAATAATTTAGAAAAATACCCGTGAGTACAAGAAAATTCCTAAAATATTAGAAATAATTTAGAAAAATACCTATGGGTACAAGAAAATTCCTAAAATATTAGGAATAATTTAGAAAAATACCTGTTGGTACAAGAAAATTCCTAAAATATTAGGAATAATTTAGAAAAATACATGTGAGTACACGAAAATTCTTCAAATATTAGGAAAATTATATAAATATTTTCTTGATAAATTGAGCAATAATTTATGCTAATAATGCATAAAATCTCTATAAAAGTGCTGAAAATTGTTAAAAGCACAAAACACAAGTTAAAACCTTGAATAAGGCAAATCGTCGTAAACGTGTAGGTCGTTCCACACTTTACAATAAGGCAATATATGTGAAACACAAGTATAAACCAAAATTCCCATAAAAGGGTAGGAAAATTAAGGAGTCTCAGTTAAGAGATAAAAACATCACTGAGTCTCGAAAAAGACAATTATAACTTCCACGAAAACCTGACCAGTTTTCCTAGAAGTTGGGGGGCAAATGATATGGGCCGAAAGTAAGCCATACAACCACATTTAATATTGCATTAAATGAACCTAATTTGGTCCAAGGTCAAAGCCCAATTACGAGGCCCAAAACCTTAATAATGATAATAAATTCATAATTAATAAATCAGCCAAATATGAGACTCCAATATCGAGTCCAATATGGAATCAAATCACTTCTGGAGTAGCCTCCAAGGCATACAACTTCAATGCTTATCCACCTTCTTCTTGGAAGGATCTAGAACTGGGCCTAGAGTGGGTAACTTGTCCACCAAGTTGCCAAACCCTACTCTAATTCCAAGATATCCAATGCATAAATAAAGGACCTGATCCTTCAACTCAGAACTACGTTTTATTGGCTTAATTCTTGATATTTGCAAGATACGTAGGCATCTTGTAAGGACCCGAGTTAAGTCACGAAACACTTGATCAGCCATTGAAGCTCGAAGCTCTCCCTAACCCTAGTATTCAGTACGCAATAAATACACCCTACTTTTCTTTCCACAATAAGCTCTTTTGGTTTTCAAGTAGTATTTTTACGATGGTTCGGCTTTTTAAATCTGAATTTACTGTTTTAATGTTTAAATTGTTTTGTCACAAAAATAACTGCTATACGATATTTTGCTTTTGATATTGAGAATCAAGAATTTTGTCGGAAAGTCGATCTATACAGAATGTAATTCAAGAGATTGATATACTGCTAGCCTATATAAAATGGCTATTTTAATCTCTGAAGGAATGGGCTGTCGGCTGAAGGAGAGCTTAAAATTAAAGAAAAGGTATCAAAAGCACAGATTAATGCCATTTTTTGGCAATGACAATCCGTGTAAATGCCTTTTAAAATGTTTGAAAAATAATTACATTGAATCCTTTTGGTAGCATGGAAAAGGTGATCTCCTGAACTCGTATGTTTAGAATGAGGGAAACTGATACGTCGAAGGGAACCACTAGTAATTACTATGCTGGGTTCCGTTCACTGGACATGGCAATGCCTTGTGAAGTGGATGGGGCAATAATATTTCAAGCACTAAGCCAAAACATTCAATAGACTTCAGTTCTGGGCAGATGTAAAAAACTTTCAAAACTGATGTCTTGCTGGGTGAGGTTAAAAGTCCATGTGTTTTACATCGGTTCTGGGCCGATGTTAAAAGGTACTTATTACATCAGTTTTTAACCGATGTGAATAGTTGTCAACAACATCAGTTTTTAAATCAGAACCGATGTCTCAACCCCTGTACTACATCGGTTTTGGTTAGAACCGATGTTGTAAAGTGTATACTACATCGGTTTTGAATAGAAAATTGTATACCACATCGTTTTTTAACCGATGTAAAATAAATCCATGAAATTGCCAAATTAGACATCAGTTTTTAGGTGATGTGGTATAGGCTCAAATTGATGTGGAGACACTTGACCACCAATTGAGATATGGTTGTCATCATAGAAAGCAATCAGTTTTCCTAGTCCCCAATGTCCAGCAAGGGAGCACACTTCATTAGAAATACCCTCCATTTGACATCCATCACCAACTATACAATACCTGAAATATCTGATAAAAGGATCCCTTGTATATATATTAAAAAATAAACAAGCAAAATAATTTCAAAACTTACGTGTAGTGGTCAACAATCTCACTATCTGGCTTGTTAAAACGAGCAACCAAGTGCTTTTCTGCAAAGGCAAGACCTATAGCATTGGCAATACCCTGCCCAAGAGGACCTGCATATAGTTACATGAAGTGTTAAAATTCAAAATTTTCTATTGAAAACTTCAGTATGGCATTACAAACTTCATTTACCAGTTGTGACTTCAACACCAGGGGTCTCAAAGTTTTCGGGGTGTCCTAGAGTTCTGCTTTCGGGGTGGTCAATCCAGGAGATAACTGAAGAATAAATGCTACAGAGTAGTAACGTCAGTGTGATTTTATAATAATAATCCCCTCCGTACCATCTGTAAAATATTTGATGATTTCATTTTGGTCAATAACATTGTCAAGATGCATTAATGGAAGTAAAAGAGGAATTTTCAGGCAGGATCTTTGACGATTGTTTAAAATGCGACATGGTAACAAAATCATATTTCTAAGAGGACAGGTAGATAAAATTCATACAACAAGATTTTATGCCTCAAGGATTTTATCTCAATAAGATCTAAGAATATCAGTCTACTAGGTGACAAGTTAACTTCATGACAATTCAAAACTTTTAACAAAACATTACCTATCTGGCCAATCCAGTGATCTGCTGCAAGTCACCAACTGCACCAGTGGTTACCTCAGACTCTCCAAATATCACTTCCTCGGCTGCTCTTCCACCAAGTCCACCAACTATTCTTGTATATAGTTGCTGCTTGGAGATCAAGGTTGTGTCGTCCGAAGGAATGAACCAAGTTAATCCCCTTGTTTGACCACGTGGGACTAGTGTGACCTTCTGAATAGTATCATGCCCAGGCATAAGAGTTCTGAAACAGAACAGACCATATTTAGCAAAAGTATCCGCTTACTCGAGCTATGGAAAACTTGGTTACTGTAGGGCAGCTTGAAGTATGAATTTCGAGGACTATCTCTTCATGTATTTTTTTATAAACGTACTATACTACATTTTCAGGTTAAATCCAACACTCTAGATTCAGAAATAGAAAAACTTCTTTGGATACCACATAAGTGATCTGCAAATATTTTGCATAGTAGTTGCAGCAGCAGAAAAGACAATAATGAATTTTTAAGTTATAAACATTACAAAGCTAATTACTGATGTCAGGCAATACATTAAATTTAGTGCAAAACTAAAGTTTAAAACTCACAGCACCAAGAAGAAATATGGAATAAAGATTTATAAAAAGGGAGAATTTATATGTACCCACAAATAGCATGTCCAACTTCATGGTATGCTACCAAACTTTTGCTTTTACCATCTGTCATAACAGTCCCTTCCATTCCAGCCACTATCCTATCAATTGAATCATCGATTTCATCCTCGAACATCAGGCACATCAATAGATACCTAGAACCATGATTTAAGCTTAGTACATGACAACATTCACAACTACGAGAAAATAACAATGACACCAGTGTTTCCTTCGAAACCATCCATTTCAGTCGGAAGCTGGTTCAAGGTCTGTTCTCTTTCATCATTCCCTCCTTCTATTCCAGGGAGCTATCTGTAAGTAGATGCATCAAAGTTAACATCCATTTCATACAATTGCCAAACTTAAAAGCCAATCAAAGATATTTCAAATAATGTATTTTAATATAAAACTAACAATCAAGAAATTATCCTCAATCTACATTACATTTCACACTCGAAAAAGCATCCACCACTTTAAATATAAATCTATCATAAACCAAATAACATGTGTCTATATAAAGTTATATTATTAATTATGAAATTATATCGGTCAGTCAATGAAAAAAAATTTGACCTCAGAAAAGTTTGCAACTTTAATTACAAGAACAATTCAACTGGTCATGACTGAACATAAAACTAAGTTTCGAAAGATTATAAATTCATTTTAGCCAAAACACAACTCCAAACATATAAGATTCAAGTTACTTAAACTCAGAACACAAGTCAATTAAGCATATAATTAGAACTCAGAAACCATAAAGGCGAAGTGAGATGAAATTGTAATACCTTCGATTCCAAATTCAAGTGAATTGAATGCACTAGTACAGAATAGGCTTTAGGCATCGCACTTTAGGCATCGGTTATCTAGAGAGCCGTGGCCTATACATACTTCAGGCGTCGGTTTTTAGCTGAACCGCGCTTAAAGTCATTTGTGTTGGGTCTTTTACGTCGGTCATAAAACAACCGACGCCTAAAACTCACTCTTTAGCGTCGGTCTTTACTTGACCGACGCCTAAAAGTAACATTATCGTCGCACAAACAACCGACGTTTAAAATTCAACCCTTTAGCGTCGGTCTTTAGTCAGCTTACGCTTAAAAACCAACCCTTTAGCGTCGGCGTTTACTCAAACGACACCTAAAATCGATAAATAAGCGTCGGTTATTAGTTAACCGATGCAAAAGATTATTTATACTGGACCTATAGCGTCGGTTTTAGGAATGCCGACGCCTAAAGCTTTAAATAAAAATTATAGAAAAAGTAAAAATATACATAATAAATGTGTATTTATCTGCTGGCTGGTAGTAAAAGCTGACTAATGTTCCTTATTCAAGGATTGGGGCTCTAGTGCAGTTGGTATTTGTGCGCAGTTTCCTTCTTGAAGACTTGAGTTCGAGTCCTTGTTAATTGCTCTTTTTTTTTTGTCAAAAGTCCTTATTGTTGTGTTTTAAGTTGCTTGTCTTTTCCTTTTTTCCTAATACTTGACATTTTATCTTTTATGTTTTAAAAGATAAACAATTTTATACATTTTTTCCAATTTTTTCAATCAACTCTTCGGATCTCTTGCATTTCAATTATAAACAATGCTAACCATTATTTTAGTGGTGACATGAGTAAAATTTAAATTTTACGATTTAAATATAAAATTCAATTTTACTAAAAAAGTGCTTTTTTTAAGGAATCATAGCTTATTTTTTAAAATAAATCAACTTTTCTGAGAAATAAGCTCACCCAAACACCTACGTATATAATAATTTGTGATATACTTGAAGGCATCTTATTGCAATTGGAATTTCAACCTCTAAACTAGTAAGATACTTTGTCATTGGGCAAACAAAATGGTTCATTAATAATTGGAATTTCAGCATCTAAATGAGTAAGATATTGGTCATCATTGGGCAAACAACTTCGTTTTCATTAATAAAGAGATGGTAACGAAAAGGGTGTTGGATAGCTGAAAGAAAATTTTTTAAATGACTAATAATGACCAGTATTATAGAAAGAGGATCGGAACTATAGTCGGTGAAGGCACGGAACATGGATTAATCGGTTAATCGAGGATTAATGAAAATTATTAATCAGAATCAATTTAATATTATTATATATATATAATTATTTTAAATATATAAAATATAAACATTAAATAAATATTTAAGTCAAAAGTCTCTTCAGATAAAATAAAATTTATAAAATTATATTTTAATATTTTCATTACACAAATAATGAAAATGGAATAATTCCTAATATTTTGAATCATTATTTATGACAAAACTCTATTCGGATCACACTTCATTATTTGCATTATACTATGACAAAAAACTTTAATCTATTTATTTATTTTGAAATATTAAAATATTACATTAAATCAATTACAATATTAATTTTTTATAATATAAAAATAATTTTTTAAATAAGTATGAAAATATTTTTAAACCCTTTGTTTTTTTTGGCTAAATTGCCATACAAAAGACTAGCTAGGACCGACCAATACACACTTCAATTACAGGGATTCTTTCTCACAAATACCCCTTCGTTTGCTGCTGGGTTCAATTGGTCGCATCGACCGGGATTCTTCTCTGAACTGCAATATCGGCCGGGATTCTTGCTGGGTTCAATTGGTCGATTTTCTAGTCTATCAAAATCAGGGTATGTACTTTTGGATTTCTGTATCAACATAAAGAGGGGTTTCTTGTATCAATTTGGTATTGTATCCCTTCAACATTTATTATGTCGGTTTATGTATGTATATACATGTATGTTTGTTTAGCATATATGTGGTTTATTTATAGTATTGATATTTGTTTTTGGATATGTTTGATAATTAATGGTTGTCCTATCCTTCCATCCTCCTACTTCGTTAAGTGCCAAAATTTTAGTTGTGGTTATCCTATGATGCTTCGTGATGTGGTTGTCCTATGACTTCTTTACCAAACATTATTGCTCACAATTTTAGTTGTGTGCAAGACATGCATTTAAGACATAGCAGAATGAAATGTAGTATATGTCATCAAAAAGGTTAATGATGTTGATACTAATACATTTGGTTATTAGCATATATCTGAAGCTACACAGATAATTTAAAGTTTTGCAACGATTATAGGATGGATAAAGTTGAAAGATGCACTTGTGAGAAGAAGTCAAAAGTCTACAAAAGATTAGAAGTAGCACAATGTTAAATGGTAAATGGATTATAAAAAATGGTCAATAATGAAAAGCAATTGGCTCAGACAGTAGAAACCAGTTATTTAGCTGTATTATGAAGTTGTAGAATGATCAAAATATTTGCATTGAAGTTTATATCTGTCTCTATTTCCACCACTTGTGTAGTTCCATGCTTGCCAGTGCATGAGCTGTTATAACGTGTTTAGAATGTATACCAATTTAACTTCATTTAATGTAATTAAAGGCACAACGCTTCTATGCTCTCCTTTCTCTCATTCCAACCTCAAAATAAGTTTATCTTTGGAATGCTATATATTTTACAATATGCTAGTTAATTTTCTACATTTTTTATAATTCTGCCAAGAATTATGAAAGTTAAAAATCATAAAATTTTGAGTTGAAGTAAAACAGAACTACACAAGACATTTGCATCTATACTTACTTAATTAGTGCTTTTATACTACATTGACAATGCATTGACGAAAAAAATGAATCATAAGTTTTTTCCAAATAAAGGAAACAACAGTTAATAGTCCGTTTAGTTATCATTTTAACTCAAGATATACTAGAATTAGTGTTGACTATAGCTCTCTTGAGCAGGAACGTACTGTAGTTTTCGGCATAGTATTAGCTTTATAGATAAAATATGTCCCATCCAAACTAATATACACAAAATACGTACTTCTTGTAGCTCCCTGTAATAAAATCCAAAATCAACTTAGCTGGTTAGTTTTTCAAATGAAATAACTAAATACAAGAGCCAGCTGCATTATCTTTTCACTAGTATATTCCATATTTCATTGTTAAAACCATAATTTACATCCTGATACTTTGCTGTACCCTATGTCCCTCAGTGGCATGTTAAGTCTCCATGCAAACTGAGCTGGCTTTGTTCATTCTTTTATAATATTGCTACATTCATTTCCTGTTAGTTAGATTATGGTTTCTAATGTACACATTCAACAAGTTGAGACCTGATATATGTTCCAAGGTATGCTCCTATTTATGTAATAGGTTTACCCCTGAATTTAATTTACAATTAGCATAAAAATAAATAGATAGGTTTTTTTACGTATAGAAAGGAAAGTATTTAACTAGTGATATACCTGGGCAGCTACAATTATTGTTGTTTCCTTGTGTAAGTGTCATCTGTATGATCTAAGTTTAATAGATATGTTGATGCTACAAAGCTTTGATTTTATTAACGACGACCAGTAAATCATGTTACCTTAATCCTCATATACGCTATAGTTAGGGTAACTGGCTTTTCTTGCCTCAAATAAGGTTAGGCATGGTTTTCAAATGTAGGATAACATAATAAGTCCTCGTGATAATACAGTCCCTAAAATGAAGCCTCATCTTGAAGTACATATTCCATCTTTATCTTAATCAGATAACATAATAAGTCCTCGTGAGTGTTTAGCTAGTGTAAAAGTTCCATCAGGATATTCCTCAAACCCGAAAAACCTTGTCTCAATGAAAGATTTGAAGCTGGTAGGGATGAAGTCACATGATTGTCATGTTTTAATGCAACATCTACTACTGGTTGCAATTCGAGGCATATTGCCGAAGGATGTGAGATTGGTTATCGCAAAATTGTGTTTCTTCTTTAATGCTATATGCAGTAAGGTCATTGATCCCATGACATTGGATACATTACAAGCTGATATTATTGTTACACTTTGTGAATTTGAAATGTATTTTCTACAGTCATTATTTGACATTATGGTGCATTTAGTGGTTCATCTTGTGAGAGAGATTAAAATTTGCGGTCCTCTATATCTGCGGCAAATGTATCCTTTCCGGAGATTCTTGTGTATCTTAAAAGCATATGTCAGAATTCGACGTATGCCTGAAGCTAGCATAGTTAAGGGTATGCGGTTGAAGAAACTATTGAATTTTGCACAGAGTATTTAGCATCCACCAATCCTGTTGGAATTCCAAGATCTCGTCATGAAGGAAGACTTGAAGGTCAAGGTACATTGGGACATAAAATGATCACTCTTAGTGTTGATGTGCTCGATGGAGCGCATTTTTTTGTATTGCAACACATGACTGACATTAATCCATACTTACAAGAACACAATAATGAGATTCGACGAATGCATCCTTCTAAGAGTGGTAAGTGGGTTACAAATGAACACAATCGATCGTTTGTTAAATGGTTCAAAGATCGAGTAATGTCTCAATATTCAGAAAGTCATTCCACTATTTCTAATACGCTAAAATGGTTAGCATATGGCCCTGACGTGACAGTGATATCTTACCAAGGATATGATGTTAATGGGTATACTTTCTATACATAATCTCAAGATAACAAGAGCATTGTGCAGAATAGCAAAGTTTCTGTAGAAGCTTCTTCAACAGAATTTGAAAGAGGCAATTCCATCTCATCACGAGATATAAAGATGTCATACTATGGGGTGATTGAAGAAATCTGGGAGCTTGACTACAAAGATTTCAAAGTTACTATCTTCAAGTGTAAATGGTTCGATATCAAGCGTGGTGTTCGGGTGGATGAGTCAAGCTTCACTTTTGTAGACTTTAGTCGATTTGGCTATGAAGATGATCCATTTATATTCACTACACAATTTAAACAAGTTTTTTAAGTTCGAGACCCCGCTGATCCTAGATGGTCCATTGTTCTTCAAAGCAAGCGACGCATTCTTGGAATTGATAATGTTGAAGACGAGGAAGAATATAATCAGTTTGATGAGAATCCCCCTTTCTCAATTGGTCTACCCACTACTGTTAGGGAAGACAATGTAAATGCAAATTATATTCATCATGATCATGATGAAGGGCAATGGATTGACCATCAAGTTTGAGTCCTTGCAAGTTCTTTCTGGTAACCTTTATACTCAATAAAGGTATGAGTTCTACTCATTAATTTGGTAGTTTATTTCCAGCCCTAAACCAGTAATTAAGTTTAACTATTAATTATATTTTTTTATTTATATTTTATTACTTATAGCTCTAAACCATTAAATTAAAGAATGGCATCTAACCTCCACTGCTCCACGTTATGCTATGACACATAATAACTCAGAAAATGTTCAAGGTACCAAAACAAGCAAAAATCAATTAAGATAATGGGTCATGGATGTTAACAAGTAGCAGAAAGTATCAATTCAGGGCTACCTTCTCCCTTTTCAGTTTTCATCTTTACGTTTCTAACAATAGAAACCGTGTTATTTGGTCATCCCTGGTACCTACAGAGCTTACAAGTTTAGTCACAAATTATTTTATGGTCTCGTTCACTCTTTGTTATGTCCTGCTTATGCAGCTTTAAAAAACCAAAAACATTCCATAAGATCTATCCTGATGCTTACATCCATCCCTTGACTGTAAAACTAACTACCACTACACCAAAACTGGCCATTAGTAACGGATATATCCGTTACTAATGACATTAGTAACGGATATATCCGTTACTAATCGTCCGTCACAATTGCTTTTTTTTAAATTTTGTAACAGATATATCCGTTACTAATTAGTAACGGATATATCCGTTACAAATAGATTAGTAACGGATATATCCGTTACTAATTAGTAACGGATATCTGGAATTAGTAACGGATATATCCGTTACTAATTAGTAACGGATATATCCGTTACAAATAGATTAGTAACGGATATATCCGTTACAAATTAGTAACGGATATCTGAAATTAGTAACGGATATATCCGTTACTAATTAGTAACGGATATATCTGTTACAAAATTAAAAAAAAAAAAAGCAATTGTGACGGACGATTAGTAACGGATATATTAGTAACGGATGTTGAGAATTAGTAACGGATATATCCGTTACTAATTAGTAACGGATGTTGAGAATTAGTAACGGATATATCCGTTACTAATATTAAAAAAATTTAATAAGTTCTCAGCCAATCAGAGGCTGCCACCACAGCCGCCCCCACCTCTCAGCCAATCACATCGCGCCACCTGTACTCTCAGCCAATCAAAGGCTGCCACCACAACCGCCCCACCTCTCACCCAACCTCAATTTTTCCAGATTTGTTGAAGTAAAGTTTCGAACCCCTGACCTCCTCTGAGGTAGTACACCCCCTCAACCAACTGTGACACGCGAGTATTTGTGATATATATGGAAATACAATCCTTATACTATGAACTTTTACATGTTTTTGTTTTATAAATTCGTTTAAAATTATAATTTTTTAAAAAATTCGTTTTAATTTAATTTTACATATTGTTTAAAATTTAATTTTTTAAAAATTCGTTATAATTATTTATTTTAAAAAAATAGAAAATAATTATTTTTTAAAAAAATCGAAAATAATTTTTTATAAAAAAAAAATCGAAAATAATTAATATTTTTTAAAAAATCGAAAATAATTATTTTTTTTTTAAAAAACGAAAATAATTAATTTTTTTAAAAAATCGAAAATAATTAAATTTTTTTAAAAAATCGAAAATAATTATTTTTTTAAAAAAATCGAAAATAATTATTTTTTTAAAAAAATTGAAAATAATTATTTTTAAAAAAATCGAAAATAATTATTTTTAAAAAAACGAATTTTTTTTAAAAAATCAAAAATTATTAATTTTTTTTAAAAAATCGAAAATAATATTTTTTAAAAAATCGAAAATAATTTTTTAAAAAAAAAATCGAAAATAATTATTATTTTTTAAAAAATCGAAAATAATTATTTTTTTTAAAAACGAAAAAAATTAATTTTTTAAAAAAATCGAAAATAATTAAATTTTTTTAAAAAATCGAAAAATAATTATTTTTTTAAAAAAATCGAAAATAATTATTTTTTTAAAAAAACCGAAAATAATTTTTTAAAAAAAACGAAAATAATTATTTTTTTAAAAAATCGAAAATAATTAAATTTTTTTAAAAAATCGAAAATAATTATTTTTTTAAAAAAATTGAAAATAATTATTTTTTTAAAAAATTGAAAATAATTATTTTTAAAAAAATCAAAAATAATTATTTTTAAAAAAACGAAAATAATTTTTTCGACGATGCAACCATTAGGTTGTTAATATCTAATGATTTTAGTGATATACACAAAAAATTAAAAAATTACAAGCTTATTTGATGTGATTTTATAATATAAATCTCCAAAAAACACTACTCGCGATTACTAGTATCGTTCCGATTGCACAAAACAATATTTTTAAAATATTTTTTCGACGATGCAACCATAAGGTTGTTAATATCTAATGATTTTAGTGATATACACAAAAAATTAAAAAATTACAAGCTTATTTGATGTGATTTTATAATATAAATCTCCGAAAAACAATACTCGCGATAACTAGTATCGTCCCGATTGCACAAAACAATATTTTTAAAATATTTTTTCGACGATCCAACCGTACGGCTGTTAATATCTAAGGATTTTAGTGATATACACAAAAAATTAAAAAATTACAAGCTTATTTGATGTGATTTTATAATATAAATCTCCAAAAAACAATACTCACGATATCTAGTATCGTCCCGATTGCACAAAACAATATTTTTAAAATGTTTTTTCGACGATGCAACCATAAGGTTGTTAATATCTAATGATTTTAGTGATATACACAAAAAATTAAAAAATTACAAGCTTATTTAATGTGATTTTATAATATAAATCTCCGAAAAACAATACTCGCGATAACTAGTATCGTCCCGATTGCACAAAACAATATTTTTAAAATATTTTTTCGACGATGCAACCATAAGGTTGTTAATATCTAATGATTTTAGTGATATACACAAAAAATTAAAAAATTACAAGCTTATTTGATGTGATTTTATAATATAAATCTCCGAAAAACAATACTCGCGATAACTAGTATCGTCCCGATTGCACAAAACAATATTTTTAAAATATTTTTTCGACGATGCAACCATAAGGTTGTTAATATCTAAGGATTTTAGTGATATACACAAAAAATTAAAAAATTACAAGCTTATTTGATGTGATTTTATAATATAAATCTCCGAAAAACAATACTCGCGATAACTATTATCGTCCCGATTGCACAAAACAATATTTTTAAAATATTTTTCGACGATCCAACCGTACGGCTGTTAATATCTAAGGATTTTAGTGATATACACAAAAAATTAAAAAATTACAAGCTTATTTGATGTGATTTTATAATATAAATCTCCAAAAAAACAATACTCACGATATCTAGTATCGTCCCGATTGCACAAAACAATATTTTTAAAATCTTTTTTCGACGATCCAACCGTATGGTTGTTAATATCTAATGATTTTAGTGATATACACAAAAAATTAAAAAATTACAAGCTTATTTGATGTGATTTTATAATATAAATCTTTTAAAAGTATTAAATTAGTAACGGATATATTATTCCTTAGTAACGGATATATCCGTTACTAATATTAGTAACGGATATATCTGTTACTAATTCTATGTATTCGTTACTAATTAGTAACAGATATATCCGTTACTAATATTATATATCCGTTACTAATTAGTAACGGATATATAATATTAGTAACGGATATATCTGTTACTAATTAGTAACGGATACATAGAATTAGTAACGGATATATCCGTTACTAATTAGTAACGGATATATGTGCATTAGTAACGGATATATCCGTTACTAATTAGTAACGGATATATCCGTTACTAATTCTATGTATCCGTTACTAATTAGTAACAGATATTTAATATTAGTAACGGATATATCCGTTACTAATTTGTAACGGATACATAGAATTAGTAACGGATATATCCGTTACTAATTAGTAACGGATATCTGACACATTAGTAACGGATATATCCGTTACTAATTAGTAACGGATATATCTGTTACTAATGCCATCAGTAACGGATATATCCGTTACTAATTAGTAACGGATATATCCGTTACTAATGGCTTTTTTTATCTGTTAGTAATTTGCCAGTTTGGTGTAGTGTACAAACAGATGTCATTTCAACTGTCAACTATTGCTATTTATTTGACTAACTCTCAGGCACTCGGTATCATTCAAAGTGCAATATTCTTAATTCTTGTTAAATAACTGAATTATATAATTCTGCCATGCATATTCTGCTATTTACTGCTCCATCCTTATTGCAATAGAACTAATTCTTAAGGTGTTTATTTTCTTTTAGGTGTTTGCCATGGATGAAGATAACAGAGAGGAAAGTTCAAAGGAAGTAACGAAGAAAAGGACTAGAGGTCCAACGACATGCAAAAAATTAAAAAAAAAAAGGATGTTAAAACAAAATTCAGAGTGTAGCATTGATTTTGATGATCGAGGTGACCCAATTGGGGACGTGGGTGGAGATTTCAGTAAGTACATAGGATCAGTGGTTCGAGTCTAAGTGGATATTAATATCGAGAGTTGGGCTTTAGTTAATGAAGGATTGAAAGATGCAATATGGGATGATATTAACGTATATATTGATTTCTCAGCTATTTCTATCATTTTGCGGATATGTTCTTTAATTTTGTTATTCCTAATATACTACTACTGGTAGTCTTTCTGTTATTAACCATGATTACGCAAAAGGAAAGCATGTGCAGTTTTTTTTAATACCCTATAAGCTATATATAAGATATAAATAAGATGTCAGAATGAGTAAAAAATGCATCTCAATTAGATAATATATGTGAGCACCAAGGCAGTCCTCTTATCTCATTGTTACTAAGTGAATAATCAGTTCATGGAACCAATCTGTAATGTCTAATAGAGTTTTCAAAATTTTCTTCATTTTTGTCAGATGCGTTGGAAACTTGATGATTGATAAGTGGATTTTATATCCACTTGGAGCGTTCCATATCGGCTTAAATTGATTCACTTGGCCTCAAGTTTATTGTAGTTTTGATGTATTTTGTTTAGTTGTGCAGGGTTGCAAGAATATCGATTATGGTTGATGCTTCTATCGTTTTTGGAGGATAAATTGATTAAAATTCGGATTTCTGTGAAGGTTGCGCAGTCTACACTGTTTTGGCCATATCTGGAGTTCTAGAAGTCCGTTTTCAGCGATCTTACTGTCCACGCGAAGCTTGGAAGATTTTCTACAAAATTGGACAGGTCGTCCATGCGCAGGCTGCGCGTGGTGGGCGCAGGCAGCGTGGCAAACAGACTGATGGGAGCAGGAAATTACTGTTTTGCCCTTTCAAGTTCTAATTGTATTTTGGGCAGTTTTTAGTACCTTAATCGAATTCTAATTATAATAGAAGGTAATTTCTTGCTGGACAAGAAATCTAGAGCCTATTTAAACACATCTTAGCATTGTAATTCGGATCGTTTTATTATTGTAACGTAGATTTGCAAGGGAGAAAAGTGGAGAAGGATTCAACGCTCGTGACAAGCACAGATCTAGATCTACTTCATCTTTTGTAGACCTTGGATTATAGATTTGTTTTCTCAGCTCTTTGTTTTATTAATATTATTGCGTATTTCTTTCATATCTTGTTTATTATCATGTTTTCATCAAATCCCATGACGATGAACGGTTCAATTATGAGCTAATCGTTGTCATGAGATTCTAAGGGATTTATCTATGTAGCTTAGTAGTTTGAATGCTTTAAAGATCCGTGTGTGATTAATTCTTGATATCCTCGTATGGTTATTCTTAATGCTTTTAGATGCGTAGCTAACATCTAAATTGAATTGTTAATCTCTTGCGAAACGAGAGTGGATCTTGAGATTTAGAACTTGCCATGCTAGCATAGGATAGGTTGATATTTTAACATCATGATTTGTAGCATAAATAGAGATATTATGCTGCCCTATGCGATCTTAATGGACAACTTGTTCTTCAATCGTTATGTTTTTAAATCTTATAGAGATATAGGGTCTAAACATAATTGGTGTGTACCCATCTTCTATCTATTTTGTGGATGTATGCGTAGTTTGGTGTTAGTATACCGAGAGGTAACTCTGACTTGTTTCGTGTTGTCTGATCAGATATCAAAACCATCACATGCATTGATTAAAGGCGTCGACTCTAAGTGAAGTAGATAATGAAGTTCGGGTCCCATGTTTATTCTCATATAAGTAATTAAATTTTAAATCTCAGTCGTTAATTAATTCTTAGTTTGATAATTTACATCTTAGTTTAATTTAGATAATTAAAACCCCAATTTGTGATTTGTCTTAGCAGTGAGTTATAACCATACATTGTTGAATAGGTGCATTAACTGAATAGAAACTTAACCAGATCTCTGTGGAACGAACTTTAATTGTATTACTTGTGACCACGTATACTTGCGTGATATTGTGTAAACAATGATTCGCGTAAGAAGAACTTGTTAGAAAGAGCAGAAAAGCAATGGAGAGATTTCAAGGGTAAGTTAACTAGTAAATGGTTGCGCAAAGGGAGGAATCCATGTGAAAAATATCAGTACATCACCAAGGAGATGTGGGAAATTTTCAAAAAGAGACGTGAAACTGAGGAGTTTGAGGTAAAAAATCAAACTTGATATATTTTTCACAATGTTGATTCTATTTTTTCACAATGTTGATTCTATTTTTTAGATAATTTACCTTAAGAAAAATAAAAGATTGTTAATGCAAATTTTACTTTTGTTGAATTCTCTACTAATATTCTAATCCGTAACCTGCTAGATGAGCAAATATTGGACATTGTTTACTAAGAGTTATTTTTTCTTTATTAACAGGAAATAAGTGAAAAAGCAAAAGAAAGTCAGAAACATAACGAACATGTACATTATCTTGGACCTGGTGGATATGCGGGACGAAGGGGTAAGTGCTGTGTTGAAGACCCCGTCAATTCTTTGAATGATTCTGATTCCATTGATCCATCAATTTTATCGAGTCAGCGTACTGGACGTAGTTATGATTGGATTAGAGCACGTACAAAACCTTTGGAGGATGGACGTTACTATTTCCCAAATGAGAAAACAAATGAGGTGTTTCAGAAAATGGTAAATTACTTAATTATTCTGAAGTTAAATTACATATAATTCTATAGGCTATTATTATGTCTACTTTCTAATGAACATTTTCAACAGGGAGAGTTACAGAGCCAAGTTTCTGATGGCTCATGGACTCCACAAGGCCATGATGATATATTGTCTCGTGCACTTGGGACAAAGGAGCATGGAGGACGTGTTAGAGGGGTTGGTGGATCCGCAAAAATTAAAGATGTATTTGGATCAGGGATAAACAAACACAGTGGAGTTGTCTCCGTGGATGAGTTGGCTAAAATTACACAGGATATTACACAGAAAGTTCAGAAGGAGTTCGAGGAAAAGATGAATGAATGTTGAATTTAAAACTCGAAGGTATCTTCACTCAATTAAAGCAGATGGGTGTGTCACTCCCGGATGATATTGGTACTTCGAAAAATGAAGTTATTCGAAGTAGTTGCCAGTCGGTGGATCAGGAAGATCATTTCTCAGTTCTTAAGGTACTTTTGACCTCGAACTTCTTTATCTTAATTATTTCCCTCTTCTGACATGACCTAAAGAATTGCCAGTGTCCATATATGTTAAACCATTAAAGATACCAGATAGCTGCACTTTCCAATCCTTAACAACTCCAAACTCTTCCACTTGACAATGAGTTCTGGAATATTGTCTCCATAATCACGCATTAATTTGTTATAGTGCAAGAGTTTTTAAATTAGGACATCTGAAATATAATTATGATAAAAGAAATTAAAAACATACATGTTCAAAAATGCTAACAGAAAAATATTGGTACAAGTAAAACCACATTCATTTCAATCAAAATTAAGTACAAGAATTACTGAAATTACTTCTTAAAACTTCATTTTATTCTCCCACAGTCCCATCACTTCATTTCTTTCGAGTGAACATAGCCTAAGAACCTAAGCGTAGGGGGAAAGCACTAAAGAACGAAAAGCCTACGTGTGAACTGCACTTTAACCCTATGCCAGGACCTGATTGATTAGCCAGTGATTTCATCGAACTGAAAAGTTCACTTAATTTTGTTCCACCCTAATAGATGTACACCTTAACAGCTGTACAGGAATTTGCATTGTTGGGTTGCCTTAGGAAATTTTTTGAGGTTAACCTCCGATCCCTTTTTCTCTATAAGAATTAGTTATTCTTTTTTATTGTAGTTTTAAGTTTCATGACATATTGTATCAGTCTTTTTCATCCTCACAAGGATGGAACTACAAAGAACAGAACTACCTCTATTTTTCAGAACTGACTTTTTTCTTTATAAACTACAAAGTATTTGTTTTGCTTAAAAACAATCTGATCTGTGCAACTCTATGATGCAGAGGCCTGCACTTTGTAGTCTTTGGGTCATACATTCAGAAAAAGAAAGAGTTGTTGTGGCAAGAGGGACTGTTTTCCCATCAAATAGTCAGGGTAGTAATATGCTTCATAATAACCCAATTGCGCCTCACAATGTCAAAGTATCAGTTGATGATGTTGTAGCTGAATATCAACTTACTCCACTTCCTGTTCAATGTGAAGAACATGAGACAGTAGGAAATGCTGCAGGTAGCTTTGTTCAATGGCCGAAGGACCTTGTAACGTTAGGGCAGGTATATCATGTGAGGTTTATTTGTCAATTATTTGTTTCTCATTAAATTAGAACATGATCATGGCTACAATTGTCTTTGATTAGGATCCTATATCATTGGAGAAGCAAAAAGGCCATGCTATGAGCCCCAAAAGAACAATTCAGATGTCAAAAAAGGTTGAAAACAAAGGTTCAGTACTTAATGATGACATGAATTCTAGTGAGAATTGCCGATCTCTGCATTTCTTGCTTAATAAGAGACCATCTACTAAAAAAGATGATGTCTTTAAGTTACAAGAAGATGGAAAAGATCCGATACTTATCGGGCCTGAAGATGTCGATCAGTTTTTGAAAATGAGATGCTTAAACACTTCCATTTTGGAAGTTTTTTCAAAGTAAGACTAAGTCTTTTTTCCTTAATTTACATTGGTATCTATCAAAACACATGTTTATTATAATAAGTAATTTTGTAGGTATGTTACCACGTTGAGCAAGGATAATATGTTCGCATTCATGTCGTCATCTAGATTGGCAATACCACATATCCGTGACTATCAACGTCAAAATTAAGCAACTGGTTACTTGACTGAATTTTTGGTTGCCAGTAAAGATAATCGTTTTATTCTAGCACCTTACCACCAAGAGTAAGAACAAAATAAATTTCTGTTAGTAATTGTATTATTATTATAATCCAACATATACATCATACATGTCTATATTATTGTAGCAGCCATTGGATGTTGCTCCTTTTTTGTCTCTGTGAAAGTACAATCTACGTCTTGATCCGTTGAAAAAAGAAAGAAAAATACGCTTGATAACACCTGCACGAACGTAAGTTAAATATAAATTCAGATTTCACGTAGTGTAATGTATATTTTCTAATTTAGTAAGAGTTGTGATTACATATAAGTATTTGTCAGGGCATTTAAATTGTATGTACCTCAAGGTGGAGCGAGGAATAATAAAAAATAATTTCTTTGGCATCATGTTGAGGTTCAAGTATAACTTGGTTTTTACGTTCAACTATTTTGCTCATTCGTTACTTGTATTAAATAAATATTTTTGGTTTATGTGTAGTGTCCTCAGCAAGAAAGAGGTACCGAGTGTGGGTATTTTGTTATGAAGTACATGCATGACATTGTCATGCTTTGTCAAAAAAATCCTAACAATAATAGGGAAGTGGTAAGAGATAAAAAAAAATATTTTTACCTTTATCAAACTCGTGATTTTTTTTTAATCTGTTATCTTTTATATTTTGAAGGGTCTTGCTTCGAAAAGCTATACCAAAAATGAAATCAATGAGATTCGAGAGCTTTGGGCAAAATTTTTTATTCTAGAATGTCTTTAATCAGGTACGACAATTACTTTTAAATGTTATGTCAAAAGTGTGAAATACATGTTCATTTTCCTATGATCTGTATAGCCATTAAAATACAGGTTCCTGACTATTTGTTTAGTAAATTCAGTGAATTATATTCTTTGTAATAAGCAGGTTCCTGAGTTGAAGCATTTGGTTTTATATTGCTTTTGTTACTGTTTGATGTGCATTATGAAGAACTGGGCATTTTCCTATATATATCCATTAAAATACAGGTTCCTGACTATTTGTTTAGTAAAGTCAGTGAATTATATTCTTTGTAATAAGCAGGTTCCTGACTTGAAGCATTCGGTTTTATATTGCTTTTGTTACTGTTTGATGTGCATTATGAAGAACTGGGCATTTTCCTATATATATCCATTAAAATACAGGTTCCTGACTATTTGTTTAGTAAAGTCAGTGAGTTATATTCTTTGTAATAAGCAGGTTCCTGACTTGCAGCATTTGGTTTTATATTGATTTTGTTACTGTTTGATGTGCACTATGAAGAACTGGGCAGTTTTTTGTTGTGTTATGATGGGTCTGGATAGTCCTTGTAATGAGCTGAAGAGTCTGTTCAGTTTAGTGTGCAGTGACAAGTTAAAAATCGAGGTATATTGGGTGGGTATGGGTGCAAATTTGTCTTGCTTGTTTGATCACAATAGTACAGTTACACACTAGGAAGGTAGTAAAAGATTCTTTCGTTCTTTAGGCCACTGGCCATCCGCCGGGAGTTTTGGGTTTAATACCGATATTTTAGCAACCAATCTAATAAATCTAAGTGGGTTTAATACCATAGCATTTCGTTATTCGTTGGTAAATCTGCTTTGTAGCATCTCATAATCCGGGGTACGAATTTGGGGCCATTAATCACCATCAATTTCTAAAAACTCTGATTATAAACATTATATGACAATAGAAAACAATAAAAACCCCTTAACCAAGATCGCTTACCCCTTAACCAAGATTGCATACAGGTTATGGTATGAAACAAACTATCGAACTATAAATTTACAACCATTCTCAGAATTAAACTATTATAAAATTTTTATAACTACATTAGATTTCTGTCTATCAAAATGTCCCACCTTGACCAATTCCCAACCACTATCCGATGAGATTCCATAACCCGATCGTTTCCTCTCGCAGTTGGAAAACAACACCACTGACCATTACTAGGTCCACTAATCCTCTCTATTAACTGAAGAAAACAAACAAGCAAGAGTGAGCCAACAATGCTCAGCAAGTGCAATAGTGACAACAATTTCAATAATGATGACAAATCTAATAAACAAAAGGGGTTTCATTTCATTCTATGAAGGAATCAGTTATATCAACTTTTATATTGCCACGAGGGCCAACAATACACCCTTAATGAGGTGCATCAGAAACTAGAACTGATAAGAGTTCCGATATCAAAATATTATTAAAACAGACTTCCAAGGAGTCAAGAACTAAACATCTTAATCGCAGAGTATAGACTAGAATTGGAATTTTATTTATTTTAAAAAAACATCAAGGTTAGGCTGCTGATCAGTCACGCACTAACCCCGGACAAACGCACACAGCAATGTCCTTAATTGGATCCATAGCACACATTGGCCTTAACTTCCGACCATAATAAGGTCCCACCCCGAAGGGTCTTACGCCCCAAGGGCCACTTTTTTTTAAAAAAACATTTCCAATTCTTTATCAACCACAATAGGTGTCGGGACAATCGACAACCCTTGATATCCAACAACTGGAAACTCACGTCCATAATATCAACTCAAGATTAGAAGTTAATAAGAAACGACATCATAGTCTAGTATCGATAAGTTCGATACAACACAGGGGATAAACGAATAACCAAGATTCTCAACTGATATCGACAAGTTCGATACCACATAGGGTGGGGATTATAAAGAACGTCAATTCGAATAGGTATCAAAAAGATCGATATGAATAATTAGAATTATAACATCAGCAACATATCTAAAGAAAAATTTCATTTGAGCAAGAATAAGGATATAAATTGCAATAAGATTTTCAACAATTGAAATTCTAGTCTAAAGCAAGGATATGGTCAAGTATTGGGCATTAATAAAACTTATACACATTGAAGAGTTTGAGCTTCCATAAGCGGATAAAATAGCATAGAACAAATATTTTCAAAACAGTTTCAATATGGAAAGGTTCAGATCAGCTTAGAGAAAACATTGTTCAAATGGAAGTCCATTGGTGAAAATATGCTAGATCAGGAATTTTACTGGCAGGTTCTCGTAAGGGTCAAAAATCTTGGATTTTTTCTTTATTTGGAAAATTCTTTAAAAATTTTCAAAGAAAATAAAAGAATTTGCCTTCCACTCGGGAATCCAATAACGTACGATGATTGAAATATTTTTGAAGAAAAAGGTTGTTTGTGAAATCATTTGAAAGTTCACACTTGAACTATAGGGGAAGAAAACAATATTTGCACACTAATCGAAGAAGTATTTCATTTTCTAGACATAACTTAACCAACTCATTTTACATGCAAAAAGAGCGAAATTGCATCACTTGAACAATAAGTGAATAGCAATAACACTTGCCTCGATTTACGGAGTTCCTGATTTTCACCTCGATCCTTAACTTAGTTTCATGATAGCCTTTAGTTGCTAGCCTTTTATTTGGCCCTACTTTCCTTTCCTACTTTGTAACTCATCAATTTCCACGTCCATTCACCCGTCGGCTTTGATACTCATCCTTCTGTTCGTCTTTCAGATTACCCGCACACTGTCCTTGGCCAGGTTTCCTATTCGAACCTTTTCAAGGTCAAATATTATTTTAGTATCCAACTAAGCAAAATCTTATTGATTGCTCTATTCTACCCATACGCGTCCTATAACGCTTACACACATATCATATATAAACATATACAATTATATTCATAAATTAGTCCTAGTATAATCAACTAGGCCAAATAAGCACTTCACAACTCAAATTCTCACGTCAACCATTACATACTTATTTAAACTCTCGAAAATCATATCATACTTTTCAATCATCGAAATCAAATAAATTAAATAGATTTTAAATAGATTTGCAGGAGAATTTTAGAAAATTTTGGCATGATGTATTCGTAAATAGGACTATCCCCCTGTTTTTCAATTCAAGATTTTACCTTGTAAATCATTCAAAAACAAAGCTACCTTAACTTGCAGCAATAGAAAAGTAAACAAGTAAGGACAGTACCCACCCAGACTTGCGGCACATAGCACATAAGAAAATTTACCCGCCCTGACTTGCGGCACATAGCACATAAGAAAATTTAATCTACAAATAACATTTAAAATAGAAATTGAAACAAATACTATGGCTCGATTTATAACATTTAGCACAACATTCATAACTAGTAAAACCTTCAAATACTACGACTCGATTTATACCATTTAGCACATAAGCATTTACAACTTAGCAACTCATGTAAACTCCACAAATTATACGACAATTGATAATTAACCATTAACGACCACTCAGTCCGAATATTATATCAAAACCTCAATTATTACCAAAATCATAATTAACAACCGACAATCAATAAACTCGAATATTAACGAGACCACAAAATAATTCCGATAATTACAATTAGCAAATAATAATTAACAATTAACAATTGACAATCATCTAAACATATAATTGAACCCACAATTAATCTCAAAATTAATTAACAATTAATGAATACTAATCCAAACATATTTCGGACTCACAATTAATTCCCACAATCATAATTTACAAATATGCTTTCCGAATTAAATAACGGGAATTAAAACAATAATCTCACAATTTAAATATAATTAATTTACCACAATAATATCTAAATTTAAATCTACTTTAATTACAAGAATTCGCATAATTAATCTAAAATGAGGAATTAAACAATTACATCGAAAACATTTAGATAAATAAAGTAATTAATTAAATAAAATTTTATTCCTTCCGACGAATCCCCCAAATTTCTCCCTCCATTTCTCTCTCTCTCTCTCTCTCTCTCTCTCTCTCTCTCTCTCTCTCTCTCTCTCTCTCTCTCTCTCTCTCTCCAGCATCTGCAACAACTCCGGCCAATCACCACGCCGCCGGAGCACCACCACCTCACCATCTAATTCACGTTCGTACACCCACAATTATATACACACACGTAGTCACACACACAAGCTTCGTTTTAACACTTTAGGAACACGATTCATGCCTCAAACAGCAAAATCGAAGCCTCCAGACCCGTGAATGTGAAAACCCGAGCATATACATACAATATATACATAAATCTATATATGAACTTCCAAAAACTCCAACAATCACATAGACTCACTGATTCACGCAATAACAAGGATTGAGAAATGAATTTTACAAGGATTTAGGAGGTGTTAGACTTGAAAAATCGAGAGAGGGAGAGAATAATCTAGAACAAGGAAGAAGAATCGGGAAAAAATGGGGAAGAGGATAGCTGCTGCTGGGTTTATAGGCCCAGGGGCAATTCTGTCATTTGCCAAATAATGAAAATCTATTTTGTTTTTTTTTTCAAATTCGTTTTTAATCATTGTAAAATCGAAATTAATTAGGAAACTAGGGGGAAAATAATTTTAAAATTTTAAAATAAAGTTTATGAAATTACAGACCTCCCCATATTTTTAAAATAATATTTGAGTCAAAAATGAATTTATTATGAATTTTCGAAGTAAAGAACCTTTAAATGCAATAAAGCTTTTTAAATCATTTTAAAATACTTGCACTTACAAATAAATACTCCCACAAATTTTTATAAACTAAATCATATCATAAAGATGATAATGTAAAAGATTTCATGATTTTAAACAACTCCAATGATTTTATAGAATTTTTGGAAGATTACAAATGCATGTTTAAAATAGTTTTAAATACTCAAAAATTTAAATAAAAATACACGAGCACATACGACACTTGCAAATCATCACATAATCATATAAACATGATTTCTCACATACTTTGACTTTACAAAAATATTCATACCACATAATTCACCTTTAACAATTAAACAAACATTTATAAAATTACGAAAATTTGTAGGTCTTTATACGTTTTGATTCTCTATCAACCAAAAATGTCTATACACATATAGTACATTTTAAAATAACATTTAGATTTTATGGATTCAACTCTCAGAATGTCTTTGCTAGAAAATTCTTTAGGCTCATGGTAACCAATGTCCTCAACTGCACCTATAGTGTTAAATAAACGTTGCTTGTCCTCCACTAGAGTCCGGTGCAGCAATTGGCTACGTATGTCCACAAGTGATCCTACCCGTGACATTCCCTTATGATTATGCTGCAACTATCCATAGGAAGAATGGCATTGCTTTTCACGACTCTGTTGCGACATTCTTGTAATACATTTCTGATGTTTGGCAATACTGTAATCCTGCTCCTCTTTTGCAGCTTTAATAAATCATTATCATTTTCGATATAATTAATAGATATCTAAATTGTTGTTAGCATTAGTTCCTCTTACTCTATGTACAAATTGTTATGCCTTCTTTACATATCTAATGTTCATTTTGTTTAATTGTGCCTGCAGGAATGAATTTCTTTCCTAGAAGTTTCAAATCAACAACTGATTTGTTTTTGCAATGTCTACTACGATGGCTGGCCAGGATTTCTTCTATTTTCCTATGTCAGAACTGTTTGTCGAGTTTGGGAAACCTTGATGACACATGCATTTCTTGGACTAAGACTGTAAGACTTTGTGTGTCTATTTTGATTTATGTTCCATTTTAAGTAGAGGCAGGCTGCACTTGTAACTCAGCTTAACTACAGCCCGGATCTGTATGAAATTGGTGATCAAGGGAAATGGGTATAATAGCTGCTTGTGAGCACCTTTGTAATTAATTAGTAGTATAATAGACTAATAGCTGAAGTACTAGAAAGAATTGTACTTTTTATTCCAATTGTAAAATTCTGAACATTAAATATTTTAAATTTATTTTAATCAAATTATCAATTAGATTGTGTTCTGATTTTATTGATTTTCAAATTATTTGGTGTGTTTGCCTACTGATGCATGTATGTAGAGCATATAGCATTAAAAAAAAAAAAGGCGTTAAAAGTAAAGCAAATAGGCGACGGTCATTTGGCAGAACCGACGCTAAAAGTAAAGCAAATAGGCGATGGTCATTTGACAGAACCGACACTATAAGTAAACGAAAAAGGCGTCGGTCATTTAATAGAACCGACGCTAAATGCAAAGAGAATAGGCGTCGGCTTTTGAAAGAACCGACGCTATAGGTCAAATACATATGCGTCGGCATTTGACAGAACCGACGCCTTTTTGCTGTCCTTATGCGTCGGTTCTAAGGATAACAGACGCCAATGGTATACACTTTATGCAACGACATTTGTTCTAACCGAAGCTTTTTTCTGCCCTTATGCATCGGTTGTCAGCCTTTTAGTGTCGGTTCTACAACCGACACAAACAATTCTAGCGTCGCCCGTTTAACCGACGCTATAGACCTATGCCTTTAGCGTCGCCTTCATATACTACGCCCAATAACCGACGCCTAAAGCCTATTATGTAGTAGTGATGACAGAGACTTAAGGAGTCAATTTGTATAACAAAGAAGACTCAAGAGTCGTGAGAAGACTCGAGAGTTAACATCAGAAGACCACGATTCGATTAAACCCCAAATCGCAGCAAAACACATTCCGATTAATCTCAAAAAACTTGCAAGCAAAAATTAATCTCTTAAATCTCCCAAGCAAGCTGAAATTACATGTTCAGATGAGTGAACAATATTCGAGATTAAACAGAAAATCATTTGAATACCAAATCGTAAGTTTAGGGTTTGACCTAATTGGGATTTGAAAAGGGGGTTTTGAAATCAAGGGTTTGAATTTGGGGGCTTATAAGCTGGGGTTTGAATTTGGAGGCTTGTAAGCTGGGGTTTGAATTTGGGGGTTGTAAGCTAGGGTTCTTGGCTGAGTTTGTGAGTGAGCGAATTAGTGTGAATGAATTAGTTTGAGAGTGTGAGTTTGAGGAGTACTGTGAGTAGTGTGAGAGTGTCGAAGAGGGAAATGAAAAAAGAAAGGGGGGAAATGAAAAAAAGAAGGGGGGGAATTATGTTAAGGGGTGAAATGTTTCTAAGTTTAGAGGGAACTGCATCTCCGCGTGTTTTTTTTATTTTTTTAAAAAGAGGTTGAGATATCGGTTTTAACTACAACCGATGTCTAAAACATACTTTAACATCGGTTCTAGTAAAATTGATGTAAAACAATCTTTTAACATCGGTTACCAATGCAACCGATGTTAAAGTGATGATGTCTATTGACTGTTTTGGCGTTGGCGTAGTGAAATTTAATTTCGTTGTTCAGCTTTCCGAAAGTAGCTTCGGACAAAGCGAATTCGATATATAATTAGCTTCCAATCTCACTTCCACCGAATGCATCTCTTGACTTGGCATAAGACTGAAGTTTAAGCTATATATAAATAAATGATGCATGTGCATGTATCAAATGAAAGTTTAAATTTTCTTGAGTCTTGGCTGTTGTTTTAATTGGTGCTAATTATAGATCAACAGCAGTAATGTAGTTTCTCCAATGTGTTTCAAGTTCTTGAGGACAGAAATCAACGACTCTGTAATTTAACCTTCTCATTTTCCGACTTTATTTTTGAGCAATTTACAATCTTGAACTTGAATTAAAATTTCGGTTGATTACGAAACACCAATTTTTGAACAGTTATATTTGAGCATTTAAACAAATGAAGACAAATTGGTCAGCAAGATGCGGAAGAATAATATCAATGCTCTCGTACCATGTTAAAACGCTCAATCTATGTATATATGAATACAAAACTCCATTAAAGAAGAATACTTTTATAACATTCAATCCCACAATCGAATGCATATCGAATCCAACAACCCACCACATATTAGTCCAAAAGTGCTAGCAAATTGGTATACATTAATTATTGACTTGTATCTATAAGAGCCCCAAACACTCTTATTCTTATTGATGTAGGATGTTACAACTTAAGCTTTTATTCATTCACCAGTATTGAAGAGCATTCAGTAACAATACATTGACTCACTAAGAAAGAGATGAAAAGAGAGAGAAAGAGCGAGAGATTAAGAGAAAGTCTGAATGTAAGTAGCTAGCTAGGATCTTATACTAAAATACTGTTGTGTGTAACAACTTTTGGAGGGAAGTCCTGTTAGACATGCCAAGTCAGCAAGTCCAGTCAGCTCACAGCTGTCACCTCGAGTCAGCAATCATGTGTAGTAGTCTCAACAAAAAATTAATTTTGCATTATACTGTCCAATTTCCATGAGTCCATTGATTTTCAAAGTTCATGATGGCTTATCAACCCGAAAGATAAAAAGCTTTAAATTCACGTTTGTTATAAACTAAATATGAATCAGAGACATTAGCATTCTTCTATATATTAACACCGCTTAATTAATAATGCACTTTTTTTTGTCAAGACTTGAGAACAAAACTACGCACACTAGCTATAAATAGAGGATACAAAGTGCAAATAGCACGTACATCTATGTGTATAAAATCATGATCAAGGACGACGTTGTTTGGTGATGGATTTATCATGGGTTGTCGTTGGGCGGCGGAACATCCCCTTGTTGTGGTGGGTTGTCGTTGGGCGGCGGAACATCCCCTTGTGGTGGGTTGTCGTTGGACGGCGGAACATCCCCTTGTTGTGGTGAAGGTCCGTGTTTAGGTGGTGGTGGTGAGCTTTTTGCCTCTTTGAGGCTTTGAGACCAACCTGCATATCTCTCTGTATTTCTTAAACCACCTGCATCTTCACAGTCCAAAAGAAACAAAATAATTACGGTATCCTCGGAGTGACTGTACAAGTAAGCTAATAATGAGTGAGTGTGTTGTAAACTACTATACACATGCATAATACAATGAAGGAAAATATGTACTTTGACGATGAAGTGAGGAGGCAGAAGTGGAGCATGAATCATGAAATATTGATAACAGGATCAAGACAAGTACTGCTAAAATATGGAGCTTTGTAAGGAAGGCCATTTTTTCCAGCAGTAACTTCTTTTAATTTATTGCCTGCAGTGTTTATTTACAAGTCTAATGCTTTAAAACTGATATATAAAGAAGTGGAAGTTTGACATTGTCGTTTCACATGTTACAAAATTTACCCATTTGTAGTTTGACTTGAATAAATCTTAGGTTGATCATAATAATTTATAAAACACCAACTACATATAGTCTATAGCAACAAATATATTATCTAATACCGAGAGACAGATCAAGATGCTTAATAATGTTGCTATCGTGTATGTAACTTAATTATATTTTTAATTTTTCCAAGCTCGACTGATTATGCTAAGATAATGTTTAGCTGGGTATCTTCAACTTTCAGGGAAATGATCAGTTCTTTTACTACGAACTTTTCCAGGTGATTTACGTAAATCATATATGTATATCATATTTTTTTTTGTAATTAAGTCATTGTTGGTGTATCAACTAAATAGACTTTCTAGGTAATTTACATCATTATATGTTTGTATAGAGTAATTTTATCTATAATTTTGATCATTGTAATATCAAAATAATTTCAACCGTCGAATTTAAATTTTTAAAATAGACGATTCAGATTATATCATATTAAAAAAATTATATTATTAAAAAAGACTGTATTAAAATTAAATTTTAAAAAGAAAACTATACTATGAAAAGGATATAATTAAAAAAGGATACAATTGAATTTTTTTAAATTTTTATTAATATTAAAAAAGTTCGTATTTACTATTTGGGCTATATCTCGAAATTTAGAAATCAGATTTGGATAATTTTACAGCCCACACGAATGTAATAAAATTATCTTTAATTTAATGATGATTTAAGAATTATTATCGAAATCGAAACACTCAGAATCTTAATAGAAAATATAATTACAAATTTTTACATTAATCATATTCAATGTAGAAAACCAAATTATATATGATTTAAATCATTTACATACACTTTTTCGTATTTCAGTATAAATACACTTTTTAGTTTACATGTTAAAAAATAATATAATTTTTATGCTAGATTCGACGTTTTTCCTCTATTTATTTCATAGATCCTCAGTTTTAATATCTAGTCATAGACTTTTAAAGGCTTTTTGTAAAGTCATAATTAATTAGCTCTTTTGGTTTTCAAGTAGTTTTTACTTACGGAGGTTCAGCTTTTTAAGTCTGAAATTACTGTTTTAATGTTTTGATTGTTTTGTCACAAAAATAACTGTTATATGATATTTTGCTTTTGATATTGAGAATCGAGAATTTTGTCAGAAAGTCGATCTAAAATGTAATTCAAGAGATTGATATGCTGCTAGCCTATATAAAATGGCTGTTTTAGTCTCTGAAGGAATCGATTGTCGGCCGAAGGAGAGCTTAAAATCAAGATTAAAAAATACTTCGTGTACTTGAACTTTCACGAAATCTGCACTTGGGATACTCAACTTCAAAATCCCCTACTTGCAACACTGCATTTTCAAACTTTTTACGAAGTGAGTATTGCCGTCATTAACCGCTTAACTCCGTTAATTTGTCGAGGGCAAAACAGTCATTTCGAATGAAATTCCTCTCCACCTCAACTCCGTTCACCTCCTTCTTCTCCGTTTTAATTCCCAACAGCACCCATTTCCTTCAATTTCCGACTTCACTCCTCCTGCCCAGCCACCCACCACTGTTCTTCGCCAACACCCACCTCCGTTTTCTCCCTCTTCCCAGCCTTCAACCACAAGTCCTGCCACCAACAGCTCCTCCATTCGACACCACCATCCTCCCTTCGCCTCTCCGTTCATTCAACATGGCTGAATCAAACACCGCCGGCCATATCGCTGCACTACTCATCTTCTTCTCCGTCACCTCATCTCACAACCACCTCCGCTGCTCTTCTTCACATCCGCCACCCACTCCATTCCGGCACCGTTATCCCCCTTCCGACCAACCCACCATTGGTTGAGATTAAGCCTAGCATGTTACAAAGCAATTAAGAAGAACTCTGTGCTCAATGCAGGAATTAAAACAGAACTTAAACACACAGTAGCGACTCAAACAAGCAACAAACAATGAACTCATCGAAAACAAACCAAGAGACTCTAAAATTAAGCACTACATAATCGAGGATTTTAAGACTAAATTATCTACTGTAAACTAAAACCAAAACAATCAATTGCCCAAACATCGACTAGGTAACTCGGCAGCAGCACAGACTTAAAACTCAGATTTCGAACTTAGTGAAGCCCAGTGAACACTACAATTGAACAGCAAAATAACAAAACAAACGCATACAATCTAGGCCACACGAACTGTAGAGAATATTAGTAAACATGTCATAGGTGCCAGCTGTTACAAAAGTTTGTTATAGTCACATGTTTAGTCACATCGTTTAGTGATAGTCACGAGCAAGTCACAGCCACACACTTTGTAGTATAAAACCATCATTGTACTTTATTTTTCTGATCATGGAAATACAAACATTCTCTCTTTTCTTCCTTATTTTCTCTGCTTGAGTATGTTGTTTTACATGGTATCAGAGCTTAAAGCTCGATCCATGGCGGTCTCTCTAATTCCCAATTAATCGTTTACCTCTTTTTCGTTACACCTTTGTTTTGTTGTTTTACTTCTCATCTACAATTTTTCTACACTCTTATCAATGGCGACTCAAGCTTCTTATGCTGCGGCAACTGTTGGTGCTATCACTTCTGGTGACTCTGTGTCCTCTACAATGGATTCGATGCATCCCTATTATATCCACCCATCTGATAGTCCTAGTATGACTCTAACTAATGTTGTTCTTACTGAAAATAATTACAATCAATGGAGTAGATCTATGGAGTTAGCACTTTCTGCAAAGTTAAAATTAGGCTTTATTGATGGAAGTTATGTTAAACCTAGTGGATCTGCTCTTCTTATTCATTGGAATAGATGTAATCACATGGTTATCTCCTGGATATTAAACTCTGTCTCTTCAGAAATACGTAATAGTATTGTTTACATGAACACTGCTTGTGACATTTGGAAGGACCTAGCTACTCGATATGCTCAAAGTAATATGCCTAAGGTTTTTAATCTGAGAAAGGAAATCAATGGCTTATCTCAAGGGTCTATGTCTATTACTTCATATTTCACAAAATTTAAGACGTTAACAGATGAATTAGATTGTGTCTCTACTCGTCCTGTTTGTACTTGCAATAAGTGTATCTGTGATATCAACACTAAGCTGCATAACTATGAACAAGAGCAATTGTTAAACCAGTTTTTGATGGGACTCAGTGATGCTTTTACAACTGTACGTGGGCAAATTCTGCTTATGAAACCATGTCCTACACTAAGTCAGTGTTATTCTATGCTATTGCAAGAAGAAAACCAGAGAGATGTATCTTCTTTTGTCTCTCATATGAATTCTAGCACTGCAGCAATGTCTGTAAGGTCTACTTCTGCTAGTAATGGACCTCGAACTACTCAGAACAATAGGCAAATCTCTGGTTCCAGGAAGAGTAACTTGGAGTCTTCAGTCCAATGTGAATTCTGTCAAGTTGTTGGACACACAAAAGATAAGTGCTATTGTCTTCATGGATATCCTGCTTGGCACAGGCTGTTTGGAAAGCCTAAACCAAAGCCACGGTTTCTGCAAGCAAGAAATAATGCCTCTGCTGCTCAAGTGTCTGTTTGTAATACTCCAAATACGCCAGATGTCAAGTCAAATGCTAATACTGAATCACCTGATAAGTTTGGGATGAATGAAGGTCAATACAATCAGTTGCTTCAGATGATTCACAGCACAATGAAGTCTGCTCAAAATGAATCTCAGCCAACTGCTACAGATTGGCCATATCTTGGTTCTGCAAACTCTGTTGGATCTGCAAATTTAGTCCATTTTGCAGGTATATTTCAATCCATGACAAACACTGTAAAATTGATAGCACCTGATCAATGGATTATTGATTCAGGTGCCTCTGATCACATTACTCCACACCTTCATTTACTAACTAATGTTAAGCCTTGTTGTGCCACTTTAGCTTTACCTAATGGTCAAACAGCAGAAGTCACTCATATTGGCTCTGTATGTCTATCTCCTGTGATCACTCTTCATTCTGTGTTATGTGTGCCCAATTTTTCCTACAACTTGTTATCTGTCAACAAGTTACTTCTTAATACTTCATATCACATGATTTTCACTCCTTCTGAATGTTATCTTCAGGACCCTACTCACAGGAGACAGTGCCTAGGGATTGGTAGCTGTAAGGATGGCCTATACCTGTTCCAGCACCAAAGTGTCTCTTCTACTTTAGTTCATCATTGTAATAGCATATCTAAAACTCCTAATGTAGCCACTTGGCATGCTAGAATGGGCCATGTTCCCTTACCTGTTCTTAGAATTCTCTCTTTTGCTAAACAAGACTCTGAATTACCTGTATGTGACAGTTGTCAATTGTCAAAATAGACAAAACTTTGTTTTAAATACAGCACCTCTGTTAGCTCTTTATTGTTTGATTTGGTTCATGCTGACATGTGGGGACCTTACCATCATAAGACTCATGGAAACTGTTCTTATTTTCTCACTTTAGTAGAAGATAAATCAAGATATACCTGGACTTTTCTTTTGTCCAGTAAAACACAAGTCTGTAGTGGCATACAAGAGTTTGTTACATACATAAAGAATCGTTTTGGTGTTTTCATTAAAAATTTTCGTACTGACCATGGCTCAGAATTTGTCAACCAAAGTCTCAATTCATTTTTATCCTCATTAGGAATCTTACATCAAAAGAGCTGTGTTTACACACCTCAACAAAACGGAATCGTTGAACGTAAACACAGACATCTATTAAACATTGCTCGTTCCTTAAGAACACATGCTCATTTACCTTTGCAGTTCTGGGGTGACTGCATTTTGACAGCCACTTATCTGTTAAATCGAACTCTATCTTCAGTTCTTCAAGGCAAAACCCCTAATGAGCTCCTTTTCCTTACCCCTCCTCTTTATGATCATTTACGAGTTTTTGGATCCCTTTGTTTTGCTACTGTTCTCCCAAAACCACAGGACAAATTTTGTTCTCGTGCTTTTAAAGGTGTGTTCTTAGGTTATCCATGTGATCACAAAGGCTATAAAGTCCTTGATTTGGCTACTAGACAGGTGGTTGTTACTCGACATGTAAAATTCTATGAAAGTGAATTTCCTTTCAAGGACATAGGAACGTCTTCTATTTCTGCTGACACAATGTTTTCAGATAATTCATGTTTGGATGCTTCTTTGGATGATCCTCTTAATCCACCTGTCATATCTGAAGTTCTCTCTGAGCAACAGTCCTTGGACAATGATGTAGTTCAAGCTACAACAGTCAATGATACCAGTGATTCTGCTTCGACAACTGTTGCCACTCCTATTGTTGACAACACAGGTGCATCTATCAAGCCTACAAGACAACGGACAGTGCCAACAAAGTTTAAAGATTATGTGGGTCTTCCTTCTCACACACACAGTGTCAACTCTGTGTTCAAGCTTGACTATACCCACTTTGTTGCCAATGTGGCCAAAATACCTGAGCCTTATTCATATGCTTAAGCTGTTAAATCACCAGAATGGTGCACAGCTATGGCTTCTGAACTTGCAGCACTCGAAGCCAATAATACCTGGATTGTTACACCATTGCCTCCTAATACAAAAACTGTTGACTGTCGTTGGATCTACAAGGTCAAATACTTGGCAGATGGGACTGTCGAACGATACAAGGCACGACTTGTAGCTAAGGGCTACACCCAAACTGAAGGACTCGATTATTTCGAGACGTTTGCTCCCGTTGTCAAAATGACCACCCTTCGTACAGTCCTTGCTGTTGCAGCAGTTCAGAATTGGACTCTTACTCAATTGGATGTTACTACAGCATTCCTCAATGGTGATTTGAAAGAGGATGTCTACATGAACCTTCCACCAGGTTACACTCCTCATATTTCCATCATCAATAAGTATCCTGGACAACGTTTGGTCTGTAAACTCATTCGTTCTTTGTATGGCCTTAAGCAAGCATCAAGCTGTTGGTTCATTAAACTTTGCTCTGCCTTACTTGCTTTTGGATTTAAACAATCTGCTTCAGATCACAGTATGTTTGTTTATACTCATAAAGGTTCTATTTCAGTCCTCTTGGTTTATGTTGATGACATGGTGTTGGCTGGTAATGACAATGGAGTCCTAACTTCAATCAAGCAGTTTCTGGCATCCCAATTTCAAGTCAAAGATTTGGGTCATTTGAAATATTTCCTTGGTTTAGAGCTTGCTCGATCCTCTAAAGGAATTTATCTCCATCAACGTAAGTATACTGAGGACTTAATAAAGGATATGGGTCTTCTGGAATGCAAACCTTCCATTACACCCCTGGAACAAAATCATGGATTACTGACTGATCATTCTGCAGAATTGGATTTTGAGGATGTTTCATTATACCGTCGTTTCATTGGACGCCTGATTTATCTTACGATATCTCGTCCAGATATTGCTTACACAGTCAATACCTTAGCTCAGTTTATGGCACATCCTAAGCCCTGTCATTACCAAGCTACTACTAGGCTTTTACGATATCTCAAAGGCACCATTGGGCAAGGCATTTTATTTTCTGCTACTGGACCACTCAAACTCACAGCTTTCAGTGATGCAGACTGGGCAACTTGCCAACTTACTAGACGTTCTGTCACAGGGTATTGCATCACTCTTGGCTCCTCTCTTGTCTCATGGCGTTCCAAGAAGCAACCTACCATTTCACGATCATCTTCAGAGGCAGAATATCGTGCAATGGCAGATACTACATGTGAAATTACATGGTTGCTGTCCTTACTAGCAGACCTCCATGTCTATTCTCTCACTCCTGTCACACTCTTCTGTGATAACCAATCCGCCTTACACATTGCTTCCAACCCCGTGTTTCATGAACGAACGAAACACATAGAGATCGACTGCCATCTTGTTCGTGAAAAACTACTCAAGAATATAATCAGCACTGCTTACCTCCCTACTCAACAACAACCAGCGGATTTATTCACCAAATCTCTTGCTTCTGCACACCTGTTCTTCTTACTGTCCAAGTTAGGAGTTTGCAACTTATTTCCAACTCCTAACTTGAGGGGGGATGTAGAGAATATTAGTAAACATGTCATAGGTGCCAGCTGTTACAAAAGTTTGTTATAGTCACATGTTTAGTCACATCTTTTAGTGATAGTCACGAGCAAGTCACAGCCACACACTTTGTAGTATAAAACCATCATTGTACTCTATTTTTCTGATCATGGAAATACAAACATTCTCTCTTTTCTTCCTTATTTTCTCTGCTTGAGTATGTTGTTTTACACGAACTCAACCAACAAAACGAGTCAATGCAAACTCGCTGCAAACACGCAGGTGAAGAACCGCAAGCGACTCAGCAACTCAGCCAAACGACTCAGAACACAGAAAAATAAACCCAACTCGGACTTGATTCAAATCACAGTAATATCAACCATCCTAAAACGAAATTGATGGGGGAAGGGAATTATAGAAAAAAAGAAAAGGTTTGGGATTATTGTTGAAATCGACGAAGAAGAACAAGAGGGCGGCGAAGGAGACACAGTTTGGGGAGAAAGGAAATCATTATTGCTGGGTCTTGCAAACAGGGGAGAGGAAATCGAAGAAGAGAATGGAAAGACTGTTTTACCCCTATTTTAGTTAACGGTGTTAACCTGATTTGACGGAAATACACAGAGTGTAACGAAAATTAAATTATAGTATTGCAAGTAGAGAATTTTGAAGTTGAGTATCTCAAGTGCAGATTTCGTGAAAGTTCAAGTATACGCGAAGTGCTTTTTACTCTAAAAGTAAAGAAAAGGTATCAAAAGCAAAAATTGATGCCTTTTTTCGGCCACAACTAGAAAAGCGGCTAATTTCAACGGGTAAAATTATGTTGAATTTATGCTATTTACAACAAGATTCCGTTACATTTACCATAAATTCAACAGATTCCTTCCCGTTGAATATAAGACCGTTGAAATTAGCATTTCGGTTGAATTTAAGGTTAAATTCAACGACTTCCCGTTGATTTTGTTGGTCCCATTTTCAACCATTTTCCGTTGAGCATTTTCGAAAAATTTGAAATTTCAATTTTAAATTTCACCAAAAAAAAACATTTTCCCGCCAATGGTAATATAATCAACGGAAAATTTCTGAATTTAATCCTACCATAATCAACCAATTTTCGTTGATTAATCATCTTGCCACGTGTCTCTGTGGATTAAATTCAACCGAATCTTGTTACATTTAATTCTATCAAAATCAACAAGATTTGGTTGATTAAAACTTTTTTCGTTGAACTTATAGATTCAACCGGTTTTTGTTGAATTTAACATGTCCCAGTTTCTTTTGAAAAGCAACAGATTACAGATCTACTATATTTACATCTAATTTTTTATGCAATTTGCTAACTTATGCAACATGTTGCTACGATTCCGACCAACAGTAGTTATTTCGGACAAACTGAATTTTTTACAAAAAAAAAAAAAAAATACATAAGCATCTACAACCTAAGATCTATAAATTGGCTAAAACAAGATTTCGAAATACATATTAAAACTCAGATTCCGGTCACCTCATGAAATATCTGGCGAACAAAAACATTCTCAGAAAAATCTGAAAATAATCTACATGTAGTAACGGAACCCGGCTTTTAACCTCGTGTGCTCGGAATCACCAAAATCATCCTCTAAATCAAGAACCAAATTAGAATAAAAAAACAGCCCTAAAAAAAATTAGTTCGAAACTTGAAGATATATATCACTGGAAAGCTCTTGATTTGTAGAACACATATATATAAAAATCACTGATTTTCGATAAGTAGATTGAGAGATGTGGTTATTTGAAGATTAAATGTATGTATATGCGTGTGTGTATAGTGAGCCGAGAGAGAGAGAGAGAGAGAGAATTCTGGGAAGAGGGGAGCTGTTAATAGATTAAGAAAAAAGGTTAGATAAAATAATGGGGGTGGGTAGGTTAGTAACTTAGTGTGTGTTTTTTGACTTTTGGTGTATTGTTTTTTTTTATGTTATTAAATGTGGACCGTTGGATGTTGCTTTTTTAATTTTAATCAAAAGCTATAAATTGCCAAGAGTTGGCAATCCTTGTGCTAAGTTTTCAACCAATACCATCTTGCCACATGTCATTAACAGATTGTTTTTTTTTCATTTCACCAATAAAAAAGAAACAACTTAATATATTAAATAAATACCCATAAAATCAAAAATGCTCCAAAAATTATGAAATTTTGTCCAACACCTTAAAATATAAAGAAAACAATTCCCTCAAAATATGGTCGAATTTCGTTGAAGTTTGTTGAACCGTTTGATTTTTCTACTTACGAGCTATTCGGCTCCAAATTTGACTCCGGAAAAAGTATATCGAAAAATTACGAAAATTTAATAATGCCTAAAAAATATAAATTAAATAACCAATTCCAAGTTTCATGTTTTTCTAGCATGGGGAAGTATTTATTTGAAATTGTCGAAGTTAAATAAGGATAAATGTCCAAATAAATACGATACACCTTATATCAAAACCATACGGATGTCCCAGATTATTGTTTCTATTTTTAAAAAAACATTAATCGTAGATCTAACCATACAGATATCAATATATATCTTAAATAATGATATTCCAAAATTTTTAAAAAATAAAAAATTAATTTGGTTGGAGATCTTAGTAGAACACTACTATATTGTCTAGAACTAGCAACTAGTGCTTTGTCCCAGATTATTATTTCTACTTTTTTTAAAAACATTTATTGACGATCCAACCGAACGGATGTCAATATATATCTAAAATATTGATATTTCCAAATTTTTAAAAAATAAAAAATTAATTTGGTTGGAGATCTTAGTAGAACGCTACTATATTGTCTAGAACTCGTAACTATTGCTTTGTCCCACATTATTATTTCTATTTTTTTTAAAACATTAATCGAAGATCCAACCGCACGGATATCAATAAATATCTTAAATAATGATATTCCTAAATGTTTAAAAAATAAAAAATTAATTTGGTTGGAGATCTTAGTAGAACACTACTATATTGTCTAGAACTAGCAACTATTGCTTTGTCCCATATTATTGTTTCTTTTTTTAAAAAAACAATTATTGACGATCCAACCGTACGGATGTCTATATATATATATATATATATATATATATATATATATATATATATATACATATATAAATAATGATATTCCCAAATTTTCAAAAAATAAAAAATTAATTTGGTTGGAGATCTTAGTAGAACACTACTATATTGTCTAGAACTCATAACTAGTGTTTTGTCCCAGATTATTGTTTCTATTTTTTAAAAAACATTTATCGACGATCCAACCGTACGGATGTTCAAATATATCTAATTAAATGGCATTCCCAAATTTTCAAAAAATAAAAAATTAATTTGATTGGATATCTTACTAGAACACTAATATATTGTCTAACTAGTGCTTTGTCCCAGATTATTGTTTCTATTTTTGAAAAAACATTTATCGACGATCCAACCGTACGGATGTAAATATATATCTAAAATAATGATATTCCCAAATTTTAATAAAATAAAAAATTAACTTGGTTGGAGATCTTAGTAGAACACTACTATATTGTCTAGAACTCGTAACTAGTGTTTTGTCCCAGATTGTTGTTTCTATTTTTTAAAAAATATTTATCGACGATCCAACCGTACTGACGTCAATAGATATCTAATTTAGTGATATTCCAAAATTTTTAAAAAAAAAATTTGGATAGTGAAATTAGTAGTCAACTATTAAATTTAAAATTTAAATCATTTAAAATTTTACACATCTATCTGAGTAATAAAGTAAATTCTAAAATGTTGGGTATGTAAATTTAACATTCTAGTGAATTTATAAATTATCGAGTATTTATAATATTTATTTAAAATTATATATCAAATAAATATTTATCGTTTTCTTAAAAATCAAAGATTAATTTGGCGCCTGGTGAAATAAAGGCAAAGGTAAATTCAACGTTGAATTTATTTCGGTTGAATTTATTCTGTTGAATTTAACTTTTGGTGGGAATTTTTCCGCCATATCAAATAAAGGCAAAAGTTAAATTCAACGAGATACAGTCGAATTTATTTCGGTTGAATTTAACTTTTGGTGGGAATTTTGCCGCTAGATTAAATAAAGGCATAAATAAATTCAACGAGATACTGTTGAATTTAATTTCGGTTAAATTTAATCGATTGAATTTAGCGTCGGTTGAATTTGTTCCGTTGAAATTGAAGTTCGGTCAAAACTGACCATAAAATCAACGGGATATGGTTGATTTTATCATCCGTTGAATTTATTTCGTTGAATTTAGCCGCTTTTTTCAGTAGTGGGGAATGACAATCCGTGCAAATGCCTTTTAAAATGTTTGAAAAACAATAACATTGAATCCTTTTGGTAGCATAGAAAAGCCTGATCTCGTATGTTTAGAATACGAAGCTACGTACACTATAAATAGAGGATATTACAAAGTGCAGATAGCACGTACATCTATGTGTAAAAACATTGTCGTGTAACTCAATAACTGTATAAAATCATGATCAAGGACGTTGTTTGGTGATGGGTTTATCATGTGTTGTCGTTGGGCGGCGGAACATCCGCGTGTTGTGGTGAAGGTCCGTGTTTAGGTGGTGGTGGTGAGCTTTTTGCCTTTTTGAGGCTTTGAGACCAACCTGCATATCTCTCTGTATTTCTTAAACCACCTGCATCTTCACAGTTCAAAATATTCATGCTCCGGCAATCCGAAAATAATGAATATATAGACAAAACAAACAAAGTAATTACGGTTTATACCCTCGGAGTGACTGTATAACTAAGCTAATTATGTGTGTGTGTGTGTGTGTGTTGTAAACTACTATACACATGCATAATACAATGAAGGAAAATATGTACTTTGACGATGAAGTGAGGAGGCAGAAGTGGAGCATGAATCATGAAATATTGATAAGAGGATCAAGACAAGTACTGCTAAAATATGGAGCTTTGTAAGGAAGGCCATTTTTTCCAGCAGTAACTTCTTTTAATTTATTGCCTGCAGTGTTTATTTACAAGTCTAATGCTTTAAAACTGATATATAAAGAAGTGGAAGTTTGACATTGTCGTTTCACCTGTTATAAAATTTAGCCATTTGTAATCTTAGGTTGATCATAATATATAAAACACCAACTATATATATTCTATAGCAACAAGCCAACAACTATATCATTTTAAAATGGAGATAGATTTAGGTATACGTGCATGTACATGCAAATTTGAATTATGAACGATCAAGATGCATAATAATGTTGCTATCGTGTATGTAACTTTATATTTTTTTTTGTTTTTCTAAGCTCGATCGACTGATTATGCTAAGATAATGTTTGGTTTGTACCTTTAACTTTCGGGGAAATGACCGGTTCTTTTACTACGAACTTTTCCAGGTGATTTACGTAAATCATATACATCTATCATATTTTTTTTTATTATTATTAAGTCGTTGTTGGTGTATCAACTACATATATAGACTTTCCAGCTAATTTACATCGATATCATCAGTTGTCTTTGTTAAAGCTTTGTAATTTCTATTGTTTTTGTTTTTCGCTAATTGTTTGAGAGGGAGCTTGTTCCACTCGTTGCTTTGGATATGCGCTTAGATCATTGTTCCTTTTCTTTAATAAACTTATTATTCATTAACTTGTGAAAAAGAGTTTCTCACATGCCAGCTTCAAACACTACTTTGTACATGATAAGGATTTAGATTCGACGTCTCAACATTTGTTAAAACAAAGAATAAACAAAGGTTCATCGAATTAATTTGCCACATTTCATACTTTCCAATTCTATCTTCAAAAAATTAGAGAATATACACTAAAATCTCAGTTAAATTAATATTCGATATCACGATAAATTAATATTTTAAATACAAATTTTTGATGTTAACATAATAACAACAGTACAAATTTTACCTCAACTAATTAATAATATCTATAAATTAATAAAATTTGTCAAAATTTTCCGGTCCCAACAATATTAATTTATAAAGATTTTATTGTATGTTATGAACACACGAGAAAAACTTATAGTGGCCGCACCAGGATTAATAATATGGGGATGACATTTTTAATAATAAAATTTTCACATACTTTCAATATTAGTCGGGGCTAAAAAATAAAATATATATTTCCTTCGTTCCAATTTTTTTTAATCTTATTTGATTGTAATCAATTATTTTGATAAAATATTTACACTACAAGAAAAACGGGCTTTTCCTACCGTCAAATCGGTAGGAAATGTGGCATTTCCTACCGTCCCCCTCCGGTAGGAAATGCTTAAGTGAGAAATGACTTTGGTAGGAAATGATACTGACCTGGTCAACGTGGGGCCCACATAATGACGTGGCGTGCCACATGGCATGGACCCACATGCCAACTTAGACGATGACGTGGCAACACGTCAGATGCCATGTCATATGACACGTGGGCGGGCCATTTCCTACCGACCATCCTTTAACAAGTTAGTAGGAATTATTCCAGAAGTCAAATAAAAAGTCATTTCCTACCGTTCATTTCCTACCGAGTTCCAATATTTCCTTCAAGACATTTCCTACCGTCCTTATGAATGCGGTAGGAAATGGCTTGAAGACGGTAGGAAATACTGGGTTTCGAATGGTAAAACGGTAGGAAATGGCTTGAAGACGGTAGGAAATACTGGGTTTTTAAAAAAAAAAATTAGCCTTGTTGATTTTCATTTACAATAAAATGCTCAAATAGTAATAAAAACTACAAAAACGCAACCATAAAAACGCAACCACAACAGAAACGCATTCAACATATAAAGAAATTCAAACATTTATCATAACCATAAACAATCATTCTCCCTTATTACAATCATAATATTCAAAAGTTATAAATTATTCTAAAATAACAACAAGAAATCAAGAACATTTTATACAAACTTAATTAACCATTGCCTTCAACATCTTTATCCTTATCTATAATGATCATTTATCTCCACCCACCATCATTGTAGGAAATGTCAACCTGACACGTCAACCAATTAGAAGCCGCCAAGCTGTCATTTACTGGTGAAAAGGCGAGCCATTTCCTACCGCCTTAACGCGGTAGGAAATGCTGAGCATAAAACGACATTGCCACATGACACTTGGGACCCACAAGATTCATTTCCTACCGTAGTCGGTAGGAAATAAATGTCTCATTTCCTACCGAGTTCATTCGGTAGGAAATGGTGTCAATGAAACGACGTCGTACCATTGTGGCCGGTCATTGACGTGGCGTTGTGGGTCCCGTTCGACTCATTTCCTATCAATTTCGGTAGGAAATGTCTACACATTTCCTACCGACTAGTGGTCCGGTAGGAAATAGCCGTTTGACTTGAAAATCGGTAGGAATTGGTCGGTAGGAAATGCGTCGGTAGGAAAAAAACAGTAGGAAAAGCCCATTTTTTTTGTAGTGTTATGTATATAATTAGGGCTGTAAACGAGCTGAGCCGAGCCGAACACTGACCAGGCTCGGCTCGAGCTCGATTAAATAGTTCGGGCTCGAGCTCGGGCTCGAGCTCGACCGAGCCATAAAATTCAAGCTCGAAGCTCGGCTCGACACATATGTGATATGTTCGAGCTCGGCTCGAAAGCTCGAATAATTTCACTAATTATCAACAAAAGCTCGAATACCTTAAGTTCGGCTCGAGCTCGACTCGATTAATATATAAAAATATTAAATATTTATATAACAATATATAAATAACATAAAAATAATATATAAATAATAAAAAATATATATAAATAATAAAATATATATAAGCTCGATTAGGCTCGTGATATGGGCTAAAAATAAGCCCTAAAGACACATTTAGTGTTGCATTAATTAGACCCGGTATGGTCCGAACGTGGGGCCCACCAACAGGGTCCAAAGTCCTATTTTTAATATTAATTTCGTAATTAATATTAGGGGTAATAAACAGCTCAGCAATAAGTGTCAGATAAGGACATTATCTCTACAAGACTTAGCCTCCAAGGCATCCAATTCGATATGGCAACAGACTCCTACAAGGAAGGAGTCTAGAACTTTTCTCAAGGAGGTGACTTATCTATTAAGTCTCCAACTCCTACCTTAATTCTAAGGCTTCTCAGCCTATATAAAGGGCCTGACCCCTCATTCTCAGAACTACGTTGGCTTGATTCTCTAGCAATACAGAGATACGTAGGCATCTTGTGAGGACCGATCAGTCTCGAACGCAAGAACAGCCATTAAAACTCGAAGCTCACCATCCCTTGTATTTAATACATACAAACCCTCGTTTTTATTCCACAACATTTGGCGCCGTCTGTGGGAAGACAACATCAACCATGGTTCAAACACGAAGAACAACACCAGTTGTAACTGAGGCCGTGCTAATTAGCTCTGCCCCACCTCTCACCGAGCAGACTCCCCCAGCATCAGGGACGATCATTCAACAGGCTCTCCCAGCATCAGCTGTCATTATCCACTCTCAAGTTCCTCAGCAACCAGGGGTGATCCCCCATGCTGAGAGTACGTTGCCTCTGTCCAATCAGGCAGGACAAGCGACCAACTCTCTCCAGATTGTTGATCCGAACAACCTGCCACCAGGGGTACAGATCCATACTACGGATCTCCCCTTGTACACTAATCCCAGGCACGGTCTGCCCAACTACCCCCGATGACTCAAGGTTCAGGACCAAGTGGTCATGCCTTACAAATCCGGGACCGAGATTATGGTGACTACTCCGGCCCTTATACTGATGATTCATCGTCTGAGGATGATGATCGTGATGAAGCCCCGAGGAGGCAACGTGCTAGAAGAGAGCCTCAAGGAAGGACTCAAGGGATCCATGATGGACCTCCACCAACGGCTGAGGAGAGGATTAAGGCTCACGATGCTGAGATCCAAAGGCTGAAGGATGACATAGCAATGGAGCAAGCAAGACAGAATCAAACTCGACCTCCTCCAACCTCAGGAACGATTCCCATCATTGATTTGGAGAGGTCTTCAAGGAGACAAAGAAGGGCTGATGCCTCATTCGGAAGAACAACCACAAGGATGGAAATTCCCAAGGGAAACCCCAAAGATCTGATGCCTCTCGGAGATCCTGATGATCCAACACCCCCTTTCACCGAGGAAGTGATGAATGCTCACATCTCTAGGAAGTTTAAGATGCCTACAATAAAGGCTTATGATGGAACGGGTGATCCCGCAAACCATGTGAGAAAATTCTCGAACGCACTGCTGTTGCAGCCTGCTAGTGACGCTCTCAAGTGTAGGGCGTTCCCTCAAACCCTGTCGGGTATGGCTCAAAGGTGGTACAGCCGTTTGCCTGCAAATTCGATTGGATCTTTTAAGGAATTGAGCACTGCTTTTATCAGCCAATTCATTAGTGGAAGAGTTCATGAGAAGAGCTCTGCGTCTCTTATGTATGTGGTACAAGGAAAGAATGAAAATCTAAGGGATTACCTTAAGCGATTCACTAAGGAGACTCTAAATATCACTGACTTGGAGAATAAGGTGGCCATGGTAGCCCTGGAGCACGGAACCATTGACCTCTTCTTTAAAAGGTCATTAGCGAAGCATCCCCCAGAAAATATGGCTGAGCTCCAACGAAGGGCTGATAAGTATATTAAAGCTGAGGATAGCTTGAAGAAAGAAACCACCGTAGGTGGAGGAGGAGGTAACAATGACTCCAAGAAGCGAAAGCAAGACCAGGACTATGATGATCAAGAGTATGATGCTAGGGACAAGTATCCCCGAACTAGCGAGGACTCCGACTCTGCCCCTAAGAAGAACCAAGGGTCAAGGTTCACTGAGTATACAAGGTTGAATACTCCTAGGAGTCGAATCTTGTTGGACATTGAGAATGATAAGGATTTCAGATGGCCGAAGCCACTCAGGGGTGATCCCGCAACGAGAAACCAGAATCAGTATTGCAGATTCCATAGAGACGTGGGGCATGACACTGACGATTGTAAGCAACTCAAAGATGAGATTGAGTTTTTGATCCGTAGAGGGAAGCTGAGGCACTTTACTAAGGGTGAAGACCGTACTAATCAGAGAAGAGACTATAATAGAAGGGATGACGATCAAGATCGCAACCCACAGCCCCGAGGGCCAGTAATCAACATGATCTCAGGAGGCCCAACTGCGGCCGGGACAACTAGGAACTCTCGAAAGGCTTATGCCCGAGAGGTGTTGCACATCGTGGGAGAGGCCCCGAAGCTTGCAAAAACTGAGGTAGCGATTAGTTTTGATGACTCAGACTTGGAAGGGGTAAAGTTCCCCCATGACGACCCGTTGGTCATAACTCCTGTGATTGGAAACTCGGAGGTGAAGCGAGTCTTAATAGACAATGGAGCTTCCGTTGACATTCTGTTTTATGATGCGTTTGTGAAGATGGGATACACTGATTCTCAGTTGACCCCCAATAACATGCCTATATACGGATTTAATGGAGTAAAATCCAAAGTTGAAGGGACTATTTAGCTGCCTGTAACTATCGGGCAAGAGCCCAAGGAGGCCACTCAGATGTTGAACTTCCTGGTAATCAAGGCGGATTCAACGTACAACGCTATCCTTGGAAGGACTGGACTTCATGCATTCAAGGCTGTTGCCTCAACCTATCATGTGAAGATCAAGTTCCCTACCAGGAATGGTGTTGGAGAACATAAAGGTGATCAGAAGATGGCACGAAGCTGTTATGTAGCCTCGTTAAGGCCTGATGGAGTCGGGGGGCAGGTCCTTCCGGTTGAAGACATGGAAGTCCACAGTGGTAAGGAACACAAAGAAAGGTCAGCAGAGGACATCACACAGAAGCCTCGGACAGCCATTGAGGATAAGGCGTTAACTGACTTTGTGGTTGAGTGTACCAATGGCAACCAAGAAGTCGGGGGGCAGGAGGTAGTACCCCAAGCAGGAAGTGAACTTCATAATAAGAATGAGGAGACCAGAAGGAGTGGTGGGTGCCTTATTTTGATGGAGCACCAAAAACAAAATCAAGTGGTGCAGACCTAGTCTTGCAAAGGCTCGATTGGGCTTAAGTTATCCTAGTAGGACTTAGCTTCATATTTATATAGTAGAAGTAGAAATAAGGTTCATTAAAACCATTGCAGAGCATGTTGCTCCGAGTAGGACAGTAGTACTCTATGTAAGGGTTGAACCCATTTCCAAGTTATTAATGCAAGTTTGTTTTCCATTCATTGATTGTGATTTTATTTATGTGCCAAGCACCTGATGTGTGAGTCAAAGAAGACCAAGTACCGAAAATAAAAGAATACACGAATGAAAACAAACGAATGCATACCCCGAATGGTAGAGTTAGGTTACAGCAGATAAGAGTTTAAGTCCTTGAGGGACCCTGGATAAAGACAAACGTTGAAGTCCTGATGGAACACCCGCTGAAGAAACATATTGCATAGCCCGAAAGCCAATGGAAGGCTCATCAAGTGGGCAATCAAACTAGGAGAATTCGATGTTAAGTACAAGCCTAGGACAGCCATCAAAGCTCAGGCTCTAGCTGACTTCGTGGTTGAATATACCATTGACAACCAAGAAGTCGGGGGGCAGGAGGTAATAGACCAGGAAGGTCAGCAAGGTGAGAAACCCCTGGAAGAGAAGAAGGAATATTGGATGCTCTATTTTGATGGGGCATCAAAAACAAAAAGCTCTATTTTCATGGGGCATCTAAAACAAAAACCAGTGGTGCAGGTTAAGTTCTGCAAAGCCCCGATGGGTTCACACTCGAGTATGCCTTGAAGTTGGACTTCCAAATAACCTACAACGAGGCGGAGTATGAAGCTCTGATAGCCGACCTAGACTGACAAGAGCCCTGAGGGTCAAGAACCTGAAAGTCCGTGGAGACTCAAAGTTGGTAGTCTCACAAGTCAATGGAGAGTTTGAGGTTAAAGAAAAGAATATGGCCAAATACTTGAGGATTGTGAAAGCTGCGATAGCCCAGTTAGATGAGTGTCAGGTATATCCCAAGGGAGGAGAATACAAAGGTCGATGCCTTATCTCAATTCAAGGGTCGAGACCCATTCTGGGAGCGTCTACTTCCAAGTCCTGAAGACCCCCACCATCAATCTGAAATTGGTAGCACTAGTTGATGTAAGCTGAAGGATAGACCCTAAAGCTCATCTTGAGACTGGTTGGCCCCTTGATAATGCCTTGAAGGTACAGAAACTATTAATGAGAGTGTTGAGATAAGAGGTCCTTTACAGTTCCACACTTGAGGTCTTGAACTTCAAATCTAAAAATTCAAGCCTTGATGGCCAACAAGGTTATCTGCCTCCAAACGAACCTGACAAGAGGCATCAGGCTACTTAAAACCTAGTCAAGGTTATACAAGTATAAGAAGAAGGTTGGAAACCTAGAAGTAAGATAGAGGATTGGCAACCAGCCAAGGCACACCAAACTTAAAGTTGAGTGCTTAGTGGCAAGTGAACTTCTTGAGCGATCAACCGAGAAGCAAGACCTCCACTATATGAAGCAAGGGGGGCAAGAACTAAGGGACTTCATCATTCCTACATCTTAGAATGAGAATCAAGGGAATCAAGGGTTGATAATAACCTTAAAACCAAGGTCTCAGCAAATAAGTTAAGGCCCGGAAGGTCACAAGTCAAGGTTCACGAAACCATTTAAGGCATAACAAACACCTCCTATTGACCTGAAACCTTGTGTTGGTGATCCAGAACACCAACATCAACCTTAGAATCCAGGCCTTGTGTTATAAATCAAGGGCTAAGGAACTAAGTTGAAGCCTTAGAAGGCCAACAAAGCTATCAGATCCAACCTTGGATCAAGAGATTCGTGAACAACTCAAGAATGAGTAACTGAATCAACATTCCAACAAGGTGGTATGAGGTCGGCACCTACGACCTTGCTTTGCAATAGGATTTCGAGCTCATTCACATAACCAGAAAATCAACTAAAACATGTCCATTTGAGGCGTGGTTTGAGATCGCAAACTCCAGCTCGAATTTGAATTGAAAAATATGAAAAACCCACACGACCTAGGCCTAACTTGAGGTCGTCTATGTGTTGTGTTGAGATCGGATTTATACTACAATGAGATTGGTAAATTCTGGTCGTAATTATTCTAGAAAGTGTGAAAAATCTGTGCGACCTGGAACCACTTTGAGGTCGTTTCCCCTTGGTTTGAGGTCGCCAGCACGAGGTCGAAAATGACTAGAAAAGCCGGGGAGAAGGTCACGACCTAGGTGAATACTCGAGGTCGTTTCCATACCGAATGAGGTCGTATGAATTAGTTCGAAAATGAACTAAAAAACTTGTAAAACAGCCACGACTTGGCCCCCGTTTGAGCTCGAAATTGAGCTCGAAAATATACTGATTTCTCCTCGAAATTTCCAGGTCGAAAATGACTTAGGAAACAAGAAAAATGGCTGCGATCTGGAGGCAGCTCGACCCCAGCCAGGGGCTCTGCCCCTTGGACCCCGCCAGGGGCTGCCGCCCCTTGGACCCCGCCCGGGGGCTGCTGCCCCCGGACCCCCGCTAGTGCCGTTTAGCACCGTTTAGCGCCGTTTAGAATCGCTTAACATTGTTTAAGTGTCGTTCAAGGCTTGTTAGTGCCGATAAGCACCGTTAGTGCCGATAAGCACCGATTAAGTACCGATAAGCACCGTTAGTGCCGATAGCACCGTTGGTGCCGATAAGCACCAATTAAGTGCCGATTAGCACCGTTAGTGCCGATAAGCACCGTTCAGTGTCGTTTAATGCCGGTTGGCGTCACTTAAACGTTGTTTAAGTGTCGTTTAAGGCTAGTTAGTACCGTTTAGTGCCGTTTTATGCCATTCAACGTCGTTTAAACATTGTTTAAATGTCGTTAAGGCTGATTAGTGCCGATTAGCATCGAATTAACATTGTCGTAAATGCGTCGGTCGCTCCACGCTTTACATAAAGACAATACTCGTGAAACACTAGTGTATAAAGATGAACCCTGACCCGAGTCTTGGAAAGGACCGTTAAAACTTCAAGGAAAACCTGATCAGTTTTCCTAGAAGTTGGGGGGCAAATGATATGGGCTAAAAATAAGCCCTAAAGACACATTTAGTGTTGCATTAATTAGACCCGGTATGGTCCGAACGTGGGGCCCACCAACAGGGTCCAAAGTCCTATTTTTAATATTAATTTCGTAATTAATATTAGGGGTAATAAACAGCTCAGCAATAAGTGTCAGATAAGGACATTATCTCTACAAGACTTAGCCTCCAAGGCATCCAATTCGATATGGCAACAGACTCCTACAAGGAAGGAGTCTAGAACTTTTCTCAAGGAGGTGACTTATCTATTAAGTCTCCAACTCCTACCTTAATTCTAAGGCTTCTCAGCCTATATAAAGGGCCTGACCCCTCATTCTCAGAACTACGTTGGCTTGATTCTCTAGCAATACAGAGATACGTAGGCATCTTGTGAGGACCGATCAGTCTCGAACGCAAGAACATCCATTAAAGCTCGAAGCTCACCATCCCTTGTATTTAATACATACAAACCCTCGTTTTTATTCCACAACAGCTCGCGAGCCACACGAATCGAGTAATATGAAGCTCGAGCTCGGCTCGGTCAACTATTCGAATAGCTCGAGCTCAAGCTCGGCTCGATTATTATCGAACCGAATTCGAATATTTTACGAGCCGAGCTCGAGTAGCTCACGAACAGTTTGACTCATTTACACCCCTATATATAATATAGTTAAAAAACATTATAAATTAAATTTATACTACTACTAAAAAGTATGTTTAATCTATTTTTAATATGTATTTGTACGAATATTATATGTATATTTATGGACATATTTTAATATGTGTTTTATCTATTATAAAACATTATATGTATTTTTGACCACTAAAAAACCAACAAAACAGAAGAAACGATTCGGGAAATAGGGAAGACTACATTTTATGACCGAAATCAAATTGGAAATGAAAAAATACACTATTTTCAGAATTTTCCCAGCTGATTGACATGATTGATGATATTATGTATTCGCATTTTTATTTTTTTAAATGCCGTTAAATGAAATGAAAGTTGGAAATCTCTGCAATATTTATATTATATTATGAATGAACACAGCTTGATTATTGTTACAAAATCCGAGAACGTAAATCGTGAAAATCATCAACAGCTCGAGAGCATATATGTATGTACGTGTGCAGTGTGTAACCGTGTACACACATGCGTGATCTAGTAAATAATGTGTTCATCAAATTCATTATTTGTTAGGCGGTGAAAGAATTCCTCCGGAACGTGTTGCAACTTTCTTGACAGGTGCTGGCGGTGGTGATAGCGCTGATTTCAGACTTTCTGACCAAAAAGCTCTGTTCATGTTTGTCGAACCACCTCCACCTTTACAGTTCATCAGGCCCAGCTTCCTATGTCCACTCCGACAATCGGAAAACCACCTGGAGTTTTGCTTCTCACCTGAACATACCATGCATATGTAATTAATCAATCAGAAATACCAATTAATATATGTATATACCTAATATATCTCACTCGAATAAGTAAAGTGAAAGAAAAACTTACGTTGATGAAGTGAGGAGGCAGAAGTGGTCCGAGCATCATGAAATGATAAGAGGATCAGTACAAGTACGACAGCATTGAGTTTTGTAAGAAAGGCCATTTTTATGAGTCGCTTTGCAGCGGCTAATGTTCACCAGCAGTATAATGTGGTTCCTAATTCAATGTGTTTGCAAGTCCTTGAGGATAGATATCGACGAGTCTTGTACACGAGATATCAGATATATAAAGTAGTGCAACATTGACATTTTTGTTTACTCTGTTGAATTTTTACCAATTTGTAATATTATAATAAGAATTTAGGTTGTTAGCTAGTAAGACACCAACAGCTTTCAGATATAATATTTAATCAGTTAATGAATACGATATAGATGGATGTATATGATATATAATAAGTGTGCAACTGTGCAAAGTGTGAATTATAAAAAGAAGGGTAACCCTTGAATCAAGGGGAAGGAGCTGTGAATAATCCTAGTACAGTAGTACTTCTAGCTAACACAAGTTGCTCACATGGTTGAGATTATTTAAGCTTATTATTATATATCAAGTTTAGTAACAAGTCAAGTACCTAACCATTTTTTTTAATAAGATGACAATAATAAAACAGTTTGTAGAATATGTGTTTTCTATATATTTGATGTTGATGATGTACAACTATATTTATACAATTAAGGGAGTACAATCAGGCTATGATAATTCTATCTAGTCCTTACATTAGGCTATAGTTACTCCTATCTAATCACTGCACTAATTTAGAGATACTACAATAAATGCACTGATACGGTCTGAATATATGATGACTCAATCCTTATTACACCCTCTCAAGTTGGACGAGGTAGAGACTAAGGACAACTTGTTAAACTGTCTATCAAAAGCAACACGTGACAATGGTTTAGTGAGTGTGTCAGCAATCTGATCTGCCGAGTGCAGGTGTTGAACTTCAACAAGTTGTTTCTGCACTTGATCACGAACAAAATGGAAGTCAATTGCAATGTGTTTCATGCGACTATGGAATACAGGATTTTGACACAAGTATGTTGCACCAACGTTGTCACAGTAAATGCGAGGGATGGAAGGTAATGGTATGCGGAGTTCACGTAACAAATTAGTGACCCAATTAGTTTCAGCTAGAGCGCTTGCAATAGCTCGATATTCAGCTTCCGTTGATGATCTTGCAACTGCTCGTTGTTTCTTTGATGACCAACTAATGGGATTATTTCCATAATACACAATGTAGCCTGTGGTTGAGGTACGATCAGAGGGATTTCCAGCCCAATCAGAATCTGAATAAACGACTAGCTGAGGTGTAGTACGACTAGAAAGTTTAAGTGCATATGAGCGTGTATGCTTCAGATAACGAAGAAGACGTTTAACGGCCTGCCAATGCTGATGTTGGGGATAATGCATAAACTGAGATAGTTTGTTTACAGAGAAACCAATATCAGGTCGTGTAAATGAGAGATACTGAAGTTTGCCTAGTATGCGTCTATATGCAGACTCATCAATAGCAGAGGCAGAATCATCAATCTGTAAAGCAGTGGATGAAGTCATTGGGGTAGTGACACCATTACAATCCTGCATATTAGTGTCACACAAAAGATCGTTAATATATTTGGACTGGGAGAGCAGGATACCATCGGCTTGCTGTTGCACTTCCACCCCAAGAAAGTAATTTAGGGGTCCGAGATCCTTAAGGGAAAATTGAGCAGATAGTTTCCGAATGACTTCTGTGACAACAGAAAGATTAGACCCGGTAATGATGATATCATCCACATATACAAGAATATAGATTGTGAAATTGTGACAATGTTGAATAAACAACGAAGTGTCTGAGTGAGAGTTGGTAAATCCCAATTTAATCAGAAACTTTTTGAATTCTTTGTACCATGCACGTGAGGCTTGTCGAAGACCATATATGGCTTTTCTCAATTTACAAATATGATTAGGGAAATCAGGATGCTCAAATCCAGGTTGTTGCCGCATAAAAACCTCTTCTTCGAGATGTCCTTGTAAAAAGGCATTATTCACATCAAGTTGGTGAATTGGCCATGATTTCTGGACAACAATGCTCAACACTAAACGAACTGTAGTAGGCTTGATGACAGGGCTGAAAGTGGAGTGAAAATCGATCCCTGGCCGTTGAGTAAAGCCCTTGGCAACAAGTCGTGCCTTGTACCTGTCAATACTACCATCCTGCTTATATTTAATTTTAAAAATCCACTTGCAGTCAACAATGTTTTGAGATTTTTCTATGGGAACAAGTTCCCAAGTCTGATTTTTTACTAATGCATCATATTCTGCCTGCATAGCATGTCTCCAATGAGGAATTTTATGTGCCTGCTTAAATGTCGTAGGAACCATGGATGATGTTGCTGTATAACCAAAAAACTTGGTGGGTTTATGAATATTATTTTTTGATCTTGTGACCATACTGTAGGAAGGTGGTATATTTGAAGAGGGAATATCATGTGTGGATCTGCTAGTTGTTAAAGGATGAGAAAGTGGAGAAGAAATCGTACCTGTCACTGGGGAACCACTAGCAGATTCAGACGATGATTGTCGTGTTGGAACAGGTGGATTTTCAGTAGAGACTGGAATAGGTATTGGGACATCATATGACACACTGGCGGGAGGAACACGTGCTTGAGTAGGGGAAGCACAAGTAACAGTTTCCCATAATTGGTATGAGTGTTTAGTTTTAAGGTGGGAGAACATATTTTGGAATGGAAAAGTTGTCTCAGCAAATGATACATCACGTGAGAGAAACAACTTAGAAGATAAAGGATCAAAACATTTGTGACAATAGTGTTGAACAGAGAATCCTAGATAAACACAAGGTCGGGATCGAGGTTCTAATTTATTTTTGGTGTATGGTCGAAGCCATGGGTAACATAAGGAACCAAACACACGTAGTGAAGAATAGGTGGGGGTGTCTTTAAATAGTATTTGGTATGGACATTTGTCAGAAGTATTTGAGGTGGGCATCCGATTAATAAGATAAGTGGCATGTTCACATGCAAAAGACCAAAAACTTGATGGAAGAGAGGCATGATGCATGAGAGTTTTAGCAGTTTCAATTATGTGCCTATGACGGCGCTCGACAATGGCTACGCGTTGTGGCGTGTAAGGCGGAGATAGAAGGTGTTCAATCCCCTGATTGCGGAGGTATGACTTTAAAGCAATAAATTCACCCCCGCCATCAGTATAGAGGGAAATAATTTTTGTTTGAAAGTATCTTTCGACTAACACTTGAAAAGATTTAAAGATATCATGTACTTCATGTTTATTTTTCATAGTGTATAGCCATATGTATTTTGAATAAAGATCAACAAATATCACATAATAATTTTTATTGTCAATGGAGGAAATTGGGGAAGGACCCCATACATCACTATAGATAATTTGTAGAGGAGTGGTGCTATGTAATGAAAGTTGAGAGAAAGGTAGCCTATGGCTTTTATTACAGGCACACGAATTGCAAACATGAGCATCAACTGCATTATTGTAGGTAAGGGAAAAGTTATTCAAAACAGACTTTAAAGAACGAAAGTTTAAATGCCCTAGACGTTGGTGCCAGAGCGACAATGGGAGATGTGTACTGGCCATGTAAGATTTAGGAGAGGAGAGATTCTGGGACGGCCACTCGTAAAGTCCATCCTTATTCCGGCCGCATGCTAGTGGAACCCCCGAGACAAGATCCTTAACACAAAAACGAGTGGGAAAAAATTCAATTGATGTGTGATTATCATTACAAAACTTGGAGACAGAAATGAGATTTTGTTTAATAGATGGTGCACATAAGGCGTTTGAAAGTTTAAACAGATTATTAGATGCATATATGTTAGTGTTACCAGTTTGAGATATTGGAATTGTTTTACCATCACCCATGGAAATTTCTTCAGGTCCAGTGTAATCATGAGCCGCACTGAAATTGGAGGCATCTGATGTGATGTGATGTGAAGCGCCAAAGTCCACTATCCAAGGTGCAGCAGATTGATGCAAATTGTTGCCATAAGGTTGTAAACTATTAACGAAAAGTGCTTTAGCTTCGACATGATTGTGTGAACGAGATCGACATACACGCGTAGAGTGGCCAACTTTATCACAAAGTTGACAACGCATACGTTGTTGCTGATGGCTTCCAGGATCGACAAATGGCTGAGAGTGACTGGAGTTGGGTGTGCGCCAAGTTTGCTGGAATTGATTTGGCTGGGAGCGCCAGTTTGAAGTTGATTGTGAGCGACGATTAGCCTGATTAGACTTCATTGATGTGCCACGATGAGCAATAGCAGCAGTAATTGGTGAAGAGACTTTTTGGTTATCCTCATGTTTCAGTATTAATTCCTGATCAAGTAGCTTTTCATACAGCTCTTCATACGATACAGAAGTTTCACGCGCACGAATGGCACCTGCGATACTGTGATAATCAGGGCCAAGCCCACTGAGAATTTTCATAATAAGCTCAGCATTGGAGACAGGAGAACCGGCTGTATCAAGTTCATCAACTATGGAACGGACTTCTTGTAAGTATTCAGAAATGGTTTTAGTGTCTTTGGAGACTTTGTTGAGACGGTCGCGAAGACTAAAAATCCTGGTTTGAGACTTGTTAGCGAAGGCAGTATGTAAGGAAGCCCACGCAATTTGTGATGAAGATGCAGTGGCTACAATGGAGGCTAATGTGGGATCAACGGAAGCTAATAAGGCATTTTGGATAAGTTTGTCTTGACGAAACCAAAGACGATAGGCTGGATTTGGGGTAGTTTTCTCGTCCTTTGAAACTGTTTGTACTGGGGCTGGTATGGTGCCATCAAGATGACCATATAGATCGTGGCCATGAAGTAACATTTCAAACTGGGCTTTCCAGGTGGAAAAATTAGAGCTCCCAGAAAGTTTAATTGGCAATTGTGAAGCAGGATTAAACTGGATGAGTTGGTTAGTTGCAGCAACAACAGGAGAGTCGGGGTTCGATATGGCCATAGAGGGGAGGGAAAATTGACCTAAAGTCGTAAAGGCTCTGATACCATAAAACAGTTTGTAGAATATGTGTTTTCTATATATTTGATGTTGATGATGTACAACTATATTTATACAACTAAGGGAGTACAATCAGGCTATGATAATTCTATCTAGTCCTTACATTAGGCTATAGTTACTCCTATCTAATCACTGCACTAATTTAGAGATACTACAATAAATGCACTGATATGGTCTGAATATATGATGACTCAATCCTTATTAAATAATACCTTTCGTAATACATACAATCGATTGAGCTATTCCAGGAGTATAAATTCAATCGACCTGAAAACATATTAAAAAATTTTCACCAAACATCTTCAACGACAGAAGTTCTTAATAACAAAAATCATATTTGACGTATATTGTATATAATTTGTATGAATTATGAAATTCTAACCATACAAAATTTTTAAATAAAATCATGCCAAATAAAATATCCAAGTACATTATACAAATAGATAACTATCTCATAATTTTAGTATTAAGTGTTTATCTCAAGTCCTTCTAATTTTTGGATTTAATTCTTGCTTATCCCGAAAATTTATAAAAATAAGTAATTATTTATAAAGTATATAAATCTAATTATTAAAAAAATAATAGTTAACTAGGTATGCGTACATCATATAGATGATGTATATGTATTTATTATGCTGTAACAGTATTCACAGGATAAGAGGATATGGGACTTTGTTCTGTCATGACTCGTGAGTTTCACATTCGTGTATATTTGCTGGGCGGTGGAGCATGTGCCCATTGTGGTGCCTGTTTCTCGATAGGTGGCGGTGATGGCGGGGTGATGCATCTTCAAGCTCTGAGACCAAGGTCCATATCTCTTCATAATTTTTGAACTAGCTACCTGCATCATCAAAGATATATTGTAGAATCTAGCTTTCTGTATTTCTTCGCAATCTCGAAACAACCCCCGAGTTTCGGATCTCACCAATGTGAATTCACGGAATGTCTTTTCTGAAACAAGCACAGATCTATACTATATTATAATAAGCGAAAGGGATATAATTTGTAGTTGATTACCATCTTATTTTTTGTTATCCCCTTATTTTTGATTATCTTCATTCACAACCATTAGATCTTCAATTCAAATAGATCATAACCGTTAGATATAACCATACTAAAAATTGAAGGTCTAAGGTTCGAATTTCGCCAACAACATTTTAATATAAAATTAATATTAGATTATGTTATATAGAAAGGTTGAAGGTTCGATTCCCACCAACAGCATATTAATTTAGATTTAATACTAAATTAAAAATAATGTTTAAAATATTATATATACTAAACTATAAACAAATTTTAAAAAAATTAAAAATAACCCGTGCAAAGCAAAGCTAGTACACTTAATTTGCGTTCAACGTCGAGAGTACTTAACCTGGTTGCTTGTAACGTAAGAGAGAAGGGAACAATAGCTCTTTGGTCCTATTAATTTCATAATTTTTTTTAAAAAAGCTCGATCATTAATTGGAATTCGATTAAATCTTTAATAAAATATGCAGAAAAATATATCTTAATACCCTCTTTTTTAAGTGCAATGCCATAATTCAGACATATATAAAGAAGTGGAAGTTGTAATTTTTCTTCCTTTTTGTTATAAAAAAGTTCAATTTGTAGTTTGACTTGATAATATTATATGAGTTGATCATTGAACACCAACAACTATAGTGACAATTATGTTAAATATCAATCAATGTGTATAGAGAAAGCAAGATGAATTTTTGCTTGAAAAATTGTCAAAAAATATGTCCCTATATATTTTCGACCAATTAGGGTTTTTGTCGATTTTTTGCATATAATATAAAAATTTGTTATAACTTTTAAGGAATAAATATTGAAAATAATTATAATTTTCTGTATACTCTTTAATTATCAAGCTATTACCATCTGTAAGATCGGATTAGTTAAAATAAATTTTTAATAAAATAAAAACCACAACCCTTTTTTGTAATCCAAACCCTAAATCCAAACCCTAAACCTTATACTTATCAAACTATCTCATTCTTGTACCGATTTAAGAAAGTTTTTTTCTGCTCACTATTATTTTCTCAAAAATTAATTTGAACGTAACATGTCTTTCTAATACTCTCATATTTTTTTCCAAATTTTTCAAATTAAAGAGATATTTATTTAATTTTTTAGGAATTATCCAACAAATGAAAATTAAAATTTTTTTTAGCATGCACCTTTTTATTTGTACCAACTAAATTTATACATGTAGTAAAGGTTATCCTTGTTTTTATATGTATTTGTTTATGATGTGTCCTCACATTAAATAATTAATAATTTTTTTTCTTAAATTTCTGGGAAAAGATATCAACCAACTTTGGTCGAAATTGTTAAATTCGACCAACGTTAGTGGAACTTATTAAATTCGACCAGATTTTGTTGAATGTGCTTGTTCGGCGGGAATTTTCCCGCTTGCATTAAATTTATAAAAAAAGGAGCGGCAATTTTCCGCTTCAAATTGCTAAATTCGACCAAATATGGTCGAATCGAATTTTTCAATTGGTGGGAACTTTCCCTCCATGTTTTGGTGAGTGCTAAATTCGACTAACAATCAAAATCGGTCGAAAATATTGCTAAATTCAACCAATTATTTTCAAATGCTACTAAATTCGATCATATTTGGTCGAAATTAGCCGGGCCTACTAAATTCGACCAAATATGATCGAAATTAGCTATAATCGAATTTATTTGGTCAAAAAAGACCCCAATGTCTTGTAGTGATAATATAACCTATTAACTACCATATGTGCTACGTTCACATGTTGGGAGGGTCATATTACATGGGTCGTGAAGTTGCCCATTTAAATAAATAAGGTGGGCCTGATTATAAACGAAGAGTGATGCTAGGGAACCAAAAAATATTCCAAAAAAATTCTCTGAAATGATGTGGTATTTCTTACATGGCAAGTTGGGAAATTTTGATTGGTGGAATTTGTTAAGACCCAAACAAGGGATAACCCTTGATGCAGCAGAATAACACCACAAAGAGAAGACTTTTAAGTAGAACTCACACCAAGTTCTACCACCACAAGTTATATGCTATAACACAAGACAGTGATCAAAGTAAAATCGAAAACACAAAGAAGAAGGATTTTGTTGGCCAAGTGAAAGAGCCTTTTTCTAGTATATATTGATACGTTTAAGTTTTTTGTATACAATATCACAATCATTTCCTCTACCCCTTACAAACAACCCTTGTGCATGCTCACTATTACCACTAGTATCCATACCGCTAGTTGCAATCTTCTAAAGATCATCCGCTAGAAGTGAAGTTCTAGTCTCATCCATCGTAAGTGTGTCACCCACAAGCATCAATGTTTGTACAAGGTTCTCATATGACTTCGGCAACGAAAGAAGTAACAAAAGTGCTTGATCTTCATCACCTACCTCCACATCAATATCCTTCAAATCTGATATGCACCTATCAAACTTGTTGATGTAGTCTCGGATAGATGACCCTTCCTCCATCTTGCAAGTATATAGTCTTGACTTCAAATAGATTCGATTAGTTAGAGTCTTCGTCATGAAGTTGGACTCAAACTTTATCCAAACAACCGCAGCCATTTTCTCGCCATCAACCAAGAATGCAACATCTCTCTCGAGGCATAACATGATTGAAGCCCATGCTTCAGGATCTAATTCTTCCCAGTCTTCATCTGACATATCCTTGCCCCCCTTTGCCTTACCCGACAAAGCTTTGGGTAACTTTTCCGAGATAAGCAAATTCTTCATCTACATCCTCCAATAGGAAAAATCATTGTTGGGTGGTGTCAACCCAAGTACCACATAGGAAAAAAGAGATAATTCTCTTGTATATAGAGCAGTAGGAAAACTCCATTAATATGTGGCCTTTTGGGAGTTACCCAAAAACAAATCCGTACGGGCGAGGCCACGGCCCAGAGCGGACAATATCATACTAATGTGGAGTTAAGGCATGCTTGGCAAGACCAACAAGTGGTATTAGAGCCCATGGTTCGGTAATTGGATCCTGGGGGTTATGGGCTGCAGGTGTTCGATGTGGGAGGTTCCCCTCGGTGGTGATTGGAGATCTGTTGGGTTCCTTGTGTCGAAAGTCTTCCTGAAAGGTGTTCAGGCGACGGATTCTGCGAGTATGGCGGCGGTGCAAGATGTAGACAGATAAATCGCAGGTGTAAGACAATGGGTTATGTGGTTCTTGGTTTGAGGGGAGGATTGTTGGGTGGTGTCAACCCAAGTACCACATCGAGGAGAAAAGAGATAATTCCCTTGTATATAGAGCAGTCAGATAACTCCATTAGTATGAAGTTTTTTGGGAATTACCCAAAAACAAATCTATGCGGGCGTGGCCACGGCCCAGAGCGGTCAATATCATACTAATGTAAAGTTAAGACCTGCTTAGCAAGACCAACAGAATTAATGTGAATGCATGTGGGGCCATTTCATTTATCATTGCTACAACTAATTAGAGTAATACATGTGGCATTTGGTAACTTTTTTGAGAGATTTTTTTTAATCCCCTAACATTTTTCATGATCGAATATCACTTTTGTCTGGTCCCGTTATTTAAGGATTTAAAATTTTTGAATTTTCTATATTTAAACTTATATGATAAGCAACATATATGTATGTTATCAATCTTGTAAGCAAGTTAAAATTTTGTAATTATCTCATAACTATATTTTTGATTTGTATATATTTGCCAATTAAATGGACAAGACTTTAGTAACTTTGACGGGCATTATAAAAAACTATATATCCGTAAAATTATTCTATACTAAAGGTTGGTTGGTTTCACCCAAGGTGTTGTATGGACTTTTGAGAGTCTCCTGATCGACTTATCAGTCAATCTCACAGTAATACTACTATACTTCTCCTTAATTTATTTTAATTTCTAAGCTTTAGAGGGTGGTAGGTATAGTTGAATCGTTTAATTTGTAATATAAAACTAGCTTATAGCCCGTGCAATGCACGGGTTATTTTTTTTTATATAATTTATTTATAATATAGTATAATATTATAAATATTAATTTTAATAAATTGTAGGAATGATTCAAATCATACACCTTTGTATATAACAATTTTTAGTGTTAAATATAAATTAATATGTTGTTGGCGGGAATCGAACCTTAAAACTCTGTAGATAACAACTTTTAGTCCGTGTTCTAAAAAGCGCTTTAAGCGGCTTAATCGGGTTGGCACAAAAGCGCTTCGTTTTGGACGGAATCGGGTTGTTAAGCGTTTAAAAGGTTTAGGCGGCTTAATCGGATCAAAAGCGGGTCAAAATCGGGTCAAAAGCGGGTCAAAATCGGGTCAAAAGCGGATTAAGCGGAAAAATTTTAAAAAAATATTTTTTTGTATATTTTATGTCCATTATAACTAATTAGCATGAAAGCCCGTGCAAGGCACGGGCCACATTCTAATTCGCATAATTTCTTTCGCAGATCGTGTTTGAGTCGTTTATATCTTCTTTTCAATCTATTCTATGTGCTTCGATTTATTTAAGGCCAACAGTTGGTAACCATTCAAATTTTGAAATAACAATGAATTCTAAATTTTGAGTATCATATAGTACAGAGCCAGTTCTGAGATTAAGCCGCTGATGCAATGGGGCGCAGAGAAGATGATTTTATTTAATGGCACATCTTTTCTAATAAGTAAGAAAAATTAAAAGTACGTAGAGGCACAAAAAATGATATTTGGGAAACATTTTTTTCAAGGTAACACCGAAAATAGTTTAAGATGTAAGGAATACCAAAAAAAATCTCATGTATGTGATTTTGATTTATAATTGAGTACAAAATTCAAATTCACTTTGAACTTTCAATTTCTCAGGACGGACCGAAGTATCACATTTGTAGCAGTACTCATTGAATGTAAGATGAATGATCGATAATAATTATACATTAGCTTAGGAAAAAAAGTACTATTGCAATTATAATGTGTCGTTTAGTCCATTTTCTAGTAGCAATAGCACAAACTATTTTAATATAGTAAACCAGCAAGAGGAGATAAGTGAATCATTACATATATGGTAGGAGATGTATTATCGTAGCAACAGCACAAACTATTTTAATATGAGGAAAAATCAACAAAAATCTACGATGTATACAAACTAATATGCGCTATAGTGAAACAAATTATTTTTTATACAGTCTTTAATATCACTAATCGATCATTATGTTATAGGTAGTCATATATAATTCAACATCTTTATTTAGTATATATAATCTTGTTTATAATACTACATTATAATTCAACTATGCACTTTATTCATTTATTTAATCGACAACTCATATAGAGTCCAAATCTAACATATCAGCTAATTCTGATTTTTTTTATATAAATATATTTGTACCTAGTACCAATCATATTAAAGGTCTGTTTGGTATTGATGTTGCATATCGCAACTATATTTTTTTTTGTTGAACAATTGGTTCAAAACAACTTAGGAAATCTAAAAGGAATTTTTCAACAACATTTTTATAACAAAAAATTGTTTAAGGAAAAACATTTATTTTTCACAATGGCAAGTTTTGTAGACAACAATTTTAGGTAAAGGCATCAAATACTAAAAATAAATTTATTAAAAGTTAATATAAAATAGGATATAAACAAAAACTAAAAAAGACATAAATTATTCAGTGGTTGTTAATTTAACTCCATTTGTATTTAGAGGTCATAAATTCAATTCACTTGATAAGACCAAAAAATCATGTCGTGTTTCCGTATATTCTGTGTCATACGTCCTAATTCGATGGTAGATAAACTTACGTTGTCTTGTGTACTACATGAATGCATATTTTGTTTTCAATGCATATTCATAATATAGATACAAATATTATTGTATTATAATTTCATTAAACTATCATTCTAATTTCAGAACAATTTTTTTTTCGATAATAATTTTCTTTTGTACTTATTGAAAAACTTTTATCTTAAAATTTTAAAAGTGAAATTATTGTGATAGCATGATAGTCGTATAATGCACAACTTACATTTTAACTATGATAATTTTATATACACATATTCTTATGAAAGTATCACTATTATGATTATGAGTTGATTATGTATAAAAATCTTTAATTGTCATATCTTTCGTACAATAATCTTATACATATATTTTGAATGTCATTCTGTCAACACTATATTTTTTTAAAATTTTAATTATAACTTATAGCCCGTGCAAGGCACGAACCACATTCTAATTCATATAATACCTTCCAAATTTTGTGGTTGAGTTTTTTATATTCTCTTATTAGTCTGCTTTACCTTTCATGTGCAACGGTCAATTGAAAGTCAACAATTAATAACTGTTATAAATTAAAATTATTATCGTATTTTAAACTTTGAGGATCGTTTTATAGTGGTGCTTATTTAATATGAGAAGGATAAACGACAAAAATGGTAATAGGAATTAATCTTCACCTATCAAGTACCATCACGATAATAATGTATAATTTAGTTTGTTTTTTAGTAGAAAACCTTAAAGAATCACCACGGCAATAGTTTTTTTTAATTATTTTGAAACTTAAGCACAACATTTTTTAAATATCTATTTTTTCTTCTACTCATATGCCTACAGCATATCTCCTTCAATTAATTACCGACCACCTACCTTCTTACTTCAATCTTTTTCCGACCACAATCCAGGCACCTCACTATCTTTCAGATCCACTTCTTCCTCCAACCACATCGTATATGTACATTCTTCTTGCTCTACCATCTCTCTTTCATTTTTAACAACCTCAAATTTGTCCATTCTTCCCTTTTTTCGATCATCTTTCATTCACGTTTGACAATTAGAATTATGAGCTATTTAAGAATCTAGTGGATGAATTTTTTAAAAAAAATGTAGGTATCAAAAATTGTTATGGTATAGTGGTTGTGCGCATAAATTTAAGTTGTTTGTATAATAAGGGAGATTATAAAATCTATTCATAATAAAAATATTTTTTTAACATTACCATGAAGAGGGGTATGTTAATAAATTACTAAATTGGCTTGAAAGAGCATTTTGGTCTATAATAGATATAATAATAAATGAAAAAAGACATTATTTCTTTTTATTTTCTTTGAAAATATTTTTAAAATAAATGTAAAATAAAATGTAGAATTAAGAGCTATTTAAGAATCTAGTGGATGAGTTCCAAATTTTCATCAAGGGGACTTCTAGCATATTGATCATGGTGTGACCATAAAATAGGTTGTTAGCAAGAGGTCATGGGTTCAATCCATGCCAACAACAATATTTTTAATATATTTATAAAATTTAGGGGTATTTTAGTAAATTACTAAATGGCATGGAAAGCCATGTTCCCATTTAATAGATATAATGGATATTACACAAAATTAGTTATAAATGTTGTAAATTATGTGTTACCAAATGATAAGATGCAACTTTTTTTTTTTTTGACGAACAAGACAATTTTATTAACATTTAAATATCGAAATTCAGTCAAAACAAACCCCCAAACTGTCAATTACAACCTGATTGTGAAACAAAAAACAAGTTAAACAAATAGCCGTTTTGCTTTCAGATTGCTTAACACATAGAATATCTAAATTTTTTAATTGAAAAAGTATTATAATGACAACTCGAGCAATCCAACAAGTCTCCAAAATATGAACTAATTTTTGTTATGAAAGGTGAGCTCTTGCGGTATCCACCACCGTCCCAAATTCGATGTGAGTCATACGGATCTCCCAAAACATCATATAAATCATTCTCAAAAAAACTAACAATTAAAATCCGTAATAAGACACACATAATCATCTAAATATAACACAGTAACATTCCAAAAAGATAGGCACCATTAACAACCTTATAACAATGTATTCAAGATTTCACCCAAAAAGGATTAGATCTCAATTTTATTGAAAAACTGATAAATAAAGAAAGAATGAGAGAACGAATAAATTTAATCGATGAAGGGGGATGAAGATGAAAATGATTAACCAGAAAGTGTAAGAACGATAAATAACTTAAAAGTCCGGTTAATAAAAAAGCCAATTAATCTTCAAGTTTTAATAATAAACATGGTTGCAGAGACGATCTATATATATAGTTGAGATTGTTATTATACCCAGTCAAATCGTTGAAGAAGCCATGTATGCGTAAAATATATATATACACAAATGTTGAAAATCCAAGGGTGTCCATCGTCTCATTAATTCAATATACTAGGTGAAAAGAGTAGTGCTAATCATAAAATTAGGTATAAAAAATTGTTCATAAATGACATGATAAAATTGAAGTATAAAAGTTTTTGATTGGTGTTGTTCGTATGAATGTAGGGAACCCATTTATTATTACAACAAATTATGATTTGTCACGTATTTTTTGGGAAAAATTTTGAAAACCAATTTGGTATCCCTAATATTATTACAAATAATAATATGGAAAAGATTATCTAAAGCACACAATAGAGAAGTTCTCTATTAGTGTTGTTTAAAATATGATAAATTAATTATTATTTGAACAATCCAACAGTATGGATGTTAAATTCATATAAAAATACGTGAATGTACAAATTTCCGTGTAATTTAATTATTTGGAACTATAAATTTATAGCAATAAGATTATGATAAATCTGTGTCGTTGAATATATATAGAAAATAGTACTATTATAAAAATGATGCTCCACTATTTCAAATATAATAAAATTTTGTATACAATGTTATTTCGACATAAACTTTTCATCCGTACGATTGGATTATCAAATATAATAATAAAATACATGATTTAAGGTGCATTAATAGAAAACTTCTCTATTATATTGCCTAGGGTTGAGCAAAATCGAACCAAAATTGAAAAACCGCACCGAACCGTGCAAATTCGGTTCGGTTCGGTTCTAATTTTTTGAAAATTCGGTCTATTCGGTCTGGACAGAATAGACCGAAATATAAACCGGTTCGATCCGGTTCTTGAAAAAAAAATAACGATCCGGACCAAATAGACCGATTAGTCCGAATAATATATATTTAAATTTTTATATTTATATTATATACATTTTACATACATCTTATAAGATATAATTATAATATTTAATTTGTAAATTGTAATTATATCTATGTTGATGAAATAGTGGTGATTAATTGATTATTATTTTTTTTTATAAATCATGAATTTTAGCTTTATTTATAATATAGATTTTTTTAAAAAAAATTGGTTTTTTTTGTTCCGGTCCGAACCGAAACGAATTATTTCGGTTCGGTTTGGTTCAATCCATAATTAAATTTTGGTCTAATTCGGTCCGGAAAAAAATAGCATTTCGGTTTTCGGTCTATTCGGTTCGATCCGATTCGAAACCGAATAACCGGATCGAATCGACCAAATGCTCAGCCGACCTATATGATGACGTATTTACACCATCCCCCTCAGCCAACAACATGTTGGTGCAGTGGTTGAGCCACTGGCCTCCTTTGAAGGAGGTCAGGGGTTCGACTCCTGCGTGTGTGTGAGTTTCTTAGTTTGTATTAGGTTTCCTTTCTGTATTTGTATTTCTATATTTGTAATGGTCGGGGGTCCTTCGGAAACAGCCTCCCTATTGTATAGGGGCTTGGTCTGCGTACATCTACCCTTCTCAGACATTAAGTGTCGGACTTTTTTAAGACCAATCCATATTCGCTCCATTAGGATTACGGGTAATCGGATCGGATATCCAATCCAATTAAAAAAATTAAAATTTTTTTTTATTAATATTTAAATCTATTAAAATTTAAAATGATAAAATGAACAATTTTAATATGTAAAAGTACGCAGTAAGATCCAAATACAAGAAGAATGGAACACTAAAAATCAAAAATAAATATCTATTAATCCTGAAATGTACCATACAAAATTAGAATGATCAAGAAATGAACTCTAGTCATAAAAATAATTCAAATTAAAATATGAATTCAATTTTAGATGCAATATAATGATAACGTATTCATTTTAAACGTAATACTTTTTTCAAGTTATAGTATAAAATCCTACTAAAGGATTTTGAATCTCATATGATTTGAAAATTATACATTATTTGTATAATTATAATTATATGAATATTAATATGTAATAAAATATATAATTGTATATTTATTATTCGGATCGGATTCTTAACGGATCGGATCTTGTGAAATCCATATCCGTATTATATGGATCGGATTCTTATCGGATCGGATTTTTATCGAATCGAATTTATTTTATATAAATCCATATCCAGTTATAAGGCCTCGGATCGGATCGGATCGGATCGAAGGTCCGGTCCATTGACAGGCCTACTTCCGTCCGACAGTTTGTTAATATTTTTTTAAAAAAAAATATCTCATTCAACTATTAAAATTTCTAAAATGAATATATTTTAAAAGATGTTACTACGTCATTTTAACATATAAATTATATAATTATCTATAATTAATATGATGGACTTTAAATCAGATGGCTTTAGTAAGGGACATTGACACGATGAAACATAAAATTTTACGTTTTTTCATGATCAAAGTTTTTTTTTTTTTTTTTGACACAAAGAATAAAGTTTCCATTAATTATAGCAAACACACAGCCGGGACAAATCCCCAACTGGCGGTACGACCAGGTTGAAAAACAAAGACAAGCTAAAACACCTAGCTGATTTGTTTCCTGACCGTTTCACAATACAGACCTGAAAAGTTCTGTTAACTGAAAATGAAATCAAAGACAACCCAATAAATCCAAATTGTACCGACATCCCTGAATACAGTAATATCACAATTGACCTTAACACATAAGAACCATTGGTAACCCATTGTTCAGGTGGAGCACCCCAACTATCTACTTGCCGGGAACCAGCTATAGACTTGCCGTAAGTGAAAACTCCCCAAGGATGAACACTATCATGTTGTGAAAGGTGAGCTCTTGCAATAATCATCACCGGGTCAGCTTCGATGCAGCCCCTCCAGATCTCTCGAGACATCAAATGATACATTCTCCGAGGACTGAAATAAACAAACCAAACAAAACAAAACATATTAACATAAACAACACACTCCAAAGGGAGAGACATACGCATAAAGCGTTACTTCGCCCAAGGCAATACAATTCGAAAAATCAAAGATCTCATATTGACACCAAATTTTGAAATGATGTAAGCAAGAGATTTTGAGTTTAAGAAATGTGTTTATTTTGATATTTCCAGTTCTAAATCAAGGCAGATCTGAAAAAGAACTCGAATGGGTTTTTCGAAATTTTTGGAAAAATTCCGATTTATGGGAGGAATGAAAGGGATTTGTGAAGGTGGATGAAGGCTTGGTTGAAGAAGGAGGATGGGGGAAGAAAAGGAGACCTCCGGCCGGTGGATAAACCACCGCCGGAGGGGACTATCTTGACAAAAGGGACGAAGAAGTCTGGGGGAGCAGAGGGAATATGTTAGAGAGAGAGTTTACTTTTTGTACCTTTTCTTTGGAAGTATATAAAAATGTACTTACAGAATTTAAAAATATGAGAGCATTTTATCAAACTTTACTCGGTGTGTTTCCTAAAGAAATGTTTTTGAATCCGTTCCTAAATTTGAATAATTAAATTATGTGTATTTACATTTTTTAATATGAACTTTAAATAGAATGTAGAGTTTATGAATCAATATATACGGTATTTCTGTTAACTAATTCAAGTAATTAAGTTTTTCAAACTTATCTATTTCTTCAACTCTTTTCTACATTTTTCTTAATTTCAATGCACAACCCAAATTCTAACAATCTCTGGGACGGAGAGAGTTAGCAACACCTGATTAAATATTTGTACATCCAATTCCATTGTACAAAGAAAGATAATAATGCATGTACATGTCTGTGCGTGCCTGTATAATTAAGAAAAACAGACTGCATATTTCATGTAATCTTAAAAGCAAAAACAAAATACACGATATAGGAAACTGTTTGGCCGTTCAATTCAACATTAGGTGTTTGGTGGGGGCGGTGCATCATCTTCCGAAGGTGATGCACCTTTGGTGACTGGTGCTGGTGGTGGCGATAATGCCGTTTTAAGGCTCTGAGACCAAGAGGCCCTCTCTATGTTCCTAAAACCATCTGCATTTTCACAATTCAGATGCCCCAGCTTTCTGCATCCCGAAAACCACCTAGATTGTTGCTTCTCACCTGTGGAACATATCATCCACAGTATAAATCAATCAGATAACATAATATAAATCATAGTCAATGTATTCCACACTGTGTTTTGGTTAATTTATGAGATGCACACAGAAAGTTATGCTAATCTTATAAACAGAGAGACTATTTTCGTAAATAAATCAAGCCATAAGTACTATAATAATAACTTATGTATAAAAAAGAAGCATCAATTTGCGTGTGTAGAATGCTAAATGCAAAGAAAATATTTACTTTGGGGAAGTGAGGATGTAGAAATGCACCAAACACTATAATTTGAGAGGAGGATAAAAACAAGTGTTACAAGATAGAGCTTAGTACGAAAGGCCATTTTCATGAGTCTTGGCTCTGTTCTTTTGTCCCTGATGATTCCCAACCTTCAAAGTACTTGCCCAGTTTTCCAAGATAGATCGGCCAGTCTAATACGTTGCAAATATAAAGAAGTGGGAGTTTGACTTTTTTGATTCCTTTGAGATATAGTTTAGAAATTTTTAATGTTCAAGTTGATTTAGGTTGATAATAATACACCAATAGCTGTAATATTTTATCTAAATATCACATATAAATTGTACATACATTATCGTGGGAAAAGAGTATTTAGATAAGTTCTTTATTAGTGAAATATGATAAATTAATTATTACTAGCTTATAGCTCGTGTAAGGGTTACTTTTAAATATTTTTAAAATTATATGATTAAATAAAATAGAGTATAATAATTTATTATGGATATAATTTAACTTTGTAATTAATTAATAAAATTATTAGTAATAATAATAGTTATTTAATAAATGATGTGTATTGATTAGAACTAATAATATAAAATCTTAATGTAAATTTGTTGTTAACGGGATTCGAACTTTGGATCTTTAGAAGAAGGATTTAAATATAGAATATTCTTTATTATTAGATCTAACGGCTATCATCTATTTACTAAATATCTAACGGTATTCTTTTAGATGGTTGAATCAAGTTGAACCAAACAACCAAATTATACCCCGTTTGCTTATTATATAATAGTATAGATTTGAACAATCCAACCGTACGGATGTTAAATTCATACAAAATACATGAATATACAAATTTTCGTGTAATTTAATTATTTGGAACAATAAATTTATAGCAATAAGATTATGATAAATCTGTGTCGTTGAATATATATAGAAAATAGTATTATTATAAAAGTGATGCTCCACTATTTCAAATATAATAAAATTTTGTATACAACCGTACGATTAGATTATCAAAATTAATAACAAAATACATGATTTAAAAAAAAAACTTCCTAAAATTGTGTGCTTTAGTATAATTACGTGTGAAGGTTTGAATTGTGAACAGAAGGGTACGGTAACCCTTATTCGTATCCAATGGAAGGAATTTTGTTTAACCTTAATATATACCAAGGCTTTAATTTCTTCAATTACCACTCATCCAAACCGTTTCTTAACAAGCGAACACTCAAACAAAGTTTTAACCTCTTTTTTTTTTTGGGATAATTATTCAATCATCATTTATTCGATTCAAATATATCAAAATAATTTCATTCATTTTAAAAATAATTAAACTTAATCACTAATTAATTTAAAAAAAATTCAATTAACAATGATTAATTTGATTCAAGGTTTTTATTTTACAAGAATTAAATTGATGCAAGATTTTAAATTTGTGATCAAATTATCAATTTTAAAATTAGTGATTCATTTGATACATATGAATCAGATGAACCATGAATTTGATAGTATCCCTATTTTTCTACAAATTAAAGCAGAGAACATACATATTGATGAGACAATCAAAGAGCTCATAAAATCATGGATTAATTTGTATTCTAATATGATTGAAATAAAATCATGAAACAAATTTTTAGCTATGAAATCTGGAAATATTTTGCATTAATATTAATTTAATACTACCATTGAACGATATAAAATTAAAGTACATTGTACAAATTATATTAGAACAAATCTGGAAACATTTTGCGTTCTTATTATTCTTGAGTAACGGGAGTTATCATTTGTCGCGCGGTGCTCCCGTACGTGGTGCCGGAGGCTTCTTGTTAGGTGATGGTGGTGGCGATAATGCTTTTTTGAGGCTTTTAGACCAAGAATCTCTCTCCATATTTGTAGAACCACCTGTTCTGTTTCCACTCCGGCAATCGGGAAACCATTTCGAGTTCGGGATCTCCCCTGTGAAACATATATCAATCAATCATTACAAGTAGGCGGGTGCACTGCAATGTATTTAAATAACAAATACAAATGCAACACATATTCGTTTTTCATGTATTTTTTTATTGTTCTGCACTTTGTGTTCCAAGTACAATTTTTAATGTTGCTCTTTACTGTTGCCGAACATTTGCTTCTAATATATACTTCTCCGATTCTCATCTAAAACAACAAATAAATTAGTATAGTCATAATGCATGATTCCTCATAAAAATTTCGTACACATGGTTACTACTGAATACAGTTTATAGATTTATAGTAGTGAAGAAAATATGTACGTACGTTGATGAAGGGAGGAGGCAGAAGTGCACCAAGCACCAGAAATTGATAAGAGGATAAACCCAAGTGCTACAAGATTGAGCTTTGTAAGAAAGGCCATTTGTTATGGGTCTTGGCTTGTTTTGTTTCTGAAGAACACCGGCAGTAACTTTAATGTTATAAAGAAGTAGGAGTTTGACATATTCCTTTTTCTCTTACGTTATAAAATTTAGCCATTCTATGAGGAAATTACTCCTGTCCAAAAAAAAAAATTTGTTTAGCCATTTTCAATTTGACTTGGAACAAGTATTTTGGTTACATGATTATAGAAAACTAACTATATCATTTTCAGTTTGACTTGGAATGAGTATTTAAATTACATGATTATAGAAAACCAATTATTTCATTTTCAGTTTGGCTTGGAATGAGTATTTAGATTACATGATTATAGAAAACCAACTATCATAAATCATACTATTAGGATAAAAGGAATCCAAATGTAGATTTAGATACTTAATTAGCAAAAAAGGGAAAAAAAAAAAAAGTACGTAGGTTTAGATGAATTTTTTGAAATATTTTAACAAATAATGAAATTTTAAAAATATTTCACTATTGCATTTGATTTTATAATATTATGCTATAGCTTCATCTTCATTAAGTGCATTTTAGCAATTTTACTTTTTATGCTTAAAATGATGATCATGATCTTGATATTATTTTATTCTTTTTATTCCATTCGAAAAATGTGAAAGAGCTATATATCTACATGTTTTTAATAATTTTTGGAAATTCTTTAATTAAATTTTAAATATCTTTCACCCATATATTATATCTTTCAGTAAATATATGAAAGTATAGAGACATATATAGAGAGAGAGAGAGAAAGATTTCAATGTATACATTTGCGAGTGTGAATCTAAGCAAAAAAGTCGGCTAGATTGGATTTAATTTAAATTTGATTGTTCCTGATCCGATTGAATCAGATCAAATTTGAGGTTTGGGAATTTTTTTTTTTTTTTGAACATGTTTGGTGTGGAATATAAAGAGAATGCACCTTCGGCTGAAATACAACCATGTGACTCAAATTTTGGGAGAGATTGAGTTGTTTCATATCATTGTTAAAAATAATATTCTTTTCGTCTCAAAATAGTTATTGTTTATTTTTTATATTTAAAACTCATGTATTATTACGAATTGTTTAACATTATATAATTTTTACTAATTTGTATTGATATTTTTAAGATTTAAATTTTATAGTTATAAATTTCTATATGATATGATTCAATTATAATAATTATATATGGTGTCAATGATATTTTCAGGAAAAAAAGGATTTTTAATTAGAAAATATAGAAAAGATAATATATTTTATCTGAAATAGGTAATTGATAAGTTATGAAAGGCAGAGTGTGTAAACTTGTAACACTATAACTAATGTAACTCAAACTAAAGGAAAAGATACTTAACCAGAAGACAATCAACAACAAGAAGTCACAAGAAATCAACACTAAATGAAGACAAGGTAATTGATACAATTCAACATGTTAACTATGATCAAGCCAAGAAGAAATCATTGAGAGAAGTTCAAGTCAAAGTTGTTCATGCCTCAGTGATTTGAAAAGCCAAGAATCAAGATCATAACTATCAGTATCAATAAGACCAATTGATTTAAAGTGAACAAGAAGGAAAGCAAATATTGGAAAGCCACATTACTAATTGGATATTGTAATTTATTCAAGAAGCAAAAACTCTATCAAGACTAGTCACTTATGAACCAGACCGTTGCATCAAGTGTCAGGACATTGATAGCAAGTTTATGTCAGTAATAAAGATCCATATTCAAGAGCTTAGTGAAGAACAAAGAAGACATGAAGATATCACAAGTTCAAGATGTGCATTGAAGTTTCAAGTTGAAGACCAGAATATTTTCTAAGTACTAAATATTCTAGATGACCAAGTAGAAGTTTCTAAGTAGAAGTTCTACTTAGAAATTCGAGATGGCTAAGTAGAAATCCTCAAGTAGAAGTTCTACTTAGAGTGCAGCTTCAACATGACACATGGCATCTTCTGATTGGCAGATTTCCAAGCTTTCAAGATAAGGCAAGATTTATGTGGACATCATTGGGCCACGTATATCTTATTCTTTGAAGTCTACAGGACATAGATTACATGTAGTATAAATAGAAGTACTTGTGTAATGTTTTTAGTTAGTGAGCAATTCTTGAGAAAAAACACAAGAGAAAAAGAGAGAGTGCATTCACAGAGCTTAGTATCATTCACTTCTCTCTGAACTTCTGTTATACTTTGTAATGAATGTTGTAGCAACCATTTCAAGTTATATATAAGACATATATTCCTTGAATCTGTGTGTTCATTTATTGCATCGTATTTATTGCTTCTCATATTCGAAAAGTTGTATTCACCCCCCCTCTACAACACATTTGGACCTAACAATTGGTATCAGAGCTATATGTTTAACATACAAAACATAGATCCTTGTGTTGAGTAGAAGAATCGTGAGTTTTCATTTTCTAGATCTACTTTTCATTTTCTTGAAAAGTGTGCTTTAAATCGTTTGTATTGAAAAACTCATCTGAAAAATTATTTAAATACTCCAGGTGTGATTATTTAGCTTGGATGTATTTTAATTAATTTTTGTGAATTAATCTGGGTACTTTCATATTTGGTGTTCTTGAGTGTTCATCATCTGTTCTTATCAAAGAAGACAACCCAACAACTTTTTGATCTCCTTTTCAAACAGATAAATTGTAAAAGAATAAAAAGGTGTTTTTGGACTTTGTGATTTGCATTATTCACGGCCGAAAGTGAAACAAGACATATTCATTACCTAGCACGTGGGTTAGGTGGGTTAGGTGAGTAAAGCATTCAAAGTCAAAAGGTGTTAAAGAGATAATATTGTTTATTCAATATTTAAGTAACCTGCAGAAAAATTATTCTAAGTACAAAAGTTCTACATAGAATTTCTACTTGAGAATTTCTACATAGAATTTCGACTTGGACAATTTCTACTTGGTGAATTTCGACTTGAGCAAAATTTCTACTTAGAGAAATTTCGACTTAGGCAAAAGTTCTACATAAATATTCTACATAGCCTAGTCTTGGGTACTTAGAAACTTTTAGTGACCAAAATTGAAATGGCTCCTAAAAATGCATTCAAGATCCCAATGTTCAACCGAGATCACTATGAAGAATGGGTTTTCAGAATGAGACTATATTTAGAGACTGTTAACCCTGAATATCTGGAAGTCCTTGACAAGGGTAAATTTGTTCCTATGGTGGTTATTCCTGCACATACGGAAGGAGGGGTGGTTATAGCACCTCGGTCTGAGCCTAAAAAGCCCTCGGAGTTTTCGGATGCTGACAAGGAGCAAATAGCTTATGATACTGCCGTACGACAAACCTTGATGGAATCTCTTGATCATGAAATGTTCAACATAGTCAAAGGTCTGACTACAGCGAAGAAGATTTGGGACAAGATAGAAGTTGTCATGGAAGGATCTGCAGTGGTCAGAAGTAACAAGACACTCATACTCAAGATGGAGTATGACACCTTTAGAATAAGGAAAGGAGAAGGCATAACAGATGTCTATCTACGATTCAGTCAGTTGGTATTGGATTTGAATCTGAGAGGTGTAACTCTCCCCATGGTTGAGACTAATACGAGATATCTGAGGAACTAGCCAAAAAGCATTGAACATAGGGTCTACGCAATAAGAGAAACCAGAGATTTGCATACAACTTCTCTGGAAGAATATTATGGAATATTAAAGACCTATGAGCTGGAAACACTTCAAGATCAAGCATGGGACAATGATTCAAAGGGAAAAGAAACTGCATCAGGATTAGTTGCTGATGAGGAAGAGTCTAAGAAGGCAATGGTTGCAGCAAAGCCTAAATCATCTCTTGCACCACATCAAGTTGATAATGATGACGAGTGCGCATCTGACAGTGATGATGACTACTACACCCAAGAAGAGCTGGACAACATGGACGATAGTGTCGTGGCATACATGGCAAGGAAGTTCAGCAACATGAGATTCAGAAAGAGCAACCGACCACAGAGAAATTCTTCATCTTTCTATCGGGCTGCTAAGGGTGGTGGTAGTTCGTCAGGCTACCAAGGTAAAGGCAAGAATACCAGCTACAAATCTCCATTGGATTTCAAAATGAAGTTCAAATGCTATAACTGTGGTAAAGCTGGACATTTTGCCTCGGACTGCAAAAAGCCTAAACAGACTTATCCAAAAGAGACATATGAAGCCCTCAAAAGCAAGTATGAAGCACTGGTGAAGGAAAGACATGGAAAACGAGCTTTATTGGTGACAGAAGGAAGAGCTTGGGATGATTCAGATGAGGAAGATGTTACTTATGTAGCAAACTTTGCCCCCATGGCTGAGACATCAGAGGAACCAGAGGTACCAGTTCTGACTCTTAAAGTAAAAATGTTTATTGATGATTATAAGGAACAGAACGGGGCTCTTAGTGAAGAGATCTACATGTTGTGCAAAAGCCTAGACTCTTCTCAAAAGGAACAGAAAACACTTGTTGCCAAATGCAGAATGCTTGAGGCAAAAGTGGAAGAGCTAGAGGCTGCTTGCACTGTAGATACTTCCCTAAGAGACTTTATTAAATCTCTGGAACACAAGCTCGTCCTTAAGGAAGAAGTAGAAGCATGTCTTAGGAACAATCTAGCTGAGTTAGAAACTAAATGCGAAGCTTACAAACTAGCTGCTAGTAAAGTGTATGTAGATCATGACACATTTAAGAGGATAACTGGAGTAGGTGTAGGACTTGATTATTCTGACCTTCCTAAGAAAGAAGGAAAGAGACCTATTGATCCTAATTCCAGTGACCTTAAAAAGGAAACACCTAGCATTCTTAAATCAGATGTCAAACCTATGTACAAACACCTTGTTCCTAGAATAGATGTGACGCCCCCAGATCCGGGGTCGGAGATCTAGGTGCTCACGGTCCATTTTCCATTAGTAACATACCTGTTCTTGCACACAATATATATAACACAGCCATCGACCCCACAATAAACTCACACCACACTCACACACACAGGTTAGAGCCTCAGAAACGTCACACATTGATTAAACAGTAAATAAGTTATCAGAGTTATTACAGACCGAATTAAATAGTATTTATGCTACCAGCGACACTCCGATATGAAGCGAAGCTGGCGGCTTGAAAGTTTGTTACGATACACTGTCTTGCACAGGTCATGCTGATAAATAAAACGTACTAACAAAAGCTGCCAACCAATCCGGCTAATGGGGCCTACCGGTGGAATCTCAAATGGAGGCTCGGGCCTAGTCACCTGCTTGCGAGCAGTCTGCCTGGGTCTTGCCATATCGCTTAGCTGTTGTGTTTGTAAAGTTTGAAAACAAGCAAGAGTGAGCAACTATAGCTCAGCAAGAAATATATATGTAAGATAAGTAATATACATCTCATATGATTGGCAATTGATATATTTGTTTGTATCAATCGATTATAAAATCACTTGTCATAATTGATAAATCTCGAAGGTGCAACAATATGTGCCCTTGTTCTCAAAATAAACTTGCAGTTCTAGATACTGCATTAAATCAACATCTTTCTCATCAAAATAGAACACTATCAGCAACTTGGCACAAAAGCCTAAGAAGCAATGTCAAAGCATTTTTCCAAAGTGGAGGATGGGACTAAAGAAAACATAAAAACCTGACAAAGATTGACGATGATCAGTCGCCACATCCAAGTCCAACAATCCGCGGGTCTTCTCTACCGGTAGAAGGATAGAAACTACATCCGTAACTATCCCTCGAGTGAAAACTACATCCGTAATCACCCTCGATGAAAACTACATCTGTAATCATCCTTCGGCAACACCTGGGCCGGAATAATAAGTGATGGACCGCCTGGCTCACGGCCACTTACACATCACAGGAATCCCTTTTTCTTTTCTTTCAAAACTTGATTTTGATTGAAAACAGAGTAATTGAGGTCCGACATCAGTCGACCGATGATTCTTGAAATCATACAAGAAGCAGAATCTGACCGGGGGTTTTCGAAAATGTTTTGAGTTCGAAAGAGTTCGAGTTTGAAGTATTTAAAAAGTATCTTGGATTAGCTTTGACTTTAAATAATAAACAGTAATTAATAAATAATATTTTAAGATTTAATATTAATAATTAATAAAATAATTATTCGGTAAAATAAACTCTTAATCCAAGATAGGGTTTCGAGTATTTACGAAGATATAACGATAGTTATTTGAATATATGATACCACCCGAATGACCCTTCGGGTTTTCGCAATAAAGATACGATATAACAATATACCGCTCCCCGGTCAATAGTATATATGGACCGCTACGACCTCTATTGCTAGAGTCGTTGTCCGAAGAAAACATTTCAATCTAAGTTCAAGGGGTAAAAGCATACATATACTTGTTCAATCTCAATTGCATCAATACTTCGATAAACATAGCATTTGATATCATTTGAAAACTACTAACACAACAGTAAAAATCCTTGTATATGGATAAGTTTTGAAAAGTAAACTTGCCTTGGTTTGGTTGGGGTGGTCGAGCGTGCGAATTCGAACGATCTATACATAAACAATAATCGTTCGTTAGTATTTCGACAACTTCTCTCTAATTACGGGGTTTTAAGGGGGTACGAAATTAACTTAACGACTTCGCCTTATGACTCCCTAGCCCCACTATAGGTCCATGACATCACTCGTTTATGCTCGTCACTTACTCGACTTAATTTAGTTACCCCGTTCGAATCATAACCACTAACCCTAGAATAATGTTCCACTAATCGACATTTTTCCATTGCGCGAATTTTACTCTAGCATTTTTATAAAATCCAAAAATTCATATTTTAATCCAATTCCTTTTGGGTGGTCTTCACCACTACATTACTTACATTCTCAAATTTTACCACGACCCCAAATATATTTTAAGGTGTTTAAACAAGGTTCACAAGGGGGTTACTTAATGCAGTCCATAGTCCAGAAACAAAATTCAGTCCTCCGGCCATAACTAAAAATCCACACATCACATGGCTATGAATCTTACTTTTCCAGAAACTACATTCAATTATATTTCCAACAATATAAGGTAGGACATCAGGGGACATCATTTGGGTATTCAAAATCGTGCTACAACACAGGTCAAAGTTCCTGGACAGATTCAGCAAGCTCAAAACACTTACATCAACCATTTTTCATACTTCCATAACATAAACACCACTTAAAACACTTAGGTCATGACTCATAACACTCATGGAGATATATATCTTAACCATAATCATAAAAATCATAATCTCAACATCAAACTCAAGATCCATGCTATCCAATACATATACATTTAAGATAAGCCCTAAAATACATGGATCTACTAACATACTATATGAACAACACTTATCCAAGGGTGGTTTAAGATTTCATACCTTCTTGAGCTCCTAGAGACCTGGTATAAACTTTACACAACTTAAAAACACCTTAGATGGCCTCCTACAACACTCACAAGGCAAGATCTAAAAGAAAACAAACTTATGTTAACCACTTTACTCACCTTCAACAATTCATAACTCAAAAACTAATGGATGGAAAGCTTTGAAATTTTTACCATACCTCTAATATGATCCAAGGAAGCCTTAGGAAGGTTGTAAATGAAGAAATGAGGGGAAGAAAATCTCTCCTTCTCTCCTTGAAGCAGTTCGGCAGTTTGGTTATTCAAGGGGGGGAGAGTGTTTTCTTGTTTTTGTTTTGTTTGAAATGAAAAAGAATGCAAGCATGCTAGGTATTGTTGTTAACAAGGAGTAGTCCCATGTGCTAAGCTATAGCCTAGGTTGCATCCATGCCCTAGTGTCCCCCTAGGTGCATCATCCAACATGCTAGCTCTTGTCTTTTTCTAACTAGCTAATTACATGTCATTTGCATTTAATTTCTTTCGTTGTAATATTATTCTCCCACCAATACTTTTTATTTAATCCTTATTTCGTATCGTAACGTAATTATTCTCTCGTAGTAATATTTCGTCACGTAAGGATTTTCCCCTATAATTCCTTAAGTACTCATTACGTAAATTCCTCGAATGTCCATTATTCCTCGTCATAATTCTTAATAAATCCTTTGATACTCTAACCATTCTCAAATTCCGATTTTCATAAATATTACTAACCGTAAGACTCTTGCCTTCGCAATCTCTCTCTGTATATCTTACATCATAAATGTAACAACGCAGTTTCTCAGACAATCAATTCGATAAATCAACGGGGATGACTAGAAAGGTTCCATAACGACAATGTCACGAGATATTTAAATAAAAGGAAATATTACCAAAAATTAGGGTTCTTATAGCCTCCCCTCCTTAAAAGGATTCCGTCCCGGAATCAGGTTGAAAACAGTTGGGGGTGCTTTTCACGCATTGCGCTCTCTAGTTCCCATGTTGATTCTTCGACATTCTGATTCCTCCACAAGACTCTCACTAGTCTGACAACCTTGTTCCTCAGCACCTGTTCTTTTCTATCCATGATCTCTACGGGTTGTTCTACATATGTCAAGTCTGGTTGCAAATCCACTTGATCATGTTCTATCACATGTCGGAAGTCGGTATGGTAGGGTCGTAGCATGGACACATGGAACACGTTATGTACTTGCTGTAAGCTCGGGGGTAAAGCCAATTCATAGGCTAACTTCCCAACTCGTTTCAAGATCTCAAAAGGTCCAATAAATCTCGGGCTTAGTTTTCCCTTCTTACCGAATCTCATCAATCCTTTCCATGGTGATACTTTCAACATTACAAACTCTCCTACTTCATATTCTTTGTCCTTGCGGGTCTGGTCCGCATACTTCTTCTGTCTGTCTTGGGCTGCTACCAGCCGTCCTCTTATGAGCTCGATAGTTGCTCTTGTCTGTTGGACCAGTTCAGGCCCTAAAATCTTTCGCTCTCCTACTTCTTCCCAACACAAGGGAGACCGACATCTTCGTCCGTATAAAGCTTCATATGGGGGCATGCCTATACTCGCATGGTAACTGTTGTTGTAGGAAAATTCGATCAACGGCAAGTGGTCATCCCAACTTCCCTTAAAATCAATGGCACATACCCTCAACATGTCCTCGATGGTCTGGATGGTTCTCTCACTCTGTCCGTCTGTTTGGGGATGGTATGCAGTACTCATGTTTAATTTAGTCCCCACATAATCCTGAAAACTTCTCCAGAACCTGGAGTTGAATCTCGGGTCTCTATCTGATACAATGCTCACAGGAACCCCATGTCTAACCACAATCTCCTTTAGGTAAATATCCGCCAGCTTGTCGACAGTATATCTCTCGTTGATTGGAAGAAAATGTGCTGACTTGGTCAACCTATCGATAATTACCCAAATTGCATCATGATTCGCCTTGGTCCTTGGTAATCCGACCACAAAGTCCATCGCAATCTGCTCCCATTTCCACTCGGGTATCTCTAAGGGTTGCAACAATCCACTGGGCCTCTGGTGTTCGGCCTTCACTCTTTGACATGTCAAGCATTTGCTTACCCACTCTGCCACGTCCTTCTTCATGTTAGGCCACCAATAGTATTCTCTCAGATCCCTATACATCTTAGTGCCTCCAGGGTGAATTGAGTACCTCGAACTATGGGCCTCTTGCAAAATCTCATCTTTTAACTCTTGAACGTTTGGAATCCATATCCTAGATGCGTATCTCATAATTCCGTTCCCGTCCTTCTCACACTTAACTTCCTCGCCAGTCAGGACTTTCTCCACCGAATTCTCTTCTTCTTCTATCTTCTTTTCCTGGCACAACTTAATCTTTTCCAATAATGGTGGTTGGACTTTTATTTCCCTTAGACTCTCTTGTCCAATTCCTGGTAGCCTCACTTCAATCTCCAGTTTCTCAAGGTCCTTAATCAATTCGTCCACTGACGTTATCATCTTAAGCTTCTCCTTTCGGCTAAGTGCATCGGCCACCACGTTGGCCTTCCCGGGGTGATAATGAATCTCACAATCATAATCTTTGATTAGCTCTAGCCATCTCCTCTGCCTCATGTTTAACTCTTTCTGAGTGAATATGTACTTTAAGCTCTTGTGATCCGTGTAGATTTCACACTTTTCTCCGTACAGATAATGTCTCCAGATCTTTAAAGCAAAAACTATCGCTGCTAATTCTAAATCATGGGTGGGGTATCTTATCTCATACTCCTTAAGTTGTCTGGACGCATACGCAATCACTTTACCGTGCTGCATAAGCACACACCCTAAACCTTTATGGGATGCGTCGCTATAAATCACAAAATCTCCCTTATCATCAGGTAGGGCTAGTACTGGTGCTGTCACCAATCTCTTTTTCAACTCTTGAAAGCTCTCTTCGCATTTTTCAGTCCACACAAACTTCTCGGTCTTGCGAGTTAGTCGGGTCAAAGGGGCTGCTATCTTTGCGAAGTCTTGGACAAATCTCCTATAGTAGCCAGCCAGTCCTATGAAACTCCTCACCTCTATCGGAGTGGTTGGTCTCTCCCAATTTGATACAGCCTCTATTTTGGCTGGGTCCACTAGAATACCTTGTTCGCTGACCACATGCCCTAAAAACTGAACTTCCTTCAACCAAAATTCGCACTTCGAGAACTTAGCGTACAGCCTTTCTTCTCTCAATGCTCCTAATACAATCCTTAAGTGCTCTGCATGTTCTTCCCTTGTCTTGGAATAAATCAAGATATCATCGATGAAGACTATAACACTCTTGTCCAAGTATTTCTTGAAGACTCGATTCATTAAGTCCATGAAAGCTGCAGGGGCATTCGTTAACCCAAATGACATCACTAGGAACTCATAGTGTCCATACCGGGTGCGAAAGGCCGTCTTTGGTATATCTTCTGGCTTAATCTTTAACTGGTGATACCCGGTCCGCAAGTCAATCTTAGAGAAATAAACTGCATCTTTCAATTGGTCAAACAGGTCATCTATCCTGGGCAAGGGGTACTTATTCTTGATAGTCACTTTGTTCAACTCCCGGTAATCTATACATAGTCTCATGCTGCCGTCCTTCTTCTTCACGAATAACACCGGGGCTCCCCACGGTGACACACTAGGTCTTATCATACCTTTATCCAACAACTCTTGTAACTGAGTAGCCAGTTCTTTCATTTCCACTGGGGCTAGCCGATACGGGGCTTTCGAAATTGGTGCCGTACCCGGAACTAAGTCTATAGCAAACTCGATGTCCCTATCCGGTGGTAGTCCGGGAAGATCGTCCGGAAATACATCCGCGAACTCATTGACGACAGGGATTTCCTGTAGACTTGGTGCCTCCTTCTTGGTATCCTTCACGTAGGCTAAATAGGCTTCGCATCCTTTACGTAACAGCTTCTTAGCTCGAATCATAGTCAAGAACTTTCGGTTTTGTCGTTTCCCACTAAACACAACTTCTTCGTCCCCTGGCAGTCTCAAACTTACTTTCTTCTTGACACAATCAATCTGGGCTCCGTGGGTTGTTAACCAATCCATACCTACTATTACGTCAAACTCCCCTAGTTTAAAAGGTATTAAGTCTACCCGAAAGTATCGCCCTCCTATTTCTAGGTCGCAACCTGGACATACTCGGCTAACGGGAATAATTTCACGATTAGCTATCTCTATTTGCAATCTGTCTTTCAAGGGTTCAGTCTTAAGGCCTAACTGACATACAAAGTCTAGAGATATGAAAGACTTGGTAGCTCCCGAATCAAATAAAACATTTGCTTTAACTGAGTTGAGTAATAGGGTACCTGCAATCACATCCGTGTTCCTCACGGCATCCTGCACCGTCATGTTAAAAGTTCTTGCAGTAGGGGCCTTGTTAGAAGCAGCTCCACTCACTCTCGATGCAGCTGGCCCAGAGGACATACATTCCCTCATTCGGTGCCCTGGCTTCCCACACTTGAAGCAATTCCCTCCGACACTCGGGTTGTTACTAGTTCCGCGACAGGCGTTAGCATAATGCCCTGTCAGCCCACACTTGAAGCACTTCACGTCTTGCAGGTTGCACATGCCCGCATGTCTCCTTCCACATTTGTTGCATTCTGGGAGTTGGGCTCGGGATGGGGTAGAGTAAGACGATCCATGTGGTCGGTCGCCCTGGCCCACACTCCAACTTTCCACTCTCCTGGTTCCAAAGTTCCCGCTGGGTTGGGACATTGTTCCTCGCTTAAATTTGCTCGGAAAGTTTCCACCAGCAGAGTTTCCTTTTCGGCTATCCAACTTCCTCTTCTTTCCTTCTCTCTCCCTCTGCATCTGTTCACTTCCAGCTTCGACAATTGACGCTTTCTGCACCAGGGTGGCATAGTTTGTCAGCTCAAGAACCGCCACACGATTCTGAATCCATTGTTTTAGCCCTAATTGAAATCTTCGGGCTCTCTTTGCCTCAGAGTTCACATACTCCGGCACAAACCTTGACAACTCAGTAAATTTGGCCTCATAATCGGCCACTGTCATGTTTCCTTGTTTCAGCTCCAAAAATTTTAGCTCCATCTGGGCCTCCATGTACCTAGGAAAGTACTTCTCCAAGAACAACTTGCTAAATCTCTCCCAGGTTACCACACCTCTTCCTTCCAAATTTCTCTTAGCTTCCCACCAATAGTTCGCCTCACCCTTCAGAAGGTAAGTGGCGAAAACAGTCTTCTGCTCTTCAGCGACACTTAGGATCTCGAAAGATTTTTCCATTTCCCTCAGCCAAGCCCTTGCCTCGACAGGGTCGGCAGTTCCTTTAAATTCCGGGGGTTTCAGGGATTTGAAGTTCCGGAAAGCATTAGCATTAGTATTCTGGGGTGGTTGTTGAACTGGGGGACGGTCCAAGTTCTGCCTAAGTAACTCCATGAACTGTTCCATAGGGCCTCCCCTAGGATGTTCTACCTCTCGGGTATCATCGCCAGCTTCTTCTTCTTCATACTCGGAGTCATCAAACAGGTTATAATCGTTGCCCTCATTATCACTCAGGTTGATATTCTCCCCTTCACGGTTCTGGTGGCCTCCAGCTCCATGGTGGCTACCCTGGCCCTCAGAACTGATCGGGTGAGCTCGGGTGTTCATTCTCCTGGGTGGCATGATTCTGATAATAAAACAAGAAAGGGGGGTTAGTGTTTTTTCCAACTACCTGACAGCGTTTGCACGGTTCAGGAACGTATCGTTCCTCCGCATAAGGGTGGAAGTGCAAAAGTTTTTAATAATCCGTTGTTGGAGATAAAATGTCAAACAATTTTGGGGGAAAAGATCCCTTTGGAAAGCGAAAATATTTACAAGAGTTTTCAAAATTTCGTAACCTCAAAATATATTTTTCAAAATTTCAAAACACATTTTTTTTTTTTTGCAAAAGTTTTATTTTTAAGAATCGTAGGAACATTTTTGGAAATTGTCGAAAACAATTTGAAATCGCATATCATAAATTTGAAACGGTATGGTTGTATTTGTGGCTTGTACCAATTGTATAATCACAGTTGTATATCAAAACAGTAAAGCATGGCATCGGAAAGTAAAGCAGTTGAGGCAATTTTAAAGAAACTGGAACCAAATAAGTACGGTACAAGGGTTATCACAAAGTTTGGATGTTAAAGCCAAATACATAGTTTCGATGTCCAAGTCTAGCAAAAGTGGAATAAATGCAAATACATCATCCGAATAGTAAGGCTACACGAAAGTAGGGCTACATCCATACGTACTACCCGAAGTCACGCCTACATATCTGTAGGTCAGTCTACTCATCCACTGGTCAGAAAGGATACCGCTGCACAAGTCAACTATCCCGCAAAATCGACACACTAATGTCATCTGAACCTAGGGGACTGAGCTATAAGTAACACATCACGGGGCCACGCCGCGACGGAGCAAGGTCCTCACTCGGGTGAATGCACGACGCACAACACGTCTAGCATCCCTAGCCTAGATCACTCCGCCACCGCGGATCGCTAAACCAAGAATCCTATCGCGACTCCTCATCTCGATCCTGTGGAGTCGAGCCCTAGTCCTCCTAGCAACAGCGGTCCTCATCTCAGCCTGGATCCTCAAGCGCGCCTCGCGCTCCTCCACTAGTGCCCTCCTCGCCTCGTTAAGTCGGGCCTCTGCAGATAGTAAGTCTCGGGTCAGGAACTGTACCACATAAGCATGCTCAGTACCCGACACTGGGGGTAGGCCCGCCGGTGGAGGTGGTATGACTGGAACAGGTGTAGGTGCAGTAGGAGCAGGAACAGGGGTAGGGTCAAGCTCCTCCTCGCTAGAAGTGTCATCCTTCGAGTCACTGTCCGATGAAACAGGGCTAAATGTCTGTGGAGAAGGTGGGGGTGACACAACACGACCCTCGCCGGATCTCACACTCTCCTCCTCAGAAGCTACAGGAGATGGGGTAACAGACTCTGGCTCGGACTCAAAGGGCTCCTCAACGGGATCCTCATCATCAGTACTATCTATCACTGTAATCCAGGGGCCAAGCTCGGGGTCAACACCCATATCCTCCTCAGGGTCCTCGATCTCTCGCATCAGGGCCTCATCATGCTCCCTCTCGAAAGCCTCAGGGTCGGGTATCTCATCCATCTACACAAGGGAAATAAGGTGGGTTACTAACCATAAAAGAAGGGTTTAGGAGTAGTTCCCTCACGGGCCTTAAAGTCAGGGCTATATCCGATAACCCGACTACCAACTCGATGAGAGTTCTAAGTATTATTAAGGTTGTTATTAAGGTTATCGTTATTGTTATTATTATTAGGGTTGCTTTCTTAAATTACTACCGTTTCTGAGAACTGTAACCTCGCTCTGATACCATTTCTGGGACGCCCCCAGATCCGGGGTCGGAGATCTAGGCGCTCACGGTCCATTTTCCATTAGTAACATACCTGTTCTTGCACACAATATATATAACACAGCCATCGACCCCACAATAAAATCACACCACACTCACACACACAGGTTAGAGCCTCAGAAACGTCACACATTGATTAAACAGTAAATAAGTTATCAGAGTTATTACAGACCGAATTAAATAGTATTTATGCTACCAGCGACACTCCGATATGAAGCGAAGCTGGCGGCTTGAAAGTTTGTTACGATACACTGTCTTGCACAGGTCATGCTGATAAATAAAATGTACTAACAAAAGCTGCCAACCAATCCGGCTAATGGGGCCTACCGGTGGAATCTCAAGTGGAGGCTCGGGCCTAGTCACCTGCTTGCGAGCAGTCTGCCTGGGTCTTTCCATATCGCTTAGCTGTTGTGTTTGTAAAGTTTGAAAACAAGCAAGAGTGAGCAACTATAGCTCAGCAAGAAATATATATGTAAGATAAGTAATATACATCTCATATGATTGGCAATTGATATATTTGTTTGTATCAATCGATTATAAAATCACTTGTCATAATTGATAAATCTCGAAGGTGCAACAATATGTGCCCTTGTTCTCAAAATAAACTTGCAGTTCTAGATACTGCATTAAATCAACATCTTTCTCATCAAAATAGAACACTATCAGCAACTTGGCACAAAAGCCTAAGAAGCAATGTCAAAGCATTTTTCCAAAGTGGAGGATGGGACTAAAGAAAACATAAAAACCTGACAAAGATTGACGATGATCAGTCGCCACATCCAAGTCCAACAATCCGCGGGTCTTCTCTACCGGTAGAAGGATAGAAACTACATCCGTAACTATCCCTCGAGTGAAAACTACATCCGTAATCACCCTCGATGAAAACTACATCCGTAATCATCCTTCGGCAACACCTGGGCCGGAATAATAAGTGATGGACCGCCTGGCTCACGGCCGCTTACACATCACAGGAATCGCTCGTCAACGGTTCCCACACCGCCAGAGTCCCTTTTTCTTTTCTTTCAAAACTTGATTTTGATTGAAAACAGAGTAATTGAGGTCCGACATCAGTCGACCGATGATTCTTGAAATCATACAAGAAGCAGAATCTGACCGGGGGTTTTCGAAAATGTTTTGAGTTCGAAAGAGTTCGAGTTTGAAGTATTTAAAAAGTATCTTGGATTAGCTTTGACTTTAAATAATAAACAGTAATTAATAAATAATATTTTAAGATTTAATATTAATAATTAATAAAATAATTATTCGGTAAAATAAACTCTTAATCCAAGATAGGGTTTGGAGTATTTACGAAGATATAACGATAGTTATTTGAATATATGATACCACCCGAATGACCCTTCGGGTTTTCGCAATAAAGATACGATATAACAATATACCGCTCCCCGGTCAATAGTATATACGGACCGCTACGACCTCTATTGCTAGAGTCGTTGTCCGAAGAAAACATTTCAATCTAAGTTCAAGGGGTAAAAGCATACATATACTTGTTCAATCTCAATTGCATCAATACTTCGATAAACATAGCATTTGATATCATTTGAAAACTACAAACACAACAGTAAAAATCCTTGTATATGGATAAGTTTTGAAAAGTAAACTTGCCTTGGTTTGGTTGGGGTGGTCGAGCGTGCGAATTCGAACGATCTATACATAAACAATAATCGTTCGTTAGTATTTCGACAACTTCTCTCTAATTACGGGGTTTTAAGGGGGTACGAAATTAACTTAACGACTTCGTCTTATGACTCCCTAGCCCCACTATAGGTCCATGACATCACTCGTTTATGCTCGTCACTTACTCGACTTAATTTAGTTACCCCGTTCGAATCATAACCACTAACCCTAGAATAATGTTCCACTAATCGACATTTTTCCATTGCGCGAATTTTACTCTAGCATTTTTATAAAATCCAAAAATTCATATTTTAATCCAATTCCTTTTGGGTGGTCTTCACCACTGCATTACTTACATTCTCAAATTTTACCACGACCCCAAATATATTTTAAGGTGTTTAAACAAGGTTCACAAGGGGGTTACTTAATGCAGTCCATAGTCCAGAAACAAAATTCAGTCCTCCGGCCATAACTAAAAATCCACACATCACATGGCTATGAATCTTACTTTTCCAGAAACTACATTCAATTATCTTTCCAACAATATAAGGTAGGACATCAGGGGACATCATTTGGGTATTCAAAATCGTGCTACAACACAGGTCAAAGTTCCTGGACAGATTCAGCAAGCTCAAAACACTTACATCAACCATTTTTCATACTTCCATAACATAAACACCACTTAAAACACTTAGGTCATGACTCATAACACTCATGGAGATATATATCTTAACCATAATCATAAAAATCATAATCTCAACATCAAACTCAAGATCCATGCTATCCAATACATATACATTTAAGATAAGCCCTAAAATACATGGATCTACTAACATACTATATGAACAACACTTATCCAAGGGTGATTTGAGATTTCATACCTTCTTGAGCTCCTAGAGACCTGGTATAAACTTTACACAACTTAAAAACACCTTAGATGGCCTCCTACAACACTCACAAGGCAAGATCTAAAAGAAAACAAACTTATGTTAACCACTTTACTCACCTTCAACAATTCATAACTCAAAAACTAATGGATGGAAAGCTTTGAAATTTTTACCATGCCTCTAATATGATCCAAGGAAGCCTTAGGAAGGTTGTAAATGAAGAAATGAGGGGAAGAAAATCTCTCCTTCTCTCCTTGAAGCAGTTCGGCAGTTTGGTTATTCAAGGGGGGGGAGAGTGTTTTCTTGTTTTTGTTTTGTTTGAAATGAAAAAGAATGCAAGCATGCTAGGTATTGTTGTTAACAAGGAGTAGTCCCATGTGCTAAGCTATAGCCTAGGTTGCATCCATGCCCTAGTGTCCCCCTAGGTGCATCATCCAACATGCTAGCTCTTGTCTTTTTCTAACTAGCTAATTACATGTCATTTGCATTTAATTTCTTTCGTTGTAATATTATTCTCCCACCGATACTTGTTATTTAATCCTTATTTCGTATCGTAACGTAATTATTCTCTCGTAGTAATATTTCGTCACGTAAGGATTTTCCCCTATAATTCCTTAAGTACTCATTACGTAAATTCCTCGAATGTCCATTATTCCTCGTCATAATTCTTAATAAATCCTTTGATACTCTAACCATTCTCAAATTCCGATTTTCATAAATATTACTAACCGTAAGACTCTTGCCTTCGCAATCTCTCTCTGTATATCTTACATCATAAATGTAACAACGCAGTTTCTCAGACAATCAATTCGATAAATCAACGGGGATGACTAGAAAGGTTCCATAACGACAATGTCACGAGATATTTAAATAAAAGGAAATATTACCAAAAATTAGGGTTCTTACAATAGAAGAAGAAGAGACTGAATTGATAGCTAGATATGAGATTGAGATGGAAGATCGCCAGAAAGCACAACCCATAACTCCTATCAAACAAGTTAAAATCAATTTCCCTAGAGATGAATCTAGACTAGGATTAGGAGCTAAGGCTATTAAACAACAAGGAAAGAGAGAGAAAGGCATAAAAGAGGTTAAGGCTGAACGAATAAAGAAAGCATGTTATCATTGTAAATCTACTGAACATCTTTCTTATGCATGCAAAGCTAACATGAATGTTCCTGCTGCACATGCCATGCCTATCACACATACAATGAATAATCTGCATCAGAATCATGCACAGTGTGGTCAACCTAATTGTATGCCATGCACTTTTAACATCATGCAAACTTTTGTGCATTTAATGAATGCATCTAGCCAGTCATGCTCAAATACTGTTGCTAGTTCAAACATCAAGAAAAAGTATGGGAGAGCCAAGACTGTCAGTCCTCCTAAAGTTAGGAGTGACAAACCTTCTCCTAAGACTGACAAATCTGTCAAGTCTGAGAAAGGAAAGGAGATAGTCGAAAGCTCTAGTAATGTGAAGAAAAGTGCATCTCCTGTTGTTAAATCTGTTGATTCTCGATCTTATCGAAAAGCCGGGCCCAATCAAAGTTGGGTTCCGAAGAATGTCTAACCAATCTGTCATTGCAGGGCGTTAAGCAGAATAGAAATAAAGTTATATGGGTGCTAGACAGTGGAGCATCGAGGCATATGACTGGAAACAAGTCCCTGCTTACAGAGTTGGTTATGAAGGCTGGCCCTTATGTTACCTTTGGAGATGACAGCATAGGTGTGACAAAGGGATATGGCAAACTGAAAACTGGTAATGTCATCATAGAAGATATTTCCTATGTTGAGGGACTGAAGCACAATCTGTTGAGTATAAGTCAATTCTGTGACAAAGGTTACGAAATTGTCTTCAACAAGAAAGGTGTATCAATCACTCACATCAAGGAAGGCTCACTGGCTTTGAGAGGAGTTCTAAAGGCAGATCTTTTTGTTGCAGATATGGATTCAGCAAATCAGAATGAGGTCACCTGTTTCTACAGCAAAGCCTCGGATGATGAAAGCTGGTTATGGCACAAAAATCTATCTCACTTAAACTTCAAAATGATGAATGCTCTCGCGAGGCGAGAATTGGTGAGAGATCTACCCCAAATGGAGTTCGCTCCGAAAGGACTCTGTGAAGCTTGTGAAATGGGAAAGTCGAAGCGAGCATCGCATAAAAGCAAAGAAATTTCTAGTATTACTGAGCCTCTACAACTTCTTCATATGGATTTGTTTGGCCCAGTGAATGTCCTATCTTTGTCTAGGAAAAGATATGCATTGGTAATCGTGGATGACTTCTCCAAGTATACATGGGTATTGTTCGTAATGACGAAAGATGAAGTACCTTTCTTAATCATTGATCACATCACTCAAATTGAGAATGTTTCAACACTTACTGTGAAGACGATTAGATCAGACAATGGCACTGAATTCAAAAATGCAGTGCTAAATGACTTCTGTGTATCTAAAGGAATACGTCGCCAGTATTCAGCCCCGAGAACTCCATAGCAAAATGGAGTAGTTGAAAGGAAGAATAGAACTTTGGTTGAAGCAGCAAGAACTTTGTTGTATGATTCAAAACTTCCTTTGTACTTCTGGGCCGAAGCAGTGAGTACCGCTTGTTACACTCAAAATAGAACCTTGATCATAAAAGATAAAGAAAAGACACCATGTGAGCTAATGAACAACAGAAGACCAACAATCAAATACTTTCATGTCTTCGGAGCAAAATGCTATGTGCTTATAAATGATGAAAATCTAGGCAAGTTTGCAGCAAAAGCTCATGAAGGAATCTTTGTTGGTTACTCTACAGACGTGGTGGCAGCTTATAGAGTGTTCTTAGTGAATGATCGAAAAGTGACTGAAAGTTACAACGTCAGATTCGACGATACCAAACTCTCATCAATTTCAAGAGATTCTAGTGAACCTGAGTCCCTAAAATTTCAGAATCTGGACTTAGAAGATCTTGAAGATGAACCTGAGTTAGTTGTTCCATTAAATGTTCCAAGTGTACATGAAGAACCTGAGTCTAGTGAACAAGCTAATTCTACAAGATCAGGAGAGACTTCTTCAGTACGAACCGGCAACAACTCAGGGGGAGTAAATAGCAGCTCAAGGACTACTATTCAAGGCTCGAGTCGAGTTGACTCTAGTTCTGTAGGAGCTGGCACTAACTCAGGGGGAGTTAGTGAAAATAATCAAAGTAGTCAGCACCCTAACTCAGAAAGTCAAGCTGAATCATCAAGACAATTTCCAGGTGAACGGGTATGGAATAGAGACCATCCGTTTGAGTTAATTATTGGTGATCCAGATGCTGGTGTGACTACTAGAAGAACTGCAAGAGCTGACATGGCTAATATCTCCTTATATTCTGGGTTCTTATCCAAGCTTGAACCTAAAGAAATAGAAGAAGCTCTTGGTGATGCTGATTGGGTGATTGCAATGCAAGAGGAACTCAATCAGTTTGAAAGGCAGAAAGTTTGGAAACTGGTACCCCGACCTAAGAACATATCAGTAATTGGAGCTAGGTGGGTATTCAGAAATAAACTGGATGAAAACGGACTTGTAACACGAAACAAGGCTCGTTTGGTTGCAAAAGGTTATTCTCAGCGAGAAGGAATTGATTTTGATGAAACCTATGCACCAGTTGCAAGACTTGAGGCAGTCAGGATGTTCTTGGCATTTGCAGCACATAAGAACTTCAAGGTTTTCCAGATGGATGTGAAAAGTGCCTTTCTGAACGGAGAGTTAGAAGAAGAAGTGTATCTGGAACAGCCGCCTGGCTTCGTTGATCCAGAACATGTAGATTTTGTGTATCTTCTCTTCAAATCTGTCTATGGCCTCAGGCAATCCCCAAGGCGATGGTATGAAACCCTATCCCTATTCTTAATTGAAAATGGTTTTGTTAGGGGAGTAATTGATAAAACATTGTTCTATAAAATTGTAAGAAATGACTTAATACTTGTTCAAGTCTATGTGGACGATATTATTTTTGGGTCGTCAAATGAGCGCTTGTGCGAGAAATTTGCCAAGCTAATGCAGGAAAAATATGAGATGAGCATGATGGGAGAGATGTCCTTCTTCCTTGGATTACAGATCAGTCAGAGAAAAGATGGTATCTTTATTTGTCAATCCAAGTACGTCAGAGATTTACTCAAAAAGTACAATCTAGAAGATGCATCAGCAGCTAAGACTCCCATGGCAACAGCCACGAAGCTTGATGAAGACAAATCAGGTAAATCAGTTGACATCACAAGCTATCGAGGTATGATTGGCTCACTCCTCTATTTAACTGCAAGTAGACCCGATATAATGTTCGCAACTTGTTTATGTGCAAGGTTCCAAGCGGATCCTAGAGAATCACATCTCGTAGCCGTCAAAAGAATTTTTAGGTATCTCAAGGGCACACCAAATCTAGGGATTTGGTACCCAAGAGATACAGGTTTTAATCTTATTGGCTATTCGGATTCAGACTATGCAGGTTGCAGGATTGATAGGAAAAGCACATCTGGTGCTTGCCAATTTCTTGGTAGAAGATTGGTGTCCTGGCAAAGTAAAAAGCAACATACTGTATCTACTTCTACTGCTGAAGCTGAGTACATTGCTGCTGGAAGCTGTGTAGCTCAAATACTGTGGATGAGGAACCAATTGAAGGATTATGGCATGGAGCACAAGAAAATTCCAATCATGCGTGACAACACAAGTGCCATTGCCATAACCAACAATCCTGTAGATCACTCAAGAACCAAGCACATCGACATCAGGTATCACTTCATAAGAGAACATGTCGAGGAGGGGACTGTGGAGCTACATTTTGTGCCCACAATGCAACAAATTGCAGATATATTCACCAAACCTCTTGATGAAGTAACATTCAATAGATTGGTTGGTGAATTGGGAATGCTTAACACAAGTTAGTAAAGCCTTCTATCTGTAAAATCCATGTTTATGCTTGTGTGTGCAAGCTACTCAATCATTATGTGCTTAGACTTTAATATGCCTAATTAATGATTGTTAAGGCAGAGTGTGTAAACTTGTAACACTATAACTAATGTAACTCAAACTAAAGGAAAAGATACTTAACCAGAAGACAATCAAGAACAAGAAGTCACAAGAAATCAACACTAAATGAAGACAAGGTAATTGATACAATTCAACATGTTAACTATGATCAAGCCAAGAAGAAATCATTGAGAGAAGTTCAAGTCAAAGTTGTTCATGCCTCAGTGATTTGAAAAGCCAAGAATCAAGATCATAACTATCAGTATTAATAAGACCAATTGATTTCAAGTGAACAAGAAGGAAAGCAAATATTGGAAAGCCACATTACTAATTGGATATGGTAATTTATTCAAGAAGCAAAAACCCTATCAAGACTAGTCACTTATGAACCAGACCGTTGCATCAAGTGTCAGGACATTGATAGCAAGTTTATGTCAGTAATAAAGATTCATATTCAAGAGCTTAGTGAAGAACAAAGAAGACATGAAGATATCACAAGTTCAAGATGTGCATTGAAGTTTCAAGTTGAAGACCAGAATATTTTCTAAGTACTAAATATTCTAGATGACCAAGTAGAAGTTTCTAAGTAGAAGTTCTACTTAGAAATTCGAGATGGCTAAGTAGAAATTCTCAAGTAGAAGTTCTACTTAGAGTGCAGCTTCAACATGACACATGGCATCTTCTGATTGGCAGATTTCCAAGCTTTCAAGATAAGGCAAGATTTATGTGGACATCATTGGGCCACGTATATCTTAGTCTTTGAAGTCTACAGGACATAGATTACATGTAGTATAAATAGAAGTACTTGTGTAATGTTTTTAGTTAGTGAGCAATTCTTGAGAAAAAACACAAGAGAAAAAGAGAGAGTGCATTCACAGAGCTTAGTATCATTCACTTCTCTCTGAACTTCTGTTATACTTTGTAATGAATGTTGTAGCAACCATTTCAAGTTATATATAAGACATATATTCCTTGAATCTGTGTGTTCATTTATTGCATCGTATTTATTGCTTCTCATATTCGAAAAGTTGTATTCACCCCCCCTCTACAACACATTTGGACCTAACAATTGGTATCAAAGCTATATGTTTAACATACAAAACATAGATCCTTGTGTTGAGTAGAAGAATCGTGAGTTTTCATTTTCTAGATCTACTTTTCATTTTCTTGAAAAGTGTGCTTTAAATCGTTTGTATTGAAAAACTCATCTGAAAAATTATTTAAATACTCCAGGTGTGATTATTTAGCTTGGATGTATTTTAATTAATTTTTGTGAATTAATCTGGGTACTTTCATATTTGGTGTTCTTGAGTGTTCATCATCTGTTCTTATCAAAGAAGACAACCCAACAACTTTTTGATCTCCTTTTCAAACAGATAAATAGTAAAAGAATAAAAAGGTGTTTTTGGACTTTGTGATTTGCATTATTCACGGCTGAAAGTGAAACAAGACATATTCATTACCTAGCACGTGGGTTAGGTGGGTTAGGTGAGTAAAGCATTCAAAGTCAAAAGGTGTTAAAGAGATAATATTGTTTATTCAATATTTAAGTAACCTACAGAAAAGTTATTCTAAGGACAAAAGTTCTACATAGAATTTCTACTTGAGAATTTCTACATAGAATTTCGACTTGGACAATTTCTACTTGGTGAATTTCGACTTGAGCAAAATTTCTACTTAGAGAAATTTCGACTTAGGCAAAAGTTCTACATAAATATTCTACATAGCCTAGTCTTGGGTACTTAGAAACTTTTAGTGACCAAAATTGAAATGGCTCCTAAAAATGCATTCAAGATCCCAATGTTCAACCGAGATCACTATGAAGAATGGGTTTTCAGAATGAGACTATATTTAGAGACTGTTAACCCTGAATATCTGGAAGTCCTTGACAAGGGTAAATTTGTTCCTATGGTGGTTATTCCTGCACATACGGAAGGAGGGGTGGTTATAGCACCTCGGTCTGAGCCTAAAAAGCCCTCGGAGTTTTCGGATGCTGACAAGGAGCAAATAGCTTATGATACTGCCGTACGACAAACCTTGATGGAATCTCTTGATCATGAAATGTTCAACATAGTCAAAGGTCTGACTACAGCGAAGAAGATTTGGGACAAGATAGAAGTTGTCGTGGAAGGATCTGCAGAGGTCAGAAGTAACAAGACACTCATACTCAAGATGGAGTATGACACCTTTAGAATAAGGAAAGGAGAAGGCATAACAGATGTCTCTCTACGATTCAGTCAGTTGGTATTGGATTTGAATCTGAGAAGTGTAACTCTCCCCATGGTTGAGACTAATACGAGATATCTGAGGAACCAGCCAAAAAGCATTGAAGTTCGACTTTAACACTCTATCTCGAACTTCATCTCGAAGTTCGACTTGATGTTCGAGATAAAGTTCGACTTAAGTCCTCCCTGTATGTACTTAGACTTTAACACTCTTTTTAACAAGGACATCTTTGTCATTTCACATTCATCTATATATACATCTCTAACTCGATTCCTAATTCACTTTACCTAATTTCTTTTTCACAGCAGTCGCTTCACAAAAACAGTGCGATTTCACAAACTTCATACCTTTAATCCGTGTTTTTGTGATTAAACTCATACTAATCACGAATTACTGCCAATTTGTTGACTGATATTCACTGTGTTATCATTAATCGTTGTGATACTGTGTTTTGTAACCGCATATACACGCGCATATACATACACACGAACATATATTGTTTGTGTAACTGTTTATAAAACACGAATTCATATTCTCCATCTAAACACACACGATTTCACTGATATTCACACGAATATTCATCTTTATTGAATATTCAGATTTCGAATTGGTTATTGATTGAATCCCGTAGTTTAATTTCTAAAAGGGACTTTTGTTGTTCTTAGTAAATTAAAAGGGATACAATCTTTAATTCGTAATTTACTTGTTTTTCAAAATTAAAAAAAAATTCACATCTTTTTAAGAAAAACATTTAAATTAAAATGTCTCCCCAATTTTCACTTGCTAAAAACAATTTTTATAATATTTCTAAGGAAATTGTTGATCAACTCCCGCGATTTAAGTTTTGGATACGATTTCTTAATTTGTACTCCAAAGCTAGCCATGCTTTTACTGCAAAACCTACACTAGTACATGATGCTTTACAACAATTATGGACTAGTGCGGTTACTTTTGGGAGCAAATCAACCCCCTTCGGTTTCAGGTTTACCTTAGCGGGTCAGGAATATGAGGTAACTGAAGAGATTGTCAACAGGGTTCTGGGATTCCCAATCAAAGATGCTTATGATCCAGAACCTACAGCTGCAGAACGCCTCAGATTCTTTGAAGAAATTGGATGTTATCCTCTGAAAGGCCCAATCACAGGAAATATCCAAAAATAATTCTTCCATGTGGAATGGAATTATTTTTTCGAGGCCATCACACGATGTTTTCGAGCACGCGAAAAAGATTTTCATCAAATTCCAATTCCAATGCAAACCTTTGCAGTTGCCCTAGCAAGAGAACTGGACATAAATTATGGACGCATAGTTCTCTCTGAGATAGTGGCCTCAATGGGATCTCATGCAAGCAGAGACCTCACTACAACTGATGTTGTATGCTGGTTTCCTCGGTTCCTACAAATGCTGATCAATGACTTAATACCGAAGGATGCTCTTGCTGTTAGACAGGGATTTGCCAGAAGCCCAACATCTGAATCGCTAGGGATGGGCACTAAGTCACTTTCAACCATTGCTAATCAGGATAAACATCAAGGTAAACCTATGTCAATTCCTGAAAATATTCAAATGTGGCTTACATATGATGCAGGAGTTACCAATTTGGAGGCATCATCACAAGTTTCATCACATGCTCAAAATCCATCTGTTCATGCTGAGGCATTTGATGAAATTCCTGATTTGGAAAGCGATGATGCACAAGGTAATCAATCAGGTAATCTCTCCCTGCATACTATTCATTCCTCCTCTTATGTATCTGATTCCGCGACCCAAGAGACTGCTAACCCGCAGGATCTATCCCAGGGTGAGAGCTATATTTCTGAGCCCGATACACACTCTTATTCTCTTTCACCCATGTTAACGGAAGTCAGAAAGGCAGCACGTGCATACGTAGAAGATGATGAGGAGAGTGAACCCGAAGAGCAGCAACTTATTCGAAAGAAAGCCAAACTTTTTCATGCTGCTACTTCACAACCACAGTCAAACCCTAGTGTGTCACACGTAACCACTCCACCTCACGAGAGTGGTTCTCCCTTTAAACAGTCTACACATAGGGATTTTGATGACAGTTATGTACCTTTTGAAGATCCTGTTGCTTCACAAGGACATGAAGTTTTAACAACTTCAACCGTACCTTCACCGGTACGTACTGATGCTGTAAAGAGGATCGGTTCTGATGTCGTACAAGGACACTTTGCAGCCACTCAGCCTGAGATTCCAGCTCAGGACAGAACAGACATAGATCCCATAACTGCCAATTATTTAGCTTATCTAATTTCTGCAGGTACTGCTTCATATTTCGGATCAATAATTGAAGACATACACGAGCGTGGGACAGGGAGTGTGTGTGAGAGGTTAGGGAGAGAGGGACCTTCACTTTTAAGGCCCGAAACCGAGCGCCAAATACCAACAGAACGAGTATTAGAGCGAGGTCACCTAAACCAAACACCGTCCCTTAACATTGAAAATCTTGATACGCGTATGACTTCTATGGAAAATCAGATGAGGCAGTTCGGTCAGACGATGGGGCAGTTCGGGATGAACATTGGAAACAACCAAAGGGCTCTAGACGACTACGCAGCAAGAATGGCAAGTCAAGCTACAGCTTTTGATGATTTGACAAATAAGGTCAATGACTTGGGCCATGCTGGTGGTGTCTTGGGAAGCACTCTCAATGAGAGGATGGGGGCATTGGAGTCTACAATGCATACAATGGCTGTGGAAATCAGTAGAATGATGTTCGCAGTCAGGAGTTTTGTGCCCCCGGATTGTTTCGAGTCGCAACAACCTCCCCCCGATGCTGGTGCAGGTGGTGCAGGTGGTGCTAGTGGAGCGGGAGCCTCTGGTTCTGGTTTTGGAGGTTCTTATGCAGCTGGTGGATCTGAATACCAAGGTAGAGCTCAGGATAACTCACCTAAGGGGGAGAGTGGAAAGGAGACGAGACAGCAGGCAGTTCACATCGAAGAAATTGAAGAACCCGCTGATCTTGTCAAGGAACCAGAAGTTGAGCCGTCTGCTGATGAAGAGGCTCTGAGGATGAGAAAGGGTAAGGCAATAATGGTTGATGAACCATTCGTTGACCTGAGTCATCAGGAAACAGTACAGGAGGTACTTGACTCAGATTCTGATATGGAAGACGTACCGTTGGCACATGCTATAAAAAGATCTTTGAAGGAACAAGGTGGAGGTGCTGGGATGTCTTCCGGAATGCCTGAAGAATTTCCTGTTGATGAGGAAACCCTTAAAGCTCAACAGTTAGCCTTGGAACAAGCTCAGTTCCATAAAATGAAGATGATGCAAGAACATGCTGCCTTCCTAGAAAAGAAAGCGGAGCTACAAGGGAAGCAGTATGATCATGAGCTTGCAAGGCTAGCTGATCCTCAAGTTGATCTGGACAAACGAAGGATAGGGCAGAAGTGGGATGAAGCAAGGAAGATAATGATGGGACCCTGTGCGAAAGGAGTTCATAACAAGGATGTAGATGATCTGTTCTACAACTTGAATTTGCAGAATCCAATGACTGGGGACTATATAAATGCTTTGAAGAGATTAATTTCTAAAGTCAGGGTTGGGTACAATGCAAATCTTAAGGAGTGGCAGGTTATTTTGTCTTTGGTAGAAGAAGTCCCAACATCTTTCCTATATGTGGATGACCAATTCATAACGAGAAGATCTGCGTCAGAGTTGTTCTTTCTAGCGACAAAAATTCAATACTCTCATTCTGAGGAGCTAAGCATTCTGTATAGAGATCAGTTAATGCAGCTAGCAGAGGACAAGGGTCCAGAATTCTCAGCATATCCAAATTTTGTCCGGATGGTAGTTGACGGAAAGATGAAGAGGGTTAGCATGGAGGAAAATGATCTAATTGAGCTTTCAGTGGAATCTCTCAAAGCTGTCTGTAGACAAATGATGAGTAAGGGATTCGCTTCTGAGCTTAAAGATAAATCCGTAAAGATCATTGAAAGAGTTATATTCAAGAAAAGCAATGAGGTGTGGAAGTGTGATGTCATTGCTCCAAACCCTCTTGATAACGTGAAGATTGAGCCGGAGCTGATGGAGAAGAAATGGAATATTCTTCAAGCAATGAAGAATGTAGATGAAGCTCTGACTCTTCCTTCTGGAGCACTGGAACAAGGAGAGATAAGGGAGGCTATTGGTGTTCCAGGAAGTGATAGTGTATACTGGATTCACACTTATGCTGAAGATACAGCTGATGCCTTAGTATTCATAGATGCAGACCAGAATCAAACATTCTTGCATATGAGTAGACAATGGCTGCTAAAGACTCACGATGCTGCATTTCTGGAGAAAGTATTATATGTATTCAAATGGGGTGAAGTGGAAGATATGCATGTGGAAGAAAAGCAGAGACTCATGAGGTACCTGTCTGAGATAGTGGTGGAAAAGAAGCGGATGGAGCGAGATGCGGCCAGTGTCCACAATACTGACCGTGTCAAGGGCTACCCCAAGATGATCTATTGTCAGTTTAAATCTGATAAATCTCACTGGAAACATCAGCTCATAATGAAGAACTTTGAGGATATTCCAAAGATCAGGACTACTCAGGAGGTGGACAAACTCAGAAGGCTTTTCAAACATCCTTATCCAGAGCCCAAGAATCCTCTAGAAATGGAAGCTGTAAGTCTGTTGAATGCTAGGTGGAAGCAGCTTAAAGATCCAGTGTACAAGAAAGAACAGCAGCAGAAGGAGAAGCGCAAAAGGCAGAAAGAAGAGAAAGACCAAGCTGCTGAAGCTAGAAAGAGGAAACGGAATTAGGGTTAAAGGTCAGAGTGGTGTGAACTTGAAGTTGGAAAAACTTCATGTCTTTCGGTTGCTTTAACTCACTTGAGGAAAATTCACCTTAGAGTGAATCCAATAAGGTGATACAAGTTTGACTAAAAGATATGAAATAATCCAGGTGATAGGAATCACTCAAATGATCTTTAATTCGAAGTTCGAATTCTGTTTCTAGTTTAAGTTCTTTGTATTGTTTTCATGTAAATTTCAATTGTAAATTATTCAAGACTGTAATGTTAATTATCTTTTCTCGTCTCATTGTTTAGTTGAGTTATCCTTCATTAATTTGAATGTCATTCTTAGACAATCAAATTGGGGGAGATTGAAAGGCAGAGTGTGTAAACTTGTAACACTATAACTAATGTAACTCAAACTAAAGGAAAAGATACTTAACCAGAAGACAATCAAGAACAAGAAGTCACAAGAAATCAACACTAAATGAAGACAAGGTAATTGATACAATTCAACATGTTAACTATGATCAAGCCAAGAAGAAATCATTGAGAGAAGTTCAAGTCAAAGTTGTTCATGCCTCAGTGATTTGAAAAGCCAAGAATCAAGATCATAACTATCAGTATCAATAAGACCAATTGATTTCAAGTGAACAAGAAGGAAAGCAAATATTGGAAAGCCACATTACTAATTGGATATGGTAATTTATTCAAGAAGCAAAAACCCTATCAAGACTAGTCACTTATGAACCAGACCGTTGCATCAAGTGTCAGGACATTGATAGCAAGTTTATGTCAGTAATAAAGATCCATATTCAAGAGCTTAGTGAAGAACAAAGAAGACATGAAGATATCACAAGTTCAAGATGTGCATTGAAGTTTCAAGTTGAAGATCGGAATATTTTCTAAGTACTAAATATTCTAGATGACCAAGTAGAAGTTTCTAAGTAGAAGTTCTACTTAGAAATTCGAGATGGCTAAGTAGAAATTCTCAAGTAGAAGTTCTACTTAGAGTGCAGCTTCAACATGACACATGGCATCTTCTGATTGGCAGATTTCCAAGCTTTCAAGATAAGGCAAGATTTATGTGGACATCATTGGGCCACGTATATCTTAGTCTTTGAAGTCTATAGGACATAGATTACATGTAGTATAAATAGAAGTACTTGTGTAATGTTTTTAGTTAGTGAGCAATTCTTGAGAAAAAACACAAGAGAAAAAGAGAGAGTGCATTCACAGAGCTTAGTATCATTCACTTCTCTCTGAACTTCTGTTATACTTTGTAATGAATGTTGTATCAACCATTTCAAGTTATATATAAGACATATATTCCTTGAATCTGTGTGTTCATTTATTGCATCGTATTTATTGCTTCTCATATTCGAAAAGTTGTATTCACCCCCCCTCTACAACACATTTGGACCTAACAAGTTATTAGTAATTACAATATTTTATTAAATAAAAAATGTAAGATGTTTTAGATGAAAAGAAAATTAATTTAGTATTATTAATTATAATATTATTATTGTATATTATTAAATAGAATTTTCGAATTTTTTTTAAAAAAATAAGAGAAATTTCAGTTAGAAAAAATGTAAAATAAAATGTGTTATACCTGAAAAAGAAAATTAATTAGTTACTAAAAAAAATGTAAGAAATAACATGCTTTACTTAAAAAGAAAATTGATTATTTATTTATAATTATATTTTTTTTATATCTTTCAATATTTTAGTTTTAATATAATAATTTACATAGATATAAATAAGGATATTTAGATAAAAATATACTAATATACATAGATAATTAGAGAAATTGACTGAAATACTCCATTTCTCAAAAACGTCAGCCAAATTACTATTTGTTGGTGATCGGTGCCCTAACTACCCACTTAACCCGCAGGGGATGGTTGAATTGTGTTCTTTAGATTATTTTATTATTATTATATTATAAATTGGGGTATAATTTTATGGATTTCAATATTATTTAATTGGTTTATGATGTCAGATATATGTATATTTGGTTTATGGGGGTGTTTTGGAGTTGATTGTTGGAACAGGAAGCTACGGTGGTGACGTTGATCGGAAAAGGGAGGCATGTCACCGACAAGGGGCAACGTTGATCGTAGAAGGGAGGCACGCCACCGATGACTCATTGATGAATTTTCGAATATGTGCGTAGTTTTAATGAGTGTGTGCTTGCATGACATTATTATGTGTGTGTGACTATTATGGTTTTCTGGTTATGATTTTTGGTTTGGGATTTAAAGAAAAAAGTGGGCTTTGGTAGTATTGTTGTGGATGGTGATAGGTGCAGCTTCGGAGTTCCGATCGATGCTCTCCTGGATTATAGTTGCGGTAATTGGTGATGTGTGTACGTGAATGTACGTAACACATATGGATTTGTTTTGAACTGTCATTATGGGATATACGCAAAAAAGATATGCGTATAAGCGATTAAACAAGATTACGCGTGTTTTTAATGCGCATAGAGTCCCTTACGCATGGATGGGATGCGCATAGTTGACCAGACATACAAGTTACATGCAAGTTCGGAATGCGTGTACACACTACACATCAGTTAAATGCGCAGTCCGTGGATATTTTGGACAGTACCTCCCGCAATTGGATATTTTGGAATTTTGTTTTGTAAAAAAGGTAAATATGTATTTCATCCAGATAACTAAGTAAAATTACGAAGTACTAGATAGCAAAACTTTTAATATTTCGATAAATTTTAAAATATTTTTTATAAATCGCACACCCTTCTTCTCATTGGTAAAATAAACCTTCGACGTAAATGAGGCATCAAAAAGAAAGAAAATTAATTAAGTGATTAAAGCTTTTAAAAATATACGTCAAAAAATTAATCGATAACTGGCATAATAACCCGTGCAAGGCACGGGCCATTTTCTAGCATCGTATAAAAATGAGTAATAGTACATGATTGATTGTTGCCCTTAGCCATATTTCTTACCTCTAGCATAAGTACCACAATTTTCTTAAATTTGTGCACAGATGGTGTAGATTGGATAAATAGTTTACACATAAATGGTAGTTCATGTGCTATGAACTACACCTGAATAAAGGTCTTGATTTTAAGTACGTTGACCTCAATCTACAGAAAGGGAAGTAAGATCTGTACCAAAAACAATGGGGTGTTTACACCATTACACTGTAGGAGGAAAAAGAGCCAACATGAAAGAAATACTTAAAACACAAAACTAAAAGAATCATCTATATATTATATTATGAACAGATGACGTAATTTACGCAGAGTTTTTACATAGACAAAAGTGTCGGTTCATGTACCATCCAGGAAGCTTTCAACTCATCACAATATTGGTTGAATTGACAATTCTCGGATCCCTAATTTTTAATGAATATTCTGCAAAAAAAAAATTACAATAAAGTGTTTCATGTTCTATTCACCTCATATAAACAACAAACACATTATAATAGAATTGAATAGTTAAGAAATTAACTTAGAGAACCATACCTAAACGTACTGTACTTGGCTCGTCCAAAAATTGATACCATGTTTCCATATCTAGAGACGGCAGTTGGAGTGACGACGTTGAATTCAACGTTGGTAATGTTAAAATTCTGGTTCCAGGTCAATGTTATACACCTCTACCGCTCATTTATCTTTTTGTTTGAGTGCCATCAAATGAGCAGGTTTGCTACAAAATAGTTGGCATAGGCGGCTGAAATAGGAAATGTCATTTATGTGAAGGTGTTAATGTTAAGCTTTTTTGGCTGCCACATAAATAGTGTGCAGAAGAAGTGTAGGTTTGTGCAAAGAAAAGAAATTAAGAATGATCTTGTAAACTAATTCAATACTATTTATATACTAATATTTAAAAATGTAAGCCAACACCTATTAATATCCTGAATGAGGATATTTTATGCATGGGTTCCATAGACTAATAGAGCATATCAAATTACACATAGGTAACAACCATTGCATTAATACAATTACATAGGTGACAGTGGCCAAACTAGAGAAAGCATGTACTGAAGCAGGTCACATATTGGATGATATGAGTTTTAGTGTCATTCATCTAACTAATCAACATTAAATTTTTGGACACTCATTTAGCTGATTCAATTTAAAAAACTCAGTGTTAAGTAAAAGTCAAACAAAAATATTATTATATTTTGCTACAAGCGAGCTCACCTAAAAAAGTTTCATGCTCATCCTTGGAATTGAAGAAAAAAGGGAATACAGCATTGTGGATCTAAAATGTCAAGGTAAGAAATCATGAATTAAGTAAAACTCTCGATTAAAAAAATTAGATATAAGTTGTAAGAAAGGTCAAGGGGAATGCTAAAAATATAGATGACTATTTGCAGGATTAAGCAAAGCCTTGTGTGAAGAGTCACTTAGCAATAATATGTGTAATTCATATCAAACACGTTTTTCCCAAGGTCGGTTATCATTACTTATGTAACACCCCCAGATCCGGGGTCCGGGATCCGGTGGTTACGGTTTCCAATTCTGTCCACAACAGTTGAACTTTCCTTAACATAAAATAAATTACGTCTCTATAACCCAACACAACAATATAAAACACACCCGTTATAGTCCCAGAGATGAAATCAGAGTAACAATCAAATTTTTATTAATCACATTATGAGTTCTTACAATCCAAAAGGATTTCAATATAAATACATACTCTTTGCCATCCATTTACATAAGTCATACTAGACCATATTCTTGGTACTGAAAGAATAAATATACCCTACCAATAGCTTCTTCTTCAGCTCTGGTAGTCTCATCGTCCTCGCCCGCATCGAGTGCGCCTTGTGCGAGTCATCTGATCTAGCTGTTGTTGTGATATAATAATAAAGAAAGGGTGAGCAATAGCCCACCAACAATAATATATAACTGAACGATAATGTATAACAGTTCAAAAGTATCTTTCAAACCATATGCCATGCATTTACGGAAATGATGCCAGTATAATATGAACGATGAAGTTACAAGGTAACTTAAAGTATTTGTTTGTAGAAATATCTGCTACATCAAAGTAAGCGAGATATTCTTATTGTTATTAAGAAGAGGAGTTTGCAAGAAAAGGTTGCAATTCCAGTTATGACCCTTTTCCAACTCTGCCAACAGTAATCATGTTGCAGGAAATAAATAAATTTGGATGATGAACCAATGATGGAGTATTCACCGCGCCCGCTGTTCCAATCTTGATGATCAGTCGAGATCGTACAGCTCAATTTAGATTTACTACCGGTAGAACGAAGAACTGACGGCTTTACTTGTATACCGCCTTGCTAGCTCTCCCCGGCCAACGGTTGGGCCAAAGGGGATGGACCGGCGCTACTCGGCCTCTTACACGACTCCTAGTTCAAATAGAATACATGATTCTGAATGTAACGTTCGTCCTCCTTTCCCCAAGTATAATACTTGTTAATAAGACTCCACAAAGTAGTCGTATCTAGTTGGAAAGGAAAATTTACCAATAACTCCCAAGCTATTACTTGGTAACGGATATCAACTTGTTCCAGTAATCTTACCCCTCGAAAGATGAGAAGGTAAGCAACGACTTAATAAGTCAACAGCACCCGAGTTGCGAGTGAAGGGAATACTTTATAACCGGGAAGTCGACAAGATAAATAACATTTTCCAAGTAAGGTTCCCTTATTATTAAGGAGATAGACTCAAAGAAGAATGATGTCTGAGAACCTTTCTTGATATAAGATTAATAATAATATGACTCCGAAATATTTTCTGTAATAATCGAAGAAGATAAACCTTATCGAGGTTATTCTAAGTATGGAATAAATATTCAGAGAATATTTATTGAATTAAAATATTTTACGGAATATTTAGGAATATGAAAGAATATCTTTAATCAGAGTATCTCTCAAATAATTCTTGAAGAAATATCGAGAGAATATTTATTGCATAACTAAATATTCAAATGAATATTCCAAATAATATTCATTAATTAATAAGACCTGAAAGGAATATTTAAAATATTTAAAATAATATTCGATGATTAAATAGAACCCTAGATGAATATTCAAAATAATATTCATAATTAATTAGGAATTTAAATGAATATTGATAAAGTAATATTCATTTAATGGATAATATTCTAAATGAATATCAAGTAATGTTCATTTAGTAATCCAAGCTTTAAAGGAATATTCGAGATAAGACTCGATAAATAAATCAAGTTTCAGATGAACATTAAAATAATATTTGATAGGTAATTACTGTCTCAAATGAATACTCAAAAGTAATATTCATTTAATGAATAATATTCTAAATGAATATCCAATTAATATTCATTTAGTAGTCCAACCTTTAGAAGAATATTCGCAATAATAATCGATAAATAATTCGACTCTGAATGAATATTAAAAATATTATTCGTCGAATAGTTACGTCCAAATAATTATTTGAAGTAAAGATCGTTAAAATAAATAATCTCGAACGAATATTCAAATAATATTCGTCGCCCGAATGATGGAAAATATTTACTTAAATATTTTTCTCCGAGGTAATCTCGATATATCAAGAAATATTGACTCCCGGTCTATATTTGATGAATAAGATGTATACGCCCTTCTATGAGGGTCTTACAATAACCGGCTTATAACTGATGTATAACTATCTAGCTTATAAGCCAACAATAACATTCAGGGAACAAGTATATCAATTCAACTTGAAAGTAGGCATGCATGCAATGGCATATGTATATCAGCAATCATATATATATATTTATTCAATCACAACAACAGCCTAAAAGAAGGGAGTTGAAACTTGCCTGGTAGTCGAGTACGGTAAGGGGTAGTGGTAGCGGGTCCCGGTTCAGCTTGGTGATCTATAAATAGCCAAGGCATTCGGGATTAATCAATTAACATATTAAAAGTTAAGTTATACTTAATTCGAAACACGTTCTCGAGTTATCTCGTTATACCCCTTTTTAGTGGATTACTTATTATCACTGATCCGACCCGACATTCGTTCGTTAATACGACATGTCACTGCACTTATACTTGGGACATACTTAAGTCATATGAGTTCTAAGGTTGATCGTTACGAACCAATATTATACTCCGAGTTTTATCGCCCGTTTTCTAAGTGTTTTACCAAAGTTATAAAAGAGTCGTCTTTTAGGGGTTCGTTCGCGTTTAACCTTGACTCGAACATTTTTAATAAATCGAAAAATGCTCTTTTTGACATACGGTTTTCTTTCACACCTTCCTTCTTACCCCTAGTATTTATTTACCAAGATTCGCCATGACGTTACATAGTTTACGAGGGTTCAATTTCAGTTACGAACTTTCATTTACGGATTCGAACTACTTTTAGTAATTTGGTCATAATTCCTAAACCGTAAATCAAAATGCTTCGATTCTTTCGCCAAAGTGATCTATGTTCAAAAATCTATCAGTAGGGTTCATTAACTTGCCAAGAACAGAGAGTTATGGCTACTGACCAGTTCGGTTTCTTAGTGTTAATGAAAATCGGGCATTACGACGGCTACGAATCGAGCGTTCTAAAATTCATTACGCAACAACCAAGCCACACCGGGCATCTAATCAACTTATACACATAATAAGCACCCCAACAAGACCAGAAGCCACTGATCTTAGTATCAAACTCATCATTTTAATCAAATCACTAAATCACTAACTAAACATGCTTATAACATGAACATAATCATAACTAAGCTAGATCCATCAAGAACATGCTTAAAACTCAAAGTAGAGCAAGGGTTTTCAAGTCTTATACCTTCCTTGTAGTATGTAATAGCCTCACAAAGCTTGGTATTGCCCTTGGATGGCCTTAACTTAGCTAGGATCAACCATGAAAACAAGAAAAACAAAGATTAGTTCTTAGAAAAACTATTCATCATCACCTTTGATGATTTATTTGAAAATGAAAGGAAGTGAATTTGAGGCTGAAATTTCTAGGGGATCTAAGCTATGATATGTAGTACTTACCTTAAAAATTAGAAGAATAAACAATGGTGGGAACTTCCTTTTCTAGCTCCTTGGCCGAAACTTTGAAGAAAAGAAAGGAATGGAGAGTGTTTGCTTGGTTTCTTGCTTTTCCTTGGTCAATTTTGCATAAAGTGAATTTGGATAGATAATATCTCATCCTAGTTGTGTTAGTGGAGTGTGATGTCATGGATGAGGCAATTTGGAGAGACAAGTGTTATGTTTTGGATGGTGGAAGGCTAAGTATTGGTTGGTTTTTCTAAGTACTACTTCCATCTCCAAGTATGCTAGTTACTTTAAGCCACTTGGTTGCTAGATATTTATTCTAGTAGCTTACACAAGACTCTTTCGTCCTCTGCTTGTTTCTGTGTCCGGTTATTACCCGTTTCGATTGATCGTTCGTGAGAATATTTCACGGATTTCTAATTAGGGTTTACCGGGAATCCTCTTTAATATTAATACTTTCATTCTCCATCTTTCATTCTAACTTTCCAATTTATATTCCTTAAATCCATTCGTTAAATACTTAAGGCTATCAGTGTCCAGGGAACTCTCGGAGAAAATAAAAGTGCGGTTTTTCAGAATCCGACAGCTTTTACATACACTTATTTTCCCCCTGGATCATTAATACGAACTCGGAAATCCGTTCCGAATGCTTCTGTATAGTGTCGTCTCATATTATTATATACTCCCACCAAACACTATTCATTTTGTATTCTTTACTTGTTCTCTTAGGGTGGTACAATTGTCCGTATTCTCTTTCGATCGTTCCTTAACCTTTTTACGGAACTACTGGATTAATCGTTATCGATCTGGATGACATGAGGGTATTCTCTTGCTTGAAGTTGCCATATCTTATTCCCTTAGAAGATAGATTATTCTTACCTATGTTGTCACCCTTTAGCATTCTTCAAGACATAAACATAATAAGGTCGAATTCCATTCATTCTTTCCAAATATCAATAATTACATTGTAGCCATAACCACTCCTCAGTGGTTTCCTACCTTCATTCTTAAATCAAATATAATAACATCCCAAAATATCAAATCCTCAAAGTTAATATCTCAATTCTTGGATTATAATAATATTTAATCCACTGTCCGGTCAAATATTATACCGAAAAGAATTTGGAATTTCTGAATTCCGATCGTCTCTGCATTCACTTATTTCCTCCGCGTATTACGAATATGACTTCGAAACATCCATATCACGTCCCGTACATAGGGTGGAGTGAAAAGTTTTCCAACTTACAAAATCACTATTCATCCACCAAATTACTATGCACGTACAGGAAACACTATGCACGTACGGGAAACACTATGCACGTACGGGAAACACTATGCACGTATGGGAAACACTATGCACGTACTCATTTCCCTTCAAGGATCCATTAGCTCCTTCCTGGATGGTAGATTATTCTTATCTAGGTCCTCAACCATCGAATTACTCTATTCTGACAATATACCAATGCATCAGGATCATTGTCCAAAGCAATATCCATTCATTACAATCATTGTTCTTTGAAACCACCATTCATTAGAGCTGGTGACCTTGTTATCGGAATCATTGTTCCTCATTTTATCATTACTTAATAAAAAGTTTTAATTATATCCAAAATTTGGGGTTCTTATAGTCTCCCCTCCTTAAAAGGATTCCGTCCCGGAATCAGGTAGGAAGCAAAGAGTCATTTGCCTGTCGTTCACTTTTTAGCTTCCCGATCAATTCTTAGTCGTTCTACCCTTCCTCAGCACATCTTCTAGTGCTACAATCCATATTGTATCCTTTTTCCATCAACGTTGCTACTTTTCGTACAGCTCACTATCCGGGTTATATTCTTACTCAGTCTTATCCTTATTGATACCTGCAGTAACATTGGTATCACTATCACCCTACGAATTCGGAGGTAACCTCGCTCGTACTGTGCATTTCCTGATTGCTTTAATCTTCGCAATCTCGATCAATATAGAGAAGTGGAAAGATTTATTGAGAGATCACTATGATCAATTGAACATTTGTTATATTGCATAGTTAGTACAGAAGGGGGCCAGCCTTTAGTACTTGACAAGCAATTAAACAAGTCATGGTATTCCACTTAGACTTCTATCACATAGACAGATAGTCACGTAGCAGTACCTCCCCTCCTAAAAGGGTTGTTCTTCTCAATTCATAAAGAAGATGAATAAGAGAGAAGAAGAGAAAAGAGTTCTAAAGGATTATAGAAAGCTTTCATGATTGTAGAATATCATACTCAGAATTTACCTCTGAACTATAGAGGTTTATCAAAGAAGAAATTAATCATAATTATATCCAATACTATTTGATCGCAATCTCACGTGTCAACATATCTTGTTGCTTTGTCCATTATTCTATGGACAAATACTCTTGTTCAATCTTAGCGATACTCACATTCGGGAAATCCTTCAACCTTTCAGGTTAAATCTTAGATTTCTCACTTGACATCATTATTACTGACATCCCATATCATGTTACTAGCTTTTTCATAACTATAATATTGACACTATCATGTTGTCATCCTGAGAATTCATTAGAAAACCCATTCATAACCTTCCTTGCTTCTCATTCCATAGTTGCTTCCCCACCCTTTTCTTTATCAATCACATCCTTCTTATTAGTTGATTCTTACTCATTTTTATTATTTACTTTCACCTTCACCTCTTTATTGAGACACCTTTTTGCACTTGGTACCTCCTTATCGGTATTCTGTCTCATTTATTCTATAATCATCACGTTATTTCAATTTAAACTTTCCGAAATGAATCTGGCCCGATTCCTTTAACTTAGATTCATATAATCTACTTCTGCCAACCGTGTTTCTCATCACTTGTTCTTTTCTAACCGTGGTTTTCCACAGGTTGTCTTTCGTAAGTCAGACCAGGTCGTATATCTACATGCTCGTACTCCTATCATCTGTTGAACATCTGCATTTTACTGACGTAGCCTGGCCACATGAAAACCCGTTATGACCGTGCTATAAGTTTTGGGGGTAAGGCTGGCTCGAATACCGCCGTCCGAACACTTTAAACTCTTAGGTGGCCCAATAAGTCTCGGGCTCAACCGCCCTTCCCTCCAAGTCTCATTAATTCTTTCCATGGGAATATCTTTAACATCATGAATCATCAACCTCATATTCTCTATCTTGTTTGCGCAGAAGTACACTAAGATAAACTTGTTTGTCATTCATCAACATGCCATTTAGTTAATCAATGGCAGCACTTTCTTTATCTTTACATTGTCATCTACTTTCTTAGAAGAATCACCATCACTTGTTGTTTACGTAGTGCAATAATAGCTAACCCTACGGGTTTCAAATCCCTTAGGGAGACAAAGTAATCACTATTCCTTATCCATAAGGAACACTTCCTGAACTTGATGTAGATATAACATGAAGTAGATAGAATTGCAGAAGAGTTTCAGGCATCACAGCTAGGTCCGGTTGATGAAACTATCACTTATGCATCTTCCATAAAAGACTGGAAACTTAACGGTTTACTTCATCAATTTTGTATCATGGTCCTGGTTTGCCTCAAAACGGGACCTTCTAAGGTACGTAATATGCTTAAGACTCCATCAGGAATCGAATCTTTACTTAAACTATTATTACCTTCGATTCTGCACAATCATCAAAAGGAATGTAACTTCCTCCACTCCAATATGACCTTCAAGGTCTTTCCAAATATCATTTTGTTTCTTCGGTATGAACATTTATAATTATTCCTTTATACTTAGACTGTCGGCCACCTCATTGGCCTTTCCTGATAATAATAATTTCTGGTAATCCTTGTTCCTTGGATATATTCCAATTCAAACATTTCTACCTCATTCCCATCATTTTTGGGTGAAAGCATTCTCCCTTAAGCTCTGCTGATGGAGAAAAATATATTTAACAGTCTTTCTCCATAAGTCATTGCTTCCACCTACCCGTGGGAACTTTATCACGTTTATTCCCAATCCTACTTAGGATACTTCTCTTCTTAGTTCTTTCCTTATCTTAGGATAATCTCAACCTTTATAGGTTCAATCCATACTTCCTCAGGGTCTCATACATGCCTCATCTGGCATTACTGTTACTATGTCATACATTCCTTACCAAACTTCCATTTTGAAGTTCGGAATATTACCTTTTTCCTTGTAAGGTTTCATAGGTCATCCTCATCCTTCCTCCTGTATTTTCTGGGTACAGGGTATATCAAAATGTCATTGATCAATACTCTAATAATTCTATCTATGTTCTTTCCAGAACTCTTTTTAATAATCCTTACCGGTCATTGTTGCCTTAGCAAGTCCAACTCATATCATCTGAAGTCATAATGTCGTTATTAGGGTTAATGCCACCCCTTGTGCATTCCCTAGGGTTTGTCTTAATTTATGGATATCCTATCCTTAATTCAACTGCCAAAGAATTCTTGCATCTTATAATTGGCAATCAGATCATGTATCCTTAATAAAGGTCTCTTTTCAATCATTCTCATTTGATAATCGATCGGTGGCTTAATGCCACCCTCTTCTTTCAGATAGTTGTCAGCCTATTTGGCCTTCCAAAAAGGCAACGTATGCCTATCTCCTCTCTTACAGAACTTGGTAATGGCAGCAAGGTTGTTTTGGAAGATATTGGTCGACTTCAACGTGAATCTCTTAGTACTTATCGTTCTTCTCAAATGTACTTGCCTTAGACAAAATTTCTACAGCATACTGATCCATCTCTAACCATTTCTATACTCTCTTCATAAACCTTCGTTGTTTACTTCCCTTAGTCGTAATATGTTCAGGGTATTCATGATACCCTAACATCATACATCTCAAGTCACTATACTTCCATTTTACTCGTAATCTTGGACAACCATATACACATGAGTCACTTTAGTACGGGTTACCCCATCCCAAAAAGGTCTAGTAAATTCCCCATCAAAACATGGGTTGCAAAGGGTTTAGTAGAAGACTCCCACGATCTCATTAATATTTCCTTTATATCAGAAGCCCTTGCAGTCGGTGCTTACTTAGAAGCAACCCTGCTTTGTCTTTTCATTGTTGGTCTAGTCACTTTATAGTCCGTTGTGACTTGGCCTCAACTGGCCACACTAAAATAAAAATATATGATTTTAGGGGTTGGCTAATAGCATTACTTTTCTAGCAATTGCCGGCATAGTGCCTTCTTCTTTGATACCTTTCTACTTTTCCAAAACTTTACTCCATATAAGTCTTAATCGACTACTCGGCACCGTCTCCGGTCACCTTTCCTCCACTTTTATCTTTTCAACTATTCTTATCAATCCTGCGTGCCACACAAGCTTACCATTCCCGGCACAACAGCCTTTTCATTTAAGTCAATCCTGGAATTTCTCAGTCCGGCTAGTTTCTTACTTACATTTCCTATTTTCGTCCAATCTCACTTCATCATTTTATCACTACCGTCGATTGTAATGCTCAGGGTCCGTTTACTAACCCATTTTACAGCATCCTTACCCAAATCACAGGGTTTGCTCCAATTTTTACTCTCTTCCATGACATTCTCTGATAATCAGAAAGACAAGGTTTGCCAAAATTCACCGAATTCCTTTCCAGACTCAGGGAAATTTTGATCAATCTACCCACCTACTGGTAACATTAAGGAGACCAGTTTCGAAACCTGAAGAATAGTTCTTTGAACCTCCAAGCAGGTGGAATCATAAGCAGTCATAGTTAATGAAATAATCATCATCAGATTGGAAGTTTATCCACTGGAAAGGAATCAATTATATCCATCCCTTAGAAGGGAATCAATAGTTTCAAACTGAAACCCGTCACAACGTCCTGATACCTATACGTCCTGATATTCAATACTACCAAATGTCGGTCTACCTAACCCTTTATGCGAAGCGTCGTTGGAAGCACAAAGTCTCCTTTTTTCCATTAAGCAATGCCAGCTCTTGGTCATTACCAATTTCACCTTTTAGCTCCAGGAAGATTTTCTCACATTTTTCTCTTCAACTACTGATCGTATTACTTGATCTATTATAATTCCGCATCGAAATAAACTTAAGGTACTACTATAATCCATTCAAAGAGAAGAAGGAATTTAATATTCCTCTAAATCACATGCATCTAACGTTTCTGGTTCATCATTTAACTGAGTTGAATTAACTCTATACTCAGTCTCTGGCAGTAGTCTCATTACGAGTTCATCTTGACTCACTGGTCTTATCTTCCGGTAGGTTCTGAGATCATTGTCTTGCTTGCTACTTCCTTATATAATTTTGCCCAATCATGCTATCACTTCCCAATGTCTTTACTTTCTAAATGATTCATTCATAAAATGAACATTTTCCTTAATAAAACCACCTTATTAACCTTAATTTGGTTCCATAATTTACAACCTACGACACCTGCCTTCTAATGGCGAATTATTACTGACAATATTCATACTGATTCATTTATCAAATGATATGGCACTTACTGCCTCATTCTCAACTATTCCTAGGGACTCTGCTCCTCGCCCTGAATCGATTCTTTGATAATCATACATCCCTCTAGCTCTTTCTTTGTTAAGATGAAAATCTCTAAGGATTCTAATCTATTTCCGTATAAGATCTCAAGTAATTCTTCCAATCCTTCTTTCTTGCTGGTACTACATCTGGTAGTCCAGCTATGAATTCAACATGCATCTTCAGATCTCTTAATAATATCTCGGTTCTTTATACTCACTTTTCTGAGCACCATATCTTAATCATCACAGTCATTCTGGCTGCGACCCTCATTACCCATAGGTAAGCTCCTTATCCTAACAGGATTTTCCTTATCTGCTGGAACCTCTTCCGGGTCTCCAGTAGGGTACTCCATCGAATTACCCGATGATCTTCAGCATATAAAGCATCATCGTGCTGTTGCTCGTATGCCTCAAGGTCAGTCGCCTTACTCGTCGATACGATATCGAGCTAAGTTACTATCATTATACTTACGAGTTCCCATAAGGGTTTTATATGTCATCACTACATTAAGTAGTCCGACTATGAACTTGGCAAGAGTTCTTATTATCTTATTGAATTTATTGTTTTAACGTCACCTCATCTCTGGGGTTTATAACGTACGCTCTGATACCACTTCTGTAACACCCCCAGATCCGGGGTCCGGGATCCGGTGGTTACGGTTTCCAATTCTGTCCACAACAGTTGAACTTTCCTTAACATAAAATAAATTACGTCTCTATAACCCAACACAACAATATAAAACACACCCGTTATAGTCCCAGAGATGAAATCAGAGTAACAATCAAATTTTTATTAATCACATTATGAGTTCTTACAATCCAAAAGGATTTCAATATAAATACATACTCTTTGCCATTCATTTACATAAGTCATACTAGACCATATTCTTGGTACTGAAAGAATAAATATACCCTACCAATAGCTTCTTCTTCAGCTCTGGTAGTCTCATCGTCCTCGCCCGCATCGAGTGCGCCTTATGCGAGTCATCTGATCTAGCTGTTGTTGTGATATAATAATAAAGCAAGGGTGAGCAATAGCCCACCAACAATAATATATAACTGAACGATAATGTATAACAGTTCAAAAGTATCTTTCAAACCATATGCCATGCATTTACGGAAATGATGCCAGTATAATATGAACGATGAAGTTACAAGGTAACATAAAGTATTTGTTTGTAGAAATATCTGCTACATCAAAGTAAGCGAGATATTCTTATTGTTATTAAGAAGAGGAGTTTGCAAGAAAAGGTTGCAATTCCAGTTATGACCCTTTTCCAACTCTGCCAACAGTAATCATGTTGCAGGAAATAAATAAATTTGGATGATGAACCAATGATGGAGTATTCACCACGCCCGCTGTTCCAATCTTGATCATCAGTCGAGATCGTACAGCTCAATTTAGATTTACTACCGGTAGAAGGAAGAACTGACGGCTTTACTTGTATACCGCCTTGCTAGCTCTCCCCGGCCAACGGTTGGGCCAAAGGGGATGGACCGGCGCTACTCGGCCTCTTACACGACTCCTAGTTCAAATAGAATACATGATTCTGAATGTAACGTTCGTCCCCCTTTCCCCAAGTATAATACTTGTTGATAAGACTCCACAAAGTAGTCGTATCTAGTTGGAAAGGAAAATTTACCAATAACTCCCAAGCTATTACTTGGTAACGGATATCAACTTGTTCCAGTAATCTTACCCCTCGAAAGATGAGAAGGTAAGCAACGACTTAATAAGTCAACAGCACCCGAGTTGCGAGTGAAGGGAATACTTTATGACTGGGAAGTCGACAAGATAAATAACATTTTCCAAGTAAGGTTCCCTTATTATTAAGGAGATAGACTCAAAGAAGAATGATGTCTGAGAACCTTTCTTGATATAAGATTAATAATAATATGACTCCGAAATATTTTCTGTAATAATCGAAGAAGATAAACCTTATCGAGGTTATTCTAAGTATGGAATAAATATTCAGAGAATATTTATTGAATTAAAATATTTTACGGAATATTTAGGAATATGAAAGAATATCTTTAATCAGAGTATCTCTCAAATAATTCTTGAAGAAATATCGAGAGAATATTTATTGCATAACTAAATATTCAAATGAATATTCCAAATAATATTCATTAATTAATAAGACCTGAAAGGAATATTTAAAATATTTAAAATAATATTCGATGATTAAATAGAACCCTAGATGAATATTCAAAATAATATTCATAATTAATTAGGAATTTAAATTAATATTGATAAAGTAATATTCATTTAATGGATAATATTCTAAATGAATATCAAGTAATGTTCATTTAGTAATCCAAGCTTTAAAGGAATATTCGAGATAAGACTCGATAAATAAATCAAGTTTCAGATGAACATTAAAATAATATTTGATAGGTAATTACTGTCTCAAATGAATACTCAAAAGTAATATTCATTTAATGAATAATATTCTAAATGAATATCCAATTAATATTCATTTAGTAGTCCAACCTTTAGAAGAATATTCGCAATAATAATCGATAAATAATTCGACTCTGAATGAATATTAAAAATATTATTCGTCGAATAGTTACGTCCAAATAATTATTTGAAGTAAAGATCGTTAAAATAAATAATCTCGAACGAATATTCAAATAATATTCGTCGCCCGAATAATGGAAAATATTTACTTAAATATTTTCCTCCGAGGTAATCTCGATATATCAAGAAATATTGACTCCCGGTCTATATTTGATGAATAAGATGTATACGCCCTTCTATGAGGGTCTTACAATAACCGGCTTATAACTGATGTATAACTATCTAGCTTATAAGCCAACAATAACATTCAGGGAACAAGTATATCAATTCAACTTGAAAGCAGGCATGCATGCAATGGCATATGTATATCAGCAATCATATATATATATTTATTCAATCACAACAACAGCCTAAAAGAAGGGAGTTGAAACTTGCCTGGTAGTCGAGTACGGTAAGGGGTAGTGGTAGCGGGTCCCGGTTCAGCTTGGTGATCTATAAATAGCCAATGCATTCGGGATTAATCAATTAACATATTAAAAGTTAAGTTATACTTAATTCGAAACACGTTCTCGAGTTATCTCGTTATACCCCTTTTTAGTGGATTACTTATTATCACTGATCCGACCCGACATTCGTTCGTTAATACGACATGTCACTGCACTTATACTTGGGACATACTTAAGTCATATGAGTTCTAAGGTTGATCGTTACGAACCAATATTATACTCCGAGTTTTATTGCCCGTTTTCTAAGTGTTTTACCGAAGTTATAAAAGAGTCGTCTTTTAGGGGTTCGTTCGCGTTTAACCTTGACTCGAACATTTTTAATAAATCGAAAAATGCTCTTTTTGACATACGGTTTTCTTTCACACCTTCCTTCTTACCCCTAGTATTTATTTACCAAGATTCGCCATGACGTTACATAGTTTACGAGGGTTCAATTTCAGTTACGAACTTTCGTTTACGGATTCGAAATACTTTTAGTAATTTGGTCATAATTCCTAAACCGTAAATCAAAATGCTTCGATTCTTTCGCCAAAGTGATCTATGTTCAAAAATCTATCAGTAGGGTTCATTAACTTGCCAAGAACAGAGAGTTATGGCTACTGAACAGTTCGGTTTCTTAGTGTTAATGAAAATCGGGCATTACGACGGCTACGAATCGAGCGTTCTAAAATTCATTACGCAACAACCAAGCCACACCGGGCATCTAATCAACTTATACACATAATAAGCACCCCAACAAGACCAGAAGCCACTGATATTAGTATCAAACTCATCATGTTAATCAAATCACTAAATCACTAACTAAACATGCTTATAACATGAACATAATCATAACTAAGCTAGATCCATCAAGAACATGCTTAAAACTCAAAGTAGAGCAAGGGTTTTCAAGTTTTATACCTTCCTTGTAGTATGTAATAGCCTCACAAAGCTTGGTATTGCCCTTGGATGGCTTTAACTTAGCTAGGATCAACCATGAAAACAAGAAAAACAAAGATTAGTTCTTAGAAACACTATTCATCATCACCTTTGATGATTTATTTGAAAATGAAAGGAAGTGAATTTGAGGCTGAAATTTCTAGGGGATCTAAGCTATGATATGTAGTACTTACCCTAAAAATTAGAAGAACAAACAATGGTGGGAACCTCCTTTTCTAGCTCCTTGGCCGAAACTTTGAAGAAAAGAAAGGAATGGAGAGTGTTTGCTTGGTTTCTTGCTTTTCCTTGGTCAATTTTGCATAAAGTGAATTTGGATAGATAATATCTCATCCTAGTTGTGTTAGTGGAGTGTGATGTCATGGATGAGTCAATTTGGAGAGACAAGTGTTATGTTTTGGATGGTGGAAGGCTAAGTATTGGTTGGTTTTTCTAAGTACTACTTCCATCTCCAAGTATGCTAGTTACTTTAAGCCACTTGGTTGCTAGATATTTATTCTAGTAGCTTACACAAGACTCTTGCTTCCTCTGCTTGTTTCTGTGTCCGGTTATTACCCGTTTCGATTGATCGTTCGTGAGAATATTTCACGGATTTCTAATTAGGGTTTACCGGGAATCCTCTTTAATATTAATACTTTCATTCTCCATCTTTCATTCTAACTTTCCAATTTATATTCCTTAAATCCATTCGTTAAATACTTAAGGCTATCAGTGTCCAGGGAACTCTCGGAGAAAATAAAAGTGCGGTTTTTCAGAATCCGACAGCTTTTACATACACTTATTTTCCCCCTGGATCATTAATACGAACTCGGAAATCCGTTCTGAATGCTTCTGTATAGTGTCGTCTCATATTATTATATACTCCCACCAAACACTATTCATTTTGTATTCTTTACTTGTTCTCTTAGGGTGGTACAATTGTCCGTATTCTCTTTCGATCGTTCCTTAACCTTTTTACGGAACTACTGGATTAATCGTTATCGATCTGGATGACATGAGGGTATTCTCTTGCTTGAAGTTGCCATATCTTATTCCCTTAGAAGATAGATTATTCTTACCTATGTTGTCACCCTTTAGCATTCTTCAAGACATAAACATAATAAGGTCGAATTTCATTCATTCTTTCCAAATATCAATAATTACATTGTAGCCATAACCACTCCTCAGTGGTTTCCTACCTTCATTCTTAAATCAAATATAATAACATCCCAAAATATCAAATCCTCAAAGTTAATATCTCAATTCTTGGATTATAATAATATTTAATCCACTGTCCGGTCAAATATTATACCGAAAAGAATTTGGAATTTCTGAATTCCGATCGTCTCTGCATTCACTTATTTCCTCCGCGTATTACTAATATGACTTCGAAACATCCATATCACGTCCCGTACATAGGGTGGAGTGAAAAGTTTTCCAACTTACAAAATCACTATTCATCCACCAAATTACTATGCACGTACAGGAAACACTATGCACGTACGGGAAACACTATGCACGTACGGGAAACACTATGCACGTATGGGAAACACTATGCACGTACTCATTTCCCTTCAAGGATCCATTAGCTCCTTCCTGGATGGTAGATTATTCTTATCTAGGTCCTCAACCATCGAATTACTCTATTCTGACAATATACCAATGCATCAGGATCATTGTCCAAAGCAATATCCATTCATTACAATCATTGTTCTTTGAAACCACCATTCATTAGAGCTGGTGACCTTGTTATCGGAATCATTGTTCCTCATTTTATCATTACTTAATAAAAAGTTTTAATTATATCCAAAATTTGGGGTTCTTACAACTTACTATCCATATCTTCCTCAAAACCTTGTCGCTAAAGACTTCTGCCTGTTTTCTCTAGAGTATGAGCTTAGTTTTAGCACAGTGGGACACTCCTGAAAACTTGCAATAAAAGAATTAATCATATTGTGATTGACAATAAATTAAAACAATTGCTTCAAAAAATTAACCAAATAAAAAAATTACATATCAGTACTTAATGATAATAGATGTTTTGTTATAGATGTGGGACCAGTATAATTAAAGTCCTTATTAAAAACTTTTCCTCTAATACAATACAACCCCCCCCCCCAAAAAAAGAATAAGGATGTGAGCAACTTCCAATGCTGCTTTGTATATATGACTAAAACCAAATCAAAGGTTTTACTTAAATATTAGGACAAAGTTATTGGTCGTTTCCTTATTAAATGAGCCTTACTGTTCCACATTTGATGACAAAAAAATTAATTTCCATGGTTAGGTCCTTCTAATTGGACTCGCAAGATTTTGAAATTGCCGAAAGTATATATCAGTATTAAAAGAGGCTAGTCGAGGCTCAAGGTTGTGTACAAGTTTCCTCTGGCTCCCCAAATTAGTTTTCTAGGACTTTTGTACTATAGTGATGGTAGGTTTAACTATAAATTATAAGTGTTTTACCACATACATCAAAAATTAAATTATTCCCATTATCTAACATCTCTATCCATGTCACTACAAAAATTCTTCTTAAGTAATGGTCCATTTACCTACAATAAATATAGGTCAGCAAGCGATTCAAGTCGGGATAGCTAAAGTGTACCAACTCTTCATTATATATACGAGAGACATTAAATAAAACTATAACCATATACACAAGAGAACACCAAGTTGTGCTTCATATCTCCCAAATAATCTCTTGGTCAGCTATCTGCCTCAACAGAGTACAATTTTGGAAAAATAGTAGTTACAGTAGCCATGGAAGATTCCTCTCAAGTATAAGATACAGATGCCATTAAAGGGAATGACCGCTTGCATAGCTTCTGAGCAGCCTCGAACAATGGAAAAAAGAAAGGTGGATTTTGATGTAATAGTATTAAATTCTTATTAATTTTTTTAATCCAATAACAGGCCACAAACAGAATGTATAACATAATGTGGATAAAACTTATTATATTTAGGTAAGAAAAACATGGTGCTTAACCTGTAATACAATAAATTTAACCGAACCAGATATGCACCCAACAAACAGATAATTGTTAATGCAATGCTAAATGAACCTACATCAGACAAAAGCTTAATTGACCAAAATTTAGTTTAATATATCAAATTAGATTCAAATCAAGGCTAAAATATCAAGTTAGGAACCCAAAAACATTACGAATTTCAAAAATAAATTGGTTCTCAAATCAGCATTTTACAGTCAGCTAACTCACTTCAGCTGATGTCTCTCAGATCATGTTTGAAGCTTCTAAGTTGGACACTGGAAATATAAAATTAGCAGATGCCTCTTATATAAGGAATTGCTCAGGAAAAGAATTTTACCAGCGATTTGTATTTGTGATATTACAACTTGATAGAAACACATAGATTTAAAACTATACCCAATTTCGTATGTGTATAAGGGCGTCATCCCCTTCTTAAGTCTAATGTGAGACATACAAATAATATGTGATTTTATAATTTTACACTTGATAAATTTTGTATTTTCTGATGCTTTTTTTTAGCAAAAGTTTTCATGTAATTGGTAGGTAATTTGTCTCCGATCTGAAGAATCTAGATCTTATCACCTTCAATCAGGTGCCATTAGAATCATAAGAGAAGAAGAAAGCTTAGATGTATGTACAGTGTATGTATTACTATGAAATGTTTGTTACAAAGTTTCGAGAGAGAGAGAGTCTCTGAGTCTCCTATCTGATATATATACAAGCCACTAATGAATTGACAGCTCAGCACAATGTAACTAACTTTGCCGCCTAAACTAACATTTACAATATTTACAAAATAATATTAATACCCCCCTTCAAGCTGGACTTCAAGGTGGATCAAATTGAAGTCCAAGCTTGAGACAGAATTCACGATGATGAACAGCAGTTAAGGGTTTAGTAAAAACATCAGCGAGCTGTTGAAAAGTACGAATGTGGTAGATTTTGAGAAAACCTGAGTGACATAATCTCTCACGAAATGACAATCAATCTTGAGATATTTTGTCCGTTCTTGAAATGTAGGATTTTCAGCAATATGTTTGGCAGTTGTATTATCACAGTAAAGATTAATAGGAGTAGGAATATGAAAATTAAAATCCTGCAACAACCCTTCAAGCCAAATCAATTCACTTGTCGTGTAACTCATGCTTCTGTATTCGGCTTCAACAGTACTTTTGGACACAGTCTTTTGTTTCTTAGTTTTCCAAGATACTAAAGAGGAACCAAGAAAAATACCATATCCAGATAAAGATCGAGCAGTGAAAGGACAGTTACCCAAATCAGCATCACAGTATGACCAATGTAGATAACTCGAGAGAAGAATTTGCAGCATAAAACAGACCAATGTTCAAAGTCCCTTTTAAGTATTTTAAAACATGAAGTGCAGCATCTAGATGAGTTTGAGCAGGAGATGATAAAAATTGAGATAATTGCTGCACATAATAGGAGATATCAGGCCTAGTTAAATTCAAATATAACAGTTTGCCAACCAATCTTCTATAAACCTCAGGATCTGGTAGCTTTAGTGTATCAGAAAGACTCAGTTGCAGACCTTTAGAAAAAGGAGATGAAACGGAGATGCAATTTTCCATATGAGTCTCCTTAAGTAAATCTAGAATGTATTTTCTTTGATTAAGTCGAATACCAGAAGAATCTCTAGTAACCTCAACACCAAGGAAATATTTCAAATTCCCAAGATCTTTGATAGTAAACTCCTTGTGCAAATCAGACTTGATAGACTGAATTTCAGCCAAGTTGTTTCCAGTCAATAGTAAATCATCTACATAACACACTGTAGCAGTAAAAGAAGAACCAGATTGTTTGGTGAACAATGAATAATCCTGAGAAGACTGAACATAACCATCTTAAGTAAAAATTGAGTTAACTCCTTATTCCATTGTCTAGAGGCTTGTCTCAGACCATAAATGGAACGTTTTAATTTGCAGACCATACCAGGAGAAGCTTTAAGATAACCAAGAGGAGGATGCATATAGATATCTTCATCAATAAAACCATGAAGAAAAGCATTATTGATGTCTAATTGCTGAAGATGCCAATTATGTGCAGCAGCTAAAGCAATTAAACACCTAATAGTAGTAAATTTAGCAACAGGGCTGAAAGTGTGTTTATAATCATTTCCTTTAATTTGCTTATCTCCTCTGGCAACTAACCTTGCCTTACACCTTTCCACAGACCCATCTGGAAGGAACTTAGTTTTGAAAACCCATTTAGAATCTATAACATGAGCACCTGGAGGTGGAATGACCAGTTCCTATGTATCATTATCCTCAAGAGCCCGAAGCTCTTTTTGCATAGCATCCACCCATTTATGGTCCTTCTGAGCTTGAGAATAAGAAGTAGGCTCAGAAGTATTAAGAACAGTATTAAGACTTACCAAATAAGAGGTATCCATATGGGATAAAGTAGGCTCAGAAAACACATTAAAAGCTTGACTGTGAACTGAAGCCTTAGGTTTAGAAGATAAAAGGAAATCATCAAATTTCTTTGGAATTTTTTTCATTCTTGAAGACTGTCTAATAGGAATAGAAGGAGAAGAAGAAGAATTATCATCATGAACAGGAAGAGAAGAATTCTCAGAAACTTCAGAAGAAGAGTGAGAATTAGTATTAGGTAAAATTGGAACAACACCAAATGAATCATCATCAGATATTACAGGATTAACTATAGGCAAAGAAGTAGAATGTGAAGATGAAGGAACAGAAATTCTAAAAGGAAAAAAATCCTCTTTAAAAATCACATCCCTGCTAAGAAAAATCTGATGATTGTCAAGATCATAAAGCTTATATCCTTTTTGAGCATAAGGATAACCTAGAAGAATAGATTTTCTTGCTCTTGGTGCCAGTTTATCAGAAGATTTAACAGCAGCAAAACAAAGACATCCTAAAACCCTCAAATTATCATAAGAAGCAGGTTTCTCCATAAGAATTTCATATGGAATTTTCCAGTCTAAAACTGAACTAGGTATAAGAGTGATCAAATAAGTAGCTGCCAAGATGCAATCTCCCCAAAACTTGATGAGGAGATTAGCATGAATTCTAAAAGCCCTAGCAGTATCCAACAAATGTCTATGCTTACGTTCAACCCTATCATTCTGTTGTGGATTACCAGGAATGCTCTTTTGATGCACAATTCCTCTTGATGCAAATAAAATTGCACAACTAGATTGTACTATTTCAGTACCATTATCAGACCATAAACTTCACAGGTTTGTGGAAATGATTGTCTATATAAACTAGAAAGGTTTGAATAATACCATAAACCTGATCCTTAGTATGAAGCAAATGTGTCCATGTCACTCTAGAAAATTAACCAAAATGGTTAAGAAATATCTACCACCAGTCAAATTAGGGGTCTGATATGGTCCCCACAAATCAATATGCAAAAGACGAAAAGATGCAGGAGCTCTAGATAGTGATTCATGAAAAGGAAGTTTATGATGTTTAGCAAGCAAACAAGATTCACAATAGAAGTCAGAAACAGATTTATTACAGAGTAAAGAATCTGGCAAATGTTTAAGTTTGCCTACAGAAGCATGCCCAAGTCTGGCATGAACAGTATGCATTGAAGAAAGAACATGACTATTCAAACATTTTGGAAAAGACATATTACAAAAAGAAAAAATTCTGTAAAGGCCATCTGATCTTCTTCCAACTGCTTGAATAGCATTAGTTGAAAGGTCCTGAAAAACACAGGAATCCTTGTCAAATTTAGCAAGTAAATTGTTTTGTTCTAACAATTTTCCTACTGATAAAAGATTGTGTTTGAAATCTGGAACATAAAGAACATTAATCAATTGTATCTGAGGTGTCAAATGTAGTGTACCAGTATGATAAACTAATTTGAAAGTACCATCTGGTAATGCAATTTGAACAGGAAAAGACAAAACATGAATGTTGTCAAACAATGTGGAATCAAAAATCATATGATCACTAGCTCCTGTATCAATTATCCATGAATATTGATTTGCATTAGATTTAACCGTATGAGCAGAAACAATACCTGCAAAGTTTACAGAACTGGTATCATTTTCAGAAATAGTCAACCCAGCATTTTGTTGCATCATCTTCATAACCTCTTTGTACACAGCAGAGATCATTTGAGTGTCCATTGGTGGCATATTCTAAGTAACAGAATGAGAAGGAACATCCAAAGGAGAAGATCCAAGAATTCCAGAATTGTCAGAAACATTAGCTGCAAACTTATGAGTGGAAGACTGTTGTTTCCCTTTCAGATTAAGATACCAATCTGGAACACCAACTAGCTTGAAACATTGGTCTACAGAATGTCCCTTCCTTTTACAATGCTCACAAACCAAATCCATCTTATTCTGATAAGACCCTTTCCTGACATCCTTCTTTTGATATCGTGTCTTAGAAGAAGAACTAGAATGTTTGTTACTATACAAAGCACTAATCACAACAGTCTTATTTACAGGCACATCTAGGTTTTGTTGTTTCTCAACTTGCTGCAGAATATGATATGCCTTTAAAACACTTGGAAGAGGTTCCATGGTTAACAAGTTTGTCTTGACATTATCATAACTTTTATTTAGTCCACAAATGAATTGAATCAATTTCTTAGTTTCTGCAGCCTCAAGAACTTTCTTCAATAACTGACAAGTACATGTAGTAAGAGCACCACAACTACAATTAAAATGACCTTCAAGAACTTGAAGTTTGTCTCAAACACTTTTCAGTTTACCATAATACTCAGCAATACTCAAATTATTCTGCTCAATCTTATTCAGACTAGTATGCAATTCATACAGCAAGGGTGCATTTGATTTACCAAACCTTTCTGTAACATCTTTCCACAGATCCCTAGCAGAAGAAGCAAAGATAAAACTATCTGAAATTACCTGTTCCATAGAAGCAGTGAGCCAGGACATTACCATATAGCCATTCCGTGTCCATTTGTTGAAATCCTCAGAAGATTCAGCAAGCATTGGTAAAGATCCATCAATGAAACCAAGCTTATTCTTAGCTCTTAACGCCATCTTAACACCTCGACTCCAGTTTATATAATTGTTTCCATTAAGCAGAATATTACCGAGTTGTTGTCTTGGATTATCACCAGAAGATAAGAAATACGGATCGTTGTAATTGATTGTAGAATTATGAGTATTAGACACTAACGATTGATTTTGATTTTCACCCATATCAACTAAACTAAAAATAAGAACACAAACAGGTTCTAAAGATCACGATCAAACTCAAAATCAACAAGAAACAACACGAATTATACAAGAAATACGATCAGTGATTTCACAATCACTATCATAATGAAAGCTCAAGAAAGTGTATAGAAGTAGATCTAAATCAAGTAAGAAACTGAATTGAAAAGATCGTAATCGAGTAATTCACGAAGAAATGATCGAAAAAAACGAAAAAACACCTGTAATTTGAGAGATTCAGATGCAGTCAAAACAACGATGACAAAAAATGATCGGAAATGATCAACGGAATAACATCTGATCACCGGAGATGAAGGATCGTACACAATCTTGCTCTGATACCATGAAGAATCTAGATCTTATCACCTTCAATCAGGTGCCATTAGAATCATAAGAGAAGAAGAAAGCTTAGATGTATGTACAGTGTATGTATTACTATGAAATGTTTGTTACAAAGTTTCGAGAGAGAGAGTCTCTGAGTCTCCTGTCTGATATATATACAAGCCACTAATGAATTGACAGCTCAGCACAATGTAACTAACTTTGCCGCGTAAACTAACATTTACAATATTTACAAAATAATATTAATACGATCTATCCCATGTTAACATTGGACCAAATTATTAGAGGTTAGAAATCTTTATTAGCTTTAAAGGAAGATTTAAAGTTTGATACAGTTACAGTTAGGATGTAATATCAAGACCCTCGCGACCTAGCAAATGAACCTCTCACATGTTAGTTCTTTTAGGCACCTAAAACTAGACCTGGCAATTCGTTCGTTTCGTGTACTTTCGTGTCGTGTACTTTCGTGTTTCGTGTACGTAATGCTAAATCCAAAACCGACCCGTTAAGGATTCGTTTCGTTTCGTGTTCGTGTACCTTCATTTCGTGTACGTTTCGTATCGTATTTCGTGTATTTTTGAATAAAAATAAAAATATTTAAATATTAATTTTTTACTAGTCCAGTCTTAAGTCAATATGTCATAAGGAATGAAGTGTGCTTAAGTCTTGTGAAACTAAGATTTGAAACTATTTTGTATTTATCTTATGTAAAAATTATATATAAAATATCATTTTAAAATATGTATTCATATAATTTTAATAAAATTATTTAAATATTTATTTATTTCGTGTATTTTCGTTTCGTGTCGTGTACCCAAGGGTAAACCCAAAACCGACACTAAATTCATTCGTGTAATTTCGTGTTCGTATACTTTCGTGTTCGTGTACCGTAAAGGTCAACCCAAACCCGTAATTTTCGTGTCGTTTTCGTGTCGTGTTTTCGTGTCGTGTACGAAATTGCCGGCTCTACCTAAAACTAAATGACAGCATTCTAAATTCATGCCAAATGTATACCTTCCGGAACTTGGGTACATGGGGTTGAACCTCTATGCAAAACGGTTTTACAAAAATTAACTATTCTCATAAACGGCTATCCTTAGAACCCCAAAAGTGTTATTCACGAGGCAAAAAAGAACAAAAAGCAAGTAAAAATTATCATGTGATTACCTCGACAGCCATAGTCTTCATCTGCGACGTAGGAGATATCTCTATCACCTCCGAAGCTCTCATTCTCCAATCTCAATTCTCGATTCCACAATTAAATTATGAAAATAGGTTTTACTATAGGCTAATCCAGACTCTTATGTACATGTACCACATACTACACAACCACAAATATCAAGGGTAATTCCATGGAATCGGAAAAGTACATGAACGGGGATAAGGGGATAAAGGAAGAGAATCAGGTTAATTTTTTGGGGGCAGAGAGCAATCTTACGTGAAGACAGTGCGCGATCGACCGCTGAAGCACAATTCAAAAGGGGCAAGCTCGCCTTTTCAAAGAGAATATATTGTGCCACGATTTTTAATGATTTTTTTGTCTCACAATTTTTTGTATAGCCTGATCTATGTTGGGTTATTATTAATATAATAATAATAGATTAAAATAAAACAGAGGAAATAAAATACTTAATCAAGAATAATATTGACGGTGTCATGAAATGGAAAACCTGTATTTAAAGTCGTCGTATTAGCAAATAGGTTGCCAGTACGATGATGTGTGAATTCATGTACAGGGCTGTATCTACGTTCTTTACAGAAAACCTGCATTTAAAGTCGTCGTATTAGCAAATAGGTTGGGATGATGTGTAAATTCATGTACATGGCTGTATCTACGTTCTTTACAGAAATGTTCACCTCTTTTACCTTTTTTCCGGCTAATTTACGCAGAAAAAAGCTTCTTGACGTACGCTCGAAAAGAACGAAACGGAATTCGAAGACATTTGCACTTTTGTATGAAAGCCATTTCGTTATTTATTAATACAAATTCCAAGTGCATTGTCTAGATAAAGATAAAATACATTTGTATCATGTGTAATGTGTTATGGTATAAAGACGCGATGTCGGACATTGTTTGGTCATTGAAGTCGTCATTAGATGTTTGGTGGTGGCGGTGCAGCATTTCCCAAACGTGATTTAACTCTCCTGACAGGTGCTGGTGGTGGCGATAATGCCGTTTTAAGGCTCTGAGACCAAGAACTTCTCTTCATGTTTGTAAAACCATCTGCATTTTCACAGTTCAGATGTCCCAGCTTTCTGTATCCTATCCGACAATCCGAAAACCACTTCGAGTTTTGCTTCTCACCTGTGGAACACATAGACAAAGCAATCAGTGTAAGTAACATAGATCAAAGATATTCAATATATATTCACCCTGACGCCATAAGATAGGGGTTTTCCGATGACGATATGGTAAAAAAATGCAGATACAAAAACATGACTAAAATGACAGAATATAGTTACGTTGATGAAGTGAGGAGGCAGAAGTGCACCAATTAGCACCATGAAATGATAAGAGGACTAATACAAGTGCTATAATATTGAGCTTTGTAAGAAAAGCCATGTTCATGTGTCTTGGCTAGCTGTTGTTTTGCCTAGTTTTCGAGGATAGATCAACAAGGTCTAATACAACGCAGATATATAAACAAAGTGTAAGTTTGACTTTTGGTTTTCTATGTTGTAAGAACTTTGCAATTTGCAATGTATAACTTGAAAAGAGATCTACATGACATGTAGTATTATGTGTGCAATAGTGCAAGGTAGAATTGTAAACAGAGAGGGAGAGGGCAACCCTTCGTACAAGGGAAAGAATCTTGAGTAATATCCTAGTACTAGAATACTGCTACTAGATTACTATGGTACAAGTTGCTCACATGGTTTGAACAATTTGGGCTTATAATTACAAGTAAACTAACCCAGTCAACTATCTAGCCATGTACATTTTTTTCTGAGAAAGATGACAGTAGACACTGTTGATGAAGTTATGCATACACGGGTCAATGCCCAAGAGTAGACTTTATTATGAAAAACCCACCTACTTTTGTGCATAGAAAAATTAAAAATTACTTAGTCAATGATAAGAAATTTTTCTTCAACTTCATGTTCCATGTAGATTATAAAATTCATATTCTCAATGTAAAATATTCTCTCGTCCTATTCAAATTGCTTTGTTTAATTTTTTGATCAAATTTTGACTTAATTTAAAAATTACTGATTTATTATAAATTTAAAAAGTTTAAGTTATAATAAATTGTTTATGTTTCTTTATCATATTTTTTTCATTACTAATATTTTAACATATGATATATATATATATATATATATATATATATATATATATATATATAGGCTAGTGGTCAAATAGAAACCACTTTTAAAATAGAAACTAGAAACCATTATCTGCACACCCTACTTTACTATCTCCACACCATATTTTACTATCTTCAATTACTATCTCCACACCATATTTACTATCTCCACCCCCACCCTCACCCGACCTGCCACCCCCACCCCACCCCACACCCCCCATCACCACCGACGCACCACCACCTCCACCGACGCACCATCACCTCCACCTCCACCTCCATCGATGCACCACCACCACCATCTTCTTTTCAGACCACTGGCCCCGCAGGGGCTCCGATTCCACCACCAATTTCCGATTCCGATTGCAGATTTACTTCTTCCCGATCATTAATTGTGCAACTACAAATATAATTTAGTGATTTTTAACTTCAGATTGTAATCTTATCTTCATCTATCGATTCTGAACATTCCGATGATGACTTCCAGATCTGAATTTGTGTATTTATATGTATGTAACGATGTATATGTGTATGTATCTGAACAATCATGGTGGTGGTGGTCGATGGTAGCGAGGCAGGTGGTGGTGGTGGCGTTGACAGGTGGTGTGGTGGTCGATTGCAGCAATGGCAGGTGGTGGTGATGGTGGTGGTGGTGGTGGCAAATGAAGGTGGGGTGGGGTGGGGTGGGGTGGGGTGGGGTGGGGTGGGGTGGGGGTGGGGAAGGTACGGTATCAGTGATTACAGCTGTATAGATTAGTGATTTCTACCATACTAGTTAGTGATTTTTGCAATACAAATTAGTGATTTCTGTAATATGATTTAGTGATTTCTTAATATAATTTAATATATTAAATGAACAGATCTTTGATGAACAGATTAGTGATGAACAATAATCATCGACGACGACAAGCTTCAGTGATGAACAATGAACGACGAGCTTCGATCTGTGGTGGTGATGGTAGTGTGTGGGTGGCAGCGGTGGTGGGGGTGTGGTGGCAGCCGTGATGGTGATGTGGTGGGTGGTGGTAATTGTGGTGTAGTGGTCTGTGCGTGTATTTTTAGTTGGGCTAGAATAATGTATTTTTGTGGACTGGGTTTAGTTTCTAGGTTTCTATTCTAATTTGTTTCTAGTAGAACAGGACTCTCTCTCTCTCTCTCTCTCTCCATATATATATATATATATATATATATATATATATATATATATATATATAAAATTTAAATTATATATATATATAATTTAAATTATAAAATTAATTAATTTAATTAAAAAAAGACAAAAAAACCAATTTGGGGCAGAGTATGTTTTAGAGTTTGCGTTATGCATCCACAATAAACTATTTACATAACATAAGAATTAGTAAAATTTAGCCAACTAATAGTATAAGTACATACGTATGAATGTAACAATAAAAATTTTGATATTAAAGTTGTTCCGTCCTTTATTATAATAACTGAGTCTTATGCAGTTAACCAATCAAAAAAGAGAATTATTTTAGGACCAATTAGAGATCATTCCTAAATTTTAGACCAATCATATTATATTAAAAGTTTTCCTTATTTAACATTCTCATCCTATTATACTAACCATAGTTAGTTAACAATTCTAATTTAAATATAGTAATTACTTGATTTAAAATATCCATATATTACATATTTTTTAATATAAAAAAAACTTATAATAAATTAATATTTTAAGTTAAATCATTCAGGATTATACAATTATATAATATTAAGCAATTTTCTCAATATAAATTTTCACTCTTTTTATTTACATTAATCATAGACCACTTATATTATATTAAAAATTTTCATTATTTACCATTCTCATCCTAACCATATTTAGTTAACAATTCTAATTTAAATATAGTAGTTACTTGATTTAACATATCCATATATTACATATTTTTTAATATCAAAAAAAATTATAATTAATTAATATTTTAAGTTAATATCAATCAGGATTATTCAAATATATATATATATATATATATATATATATATATATATATATTAAGCGATTTTCACACTTTTGATTTATAATTAATCATAATTATATTACAGATTAATTTTCATATATATATATAGGGAGCTACTCTAGAGAGAACCTCTTAGAATGAGAACTTAGTCCCTAAAGCAAATCACCAAAATCCAGCAGAACAACCAAATCACAAAAAATATTATTATCCACCGCCACGCAGTGCTGACGTCAGCATGACATCACTGCTGACATCATGCTCACATTAGCATGATGATGTGGCATGCAGTAGGGCCCACGGGAAAAAAATTTGGGGAAAAAATTTTACAAATCAACAATTTTTTGGAGGGAAAATTTTCCAAATCACCAATTTTTTGGCGGGAAATTTTGCCAAATCACCTGATTTTTAGCGGGAAATTTTTCCAAATCACCATTTTTTGGCGGGAAAATTTGCCAACTCACCATTTTTTGGCGAGAAATTATTTAAATTCAATTTTTGTTTTTTACTAAGTACGGCAGCCTGATTTTTAAAAAATCGGGGGTCAGCCCTGATTTTTTAAAAATCATGATAAGTTAGGGTCTAGGGTTTAGGAACCCTAAGTCCGTATACAATTTATTCGTCACTCTGAATATTTCTAAAATCCAAAATGGAACAGTTGAACCATAAAGATTAACTGTTGTGTTTAGGGAAAATGCTAATCTAAGTGATTTGTGGATAACCATTTTTTGACCGGAAAACCTGCCAAATCACCATTTTTTGACCGGAAAACCTGCCAAATCACCATTTTTTTGGTAGGAAAAAACGTGGCCAAAAAAAAAATTTGCGGGAAATTTTTTTTTTTTGGGGAAAATTTTTGCCATGTCAACATGATGAGCAGTGACATCATCATGCTGATGTAAGCATTAACTTGATTTTTTATTAATTTTAACGATTTGGTGATATGCTATGGGGACTAAGTTCTCATTTTAAGAGTGGTTCTCATTCGAGCACTTGCCTATATATATATATATGCCAATAAGAATTTACCACTAAAATCAAATTAATACATATCATTCTCAGTATAATTTACTTATCGTGGTTATTTAACAATTTTTTGAAATACAAAATTTATTTTATTTAGTACATCCAAAAGACACATATTTTTTAAAGTGATAAAATGTTTGCTAAGTAATCAATTTTTTAATTTAATGTCAATCAAAATTATACAATTATATTACGAGCTAATTTTCATAAATATCTACTACAATCAACTATAATATATAGTTATATATTACAGATTAATTTTCATAAATACTTATTAACTAATTAAACATAAATTTTTAATTAAAAATAATCACAATTAAATTATTATTTACTGGCACATTGTTCTTTGCATATAGAGTCATTTTCCAAAATTGTGTATTTATCAATTGATTTAAATACAAATATATTATATAATATAATATTTTAATATCACTATTTCTCGATCTACAATCATAAGGTGCAATCAAATTTGAATAAATCTACTATCTTTGAGTTAAAAATTTTAAAATTAAAAAATATTTACTATACTATTTTAAATGCACCATTTTTTGATAAATAATTAATTTATCAATAAAAGAACATATGATATATACAAAATAATCAAATTTTCAAATTTTCTTATAAAATCACATTTTTTATAGTTAATTAATCCATCAATAAGGTCATACAACATCTAAAAAAATAATCAAGATCGGATAAACGCATATTAAAATAATCATATCTTAAATTGTTGTACACCCATTGCTTATATCACTAAAATATATAACCTTTTTGGCAAGCTAATTCAACAATTTATTGTAATCATGAGGAACATATATCTGATTTGTTAGAACGTATTCGAACAACCAACCATAATTGCGATTATATACTATCCAAATCAATGAACCAATATAAAAAATCCTATAAATCTAAGATCCCGGATGCCAGAATTAAAGAACATACTCTCACGAAGAAAAAGAACATCACCCAATATGAGTAAACAAAATTCACTAATGTGGTACTAGACTTTCAATAAAGAGATATATTTATTGAAAAACAACATAAAATCATGGAAAAGAAACTGGAGTTATCATTCAAAAGAGAAAGTACAACATCCAATATATCAGTAGATAAAACCCAGCAACGGATATTAGATTATATTGTGTGAGTAAATAGGTCGATACATATAAAATTATATATTATTTCTAATAAAATGTGCCCTTTTAATTTTGTATTCTTGAATAAAAGTAATAGTATTCAATTCTCTCATCCTAATCTAATAACAGACATATAAAATTTGCTTGGTTGGTTGGTTGATAATATTTTTTATTCAATATCAATAAAACTTTAAATATAGGTAAAAAAAAACTTAATAACTTGGTAGACAGATTCTAAACAAGCATAGATATTTTTGAACAATAAATAAAATTTTAAAAAAGGAGGGCTTCATTTTATGTACAATATTCTTAGTTTTGTTTTGTAGCATCTCAATGTTGTTTTCAGTTATATAGTAACATGCATAGACGATTTAGGTATAAAGTAACATTATATGTGATTGTCATATTTTTTCTTTTCGCAAATTATTTTGTGTTCGAATTTTGGAAACACAAAAAATTTTCATGTCATTTTCATACAAGACCCCAAAAATACACGTCATGAATTAATATATACAACATAAACGATTTGTCAGGTCTGCACGTAAGGCTTTATCTAACATGTATACTCATTGTTAAAGAAAAATGAAATTCATATTTTCTAACCCGATAATTAAATTACAAGGACATATATAAAATAATGTGAGTTTTGTAAAATCCAAACCCATATCCAAATATTTTCGGGTTTTAAAAATAAATTCAAATCCAAATTTAAAACTCAATATCCACAACCAAATCCGTCTTGTTTTGAATTAGATTGGATTTTTTCGGATGTCCAAAATTAGTAATAATGTAGTCGAATTTTAAAAATTGCTACACGCAAACCATACTTATTATATTCATAAAATACTTAAAAGTTAAAATGATAAATTAGGTAAGTAGTTAAATGTAACATATTGTACAAATTGAATTGACATATTAAGTAAAATTTAAAAAAATATGTTAAAAAATAATTCTTCGTATACAACACAAATGAAAATTTTATGTAAATTACAAAAAATACATCTTAAATATTTCAATAAAACTTAAAATTGAGAAATAAAAGTTCTAATAAATAAATTATTATTGACTATTTCTAATGAAATATTTGAATAATAATAAATAAATTATATGTCTTATATCTAAAATTTTACATATAATAATTTCACATATCGGTCGAATTTCGGATAAATAAAATATTATTTATGTATCGGGTTTCGAATTTCGGATCAGATATCGGTTCGGTACAATTGAAATCCAAATCGAAACTATTTCGGGTTGAAAATTTAAATAATCCAAAAATTTGGGCTCGCTATATCGAAAATTTTGGCTTTCAGATTGGATAAAAGAAAAGTAATATTTAATATACCATTTTCTAACAGAAAAAATTAAAAAATTTAACATACATACTCCCAAAATGAATATGCAAATTTTAAGTTGTCATTAAAAACAAGCCCAGTACCATCGCCATAAATTCTAATAGTCACATCTACTCTAAGAATGAGATATATTGGATATGTTTGATTGATTGATTATGTTTATTTTTATATAGTAAATCAATTCACTAATAAAAGAATGTACCATTTGTAAAATTGATATTGAATAAATACATAGGAAACTAGATTAGATGAAAGTTTTGTACATTATATCTACATTCATTTAATGGATCTTGCACGATAGATATCCTTTCTCATATCATTGAAATATGCAACCTTTTTCTGAGAGACAATCTAATGATTTATAACGATCATGAGAAATTAGTGTTTGTGAATTTTTAATATGTATACGAAAAATTGATCGTGACCCATACAATTGTTTTGAATGAGTTAATATAATAAAAATTATAGAAACCCAAAGTACTGCACATTTAAATATACCAAATTTTCAAAAGAATAAAACTTAAAATATGGGTAAAAAAAATTTATGAACGTCGAAGAAAGACTCTAAAAAATGAGAGAAACCAAATGAAAAATAAAATTAAGAAAAAACAATAAAGAGGGGCTTAGAACATTTCACCGGGATGTGAATGTTATGAAAATTGTTCGATAATATTAATGTTAATGAAATTTGTATAAATTGACGAATAGGTAATTTTGTACTTAAGTTTACTACATTTCTACTTAAATTATATTTTTTTTTTCTAAAAAATGTTTAAAATTACATTTTTATATTAGTTATTTATCGCTCGGTGCGTTGCACGAGTAAAATGCTAGTCAAGATAAAATTCGACCCCCGCCACCTGTTATTATTAGAAAAAAGAAATCTATACTCTTTATTAATGTGAAAAATCATGTTTTAATGGTATACAATAGTACCAAAATATCAAATCTAGTTATCACTAAATTCGGGGTTTGATTCCTTACAACTACATAAGTATACAAGATTTGTTTACTTTAAATTTTTTTTTTAGCTTCACCTCGGGTTCGATTCCTTACAACTACATAAGTATATAAGATTTATTTACTTTAATTACAACTACATAATCCCGCCTCGTGATTTCTTTATTTATGTGAAAAACCATGTTTTAATGGTACACAATCTATCTATACTATTATATAAAAGTCGAAACATTAAAAGTTTGGTCGGTTGGTACGATACCTGTTGATTTTACTTATTTACCCTTAGTTACTTACCCTCACTTACTTATAGATAAAATTCATCCTACTAACTAATCACTTTCCTTTTTCAGGTTAAATATTTTATTTTTAATATTTTTCAAAATTAAATAATTTCCTTTTTCAGATAAAATACAATATCTTTTATATTTTATCTAACTAAAATTTCTTCTTTATTAATCAATTTCCTTTTTCAGGATAAACATATTACATTTTCTATTTTTCAATAACTAAATAATTTCATTTTTCAGGTAAAACACAATATCTTTTACATTTTATCAAACTAAAATTTCTCCTTTTTTAAAAACACTACAACCAATTTAATTTATAAAATAACATAATTATATAATTACTATTAACTAATCAATTACCTTTTTCAGCCAAAACATGCTACCTTTTTCTATTTTGTCCAACTAAAATCTCTTTTTTTCTAATTATATCATGGACGGTTACCTTTTTCAGTCAAAACACGTAACCTTTTTCTTTTCTCTTACTAATACCTCTCTTTTTCCAATTATATCACATGCATTTATATTTTATTAAAAAAATATTATTATAATACTAATGATTAACCGATTTCCTTTTCAGCTAAAACCTATCATCTTTCCTATTTTTTCTAATTACCTCTCTTTCTCCAATCATATCACGGGCATTCTATTTTATAAAAAAAAATTATAATTACTAATAATTAACCGATTACCTTTTTCAACTAAAACCTATCATATTTTCTATATTTTCTAACTAAAATCCTTCCTTTTCTAGAAATATCACGGATAATATTTATATAATTATTATCAAATCATTTCATATAAAAATTTAAGACTCCACAATTCATGTTTTAAAAAAATTAATTTATATTAATGAAAAAAATCTTATAATATTAAAAAAAATCTATGCAACGCACGAGTTTTAAGCAAGTCTATAATTAAAAGATGAGAATCTTAAAAATGTCAGATAGTACAAAAATATATATTATATATAATATATTATATAATATATAATAATACAAAAAAAAATACAAAAATAGGAATTAGTTCATATGTACATCGATTAACACATAGAGAAATTTTGGTTAGAAAGAATATTAAAAAATTCAAAATAAATTTTAAAAAGGATTAAAATATACAATCAAGTTAACAAATATCTTAGAAAATTGGATATTACATAGCATGCACACACACAAAATATTATGATTTATCAATCACATTATATACTCCAAGTTAGTTAAAATTATTTGCTTAAAAAGATAAATTTTAAAATATGCAATTAATTTTTTACATACTGATTCCACTACATCTTTATTGTGAAACATTACGTGGGTAAATAATAAGTTTTTTGAGTTGTTAAATTATAACTGGTCTATGAATAAATATGTCATTCTTGTACGATTCATTTATTTTATGAGTGTATTCTTAAATATACCTTGGAAGAGAAAAAACATCAAAAGAACTTTATTCCTCCCTCTTATGTATTGACTCGATTCTTTATGAAAGAATTACAAAAAAAATGAGGATAAAATATTAAAAAGTATCATTCCAAAAATTGATTTGTGGTGATAAAAAAACACCAAGGAGAATTAAACCGAAAACCCGCACTTATTATTTAAATTTTATGTTCTTTTACCCAAATTTATTATAATAACAAATTACTGGATGTTTTACTTGTGTCAAAAATTTGTATAAATTGGTGTAAATGTGTTATACAATACCCAATACATACTATATGCAACACATTTATATGCCACGAAATATCTTATTTGAGTGCTTATTTGAATAAGTAAATAAAATTTTCTGTCAACAAAATTGGGATATTATAACAAACATGTTTTAACGGAAACTATTCCATGTCCATATATCTATACTATTATATAAAAGTCGAAACATTAAAAGTTTGGTCGGTCGGTCGGTCGGTCGGTACGGTACCTATTGATTTTACTTATTTACCCTTACTCAATTACATATAAAATCCATCCTACTAACTAATCAATTTCCTTTTCAAGTTAAATATATTATCTTTTCTATTTTTCAATAACTAAATAATTTCCTTTTTCAGGTAAAATACAATATCTTTTTCATTTTATCTAACTAAAATTTCTCCTTTATTAATCAATTTCCCTTTTCAGGTCAAACATATTACCTTTTTTATTTTTCAATAACTAAATAATTTCCTTTTTCAGATAAAATACAATATCTTTCACATTTTATCTAACTAAAATTTCTCCTTTTTTAAAAACACTACAAGCAATTTTGTTTAATAAAATAACATAATTATATTATAATTACTATTAACTAATCAATTACCTTTTTAGTCAAAATATGTTACCTTTTTTCTTTTCTTTAACTAAAATCTCTCTTTTTGCAATTATATCATGGACGGTTACTTTTTCAGCCAAAACACTTTACCATTTTTCTTTTCTCTTACTAAAACCTCTCTTTTTCCAATTATATAACGGGAGTTTCTATTTAATAAAAATAAAATAATAATATTATAATACTAATAATTAACTTATTACCTTTTCAGCTAAAAGGTATCATCTTTTCTATTTTTTCTAATTAAATTCCCTTTTTTCTTCAAGAAATATCACGGACAACATTCATTTCTCATTTTCTAAAAACTAAAAGCAATTTTATTTGGTAAAATAACATAATTAAATTATAGTTACTATAAACTAATCAATTACCTTTTTCACATAAATCAATTTCTCCTTTTTTAAAAGACTACGAGCAATTTTATTTAATAAAATAACATAATTATATTATAATTACTATTAACTAATCAATTACTTTTTTCAGTCAAAACACGTTACCTTTTTTTTCAAGCTAAAATATCTCATTTTCCAATTATATCATGGACGGTGGTTACTTTTTCCAGCCAAAATACGTTACTTTTTCTCTTTTCTCTTACTAAAACATCTCCTTTTCCAATTATATCACGGGCGATTCTATTTAATAAAAATAAAATAATAAAATAATTATACTAATAATTAATCGATTACCTTTTCATCTAAAACGTATCATCTTTTTAATTTTTTCTAATTAAATTCCCTTTTTTTTAGAAATATCACGGGCAACATTAATTTCTCATTTTCTAAAAACCATGAACAATTTTATTTAGTAAAATAACATAATTAAACTAAAATTACTATAAACTAATCAATTACCTTTTTCACATAAATCATGTCATCTTTTTAATTTTCACGTTACCTTTCTATTTTCTTTAACTAAAATCTCTCTTTTTTCAATTATATCACGGGCGATTATATTTAATACAATATACTAATAATATTATAATATTAATAATTAACCGATTACCTTTTTCAGCTAAAACGTATCATCTTCTCTATATTTTCTAACTAAAATCTCTCTTTTAATAGAAATATCACGGATAATATTAATTTCTCCTTTTCTAAAAACATTACGAGCAATTGTATTTAGTAAAATAACGTAATTAAATTATAATCATAATTAACTAATCAATTATCTTTTTGACCTAAAACATTTTACATTTTTAATTTTTCTAACTAAATCCTCTTTTTTTGAAATCATATCACGAGCATTCTATTTAATAAAATAAAATAAAATAATAATTTTATAATTACTAATAATTAACCGATTACCTTATTCAACTAAAATCTATCATCTTTTCTATATTTTTTAACTAAAATCCCTTATTCTCTAGAAATATCACGGATAACATTTTTATAATTATTATCAAATCATCTCATATAAAAATTTTAGCCTAAAAAATTCATGTTTTAAAAATTAATTTAAATTAATGAAAAAAATTCATATAATATTAAAAAAAATCCGTACATCGCACGGGGTTTAAGCTAGTATTCTTTAAATCGTAAAAGTAAAGAAGCTTACTTCAGTTTTTAGAAGATGACCCGTGCCTCGCACGTGTTATTATGCTAGTAGTATCAAAGTACCAAAATATCAAATTTGGTTATCACTAAATTCGGGATTCGATTCCTTACAACTATATAATTATACAAAATTTGTTTACTTTAATTTTTTTCTGCTTCATCTCGGGTTCGATTTCTTATAACTATATAATTATAAAAGATTTATTTACTTTAATTATAACTACATAATCTCGACTCATGTTCAATCTGTACCCGTACTTCGTACGAGTTATCAGCTAATATAGATTTAAATAGTGAAAAAGGAAAATACATGTACATTTTCGTTTGTTGTAAATTAGAAAAACTATTCATAAATCGAAGAGTCAAGAAAAGAATGAAGTTGTAAGAGACACTTCACAACAACACTTGACATCTTGTCCACGTAAGTACACCAGTACCCTTATTATAAATCGGCTTATTATTGGTTTGATTAAACCCTATTTTTGATTTTCTCTTATTTTTGATTATTTTTACTTCACAACCGTTAGATCTTCAACTCAAATAGATCATGAACGTTAGATACAACAATACTAAAAGTTGTTATTCAAAGATGTTTAAGGTTCGATTCCCGCCAACAACATATTAATTTATTTTTAATACCAAAAATTATTATATACAAAGATATAAGGTTCGAATTCTTCCATTAACATATTAAAATTAAAATTTATTATATTATTGTACACTATAAACAAATTATAAAAAAAAAAAAAAATTAACCCATACTTTGCCCAGACTATAAGTTACTCCGTCCCCCTTGATTCTTTACATTGGGGGATGTAATTCTGACACGGGATTTAAGGTGCATTTTGTGAATAGTTTCACAACTTATTTTTAAAATTTTCTTTTTTTTTGTATAAAAATAGAACAATTCTATTTTTATACAAAAAAAAATTTAAAAATAAGTTATGGAACTATATTTTTTAGGAACCTTATAATGCGTGTCAAGCAGTGAAAAAAAACTGTAAAGAAATGAGGGGGCAGAGGGAGTAGTAATTATGAACTCTAAAGCAAGAGCGCTAGTTTGCATACTCGTTTGATATATGGATGGCAAAAAAAACCCGATCTGATGGATATCCGATTCATACTGATCCGATTGGATTTTACCAAACCCGATTTTTTGGATTTGGATTAAATTTTAAACCCGAAAGATTTTGAATTTGGATTTTATATGTACCGAACCGAACCCGATCCGAAAACCCGAAATTCGATCCAAACCTGAAACCCAAAAAAACTTTATATATATCTATATATATATATATATATATATATATATATATATATATATATATATAAGATATATATCAAGCGAATAAACAAAATGATCACACATATATATATTTATATAAATATATGTATTCTTTTATTTTTCTTATAGTTTTTAAATTTTAATTATTATATTCTATATTTTTTATGCAACTAAAATATTTTTATATTTTCAATTTGAAAAATATTTGTACTTTTATGTTTTGCTTAATGTGATTATTTTATTTTTTTAAATTTTGAATTAAAAACCCGATTTAAACCCATAAAACTCGATGATTTGGATTTGGATTTTGATTTTCAAACCCGAATACAAACCCGAACCGATCCAAAAACTTTGGATTTGGATTTGCCCAAAACCCGATCCGATTTGACCCGTTGCCATCCCTATTTGATATATGTTCTTCGACACAAATATGATTTCCTGCCCACGCACAAGGACACAACCTTACGATGCACTTGAAATATTTAAGCTAGCTTTTTAATAAATTCCGAAGTAAGAGTTCTAATTTGCCACTCATTTGAAATTTCATCTAAATTCTTGATTTATTTTATGAATTTAAACTCAACTATGCATAAATTCTAGAGAAGATTCTTGTGCTGCTTTACTGGTAGTGTCTTCGTCATAATGTCTGCAAGTTGAGAGTGAGAAGGCACATAGGGTGTAGTTATTGAACCTAAGTTGATTTGATCCCTTATATAATGGCAGTCGATTTCGATGTGTTTTTTCCTTTCATGAAGGATTGGGTTTGCTGCTATTGAAATGGCAGCCTTGTTGTCACACTGCAACACTGCAGGAGGAAGGATTTTCAAACCCATATCCTTTAAAAGAGCCTAGAGCCAAGTGATCTCACACGCAGTAAGCGCCATGGCGTGATATTCGGCCTCTTCTGTTGACCGAGCTACCACACTTTGCTTCTTCGACTTCCAGGAGATTGGAGATTGACCAAGTAGTATGCAAAACCCAGATGTCGATCTTCGAGTGATAGGGCAACTAGCCCAGTCGCTATCACAGGATGCATGTATCTGTGCAGTTGAGGAATTGGCCAACAAAACACCTTGTGCTGGATTACCCACCAAGTATCTCAAAACTCGTTTTGCAGCCTGCATATGCACATTTTTGGGCTAGTGCATGTACTGGCTCGAGACATGAACAGGAAATGTGATATCGAGCCTGGTAACAGTTAGGTAAATTAATTTACCAAGCAGTCACTGATTTGGATGTGGGTCTGGGAGCACATCTCCTTTATCAGGATGAAGCTTCAAGTGAATATTCATGGGAATTTTCAACGGAGTAGCTGACAGCATACCGAATTCCTCAAGTAAATCAAGCGTGTACTTTTTCTCAGATTTGGTAACACAATGTTTGATTGCTGGAATCAAGCGTGTACTTTTGAAATTCAAGATTCTTAGCTATAGTAAAGATTTCTTCCAAAGACTCCCCCTGGCTGCAATTCCCAGCCATTGAATTATTTTGCTGGATATAGTAGAGGCCATCAGAAAGGATTCCAGTTGCATGAATTTGCTTGGTGGTAGAGTTTAAAATAACACAGCCTGTAGTGGTGTATTGTACTTGGCAGTCACTGTCCTTTGACAATTTATATATGGAAAGGAGGTTATGTTTGAACTTTGGAACCACCAGAACATTTGAAAGAAGTAGAGCATTAGGTAAGACAGCATCCTCCATGGGAGTTATTTGAGAAGCATCCCCTGTAGGTAGATTTATTGTCAAGTGGAAGGCAACAGATCTAAGATTTGACAGGTGTTGGCTGGATGTTTTTATATGAGCACTGGCACCTGAATCAATGATCCAGGTGTTTGAAAATTTTTGAGTTTTATCTTTGCCACAAGTCACCATGCCAGAAAAACAATTCTCCAGTTCTTCATCAGTTCCCGAACCCCTCAGATTTTGCACATTAGTGATGGGAAACAATTTTAACAAGTGCTCCCGTTGCTGTGATGTGAAATGGACTTCTTGGGAAGATGAGGCTTCAGTATTTGCATGAGTAACATTGTTGGCTACAGGGCGCTATTGGGGTATGTTGTTCCATCTTGGTGGGCTTGGAGCAGAATTACTCCTTGAAGTTGGTCTTTTGTGCTTCAAATGCCACTTTGAATATCTTATCACAATCCAACATCTGTCACTGAAGTGACCCTTTCCTCCACAATGAGTACAAATAGGAAGCATCGATTCTAGGGCATTCTTGCTATACATAGCAGCATATTCAGCATTATACAGTTGCTGACTGAGAACATCTCTCTGGGATTCCTCTTGTTGAATAAATGCACATGCTGTCTCCACAGTTGCGAGGGGTATTTGCATCAACTAGCTTCGTAGAGGACCATAAGCCTCATCAAGGCCATTAAGAAAAACAAAGAGTTTGGAATCCTTTCTTTTTGTGTTAATAGCAGCGAACAAAGTAGTAATTTCATCACTAACAGTACTAACAGCAGGGAGTAAGTTCATGGACTCAATCTCTTCCCACAGACTACTCAAACATGTAAAATACTCATGGATTTTCATTTTACCTTGCTTTAAGATAAAAAGGTCTTTATTCAGTTTATATTTTCTGGAACCATTACTAAGCTGAAACCTCTTTTCAAGTTGTTACCAGATCTCATGAGCAGATGGGATAAAAAGAATGGACTTTTTAATAGTATCACATACATTATTATATAGCCAAGATATTACCCGATCATTGCAGGTGTCCCACTGCTGCTTTAACATTTCATCTGTGGTGCTGCGCTCTACTGTTCCATTCACAAAGCCCAGTTTACGTTTTGCTGAAAGTTGGATCTCGAATAACCGTTTCCAGATTCTGTAGTCTCCCCCACCCTGTAGTTTGTCTACACTTATGGACAAAGGGCCATCAGATGGGTGTAAAAATAAGAGATTTTGCATATCATTAAAAGTGAATCGACCTCCAGCGACATTAGACTCAAGAAATCAGATCTTTGTCTCTATAAAAGAGGGTGAAGAGTTTGTGATGAGCTGGGCCTGAATCTAGAAAAGAAAAAGTAATATACTGTGCTCAATGCTCTGATACCATAATGACAAATATGAATGCAGGTGTAATGAGACAGAAAGAAAGGTTCATGAATAGAAAAGGCTCAATCACAGCTTTTACACACAAACATAAAAATAACATCCTAGATCTGTTTTCCAAATCATTCACATTATATGCCAATGATAAGACAGAGAGAGCAACAATTCTAACGATCATGTAAATGTCCAGAACACCCTTATTAGCTAGCTGGTTGTACTACAAAACAAAGTAATGAAAAACAAATAAGACAAAGCTTGGCAAAGCCACATGTGCTTGCTGTGATAAGCTGGAAATACGTGGACTTTATTATGTTAAGTAACCAACTCATCTAAAACAAAAAACAAATAGGACAAAGCTTAGCAAAGCCACATGTGCTGGCTGTGATGAGCTGGAAATACGTGGGCTTTATTATGTTAAGTAATCAATTCATCTAAAACCTTAAGGTGTTGGATGGAGACCTTATATGGATCTTCTACATAAATTGCCTTCGTGACCATATTAAATATTGAGAATATTGGGGGTCGCAGAGAGTCGAACCTGGGACCTCTGCGTGCCTGAGCTCTGACACCAGGTTAAGTAACCAACTCATCTAAGATCTTAAGGTGTCAGAAGGTGGTCTTATATGCATTTTATATTATAATTTAACACAAAAAGTTAGTATTCATTGATTCAACTTAAAAATTTTAAATTTTGTGGATTTGAAGAGTAAAAGTTAAATACAAAAAAGTTTTAAATATTTAGGTTAGAGCCCCGCGCCCGTCAACTTGTTCAAATGCCATGCGTACGACTGACAAGTATTGATGCACTTTGATACTTTTATATTAGTTGTGATTCCATTTTAGGTTCCCATGGGATCCCAAGTACCAAATAGTTCCTAATAAGAAATGTGTTCGATATTTCGGGATAATTAACTATGATTTGTTAAATTGCGTTATATTTAGGAAAAATGAAAAACTACTCAAATCAGGCGTAACCAGTTAATCAAGAACTGATCAATTCTGTCTAACCAGTTAAACTTTTCAATTAATTTTGTTCAGGGTTATACAAATTGAAAATCAGTTCAACTTGATTCCTCTTCAAAATTCGAATATTTTTCGAGTACTTATTTTATCATTCGTGTATTTAGTTAAATCCGAATTAATTGGACTTTGATTTCCGAGTATTCGACCAATTCAACCAATTTTTATGATACTAATTTTGACAATATTTATATATATATATATATATATATATATATATATATATATATATATATATATAGAAAGTTGCACTTTATAACAAACAACTTATATAACAAACAATAAAAAAAACACCTCATATCTAATCTAATCTAAGAGTTCCGTCATAGCACCCAATACAAAAAGTTGTTATTTTTTTACCATCTATCAAGCCAGAAAAAAAAATTGAAAATTTACTTTCACTGATGACATCATGATGACGTCATCAGTGAACAGTAATTTTTCAAAATTTTTATAATATATACCCTCCATATATATATATATATATATATATATATATAGGGGGCTACTCCAATACAAACCTCCTTAAAATACGAACCTACAAACCAAGCATAATCTAATATTTCAAGCTAATCTAATGACCAAACTAGGGGTACCCCAATACAAAAAATGCTTAAAATAATTGGCTCTATCCAACCAAAAAAAAATAAAAATAAAAAATTCACTGTTCACGTGATGACGTGGCAGTGGATTTCACTGGTTAACGGTGCTTCGCACCTTCTTGTACGGCGCTTCGCGCCTTTATCATTCTAAAGTTGTAAGGAATGGCAATCAATGGTAAAGGCAATAGACGATTGACGGGTGTGTCGAGGGCCTGCGGCCCTCATGACTACCTAACTCATCCGTTTACTGTCTTAAATGCTTCGCATTTCCACGGCAAGTTTTTTTTTTTTTTTTAATGGATAGAGCCAATTATTTTAAGCATTTTTTGTGAAGGTACCCTTGGCGGGAACCTTAGAATAAATGAAATATAATTAATTTAGTGTTGGTTTGTAGGTTTGTATTTTAAAAGTGGTTTGTATTTGAGCACTTACCTATATATATATATATAGGCCTTTGCTCCATACAGAACACTCTTATATAACAAACAATAAAGAACACTATAAAATCATTTATTCCAATAGATCCATTGGCCCCGCTAGGGGCACCCAATACAAAAAGTTCTTATTTTTTTATCTTCTATCCATTCAACAAAAAAAAATTAAAAAAATTTTTTTTGAAAAAAATCACTGTTCATGATGACGTCACTGTTGATGTCATCATGAACATTTTTTTTCCCAAAATTTTTTTATTAAAATTTTTTTTTTTTGCTAAATGGATAGAAGATAAAAAAATAAGAACCTTTTGTATTGGGTGTCATGACGGAACTCTTATATTGAATTAAATATAAAGTGTTCTTTATTATTCTTTATACAAGGTGTTCTTCATGGAGTGTAACTATATATATCATTGTTCCATAAATAACACTCTTATATAAAGAACAATAAAGAACACTATGGAATCATTTATTCCAATAGATCGAATGGCCCCGCCAGGGGCACCCAATACAAAAAATTCTTAATTTTTTATCCTCTTTCCATTCAGCAAAAAAAAAACTATTCACTGACGACGTCAGCAGTGATGTCATCATGAACAGTGATATTTTTTTTTATAAATGGGTAGAGGGTAAAAAAATAAGAATTTTTTGTATTGGGTGCCATGACGGAACTCTTAGATTAGATTAAATATAAGTGTTACAATGGTATTGATATGGGCTGAAAATAAGCCCTAAAGACACATTTAATGTGGCATTAATTAGGCCAAGAATGGTCCAAACGTGGGGCCCACCAGCTGGACCCAAAATCCCAATTATAATATTAATTTCGTAATTAATATTAAGGGTAATAAACAGCTCAGCAAATAAGAGTCAAACAAGGATATTACTCTTGTCTGACTTAGCCTCCAAGATACACAATTCAATATGGAAACTGATTTCTACAAAGAATAGATCTAGAACCTTCCTCAAAGACTTGCCCACCAAGTCTCCGAATCCTACCATAATTCTAAGGCTTCTCAGCCTATATAAAGGGCCTGACCCCTCATTCTCAGAACGACGTTGGCTTGATTCTCAATACGAGATACGTAGGCACTCTGTGAGGACCGATTACAGTCTCGAACGCAGAAACAGCCATTAAAGCGCGAAGCTCAACCACCCTAGCATTAATTACAAATCGTAACCTAGTTTTAGATCCACAACATTTGGCGTCGTCTGTGGGAAGACAACATCAACCATGGTTCAAACACGAAGAACAACATCAACCGAGGCCGTGCCCCTTAACTCTGCTCCACCAGCCACTTCTGATCCGCTTATCGTCACTGAAGAAGGACAAATACTCCCATCAACAGGGGCGGTCATTCAACCTCTGCCCACTCAGCCCCCAGGGACGACTCCCCATGTACAGGGGACCCACTCTGTGATTGTCCATCAAAGCCAAGAAACTAACCCTCCCCAGATGGTGGTTTCTCCTCTTGGTAACGTTGATCGCACGGGGGTACAGATCCATACTACGGATCTCCCTTGGAACACCAACCCTATGTATGGGCTGCCTAATTATCCCCCTCGACGAAGGGAACCTGGACCAAGCGGTCATGCCTTACAGATCCGGGATCGAGAATATGATGACTACTCTGGTCCCTATACTGATGATTCGTCATCTGAGGATGATGATCGAGATGAATCCCCGAGGAGGCGACGTGCTAGCAAAGAACCTCAAAGAAGGACAAGAAGAATCCATGATGGACTCCCCTTGACAACTGCTGAGAAAATCAAGGCTTATGAGGCAGAGATCTTAAAATTGAAGGACGATATTGCAAGAGAACAAGATAGATTGAATCAAGCTCAGCCTCCTCCAACTGCAGAGAGGATTCCAATTATAAATTTGGAGTGGCCTTCAAGAAGGCAAAGAAGGGCCGAAGCCCCAAATGAAAAGTCAACAAGGGTGGAAACCCCCAGAAGCAACCCTAAGGATCTGATGCCACTCGAGGATCCTGATGATCCCACACCCCCGTTTACTGAAGAGGTGATGAATGCTCGCATCTCAAAGAAGTTCAAGATGCCGACAATCAAGGCCTATGATGGAACGGGCGATCCCGCAAACCATGTTAGGACGTTCTCAAATGCACTGCTGTTGCAGCCTGCGAGCGACGCCTCAAAGTGTAGGGCGTTCCCTCAAACCTTGTCTGGCATGGCTCAAAGGTGGTATAGCCGTTTACCTGCCAACTCAATTGGCTCATTCAAAGAACTGAGTGCCGCCTTTGTCAACTAGTTCATTAGTGGGAGAGTTCATGAAAAAAGTTCTGCATCCCTTATGTATGTGGTGCAGGGGAAGAACGAGAATCTGAGGGATTACCTCAAGCGGTTCACCAAGGAGACGCTGAATATCACTGATCTGGAAAATAAGGTGGCCATGGTAGCCCTGGAACATGGAACCACTGACCTCTTCTTCAAAAGGTCTTTGGCAAAACATCCTCCTGAAAATATGGCCGAGCTCCAACGGAGGGCCGACAAATATATCAAGACTGAGGACAGCATGAAGAAGGAAGCCACATGAGGCAATGGCAAGGGCTCTAATGATTCGAAGAAACGAAAGCAAGAGCAAGAGTACGATGCTAGGGACAAGTATCCCCGGACTAGCAAGGATTCTGAGTCACCACCAAAGAAGGGTTTGGGACCGAGGTTTTCTGATTATGTAAGGCTGAACGCTCCTATGAGTCAGATCTTGCTAGATATTGAGAAAGATAAAGACTTCCGATGGCTGAAGCCACTTAGGGGTGATCCCACGAAAAGGAATAAGGATCAATACTGTAGGTACCACCGTGATGTGGGTCATGATACAGATGATTGTAGACAGTTGAAAGATGAGATTGAGTTCTTGATCCGGAAAGGAAAGCTAAGCAGGTTCACGAAGAATGATGATCGTGGAACCCAAAGAAGGGACTATGATAAGAGAAACAATGATAAAAGAGACAGCAATCGTGATCGTGATCGTAATACACAGCCCCGAGGGCCAGTAATCAATATGATTTTGGGGAGGACCAACAGCAGCTGGCACTACCCGAAACTCCCGAAAGGCCTATGCTAGAGAAGTGATGCACATAGCAGGAGAAGCCCCGAAGCGTGCTAAGACTGAGATAGTGATTGGTTTTGATGATTCAGACCTTGAGGGGGTGAAATTTCCCCATGACGACCCGTTGGTCATAACTCCTGTAATTGGAAACTCGGAGGTGAAACGAGTCTTGATAGACAATGGAGCTTCTGTTGACATCTTGTTTCACGATGCGTTTGTGAAAATGGGGTACACCGATTCTCAGTTGACCCCCACCAACATGCCAATCTACGGATTTAATGGGGTTGAGTCCAAGGTCGAAGGTACTATTCAATTGCCCATGACCATTGGACAGGAACCTAAGGAAGCTACTCAGATGCTGAATTTCCTTGTGATCAAGGCATCCTCGACTTATAACACAATCCTAGGAAGGACTGGACTTCATGCCTTCAAGGCTGTGGCCTCCACATATCATATGAAGATTAAGTTTCCAACCCAGAATGGTGTTGGAGAACAAAAGGGTGATCAGAAGATGGCAAGAAGTTGTTACGTATCCGCGCTAAGGGCTGATGGAATCGGGGGGCAAGTACTTCCGATCGAAGACATGGATGTCCGTGGTGATGATGAGCACCGAGGAAAGCCAGCAGAGGACTTAATACCTATTCCTCTGGAGCTAGGTGACCCTGACAAGGTGACTTATATAGGAGCCTCTTTAAAGGAACCCCTGAAGGGCAAGTTGATAGCGTTCTTGCAAGAAAATGGCGATGTGTTTGCTTGGACAGTAGCTGATATGCCAGGGATTGATCCCCAACTCATAACTCACAGATTGAATGTTGATCCTAATCGGAAGATAATACAGCAGAAGAAGAGGAACTTTGCACCTGAAAGGCAAGAGACCATAAAGCAAGAAGTGGACAAGCTCTTAGAAGCTGGGTTTATCGAAGAGATTCAGTTTCCAGAATGGTTGGCTAACCCTGTGATGGTCAAGAAAGCCAACGGTAAGTGGAGGATGTGTATAGACTTCACCGACTTGAATGACGCATGCCCTAGGGATTGCTTCCCTTTACCAAGGATAGACATGTTGATAGATGCCACAGCTGGACATGAGATGCTTAGCTTCATGGATGGTTTCAGTGGCTACAATCAGATTAAGATGCACAAGGATGACGTCCCTAAGGTATCTTTCATAACTGACTTTGGTGTTTTCTGCTATCTTGTTGTGGCTTTCGGTCTAAAAAATGCAGGAGCTACTTACCAACGACTGGTGAATAAGATATTCGCCCATCTGATTGGAAAAACCATGGAGGTCTATGTTGATGACATGCTAGTCAAGAGCCTGTTCAAGGCAGACCACATTAAGCACCTCAGAGAGGCATTCGAAGTGCTGAGGCACCATAAAATGATGTTGAATCCAGCCAAGTGTGCCTTTGGCGTTGGATCAGGCAAATTTTTGGGTCTTATGGTTTCAAAGCGAGGCATAGAGGCCAATCCTGACAAGATCAAGGCGATCTTAGACATGGAGCCACCACGCTCTATAAGAGATGTGCAGAAGTTGACAGGCCGGGTAGCGGCTTTAGGAAGATTCATCTCCAAGTCTGGTGACAAATGCTTGCCTTTCTTTCAAGCATTGAAGAAGGTGAAAAATTTTGAGTGGACCCCTGAGAGCCAAGAGGCCTTTGAACAACTGAAGAAGTACATGGTTGAAGCCCCGTTGCTGGCCAAACCTAGTCCCGGAGAGACTCTTTACATATACCTGGCGGTATCTGAGCAAGCGTTGAGCGCCGTTCTCATTCGAGAAGAGAAGAAGGTCCAGAAACCTATCTATTATGTGAGCAAGGTGTTGCACGGGGCGGAGCTGAATTACTCTCCCATTGAGAAGTTCGCCTTGGCATTGATAACAGTCTCGAGGAAGTTACGCCCGTACTTCCAGGCACAAAAGATTGAGGTCCTGACGGACCAACAGTTGAGAAACATTTTGCATAGCCCGAAGGCTAGTGGAAGGCTAATCAAGTGGGCGATTGAACTTGGAGAATTTGACATCACGTATAAGCCTCGAACAGCCATTAAGGCTCAGGCATTGGCTGACTTCGTGGTTGAATGCACCATTAGCAACCAAGAAGTCGGGGGGCAGGAAATGATAACAACCCCTGAGAAGCAAGATAAAGATGGAGAACTTGAACCTGATCAGAAGGAATATTGGGTGCTCTATTTTGATGGAGCATCAAAAACAAAATCTAGTGGCGCAGGCTTAGTATTGCAAAGCCCCGATGGGTTCACAGTCGAATATGCCTTGAAGTTGGATTTCCAGACAACCAACAATGAAGCTGAGTATGAGGCCTTGATAACTGGTTTAGGCTTGGCCAGAATCATGAGAGTTAAGAATCTCAAAGTTTGTGGAGATTCAATACTATTAGTCTCTCAAGTAAATGGTGAATTTGAGGCCAAGGATGAAACTATGACAAAGTATCTGCGAGTTGTGAAAGCTGTCATGACTCAGTTTGACGAGTGTTATGTAGAACACATCCCGAGAGAAGAGAACGTTAAGGCCGATGCCCTATCTAAGTTCGCTTCTTCCGAGATAGAAAACTACGCAGGGAGTGTTTACTTCCAGGTCTTGAAGGCCCCGACCATCAACTCAAAATTAGTGGCACCAATTGATGTGGGAAGCTCTTGGATAGATCCTATCAAGGCACACCTTGAGACCGGGTGGCTCCCAGATGATGCCTTGGAGGCACGAAAACTTTCAGTAAGAGCATTGAGATACACTTTGATTGAGGGCATTCTGTACAAGAGATCATTTGTCATCCCATACTTGAAGTGCTTGAGGCCTCAAGAGGCAAGGGAAGCTTTGGAAGAAGTTCATGAAGGGATCTGTGGGCAGCACCTGGGGGGCAGGGCCCTGGCTCACAAAATAACTCGTTTGGGATTCTACTGGCCAGAGATGCTGGCTGATGCACAGGATTATGTCAAGAGGTGTGACAGGTGCCAGAAGCATGCTCCGATTGTCAGGCAGCCGCCTGAGATGTTAACATCAGTCAATTCCCCCATTCCATTTGCAATGTGGGGGATGGACATTCTTGGTCCTTTCCCTATGGCATCAGCACAGAGGAAGTTTTTGATTGTCGCCATTGACTACTTCACCAAGTGGATTGAGGCTAAGCCTTTATCCAAAATAACCACCAAACAAGTTTCCTAGTTCTTTTGGGAGAACATAATCTGTAGATATGGCATCCCGCGAATCCTTGTGACAGATAATGGGACACAATTCAATAATGAAGAATTTAAGAAGTACTGTGAGGAGAATGCTATTGAGCTTCGTTTTACCTCAGTAGCACATCCGCAAGCAAATGGACAGGCCGAGGTGGCCAATCGGATCATCCTTGATGGACTTAAGAAAAGGGTTGAACGCTCAAGGAGCACCTGGGTAGACGAGTTACTACCTATACTCTGGGCTTATCGCACTACTTGCAAGGTGACCACAGGAGCAACCCCGTTTCTGCTAGCTTATGGAGCTGAGGCAGTTGTGCCACTGGAGATCATGCATGCATCACCTCGAGTGAAGGCATTTGAACCTGAGACAAATGAAGAAGGTATGAAGCTCGCCCCAGACCTGATTGATGAATTCAGGGACGAGGCAAACGCCAGAAATGTGGAGCATCAAAAGAAAGCATCCTTCTATTACAACCACAGGGTTAAGGAGAGGTTCTTTCAGCAAGGTGATTTGGTTCTGAGGAAGATCGAGGCTTCTGGAGTTGGCCAGAAAGGAAAACTAGCCCCAAATTGGGAAGGGCCGTATCGAGTCAGGAAGACGTTGGGACGAGGATCATATAAGTTGGAGACCTTGGACGGGGTTGAGGTGCCCCGTACTTGGCATGCCTTGAACCTCAAGATTTATTATGTTTAAGCTGCCTCTGCGAGGATGTAGTTTTTTATCTATCTAGTAGGAGAAGTAGAAATAAGGTTCGATGAAACCATCCCAGGGTTTTGATGCCCCGAGTAGGACAATAATGAGCTGTGTAAGGGTTGAACCCTTTTTGAGTTATTAATGCAAACTTGTTTTCCATTTTATGATTCTATGTTTTGTTTATGTACCAAGCACCTGTTGAGTGTGAGTCTAGGAAGACCAAGTACCGAAAATAAATGAACATACGAATAAAACAAACAAGTGCATAAATAAAGACCCCGAAGGGCCAATAGTTAGGGTTACATCATTTAAGCCGAATAAAAGTTTAATCACGAAGGACCGTGATTGAAATACTAGAAATAAAAGCCACATACGGCTAAGCTAGGCCATGCAAGGCCCGAAGCGATCCCAGCTACTCATCCGAGGAATCCTCCTCGCCGTTCTCCTCCTCATCGGTCTCTTCCTCGCTACTCTCCTCCTCGTCACTCTCTTCCTCAGAGCTTTCCTCAGCATGGCCCTTACCCGATTCGGCTACCGCTACTGGTGGAGCTGTCACTTCCATCGCCTCAACCTCTTCCTCCTCGGAAGATGAGCTATCTTCAACTACCTTGTTCGAGGGGACTGCTTTACGAACTACTCTCCCTTTCTGCACGGTCATAGGCCATTTCCCTCGAGGATCCGAGGAAACTGAGCCATCCACGGCTGCTCGGACACCCCTCGAACCGGAACCAGAACGGCGATGACTTCCCCTAGAACCGGAGCCCGAAGCCTGAGCTACTGGGATGGCCTCGGCGCCCAAAGCAACTTGACAATAAGGACTTGGAAAATCCCTCGGGAAAACCACAGTAGGGTGCCTCTTACTCACAGCATTGATGGCTCGATCCCAGCCAACAGACATGATACCCGGGCGTACTTCATCGTCATGCTTATCTATAAGCTCAAAGAAATCCTCAGACTCCTGGTAAGCTTTCACCACTAGCTTGCAGTCTACTGCCCTCTTGTTATACAAGGAGTCATACTGTCTCTGGAGAGAATGAGCATCAGCTTCAGCCCGGATGGCCCTGGACTCCAAGTCTTGATATTTCTCATCAAGAGTTGCTTTCTCCTTCTTCAAGGCCACATTCTCATCTCGGTATGCACGACCTAGCCGAGTGCTAGCCTGGAACTGGGCATTTGCCTGGAACAAAGAATCAATAAGACAATTATAATCACAAGTTAAGTGAAAACACTATGTCTAGGAAGGAAAGTGGGAAACCTGATATAGGGCTTGAGCTCCGAGTTTCTCCGCTTCATCAAATTTGTCCCCGGCTGTCACTGTCAAAAGGTCGGGGGAGTGATGCTGAACTTGGACCAATCCAAGGCTGACTCTGGGCATCCCAAGATAGAATCTTGCTCACAAATCCCCCAACCAGGGATGAAGGGGGTCTTGACTCTCCCGTCAGCATTCCGTGATCTCTTTGAAGAGCATCCCGACAGGAACTGAGGGATCTTCGGCCCAGGTTGAATGCAAGCCTCGGCTTTCTTGATCATCCTTCAAGTAACTTTCGGCTGGTTTTCGGGCCGATTGTCGATCTCCTCAGCAACTGAAAAGACAACAGAAAAGATATCGGAATAAGAACAAACAGAGTTCATAACATGAAGGTAAAAAATTACCATCGACAGAAAGTAAGCTAAGTCCAGCTTCTACAAGTCTCTTCTCGGTTAAGAAAACTTTGTAGTGAGTACGGCCATCGTCAGCAAGTAGTCTATCACGATCAAGGAGCTCCTTCTCGTCAAGATCACATACAAAGTGCGTAGCATCATGCACTTCCCCAAACTTAGACATAAAGAATTGGCCCCAGTCGCCACCACGCCATACCAGAATCACGAACTCTCTGTCCCAATAGTGATGGGAATCTGGGAATGAAAAGGCATTCACAATATGTGGAACATTGGATCTATGTTGAATAGTGACCCATCCTTTCTGAATCTCAGAAGAATTCTTGGTGGCGAATATGCTTCGGAACATTGTAGTAGTTGGTTCGATACCTAGATCTCGACATCTCAACATGAAGATGATAATCAACCGCCATGCATTGGGATACAATTGGCAGGGATGAACTTGAAGCTCCACTAGGAGCCTTATGATGAACTGGTCTACCGGGAATCTCAGGCCTGCTTCAAGGGCACCCTTGTAGACACATAACCTTTCTGGGTGCCAATTACAGGTTTTATCGGCTAAGCCAGGAAGGCGAACCTTGATCGCGTCCGGGAAGCCATATAACTCCTTAATCTTTTCGACATCTTGCTTGTCGAACTTGCATGGACTATGATACGCAGCTAACTCAGAGTTGTTGGGAAATGCATCCCTCATAGTACTCAATAAGTCAATTAAAGAATCAAATCGACGATCAATATATCTAGGGGGATTCAGTCGAAGATTACCTCGCAATGTTTTGGCCAAAGCTCTCTTGGCCATCGCCTCGGACATAGAGAATGACGAAGCTGGAGCGCGGTCGCCATCTGCCATCTTGAGCTTGAACTTGAAGCTAGAACTTGAGAGCTTTAGAACTTGAGAACTTCAGAGAGAATTTTAGAAGTAAGAAGAAGTGAAGTGAATGAAAATGAAGGCTCCTCCCACTCTTTTATAGAAGATGGATGACCTCCTATATCAGGTTGAAACACAGCCTGGTTCGTGTTTGCAGGTCATCTATCGTTCATATACAAAAAAATGGATTTCATCTGCTATATCCGGCAATAATTATACCGGTATATATGATTCCGGGAAAGAAAAGAAGGATTTACGTGAAGATACAGTAATAAGCTGTGCCAAGGCACTCATCTGAGCTTAAGGAGCTAATTACGTTTAAGGAAGATAGAATACAATCAATTAGTCTTTGCTATTAAAGAGACTGATTATGCTCTGAAAGGAGGTATACGACATCCATGATCAAGGACGTGATTCTAGAACAAGACTCATACATCCATGATCAAGGACGTGATTCTAGAACGAGACTCCAGGCATTGCGAAAAGCTCCGAGAGGCACGACACAGCAACTAGAAGCACCTGGCAGGCAACCAGGATCTCCTGGCAGCCGACCAGGTGCCATGGAGAGGGTCTGGCCGACCAGGATCTCCTGGCAGCCGACCAGGTGCCATGGAGAGGGTCTGGCCGACCAGGATCTCCTGGCAGCCGACCTCATGGCACCTCCCGTCAGTTGTTCGGATCGTTTGATGGTTCTGTAAGATCGAGATCAAGATCGAGGTTCTGGATCCCTAGGATCAAGATCGAGGTTCTGGATCCCTAGGATCAAGATCGAGGTTCTGGATCCTTGAAAGTCACGGGTGACCAAGATACTAAATTAGAGATCAAGATCGAGATCGAGATCGAGGTTCTGGATCCCTAGGATCGAGATCGAGGTTCTGGATCCTTGAAAGTCATGGGTGACCAAGATACTAAATTAAAGGTCAAGTTGAAACGTCGTTTAAACACTTCCAGACAACTTGGGGCACCTGTCGGGCGATCAAGAAGCACCCGGCAGGCAACCAGAAGCACCTGGCAGGCAACCAGGATCTCCTGGCAGCCGACCAGGTGCCACAGAGGAGGGTCAGCCGACCAGGATCTCCTGGCAGCCGACCAGGATCTCCTGGCAGCCGACCAGGAGCACCTGGCAGCCGACCAGGAGCCACGGAGAGGCTCCATCTGACTTCCCGATACTCATCTTGGCACCCCCTATCGTTTGATTGAATCGTTTGATGGTTTTGTTGAAGGTTTCTCACTTTCCATGACAAACATCGACCTTAGAATTAGCACCATTCAGTGCCGTTTTATGCCATTTAACGTCGTTTACACAAACATTGAAACGTCGTTTAAGCATCGTGTGACATCATTAATGTCAACCTGGATCTCCCGTCAACATGTCAGACGATCGAGAAGCACATGTCAGATGGTCGAGAAGCACATGTCAGACGATCGAGAAGCACATGTCAGACGATCGAGAAGCACATGTCAGACGGTCGAGAAGCACACGTCAGACGATCGAGAAGCACACGTCAGGCGATCGAGAAGCACCCGGCAGGCAACCAGGATCTCCTGGCAGCCGACCAGGTGCCTCAAGGAGGGTCAGCCGACCAGGATCTCTTGGCAGCCGACCAGGATCTCCTGGAAGCCGACCAGGATCTCCTGGCAGCCGACCAGGAGCACCTGGCAGCTGACTGGGACCCTTGTCGGCTGACTCGCTGCCCGGAAGAGGTTACAATTTTCCCAAATCACCTCCGTTTAGCTTTGTTCATCGCCGTTTAGCGTCGTTTAACATTGTTTAAGCACCGTTTAGTGCCGATTAATACCGATTAGTGTCGTTTAAGCACCATTTAGCGCCGATTAACACCGATTATTGTCGTTTAAGCACCGTTTAGTGCCGATTAACACCGATTAGTGTCGTTTAAGCACCGTTTAGTGCCGATTAACACCAATTAGTGTCGTTTAACCACCGTGAGTGCCAGTTTATCCTTTTAACATTGTTTAACACTGTTTAAGAATTGTTAAGGCTGATTAGTGCCGATTAGCATCGAATTAACATTGTCGTGAACGCGTCGGTCGCTCCACGCTTTACATAAAGACAATACTTGTGAAACACTAGTGTACAAAGATAAACCCTGACCCGAGTCTCGAGTTAGACAAGTAAAACTTCAAGGAAAGCCTGATCAGCTTTCCTAGAAGTTGGGGGGCAAATGATATGGGCTGAAAATAAGCCCTAAAGACACATTTAATGTGGCATTAATTAGGCCAAGAATGGTCCAAACGTGGGGCCCACCAGCTGGGCCCAAAATCCCAATTATAATATTAATTTCGTAATTAATATTAAGGGTAATAAACAGCTCAGCAAATAAGAGTCAAACAAGGATATTACTCTTGCCTGACTTAGCCTCCAAGATACACAATTCAATATGGAAACTGATTCCTACAAGGAATAGATCTAGAACCTTCCTCAACGACTTGCCCACCAAGTCTCCGAATCCTACCATAATTCTATGGCTTCTCAGCCTATATAAAGGGCCTGACCCCTCATTCTCAGAACGACGTTGGCTTGATTCTCAATACGAGATACGTAGGCACTCTGTGAGGACCGATTACAGTCTCGAACGCAGAAACAGCCATTAAAGCGCGAAGCTCAACCACCCTAGCATTAATTACAAATCGTAACCTAGTTTTAGATCCACAACAGGTATTATTTATTGTTCTTCATATAAGGTATTCTTCATGGAGTGCAACTCATATATATATATATATATATATATATATATATATATATATATATATTAAAAAATGTTCTTTTAGTGCCGATTTAAATTCTAGTTGCACTTCACAGATGCAAAAAGATCACGAGGTCGAATTTAATTCATTTTATAAAAATAAATAGGAATGGATTTAACTTTTTATAAAAATCTGATCGGGTTTGGCATATTGTAACTGGGCCGGGCTTTTTTCCAATAACAAGGGTCTTTGTGGGCTTTGTAGGCCATTAAGCGGATTGGGTATTTTCATTTACGTATTAATATTTTTGGAAGTTTTTTATAGCTAGTAATGTAATTTTAATTTTACAACGAAAGTAGGGGTTTTCTTAATTTTTAAAAATATTCACATTTTGTGGTGTGTTTATAAGGTTTAAAGAACCAAAACAAAAGATTATTCAATGTTTTAAGAAAATCACATTGTAATATTTTAAGCCAACACACTACTTTTTTAAGATAATTAACAGTTATATAATTATCAAGATTTTTAAGAATATATTAAAAATTAACAAAATATTTGGATTTGATTTTGAACAACACCCAAATACTTGAACATGATATCACTGTTACTGGATAAATAAATATATTAGGACGTGGTAAACATGTAATGTCATCGAGGTTCTTGCTACGTGGATCTAGATTGTGAGCTTACCTTCTAGGGACTAAGCGAAGATTAATTGAAATGATTAATTAAAATATTAATCGGATATATTAAAAAACATTTTTTAACTAATTTTTATAAAAGTTAAATATTTTTCGTCACCCAACGTCTAAACACCGATTAAGAATGTTAACAATAATAAAAAGGAGAGAGTGACACCTGGTGAAAGGCACACAACTGACTCAAAGGATACTAGTAAGAATGTAGTAGTTGTTATTGCATGAAGCTGAACCACTCTTCTTGTTGAATATTTATCCAAAGCAAAAATTTTATAAACATCAATAAAATCTTATATCCATTCATATTTTACCACTATTTCAGTGGTTGTGGTGGAGTCATCTTTGGACTTTAGACTTGCACTGACACCTCTGGGCTTCTGGCTAAGGCATTTTACAAACTCATCTGTTTTTATATGCAACAGCCAGACCCCCTTTACACATTTAAAACACATAGCTTGCCAGACCTATAATCTTTGCAAGACAACCCTCTAGAGGTAACAATCTTTTGCTCTTATAACTTCATTTATTTTAGTAAATACCCATAAAAAAATTTGATTTTTCTCTTCATGCAACTACTTTCTGTTCTGTTCAATTGGTCTTTATGTATATCCTTTTGTTGTTCAACTGATATAATCTTCATTGAGAATGTATGGTCAGTTATTGATTATCTAATGCCAAAGTGTTGGGCTATGTTTGTGTGCAAGGATAATAATCCCTTTATTATGTATGATTTGTTTTTATTTTTTTAAATATGTGATTCATTAAAATTTTCCCATGAACAAGTTTTGAACACTTTCTAGTTCATTGTAGGTTATTTGATCCCACTTTCTCACTAGGTAATATGATCTTGTGGAAATGCGCTATATATTTATATTTGATTGAAATGTAGCCATGGATAACTAACATAAAGATGGAATTTTATAGAAAATTAAAGTAAAAACACTAATAGTCGGGAGATTATTATTCCACGAGACAAACATGGCCTTGGAACATTCATGTTTTCTTTATTTCTAATTGTGTTCTAATGTTTACGGTTTTGAACTTGTGAATATGGTATATGGATTTTCCATATCTTGTTTTAATTATTAGGAATTAGCGTTTTAGCATTTCTACTATAAGTGTATATATTGGTATATCCTTTAATTGATTTGAGATATCTATGCTGGTCCGTGTTCCGATTTGCTTGTTATCAAAAGTTGAGGTCATTAGCTTTGGACTTTGGTTGGGATTTTTTGGTTCCATTTGCATTGATCGTTATTGCTTCATTATCGTTTGTCCATTCTATATGGTAGGCGGAGGACTAGTTAGAATATAATATTTGATCCTGGTAAGTCCTCCTCCTAACACCTTAAAATTTTAGGAGAACTGGTATCTTAACAAAATACTTGGCTGCTTAATTTTGTGAATATGATTGGTATCTAGTAATCTGATTTCCTAGGATGTATGCAACTGATCATCATTGAGCTAGCTTTGAGTTTCCTTAATAGAGTCCGATGGTCTGCCTGTATTGACAATCGCTGTATTGCTAGTGGAAGAATAAGGTTTATGCTGGAATTTTATCCCCGTTCCTTTTATATATATTCTCTTGTTTTGAAATCCTAGGAGATTCTACTAGTGCACCTTGATTTTGTTTCCACTGATTAATTCCAACAAGTTTTTCTGCAAACATCTATGTGATAAATTAAGTATGAAAACATCAGATTTACGAGTCTGAAGTTTATTTGTATGGAGAAGCCTATTTACACAAGTAGTTTAGTTATCCATGATTCAGTGGACTTGACTACCTAACTTGTTTGATGTTTGGTATATGCAAATGTTTTGTATATGCAATCTGGATCTTTATTTTAGTTATTTAGTGTTTGTAAATGCAGCTCTAATTTGATTGTTTGTATATGGATGGTCACAAGAACTCAGTGTATGTACTAAGTTACTTTCTCAATTCAGGTGCTAGATAGGAATTTATATATTCCATCATGGCAGCTTTGGATTATGAGACCATCAATGAAAATGTGAAAAAGGCTCAGTATGCTGTTAGAGGTGAGCTGTATCTTCGAGCTTCCGAGCTTCAGAAAGAAGGAAAGAAGGTATGTCTTGTTGGTTTTGGACGAGTGCAAGTATTATGTGCAAGGTTATTTAGACCACTTAATACATAGATCATAGATGATACATTTGTCTGTACAACTTATCTTTAGCTTTGCTGAGCTTCAATTAACTCAATTTATCCCTAATGTATGAACTGCAACATAACTCTATAGGTTATCTTTAGAAATGCTGAATTTCTTTTAACTCAGTTTATCCTTCATGTATAACTGCAAAATAGCTCTATAGCTTATGCTCAGTTGTTTTAACCTGTTTGCTCTTTGCCTCTTTGGTAACGCATAAAGGTTTCATCTTGTTGTGAATATAGACAAACACATAAAGATTTCTATGTAAAGCTTTCTTCAGTTGCGTCCACATTTGACCTACTACCATCCTTCCACCAATGTCCTTCTTCACTTCTATTTAGTAAGTGTAATAAGATCAATTATAAGATTTGACACTGTCAGTAAAAAGCTATGGTCACATGAGTTGCTTTAGCAAGTTGTCAAAAGTAATCTCTGGCTCACAGCTCATGCTTGGATAGAGTGACAGCTTATATCATTCCTACCGATGATATTACTATCACAAGTTATTGCACAATATAGTCAGTGCAATACAATTAAACCAGAAAAAGGTGGAAAAAAATGTATCTGTAGTGAACTCTGCAGTCATGTTTTATCTGGAAATATAGAGATGGTTCCTTAGCCATCTGATGAGAATATATGACGATTTATGTGATTGTGTATACTTTCTTCATTAGCAGTATATGGTTATGTATTACAGGCAACATGCATAGCTTAAATGAAACATGATATTTATGACCTGTACTTTGATAATTCTGATGCAGATTATCTTCACAAATGTGGGGAATCCACATGCTCTTGGACAGAAGCCTCTTACTTTTCCTCGCCAGGTTTGACGCTGTTAATTTTATTACGCTTAAAAATTTCTTTCTCAGTCAATTTGTAATAAGTGGTAATATCTGTATTTATATTGAGTTTAAAATGTTACTTATTGCAGGTTGTTGCCCTGTGTCAAGCACCATTTCTACTCGATGATCCTAATGTTGGACTTGTATTCCCTGCTGATACTATTGCAAGAGCCAAACATTATTTAGGACTCACCTCGGGTGGTCTAGGTATCCTCTTTCAAACTGGCTTCATTTCTTAATGTGATTAATTTCATCTGTTATAACAATTTAAATATCTACTTAGCAGAGCTCATGATGTTTTTTTTTTTTTTTTTTTGGTAATCCGGTGTCCGGGTGTATAGGTGGTCCACATCATGCAGCTCCAGTATTTTTCAGATTAACATAATTTTAAAGAACATTCTCTTCATGTTTTGGCATGCTTTTTTGTCTGAAACTGTAACTAGTGTTTTTCGGTATTTCCATTGTATTATCTTTAACAAGGTGCAAGCCTTATTGACCATTGATAAGCTTATATATGTTTATGTACCAAATAGGTGCATACAGCGACTCACGTGGTCTTCCTGGAATAAGGAAAGAAGTGGCGGAATTCATTGAGAAGCGTGATGGATATCCAAGGTGACAGTGATTTCTGTTACATTTACTAAGAGTGCCTGTTTAAAGTGACTGTTTAGTTCTTATATCTAGACTTCAACTTCTTCTAATGTTATGACCTCTATATGCATCAATTACAGTGATCCAGAGCTTATATATCTCACAGATGGTGCCAGCAAAGGAGTAATGCAGATCTTGCAGACTATAATCCGAGGTCAAGGAGACGGGGTAAATAGTTCTTTAGAAGTACTATGTACACGTAGATTTCACTGTCACCAAATATGCACTCTAAGATACAGCATGAACAAATGTAAACACGGAATAGTAAATTCTTCTCATTTCTCCTTGCTGCCCCTCTAGTAAACTCTCTTGATCAAACTGCGTTTCATACACATGTATTTCTCTTTAACTAATTATTATTAAGTTCTTTAAACGGGACATATAATAATTATGATTTTTTCGTTTGCAGATCTTAGTTCCAGTTCCTCAGTATCCTCTATATTCAGCTGCCATTACTTTATTTGGTGGTTCTCTTGTTCCATATTACCTGGAAGAGACGGCTAACTGGGGTCTTGATATCCAAAACCTTCGCGAGTCGGTTGCAGAATCTCGTGCTAGAGGAATAACTGTAAGAATTTCCTTATTTAGAATCCCTGTGCTTGAGGTGAAAAAAGATGGAGGACGTGTTATGACATTTAGTCAAACCCAGAAATTAAAAAGTACAATGAACATTCCCTCCTCTTGGTTTGTTTGACAAGTATGGTGAATATGTTTAAAAAATACTTTCGATGCCTTAAACCGTTATTGGAAGTACAGGACTTCACTTACCTACGAAGTAAGAATTTATGGCATTTATCACAAAAATTGTATATCTAAATTTTTTCTCCTAGTGGCATTCATTCTTTATAATGGTCTACTTTAATTTAGTTGTATGGTTTTTATATTTAATTCGATCAGGCATATTGATTTACTGTGCAGTTCTTAGCTAAGAAATTATCAACTCCATCTGCTTACAAACTGTAATTTTCACATGATTAGGTACGTGCTATGGTGATTATAAATCCTGGAAATCCTACTGGACAGTGTCTTAGTGAATCCAATCTGAAAGAAATATTGAGGTTCTGTAACCAAGAGAAACTGGTCCTGCTTGGGGATGAAGTTTATCAACAAAACGTTTACCAAGATGAACGTCCCTTTATTAGTGCAAGAAAGGTAACATTCTGATCCTTTTAAATGGACAACCTCTTGATATTCCATCTTCTCAACATTAACTGATCCTTTGCTCGTTTAAATCCGAAGGTTCTGATGGACATGGGCCAACCAATAAGCAAGCAGGTCCAACTTGTTTCCTTCCATACTGTGTCCAAAGGCTATTGGGGTGAATGTGGACAGCGAGGAGGCTACTTTGAGATGACTAACATTCCTCCACAGGTTGCAATCATAAACTTAGGCAGTTCTTCATTTATGTAGCATAATTTCTTTCTTCGGTGAAATCATCCATCTTACTGATAGTTAATAGATGCATTGTCATTCTACGATGTTTTAATGTAATATTTTGTCTGCAGACGGTTGATGAAATTTATAAGGTTGCATCAATATCGCTCAGTCCAAACGTCCCTGGCCAGATATTCGTAAGTTAATTTGAGTTAAATATTCTTACTAATAACATTTAAATGATAATAATAGTAATCCTGCTACTACAGATGGGTGTGATGGTCAACCCTCCCAAACCTGGAGACATCTCGTATGATCGGTTTATCAGAGAAAGGTATTAATTTTTGTTTTAAATATATCCATGATTCACATCGCAAGAAAGGGGAGGCGTACCAAAAATCTTATTTCTAATTTATTCTTTGAGTTCGTTACAAATGCCGAATGTCTTTGACATCTGCAAGTTTGTGATTTTGTTGTAGTAGTTTCAAATCTGCCTCCTATTTTTGATTACCATTGTACATAATAATTTCTGTTGAATCCATTCTGATCTCCAGAAATCATTCTTTGTTGTGTTCTGAGCAACTGTTTCTTTTGTACATGATGTAGCAACGGTATTCTTGGTTCATTGAGGAAGAGAGCACAAATAATGACTGATGGATTCAACAGCTGCAGAAATGTAGTTTGCAATTTCACTGAAGGTATGCGCTATTTTATAATCTAATCTAACTTTGCTTGTTTTATCGTGAAGGTGTAGTAGTTTATAGTGGAAATTGTTATTGTTATAGGTGCCATGTATTCCTTCCCACAAGTACGTTTACCTCCGAAAGCAATTGAGGCTGCACAAAAAGCTGGCAAAATTCCTGATGTTTTCTACTGCCTCAAGCTGTTAGAGGCCACCGGCATCTCCACTGTCCCAGGTTCAGGGTTTGGACAAAAAGATGGGTAATTACTAATCCTCATTGGACTTGGAATGTTTTACTTGCTAAACTCTCTCTTTTCCCACAGCTGATAACTTTTTTAACACACACATTTCTATTAAACGCCAAAATTCAGAAAACGACCAATATTTCAAGTACCTTAAATTTTACAGAACAGATTACTTTTCAAATTGTATCCTTGGCAATCTCTAATGTTCTATGTATTGCGGAAAATTATACACAGGGTGTTCCATCTGAGGACAACCATCTTGCCAGCTGAAGAAGACATGCCTGCTATCATGTCTAGTTTCAAGAAGTTCAACGATGAGTTCATGGAGCAATATGAAGACTACAAAGGCTACTCAAGGATGTAACAATGATGCTTTTAATACTTATCTGTATGTATAGATCTCTTCAGCTGTCGTAATATATTGGTTGTACAAGCAAACATGTCTGTTTTCCTTTTAACTTATAAACAACCAAGACAAAGTAAAATATATGTGTACCCTTTATTATATCAATTATCATCAACTCTCATCTCGTGAAGCATTTACACTGTTCGGTTTGAACTCAACATTGTCTTCTTACATATACACAACCAGAACTCAATCATTTTAGGTCCTTAACCAACGTATAATATCTATATCAATGCAATATTATTCTAAACAATCATGTAAATACAAATTACGGAGAGATAAAGGAAGACATAGGCCTTAAAATCAAGATATCATAATGTTGTCACATCTCGATAACATTTCAACACCCCATCAAGTTGGAGGGTGCCAACATGATAAGAGATGGTCCTGAAATTATCTCAATGCGATGATCAAGCGTCTTCATGCTAAGAGCATCTCCAAGAGACTCTTAAATGAATTCTTAAATCCAAAAATAAAGAGCTTAAACAAGAAGAAAACACTTGTGCACAACTATCACCAACAGTACTGTTGCCTAAAATTGGACAATGATTTACGAACCGATTTTCGTTCCTTTTGAAAGTTTCGAAATTAGCTTTTAAACCATAGAATGTACATATTAAAAAATGTTTTAAAAATATATGTTGGGTCAAACATAACATAAATATGTTTGGTGTAAACCCAGAGAAACTTCTTGTAGAATAGGAATATATTCTAGTCTTAGCTGAAAAAAGAGGCACCAATATTAAAGTCAATTTAAATTATCCTTTTCACTGACTACCCGCGGTCAGCAACTTTCACGGGCAATTTCATCCTTTCTTTTCTCTTCTACCTCTGCCCTCTCCCTGCCCTTCTAGCCTTTCCTTGCCTCACGTATTCCTCGGGTTCTTTTTTACTTTCCCCTTTCAAATCTCTCTCTCCCTCTCTCTCTCTCTCTCTCTCTCTCTCTCTCTCTCTCATATATATAACCATTTTTCTTCTTCAAAATGTCCTAATTTCCACTCACCTCCAAAGCTTCTCTCAAAGAAAACAAAAGATAAAAAGAACAAAAGTTCTACAAAATTAAAGAAATCCATTACCCTTTTCCCCACCCTTCACTTTCTCTTCAAAGTTCTCATCTCACTTTAGAGTCTTTCCATTTCTCTACTTCTAAAAAACCCCATAACATTGTTCATTTAGTTTTTCTCAAACAATATACACGTACACTTGCTATCAATTTCACCTTAGATCTTATATCTATAAATATTTATAATTACATTTAAGTTATTATGGGTTGTTCCAAGAAGAATGAAGGAGTGATCACTGAATCCGAAACCAAGAAACGAGTGGCATTAACCGGAATCACATCACGTACTCCTTTAAAGCCGATATTTACAAGACAAGAATTCAAGAAACATGAAGTGGAAGAAGAAGATAGTTCAACATGTACAACACCAAAATCCGAGGAATCAACACCAAGTAAATTTCAGTGTCCACCGGCTCCAAGGAAGCCAAAGACTAAACCTAGATGTTATTACGGTGCTGTTAGAGAATTCTTTGCAGCTCCACCAGACTTTGAATCTTTATTTATCCGGCGTGCTGAGAAGGCCTAGCTAGAATTTGAAGTGACCTTAACATTAATCCTTATTTGCGAGTTAATCATCTGATTGTCTTGTTATCTAAATAGGTACGAGAAGCAAGTAACATTTGTATGGTATTTTGAGTTTCTGATTTCGAAAAACATGGTACTAAATTTCCATGATAACATGTAAGACTTATAATATATACCCGTCTCTTAAGTATCTTAGTTTGCAAGATGTATCATTCCGGTTAGTTCTTGACTTCTTGTGTATTTGTCCGGAGTATAATCAGATTGATTGCCAGCTTTTAATTATCAGGTAGGAGCTTTCCTGTTTTCGTTGCTAAAACATGCATGGATATTGATCACAATTTTAAATTTTAAATTATATAAACGTATGAATCTGCATATTCGTGCCATTTTTGTGTTAACATGTTCAAACATGTATAGTTTAACCAAACTGCCTAGCAAATAAAGAAGTCTAACGAAACCGATTAATGTCCGCAACTAACAACTGTTATGACATTCACATGAATTTCCACCAATAAAAATATACCAAAACGTCAAATATTTAGTGACGTATTATTTGGTAACAATTTTGATACCTAAATTTGATATCTCTAACACTACTTTTTAAGAAATGTTACTATAAGAGATAAACTCTCAGGACCTCTATGAAGGAATGCTTCTAGGAGTTGGAGGAGTGAGTTATCTCATCGCTGAGTAAAAATTTATTTGAATTTTTTAATATAAAATCATCACCTTCTCTATCAATGCTACACATTTGGAACGATTGCTGCAAACAAGATTTGTGAAAAAAACGCGTCTTCTTGTGCATGATAACAGCGCGCAATAAGTGCGTAACTGGGCCTACAGAACAATCAAAGTTCCATATCTTCATACAAATAGGCTTTATTTTTGGATTCAAAATGCAGATGATGAGTAGCTATCTACCATAGGGACGAGGAATAAATCGAACCAATTGCCTATACATAGCTAATAAGTTGTGTAGATAAATGTAATTGACCGGTGCACGGATGAAAAAGAGAAAGCATCGAGTCGATTGGCAGACAAAAGGCCATTATATGAACATCGAGCAGTTATGCTGCGATTTGTTGCCATTTTTACGTAAATTTTATGATACAGTGTGTAAACAAAAACAATAAAATCAAATGAAAACATAAAGGGAACCGATCAGCAACAAACGATTATTGTGGTAAATGATGAAATACGTATCATAAAATTTATTGTTGCAATATGTATATAATAGATTTTTTAATGTAAAAACAGGAAAATCTCATCTTTCTACATATCGCAGAAATTTTATACAATATGTGTATAATAACATCAAACGTCAAATGATAACAAACATTTAAGGATGATACCGAACATGAATTTATATACATCGCAACAAAAACATAAGAGTAGGAAATGGGGTACTTTGTGAGTATATAATATATACATTACACAAAGTAACGAAGTTGATAGAAGTCTCTATCATCGTCATCAACCACCGTAAATCTTTATGATATGCTCTCCCTCAAGTGGAACTGAGGGAAGGTTCTCCGCAAATGGTAGTGGGCATGTTTTAATATATGTTGCGTTAAGCTTTTGTCAAAATTTTCTTAAACAGGGGCTCCTCCTATTTTCAAGAATCCTATGCGATGATGATGACTTTCTTTACGTGTACAAACATTTTGTCTACGTTTGTCAAACCTGTTTGACAGAATCTTTTTCAATTCTTCCTAAAACTGAACTAGCATGTACTCCTATTATTGTTTGCTCATAGTCATAGACAGTATTATAAAAAGTAATGATTAATTGAGATTAATTGGTGATTAATTATTGTTTGGTGATTAATTGAATTGATTTTGTTATAATTGGATCAAAAATTGTTTTTTGTAAAAACTGGTCAATAATTGATAAAATTGATCAAAAATCGGTTAATTTGGCCAATAATCGAAATTAATCGGTCAACTTTTTCATTAAAAAAAATAAACAAAATTTTAAAAATACTGAAAATAATAAAAATCTTATAAATTGTAATGTAAAATTAAAACCCCCCCCCTTTTTGTTAGTTGATTCAAGTATGGGTACAAACCTTCAACGTCTACTATTAAATAATTTTGTACTATTTTAAATATCTAATATATATATGTGAATCACATTATGTATTTTACAATTTTTTTTTGTGTTTCAAATTTTTTAAATTTTTTTTTAAATAATTGCTTAGGTCTATATTATATATATAAATAATTATATATATATATAATAATATTAAATTAATTCCAATTAATTATTCTGATTAATTCTCAAATATGTGATTAATTGCTATTCCGTGATTTTACTGAAAAATTCCGATTCTGGCTTGCTTTTTTATAACACTGGTCATAGTCATAGATGACCAAACCCCGTTATGTTTACTTTCTACTGCTCTTGTTTCTTTTATCTATTTTGCTAGATTTTACTGCAGTTGTTAGTTTCATCTCCCTCGAAATTACTACTTTCCGATTACAAATTTAGTCACTGGAAACCTGTTAGGCATCAGCATTTAGGCAGCAGCCATTTATATTCTTACCAAACATCTTGCCAAACTTTCACCCACCAATCCCTCACCTACTACAAATTCCATCCTATAAATACCCCTCTCCCCTTCATTCTAAATTACACCAAATTCTCGTCTCTCTCTATATAGCTGCTAGATAGTCCGTCTAGTAGGAAAGCCGGTTTAGCCCGCTTTCAGAAAGTGTCGGGATAGAAGGTCCTCGTGCCTAAACTATTCCTTAGGGTACTTGGGTCTGACTGCAGCCATCGAAGGTGGTCCCGCTGCAGAGGTCTTTCTATCAGGTTGTGTGACACTGTCTGGGTTGGGAGAGGGAGAGAAGGAAAGGTTGTCGGGAAACAGTGATAGGGGGAGGTTTTGAGAGAAACACTTCAGTGAGATTGGGGATATACATAATAGGTATTGTAAGGCTGAATTTGTGTATAAAATTCAGGGGCCGGATACCCGGATATTGTAATCTCTTTTATCTAGTGTGAAGTTATTGCTCTTGTGGATGTAGGCTGGGCCGAACCACGTTAAATCTCTTGGCTCTTTTACTGTATTGTTGGTTTGTTGCTTTATTACTATCACGTATATTTGTGGGATCTAAGCACACATATTTACCAAATCGCTTCCGCATTCGCAGGGAATCGGGCAGATTCCTAACAGTTGGCATCAGAGCTAGTTGTGTCTAAATTATTGGTGCCGAAGGAAAGTCGTTAAGAAAAGTGGTTGTCTAATAAGGCGCCGTTTTGACGGAAGTGCTCCCATTGTTTCTTACACTTACCTGGCCAATTGATTTAGTTGTTTGGATTGGTTTGTGTGTACAAACGGAGATCATGACAAGTATTAGAGGATTCAATGTGACTCCATATGATGGTAAAGGAAGTTTTACTCTTTGGCAGAGAAAGGTAAAGAATATCCTAACCCAACAGAAGCTAGCAAGGACTTTGAAGGGGAAGGAGGGAAAGCCAACAACAATGAGCGCTGAAGATTGGGAGGATGCTGAGTCGCAATGCATGAGTACCATCAGGTTATGCATTGCAGATAATATTATCAATAATATTGTTGACGAAAGCACGCCGAAGGAATTATGGTCAAAGTTGGAGACATTGTATCTCGGGAAGAACTTGACTACAAAGTTAAATCTGAAGCGCGAGTTATACAAGCTGAAGATGGCAGCTCAAGGCAATGTTATTGAGCACATGAATGTGTTTAATGGTATTGTTGATCAACTTGAAAAGGTTGATGTAAAATTGGAGGAAGAAGATAAGGCCCTTATTCTTCTTACTTCGCTTCCGGAGTCATTCGATCATTTGGTCACAACCATTTTGTACGGAAAGGACACGTTAAAAATGGAGGAGGTTCAGTCAGCACTTTTTTCAAATGCTGGAAGGAAGAACCAGGATGGTGACAAGGAGGAATGACAGTTTTGGCTTTGCGTAGTCAAAATAATAGAGGAAGGGGTGCTGTGAGAGGATCTGCCAATAGCAGGGGTAAATCCAGATACAGTGAAAAGGGCATGCAGTGCTTTGGTTGCAAGGAGTGGGGTCATATTAGGCTGAATTGTCCGCTTAATAAGAAGGATCCAGATGCATCATTGGCTGTGGTTACTCTCGATTGTGAAGATGTTTGCACCGTCTTCAATCGAGGCACTAGTTCTCCAAGAGAATGGATATTAGACTCAGGATCATCTTACCATGTATGTTCCGAGAGGGGACATTTTGACAAATTCCAAGATACAAAGAATGAAACAGTTTCTTTGGCTGATGGATCTACTTGTGAGATCAAGGGGATTGGAATTGTGAGAATCAAAATGTTCGATGGAATAGTTCGCAGCTTGAACGGGGTAAGATGTGTGCCTAAGCTGAGGAAGAATCTAATATCTATAGGTCGGTTAGCTTCAGAAGGCTACAGATGCTCTGTAGTAGGGGGAGCTATGAATATCAAAAGAGGCCGTGTGGTTCGGATGAAGGGAGAGCTACGTGGGGGAATATATCGTCTGATTAGTACGTGGCCAGAACGTACTGGAACTTCGAAAATCTGGTTATCTCGTGCACGAGGGAAGAGTGACTTGAAGGATACTGCTGCGGTTGTATTGCCTTCCAGTCTAGACGATGGTGCAAAGACTGTTGGGATGGATGCTTGGTCGAAGGGCTTCCACGACATCAACGAGTAGTTGGTGTGTTGCAGCTGCATATGGGCATCGATCAACACGAATCAAGTGAGCAGTGAACCATGCAATAGATTGATTTGTTTGATATGCAGTTGGGGAGTAAATGAAAGATCGATGGTCACACTTGTGTGTGTGATGGTCATACTTGCGTGTGTGATGGACTACATATGGGATTGGCCGACGTGAATCAAGTGAGTATGTGCCTACAACAGATTGCTTCACATGTATGTAGTTGGACAAATAGAGGTCAATGGTACACTTGTGCGTATAGCAAGTGGGCATTCGAGAATGAATGTGCAAACTAGGGTATAGTTTGGAGTCTTGGACTCGGGGGGAGTTTTGTTGTAGGGAATGATACGGATCGAGGAAAAGTTGGAGTTGTGCCAATAGGGCGCAGGTATGAAGTGCAAGTGAAGAGCTGTGAGTTTGGAAAGAGGGGGAGATTGTTAGGCATCAGCATTTAGGCAGCAGACATTTATATTCTTACCAAACATCTTGCCAAACTTTCACCCACCAATCCCTCACTTACTACAAATCCCATCCTATAAATACCCCTCTCCCCTTCATTCTAAATTACACCAAAATTCTAAATTACACCAAATTCTCTTCTCTCTCTATATAGCTGCTAGATAGTCCGTCTAGTAGGAAAGCCGGTTTAGCCCGCTTTCAGGAAGTGTCGGGATAGAAGGTCCTCGTGCCTAAACTATTCCTAGGGTACTTGGGTCTGACTGCAGCCATCGGAGGTGGTCCCGCTACAGAGGTCTTTCTATCAGGTTGTGTGACACTGTTCAGGTTGGGAGAGGGAGAGAAGGAAAGGTTGTCGGGAAACAGTGATAGGGGGAGGTTTTGAGAGAAACACTTCAGTGAGATTGGGGATATACATAATAGGTATTGTAAGGTTGAATTTGTGTATAAAATTCAGGGGCCGGATACCCGGATATTGTAATCTCTTTTATCTAGTGTGAAGTTATTGCTCTTGTGGATGTAGGTTGGGCCGAACCACGTTAAATCTCTTGGCTCTTTTACTGTATTGTTGGTTTGTTGCTTTATTACTATCACGTATATTTGTGGGATCTAAGCACACATATTTACCAAATCGCTTCCGCATTCGCAGGGAATCGGGCAGATTCCTAACAAAACCCGTTTCTTTTTTTTCTTTTTACGACAACATTTTATCCTGTTAAATAATTTAAACATTTTAATTGGTGCACCAGAACTGAGGCAAACCTATATATGTTTATTATTTATTAAAGCAAAAAACAGTAAGAAAGGGAAGTTCGATCAAGGATTGCCTTACAATAAAATAAGAGTTGCATCGGGATCAGAGGCACGAGCAGAGTTGCTACAGGGGCAGACAAATGTGGTTCAGCACGTCTACTCAGTCTTATTTGGAAAATTTGACATGTTATTCTCCTATTGATGCATGAGCTTGGTTTAAACTTGCATAGGGAATCAATTTGTACAATGCTGTCCTTATTTTCATGTCAATTATAGAGAGGATCCCATGCAGAAGAAGTTCGTTACACATTTCACTTGTGTTCTGCCAAATTGTAATTAGAAAGAGAAAAAACGCAAATCTCTCGCACCAGTGGAATATATAAATTCATCTGATGTTCGACACCTCTGCATAAAAGAAAATTGATACATTTGATTTATAATTCAGGATAAATTTTTAATATATATGAAAAGACGATTGAATTTGATTGGGAAGAGTTGATCATGAAGTTACCTAACCCATGAGCATTTTTGTCTATAACTATAATTGTAATTAATTATTTAACCTTTTTTATAAAAAAAATGGGAATCTTGAAACGAGACCCGTCACCTTCCGATTTAAAAGTTTTATACTCCATATTAGTGGCATAATCCATCTTCCCATACATAAGATCTATTATCTATTATATATAATACAATAACAAAAAAATTGATAAATAAATTAAATTAAAATGATCATTTAATCCCTCTTAATTATTTCATATTAAAATTTTATATTGATTAATGTATATTAATAGTTCTATAAATTAAGATACACTAGCTTAAAACACGTGCGTTGCACGGATTTTCTTTAATATTAGCTTACTTTTTCAATAATTAGAATAATTTTTTGATGATATTGATTTTGTAAGTTAAATTTTTAAATGATATGATTTGATAATAATGTTATATATATATATATATATATATATATATGGATTTTGGTCCACAACCACAGCTGGATATGAAAAATTATGCAACCAATAAATCTGGACAGTTAGAAAGGCATCCAACGGCTGAAAGAAACAGCCACCGCAATGTTTCATTGCAGCCACCGCAATGAATCATTGAGGTGGCAGCAATGTTTCATTGCTACAACATATTTTTTTAAATACAAAACTACCTTTATAAATAAACTACCGTTAGCATGGGATTGAACTCTTGACCTTCTGTTGAGGAGGCCAACACTTTAACCACTAAAACAACTGAACTTTCTTGATCTTATACACCAAATTAATCTATATATATTTAAATTTTCATTTGATTAAAAAAATGTGTAATTAGACTAAATCTATACTATTATATAAATTCTGAAACATTGAAAGTTTTGGTACCTGTTTTTTGGTACGTAGTGAATTTACTTATTTACCCTTTATTATAAAGAAAAATATATATGACATCTAAACTATTAAAACTCCTAAAAAAAATGTAAAATAATATAATTAATGGTAAGTAGTCGATTGCCTTTTTTCACATTTACTTTTAATCGAAGATATTACCTTTTATAAACACCTAAATCTATACTATGTTATATAAAAGTTGAGATTAAAAGTTTTGGGATATTACCTTTTATAAACACCTAAAAACATCAATCGTATCATATCTTTCAATCATTAATATTTACTTTCGAATATCATATCTTACAATAATTAATATATACCAGAAAATATCACATCATATTTTTCAATTATTAATAAAAGATATTAAAAATCTATATACATTGTTTATAATAAAAAAAGCATTAGTATAATTCGTAAACATGAGTATATTAAATTATATTAAATTAAAATTAATTAATTTTATAATAGCCAAAACATTAAATATTTTGTTACCTATTTTTTGGTATATATTTTTTAGTATTTCGTGAATTTACTTATTTAACCTTCATTATTAAAAAAAATATACGCTATTTATACTATTAAAATACCTAGAATAAATAATAACATAATATAATTAATGGTAATTAGTTGCATTTTTCACATTTACTTTTAGTTGAAGATATTACCATTCATGAACACCTAAAAATATCAATCATATCGTATCTTCCAATCATATCATATCTAGCAATAATTAACATATACCCAAAAATATCACATTGTATCTTCTAATCACTAACAAAATATAATAGAAATCCGTGTACTATGAATAATGATCATTAAATTTTTATTAAAAAATCAGAAACGTTAGATCTAATGATTAAATATATTATATAATTAAATTAATTTACTAAAATTTCAAGGTTCGAATTCTATCAACGACATATTTATATTAAAATTTTATAATATAAGTTTTAAACCATGCATATCATTAATTAAATTTATATTAAATTATTAATATTAAAATTATATGATATCTAAACTATTAAAACTCCTAAAAAATGTAAAAGAATATAATTAATGGTAAGTAGTCGATTGCCTTTTTTCATATTTACTTTTCTTCGAATATATTACCATTCATAAACACCTAAATCTATACTATGTTATATAAAAGTTGAGATTAAAAGTTTTGGGATATTATCTTTTATAAACACCTAAAAACATCAATCGTATCATATCTTTCAATCATTAATATTTTCTTTCGAATATCATATCTTACAATAAGTAATATATACCAGAAAATATCACATCATATTTTTCAAATATTAATAAAAGATATTAAAAAAATATATACAATATTTATACTATTAAAACACCTAAAATAAATAATAACATAATATAATTAATGGTAATTAGACGATTGCCTTTTTCATATTTACTTTTAGTTGAAGATATTACCTTTCATGAACATCTAAAAATATCAATCATACGTATCTTCCAATCATATCATATTTAACAATAATTAATATATACCCAAAAATATCACATTATATCTTCTAATCACTAACAAAATATAATAGAAATCCGTGTATTATGAATAATGATCATTAAATTTTTAGTAAAAAATTAGAATCGTTAGATCTAATGATTAAATATATTATATAATTAAATTAATTTACTAAAATTTCAAGGTTCTAATTCTATCAACGACATATTTATTTTAAAATTTTATAATATAAGTTTTAAACCATGCATATCATTAATTAAATTTATATTAAATTATTAATATTAAAATTAAAATAAAATATTTTAAATAATGATTTATCAAAATATAATTGTAACATAAAATAAAATTTGTTATATATCAAAAAAATCCGTGCATCGCACGGGTTATAAACTAGTAATAATAATAATGAAACAATTTCAACTAATTTAGACGATAGAGCTTACTACATTTTGACGATAAACTTTACTACATGTCCGGATTCCGAAAGTCGTTCATTATGAATATTTTTAAAAATTGAATTAATTTTAAATTTTAATAATAATTATTTATTAAATTTTAAAACTTGTTCATAATGGACGAGTTAATGAATAAACCGGGACACAAATGTATACCATTTTATTTTAAACATCACATAATGTTTTTACAAGCAAAATAAATACAAAATTGTATTTTTAAAAAAAATCGAAAATTGAAACCCTAAATCCTAGTTGACCACTAAACTTACAATTTCTAATTGTGTTCAAAAATAAATTTATTGAATCTCCTCATAATTGATAATATTTATAGGTTGATTAGTGGAAGTAAGGTAAAATTGGTAGGTACGGAGCCACTACCAAAATTCGTTCATCCCCGAATATTATTAAAATTAAAAAAACTAAATAACTGTATACAAAATTTACTAAATAGAAATTTGAGATATTTTTAAAATGATTGTTTCACATGTCTCCCACTATATTTAGATTAAATATTTTTAATTAAATACATAGGCTAGAAAAAATTATTCTTAACTTAACATTGAAGATATTTCAAATTTTAAATTAATTTATTATGATTTCACATGCATATTTTTATAATTAAACAAAAAAAATAAAAAATTGAAAATGGGATTTGTACTACCGCAAGGCTTCATTGCTGTGATCATGGAAAATAACATTTTTTCCACCAGCTTTAAATGTGGTACTTGTAGTTGGTGGTTGGCATTCCCACCGCAATGTTTCATTGTGGCCACCTCAATGAAACATTGCGGTGGTCCTGGGGACCATTTTTTGTCTGCCCGTTTATTAAAATAACCTTTGTCAAACTAATTTCAACCCAATGGGTACAAAAACTCCAATTTCAGTCATACCTAAATTCTAATTCTTAGACCAAGAATCTCATTCAAACCTAAACCCCTAAAACCATGTTAGGAATATGTTGTACTTGATGATAACTTCACAATCAATCAAATTGTATAAGGTTTTGTAGCTATCAACGGATGAGGATTTATAACTCTATCCGTTGACAGGTAGCTCATCAACGGATGAGGTTTTGTAGCATACTGCAGTATCTCTATGTTATCAGTTGATAGTGTTTTTATCCACAGTCATGTTGACCATCAACGGATAGGCAGAATAGGGTAGCCAATTGTAAATAAGCTATGCTACGTAATTCTGTCTAAGTGAAAGTGTATCAACAGATGAAGACAAAACTCTATCAACGGATACAACTCAAATCCACTCTATCAACGGATACAGCTCAAGTCTCAATATCAACGGATACAGCTCAATACATCATCAACGGATGTCAGTGTACAATATCAACGGATAATCATTGACACTGTCTTCTATGATAAGCTGGGGATTAGCAGTTGATAAGGACATGTTTGACTGACAGATCACATGGGTTGATAGTAGATACAAAAAGCAGTATGGCAGCCATACTTTGGAAACACAGAAGAAAGAAGCATTCCGTTTACACTATGAATACAAGAAAGGTGCAGGAGACATGTCTGATCACAAAGACAACCTTTCGGCTACATGTGTATTTGGAGTGTAGTAGCAAGTCAACTAGAATTAGATTAATATTATCTTATTCCAGTAGTACTTGTAAAACTTGGGATTTATAACCAAGTGTAGCAACTCTTTGTAGGCTAAGAAAACAGATACATTTTGCTTAGGGTTTCTATTGAATATTCTTAGAAAGCAAAGAGTTGTAAAACAGAAGCTGTGTACTTTTGTATCACAGAGTTTTCTTCGAATAAAAGCTTCAGGTGGTGCATTTAACCACCTGATTTTTATGTGTTTGTGCATTAATCTTTCTACAACAATTATCTAAGTATAGATTTCTGGAGTTCTTATCAGAGATTTATAAATATCAAGAATTGTATTCAACCCCCCCCTTCTACAATTATACAAGTGTGTAATCTGGGAATAACAAACCACAAACCATATACAACACTTACAATTTGAATTAATCAATAGTTATCAACTTTAATCACAACCCATGTAAACAAACATCAATAAAGATACATACAAGTGCATATATATATATATATATATATATATAAATTACGAGTAAAAACAACCAAGAAAACAAAAGGGTTGACCAAGAAAATCAAGAACTTACAAGAACTGAAGAGAAACTTGAAGAATACAAGAAATTAGAGGTGGGTTTGATGTGTGAAGCTCTGAGAGTCCGCCATTAATGGACTCTAAACTAACTGTGAGAAGATTAAGCGATAAGAACAAAATATGTAGTTCGAGGTAATTGCTCTGTGTTTGTGTGTTTCTGTAGTTTAAGCGAGAAGATTAAGTGAATATGTTTGTGTTGTGTTTGTGTATAGTCGTTTGCTTGTAAAAGAAAGGGTATAACAGTAATTGAACAAAATTATGTCCCCCACAAAATTAGTAGATTTCAAAAGCTACTAAATGGTTTGAAACTGTATGGAAGAATCTATCAAGTTAAAGATTCTAATCTCAAATTTCTGAGATCACTGCCCAAGGAATGGAAGTCAATGACTGTTTCTCTAAGAAACACTCAAGAGTACAAGACATTTACTCTTGAAAGGCTCTATGGAACTTTAAAGGCCTATGAGCTGGAAATGGAGCAGGATGAAGAGATTGAGAAGTCTCAAAAGAAAAGTGGGTCAGTTGCACTTGTTGCCAACTTGGAGCAAAAGGAGGAAAGGACATAAACTGCTAGTTCTACACCAAACAGGGAGGTTTGTAAAGGTAGAGCGGAATCAAGCAGGAGCAAGGAAAAGGTGTCTGGGGAATTGAATGTTCTTCAGCAGGATGAATTGGATGAGATAGATGAGCACTTAGCTTTTCTATCTAGGAGATTCTCTAAGCTGAAGTTCAAGAGAAACTCTAGGGTGGCCAAGCCATTTAACAAGGATTTTTCCACAAGCAACTATGTGGATAAATCCAAAATTAAATGCTACAATTGTAGAATTGCTGGTCACATGATAAGTGAATGCAGGAAACCTAGATCTGAGAACAAGGGAAAGTCAACTGAGGCTGTTGACTATAAGAAGAAATATTTTTATCTTCTCAAGCAGAAAGGAAAGGCATTCTTGACCCAAGAGTATGACTGGGCTGTTGATGACAATCATTCTGATGATGATGTTGAGTTAGTCAACCTTGCTTTAATGGCTGATTCTGGAGAGCAGGAAGCAAGTTCAGCTAGCAATCAGGTATTTTCTACTAATCTCTCTGAGCTCACCAAAGAGGAATGCAATAGTGTTATAGATGAAATGTCTACTGAACTATATCACTTAAGTGTTACTCTTAAATCACTTACTAAAGAGAACAATAGGATTAAAGAGTCTAATATGTTTTTAAGTGATAGAAATGCTGCTCTAGAAACTCAATTTCTAGAATTTGAGAAAATGAGAGTTGATTGCAATAATGCTAAAAGTGAACTTGAAGCTGTGTTAAAAAGAGAACTGATTTTAAAAGACCAGCTTGAAAAAGAACAAGGGATAATTGCTAAATTTCAAAGTTGTAGGAATATTTCTCAAAACATAATAGAAGTTCAGGGAATAGAATCGTTTGTGAAGGATACCTGGACTCAAAAGAAAAAGGAGCTAGAACCTGGCCTTGAGGATCTAGAGACTATTTGTGAATCAACGGATAATGATCATCCGTTGACAGATGAACCGTCAACGGATGAGAGGTATCCGTCGACTAACAAAAAGTTTGTTAGTAAGAAGGAACTCAGGAAACTGGATATCAAGTATGGTCCAGTCAACAAGAATTTTGTTAGTGGTGAGTGCAGCAAAACCAAATTTAGTGGGAAGGCTAAGGCAGGTGATTTACACAACAAAAAGGCTGTTGGTAAATCAAATAATGAAAAGGTAGAAATTGAGGTTAAAAAGAAAAAGAACAGAAATGGTAAGATAGGCATCAACAAGAAAAACAATTACTCTCCTGACAAGTTTGCTCCTAGGAAAACTTGTAGTAATTGTAATAGTGTCAATCATCTATCTTCTAATTGCAAGATTGTCAACAAGGCTCCTGTTCATGTACCTCAACCAATGCCATGTATGCCTGCAATGCCTGGTTTGTATCAAAATGCTAGTTTTTCAAATCCATATGTGAACATGCCATATGTGTCTAATCCTTACTTTCAATCTATGAATGTGCCACAAATGTCATGGAACATACCTAACATGAATAATATGTATGCCAATTTTCCACACATGCATGCATCAAATATTCATGCAAATGAGCATTTGTCAAACCCCATCACTCAAGCATCTACACCTAAGTTGAAGAATGCTAAGAGTGCAAAGTCAAAGGCTAACAAGAAAGGACCCAAGGAAGCTTGGGTACCAAAATCAACTTGATTTGTTTTTGAAATGTGTGCAGGGAAACAGAAGGAATCTATGGTACCTAGACAGTGGATGCTCTAGGCACATGACAGGAGATTCAACCCTGCTCACAGAGTTCAAGGAAGGAGCTGGCCCTAGAATTACCTTTGGAGATGACAGCAAAGGATATACTAAGGGATATGGCCTGATTTCAAAAGACAATGTCATCATTGAAGAAGTGGCTTTAGTTGAAGGTTTGAAGCACAATTTGCTGAGTGTCAGTCAGATTTGTGACAAAGACTATGAAGTAAAGTTCACAAAAGAAGCCTGTGTTGTTTCTGCCAAGGAAGACAACAACGTGGTATTGACAAGCTTTAGAAAAGGAAATGTTTACATAGCTGACTTCAATTCAGCATGCTCAGAATCCATTACTTGTCTCTTCAGCAAAGCAAGTAAGGATGAGAGTTGGCTATGGCATAAGAAGCTGTCACATTTGAATTTTAAAGTTATGAATGATTTGGTAAGAAAGGATCTTGCTAGAGGAATCCCTCAATTGGAGTTTGTCAGAGATGGACTGTGTGATGCCTGCCAATTAGGGAAACAAAAGAAATCATCCTTCAAAAACAAGACAGAGTCATCCATTGTTAAGCCTCTTCAATTGCTGCATATGGACTTATTTGGTCCAGTAAATGTTATGTCTATTTCAAAGAAGAAATACTGTCTGGTGATTGTAGATGATTTTTCTAAGTTCACATGGACCTTCTTCCTGCACTCCAAGGATTGTGCAAGTGAAATCATCATCAATCACCTCAGAATACTAAACAATGGTTCTGAAGACAGGGTACAAAGAATCAGGAGTGACAATGGTACTGAATTCAAGAATTCCACAATGAAGATTTTCTGTGAAGAGAATGGAATTGTCCATGAGTTTTCTGCTGCCAGAACACCTCAACAAAATAGGGTTGTTGAAAGGAAAAACAGAACTCTCATTGAAGCAGCTAGAACAATGTTAATTGAATCAAGGTTACCAACATATTTCTGGGCTGAAGCTGTCAACACTGCATGCTTTACTCAGAATATTTCCTTGGTCAATCAAGCTAGAGGAATGACTCCTTATCAGTTATTAACCAACAAGAAACCAACTTTAGCATTCCTACATGTCTTTGGATGTAAGTGTTTTGTGCTAAGGAATCATGGAGATAACTTGGGCAAATTTGAAGCAAAGGCAGATGAAGCTATTTTCGTTGGATATGCAGCAGGGAAAGCCTACAAGGTCTACAATCTAAGAACCAACATTGTTATGGAATCTGTACATGTTGTGTTTGATGATCAAAAGATTCTAGGCCTAAATGATGAAGGTTCCCATGAAAAGTTGGAATTTGAGAATGAAGGTGAAGGAAGAATGTACTATGATGATGATGAGGACAATGAAGATCATGACCACAGAGATCCACCTAGAGCTGTTATACCAACTAGAAGTGATGCTTACACTGAAAATGAAGCATCCGTTGACAGTCATTCTGCAACATCCGTTGACACTATTAGAGATGCATCCGTTGACAGAGATTCTCAAGCATCCGTCGACAGGCAAAATGATGCATCCATTGACAGTCAACTTCATAATTCAGCAAGGACAACAAACTCAGGGGGAGTTTCTCAAGGTCAAAATTCAATGCAAAATCAACATGATCATGCTCATGGAAATGAAGCAACCTCATCAAGATCAAACCTTCCACCTGCAAGAAAATGGACTAGAGATCATCCATTTGAGTTAATTATTGGTGAATCAAATTCAAGAGTCCAAACTAGAAGGGCCACTCAAGCAGAATGTCTATACAGTAGCTTCCTGTCTCAAGAGGAACCTAAGAAAGTGGAAGATGCCCTTCTAGATCCAGATTGGGTGTTAGCAATGCAAGAAGAGCTAAACCAATTTGAAAGAAATAAAGTATGGAAACTTGTGCCCAAACCTGATGATAGAAGTGGCAAAAGGCTACTCTCAAGAAGAAGGAATAGATTTTGATGAAACTTTTGCTCCAGTGGCAAGACTTGAGGCAATAAGAATCTTTCTAGCCTATGCAGCACATGCCAATTTCAAAGTCTATCAGATGGATGTCAAAAGTGCCTTTCTAAATGGGAAACTGGAAGAAGAGGTCTATGTCCATCAACCTCCTGGCTTTGAGGATCCAGAATTTCCAGGATATGTATATCTTCTCATGAAAGCAATTTATGGTCTGAAGCAAGCACCAAGAGCCTGGTATGACACTTTATCTCAATTTCTTTTAGAGAACCACTTCACTAGAGGTACAGTAGATAAAACCTTATTTCATAGGAATATTAATGGCTCTTCAATACTTGTTCAAATCTATGTAGATGATATTATTTTTGGGTCTACAGATGAGAAGCTTTGCAAAAGGTTTGCCAAACTTATGCAAAGTAGGTATGAAATGAGCATGATGGGTGAATTAACTTACTTTCTTGGCCTACAAGTAAAGCAAGTTAATGAGGGCATTTTCATAAGTCAAACAAAATATATTTATGATCTCTTAAAGAAATTTGACTTAATGGATTGTTCATCTGCAAAAACACCTATGGCCACTGCAACTAAGCTTGAGTTGAATACTAAGGAAAAGTTTGTGGACATCTCAAGCTATAGAGGCATGGTAGGTTCACTTCTATACCTAACAGCTAGTAGACCTGATATAATGTTTTCTACTTGTCTTTGTGCTAGATTTCAAGCTGACCCTAGAAAGTCTCACTTAATAGCTATTAAAAGAATCTTCAGGTATCTCAAGGGAACACCAAACCTTGGCATTTGGTACCCAAGAGAATCTGGTTTTGATCTAACTGGCTATTCAGATGCAGATTATGCAGCTTGCAGAGTTGATAGGAAAAGTACTACAGGTTCCTGTCAATTTCTAGGAAACATGCTTGTTTCATGGTTCAGTAAGAAACAAAACTCAGTCTCCACTTCTACAACTGAAGCTGAGTACATTGCTGCTGGAAGCTGTTGTGTACCGATTCTATGGATGAGAAATCAACTCATTGACTATGGTCTAAAAGTTGAGAAGATTCCAATTTTCTGTGACAACACAAGTGCTATTGCCATCATAGGGAATCCAGTGCAACATTCGAGAACCAAGCACATTGACATCAAATACCACTTCATTAGAGAACATGTGATGAATGGTACAGTAGAAATGCACTTTGTGCCAAGTAAAATGCAGCTTGCAGATATCTTCACCAAGCCTCTTGATGAATCCACATTCACAAGATTGGTAGGTGAGCTAGGTATGCTTAACTTGTCATAATTCCTAGTGAAATTTGATTTCACTGCATTGCAGCTAGGAATGTGTTTTGATTTTCTTGAGAATTAAAAACTCTCAGAAAATTTGTTTTGTCTTTAGAAATTTTGTCCAAGGCAAAATTATCTTATCAACGGATATCCTTTATCCGTTGATAGCATAAACACATTCCTAGATTTTTGTATATCAACGGATAACAGCTTATCCACGTCATCAACGGATAAACTGTTTCTCAACCGTTCAATCCATATCCGTTGATATACATATTTTCTTTTAAATATAACCGTTGGTAAACGTGTATCTATATATGACTGGTTATATTTATTTTCTTTTATTATTTGACAGTTACTTTTGACCAATGAGTAATTACTTTTAATTATTTCATTTTCAATTCTTGAAAAGTATAAAAGGCTGTCTTGTGCTCTCACATCTCACTTTTATCGACTTTCAAGATTCTCTTAAGTAAACTGCATCTTCTTCTTCACAAAAACTCTCTGCAACAAAAGTTCAAACTCTTCAATGGCGCCTATTGTTTAGATGATGTCTTCCACTGGGTTCACCTATGAGAAGAACAATTTCGCTGCCTATGTCGATACAGTGAATGCCCCAGAAGCTTATCACACCATGATGAATTTTGTGAAGAATTGTAAACTTTCGTATGCTATGACTGCCACCACTCCTCTAATCCACGAAGTAATCGAAGAGGTGTGGGCATCTGCTGAGTACAATGGCACAGATGGTACAATTGCTTTTTCTCTAAAGGGTAAAAACTATGTAGTTAACTCTGATGTGATAACTGCCTGTTTAAAATTGCCTGAGAATAACTGTCTGAAAGTACCCATTGATGCTGAAATAGTTGCCATGCTTAATTCCATAAATTATGCCCTTAGTACTGATAATTTAGGAAAAATTGCTAGGAAAGGGATGGTTAAAGAATGGAGTTATTTTTGTGATGCCTTCATTAAAACTTTTTCAGGCAAAATTATTAACTTTGATGTTGTTACCCATTCCATGCTAGTTATGCTGTGTATGCTTCTAACTGATAAATTCTATAACTTTGGCACACTAGTCATGTATGAAATAGCAGCAAAATTAGGTAAAAGGGAAACTAGGGGCAAGAATATCTATTTTGCTAGATTTTTTATGCTCTTAGCACTGCATGTATCTGAGAATAAGCTATCCATTGCTAACCCGGATAGCAAGTTCACATGTTTTGTTCAGGAGAAGAGAGTCTTAAGTGATTTAATTCGAATGAACTCCAATGCAGAGGTACAATTGGTATACCTACCAATTGTTCAGGTAACTCTTTCTAACCTTGAAACTCCTATCTCTAACCCCCAAATTTCATTGCCTTCCTCAGTCACAATGGAGTCTGTAGTAGTGACCAAACAGGCTCCTACCCAAGTGACTAAAACAAAAGTTTCCAAACCAAAATCTAAGAGACAAACCTCAGGTGTTTCTCAAAAAGCATCTGTTGCAAAAACTACCACAACTCTTGAGGGGAGTGTGAAGGAGGTAGTGAGTGGTGAGGGACAGGGTGCATGCCCTAAGAATAAGGTGGGTGAGGAAAGTGCACCAAATAGCCAAGCCCAAGTTACATCCTCTCAACAGGGTGTGACTACTAGTTCTACAGCAACTCTGCACAAAAGGGTAAGGGACACTAGCCCTCTCTAAAAAACCTATAAAAGAAGAGTAAAATATAAAACCATAGGGGAAGCACAGGGTGCACACACAGTACAGCAAACTGTACCTTCTCAAATTCAGTTTGATGTGACTTCAATAAATGTGGAGTCACAGCCCCTTGATCTTAATCTTCAAATCGATACACATTACAATCCACCATCACCAACTCCATCTCTGGATGTGGATATGATATCTACATCAATTCCTGATTCTCCATCTTTAAGATTCTTGGAGAATCCCCACTCTGCAATTGGTGGTCATCATCTTTTAGATGATTTGTTGGGCCATCAACCTTCCATTCCTGAATTCACAACAACATCTGTGGCCTCATCTTTAAAATCAATCTCCACAGATTCAGTGTTGGTTTTCACTTCAACGGATATTATCATTCCTTCATCAACGGATATCCTTCATCCGTTGACAAGTGTTTCTCCATCAACGGATGCGCCTCTGTCTAGCCATCCGTTGACAGCTATAACTACTCCATCAACGAATATTCCTTATCCGTTGATAACTCACTCTACCACTGCTATATCTGACATTCCTGTGTCAAGTGTGGAGGAGTTCTCAGTAGCTGAAACACTTTTAGGATTGAGGGAAGGGAGTGAGAGGCTGCCTTGTGAGCAGGCAAAAGGAGAGGCTGACCATTTCTTCAGGTCAGGCAAAAGGAGAGCAAGAGAGTTCCACCTTAGTAGGTGAAGGTGAGGGTGTGAGAGGTGTGAGCCAGGGGGAGCCCCTGATGCAAGAACAGAGAGATGAGAGGAGAGAAGGGACTATAGGAGAAATAAGGCAGGAAGATTCAGCCATTGCAAGTGAGTTAATGGAGGTTAATGAAGCTTCTAAAGAGATGGAATTTCGACAAGAATATCAGTCAATCATTGACTCCATCTCTTTGGATCCTGAAACCTTTACTCATCCTGTTTCTGCTTATCAAATCATGGCACAACAGGGCAATGTGGAGGCAGAGGAGGCAATGCACCTAGTGCACACCTCACAATCTCTACAAAGAGCAAAGAATGCTTTGACAACTCTATCTTCAAATGCTGACAGTGAAGAGTTTGGCAATAATGACAGTGACAGCACAACAAATGATGAAGAAGTCAATGTGGGTGATACTCCAGACTGGCTATTTTCTACTGCCATTGTGGCTGGTGATTTCAATGTGGATATTGTGAAGCAATATCAATCTGCTAGGGCTGAGCACCAAAATGCAGATCCACAGAGAAAGGCAGTCCTTCAGCAAATAATGGACTCCCTGAAACTTCAGAAAATGCACATGGTCATTCAAAGAACTCAACAGGAGGAGGTCCAAACTGCAATTAGAGAAATGAAAGTGGAACTAGATGCTAGGATTGAGGCACTAGCCCCTACTACCACTCAGAAGGTGCTGACTAGCAAATTATTGAAGGAAGATAGCCTGGCCAAATCTGTCCAGCATCTCTCCTCCAGAGTGGATGGTATGGAATCTCAAATGCAGACATTCATTGCAACTCAAGCCAAAACAGACTGAGCTACTGGAAAGGTTGCTTGCAGCCTCATCTCCAGCCCTTGATGCTAACAAAAAGGGGAAGAAAAAGGTAGAAGAGGTTGCAGCCACTTCTAGTCAAATTCAAATTCCAGCTTCCAGTAGCAAGATAGCACAAAGTGAGGGGGAGCAACAGCCAATGATAGTGGTCAATCCAAAAGAATTTACTATAGAGGCTTCCCCTGTGAAGAAACAAAAGGCTTTTCCTGTGATTCCTGACCTATCAGAAATATCAGATGGTGAAAGGCAAGCTAGAATAGAGGCCTTAGAAAAGATCAACAAGGAGGCTGTTAGGTTAAGGGACTTACACAATCCGAGATTCACAATCACCAAAATAGAGCACACATAACCAATCGATAAGTTGACAAGATCTACCAAAGCACAAAATAAGAACACACAAATACTTGACGTGGAAACACCCACGTCCCAAACTTGTATTATTAATCCAAACAATTATCAATAATACATCAAAACAGTAACACCTTAAAGGTGTCCCAACCCGATACTTGAGTCAACAATGCTCAAGCATCCCCAAACAATACTTAAGACTACATCTCTTAAGCTTTCACCTCCCCACAGACAAATACGATATGACTATGTATATATACCCATCACAAACTTAGCCACCAAGATATCCTAATCATACTTGGTTTCCAGTTACAATCCTTATCATACTTGGTATCTAAATATACCATCTATAATAATTATCTAAACATATAATTATTACCCAATCCATATATGTTTTGGATCACCAAAACCCATACCATATTGGGTTGAAACCCAACAATCCTCCCCTTCAACCCAATACCCATATTGGATTGAACAGTAACCATCAAAGCCATCGACGTCCATCTGCCAACGCCTCCCCTCGAACAAGAATCTCCTCATCTTGCTCCTCCAATCTTGAGTGTCGCTAAAACCCGTATAGTGACCCTCCAAATCATCCAAACCATCGTTCTTCACCATAACGATGTATCCATCTACAAAATCACGTGCATCAGCCACCACGAGTGCTCTTCCACATGTTGAGTCACCCGATCCTTGCTTTCACAATCCTTCGGTCTCCTGAAGAAAATCACTAGTATCATCCAAATAGTTCACCTGGTTGATCAAGCCATTGAAATAGTTGTGATGACCTCTTCCATCTTCTTCCATCTTGAGTCCGCACAGGATTGATCCACGGTGCAAGCCAACCGTCAAACCGCACGTAACTTTGTCTCTACCCGCTTTAGTAGTCTCCTTGTCAGCAAATCCTTCATTGTACTCTGCCAGATCAATTGAACCTCGAACTTTCCCTCAACCTCATCCATCACGAACCCGAACCTTGGCTCTTGATACCACTTGTAAGGTTAGGGGACTTACACAATCCGAGATTCACAATCACCAAAACAGAGCACACATAACCAATCGATAAGTTGACATGATCTACCAAAGCACAAAATAAGAACACACAAATACTTGACGTGGAAACACCCACGTCCCAAACTTGTATTATTAATCCAAACAATTATCAATAATACATCAAAACAATAACACCTTAAAGGTGTCCCAACCCGATACTTGAGTCAACAATGCTCAAGCATCCCCAAACAATACTTAAGACTACATCTCTTAAGCTTTCACCTCCCCACAGACAAATACGATATGACTATGTATATATAGCCATCACAAACTTAGCCACCAAGATATCCTAATCATACTTGGTTTCCAATTACAATCCTTATCATACTTGGTATCTAAATATACCATCTATAATAATTATCTAAACATATAATTATTACCCAATCCATATATGTTTTGGATCACCAAAACCCATACCATATTGGGTTGAAACCCAACAGAGGCCAATGAAAGAATGATGAGAACCGAAAGGATGATCAATGAATCAATTGTGTCAAATCTGTTCTCTACTCAGTCCTCAGCTCCAACAATATCAACTACAATTCTGAAGGTGCTCACTCCAGAGATTGTAGCTCCTACTTTCTATGATGCTGAACCTTCTTATGTCAAAGAATTTGAACCATACATCAAAACCAGAGCCTACTCTCCACCAAAGGCAAATGGGAAGAACAAGTTACAATTGGACTTTCCATTTCCCAAGGATGATGAAGGAAAGCTAATGGGAAAGTAAATTAAGGAGTTCAAGGAAAATGCCAATAGAAGTGTAAGAGAATGGATGGCTGTAATAATAAGGAATGGAAAAGTCTTAAACATATCCAATAGCCATCCTAGATTTGTTGAAGCTAAAAGAGAGGAGACCTCCAGACTTCTCAGGGAAGCTCATCCAAGTGAAGAAAATCAATATGAAAACTCAGATGAGAAGCAAGCCAGGCTGGCTCAAGAGTTAATGGATGAGGTAGAGGATGAAATGAGGGAACCTGAGGAAGTCCCCAAATCCAAAAGGAAAGGGAAATCAGTCCCCAAATCCAAATCTAAGAGAATGAAATCAAAGGCAAGGAGGCCTGTCTCTCCAGAAATTGAAAACAAGGAGACAGTTGGCTCATCACAACCTATTTCTGTAAAAGTATTCAACCCAGCTGTGAATTTCCATGGTGATCCTATAGTACCTAAAGAGGAACCAATGAATCTTGACTCCATTGAGGTTCCTTCATTCTTGCTGAAGCCTCAACAGAAGCCTATACAGAAGAAAAGGATACCAAGGAAGCAACCTTCAAAGGAACCAATTCAAGTTGCTAGGGTACCTGCTATTGTCAGGCAGCCAATCTTGGAAAACAAGGATGATTTTATCTATCAGGCAGATATTGAAGAATACTCTAGCATGAATCTTTATCTGGATGAATTATCAGAAGTAAGAGGAATTGACAAATATAAACTTTTGCCTGAGAGATTGGTCTTTGTATACAATGGAGGAAAGGAAAGGACATGGCCGCTACAGAGGGTTCTTGGAGAAAATTATCTGACCTTAACCAAAGTGTTCTCTGTAATCAAGAGATACACAGGGTTCTCCAAGATATCAAAAGGGGAGATACTGGACAGAATAGAACAGATAAGGAGGGAATGGAACTCACCATCAAGTCTACCAAGGAAGATGAAGATCCCATACAATGGACAGAAAATCCACCTTCAACCCTTCTGGATGATGGAGTTCAGGGATGAAGATGGTAACAGGAGATTCTTCAGGTTAGAAGACCAACTATCAAAGGCTAGTTCTCAATACCTGAGATGGTTACAACAAAAGCTAAATCCAAAGGTTGATGAAGAAGATGCCTTCTATAGGCAACTCCAAATGCAGATTGAGTCCAACTCTGCCAAAGAAGGAAAATCAAGGGTGATGCCAACAAGAGAAAAGAAACAGTCTTAATCTGCTCAGTCTAGAGGAGCACTTCTCTGTAAATTTCTCAAACTTTCAGTTTTTAACTTTTGTAGCTTAATAGAATTTTTGCATTGTCATATATATATATATATCTTTAGGAATGTTTTGTTATCATCAAGGTCCTGAATTTATGCTTTATTGCCATCAAGTATAAATTGGGGGAGATTGTTAGGAATATGTTGTACTTGATGATAACAATCAATCAAATTGTATAAGGTTTTGTAGCTATCAACGGATGAGGATTTATAACTCTAACCGTTGACAGGTAGCTCATCAACGGATGAGGTTTTGTAGCATACTGCAGTATCTCTATGTTATCAGTTGATAGTGTTTTTATCCACAGTCATGTTGACCATCAACGGATAGGCAGAATAGGGTAACCAATTGTAAATAAACTATGCTATGTAATTCTGTCTAAGTGAAAGTGTATCAACAGATGAAGACAAAACTCTATCAACGGATACAACTCAAATCCACTCTATCAACGGATACAGCTCAAGTCTCAATATCAACGGATACAGCTCAATACATCATCAACGGATGTCAGTGTACAATATCAACGGATAATCATTGACACTGTCTTCTATGATAAGCTGGGGATTAGCAGTTGATAAGGACATGTTTGACTGACAGATCACATGGGTTGATAGTAGATACAAAAAGCAGTATGGCAACCATACTTTGGAAACACGGAAGAAAGAAGCATTCCGTTTACACTATGAATACAAGAAAGGTGCAGGAGACATGTCTGATCACAAGGACAACCTTTCGGCTACATGTGTATTTGGAGTGTAGTAGCAAGTCAACTAGAATTAGATTAATATTATCTTATTCCAGTAGTACTTGTAAAACTTGGGATTTATAACCAAGTGTAGCAACTCTCTGTAGGCTAAGAAAACATATACATTTTGCTTAGGGTTTCTATTGAATATTCTTAGAAAGCAAAGAGTTGTAAAACAGAAGCTGTGTACTTTTGTATCACAGAGTTTTCTTCGAATAAAAGCTTCAGGTGGTGCATTTAACCACCTGATTTTTATGTGTTTGTGCATTAATCTTTCTACAACAATTATCTAAGTATAGATTTCTGGAGTTCTTATCAGAGATTTATAAATATCAAGAATTGTATTCAACCCCCCCTTCTACAATTATACAAGTGTGTAATCTGGGAATAACAAACCACAAACCATATACAACACTTACAATTTGAATTAATCAAAAGTTATCAACTTTAATCACAACCCATGTAAACAAACATCAATAAAGATACATACAAGTGCATATATATATATATATATATATATATATATATATATATATATATATATATATATATATATAAATTACGAGTAAAAACAACCAAGAAAACAAAAGGGTTGACCAAGAAAATCAAGAACTTACAAGAACTGAAGAGAAACTTGAAGAATATAAGAAATTAGAGGTGGGTTTGATGTGTGAAGCTCTGAGAGTTCGCCATTAATGGACTCTAAACTAACTGTGAGATGATTAAGCGAAAAGAACAAAATATGTAGTTCGAGGTAATTGCTCTGTGTTTGTGTGTTTCTGTAGTTTAAGCGAGAAGATTAAGTGAATATGTTTGTGTTGTGTTTGTGTATAGCCGTTTGCTTGTAAAAGAAAGGGTATAACAGTAATTGCACAAAATTATGTCCCCCGCATTGCATCATTGAGGTGGCCGCGTTGTATCATTGCGGGAGATGCTGCCACCGCAATGTTTCATTGCTGAAGCAGTTAATCCCAGCCATACATTTTTCAATTTATTGGACAAGATTTGTTGGATAGTTTTCAAACCACAACCAGCTGTGGTTGTGGAAAGGGACCCTATATATATATATATATATATATATATATATATATATATATATATATATATAAAACATAATTATATATATATTGGTCATATTACTTTTAAAAAAGAAAAATTTTATTTATAATATATAGATAAGATGATGCATTTTAGCTGAAAAATGTAATCAATCAATTATTAATTATTATGGTATTATTATTGAATACAATTATCCGTGATACTATCGGAAAAGAAGAGATTTTATTTTTACTAGTTTGTTTTAGCTGAAAAAGTAACGTGTTTTAGCTGAAAATGTAATTTTTTAGTTATTACTTGTTAGTAATCATAATAATATTATTTTATTTTATTAAATATAGTTGCCCGTTGGAACAACCCCAAATCCAGGGTCATGGATTTAGAGTAGTCACGATCCATTTACTCCTCGTCTTACCTGTATTACTTGCAATGTACACAATTCAACTACTTGTGACCCCACAATATATATATCTCACACACACACACACACACACACACACACACAGAGAGATTAGAGTCTCAGAAACGACACAATAACAACTGCGGAATAAATGATTATTATTACAATACCAAATGTCTTCTGATGCTTACAATCCTCTCATACTATTCATATTTATACATAAGACGAATACAAAACTACCGTCTGATCCGACTGGTTCATACTACTCCTGGGATTACTACTAGAAGCTGCTTCTAGAAAACGTCTTGCGGTTACTACTCGATAGCGAGGTATGTGTTGTATCCTTGACATCCTGCTTCACTGCTCTATAATATATATAAAACAATAGCAAGAGTGAGCAATAGCTCAGCAAGGTAATGAAAGTATGACATAACTCTGCCTTTAACTTAAACCTAGAATAAAGCGGGTATAAGACAATAATTGTCAAAATATCTCTTTACCGAAAGTATTTCCTTATCGGAATATATTCAAAAATGGTACCATTGTAGTACTTCAAATATCATTTTCATAATATCTCTACAAACTTTCGATCTTCATATTATGAACAAAGTTCTAGTATAATATAAAAGATGAAGTTATAAGGTAATTTAATATAACCTTTCCGTAAAATATCTGCTATATAAAGTATAACTGTATAAGCAGAATATCAACATATAACTTAAAAGATGAAGTTATAAGGTGATTCAATATCAACAACCTCCTTATCACAACTTATGTTATTTAAGGTATCAACAGAGTCATAAAATACAAGATAAAAGATGAAGTTACATGGTGATCCATTGTAACGTCAGTTTTAAACACTTTCCAAACCCTGCCAACACTTATCGGTCACCCAGCCGTAGCTTTTCGATCGGGATGCTCTCGATAATGTTGGAGAAAATATCCAAATTTGGATGATGAACTAATACTGGAGTATTGACGCGCAGAAGCCACAACCTTACGATGATCAGTCGTACGTTATACATCTCAAGATTTGTTTCTCTACATGTAGAAGGAAGAACAGACGGATTTACTTGTCCACCGCCCCCTAGAACTCCCTGGCCAACAGTTGGGCCAATGATGGATAGGCGTCACTCGGCCTCTTACACGACTCCTAGTTCGAATAGAATCCATGCTCTGACACGTAAAGTTCGTCCTCCTTTCCCTAAGTATAATGCTTGTTAATACAACTCCACAAAGTAGTTGTATCAGATTTGGAAAGAAAAATTCACCAATATTTCCCAAGTTATTGCTTGTTAATGGATATTAACTTGCTCCATCAATCTTACTCCTCGAGTGTTGAGGAAGTAACAAAAATCATTTTGACTGGTAGCAACTGAGTTGCAAATGGGAAACAATTTATTTTAAGAGTTTATGAACGGGAAGTCAAAATAAATAGCAGTCTCTCAAGTAAGGTTCCTTATATTTTGGAAGTTTGAGCGATCATTTAAATCTTCTTAAAAGATAGATTTAACTGGAAAACATAGATTGGGAACCTCCCCTTGATAAAATAATCATAATAAGGCTCAGAAATATTCTTCATAATTATTGAGGGTCAAAGATAAATTCAAATAAGATAAATCATTTTTAAAACTAGTTTAAAAGTATTTAATAAATATTCAAATAGTATTTATTAAATCATAATCACTTAAAGAATATTTTTAGACAAAATAATTGTTCATGATTAATCCTCAAATTATATATAAAATAATATTCGCTTAATATATAAGCCCTAAATAAATATTCCAAAATAATATTCATTAAATAAAATAAAACCTTAAATGAATATTCCAAAATAATATTCATTAAATAAATAACAATTGAATAATATTGATTCAATATCTTTATCAGAAGTAATTAATAATTAATTAATAATTTATTATCTTTGTAAATGATTATAAAAAAATAATTAATAACTTAAGTTAACATGAGGTAAGCAATTATCACATCTTGTTATTAATGATGTCAGCAACTATTCTTTGGTTATGGTAGTAACTACAAAGGCCCTATTTGGTAATTAGCTGATAGCGATTAGTTATAACAGATTGAATTAGTTGTTTTTATGACTAGCGGATTGAATTACCTGTTTTGATTAGTGGATTTAAATTTTTGTGAATAAAAGTGTTTGGTAAATAGTTTTTTAATTTTGTTCTCGAATCTTTAGTTTTTTTTTTGGAATACTATCCTTCAATATTTTAAAATTTTCGGACTATATTCATTTTGGACTATTTATTTATATATAGTTATCTTTAATTGATATATAGAAATTATAAAATAAAATAAAATGAAAGAATTCAATCTTGTAGAACCTGTGGGATTTCGTAATTCTACAAAAATCCTAAAATTCTTCAAAATCTGTAGAGAATTAAAATAATTTGTGTAGAGATTTTAAACAATCCATGGATTTACATATTCTATTAAAATCCATGGATTATTAACAATCCAACAGGTTCTCAAATGAATACACCCCTCTAAATCTCTAATTGAAAACGCTCCTAAAATGAGCTTTTTCAAAATGAGTTTTTTGATCCAAAACCTCTAACTCAAACAACCAAACACTCACATTAAAAGTTTCTTTTGGTCAAACCTTTAATCTACCCCAAAGGCCCAAACCTCTATCTTTCAAACACCCCCAAAGAGATAGTAACAGTTAACAGATACGAACCGATGACGTGATACGTAAACGTGGAAGTTCAAAAGTTGTACCGTCAATCCAGATATAGACATGTGCATAATTTGTGGAAAATTTCAGAATCTCGTTGTTCTGAAATCCATTAAAATATATTAGTATTTCATTAAATCGAACAAATATGTAAGTTTTATAAATTTTTATTAACATACAATCTTTTATTCGGTTTTTTAAATTTTTAGTGAATACAACAAGATTTTATTGAATTTTTAAAATTTCGATGGCCTATCGCTTAACTTTCATACACACCTATAAATATGAGAAGTATTGAGTTCCTATCAGTACAAAAAAAAAACAGAAATATTGATATAAAGTGTGACCCAAAGATTGTGTTTCTAAAAAACCAGCTCTTCTCATGAACATTGAATCACCACTAGGCCGTGGTAAGCAATGCGATCTTGGGGTTTGTGGCTTGTATTCTGCCCTGCTCGGTTTACGATTCTTGCAATTTTTTTTTTTTTTTTTTGTTGTGTTCTTTTCTTATTGTTCGAGTCGAGTTGAACTTGATAAAAGAAAATTTCTTTCAAAAATCAAGAAAACAAGCTCATTTCTAACACAGTGACTCGCGTTCCTGTGCTTGGAAAATCAAGAGTTGTATTGTACTGTTGTAGTCCTGCATGGCCTCCAGTTTAGTTTTTGTGTTCTCCCCTGCTTTGAAAGCTATCTTGTGGGGGCTGATATATATTTTAAAAAAGTTCTGTTAAATACCGAATAAATTTCGAAAAAACAGCGTCATATATTTAATTTTGTGTAAGAATTTATATATTTTTTCAATTTTTTTAATAGTAAAAAAATATTAAATATTTTCTCCGGGTATAGTGCCCTTATTAGATACGTACATACTATTTTAGTTTCATATTTCAGTACTTTTTTAATTTTTCACTCATGTCAATTTTCGGTTATAATTTGATGGATACACTGCAACTTTATGTATTAGGGCGAGTGACCAAATATAAAAATTAACAATTTTTTTCGTCTTTTGCCAACTAAAATTTAACATTTTTTTGATCGGCATACGTTATTTATTAACTTACTTAGTGCCTGTTTGGCAACAAGGGAGAACGGGCGTTCACAACTTATTTGGGTAAAATGCTCGTTTGCAAGTGTTTGGCAAACATGTTAAGTGGACTTATTTTATACAAATAAGTTGATAAGTTGAAAGTTGTAAATTCTAACATTCAACTTTCAACTTATTCTTATTTCTCGATATACGTAATATATAAAATCCTTCAAATCTTTAAAATCATATATCTTTTGATTCGTTCATTAAAAAATTTATATGTATATGTCAAATTTCTCTACTCATCGAGATCTATCCATTGATATCCACTTATATATATTAAAAACAAATATTTTGAAAATATTTTAAAAAGTTAACTTATAAGTTCTGATTTACCAAACACTCTACTGACTTATAATTTCTGATTTACCAAACACTCTATTGACTTATAAGTTCTAATTTACTTATCACTTATATGATACTTATCACTTTAAGTTATAAGTTACTTATTTTAAGGTAAGCCAAACAGGCCCTTACATGCACGCTAGATTTTTGTTACTCTCCATATATAAACAGTGTTCACATATTAAAATAATCACAGCTATTTGTCGTCCTATTTTTTCTCACTACTGAATGGAAAATTGCTTTAACAATAGCAGCTTATTACTAGTATACGTCTACAACACGCCTATAAATATGATATATTCATTATCACAGCACCATTAGTTGTTAGCATCTTTTTTATTACATGGAAGAAATCGATAGCATTACTAGACTCCCTCTTCTGTCCCCGAGAGCAGAGTTCGATGGTGATCAAACACCGCGATTTCTTCTGGGGCGATCTTCTGTTTATTCCTTTGCTTCATATGCTTCTTTGTTCGTTCCTGATGCAGATGACATCGCTCCCATTAAAGGATGTCGAGATTTTTTTAGAGAATTTATGGCCGAATCACGAAAGCTATGGTGCCTTGCTGGTCCTGCTATTTTTACTAGTATTTGTCAATACTCGCTTGGTGCTATCACGCAAACTTTTGCTGGTCATCTTGGGAGTCTTGAGCTTGCTGCCTTCTCCATCGAAAACTCCATCATCGCTAACTTCTGTTTCGGCCTTCTGGTAATAATTGTTTCTTATATATGTTTTCTGACACAGTAGGTTTAATATCTGTATTTTTAGTGATAAACGTTTCCTGTATTTGTTGATTTTTGGCACGAATTTAATCTTAAAAAGTAAATAAATATTCTTCCGTTCTCCAGGCTTGTTTTGTTATGATTCTCAAGAGTTTTTCTTAAATTAATATACACGTCGGTCAATTGTCGCTTTTTTGCACGTACAATTAACCTTTAGGCTTTATCTGAAGAAAAGATAAATTCAATAATTTTTCTGTGAAACAAAAATTAATGATTGGAAGCTATAACAAATTTATACTTGTATTTTGATTTGATTTGAATGCAGTTAGGGATGGGAAGTGCACTCGAGACATTATGCGGACAAGCTTTTGGAGCAGGACAGATGGATATGCTGGGAGTGTACATGCAAAGATCGTGGATTATATTGAATTGCACTGGTGTAGTGCTAATGCCTTTATACATATTTGCTGCACCTCTTTTAAGACTAATCGGTCAAACTGAAGATATATCTCGAGAAGCTGGAAAATTTGCGGTGTGGATGATTCCACAGCTGTTTGCATATGCTATGAATTTCCCTATAGCAAAGTTTTTGCAGTCTCAGAGCAAGATTATGGCTATGGCTTGGATATCAGCTGCTGTATTTGCTTTGCACACACTTCTTAGCTGGTTGTTCATGTTGAAGTTGGGGTGGGGACTAGCAGGAGGGGCACTGGTGCTTAACCTGTCGTGGTGGCTCATAGTGCTGGCCCAGCTGGTATACATATTATGGGGGACTTGCGGAGAAGCGTGGTCGGGGTTTTCTTGGAAGGCTTTCAAGAATTTATGGGGTTTTGTGAAGCTATCCCTTGCATCAGCTGTTATGCTTTGGTAAGCCTATATATTTTATAGTTTTGTTGAGAAACATTATTTGTTGTTACTTTAGATATTAAGTTCAAAACTCAAACTCACGACCATCTACATAAAAATTCAACTCAAATCAGCTCAATGACTGGAAATTTTGCAGACTCGGATGTCTGTAGGTATTGGCAGACCTAATGTTCAAGTTTTAGTAGAGTGTAGAAAATCTCTTAATCCTACACATGTCAACTTTCTAGAACTATTTTCATGCTATATGAACTAGATTGGATGTTTATAATCTTATTTTTGTCTGGTCAAATGACTAAAACCAATAATTTGTTGTATGTTGATGCAGCTTAGAGATTTGGTATTATATGTTATTGGTTCTGTTTGCCGGATATCTTAAGAACGCTGAAATAGCTGTGGATGCACTTTCCATCTGGTAAATATCTATTTTACTTCCTCTTGAATTCTTTATCGTACATATTCTGATGCTTTTAATGTCTTACGTTTCATTATATACGTAAACAAATGACCCCATAGTGCCTCTGTTTGGTTCCTGTCCTCTATCAACCTGACTTGGATCGGTCCTTTACCACCTGCATTTTTGTTATGGAAAGTAGGAACTAGAAATATATGTCATAGCCAATTCTTCCCTCGAGATGGAAGTTTTTATATAATTTTGTTGCACTGATTCCATTTGCAGCACAAACATTGTGGGTTGGGCAGTCATGGCATCTGTTGGATGCAATGCAGCTATAAGGTACGTGCAGTAAAGTATAGAGGAGAAAACTCAATACTCTGTTCCAAAATAAAAGATGCACACAAAATTTTGGATTCTTTTTAATGAGACTGTTTCAACAATTCATATATTTTAATTACGCAATTTGCAAATTTGTGCAGCGTAAGGGTGTCAAATGAGTTGGGAGCAGCCCATCCAAGAACAGCGAAATTTTCAGTTGTGGTGGTCGTTCTGACTTCATTTGTAATTGGAGTCTTCTTCTCTATAGTTCTCATCATCTTTCGGAAACAGTACCCTTCTCTGTTCACCAACAGTGAAGAAATCAAGAACGTTGTTAAAGGACTGACGCCATTGCTAGCTACTTGCCTTCTCATTAACAATATTCAACCCGCTCTCTCTGGTAATGGAATTTCAAATATTTGGTCACTTTCATTTTGGAGCTCACTAGTTTTCCTTATAATTTAAAGTAATGTATTTGTTTTTCTGAAATTGCAGGGGTGGCCATTGGAGCAGGATGGCAAGCTGTTGTTGCTTATGTGAATATTGGTTGCTATTACGTATGCGGAGTTCCTCTTGGCCTTCTTATGGGTTACAAACTCGACATGGGAGTGACAGTAAGTACAGATTTGTTAAAAAGAGGACGACGTAAGCCAGATTTCCTCTAATGACATTTCAATTTTTGCAGGGTATTTGGATCGGCATGTTGGGTGGGACGGTGGTACAAACGGTAGTTTTGATGTGGATGGCATACAAGACCAACTGGAACAAAGAGGTAAACATCACTTTATTACAACAAAGATCCTTGGATTGAATTTTTTATGCCTAGAAAGTTCTTGATTCGGTTTGTATTGCAGGCTTCCATAGCTGGAAAAAGAATTAAGCAATGGGGAGGAGAACCAGATCATGCAGCAGAAGCATATCAAGAAGCAACTGTTTAGAGAACTGATCTTTATACATAGATACTCGGGGATTTTAGTTTTGATGTTTATATGTTGTTAGAGCATCTCCAAGAGACTGCTACATTCATTCTTTAAAATAATATAAATAAATGGTTCTTATTAAGTTATTGATATGGGCTAAAAATAAGCCCTAAAGACACATTTAGGGTTGCATTAATTAGACCCGGTATGGTCCGAACGTGGGGCCCACCAACAGGGTCCAAAGTCCTATTTTTAATATTAATTTCGTAATTAATATTAGGGGTAATAAACAGCTCAGCAATAAGTGTCAGATAAGGAAATTATCTCTACAAGACTTAGCCTCCAAGGCATCCAATTCGATATGGCAACAGACTCCTATAAGGAAGGAGTCTAGAACTTTCCTCAAGGAGGTGACTTATCTATTAAGTCTCCAACTCCTATCTTAATTCTAAGGCTTCTCAGCCTATATAAAGGGCCTGACCCCTCATTCTCAGAACTACGTTGGCTTGATTCTCTAGCAATACAGAGATACGTAGGCATCTTGTGAGGACCGATCAGTCTCGAACGCAAGAACAGCCATTAAAGCTCGAAGCTCACCATCCCTTGTATTTAATACATACAAACCCTCGTTTTTATTCCACAACATTTGGCGCCGTCTGTGGGAAGACAGCATCAACCATGGTTCAAACACGAAGAACAACACCAGTTGTAACTGAGGCCGTGCCAATTAGCTCTGCCCCACCTCTCACCGAGCAGACTCCCCCAGCATCAGGGACGATCATTCAACAGGCTCCCCCAGCATCAGCTGTCATTATCCACTCTCAAGTTTCTCAGCAACCAGGGGTGATCCCCCATGCTTAGAGTACGTTGCCTCTGTCCAATCAGGCAGGACAAGCGACCAACTCTCTCCAGATTGTTGATCCGAACAACCCGCCACCAGGGGTACAGATCCATACTACGGATCTCCCCTTGTACACTAATCCCAGGCACGGTCTGCCCAACTACCCCCCGATGACTCAAGGTTCAGGACCAAGTGGTCATGCCTTACAAATCCGGGACCGAGATTATGATGACTACTCCGGCCCTTATACTGATGATTCATCGTCTGAGGATGATGATCGTGATGAAGCCCCGAGGAGGCAACGTGCTAGAAGAGAGCCTCAAGGAAGGACTCAAGGGATCCATGATGGACCTCCACCAACGGCTGAGGAGAGGATTAAGGCTCACGAGGCTGAGATCCAAGACTGAAGGATGACATAGCAATGGAGCAAGCAAGACAGAATCAAACTCGACCTCCTCCAACCTCAGGAACGATTCCCATCATTGATTTGGAGAGGTCTTCAAGGAGACAAAGAAGGGCTGATGCCTCATTCGGAAGAACAACCACAAGGATGGAAATTCCCAAGGGAAACCCCAAAGATCTGATGCCTCTCGGAGATCCTGATGATCCAACACCCCCGTTCACCGAGGAAGTGATGAATGCTCACATCTCTAGGAAGTTTAAGATGCCTACAATAAAGGCTTATGATGGAACGGGTGATCCCCGCAAACCATGTGAGAACATTCTCGAACGCACTGCTGTTGCAGCCTGCTAGTGACGCTCTCAAGAGTAGGGCGTTCCCTCAAACCCTGTCGGGTATGGCTCAAAGGTAGTACAGCCGTTTGCCTGCAAATTCGATTGGATCTTTTAAGGAATTGAGCACTGCTTTTATCAGCCAATTCATTAGTGGAAGAGTTCATGAGAAGAGCTCTGCGTCTCTTATGTATGTGGTACAAGGAAAGAATGAAAATCTAAGGGATTACCTTAAGCGATTCACTAAGGAGACTCTAAATATCACTGACTTGGAGAATAAGGTGGCCATGGTAGCCCTGGAGCACAGAACCACTGACCTCTTCTTTAAAAGGTCATTAGCGAAGCATCCCCCAGAAAATATGGCTGAGCTCCAACGAAGGGCCGATAAGTATATTAAAGCTGAGGATAGCTTGAAGAAAGAAACCACCGTAGGTGGAGGAGGAGGTAACAATGACTCCAAGAAGCGAAAGCAAGACCAGGACTATGATGATCAAGAGTATGATGCTAGGGACAAGTATCCCCGAACTAGCGAGGACTCCGACTCTGCCCCTAAGAAGAACCAAGGGTCAAGGTTCACTGAGTATGCAAGGTTGAATACTCCTAGAAGTCGAATCTTGTTGGACATTGAGAATGATAAGGATTTCAGATGGCCGAAGCCACTCAGGGGTGATCCCGCAAAGAGAAACCAGAATCAGTATTGCAGATTCCATAGAGACGTGGGGCATGACACTGACGATTGTAAGCAACTCAAAGATGAGATTGAGTTTTTGATCCGTAGAGGGAAGCTGAGGCACTTCACTAAGGGTGAAGACCGTGCTAATCAGAGAAGAGACTATAATAGAAGGGATGACGATCAAGATCGCAACCCACAGCCCCGAGGGCCAGTAATCAACATGATCTCAGGAGGCCCAACTGCGGCCGGGACAACTAGGAACTCTCGAAAGGCTTATGCCCGAGAGGTGTTGCACATCGTGGGAGAGGCCCCGAACTTGCAAAAACTGAGGTAGCGATTAGTTTTGATGACTCAGACTTGGAAGGGGTAAAGTTCCCCCATGACGACCCGTTGGTCATAACTCCTGTGATTGGAAACTCGGAGGTGAAGCGAGTCTTGATAGACAATGGAGCTTCCGCTGACATTCTGTTTCATGATGCGTTTGTGAAGATGGGATACATTGATTCTCAATTGACCCCCAATAACATGCCTATATACGGATTTAATGGAGTAAAATCCAAAGTTGAAGGGACTATTCAGCTGCCTGTAACTATCGGGCAAGAGCCCAAGGAGGCCACTCAGATGTTGAACTTCCTGGTAATCAAGGCGGATTCAACGTACAACGCTATCCTTGGAAGGACTGGACTTCATGCATTCAAGGCTGTTGCCTCAACCTATCATGTGAAGATCAAGTTCCCTACCAGGAATGGTGTTGGAGAACATAAAGGTGATCCGAAGATGGCACGAAGCTGTTATGTAGCCTCGTTAAGGCTTGATGGAGTCGGGGGGCAGGTCCTTCCGGTTAAAGACATGGAAGTCCACAGTGGTAAGGAACACAAAGAAAGGTCAGCAGAGGACATCACACAGAAGCCTCGGACAGCCATTGGGGATAAGGCGTTAACTGACTTTGTGGTTGAGTGTACCATTGGCAACCAAGAAGTCGGGGGGCAGGAGGTAGTACCCCAAGCAGGAAGTGAACTTCATAATAAGAATGAGGAGACCAGAAGGAATGGTGGGTGCCCTATTTTGATGGAGCACCAAAAACAAAATCAAGTGGTGCAGACCTAGTCTTGCAAAGGCTCGATTGGGCTTAAGTTATCCTAGTAGGACTTAGCTTCATATTTATATAGTAGAAGTAGAAAAAAGGTTCATTAAAACCATTGTAGAGCATGTTGCTCCGAGTAGGACAGTAGTACTCTGTGTAAGGGTTGAACCCATTTCCAAGTTATTAATGCAAGTTTGTTTTCCATTCATTGATTGTGATTTTATTTATGTGCCAAGCACCTGATGTGTGAGTCAAAGAAGACCAAGTACCGAAAATAAAAGAATACACGAATGAAAACAAACGAATGCATACCCCGAATGGTAGAGTTAGGTTACAGCAGATAAGAGTTTAAGTCCTTGAAGGACCCTGGATAAAGACAAACGTTGAAGTCCTGATGGAACACCCGCTGAAGAAACATATTGCATAGCCCGAAAGCCAATGGAAGGCTCATCAAGTGGGCAATCAAACTAGGAGAATTCGATGTTAAGTACAAGCCTAGGACAGCCATCAAAGCTCAGGCTCTAGCCGACTTCGTGGTTGAATATACCATTGACAACCAAGAAGTCGGGGGGCAGGAGGTAATAGACCAGGAAGGTCAGCAAGGTGAGAAACCCCTGGAAGAGAAGAAGGAATATTGGATGCTCTATTTTCATGGGGCATCTAAAACAAAAACCAATGGTGCAGGTTAAGTTCTGCAAAGCCCCGATGGGTTCACACTTGAGTATGCCTTGAAGTTGGACTTCCAAATAACCTACAACGAGGCGGAGTATGAAGCTCTGATAGCCGACCTAGACTGACAAGAGCCCTGAGGGTCAAGAATCTGAAAGTCTGTGGAGACTCAAAGTTGGTAGTCTCACAAGTCAATGGAGTGTTTGAGGTTAGAGAAAAGAATATGGCCAAATACTTGAGGATTGTGAAAGCTGCGATAGCCCAGTTAGATGAGTGCCAGATATATCCCAAGGGAGGAGAATACAAAGGTCGATGCCTTATCTCAATTCAAGGGTCGAGACCCATTCTGGGAGCGTCTACTTCCAAGTCCTGAAGACCCCCACCATCAATTTGAAATTGGTAGCACCAGTTGATGTAAGCTGAAGGATAGACCCTAAAGCTCATCTTGAGACTGGTTGGCCCCTTGATAATGCCTTGAAGGTACAGAAACTGTTAATGAGAGTGTTGAGATAAGAGGTCCTTTACAGTTCCACACTTGAGGTCTTGAACTTCAAATCTAAAAATTCAAGCCTTGATGGCCAACAAGGTTATCTGCCTCCAAACGAACCTGACAAGAGGCATCAGGCTACTTAAAACCTAGTCAAGGTTCTACAAGTATAAGAAGAAGGTTGGAAACCTAGAAGTAAGATAGAGGATTGGCAACCAGCCAAGGCACACCAGACTTAAAGTTGAGTGCTTAGTGGCAAGTGAACTTCTTGAGCGATTAACCGAGAAGCAAGACCTCCACTATATGAAGCAAGGGGGTCAAGAACTAAGGGACTTCATCATTCCTACATCTTAGAATGAGAATCAAGGGAATCAAGGGTTGATAATAACCTTAAAACCAAGGTCTCAGCAAATAAGTTAAGGCCCGGAAGGTCACAAGTCAAGGTTCACGAAACCATTTAAGGCATAACCAACACCTCCTATTGACCTGAAACCTCGTGTTGGTGATCCAGAACACCAACATCAACCTTAGAATCCAGGCCTTGTGTTATAAATCAAGGGCTAAGGAACTAAGTTGAAGCCTTAGAAGGCCAACAAAGCTATCAGATCCAACCTTGGATCAAGAGATTCGTGAACAACTCAAGAATGAGTAACTGAATCAACATTCCAACAAGGTGGTATGAGGTCGGCACCTACGACCTCGCTTTGCAATAGGATTTCGAGCTCATTCACATAACCAGAAAATCAACTTAAACATGTCCATTTGAGGCGTGGTTTGAGATCGCAAACTCCAGCTCGAATTTGAATTGAAAAATATGAAAAACCCACACGACCTAGGCCTAACTTGAGGTCGTCTATGTGTTTTGTTGAGGTCGGATTTATACTACAATGAGATTGGTAAATTCTGGTCGTAATTATACTAGAAGGTGTGAAAAATCTGTGCGACCTGGAACCACTTTGAGGTCGTTTCCCCTTGGTTTGAGGTCGCCAGCACGAGGTCCAAAATGACTAGAAAAGCCGGGGAGAAGGTCACGACCTGGGTGAAAACTCGAGGTCGTTTCCATACCGAATGTGGTCGTATGAATTAGTTCGAAAATGAACTAAAAAACCTGTAAAACAGCCACGACTTGGCCCCCGTTTGAGCTCGAAATTGAGCTCGAAAATACACTGATTTCTCCTCGAAATTTCCAGGTCGAAAATGACTTAGGAAACAAGAAAAATGGCTGCGATCTGGAGGCAGTTTGAGCTCGAAATTGAGCTCGAAAATATACTGATTTCTCCTCGAAATTTCCAAGTCGAAAATGACTTAGGAAACAAGAAAAATGGCTGCGATCTGGAGGCAGTTTGAGCTCGAAATTGAGCTCGAAAATACACTGATTTCTCCTCGAAATTTCCAGGTCGAAAATGACTTAGGAAACAAGAAAAATGGCTGCGATCTGGAGGCAGTTTGAGCTCGAAATTGAGCTCGAAAATACACTGATTTCTCCTCGAAATTTCCAGGTCGAAAATGAATTAGGAAACAAGAAAAATGGCTGCGATCTGGAGGCAGTTTGAGCTCGAAATTGAGCTAAAAAATACACTGATTTCTCCTCGAAATTTCCAGGTCGAAAATGACTTAGGGAACAAGAAAAATGGCTGCGATCTGGAGGCAGTTTGAGCTCGAAATTGAGCTCGAAAATACACTGATTTCTCCTCGAAATTTCCAGGTCGAAAATGACTTAGGAAACAAGAAAAATGGCTGCGATCTGGAGGCAGTTTGAGCTCGAAATTGAGCTCGAAAATACACTGATTTCTCCTCGAAATTTCCAGGTCGAAAATGACTTAGGAAACAAGAAAAATGGCTGCGATCCGGAGGCAGTTTGAGCTCGAAATTGAGCTCGAAAATACACTGATTTCTCCTCGAAATTTCCAGGTCGAAAATGACTTAGGAAACAAGAAAAATGGCTGCGATCTGGAGGCAGTTTGAGCTCGAAATTGAGCTCGAAAATACACTGATTTCTCCTCGAAATTTCCAGGTCGAAAATGACTTAGGAAACAAGAAAAATGGCTGCGATCTGGAGGCAGTTTGAGGTCGAATTTTGTGATTAAAATTCAGAAATTTGAGTCGAAATGATAATTTCTGAATAGTACTAGCCCTTGGAAATAAAAAATTTCCAAGCTCGCCCCCAGCCAGGGGCTCTGCCCCTTGGACCCCGCCAGGACCCCCGCTAGTGCCGTTTAGCACCGTTTAGCGCCGTTTTGAATTGCTTAACATTGTTTAAGTGTCGTTTAAGGATTGTTAGTGCCGATAAGCACCGATTAAGTGCCGATTAGCACCGTTAGTGCCGATAGCACCGATTAAGTGCTGATAGCACCGTTAGTGTCGATAAGCACCGATTAAGTGCCGATTAGCACCGTTAGTGCCGATAAGCACCGTTCAGTGTCGTTTAATGCCGGTTGGCGTCACTTAAACGTTGTTTAAGTGTCGTTTAAGGCTAGTTAGTACCATTTAGTGCCGTTTTATGCCGTTCAACGTCGTTTAAACATTGTTTAAATGTCGTTAAGGCTGATTAGTGCCGATTAGCATCGAATTAACATTGTCGTAAACGCGTCGGTCGCTCCACGCTTTACATAAAGACAATACTCGTGAAACACTAGTGTATAAAGATGAACCCTGACCAGAGTCTTGGAAAGGACCGTTAAAACTTCAAGGATGCGTCGGTCGCTCCATGCTTTGCAAATTTGTGCAGCGTAAGGGTGTCAAATGAGTTGGGAGTAGCCCATCCAAGAACAGCGAAATTTTCAGTTGTGGTGGTCGTTCTGACTTCATTTGTAATTGGAGTCTTCTTCTCTATAGTTCTCATCATCTTTCGGAAACAGTACCCTTCTCTGTTCACCAACAGTGAAGAAATCAAGAACGTTGTTAAAGGACTGACGCCATTGCTAGCTACTTGCCTTCTCATTAACAATATTCAACCCGCTCTCTCTGGTAATGGAATTTCAAATATTTGGTCACTTTCATTTTGGAGCTCACTAGTTTTCCTTATAATTTAAAGTAATGTATTTGTTTTTCTGAAATTGCAGGGGTGGCCATTGGAGCAGGATGGCAAGCTGTTGTTGCTTATGTGAATATTGGTTGCTATTACGTATGCGGAGTTCCTCTTGGCCTTCTTATGGGTTACAAACTCGACATGGGAGTGACAGTAAGTACAGATTTGTTAAAAAGAGGACGACGTAAGCCAGATTTCCTCTAATGACATTTCAATTTTTGCAGGGTATTTGGATCGGTATGTTGGGTGGGACGGTGGTACAAACGGTAGTTTTGATGTGGATGGCATACAAGACCAACTGGAACAAAGAGGTAAACATCACTTTATTACAACAAAGATCCTTGTATTGAATTTTTTATGCCTAGAAAAATCTTGATTCGGTTTGTATTGCAGGCTTCCATAGCTGGAAAAAGAATTAAGCAATGGGGAGGAGAACCAGATCATGCAGCAGAAGCATATCAAGAAGCAACTGTTTAGAGAACTGATCTTTATACATAGATACTCGGGGATTTTAGTTTTGATGTTTATATGTTGTTAGAGCATCTCCAAGAGACTGCTACATTCATTCTTTAAAATAATATAAATAAATGGTTCTTATTAAGTTATTGATATGGGCTAAAAATAAGCCCTAAAGACACATTTAGGGTTGCATTAATTAGACCCGGTATGGTCCGAACGTGGGGCCCACCAACAGGGTCCAAAGTCCTATTTTTAATATTAATTTCGTAATTAATATTAGGGGTAATAAACAGCTCAGCAATAATTGTCAGATAAGGACATTATCTCTACAAGACTTAGCCTCCAAGGCATCCAATTCGATATGGCAACAGACTCCTACAAGGAAGGAGTCTAGAACTTTCCTCAAGGAGGTGACTTATCTATTAAGTCTCCAACTCCTACCTTAATTCTAAGGCTTCTCAGCCTATATAAAGGGCCTGACCCCTCATTCTCAGAACTACGTTGGCTTGATTCTCTAGCAATACAGAGATACGTAGGCATCTTGTGAGGACCGATCAGTCTCGAACGCAAGAACAGCCATTAAAGCTCGAAGCTCACCATCCCTTGTATTTAATACATACAAACCCTCGTTTTTATTCCACAACATTTGGCGCCGTCTGTGGGAAGACAGCATCAACCATGGTTCAAACACGAAGAACAACACCAGTTGTAACTGAGGCCGTGCCAATTAGCTCTGCCCCACCTCTCACCGAGCAGACTCCCCCAGCATCAGGGACGAGAATTGCTGATGACCATGTATCCGATTATAATCAGAACCGATCAAATTCGAATAAAAATTTACCCGAACCGAATATGACTTGAATCCAATGTAATTCCGAAACTAAAAATAACTGAATCGAAAAATATCCGATAAAATAAATTTATATAGATTAATATTTTCTTGACCTTTATTTGTTTAGTTTTGTCAATTTTTATATTTTCTGATTTGCTATATATTTATTATGGTCATTGAATATTGCTTACGATATTTTGTATATAATAATATTTTAATTCAATTTGCTAATATAAATTAATAAATTATGCACATAATTAGCAAAAAAATAAATAAATAAATAAATAAATAAATTCTGCATATTCTGGGCAGAAATTAAAGTGCATTCACTTATATAGCGCTTATTGAAGCGATGTCTAAGTGAGTGCATTCACTTCCATAGCGCTTATGGAAGCGTTATATAAGTGATGTATCTAATTTTGACATATTCGGTCTTATTTAATAAATTTTGACACATGTATTTTTTAAAAATATTTTTTATTTTTTGAAAATTTGGAAATACCACTAAATTAGATATATCTTGACATCCGTACGGTTGGATCGTCGAGAAATAATTTTAAAAAAAATAAAATTAACAATCCGTGACAAAACAATAGTTACGAGTATTAGTCAATTCGGTAGTTGACTACTAAGATCTCCAACCAAATTAATATTTTATTTTTTGAAAATTTGGAAATATCACTATATTAGATATATCTTGAGATCCGTACGGTTGGATCATCGAGAAATAATTTTTAAAAAATAGAATCAACAATCCGTGACAAAGCACTAGTTATGAGTACTAGTCAATTCGGTAGTTGACTACTATGTTCTCCAACCAAATTAATTTTTTATTTTTTGAAAATTTGGGAATGTCACTAGATTAGATATATCTTGAGATCTGTACGGTTGGATTGTCGAGAAATAATGTTTAAAAAATAGAATCAACAATCCGTGACAAAGCACTAGTTACGAGTACTAGTCAATTCGTAGTTGACTACTAAGATCTCCAACCAAATTAATTTTTTATTTTTTGAAAATTTGATAATATCACTAGATTTGATATATCTTGAGATCCGTATCGTTGGATTATCGAGAAATAATTTTTAAAAAATAGAATCAACAATCCGTGACAAAACACAAGTTACGAGTACTAGTTAATTCGATGGTTGACTAATAAGATTTTAAACCAAAATAATTTTTTATTTTTTACAAATTTGAGAATATCACTAAATTAGATATATATTGAAATCCGTACGGTTGGATCGTCGAGATATATTTTCTAAAAAAAAGAATCAACAATCCGTGATAAAACATTAGTTACGAGTACTAGTCAATTCAATAGTTGACTACTAAGATCTCCAACCAAGTTAATTTTTTTTTTTTGAAAATTTGGGAATATCACTAGATTAGATATATCTTTAGATCCGTACGGTTGGATTGTCGAGAAATAATGTTTAAAAAATAGAATCAACAATCCGTAACAAAGCACTAGCTACGAGTACTAGTCAATTCGGTAGTTGACTACTAAGATCTCCAACCAAATTAATTTTTTATTTTTTGAAAATTTGGGAATGTCACTAGATTAGATATATCTTGAGATTCGTACGGTTGGATCGTCGAGAAATAATATTTAAAAAGTAGAATCAACAATTCGTGACAAAACACTAGTTACGAGTACTAATCAATTCAGTAGTTGACTACTAAGATCTCCAACCAAGTTAATTTTTTATTTTTTGAAAATTTGGGAATATCACTAGATTATATATATCTTAAGATCCGTACGGTTGGATCGTCGAGATATATTTTTTAAAAAATAGAATCAACAATCCGTGACAAAGCACTAGTTACGAGTACTAGTCAATTCGGTAGTTGACTACTAAAATCTTCAACCAAATTAATTTTTTATTTTTTAAAAATTTGGGAATATCACTAGATTAGATATATCTTGAGATCCGTATGGTTGGATCTTCGATAAATAATTTTTAAAAAATAGGATAAACAATCTGTGACAAAGCACTAGTTACGAGTACTAGTCGATTCGGTAGTTGACTATTAAGATCTCCAAACAAATTAATTTTTTATTTTTTGAAAATTTGGGAATATCACTAGATTAGATATATCTTGAGATCCATACGGTTGGATCGTCGAGAAATTATTTTTCAAAAATAGAATCAACAATCCATGACAAAGAACTAGTTACGAGTACTAGTCAATTCGGTAGTTGACTACTAGGGTCTCCATCCAAATTAATTTTTTATTTTTTTGAAAATTTGGAAATATCACTAGATTAGATATATCTTGAGATCCGTACGGTTGGATTTTCGATATATAATTTTTTAAAAATAAAATCAACAATCTGTGACAAAGCACTAGTTACGAGTACTAGTCAATTCGGTAGTTGACTACTAAGATATCCAACCAAATTAATTTTTTATTTTTTGAAAATTATGGTATATCACTAAATCAGATATATCTTGAGATCTGTACGGTTGGATCATCGGGATATATTTTTTAAAACATAGAATCAATAATCCGTGACAAAGCACTAGTTCCGAGTACTAGTCAATTCGGTAGTTGACTACAAAGATCTTCAACCAAATTAATTTTTTATTTTTTGAAAATTGGGAATATCACTAGATTTGATATATCTTGAGATCCGTACGGTTGGATCATCGAGAAATAATTGTTAAAAATAGAATAACAATCCGTGACAAAACACTAGTTACGAATACTAGTCAATTCGGTAGTTGACAAGTAAGATCTCCAACCAAATTAAGTTTTTTATTTTATGAAAATTTGGGAATATTACTAGATTAGATATATATTGAGATCCGTACGGTTGGATCGTCGAGAAATAATTTTAAAAAAATAGAATAACAATCCGTGACAAAACACTTGTTACGAGTACTAGTCAATTCGGTAGTTGACTACTAAGATCTCCAACCAAATTAATTTTTTATTTTTTGAAAATTTGGGAATGTCACTAAATTAGATATATTTTGACATCCGACAGTTGGATCGTCGAGAAATATTTTTTTAAAAACAAAACAAAAAGCCGAAACAAAGCACTAGTTACTAGTACGAGTCAATTTAGTTGTTCATTGCTAAGATCTCAAGCCAAAATAATTTTTTGGTTTTTGGAAAATATGAAACCAAACCAAACATACCCAGTATGTCCCGCTCAAAGCAGGGTCTGGGGAGGGTAGGTTGTACGCAGACCATGCCCCCACTTTTTAGGGTGGGGAGGCTGTTTCCGTGAAGACCCTCGGCTATGTGCACGACATATACGGTGTGTGATATAGACAAAGAAATCTAAAAGGTACGCGACAAAGTTCACAGCAATACCTGAGCCTATGGCTTTCTCCACACGGGACTTACCTACCATGCCTCTAGATACCATCAAGCGAAGCTCCCTGCACCTGCACAGTCGGGCAACATATGAAAATAAAAATACACAATGAAAAAGGGAAAGATCTCGCGAAAAGCTGAACTCCTAAGATAAGGCCATCCGAGACAACCCAACTCTGAGGTTCTCCACTACAGAGCCGTCCCCTAGAAGAGAGTCCACCACTCTGATCTGCCGCCTCCACGAACACCTATCAGCGGTCATGGTCTCACTTAGGTTCAAAGCCTTCAAATCCAACCTAATCTGCTCTTCCCATGACCTCCTCGGTCTGCCTCTCCTCCTCACCCCAACAACTGAAAGACTCTCGACCCTTCTCACTGGGGCTACCGGCCGCCTCCTACGGACGTGGCCGAACCATCTCAACCTCCCTTCCCTAACTTTCGCCGAAAGTGGCGCCACTTCAAGCTCGGTCCTAAACACCCTATTAGGAATTCTGTCTAGCATCGTGCGGCCACACGACCACCGCAACATCCTCATTTCAGCTGCTTCCAACTTGCTTTCGTGGGTCTTCTTCGCGGCCCAGCACTCAGAACCATATAACAACGCGGGTCGGATTGCTGCTCTGTAGAATCTCCCTTTCAACTTTAAAGGAACCTTCTTGTCGCACATCACCCCTGACGCTGCCCTCCACCTTAGCCACCCAGCATTGATACGATGCTTGACATCGTCTTCAACCACACCTTCCTTCTGGATGATCGACCCCATATACTTGAACTTATCCGTACGAGGGACGGTCTGATCTTCGATCTTAACCTCCACCCCTTCATCGATGGCCTCGCCATTGAAGTTGCACCAGAGATACTCGGTTTTAGTTCTACTCACCCGCAAGCCTTGTGACTCCAAAGTAGATCTCCAAAGTTCCAACTTCTCGTTGACCTCCCCCCTAGACTCCGCCACTAGCACTATATCGTGAGCGAATAGCATGCACCACGGGACGGCGTCTAGGATCCCGCGTGACATGCCGTCAAGGATAAGAGCGAAAAGGAGTGGACTAAGGGCCGATCCCTGATGAAGCCCAATCTCAACAGGGAAGAAACGAGAGTCACCCACTGGGATCCGGACGCAAGAACTAGCTTGGGAGTACATGTCTTGAACCACTCTAACGTATGACGATGATACACTCCGCTCTACGAGGGTCTTCCAAATCGCTTCACGGGGGATACTATCATAAGCCTTCTCGAGATCAATGAACACCATATGGAGGTCTTTGCGGCGCTCCCTGAACTTCTCCATAAGGCGTCTGACGAGATGGATGGCCTCGGTCGTCGATCTCCCCGGCATAAAACCAAATTGATTCTCAGAGATTACGACTTCTCTTCTAATCCGGCCTTCTACCACTCTCTCCCAGAGTTTCATAGTATGGCTGAGTAATTTAATACCTCGTACATCAAAAAATTAGATATATCTCGACAATCCGATCCGAACCGAATGTTCCTACATCCAAACAAAATCCGATCCGAACAGTAAAAATCCGAAAGAGACCCGAACCCAATTTGATCCGATCTTAATCAAAAATTTATCCGATTTTAATCCGAATTTTACTCGAACCGAATCAGATCCGATCCGAACCGAACAGGCTCTAAATAATACCTTAACCAAAAGTGGATCCGAACCGAATCAGATCCGATCCGAACCGAACAGGCTCTAAATAATATTTTAACTGAAAATGGATCCGATCCGAAGCAGATCTGATCCGAAATCGATCCGTTTACCCGATTTGCCAGGTTCAGGTAAAGGTAACTTTATCACACTATTATTTCCAATATCTTTAGCATTGAAATTTGATTAGGATTTTAGTTAGATGCTCTGCTTCTGCTAAACAGAGTGTAGCAACTGGCACGTATTCAAAGCGGTTTTTGGTTAAAAATGTGATGTTGCTTTTAAACTGAGATCTGCAGCCAAGCAGTCGAAGAATCAATGAGGCTCCACATAAAGCAACTAAGCAAGTTGTTTCTAGCCATTTCTTTTTTCTGAAGTTTGAAACTTGAGACTTCTAGCATAGCCAACACAAAAGCAAAACTACTTTGATAACTATTAAATTATTAATATGAGAGCGACCGGTTACTTAACGACAACACCAAGAACGATAAGATAAAATGGAATATTTTTCTACAGCGATAATAACTTGTACAAAGATTAAAACAACTTTAACAATTTTGATTCGCATTGTAGCTTAGTGCAAGGACAACAAAATTGTAATTGTTGTCCGGCATATTTTCCAGAAATTCCCCATGATAGGATACACCTGTGAGAATTAATGCGGCTTCACCTCAGTTTTTCTCGCGACGTGGAGCAGGATGAGTATCCAAAAATTAGGGGTGGATTTAATCGGAATTACAAATAATTTGCTTGGATTTTCTAAAAGTCAAGTATATTTGATTTGAATTTCGAAAATTTCATTAAAATATGATGGATATTAAATTAAAGTTTTTAGATTTTTTTTAAGAATGTCGGTGTATTCAGTTTAAATTTAAAAAGTCCATTAACATATATAATATTCAATTTAATTTTTTTTTTAAATGCTAAATTTGTGGTATTCAAAAATTAATGATTTCTTTTTTGAATTTGATAAAATGATAGATATCGATGAATTTATTTGTATTTTTTACAATTTTATCTTTTTTGAAATATTAACAAATTCTTAGGTTGTGTTTGGTTGGGGAGAATGAAATGGAATGAATAGAAATTAATGGAACACAATGAACATGACAGGTAAGATTTTAAAAAAAATGAGTGGGTGCAAATTTTGTATGATAGAATTTGGGAAGAAAATAGGTTGGAGGGAGAATGGATCATTCCTTTTCAAATTGGTGTGTTTAAACTAGGTATTTAAGAATGAAATGATGTAAGGAATGAAATTTTTAAACATTTAACTATATTCTTATTCAAATTCTATTCCATTCCCTCAAATTCGATTCGCTCCAACCAAACACTACATTAATGTTTTGAAAATTTTGTCTCAAATTCTGTCAAATTCAACAAAATTTACGAGATTTGATGTGCCATGTCGGATAAAATTAATATCAATTTTATAAAATTCATAAAATATTATCAATTCAATAAAATCGATATTGATGGGTATTAATTTTTGTAAGATAACTATATATTATAAATTAGTGGATAGCACATCTTTAGGTTCCGTATCCATATTTAGGTTCGGATAAAATTTTTAACTTCATTTTGATCCATGGACTATCCACTTTATAGGTATGGTATCCATTTTAGCTTTGTATAAGATCCATGTTATAATTTGACCAATGTCCAGTTATGAAAATTTTTTAAATTAATTTTAAATATCATTAATGTTCATTATATTTTTGGTAGGTTCATTAACAAAAATTTTAACTAATCTTTCAATTTTAGTAATCAAATTAATGCATATCAATCACATGCTATATATAACAAAAGTTTAACTAAATTAATTCTTAACTGTACTTATTATATTATGGGGTTAATACTCATAAGTACGTACTCGCTTAAGTTAGGCGAAAAAAAAAAGTAAAAAAAGTAAGGTGAAATAAAAATGTTTTTTATTGCAAATACATGGGAGGTACTTTTATAATTACACGACTTCACTATATAATCTTAAAAAAAATGACTTAAGCGAGTACGATAATCTTAAACACTTTGTGGAAGTGTCAATCGTGTTTGCTAGTCGATCTGCGAATAGTGTAGCTCATGAATTAGCTCGAGCTGCATATTCTATGTCAGGACATATGGAGTGGTTTAATACTGCTCCGGATTTCATCTCATGTAATGTTGATTTAGAAGCTTTTTAATATAAGCAAGTACGTTTTACTTCAAAAAAAAAAAATTCACATGTCATGCAACATGTGAGCAGTGTCAACTGGACCTGGCAAATTGGGTCTAGATCCGAAGAATCGATACGAATTCATGAAATTGAGATTTGATTTTATATCCGAATTAGAATAATCGAAATTTAATCGAATCGGAAACAATCTGATCCGAACCGAAATTCGATCCGATATAGTCAAATCCGATTATTGTCCGAAAACCGATCTCATCTGATCTGAAAATTACCCGAACCGAATATCTAATCGATAATAATCTGAAATACTTGATTCAATGATGATCCGAAACCGATCAAATCCAAAAAAAATATTATCCGAACAGAATATGACTAAGTACTATATCCGTTCTAAATTGGAAACTAAAAATACCTATACCGAAAATTATGTGATGAAATAATATATCAAAACCGAAAATTGATCCGATCTGAAATGGATCCAGATCCGATAATCCAATTTTCCGAAAATGGCCCAGCCGAATCTTTATATTATATTCTAACACTCCCCATCACTTAGCCCATTTTTGGGTCGAGAATGGATTGGGAATGTCCATCTTATTGTGAGAATATTGGGGGTGTCAGGAAATCGAACCCGAATCCTTTCGCCAGCATGAGCTCTGATGCCATGTTAAGTTATCGGTCGTTCTAAAACCTTAAAGTGTTAAAGGAAGGCACAATCATATTTTTATATTATATTCTAACATAAAACTTCAGTAATATTTTAAAATCAAAAAAACAATATTATTATAAAAAGATCTATCTATTATATATAATAGGCCAACACAAGAAAAAAATAGTGAGATTTTTTAATGCACATGAAAAGACCAATTTGCCCCCATGTTTAATATTTATTAAAAAAAGTGTTGTTCATGGGAATCAAACTTGAGTCTATCAAATAACTTATGCATGCTTTTACCACTACGCCACAATGTCACATGTGTTTTCAAACCATACACGTAATAAGTGAATGTCGTTTAAGAGTAATACATTTGTAAATAACTATGTAGCTAAATTAAACTTAGGCAAAACACCAACACATTTTTATTAAAAAAGTGCTGTTCATGGGAATCTATCAAGTAACTTATGCATGCTGTTACCACTACGCCATAATGTTACATGTGTTTATAAATCATACACGTAATATGTGAATGTCTTAATAGTAATACATTTGTAAATAACTTTGGAGCTAAATTAAACTTTAAATAACTATGGAGCTAAATTAAACTTTAAACTTAGGTAATACCAACACAAGATAAAATTCGTGAGACTTTTTAATGTATTGGAAGAAATAATAATAATAAAAGAAATGATATTTAAAAGAAACTATTACAATATTGGAATTATCCAATAATAATAATATTTTTATTATATATGTTAACACATAGAAGATGATGATTATATAAAATTAGCATGTACAAAGGTTCGTGTAACAAAATATGAGACTTTAAGTTATGATAGTCAATAATATTTTATGAAATTAATATTATCATCGGTCAGTCAAATCCATGTTATTTAAAAAATTAATTCTATTTAATAATTTTAGTAGCATAAACAATAATTTTTTATATCATATGGAAGCTTGTATCATAATTTTATATTCTATTTCATAACGAAAACAATGCTTGTATTAAAATGAGAAAAGTGTTTACAAAGAACAATTACAAAATGGAAGAATATAAAGGTGGAGACTACAAAATTTGGAGTAACTAAAAACTAAGATGTGACCGAAAGGAATAACAATAATCGGCAAAACAAAAATAAAGCAAAAGTAAAGTGAATGCCCCTTGCCTGTCTCTCCCCCTTCTATTTATAGGCCATCCATATTACCATTTGTAAACAAAGGCTGCTTTAGTGCATTGACAATTTGTTAACCAATGCTGTATTTTTCTACCAACATTTCCGTGGAAGGTGGCAAAATTTGACAAACACACTTAATTCAACAGGCTGTGACTTAAAGGGAAACGGTGTGTGTTTGAAATATTCCAATTTGCTCCAGGCTCCTAATTCTTTTTTTTCCTTCTTCTTTTATTTTAGTCATTTTTCTTCCTTTTTTTCCATTCCTTGCACTTTATTTCTTTATTTTGCCAGTTCATTATTTTTCTCGAATTTCCTGAAATACAACAAAATAATTTATTAAAATACGAGTTCAAGAAATAAATAGGTAATACAAATATGCAAAAATATGCATTTATCAGTACCCTTTTTATAATAAGTCAAGCCACACATAGTTTTTGGAGAACAAGTTACCTAGATGGTTTAGGGTTTTTAGAAATACATCATGGCCCAAGTCCACTAGACACTTATGAGTTGATGCAAATAATCTGTAAACTCTGCTCATGGCCCATGTCTCAATGAAGACTACCAAAGGCTACCTTGGTACTAGAATGGCGAGTCCTCCTCGTGAGGCTAATGGAGATAATGAAGAACCTTATGGGGACCTTGTTAACACTAAAACACGCAAGCGTACGTGGTCACAAGTAATATAGATAGAAGTCAAGTTCGTTCCCACAGAGATCTGGTTAGGTTTCAATTCAGTTCATGCACCTATGCAACAATGTATGATTATTATTCACTGCTAAGACAAATAACAAGATTAAGTTTTTACTAACTATAATTAACTAAGATACAAATTAACAAACTAAAAATTACTAACTAATGAGAATTAAAATTGAATTACGTATATGCGAGAAAACATGGAATCCTAACTTCATCATCTACTTCACTTAGAGTTGATGCCTTTAATCAATGCATGTGATGGTTTTGATATCTGATCAGACAACACGGAACAAGTATACGCTACTTCTCAGTATACGAATACCAAACTAAACATACATCTACAAAAGAGATAGAAGATGAATAGACACCAATCATGCTTAGACCCTATTGAAAGGCATATGATGTATCCTATATGTATTTTGAGGATACAACTCAACTTAAACGAGATTGTAGTAGTAAATAGTATATATGCTGTCACAAGGAATCTCAGATTGTATTATCTGACAAAAGAAAAAGATCAAGTTCAATCTACAGACTTGAAGAATTACTACATTGAAAGAAGTTCAGACATCTGATCAAGCCTCAGTGAAGTATTCGTTAAAGAAGTAGATTCATTTAAAGTGACAGAGATTTCGACAGTGACAGAGACAATACAGAAGAATTAATAGAGAGAGGAGAAAAGAAAAGGAACCAAATTTTAAAGTCAATATATGAAGAACAGTCATTGCGGTTAGTCACTCATGAACCAGACAGTACATCGAGTGTCAACATTTAACAGTGGTTGTTCATCATTAACTTCAGTGGTTCAAGCTATCAAGACTGGTATGAGAAAAAATCATTGTGCAAGAAACAGAAGTGCTAAATTAATTAACCACAAGGATTTTATTATCAAGTGGACTGGTTACGAGGAAAAAGAATTATCATAAAGAAATTCTAAGTGATATATTCTTAATGCTGAAACTCCGGTTAGAATTGTTGTATTTTTTGCTAAGTAAAAGGAGTCCGGTTTCACATCCTCAAGAGACCGTAGCTTACACCTGGACGGGTTATGAGAAAATAGAATTATCACAAGTATATGGAAAGTGATATATTCTTAAAGCTGGAACCCCGGTTGGAATTGATATATTATTTGTTAAGCAAAAGGAGTCCGGTTCCAGACGCTCAGGTAACCGCAGTTTAGAGTTTAATTATAATTTTATATTAATAAATATTTTATTTATTTAGAAAATTATATTTATAAATATCTAATAATATTAGATATTTATTTTTATCATTTCTAGATTAAAATAAATATTTATTAATTAAAGGTTATAAGCTGTTCGGGTTAAAAAGCATTAGGACGAACCAAATTCATTTGAATAAAGAATAAAAGGTGGAAGGTTATTTGTTTGTTTAACAAACAAAGAATTAAAAAATGAAAGTAAAACACTTATACATGTGTTGTCGACAGAAAGAGTTTGAAAAGAAAAAAAAAGGGAAAAGCAGCATGCAAAAGGAATCAAAAGAAAAGAGAAACAAAAGTCACATGCATGCAGGAAGTTCTTGTCGGACAGCAAAATCACGCGCCTGGCAGTGCGTGTAGGCCACGCGCCTGAGTAAACAGTCGCGTTTGTGCTTCACCTTCACTTCTGGCGACTGGGCTTTGTCTTAACAGCATGTTTTAGTTTTGTTCAAATCAATCATTCAGCCGAGTTTTATTATTAAAGAAGACAATTTTGATTGTCTTGCCGATTGTATTGGCAAGCTTGGATTGTCTTGCCTATTGTATTGCCTATTGTCTTGGCAATACAAATTGATTGTCTTGGAGGTTTTGGATTGTCTTGCCGATTGTCTTGGCAGTACAAAACTGATTGTCTTGGAAGAGCAGATTGTCTTGCCGATTGTCTTGACAGTACAAATGAAAAAGAAAAGATGCAAAAGAGTATATTAAATCAAGACAGGCGGCCAGAAAGGAACAACACTCAGAACATATCATCTTTAACAAAAAAAAGTCATTCTCTCTCATTGAAGAACAACACAGCAAGAGAAATAAATTTGTATAAATTCAAGTTCATCTTATTTTTAATATCTGATCCGATAGAACTTGTTTACTTGATACTCTTGTAATATTAGCGAGTTTTTACTCCTAATCTATATCTCGATTTTTATTAACAAATCTAGAAAAATTCATGTCGAATTTTCTAATTTGTTTTTATTAACTAGATATAATTTTTGTACTGTATTTGTAACAAACCCCTCAAGTTAATATAATTTTATATTCAACTTGAATTTTGTTTCATTTAATTCCGCTCAAATTTGTCAAAATATAAATTAAATTTATCCGGACAAATTTTGATTAAACAGTACTGTTTGTATTCAACCCCCCCTTCTACAAACATATTGGACCTAACAATTGGTATCAGAGCCTATTGATTGATACACAAATCAAGATCCTATTTTTATTCAGTCAAAAATCCATTTCGAATTTTTAACTCATTTAAAAATTCATCATGTCTTCAAAAATTGGAACTGTTAAGATACCCATATTTGACAAGGAGATCTACAAGTGGCCAATCCTAAATATTTAGGAATATTGAAAACCGGGCCAATAGTTCCTATGATTACTGAAGAGGAAATAATCGTGGAAGGAGTTGTTGTAGTTCCCGCAAGGACATATCCAAAGGACATTAGTGTTTATACAAATGATGACAAAGTGGATATTGCCCTTGATCTTAATGTACAATTGATTTTGGTGGAATCCCTAGATGCGATCATGTGCAATCATGTTGTTAACTGTAAAGATGCCAAGCATATCTGGGACACCATTATAACAATAAACGAGGGAACTAAAATAGTCAGGGAAAATAGATTGGAAGCTAAGATTGTTCAACCTTACAGCTCTGAAGAGGAAGTGATTGTAGCAGAGTATGGGAAGACAGCTACAAGTCAGGGCTATAGAGAATTTTATTCATCAGAGGAGCTGGAGCAGTTGGAGGATCAATCAATGGCACTGGTTGTAAGACAGTTTAATCATTTCAGATTTAGAAAAAATCCTAATTTCAGACTCAGATCTACTGAGAACAGATTCCAGGAAGGAGGTTCATCCTCAAGTAGCACAAGGGTTGGCTACGAGACTGGAATGGTAGACAGAAGCAAGATCATGTGCTTCAACTGTAATGAAATGGGACATTTTGCAACTGAGTGTCATCGACCTGAACAAGATGCAAGGAGAGAGTATGCATCTGGTAAGAAGAACACAGACACGGCCTATGTGGTACAAGGCAAAAGCTGGGATGAGACAGACAGTGAAGATGAAGAAGTTGGAAACCTTGCGCTGATGGCAAATGATGGAGCATCTGATCATCATAACAAACCGGTAACTCCTTCTGACCCTGAGTTGATTCGTAGTCTTTATAATTCCTTAGATAATGCAAAAACTGATTATAGAAGACTAGATCTGCTAAGCACTAAACTTGGCAATGAAGTGTTAGAATTGAAAAGGTGCATATTAATCAAGATCAACAAAGAGATGAAATAACAATGCTTCATAAAAAGGAGAAATTGATTCTAGAAGTTGTAGGCAAACAAATGGCTAGAATTACTGAACTTGAAACATAGGTCAGGGCTTGTTATAATTCTGTTAAAGTTTCCAAAGAGTTTTTTAACAATCAAGTTGTAGAACGAACAACAGGTATAGGGTATGGCTACAATGAAGCTGTTGGATCATTGGGCATAAATTCCCCTAACCCTGTTAGTGCTAAAGAAAGGGGTATACCACATGTACTCAAGAATGTTAAAGAACCTCTATTTAAAAAATCTGATGCTGGACCACCAGATATTCTTTCTATGGTTATCCACGAAGAAATGAGAAATGAGGATAGTGCAAATGGGACAGTCTTTGTTAAGGATAAATCTGTTAAGAACGCTAATCCAAAGAATGTTTCATCCAAGAAAGATGTTACAGTCTTTGTTAAGGCTAAATCTGTTGAGGACACTAATCTAGAAAATGTTTCATCCAAGAAAGATGTACCTAAAGTGCCAGTCAAGGTTGTTGAAACAACTAGTTCTTCTAAGACTGGATTAGGTGGTAATAAGTTGAAGAAGAACAATAACATGTCTAACATGAGTAACATGCCTATCATTGATTCTAATCATAAAGCATGTGGTGTTGTCAACTGTATGTCTTGTGCTTTTAATGTGATGTCTGCTTACTTTAATGGTAATCATGCATGTGATAATAAGACTGCTCCTCGACAACATATGAACATGAATAATGTTAGATCAAAGACTGCTAGTCCTCCTTATGTTAGGAGAGAGACATTTGTACCAAAGCCTAAACAAAGTTTTACTAAGGCTGTTTACAAGGTCAAATGTCCAGTCAGTGAAACAAATGTTATTGCTGTTAAAAAGACATGGATACCCAAGATGAAATCAAAGATTGTCAAAGCTGTTTATAGGGTTAAATGTCCAGTCCCCTTGAAAAATGTTGTTATGAAGATTAAGAATGTTGTTTTGTCTGACAAAGGCCAATACTTTAAATACTCTGGACCCAATCAAATTTGGGTTCCAAAGAAGGTTTAATCCGTTTGTCATTGCAGGGTATTGAACAGGTTGAACGAGTAACCTGGATCTTGGACAGTGGATGTTAAAGGCATATGACTGGAGACAGAACCCTGCTGATAAATGTGGTGGAGAAGGCCGGCCCAGTAGTTACCTTTGGAGATAACAGCAAAGGTAGAACTGATGGATATGGCAGACTTGAAGCTGGAAATGTTATCATTGGGAAAGTGTCCTTTGTAAAAGGACTTGAGCATAATTTGCTCAGTATCAGTCAGTTCTGTGATAAGGGATTTGAAGTCCACTTTAACAAGAAGAATTGTCTGATTTCACACAAAAGAAGTGAACAACCATCTCTTACAGGAGTCAGAAAAGGAAACTTGTACGTAGCCAATCTGAACACTGGAAGCACTGAAGAAATCAACTGCTTCTATTCTAAAGCATCCACAAATGAAAGTTGGCTATAGCACAAGAAATTTTCTCACTTAAATTTCAAGACGATGAACTCTCTGGTCAAGAGAGAGTTGGTGAGAGGTTTACCTTCTATGGAATTTACACAGGAAGGACTATGTGATGCATGTCAAAAAGGCAAGTTAAAAAGGGCAACTCACAGGAGCACTGACATATCTTCAATAACTGAACCTTTACAACTACTTCACATGGATTTGTTTGGTCCAGTTAATGTGATGTCAATGTCAAAGAAAAGATATGCTCTTGTGATTGTTGATGATTTTTCAAAATACACATTGGTCTTGTTCCTGAATTCTAAAGATGAAACTCCACAACTAGTGATTGATCACATCAAGTTGATTGAGCTGGATTCTAAGTATCCAGTGAGAGCTATAAGGTCAGATAATGGAACTGAAACCAAGAATGCAGTTCTGAATGATTTCTACACTGAGAAGGGTATAACCAGACAGTACTCAGCTCCAAGAACTCCTCAACAAAATGGGGTAGTAGAAAGAAATAATAGAACCTTGATTGAAGCTGCACGTACTATGTTAAGTGAATCAAGGCTTCCATTGTATTTTTGGGCTGAAGCTGTTAACACTGCTTGCTATACCCAGAATCGAACTCTTATCAACAAAGACTTGATGACGACACCTTATGAAGCTATTACTGAAAAGAAACCAACACTCAAATACTTTCATGTATTTGGGGCGAAATGTTTTGTGCTTAAAGAAGGAGATGAACAAGGTGGAAAATTTGAGACCAAAGCACATGAAGCAATTTTTATTGGTTATACAAGAAGAGCTTACAGGGTGTACGTGATTGATCAACAGACTGTGATTGAAAGTGTCAATGTAACATTTGATGACAATAAACTTCCTAGTATCCAAACTGAAGATTCATCTGAAAAGCTATCTTTTGAGGATATGACAGATCCAGATTCAGATGATGAAAATCCACCTGATGTTTTTGCTGATGCTAATGACAACAATGATAATGATGAGGATGATCAGGGTAATGGTGGTGGAAACAATGATAATATTGAAGATACCACTGACACTCCTGAACATTCATCTAGTCAACCTGGCAACAACTCAGGGGGAGTTAATGAGGGATCAACTAGTCATACTCAACATCACAATGAAGAACAAGGCAAATCATCAAGATTAAATCTTCCCAGACAGACTGTTTGGAATAGAGCTCATCCTTTTGAGCTAATCATTGGTGATCCAGATGTTGGTGTAAAAACTAGAAGAGCTTTCCAAAATCAATGTAATTATTCAGGGTTTCTATCTGAAATGGAACCTAAGAAAACTGAAGAAGCTCTTTCTGATCCTGATTGGGTGATTGTGATGCAAGATGAACTCAATCAATTCAAACAACAAGAAATATGGAAGCTGGTACCCAGACCTACAAACAGAACAGTAGTAGGCACTAGATGGGTATTCAGAAACAAATTTGATGAAGATGGAAAAGTGATGAAGAATAAGGCAAGACTGGTTCCTAAAGGTTATTATCAAGCTGAAGGAATTGGTTATAATGAAACCTATGCACGAGTGACAAGACTTGAGGCCATCAGAATATTCTTGGCATTCGCAGCATTCTCAAACTTCAAAGTTTATCAAATGGATGTCAAGAGTGCTTTTCTGAATGGTAAGCTAGATGAAGAGGTGTATGTAGAACAGCCCCTGGCTTTGAAGATCCAGATCTATTGGATTATGTCTACGTTCTCTTCAAGGCTATCTATGGTCTTAAGCAAGCGCCAAGAAAATGGTATGACACTCTCTCTGAATTTTTACTTGAAAATGGTTTCATTAGAGGTGTCATAGACAAAACTCTCTTTTCAAAGAAACATAAGAATGATACAATATTAGTGCAAGTCCATGTGGACGATATAATATTCGGGTCTACTAATGATCTTTTGTGCAAGAAATTTGCTAAGCTAATGCAGGGTAAATTTGAGATGAGCATGATGGGTGAACTGAAGTTCTTTCTTGGATTACAAGTAAGTCAAAAGACATATGGAATATTTATTTGTCAATCCAAGTATGTCAGAGAGCTCCTCAAGAAATATCAAATGGAGGACTCATCTTCAGCAAAGACACCATCATCTACAGCTGTCAAGTTTGGAGCATGTGAAAATTCTGCCAAGGTAGATGTCACAAGCTACAAAGGTATGATAGACTCATTACTTTACCTTACTGCAAGTAGACCAGATATTATGTATGCTACATGCTTGTGTGCAAGGTTCCAAGCGGATCCTAGAGATGTGCATCTCATTGCTGTTAAACGAATCTTGAGATATCTTAAGGGTACACCTAACTTAGGTATTTGGTACCCTAAAGTATCTGGTTTTAATCTTGTTGGATATACAGATTCAGATAATACAGGAAGTGTTGTAGACAGAAAAAGCATCTCCGGGAGTTGTCAATTCCTAGGTGACAGATTGGTTTCCTGGTACAGTAAGAAACAACAAACAGTTTCTATCTCAACAGCCGAAGCTGAATATATAGCTACTGAAAGTTGTTGTGCTCAAATCTTGTGGATTAGGAATCAGCTGAGAGACTATGGCTTTGTACTGGATAATATTCCTATATTATGTGATCATACAAGTGCCATAGCAATCTCCTACAATCCTGTGCAGCATATGAGAACCAAGCACATCGACATCAGGTATCATATTATTAGAGAGCATGTCATGAATGGTATCGTGGAGTTACTTTCAGTACCCACGGAAGATCAAACAACAGATATTTTTACTAAGTCTCTTGACGAATCCACATTCACAAGAATTGTTGATGAATTGGGTATGTTAAACAGTCCTAGTAATTAAACTAGTTAATATCTGAGGTTTGATCTTTAATAATTTACAAGTGATTATTTTGTGAATATTTTCTGATTTAAATCACTTGTATAATTATTTTATCAACTTATAATCTTGCTTGTTAATTCTTAAATCATTGTCATTATCTTCTTAATATTTTCCTACTTACTTCTTTTAATTTTAGAATAAGTTTATTTTCTCTAAAAATATTTTTCTCAAATTTTACAAGTGGAAATTAGTGAGAAATCTATTTTTGTTGAAAATTCCTTATGAATATTTGAAATCTTTTAATAAATCATATTTTCTTTCAAAATAATTTTCTGATAAAAAAATTATTTTATTCGAAAATATATATAGATTTATTAATTTGCTACAAATGTTTATGTATGTTAGGTCCGGAATAACGTAGAAGGGGGGTTGAATACGTTATTCAAAAAATATTTCGATTTTTTTGATGTGGATATGAGATAAAAAATACTGAATCGAAATAACACAACTGTTTGGGAAATATCTTTTAATAGATAAAACCCGGAGGTTTGCTACACAATTTAATCCTATGGATTAGCTACAAAATCAAACACTCCTAAGGATAGTTTAGGCACGAGGACCTTCTACCCGACACTTCCTGAAAGTGGGCTAAGCCGACTTTCCTACTAGATGGACTTTCTAGCAGCTTACACAGAGAAGATATAAGAGAGAGAAGAGAGAGTTGTGTGTTGAGGTGTGTTTTAAAATGAAATACAACAGGCCTATTTATAGGTTATAGAAAGTTACTATGCAGCTAATATACGTAACTGATTACGTATATCAGCTGTTTAATTTTCTTCAGTCTGTGCAGTCGCCTGTTCAATTTCAAACCTACTGAATCTTTCAAATTCAAAGTTTTTAACTTTGAATTTTTTATTCATGTGGGCCCCACATGTTTCCTACTTTATGAATAGTACTTTTGGGTACTATTCATGAATAGTAACTCCGGTTACTATTCACCCGGTGTGAATAGTGATTCCGGTGAATAGTAATTCCGGTGTGAATAGTGATTCCGGTTACTATTCACGTGAATAGTGATTTTGGTTACTATTCATTTTCCTCTTTATTTTTGACATCCTTAAATATTCAGCTTCCGAAATGGAGGATATCAACACTGCTCTCAATCATATCTCTTTAACAGTTTTTCTGAGTTAGATACTTCGATTCCTTTGTGAAGATGTTGACGCCTAGTGCAACTGGTCTGGTTCACAGACGACTAACATTCACTCGTGGTCTTCGTATCATGTCTTTAAGAATACTGCCAAGAATTAAAACTTTATCACTGGAATCTTTTGGCCCTTCAACTGAATCATCTGTACATCTTATTTTGTCACTGAGGCTTGATCATTTTAATGAACTTCTTTCAGTGACTTGATCCTTGTTGGTGCCTGTTCTTCAAATTTCACGATCCCTGTATAGAGTTAATATTATTTATCTTTTATCCTAGTTGAGTTATATATGTCCTCTATTACATATTACATTGCATTATGCTTTACAATCTCCCCCTATTTGATTGTTAGGGATTGACAAGCAAATTCCTAGAGGATAACTCAACTGATACAAATAAAATACAAAGATAAATAATAATAAACCGCATTCTGGATCATATATACATTTTCCAGATTTCTAAAATTTGAACAAGTGCAAGACAATTGTTCCTCTAGACTGAACATATCTTCAAGTTTGTCTTGCTTTCTTTCCCGCATAGCACTAATACTCCATTAGATTTTCCTTTCCCAAAATAAAGTTAATTCCGTGTCAACAACCTTTTCCTTGCCCTTACGCCTAGTAGATTTTTCTTGATCATCCACTTTCTCCCCCTCAGTTGGATTATCCTCCAGAGTAACAGGGTGTGGAGTTGGTAAATTAGACGAAGATGACTTTACCAAGGAGTTGATTGCATGACTAAACTGGGTTGCCATGGTGTTCAATTGAACCTGGAATACATTCTGTTGAATAAGTTGCAAATTTTTTATTTCTGTAATGGACTTACAGATATTTGATAACTCTTTCTCCATTGTTTGGACCCGTGTAAGGAGTCTGCTGTATTCCTTTTTGGTTACAGGTGCATGTGGTTGAGTAGGTTGCTCACTCGTATGTTCTGCAGGTGTTTCACTCAACACTCTATATTCACTCGGTTTAGTGGTTTGGGTGACGCTTACATGTTCTGTTCGTGTTTCCCTCAACTCTCCTCCAGAGCTTCCACCGATATGTGTACCTGCAAATGAAATCATCCTAGCCCCTTTTTCAGAGGTCACGGATGGTGCAATGAAAGTTCGTGAGCTTCCATCCTCGCGTGAAGCGAGTTGCCGACCACTGGTAAATAGTGGTAAATCTCGAAAGAGATCCAGAGATTTTTCCTCTGGGAGGTTAAACTTGAATCGATTAAATGGCACAAAACCCAAGTTTCCCTCGTATGTCTGTGAAGACACTTGGTTCATAAAAGAACCACCTACCGATGGATCTTTCCGTAAAATGGAAGATTCACCAGCAGTTATTGAGGTAGGTAATTCCACCTCGGATGCCTGTGAAGGCATTTGATCTTTAGAAAGATCATCAACCACTCTTATGTTCCGTGAAATGGAACTCAAGATAGTTGCTCCCGTCAATTCATCCTCATTTACATTTTCACTCATTTGACAAGGAAGAATTGTTTCCCTAACAGTTACAGTTACCTCAGGTTCATTTGGTTTACTTCGTTTAGAATGAGGTAGAGCTGCTGATGTAACTAACTCCTTATGTGGTGCTGCTGAGGCACTATCTCCCTCAAAAGTGTTGATGGTTGGTCGTTTAAGTGACAATTGAGGTGTAGGAGTTTGTTGTGTTTGTGTTTGCATTTGTAAAATGGGCTCTTCGACCTGTGTTAGAGTCGGTGGGATTTCCTGCTCTTGGTCGGGTAAGATGGCCACTGGGGGCTGTAGAAACTGTATTTCCTGTGACACAACAGGGAATACAAAGGTTGGAATAGCAGGGATTGAAATATTACCTTGTCGTATACCTGCTCTCACTGGTCTTGGTAACAACGGAAGTGGGACAGTCTTTAGATATTCAGTTAGGACTGTAGGCACATCCGTATATTTCTTTTTGCTCATGTAATTAATTACATTCGTCTTTATGGAAGAACATTCCACCTTTTGACCATTTTCCAAGCGTACCCTGTCTTCATCATTCAAAAAATCATTTAATATTAGCTGTAGAAACCTTGGATATAGACATTTGACATTTTGAGTCCGAACATCTCTTGTTCCTAAGTGTTTCATCTTTAAAATGATTTGACCAAGCACTATTTTTCCAAAATTAATCCTCAAATTATTGGCGACCGCATACCCTATTTTTTGGATATATTCAGGTATTCGATCTTGATTTGTTCTATCTGAGGAAAAAACATGGTTAAGAGTGTGAAAGAAGAAACTCCAATACTGGGTTAGAAACGTTCTATAAAGATTACCAGTATTGAAATTGCCATCTTGGTACCTTATAAAACGAAAGAACATTTCAATCTGTTCAGGTGTAGGATCAGAAACGAGATTTTCCATAGGAAAATGAAGAATTCGATTAACATCTCGTTCAGTGACCCTAATCGACCTACCAAATAGTCGATATGTGAATGCACACCCGTCCTGTCCAGAAGTGTTAACCGCACTGCAATATAGTTCACGCAATGCATCATGGTTAAGCTGCACTGGTGTAACTAAAGCATAGCGAATTAATGAATGTTCATTCAAAAATTGTGTCCAAGCCCGAAATTGCTCATCCTGAATGGTTTCGATTTGCTGAATGGAAATAGGATTAACTTTAGCAATTAAAAAGCTTCCCTGCAATGCCATTTTCAAAACTTCGAGGAAATTCAAAAACAAGAGTTAGTTTTTATAAAGGATGATGTATAAAGCAAGAATATAAAATCCAATCTAAAAACCACCAGCTAGATTGAGAGATCTTTCCGATCAAAGCTCGAAATATTCAGCAATTGTGTGTATATGCTCTGTATATCTGAGAAATGATGATGTTAAACACAAATAAAAACTCATCATTTATAAGGTTTCAAGGACTAGTGGGTTAGGTGAGATATTGACAGGCTATGTTGAATAACACCGCTTTAATAATTTCTCACCTAATCAACCAATAATTTCTCACCTAATCAATCAATTAGCCGAAAAACATCTTATCACCGAAACCTGTCAGCCGAAAAACATCTTATCACTGAAATCTATCAGCCTATATACACACACACATACAATACTTCTAATTATTATGGATTTAAAAATAATCACGCAGTAAATCAAGAATTAATCCACAATAATCAGATAAACTCACAATTAAATAGACATAAAATTAACAAAATATCATTAATTGATATATGTCAATAAAATATTTATTTAATTATGCTACAATTAACACAATTATTCACTAACTAATTACCATAAAAGATAGCATTTATAAGCATGGCAATTAGTATAGAGATAACTGTAAGATGAAGACTGGATGCAAAGTAAATTCACAAGTCCTAAAAATATGGACATTTAAAATACCTGTGAATTTATAACAAATTGCAGTTATTGATTATCCAAAATTAATTAGATAGATTTAACATCCCAAGTTCACCAACTAACCTGGAGAATGTGGATTCATCCAGTGGTTTAGTAAAGATGTCTGCAATTTGTTGATCTGTGGGAACAAAATATAATACCACAGTTCCATTCATGACATGCTCTCGTAAGAAATGATACCTGATATCAATGTGCTTAGTCCTGGTATGTTGAACTGGATTGTTGGCAATGGCAATGGCACTCGTGTTATCGCATAGAATTGGAATTTTGTCCAACATGAGTCCATAATCCTGAAGTTGATTCCTCATCCACAGGATCTGAGCACAACAACTACCTGCCGCAATGTATTCTGCTTCGGCTGTGGAGGTAGATACTGAGTGTTGCTTCTTGCTGTACCAAGATACCAACCTTCTTCCTAGAAACTGACAGCTTCCAGAAGTACTTTTCCGATCAATCTTACAGCCTGCAAAGTCAGAATCTGTATAGCCAACTAGGTCAAAACCTGTTCCTTTAGGGTACCAAATCCCAAGATCGGGGGTTCCCTTAAGGTATCTGAAAATACGTTTAACAGCTATAAGATGTGACTCTTTAGGGTCAGCCTGGAATCTAGCACATAAACAAGTTGCGAACATAATATCTGGTCGACTAGCAGTTAAGTATAAGAGAGAGCCGATCATACCTCGATACTTCGTGATGTCAACTGACTTACCAGATTTGTCTTGATCAAGCTTGACAGCAGTTGGCATTGGGGTCTTGGCAGTAGTTGCTTCTTCCATCCCATACTTCTTCAGAAGATCCTTTATGTATTTTGATTGGCAGATGAAAATACCATCAGGCTTCTGAACAACTTGAAGTCCAAGGAAGAAGGACAACTCACCCATCATGCTCATCTCGTACTTACTCTGCATTAACTTAGCAAATCTCTTGCATAGCAAATCATTAGTAGAACCAAATATTATATCATCCACATATACTTGCACCAGAATTATATCATTTTTATGCTTTTTATGAAAGAGAGTTTTGTCGATGATACCTCTTGTAAAACCATTTTCAAGTAAGAACTTGGAGAGAGTATCATACCATGTTCGAGGGGCTTGCTTGAGACCATAGAGAGCTTTAAAGAGAAAGTACACAAAACCTTCAAAGTCCTTGTCTTCGAACCCAGGGGGTTGTTCAACATAGACTTCTTCTTCTAGATCTCCGTTCAAAAATGCACTCTTCACATCCATCTGAAAAACCTTAAAGTTGGAGTGTGCAGCAAATGCTAAGAACATCCTGATTGCTTCAAGCCTTGCAACTGGAGCATAAGTTTCATCATAATCAATTCCCTCTTCTTGAGAGTAACCCTTTGCTACCAATCGAGCCTTGTTCCTCGTAACAATACCATTTTCATCCAGTTTATTCCTAAACACCCATCTAGTGCCAATTATAGATTTATCTTTTGGTCTTGGCACCAGCTTCCATACTTTCTGCCTTTCGAACTGATTGAGTTCTTCCTGCATTGCAGTTACCCAATCTGGATCATCAAGAGCTTCATCAATCTTTTTAGGTTCAATTTGAGATAAAAATCCTGCGAAATTGCACTCATTCTGTGTTGCTCTTCTAGTCTGTACACCCGTGTCCGGTTCACCAATGATCTGTTCAAAGGGATGTGCTCTACTCCATATCCTTTGTCTTGGCAGATCTGATCTTGATGATTCCCCAAGTTCATGATTGTGTTGAGTGTGGTGACTAGTAGATCCAAAATCATTATTTGCTCCCCCTGAGCTGTTGCTTTCAGAGTTTAAAGAATCATTAGTAGCAGATGTTTCTTCACTTGATTGGGGTTCATTGTTCACTTGCTCCCCCTCAACATGTGCTGCTGTCTGATCTATTGGTATAGATTGAACAATAGAGTCTGAAAGAGTATCAGAATTTTGTAGATCAGCATTTATTTCTTCATTCTCAAATCTCAGCTGGTCATGTTCATCAAAATCTTCAAGTCCTGTTATCTTCTTATCATCAAAAGACACATGGATAGATTCCATGACCACTTTTGTTCTCAGATTGTAGACTCTGAATGCTTTTGTGGATAGTGGGTATCCAACAAAGATTCCTTCATCAGCTTTTAAATCAAATTTGGAAAGCTGTTCTGGATGAGTCTTAAGAACAAAACACTTACATCCAAACACATGAAAGTACTTCAGGTTCGGCTTCTTATTTTTCACCATCTCATATGGTGTTTTACCATGCTTGTTTATGAGTGTAGCATTCTGTGTGAAACAAGCAGCTTGCACAGCTTCAGCCCAGAAGTAAGTTGGCAGCTTTGCTTCATCAAGCATGGTCCTTGCAGCTTCTATGAGAGTCCTATTCTTTCTCTCTACTACTCCATTTTGTTGTGGAGTTCCAGGTGCAGAGAATTCTTGCTTTATTCCATTTTCTTTACAAAACTCTTCCATGACTGCATTCTTGAACTCAGTGCCATTATCACTCCTTATGATTTTCACTGTATGCTTAGATCCTTTGTCCAGTTGTCTGACATGCTCTGTTAAGATTGATGCAGTTTCTTCTTTCTTGTGCATGAAATATACCCATGTATATCTGGTGTATTCATCAACAATAACCAAAGCATATCTTTTCTTTCCAATAGACATTATATTTACTGGACCGAATAAATCAACATGCAATAAGTGATATGGCTCAAGAATTGAGGATTCAGTCTTACTTTTAAATGAAGTTTTCCTTTGTTTTGCCTTTTGACATGAGTCACATAGGCCATCTGGAGTAAAAACTGATTTGGGCAATCCTCTCACAAGATCTTTCTTCACTAGCTCATTAATGCTGTTGAAATTCAGATGAGAAAGTCTCTTGTGCCAATCCCAGCTTTCTTCAATTGATGCTCTACTCAGTAGACAGATTGCAGAGCCATCAGAGTTTGTTGAAAGCTTGGCTTCATAAATGTTACCATGCCTGTATCCCTTCAGAACAACCTTTCCTGTAGATTTGCTTACAACTTCACCGTGTTCTTCAAAGAAATCCACATGATAACCTCTGTCACAGATTTGACTCACACTTAGTAGATTATGTTTGAGTCCTGAGACTAGAGCTACAGTTTCAATGATGACATTTCCAAGATTGATATTGCCATATCCCAGAGTCCTTCCTATGTTGCCATCTCCATAAAAAACACTTGGGCCAGCTTTCTCCACAAATTCTGATAGCAGGGCTTTATTTCCAGTCATGTGTCCTGAGCATCCACTGTCCAGAACAAGGATATTTTTCCTGTTACCCTGCAATCACAAAAACCACTAATGATTAGTTTTAAGGACCCAGACTTGCTTGGATCCTTTGGCCTTATTAAGTCTGTTAGCTTTTGCAGCAGAAGTCTTATCAGAGTTTGTGCTAACATTCTTTTTATCAGAATTTATACATGTAGAATCAATCTTGAATTTATTCAAAGAGGGTTTAAGTTCATAATAATCATAATACAAATTATGATACTCTTTGCATGTATAAATAGAATGCCAAATACTGCCACAGTGAAAACAAGGATTCTGTGGCTTAAACCTAACCGAACCACTCTTAACTCCTGACTTAGGAGGTATAGAGTTTATATTTTTATTCTTCCTGCAAAAAGTAGCAAGATGGTTAGGATTTCCACAGTTGTGACATTTCTTCCTAGGAGCATTGGGAATAGGCATATAGTTATTGCTTTTACTGATGCCTACCTTTCCATTTCTATTTTTCCTAGGTTCTTTTACCTTGTTCACTCTTTTTAACTCCTTCAGCTTATGTTTAAGCTGTTTCTGAGACATTAAACTAATATTTACTGATTTGACTTCATCCTGTTTTGGTTTGTCGGATTTTGGTACAAACCTCATGTGATTAAGTTTGGGTTTTGCAGCCTTTTCAGTAAATACAGGTTTAGAGGTCTCAGCTTCTATGTTGACAGTTTTCTTTTTATCAGTGTAACCTAGACCTTCTTTCCAACAATCATTCTCTATGATAATCTGAGTAGTTTTACCAGAGTTAGTCCAAGTTTTAATAATGTTTCTTTCTTTAACAAGTTCAGATTCAAGATAAGCATGCTTTTTCAATAATTCAGTTTTAATAATAATAGCATCATCTCTCTCTTTCTGAATTGTTAACATTTGGACTAATTCTAATTCTAGATAATCATTTCTCTTTCTAAGGTCTAGACTTTCAGATTTTATTCTTTCATTTTCTAAAGTCTGATCTCTGTAGCTAACATGCAAGTTTTTAAGAAAGAGTCTTAACTCAGATATATCAGTAGTATCAAAAGCTAAAGTAGAGTGAGGTACCTTGGTCTCAGTAGCTTCAGAGATACTATCAGCATTTGCCATCAAGGCATAGTTCACCTCATCTTCAGAGTCTGAAGTGTCAGCCCAGTCCTTCTTCTTTGTGATGTAAGCTTGACTTTTATCAGCTTTGGCTTTCTTGCACTCAGGTGCAAAATGTCCTTTCTCACCACAATTATAGCATCTGATTTTGGACTTGTCCACTTTCCCAGACCTGCCTTCCTTTTCCTCAGCTTTTCTGAAATTCTTCTTTTCGAAGTTTGAATCTCTTCGTGTGAACTTCCTTCCCTTTCTGAAGTTCTTGTAAGCCATCTTCTTGAAGCTTTTTACCATCAGGGCTGCAAGTTGTATCATCTCCGCATCACTGCCATCATCATCAGGGTCCGTGAGATTGTCAGAGTTTGAGTCATCATCAGAGTTTGATGACTCAGTATCAGACTTTGTAATAAGAGCCTTTCCATTAGATTGACTCTTTTTCACAGCAACTTCTTTAGAAGCTTTCTCCTCAGCTTTAAGAGCAATTGATTTGGACTTGCCTCCATGCCTCTTGCTTCTTTGTTCCATCTCAAGCTCATGGGTTTTGAGCATTCCATAGATTTCATCAAGAGACATGTCTTCCAGATCATAATTGTCTCTGATGGTAGTGGCCTTTAAATCCCACTTCTCAGGAAGAGCCAACAAGAATTTCAGATTGGAGTCTTCAAGATCATACTCCTTATCTACCAGTGACAAATCATTCAGCAATTTCAGGAATCTGTCATATAGATCTGTTAATGACTCATCAGACTTTGAGTCAAAGTGCTCGTACTCCTGTGTGAGTATTGTTCTCCTATTTTTCTTGATGGCTTTGGTTCCTTGACATCTGACTTCCAAAGCATCCCAAATCTCTTTAGCAGTTTTGCATCCAATGACTCTGTTAGACATAACATTGTCAAGAGTGCTATGTAATAAATGCCTTACCTTGGCATCTTTGCTAATAGAGGAGATATCTTCAGGAGTGTAGTCTTTCTTCTCCTTTGGAATCGTTTTCTGTTCCTCCCCAACAACTACAACAGAAAGTTTGGTAGGCTTATGTGGACCATCATGGATTCTGTCTAAGTACTCTGGATCTGTAGCCTCCAGAAACATTTCCATCTTCACCTTCCATGTGGGATATTCTGATGCCCTGAGTATTGGAACTCTGATTGATTCATATCTGCTTGTTGTTGGAGTTTGTGTTTTCTCTGTCATGATTGTATAGCTTTTTGGATCTTAACTGTTGTATAATAACAGAGTGGCTCTGATGCCAATTGTTAGGTCCGGAATAACGTAGAAGGGGGGTTGAATACGTTATTCAAAAAATATTTCGATTTTTTTGATGTGGATATGAGATAAAAAATACTGAATCGAAATAACACAACTGTTTGGGAAATATCTTTTAATAGATAAAACCCGGAGGTTTGCTACACAATTTAATCCTATGGATTAGCTACAAAATCAAACACTCCTAAGGATAGTTTAGGCACGAGGACCTTCTACCCGACACTTCCTGAAAGTGGGCTAAGCCGACTTTCCTACTAGATGGACTTTCTAGCAGCTTACACAGAGAAGATATAAGAGAGAGAAGAGAGAGTTGTGTGTTGAGGTGTGTTTTAAAATGAAATACAACAGGCCTATTTATAGGTTATAGAAAGTTACTATGCAGCTAATATACGTAACTGATTACGTATATCAGCTGTTTAATTTTCTTCAGTCTGTGCAGTCGCCTGTTCAATTTCAAACCTACTGAATCTTTCAAATTCAAAGTTTTTAACTTTGAATTTTTTATTCATGTGGGCCCCACATGTTTCCTACTTTATGAATAGTACTTTTGGGTACTATTCATGAATAGTAACTCCGGTTACTATTCACCCGGTGTGAATAGTGATTCCGGTGAATAGTAATTCCGGTGTGAATAGTGATTCTGGTTACTATTCACGTGAATAGTGATTTTGGTTACTATTCATTTTCCTCTTTATTTTTGACATCCTTAAATATTCAGCTTCCGAAATGGAGGATATCAACACTGCTCTCAATCATATCTCTTTAACAGTTTTTCTGAGTTAGATACTTCGATTCCTTTGTGAAGATGTTGACGCCTAGTGCAACTGGTCTGGTTCACAGACGACTAACATTCACTCGTGGTCTTCGTATCATGTCTTTAAGAATACTGCCAAGAATTAAAACTTTATCACTGGAATCTTTTGGCCCTTCAACTGAATCATCTGTACATCTTATTTTGTCACTGAGGCTTGATCATTTTAATGAACTTCTTTCAATGACTTGATCCTTGTTGGTGCCTGTTCTTCAAATTTCACGATCCCTGTATAGAGTTAATATTATTTATCTTTTATCCTAGTTGAGTTATATATGTCCTCTATTACATATTACATTGCATTATGCTTTACAATGTAAATAGTTAATATTTTATTTAATATTTTGTAGTGTTTGTTCTTCTGTTATTAATGTGTTAATTCCGTCAAAAGGACAACCTATGGTATTTTTAGTATTTTATATTTTCTATTTAGTTATTTTAAGTAGTTATATTGTTGTAGATATTTTTCTAAATTATTATCTTTTATCTTTAATATTCTTTAAATATTATTAATACATTTATTTTTTAATTTTAAAAAAATATATATATAAAAATAAAAATTAATAAAAATAAAAATTTGTATGTAAATTATTAAATTATGTATAGTTTTGTTCATTTTTTTTATTATTATTTTATTTGATTCGAATTTTTCTTTTCTTATAGTTTTTATTTTGTATAATTATTATATATATTATTTCTTATTTTTGTATATTCTTTTTCATGTGTATATAAATAGTTTGTATAGTTTTTACATTTTAGTCACTATACTTGCAAAACTTACAAGTAGGTCACTGTACTTAGTTCTTTTGTTGTTCTTCTTATTAACACACACAAAACCTGCAGTTTAAGTATAAATCTGTGTTTTGTGATTGCTGTTAACAGATCTTCGTGTTAAGGACTTAACAATTGACCAATGTTGGTATCAAATTGGTATGTGTCTATACAATTGGTTAGGAACTAATGTTTGATTTTCAGGATCTAACAATTGGAAGACAAGACCTATCAAGTGCTAACAATTTCTAATAGTTGGTATCTATCTTACATGACCTAAAGCATGATAAAATAGTTTTGTTTGTATTGGTTTAAACATTAACATACATTGTTTCGATTAATATTTATTAATTGGATTTTTTCCTATGTTCTTGTTTAGTAAAAGCGGCTTAGGATCTTTATCTTCCTAAATTCAAAATCTCTTTCTACAGCTGTGATTGCTTACATTGTAAATCTTTTGAAATCACAACTGTATATCATTTCTCTTAAGATAAAATGCAATGTTTTCTTAGAAAATTTTTCAATGTTAAAAATGCATTCTATCTATGTTGCTCATATTCTGTGATGCAGGTTCATCTACATGAAATTTTGTATTCTCACATGTTTAGTCATAAGGTTGTAAACCCAACAACTTTTGTCCCAGACTACAGTCAAACTCAAACACTATCTATTTTACCCCCTAAATGGAAGTAACCTATTAGACTAGAGGTCACCAGGGAGTAACTACACTTGATGCAGCAAACAAGGATGTGTGGGATATTCAGTTGGAGAGTCACTACCTTATACACTAACCAAAATATTTCATATGCACAAGTGAGATTGCACACACCAAGGATGAATTGACGGAAACCTGTAATACAACCATTTTACGGTTAGGATTATAAGTTAAAGGTTCTTTAATGAACTAAGAGTCTTTACAGACCTCGAGAGAAGGTATTGATCTCAAATGCAAAATTCATCAAGATCATTATCTAACTCCCCAGAGGGAACATCTCTGGATCCTGCGGGTAACGGATCCGACATAGGTGCGGATCGGCAACTTGTGAACTATGATTCAGATTTTACCTAATGAGTTTAACAAGGTGATGTCTTCACAGACATTAGAAGCGAACCTTGATCTCAATGCTAAATTTATATATCATGGTTTACTTTCTCAGAATTCAAATCTGAAAACCCTAAAAAGGGAAATTAGCAACTTGTAGATTATGACTCAGATTCGTCTGACGAGTCCAACGAGGATTTGGGATTTGCGAACTCCCATTGCACCACCAGTGACCTCTTTAGAAGGGGCTATGGTGATTTTTCTTTGCAGGTACAAAGGATGATGGAGCTATGAGTGATATGAGTGAAACACTAGTGAGCAAGAGTGTAAACACAGAGAGAAGTGAGACACTCAACACAAATGAGTGGAGAGAAGAGTGAAACACTTGTGAGGTATACTAAACACTATCACACACTCACAGTGAGGAAGAAAATGAAACTTCCTTTCTAACAAAGCTGTATCAATTGATTTCAATGTACTCTAACGATTGATATAAATTGGTAACAATTTGGTATCAACTACTTTGTCAATTAGTTGAATGGAGGATTCGTCAACTAAGGGGGAGAGATATATTGAAAAAGATATATTCAAGCTTAAAGCTTACCTTAGTAGGATATACTCAACTAAGGGGGAGAAGTATGGGGTACAAGTAAAAGAAGAGTGGGGGAGCAGTAAAGACTGTGCTTAGGATGAGAAGCAAGTCTAGTTACTAAGGGGGAGCCTTAGATGGAGAAGCAAGGGACTGTGCTTAGAATGAGAAGCAAGTCTAGTTACTAAGGGGGAGCCTTAGATGAAGAAGCAAAAGAACTTTCATTTGTTATGAAAGTGGAGATATAAAGAGAATTACATCACAATACTATTCTATTAGTCTTTCAATGTACTATGTATAAAGGCTAAGTGGAAGAGTAGTATATTCACCAGAAGTTATAGAAATGGTATTGATTCACCATTGTCTATATAGTAGGAACAGCTATTTTACTTTAGTGAGAAAAGCTGTGTCAGAAATGGGAAGTGATTGTAAATCAAGAACTGCTGATAATCACCAATGTAAGATGTGAAGGATTATCAGGCAGAGATATGAAGAATCAGAAATGAAGATGAGTTATCTATTGAAGATCAGTTCAGTGCTAGAGGAACAATCATCTATCATTTCATCAACTGAAGATTCTGGAATTGTTAAATCTAAACCAGAGAAATTTTTTTTGTATTATTTACTTAATTCCTAAAAGTTTTATCTTTTTCTTGTTTAAGTGAGGTAGTTGAGTTATCCTCTAGGTATTTGCTTGTTATTGTCTAACAAACAAATAGGGGGAGATTGAAAGGCATATGATGTAGCCTATTTGTATTTCGAGGATACAACTCAACTTAAACGAGATTGTAGTAGTAAATAGTATATAGGCTGTCACAAGGAATCTCATATTGTATTATCTGACAGAAGAAAAAGATCAAGTTCAATCTACAGACTTGAAGAATTACTACATTGAAAGAAGTTCAAACATCTGATCAAGCCTCAGTGAAGTATTCGTTAAAGAAGTAGATTCATTTAAAGTGACAGAGATTTCGACAGTGACAGAGACAGTACAGAAGAATTAATAGAGAGAGGAGAAAAGAAAAGGAACCAGATTTTAAAGTCAATATATGAAGAACAGTCATTGCGGTTAGTCACTCATGAACCAGACAGTACATCGAGTGTCAACATTTAACAGTGGTTGTTCATCATTAACTTCAGTGGTTCAAGCTATCAAGACTGGTATAAGAAAAAATCATTGTGCAAGCAACAGAAGTGCTAAATTAATTAACCACAAGGATTTTATTATCAAGTGGACTGGCTACAAGGAAAAAGAATTATCATAAAGAAATTCTAAGTGATATATTCTTAATGCTGAAACTCCGGTTAGAATTGTTGTATTTTTTGCTAAGCAAAAGGAGTCCGGTTTCACATCCTCAAGAGACCGTAGCTTACACCTGGACGGGTTATGAGAAAATAGAATTATCACAAGTATATGGAAAGTGATATATTCTTAAAGCTGGAACCCCGGTTGGAATTGATATATTATTTGTTAAGCAAAAGGAGTCCGGTTCCAGACGCTCAGGTAACCGCAGTTTAGAGTTTAATTATAATTTTATATTAATAAATATTTTATTTATTTAGAAAATTATATTTATAAATATCTAATAATATTAGATATTTATTTTTATCATTTCTAGATTAAAACAATTATTTATTAATTAAAGGTTATAAGCTGTTCGGGTTAAAAACCATTTGGACGAACCAAATTCATTTGAATAAAGAATAAAAAGGTGGAAGGTTATTTGTTTGTTTAACAAACAAAGAATTAAAAAATGAAAGTAAAACACTTATACATGTGTTGTTGACAGAAAGAGTTTGAAAAGAAAAAAAAAAAGGAAAAGCAGCATGCAAAAGGAATCAAAAGAAAAGAGAAACAAAAGTCACATGCATGCAGGAATTTCTTGTCGGATAGCAAAATCACGCGCCTGGCAGTGCGTGTAGGCCACGCGCCTGAGTAAACAGTCGCGTTTGTGCTTCACCTTCACTTCCTGCGACTGGGCTTTGTCTTAACAGCATGTTTTAGTTTTGTTCAAATCAATCATTCAACCGAGTTTTTTTAGTAAAGAAGACAATTTTGATTGTCTTGCCGATTGTATTGGTAAGCATGGATTGTCTTGCCTATTTAGGGATGGGCGTCGGGGCACTTCGGGGCCGGGGAGTGCTATCCCCGCCCCCATCCCCGAATTCAAACCCGATCCCCGTCCCCGGCCCGATCCCCGTCGGGGACTAATTTTCATTCCCCGTCCCCGGCCCAAACGGGTAACGGGGATCCCCGCGGGGAATCGGGGAATTTTATTTAAAACAAAAAATAATTTTAAATAATTTTAAACACTAACTAGTGAGCTCAAATGCACTTAATTAAAATTAAAAAATATTACTTAAAGAAATAATTATAAATAATATGGAAATTAAGTTATTTAACTATTAGAAAGACAAACATATAAAATTAAAACATCATTTTATTTTCAATATGAAGTATTGAAAATTCGTATATATTAATATATGAATATCAATATATATGTATGTGTGTGTGTATATGTATATATTTGAGTGTGATGAAATCGAGTTGGGATGGAAAATTAGGTCGGGTAGAGAAAATCGGGGCGGGGGTCGGGGATCGGGCCGGGGAGACATAAAAACCCGGCCCCGGCCCGCTCCCCGATTTTTTTAAAAACTTATCCCCGCTCCCCGGCCCGTACCCGAAAAAATCCCCGATTCCCCGCCCCGTTCGGTGCGGGGATCGGATCGGGGTCGGGCGGGCCGGGATGAATGCCCATCCCTATGCCTATTGTCCTGGCAATACAAATTGATTGTCTTGGAGGTTTTGGATTGTCTTGTCGATTGTCTTGGCAGTACAAAACTGATTGTCTTGGAAGAGCAGATTGTCTTGCCGATTGTCTTGACAGTACAAATGAAAAAGAAAAGATGCAAAAGAGTATATTAAATCAAGACAGGCGGCCAGAAAGGAACAACACTCAGAACATATCATCTTCAACAAACAAAAAAGCCATTCTCCCTCATTGAAGAACAACACAGCAAGAGAAATAAATTTGTATAAATTCAAGTTCATCTTATTTTTAATATCTGATCCGATAGAACTTGTTTACTTGATACTCTTGTAATATTAGCGAGTTTTTACTCCTAATCTATATCTCGATTTTTATTAACAAATCTAGAAAAATTCATGTCGAATTTTCTAATTTGTTTTTATTAACTAGATATAATTTTTGTACTGTATTTGTAACAAACCCCTCAAGTTAATATAATTTTATATTCAACTTGAATTTTGTTTCATTTAATTCCGCTCAAATTTGTCAAAATATAAATTAAATTTATCCGGACAAATTTCGATTAAACAGTACTGTTTGTATTCAACCCCCCCTTCTACAAACATATTGGACCTAACACCTATATCTCTACAGAATTTGAAAACATAACGGTTGAAGAACAAGTTATCCATATTGATCACATAGGGCAGCATAATATCTCTATTTATGCTACAAGTCATGATGTTAAAAAATCAACCTATCCTATGCTAGCATGACAAGTTCTAAATCTCAAGATCCACTCTCGTTTCGCAAGAAATTAACAAATTAGATGTTCATGACGCATCTAAACACATGAAACACAACCATACGAGGATATCAAGAATTCACCACACATAAATCTTTAAAGCAATCAAACTACTAAGCTACATAGATAAATCCGTTAGAATCCCATGACAACGATTAGCTCATAATCGAACCGCTCGTCATCATGGGATCTGATGAAACCATGATAGTAAACAAAGTATGAATAATAATAATAATAATAATAATAATAATAATAATAATAATAATAATAATAATAATAATAATAATAATAATAAAACAAAGAGTTGAGAAAACAAATCTATGATACAAAAGATGAAGTAGATCTAGATCCGTTGCTTGTCACGAGCGTTGAATCTTTCTCCCCTTTTCTCCCTTGCAAATCTAAACTATGATATGTATACGATATATATCTCTAATTACAATGCTAAGATGTGTTTATATAGGATCTAGATTTTTTTCCCAGCAAGAAATTACCTTCTATTATAATTAGAATTCGATTTAGGTACTAACAACTGCCCAAAATACAATTAGAATTAGAAAAAGGGCAAAACAGTAATCTTTCAGCCTTGCTTCACAAAGAACACGTGCGCGAATTTTAACTACATGCTCCTTGCACCTGATATCTGTCCCAAGTTGTAGAAAATCTCCCAAGCTTCGCGTGAGCTGTAAGATCGCTGAAAACGGACTTCTAGAACTCCAGATATGGCCAAAATAGTGTAGACTACGCAACCTTCTCGGAAAATCCGAATTTTAATTGTTTGCACTAAATCACGCAAGCGTACGTGGTCACAAGTAATATATGAATAAGTCAAGTTCGTTCCCACAGAGATCTGGTTATGGTTTTAATTCAGTTATTGTACCTATGCAACAATGTATGGTTATTACTCACTGCTAAGACAAATAACAAATTGGGTTTAATTAACTAAATTAACTAAGAAGTAAATTAACAACTAGAATTATCTAACTAACAAGAATTGAAATTGAATTACGTCTACAAGAGTAACATGGGATCCTAACTTCATTAAATACTTCGCTTAGATCTGACGCCTTTAATCACTGTATGCAATGGTTATGATATCTGATCGGATAACACGAAACAAGTACACGCTACCTGTCAGCATACGTATACCAAACTAAACATACATCCACAAAAGAGATAGAAGATGAATAGACACCAATTATGCTTAGACCCTATATGTCTATAGAATTTGAAAACATAACGGTTGAAGAGCAAGTTATCCATAAAGATCACACAGGGCAATATAAGTATTTTCATCTCATAGTACGAATCATGTTGATAAACAATCATGAACCTATGCTAGCATGGCAAGTTCTAAATCTCAAGATCCACTTTCACTTCACAAGAGATTAACAAATTAGATGTTAGCTACGCATCTAGCAATTAGGCACAACCATACGAGGATATCAGATATACATCACACACAGATCTTTAAAGCAATCAAGATACTAAAGCTCCATAAATAAATCCGTTAGAATCCCATGACAACGATTAGTTCATAATTGAACCTCTCGTCATCATGGGATCTGATGAAACCATGATAAAAACAAAGTATAAAAAGATACAAATAATCCTAAGTAATTGATATGTAATGGTGTGTTTTTTTCTGTCCCCCAAGATGTGTATTTATAGCCTCAATTTGCCTCTCCATCAAACAATTGCCGTTTTAGAGTTGGAATAGGAGTATGGCAATTTCCGTTCTTGAATGAGAATAGAATTGCAAATTACATGTGTAGATCTGATTCTGGAATGTTCTATCCGCCCAGAGAAATTACCATACTTATTAGAAGTAGGAATTATAGCAATTTCCTTGTCAAAGTTGAATTTCTGCAGCTCGACACATAATACGTTTCCTAAACTGATTCGGTTTTGAAGGAAAATTCGTAGCTGACTTTTCTTAAGTATTTCTGGAACGTTCCAATCATAGTTGGACCTCTGGACCACCTTAGAATGATAGAGAATCTCGTTATCTTCGCGTGGACTGCTTACGGGCCTCAAACGGACTTCTAGAACTCAAGATATGACCAAAACAGTAATTTTCAAGATTTTCCGCGCGCAACCTGCGCCCAGCAGTCTGTTTGTCGCGCAGCCTGCGCCAACCACGCGCAACCTGCCCGTGCAACACCTGTCCCATATTATAGAAAATCTCCCAAGCTTCGCGTGGGCAGTAAGATCGCTGAAAACGGACTTCTAGAACTCCAGATATGTCCAAAACAGTGTAGACTGCGCAACTGTCTCAGAAATCCGAATTTCAATCAATTAATTCTCCAAAAACGATAGAAGCATCCACCTTAATCAACATTCTCGTAAATCTGCACAACTAAGCAAAACACATCAAAATTACAAACTTGAGCCCAAGACAATCAATTTAAGCCGATATGGAACGCTCCAAGTGGATATAAATCCACTTATCACACCCCCAAACTTAAACCGATGCTTGTCCTCAAGCATAAACAATTACAACTAATTAATTAGTACCACTTCCGTAGGTGATCACGGTTGCATTTGGCTTATGCAACAAGCCCTTTAAACCCCTAGGCAGCCCCAGTGGACGAGTAAGGTCTCGTGAGGGCCTATAGCGAATGTACCCACAAAATCCATCTAACTAAACAATGCAATGCATGAATGCACTAAATGAAAATGCAACGATCCCTTTCAAACTAACCAAAACCAACTAACAAGCAAATATCTCAAAGAATGCAACTAAATCCAAATAGAGCTCGACTAAGTCCCCGTATACTAACAATACATGAACAGAAACGTGCGTGTGTGCGATGCTCATCAGAAATACTCCCAACACTAGGTCAAAAATCATACATATTCTTCGCCAAGACAATCACAGGTTTATAAATAGAATAGACTGTAGACACTTCATAACCTAGGAACACCTCCATCCTTATTCAAGTTAGACAGGAATTCATGCTTTATTAACGACAAACAACTATATAGAACACAAACAAACATGCTTATTTGACCGTGCAATGAATGAGACCCCTAAAGGCTTATACAATAATACCCATGTAGCGAGTGTTAGGTCAGCAATCCCAAACCACAAGGGCTTTAGGTTACCAGGACTAAGTCCCCCCAGACTTAATTACTCGAGTATTAAAGAGCTCACTCGTGGCCAATTATGCAACTACACATTCACACAACTTTTTTTTTTTCCTTTTTTTTTTCTTTTTTTTTTTTATTTTTTATGTATGCAATCTGGAATGAGAATTCTCAATTCCAACCCTAGACTACTCATAAAAATATGAGCCGGCTACTAGCCATTTGACACCTAGCCATTATTAATAACAATTAGCATGAAATTCCTATTTTCCCCCAAACTTAGACTTTAGTGATCCTACGCCATCAAGGGAATAACGAAAATTCTAAATATAAACAAGTGATTAAATCTCAAAACATCCAAACAAGCATGACCCTAACCTAGCCCCAAAGCACCCAATGAGACTGTGTAATTAGTTTTGTTTCTGAAGCATGCAAGTCAATTTCATAGAAACTATAAATCAACCATCTACTCATCATTACCACACTCAATTAGACACCTACCTACCAATCAGAATTAGCTCGTTCTAAGGGATCATGAAATATGCATGCTATGCAAATGCAACTAACATGAACTCACATGGTATACGAACAAAAATAACAGAATGTCCTACATGAAACAGACGTAAATAATACGAACATATATGCATGAACTACTACTAATATGCAAAGCATGAAATCCTACATGAACACAATGACTAACAATCACATATATATACACTACTTATCCCTCAAACCACCCCCAAACTTAGAATATTCAATGTCCTCATTGAATGGAAGTAAATACAAGGGAAAGTAGAAAACATACCAATATACAACAATGCTTGGGTTGCCTCCCAAGAAGCGCTTCTTTAACGTCAATAGCTTGACGTTACTTCAAGCCTCCATTAAGGATGATAATAGTTGGCCTGGTCTCCTCTTCGTGAGACTTCATCGTCATCACGGTGGCACACTTTCTGCCCCTTCTCCTCGCTTGTCCTATTCGTGTAACAACTATGTCCTTTTCCAATGTCTTCATCTATTGATCCAAAATCTGTCAATTTGTAGAACAACACACATTCGCGGGCTTCGCTTGAATATAATGGAGGAGGGTAAATGTAAGTTGCTGAAGCCTTTGGTTCCTCAAAGAGAAATTCCTCCATTGGCTCTAATGCGCTACCTCCATCTTTGAATTCTGAGACAAGTAGAAGATCTGCATCTTTCCCAAGTTCTTCAGCCTCTCGGTACGCACATACCACTTCTCGAAATTTGTGCAGCTCATCAGTGTCTGTCCCAAATAATGCCCTTTCCAAATCATCCACCATCCTAACATGATCAAATTCCTCACATGGCTTGTGAACACTCACCTCCTCTTGGAATTTGTCTTCTTCAATTATGCAAGCAGTACCTTGCTCCAAGTCATCGTTATTCTCTGGAATTGCCTCTCGTATGGATTGCTGTTTCTCTTGTTCCAAGACACTCAAAACTTGAGCAACTAGTGTCTCCATAGATTTGAGATTCTTCTCATGACCCTCTACAAGCATCCTAATCTCCTTCCTAATCTCCTTCAAATCATCAACCTCATCTGACTGAAAAGTAGGAGTAGGTTGCTGATGTTGAAACTCTTCACTTCCAAAGAAATATGACATGTCTGGAACATCTTGCTGGTACTGTTAAGGATGGTATTGAAAATATGGTTGTTCCTCATAAGTGACATATGGATCAACTCCTTCGTAGTAACAATATTGTGAGGGATCATGAACGCCAAAACACCGCTCACATTGATAAGGCACGGATGTTCTCGAATATGCCCACCATGGCAACTCCTCGCATGCCATCTTAAAAAACTCAAGTACCTGAAACACAACGATCTAAACAAGAATAGATAAGTAACTAATCCGAGTCAGTGAACTCTAACGACCACTATTGACAAGCACATAAACCAAAAATAAAACAACGATGATCCCCGACAGCGGCGTCAAAAACTTGTTTGCACTAAATCACGCAAGCGTACGTGGTCACAAGTAATATATGAATAAGTCAAGTTCGTTCCCACAGAGATCTGGTTATGGTTTTAATTCAGTTATTGTACCTATGCAACAATGGATGGTTATTACTCACTGCTAAGACAAATAACAAATTGGGTTTAATTAACTAAATTAACTAAGAAGTAAATTAACAACTAGAATTATCTAACAAGAATTGAAATTGAATTACGTCTACAAGAGTAACATGGGATCCTAACTTCATTAAATACTTCGCTTAGATCTGACGCCTTTAATCACTGTATGCAATGGTTATGATATCTGATCGGATAACACGAAACAAGTACACGCTACCTGTCAGCATACGTATACCAAACTAAACATACATCCACAAAAGAGATAGAAGATGAATAGACACCAATTATGCTTAGACCCTATATGTCTATAGAATTTGAAAACATAACGGTTGAAGAGCAAGTTATCCATAAAGATCACACAGGGCAATATAAGTATTTTCATCTCATACTACGAATCATGTTGATAAACAATCATGAACCTATGCTAGCATGGCAAGTTCTAAATCTCAAGATCCACTTTCACTTCACAAGAGATTAACAAATTAGATGTTAGCTACGCATCTAGCAATTAGGCACAACCATACGAGGATATCAGATATACATCACACACAGATCTTTAAAGCAATCAAGATACTAAAGCTCCATAAATAAATCCGTTAGAATCCCATGACAACGATTAGTTCATAATTGAACCTCTCGTCATCATGGGATCTGATGAAACCATGATAAAAACAAAGTATAAAAAGATACAAATAATCCAAAGTAATTGATATGTAATGGTGTGTTTTTTTCTGTCCCCCAAGATGTGTATTTATAGCCTCAATTTGCCTCTCCATCAAACAATTGCCGTTTTAGAGTTGGAATAGGAGTATGGCAATTTCCGTTCTTGAATGAGAATAGAATTGCAAATTACATGTGTAGATCTGATTCTGGAATGTTCTATCCGCCCAGAGAAATTACCATACTTATTAGAAGTAGGAATTATAGCAATTTCCTTGTCAAAGTTGAATTTCTGCAGCTCGACACATAATACGTTTCCTAAACTGATTCGGTTTTGAAGGAAAATTCGTAGCTGACTTTTCTTAAGTATTTCTGGAACGTTCCAATCATAGTTGGACCTCTGGACCACCTTAGAATGATAGAGAATCCCGTTATCTTCGCGTGGACTGCTTACGGGCCTCAAACGGACTTCTAGAACTCAAGATATGACCAAAACAGTAATTTTCAAGATTTTCCGCGCGCAACCTGCGCCCAGCAGTCTGTTTGTCGCACAGCCTGCGCCAACCACGCGCAACCTGCCCGTGCAACACCTGTCCCATATTGTAGAAAATCTCCCAAGCTTCGCGTGGGCAGTAAGATCGCTGAAAACGGACTTCTAGAACTCCAGATATGTCCAAAACAGTGTAGACTGCGCAACTGTCTCAGAAATCCGAATTTCAATCAATTAATTCTCCAAAAACGATAGAAGCATCCACCTTAATCAACATTCTCGTAAATCTGCACAACTAAGCAAAACACATCAAAATTACAAACTTGAGCCCAAGACAATCAATTTAAGCCGATATGGAACGCTCCAAGTGGATATAAATCCACTTATCATTAATCAATTAATCCTCCAAACACGATAGAAGCATCAACCTTAATCAACATTCTTGTAAATCTGCACAACTAAGCAAAACACATCAAAACTACAACAACTTGAGTCCAAGACAATCAATTTAAGCCGATATGGAACGCTCCTAGTGGATATAAAGTCCACTTATCAGACCTCGCATGCAATCTTGTGGGTGCTGGCATGCGATCCTGTGGGTACTGGTATACGATCATGTGGGTACAGGCATGCGACCCGGTCCAAAGTATATTGTGCATAAGGATGCCTCCACTCATGCGACCCCTTGCGGCTTAGTCATGAGCCTTCACATGGCGATACGAAACTTGATAAGATTATTTAATTGGGATGTGATCCCAAAGAGGTCCTTCCAAGCGCAATACAGTCCCGCAGGAACCTTGAGAGGCGATCCCATAGGGCCTTGCAGTCATAAGTTGTTATAATTATATCTCCTGTCCAGTTGATATATGAGCTCAGTCTCTTACCAATCTCTTCAGGTCTTCTTAAAGTATGATGAGAGGACTCTCCTCTGCTCCTCGTTATTATGATGAGAGGACTCCTTATAACTTGAGAGGGCTCCCTTTAGGTTGAGAGAGCTCCTCATAAGTTGATAGGACTCCTCATCATAGCGGTATATGGTCCTGGTCAATATATCGGTATGAAATCTGTATTATATTTTCGGAGCCGTTAGTCCAATATTATCATCAATCCTTATAATAGGTCTATTTAGAGCTCATATCAATTTTCAATCAAAACAACTACTCCCTCCGTCTCATCCAATTCTTAACACTTTTTTTGTCACTTTCTGGCATGCATTTTAAGGTGGATTTTAAGGATAGTTCCTATTTTTATACAAAAAAAAAAAATTTCAAAAAATAAGTTATGGAACTATCCTTAAAATCTACCTTAAAATGCGTGCAGACACTCTATTTTGAAATGTTAACAATCGGCCGGGACGGAGGGAGTAGCTTTATACTCAATCAAATCAAATCACTAAGGTCTGTTTGGGATTGCTGTTAAAAGTTGCTCTGCTGTTGAAAAAAGTTTTTTTACGAAAATAAGATAACAATTTGGTAATATTTTTTATATATGTACATTTTGGTTGTAATTTACTGAAAATTATTTTTTGGTTAGATTTGATGTTGAAATCAATAGTCGTTTCCCGCTAAACTGGAAAGCAATTTTTTTCAAAAGCAAAGGGGACATGCTTTCTCTAAAAGTAGTTTTTCAGTCAAAAACACTTTTTAAAAAAGCAATTTTTAAAATTTATCAAACATTTTTTTACCTGGTTTTCGAAAATAAGTTGTTGTTGTATTTTCAACAGCAATATCAAACGGGACCTAAAACGTTAATAAATGTGGGAGTTTATTACCGGTGCTGCTTTCCATTTCTAAGAAATGAAATTATAAATAGTAAAAATATGATCGAAATGGAAAACAGTGAAATGTTGATATAATTTTAGGGTTTTTTCCATAAATACCCTTATGCAAAAATGTTGATATAATTTTTTTTTTTAAAAATAATTTGCAAAAATACCATCTTATTTGCAAAAATACTATTTTATTTATGAAGGCTGCGCTACAGGTTACATTCAGTTGCATATGCAACTGAATTCAACTAAAAATTGCAAGTTTAATTTTCATTTTTTTTACCAACTTTCAGTTGTATATAAGGGCTGCACAGCAGCAAAAAATGAAAATTTAACTTTCAATTTTCAGTTGCATTCAGTTGCATAGGTTGTATATGCAATTAAATGCAACTAAAAATTAGAAGTTAAATTTTCATTTTTTGCTGTTGTGCAGCCCTTATATATAACTAGAAGTTGACAGAAAATGAAAATTTAATTTCAGTTCTCAGTTGCATTCAGTAGCATTTAGTTGCATATGCAACTGAATGCAACTTAAGACTGGATGAATTTTCATTTTTTGCTACTGCGCAGCCCTTATATATAACTAGAAGTTGGTAAAAAATGAAAATTAAACTTTTAGGTTTTAGTTGCATTCAGTTGCATATGCAACTGAATGCAACTGAAAATTGAAAGTTTAATTTCCATTCTTTGTTGCTGCGCAGCCCTTATATACAATTGAAAGTTAACAAATAAATGGAAATTTAACTTTCAATTTTCAGTTGCAAATGTAATATTTTTGATAAATACCCATTTTATTCATGTTAAATTTTTTGATAGGCAAATGATATTAAAATATAAAACAAAAATTGCCGCTAATTAATCTAGAAGCAAATACCAATAAATTAATATGAAATATAATATAATATGACTCGAGAATAATTAAATGGTAAGCTTATATCATTTTAAGGTCTTTAGATTCAATTTTCACTTAGTATACTAGCTTATAACCTGCGCAATGCACGGCTCCTTTTTTAGTTTTTATAATTATATTAATTTTTCTAATTTTATATGCTATTAATATACATATCAAATTGTTGTTTAAAAATTGACATACATAAGATTTTACACATTCGATTTAATATTTGTACTCTGTCTTGAATTATTAAAATTTGATTTGGACAATTTTACAGCCCGCGTGAAATTAACAATTTTTTTAATTTATTGGTGATTTAACAATTATTATCCGATTAAACCTGCGCAGATTCAAAAGAAAGAAGAAATTAACGATTTTTTACGTTGAAAATTCTATTTGATTTATGAATTCTACTTAAAATTGTTTTATTATCAAAATACCCTAGTTATTATTTGAAGATTGTTCTACTAACAATCAATACAATTTTACTAATACGTGTAGTAGAGATTTTGTCAAAACTTTGATAATCGGTAGTCTGGTCAAAATAAATAAGTACCGTTAAATCTTAAAATAAATAGATGAAAATCATTGGTGTTTTCATTTAAATAATAATTATTAAATCATCACTAAATTAAAGATAATTTTATGATTTTCGCGTGGATTGTAAAATCATCCAAATCTGATTTCTATATCTCAAGATTGAATCCAAATAGTAAATATGAATATTTTTTAGTAATCAAAAAATAAATAAAATTCAATTATGATACTACCTTTTTTAATTATATCCTTTTTAGATAAAAATTTTCTTTTTAAAATTTAATTCTAATGCAACCTTTTTTAATTATATCCTTTTTAGATTATAATTTTATTTTTAAAATTCACTTCTAAGGCAACATTTTCTAATTATATCTTTTTTATATTATAATTTTCTTTTTGATATAATATAATCTTGATCGTATATTTTTAAAAATATTAGATTTGACGGTTGAGATTAATTTGGTAGTACAATGACTAAAATTATGGATAAGATCTCTTTTATTATATATAAGGATAAATATATAATGATATATCAATATGTATTAAACAAATACTAATGAGTATTCTTAGATTAAACAAAAAAATAAATTTGATATACTACATCTCCAAAATATTTTATTAATATTATGAAGTGTCTAGGCGAGATATACATAATATTTAATAGTAGATTTACTTAAGTAGCTACCGAATATTTTCACATATTTCAGATATTAGACAACCTGGTTAATATTATTTACAGCTCATATATACCCCCAACAAAATATTCTGCAGCTTCATGCATATTTTGTTACCACATGACTCGGGCCTTTATATATTGTTACTACCAGCATACCATACAACTTGAGTTTGTGTAATCCATTTTCATTTCTTACAAAATGGAAACCAACGGCAGTAATAAACTCCCACTTCTCTCCCCGACCAACGACCTCAACGCCGACCAAACACCCCCGCATATTCTCCGACGCCCGTCCAACCTTTCTTTCGCTTCCTCTTTCGTTGCTGATGCAGATGACATCGCCCCGATCACCGGAATACGAGATTTTTACAGAGAATTTATTGTCGAATCTCGAAAGCTATGGTACCTAGCTGGTCCTGCTATTTTCACTTCCGTATGTCAGTACTCTCTCGGCGCTATCACACAAACTTTTGCTGGTCATGTTGGGACTCTTCAGCTTGCTGCCTTTTCCATTGAGAATTCTGTTATTGCTGGCCTCTCCTTCGGTGTCATGGTAATAACTAAAACTGTCTTTGCTCATGATAATTTTGCTTCGCGTGATATTTGGTTCGTATAGTATTTTGATTTTCATTTACAATAATAATTGTGAATTTTTTCTTGAAAGTAATTTTTTCGTGAATAGTAAAAAATTTCAAACCATATAAATTAAATTGGTCAACACGATAGGTAATAAGGTTGTTGTGAAGAATTTGTACACTACTTTCATTCTTTCTAAGCATATGCTCTGTCACACGTTAAGCATATCAATATGCAGAGTCCTGGTCATACATTTAGAATGACATTTTTTGTATAGGTGGTAACTGGTAATTCAGGATAAATTATATGAAGTGGTAATGTTTAGGAAGGGAGAGTTTATTAACATGATATAATTATGCAAATATTTGATAAGAAAGCTTTTTATGAAATATCATTGATTTATGTAAATATCAAAGAAATCAAAAGGGGACCTCATGGGACCCATCGTTCTACGGACAAAAAATATTGTGAAAAAAAATCTACTTTAATTTGCGTCTCTTTCAAATTATTGTGAAATATTGTGACAAGAAATTAATTTGCGCCTCTTTTAAATTATTAATGAAAATCTGCTTTAATTTTTGGAAAAAAATGTAAATATGTGATAAGGAAGTTTTTTATGGAATATCTTTGAATTTTATAAAAAGGGATCTCATGGGATCCATTGTTCTACGGACAAAAAATATTAAATTGCAAATTCCAAATAATATAGGTTTCCAAAATTCGCAATGATGATTGCATTTTTATAAATGCATTTCGTAAATGATTTGTATCGGGATACAATACCGAAATAAACCGAAGTGAGGGGTTAGTTTCTTTAATTCAAGAAAAATTATCATCTAATCAAAGTACATGTACTTCAGAAAAGTAAATTGGAGTGAGGGGTTAGTAAATGATTGCGTTTTATAATCATATTTATACTCCGGTTTAAACTAATTATATAATTATATAAGTTGTGATTTGAATGTGTAGATGGGAATGGGAAGTGCACTAGAGACATTATGTGGACAAGCATTCGGAGCAGGACAGATTGATATGCTCGGGGTATACATGCAACGATCATGGGTCATTTTGAATAGCACTAGTTTGATCCTAATGTTTATTTACATATTTGCTGCTCAATTTTTGAGATTAATTGGCCAAACCGAAGACATATCTAGAGAAGCTGGAAAATTTGCGATTTGGATGATTCCGCAGCTGTTTGCTTATGCCATGAATTTTCCTATAGCCAAGTTTTTGCAGTCACAGAGTAAGATTATGGCCATGGCTTGGATAGCGGCCGTGGCATTGGTTGTGCACACATTTTTTAGCTGGCTGTTCATGTTGAAGTTGGGGTGGGGACTAGCCGGAGGCGCTTTGGTCTTAAACTTTTCGTGGTGGTTCATAGTGTTGGCACAGCTAGTGTACATTTTTAGTGGAACATGCGGAGAAGCGTGGTCCGGGTTTTCTTGGAAGGCATTTCAAAATTTGTGGGGTTTCGTAAGGCTTTCACTTGCATCAGCTGTTATGCTTTGGTAAGTCTATGTAGTTTTTGTTACCTCGTTTTGGGTTTACGGAGATAAGGTATACGCACGTCTCACTATTCTCGTAACTAATCAAAATACCGGAATATGTTAGATTTTAGATGTAGTTTTCATATTTTGGTTTGGTTTTAGAATGCTGTTGTTATACCATAAATATGCCTAAAATTAACCAATTTTTTGATGTGCATTAATGCAGCTTAGAGACATGGTATTTTATGGCATTGGTATTGTTTGCTGGATATCTAAAGAATGCTGAAATAGCAGTTGATGCACTTTCAATCTGGTAAGTACAGAAACTCATATCTACCTCTTTCAGACTCTCTGACTGGTTGCTATGGCGTAAGGGTAAAACGTGATACAAAAATTCAATTTGGGATAGATTATCCCAAATTCTTCTCCGTGATCCAAATGGTTATCCAAATTTGGATCAATGAATAGTAGTGATCAAATTTGGATCAGTTAGTTTAATATTAAAATAATGATTTTGTTATTAATATATTTTTAGTTTATTAGATATAAAATTGATTTATGATTTTTAATTATTTAATTAATAATAGTACATAATTAATATAAATGAATGTGTTTTTCGTTAACTAAGAACATAATTTTAGTATTATTTACGTAATATTAAAAAAATTATATTTTAGTTTATTTAATTTATCAAATATAATATAAATAGGTATTAACGATTAAACATTAAAATTAAAATTAAATAGTTTGATATAATATTTGTGTAATATAATATGTAAACAATAATTTGGATCAAAATTTAGATAACACTACTGGAATTGATAGAAATTTGGATTAGAATTTGGATCAGTTAGAGATCCAAATTTGAATTAGAAATTTGGATTAGAAGTTGGATCAATTAGTGATCCCAATTTAAATTTTTGGATCATAATTGATGGAGATGGCCAATGTTTAGTATTTTATCTAACTGGTTGGTAAAGTGTGTGTTCTGCAATGCTCTCTACTTGTCAAACAAGTTGATGTAGCAGTTGACAGTTGTGTCCATTTCTTTTAACACGTAGTGGTTTTCAAGAAACCTAAAGTCATAACTCATAATTTATTCACCATCATGCCTGGCAAACACTACAAAATCTAAAACGTATAAAAATAATTAAAAGGGAAAATAATTTTTCCAAACTTTTCTGATTTTTTTTAATATTATTTGATGTCGATAGTTGTACGGATATTTAAAAACGTGTTCAGGTGGAAGACAAATTATACGTGATTGAATTGATAACTCCATGACATTTACAGTAATTAGGAGACACATAGGTCTTGCATTTGAATTTGGGTGCATAAGAGCATCTCCAATGGCATTAGCTAAAAATGATTGGCTATATTACATAAAATATTGATTATGTAAATTTTATCGAACCTGTAAGATATTGTGTTCCGAGGGTATTGGCTATAATGATTGGCTATATTTTAAAAATGGTATGTTATTAATATTTCAAGTTGTTATTAATGGAATATATAATTTTAATATAGAAATAAGTGATGTGGCAATTCACTACAGGTCTCTAGAGGTTCGACAAATATAGCCAACATCAAGAGATTATCTATAATTATAGATAACAGTTTTGTCCCATTGGAGTGTAAATTTTTTTACACATTCTTTATAATTCTTATTTATGGTAATTAAATTTAAAATTTACCTAAGGGGTCTCTCCCATTGGAGATGCTCTAACATATAGTAAATTATTGGCCGCTTGGCACAAGTCATTCGTGATGTAAGATTGAAAAATCTTTCATTCTATATCACATGAGGTTTAACAAATTGTGAGGCACACCCATCGTAGTTCTATCTTTATCGTAATAACTAGTTGAGAACCCGCGCTTCGCGCGGGCGAAAAGAATTTTCGTAGGAAAAAAATTCTATATGAATGAGATTTTTTCATTAAAAAATCATATATATGTTTCTCATTATTGACCGCAAAAATATAGATCAAATAAAAGTTGATTTTATATATCATTCTTCACCAATACTTAAGTTTTTCTAAAGAGGGCGAAAAGAATTTTCATGGGAAAAAATTCTATATGAATGAGGTTTTTTCATTAAAAAATCATATATATGTTTCTCATTATTGACCGCAAAAATATAGATCAAATAAAAGTTGATTTTATGTATCATTCTGTCACCAATACTTAAGCTTTTCTAAATACAATTTCGAATGAGGGTGATGAAACCAAAACTTCAGCCTGAAACTGTGACAATATCCACAATGTTTAGTAAGGCTATGTAAATTAGAGTAGCATTCGCATTATGCCTCATGCCCACTTCTTTAGTCTAAGCCAAATATGATAATTGAATTGTAAAGAAAACCCAATAGTTTTAATTTGAAGTGTATTTGTAAACGAACACAACAATATTCATACAATTTAAACATGAAAAGTTCCAGGAGGTTATGCTTCATAGAGCAGAAGAATGAATTATAATGATATAAAGATGGTAGGAAAATGGAAGTTGTTTAGCAAGTCAGTAAAAGCACAAACTTAAATATATAACAGCAGGTCGTTAGTTGTGTATAATTAAATGGAAGGTTTATTGTCTAAAAGCACAAGTTGACCTTACACTTTGTAGAAGCATAGTGATAGTTTTTTTTTTTTGTAGGGTCGTCGCCCAAATAAGGTGCAATTTTTACAGCATGTGATCTCCGCCACCTTGTACTCCATCTCCAGAAATGTCAATGTCCTGGCCTGAATATCATAATGTTAGATTTGTAAGAAATGTCTAGGACACTTGGCTTCATCATTTCTTAAGTTGGGAATGTCAGTCTAGCAATAACAATAACAATAGGCGAAAAGATCATAACTGGATAATTAAAGATCTGTAGTTGTATATCAATATGAAGATTGCAGTTAAGTCGTAGTAACAACCTGCGAGGCTCTATTGTTGCCGTGTATTAATATTATAGTATTTTGAAATCATTTTTTTTTGTGTGTGTGGGACTGATGTGGTGGCGCAAGAAGTATCAAAATAAGAAGGTCTGATGTCATACCGGTGGCAGAGTTCGAACTCATAATATTTTTGAAGACCTCTTTGTAAACAATGTTCTTGATAAGAGTGTGATCTTTCACGTCACTATCAGCGTTGACCACGATCAAGCCTTCCCGATCAGTGACTCTTGACAGCGCCACGTATACTTGTCCATGAGTGAACACCTGGCCAAGCAGATACAGGCCAACACGTTTTAAAGACTGGCCTTGGCTTCTATTAATAGTCATCGCTAAACATGGTGTCACTGGTAGCTGTCGTCTATTAAGTTTGAATGGCCATTTGACATTATTATTCTTGGAATAGTAATATTATTGCCAACATTCTTTCCAGAAATGATGTCACCCCGAATGGACCATTTACCCAAATGTGTGACCATTAATCTTGTGCCATTACAAAGACCCTCAGATTGATTTAAATTTCTGAGTAGCATGGGGCAATTTTGGGTAGCTGGATGAAGCTCGTCCCTTTTGCCTGCAATAAAATGTTAATTGTGTAGGTTAGATGCACTGTATATGTAGGTAATTTTTACAGCAGTCATATTAAGAAGTTGGAACCAAGCACTTTCGAATGCTCAAAAACTTCAACTCAGTGAAGCTGAAATTACTTTCATGTGAATTTAACCTTACCGTTAACCATTAGTGATGTCTTCTATGTATAAGTGAAAACAGATTCAGCCTTGCAACATGCTTGTAGTTTGATTGTAAACCTTGGGTAGTGAGATACCTGAAAGAGATTCGAAGTAAAGAAGAAAGCGAGGACAAATGAGATTAGTGCATAGGAAATGTGCTTGTAACTATTGTTTGGCACAATGACATAATTTGTCACGTAGTTTCCTAATATCTGGTTCTACGTAACTGAGTGTGTCAAAGGCCTAAAACTACATACAGGAAACTGTTTAATTAAATTATGTAGCTTTGTGACCAAACTTTGTTACCATTTTCTGAACCGTTGGGTAGTAAACGGTGGCTTTTGTATGGAAGGATGAAGTGATAATAGTTAATGGATGCAACACACCTGTCCTGAACCTGAAGTTTACACAGACAACACCAGTAACTTAAGAAAGGTAGGTAAACAGTCTTCTATTATTAATTAGAGTTATATGTATAGCATCAATGGCCAAAATAATAATGCCTTTTTTGGTTTTCTTATTAGTAGAATTAGTACTTAATTTTTAATAATTTTTTGGAATTAAGGCTCCAAATGTATTTTTGGCATTTTTTTAGAAAGTAATCGTTTTTCCTTTTCCTCTTTTTTTTTTTATGAAATCTCAACATAATTTTTTTATTAGAATTCCATGGTAGCCTACAAAAATAATATAATAATAATAATATATAATATTATTATATATTATTATTACTATATAATAATATAATAATATATATTATTTGAAAAGGTAAATGTTATAATAATATATAATATTTGAAGCAGATACTTTTTGTTGGTAGAATAGGTATTAATTTTTCAATATTCTTTTTTATGAAATCTCAACATTACTTTTTAATATTTTATAGTAATCCTTTTTATGTGCAAAGGGAAAATTTTATAGTATCGATCAAGGGCCTTAAGGCATTTTTCTTGGGAATTTTTTTCTGGAGTAAGATAATCATTTTTTGTTTCTTTTTTATATGAAATCACAACTTAATTATTTTTATTAGAGTACTATGGCTATAAACAACAAATCAATTTTTTGTTATAATGAGAAATAAAAATTAAGTTCCACAATGTGTTGGGGTAAAAAAATTTGCCAGCAGCCTTTGATTATTATCAGCCTTTTGTTTTTCTGAATCGCACCCTTTTTTTTTTTGGTTTTTGAGAATTTTTTTTTGGAATAAAATAATCATTTTTTGTTTCTTTTTTATATGAAATCACAATATAATCATTTTTATTAGAGTACTATGGTTATAAACAACAAATAATTTTTTTGTTATAATGAGAAATAAAAATTAAGTTCCACAGTGTGTTGGGATTAAAATTTGCCAGCAACTTTTGATTATTATCAATGTTTGACATGGGACAACAATATTCATTCACTCAACAACTATATGCTCAATGAAGCAAAGGTGGTTGAAAAATTAAGAAAATTTTAACAATTTGTTTGAATCACTCCCTTTTTTTCTTTTGCCAGATCTTCAAGAAACATAGGAAAAAAGCATTGTTTCCTAGTAAATCTAAAAATACACAGGTGCACAAAGTAATTTTTGCTGTGAGTGGTCGCATATAATAACCAGTATTGAACATGTACATTCAATGAAATTGTCACAGTGAAGAATATATTTGGGCCACCAAATTATGCTTGGGTAAAAACCCCAACTACTTTGATAGGGGTTCAATCTCCATATAAACATGCTGACAGATAAATGTGCAAATTATAAAGCAACAAACAGAAGGCACACAGTGGAACTGAAAGTTGGAACTAAGTTAAAATAGCATATAGATAGAACAGCAGGCTCAGGTTACATATTGTTTTTTATTTTTGCCTGGGACTCGCAGTCTATTACAGGCTAATGTTCACAACCTGACCAAAAGCTAGTGCTTGAAAACGTAAAAGTAGTACTTAAGATGCTAGTATCCCACATAAAGTGGAGTGGGAATTTGGCTAAGCTGCCACGTTGCTACCTCCAGCGATGTCTTCGATAACAGGTAAAAGCTTCCTCTTGCGCTTATTGTCACTTTCCGGAGCATTCTCCTCATCAGTTGATGCCTCCACCAGATTAGCAGCCTGGGAAATGAGAGTAGGTTAAATGTGCAGGTCGACATTTTTTTTTCGAAGAGGTGTAAATTAGGGAGGCAGGAACTTTGCTTACCACTGCTAGAGCATTCTTAGCGTGAGCAGATTCCAACTCGCCCACAGGGGTATAAACCGCTGATACTCCATAGTCCTGCAGTCCATCAACTAAATTGTACTTGTTCAGCTTCAGCTTGAAGACAAGCTCTTTGCCCAAAAGTGGGTGTAGCTCAGCAGGAACAGAAGTATTCCCCGGAGGTATTTTATTGATCAGTTTTTTTTTGCTGAGACGTCTAGCAAGCGCTCAACAACAGAATTGAACAAAACCACAGTTGTGGTTCCAGTGCCATCCTCCACCTGAACATTAACTCGAAACCTAGAGGACAAAGGTAAGTCAGAAAATATGTATACATATATTTAAAGTAAAAACTCGGCCAACACTACAACATTTGGCGGATCCATTATTCTTTTTCTTTAAAATACATCAGATTGAGGCATTACCAGAGGTAAGTATCTGAGGTTCTATGACAAAATCAGATCATATTCATCAAAATCTACGAATCTAACAATGACAACCAGTGAAGCTAAACTATTATAAAATCGAAAACCAAAAAGCATAAAAAAACACATAAGATATATTAACGGTTTCATTAACAAATGGTTTCATAAAATTCAAAAGCATGAGGCAAATTTTATCCTTTTAATATGATTTTAAAATGAAATTAGCAAGGGAGCCTATAAGTTTATATCACAAGCATGGATACTTCAAAGAAAACAAATAAGCAGAATACTTTACAATGTAATAAAAAAGCACAAAATGGATTTGCTGGAGATTTTTCATCATATATGGTCAAGTCTAGAAAGTATAAAGTGGATCAGTTATTGTACCTAGAAACCCAATCCTGTTCTATGGCGCTGTTCATTATTCCCCAGTGTTATAATTTTTTGGTTTTTGTGGCCGTTTATGCAACCATGAGGTAGTGATCCATTATTCTTGTTCTTTAAAATACATCAGATTGAGGCACTACCAGAGGTAAGTATCTGAGGTTCTATGACAAAATCAAATCATATTCATCAAATTCTACGAATCTAACAATGACAACCAGTGAGGCTAAACTATTATAAAATCGAAAACCAAAAAGCATAAAAAACACATAAGATATATTAACGGTTTCATCAACAAATGGTTTTATAAAATTCAAAATCATGAGGCAAAAATAATATTGCATAATGTGGGCTCTTACTAATCAGTGAAAATTCTAATATCTCTTTTTCGGCGTCCAGCCCCAACAACTTCATTTTCCCCAAAACCGCAGAAGCAACCTACAATATCTGCATATTCCAAACGTCATAAATGGTTTTGTTTCAGCCTTGCACAATTTTATTACATACGTGTACATCAAGTCTTGCAAAAGATACCTGAGAGAGTACTGACATCATCGGAACGGCTTCGGAGTGCAGCCTGATTAACAAATTGAAAGTCGTACTTCGGAATAGACGCAACATCCTCACCAAGCTCCTGAAAATTAGTTGTTGCCAGGAAAAGGAGCCTCATATTGCATGCAAGAGGCCGGTATGAATAAATATTGGTAGTAACCTTAACGTTCCGAAGGTTGTAGACCAGGCCCTCGGTTAGAAGGCGCTTGAATCGAGGTACCAGATGTTTGCGCACAGCAGCATGCATCAGATTCTCCTGGAACCAACATATAATTACACGGTTAACACAAAAGAATCAACCGCTAAAATAGGTATGTTAAAAAGCACACACCTTCTCATCGATGAGAACCATGTCCATGCTAAGCAAGGTATTGTCCTTTGTACTGATAGAGTCCCACATCCTACAAATACGCACCCTTATTACCCAATCTTCTGCGTCGCCCTTCAAATCGAAAAGATAGCTGTATGCCATAGCTGTACCAGAAGAAAAGAAGGAATCAGAAGCAACCACATATTTAGACTATTAGCATATACAGTACTTAACCCAGGGAAACATAAGCCAACAAACTAATTAACTAAAATCGTCTACTGGACACAACAAAGCAGCATATAGTATGATTAGAAAAACTCTAACCATCATGTAAAAGCAAGAATAGACCAATCCACTAAAATTTTGAAATTAACTTACCTATATCCGGGACAATCAGTGAACAAATTCAGAATAAACAATGAAATCATGTAAAAGCAAGAACATACCAATCCACTAAAATTTTGAAATTAACATATCTATACCCGGAACAATCAGTGAACAAATTCAGAGCAAACAATGAAATCATGTAAAAGGAAGAACCAATTAAGTTGGAGCGCACCTTTTTTAATAACTTGCTCCGTGGGATGATTCTGTGACCATTCACCATTGTCACTGGCTTGAATATTTATATGCGAATCGATGAGCAGCCAATAGGTTTTCGGTTACCAAAGTGTGTAACCGGCGAAGCTTTTGAGATCCATCATCAAAATAATTACAAAGGAGGCAGGAAGGCGCACAATATGAGTGAATTTATTACACAGACGAATCTATGTGTGGCACAAAAATGGTGAAAAGTCTACAAAATGTAGGATAAAGAGAATTGGGCATTAGGGGACTGAGATAGCGCCACGTCAGACGGCCGAGTTTTTCCTTTATATAGATATATAGATTACTTCCTTCATTCCATTTTATTTCGCATTCTTCTTTTTACACGGATTTTAATGTATTTGGATGGGTAATTATTGGATTGTAAAACGTGTCCACCATAAATTTGTTTTCGAGTGACCAAGTCAAAAACATATCAGAATTCAAAAATGCCAAAGTGTTCACACCCACATATGTCAAAAGTGTTTGATATGGATATTGAGGGAGTGATGAAATAAGTTCTACTTCTCAGTTACATTAATCTTTTAATAAAAATTCTAAAGTAAAAAATAGTGCTCCTTAAATTGTTTATCCAGATTTATATCTAGATTTTAAAAGGTCCGAATAAATTGGAATTTTTTAAATCCAAGTAAATTTTTGGAATTTTCAAATTCGAATAAAAGTCTAATTTGGCCTATTGGATAAAATCCTAAATTTTTAAAAAGTTTAGAAAAAAGTTCATTAGACCGGAATAAAACTCGAATTTTTCTAAAAATTCGGACAAAAAATTAATTTCTTTTAGATAAAATTGGATTTTTTAAATTACTGATGAAACCCTTCTCAACGAACCTTTTGTGCATCCCTAGGTCCAAGGATGTACTCCTGATAAGGATGTAATAATCACAAATCACTTTTGTAATAATCACAAATCACTTTTGTCCTTTCTTTGGATAACATTAGATTTCTATTTTGGCCTAAAAGTCCACAGCTATATACTAAACTTAAAATGTGTGTCAGACATGCGAGTTTTTATGTAAAGAAATGAGCTAAAATACAACTTATTAAAATGTGTGTCAGACATGCGAGTTATGACATGATGATACCTACTTATCATAACCATTTGGTGGTTCAAATATCAGTAAAATATAAGTGTGAGATTTTGTACAGAGAATGCAATATTTGTATTAAATCAGGTAAACATGAGACTTTTTTGTTTCCTAGAGATGAAAGGCCCTGCATAATTTCCGTGCACTAATTCTGTTTGCAGCACAAACATTGTGGGCTGGGCAGTCATGGTAGCTATTGGATGCAATGCAGCTATAAGGTACGTGTCATAAAGTTAGGAGGAAAATACTTAATTGTCTTCGGAAATTATATATAGATCAACATCAATATTCAAGTGACTTTATTATTTACCAATGTCATAAAGTTAGTATGTTTGGTTTGATTTAGTTTGTCAATGATTTATGTATCTATGCATGTCGAACATTTGTGCAGTGTAAGGGTGTCAAATGAGTTGGGGGCAGCGCATCCAAGAACAGCGAAATTTTCAGTTGTGGTGGTCGTTCTGACTTCATTTGTAATTGGACTCTTTCTATCCCTGATTCTCATCATCTTTCGGGACCAATACCCTTCGTTGTTCACCAACAGTGATGAAGTCAAGAGAGTTGTTTATGGCCTAACACCATTGCTAGCAACTTGTCTTGTCATTAACAATATTCAACCTGCTCTCTCAGGTAATTAGATTTCAACAGAAGAGTAGTCACTATTTAAGTATCTCCTAATATTTAATTTTAGAGCTTTTCCCTATCATTTTCAGTAATGTGTATGTTATTCTTCAATTGCAGGTGTGGCCATCGGAGCTGGATGGCAAGCTATAGTTGCTTATGTAAACATTGTGTGCTATTACGTATTTGGAATTCCGATTGGTCTTCTTATGGGTTACAAACTTGACATGGGGGTGACAGTAAGTACTTAATTTCATGTAATCACTCCAGACCGGAGCACGTGCCTGTGACAATCTTGTAATGAACACATTTTAATTTTTGCAGGGTATTTGGATAGGCATGTTGTCTGGGACGGTAGTACAAACACTTGTTCTGTTCTGGATAGTATACAAGACCAACTGGAACAAAGAGGTAAATATCGCATTGTTTGAAAAAGAAAGGGAGATCTTTTATATACTGTACTGCATATTTCAAGCGCTACGCAAATCTTAATTCGGTATGTACTGCAGGCGTCTATCGCGGAACAGAGAATCAGGCAATGGGGAGGAGAACCAGATCACAAGGCAAAGGGTTTAGAGAACTGATCTTGAGACATTGCAGAAGTATTTGAAGTTTATCTTTTCTTTTTGTTCCTTGCATAATCATTCAAGTATAACATTATGCAATTTAAAAGGCCAATGGAAGTTTTTGTGTGCGCATGTTTTCGAAACAATCCATCATATAATGTGGTAGAACAAGCTCTTTAATCTCGTTACTAAAAGTCTAGAAGAAGGCAATAAATAAAGTGATAACCATCTGCATGCTATCTGCCAGCTGTCAAATCTGCTGAAAGTGAAGTACTATACTACAACTATAGACTAAATTGTACCATGGTGGCGAGTAAAATTAAGTTTTTGTACTTTGGTGGCCAATATTGCAAATCTTGCACTATGATGGCTCGAAATTATTTTTTTAAACATTTAAATCACTTCCGTCTATTTGGCCTAAACGGAGTTAAATTAACAAGGGTATTATGATCCATGTTAAAAAATTCCGTCTATTTGCATGAAGAACGTTTTGGTAGGCTTTCGTTAGTGACAACACTACAATTGATGATGATCAAAGCAAAGCTGCACCTGATAATACTATAAGTAAAGCTGCACCTGATGATATCGTGGTAAAACAACTCCTGTTGATGGTCAAAATAAAGCTGCACTTGATGATGATCAAAGCGCTGAAGAAACACAAACTGAGACGGGTGATTCACAAGAAAAGACACTAAAAAAACTGGACAAGATACTTCCATGTCCTCGTGATAGCATGGAAACTAAGTTCTGTTACTACAATAACTACAATATTAATCAACCACTACACTTTTGCAAGAATTGCCAGAGATATTGGACAGCTGGTGGAACTATGAGAAATGTTCCTATAGGTGCTGATCGTCGCAAGAATAAATACTCAGCCTCTCATTATCGTCAAATAGCTGTCTCCGGTTGAATTAAAATAGATCGACTTAACTCCCATCGAAACTGCATCACTAATCCAGCTAGCAATATAAAATTCATCTTTCTTGGAAAGAAGAAAGCTTATATATAAAGTGAATTAATCTTTGGGCCCTTGCAACATTGCTGGATAAAGGGATCCACGCGCTCGACAAATTTATATGTCTGATCTTGAATTTTAAGAAAATCTTCATAGGTATGCTCATCTGCCAAAAATCCAATTATACTCTCCATATCACAGACAATGTCCATGTGAGTAGTCCATTTCGATGTCCAACTTTTTGACAAAATACTGGTTCTGACTGCCTCTTTGCGTGACAACAAAGATATCATCTGGGAAAGAACTTATTGGGGGAGTTACGAAATCACATCATTGTTCTGTCATTCAAAAACAAGAAAATAAAATGCAAACGCAATTCGCAGCAAGCAATACAGTTCTATCATTCATTTCTACAAACAATTGACTTATAATCACAACCGAAGGATTTAAAAATCCCAAACTTAATCTCAGCAAGAATTATGGTTTTAATCTCAACAAAAACTAAGAACGGGAAAGAGAAGAATTTGAGAGAAAATAGAGAGAGATAGATTACGTCATTACGGGAAGAGAGAGATTATGGTTCATGGTTTTAACTCAATTTTACATAGAACATAATACCCTCTTAATTTAACTCCGTTTAGGGCCAAATACATAGAGAGCAGGGCCGGCTAATCACTTCAGGAGATCCTGTTCAAAATAAAAGTGTGGCCCCTATAATAATTTAAATTATATTTTTATATAAAGTTATTTCACTACAAATCATAAAATAATAAATTATGTAAAAAAATTACGTATCTTTATTTAATATAAAAATCAGTAAAACAATATTATATAGGAATAAATATGTTTTTATGAACAATTAATCTTGTATACGTGATTGTTTATATTAATTTATACTAGCTTTATACCCGTGCAATGCACGTGATATTTTATAAATATTATTAATGACTTTTTATATTAAATTTTTATTTTTTTAATTTTTTTGAAGGACTTACAAAACAATATTTACAAATTTAATTAAATTGATGATAGTTATTTTATTAACATAACTTTTAATATTTTAATTGTTGCTGTACTTTTTGCTTGAAAAATCTTATTTTTCTAATTTTAAAATAATTAAATTTATAATTTTATATTGTGTTTACTCAATAAATTTATCATACTCTATATAATTAATATTTGATTTTGTTCTGAAAAGTTCCAAAATAATGTCTATAAATCCTGTTCATAATTTTTGAAATAATACTTTTAATTTCTATCTAATATTATAAATTTGACGTAAAAGACCAATTTCACCGATGTAAAAGACCAATTTTCTACTAGTGTATACATATATATATAATATATATTTTTTGAAAATTTGGGGCCATATAAAATGTGAGGCCCTGTGCAAGCGCTCCACTTGCACATGCCATTAGCCGGCCTGATAGAGAGAAAAAGGATCTGAGATTGATCTCACCAACTTTTCCTGAGATATTTAAAAAATATAAGTTAAATCTGATTGGGTCCGCAGGGTTAATTAAAAATTTTTGATTTTACAAAAATGCTCATTCCATAAAAATTCTGATTTGCATATAAATTTCATGTATCTTAGGTAATACATCTCAGGCTCCCTAATCTCGTAGATAGAAGTCATTTAAGTGTTTAAAAAAATAATATTAAGTCATCATAATATGCAAGATTCGCAACATTAGCCATCAAAGTACAAAAAATTAATTTTACTAGCCACCATGGTGCAATTTACTCTAAACTATACGGATTAATCACCGTACCATTTTACATTTTCTTGAAAACACACTTTGAATTCCAAAATTTTTCAAATATTTATCCAAATTCAAAAAGTACATATTCGAATTTGACTACAAATATTATTCGAATACGGGTAAAATTCGAATATGATTTTTAATCAGATTTTTCTATTATAATATTAAATTTCAATACAAAAAAATTGTATACTATTATTAAATAGAAGTTGAAAATTTTTAAGCTTGTTTCAATAATTTATTTTTAAAAACTAATTTATTGTATACTTTTAAGTATACTTTTGTAATCTCTAAAATGTTAAATTTGTATAATATATATTTATAAAAATGTCAAATAAGATTATTATTTTAAAGAAAACAAAATTATACTAAAAAAATATATAGAAGTAAGTTTTGGAAAAACAATATAGGCTTAAATAAATTTAACTATTAGCTCGGTTTAGAAAAATAAATTTTAATTTTTACTAATTCTTACTAATTTTTCCATTTTTTTGAATTGAAATTTAATATAAAAATTAAAAAATTTGATTAACAATCGGATTCGAATAAAAATTAACATAAAATTTTAAAAATGTGATTAAAAATCGGATTCGAATATTATTCGAACTCGGATAGAGTCTGTCAGATTCGAATTCATATATTTTCGTTTATATAATTTTTGAATTCAGATATGGATTCAAATAAGTATTCAAATTTTCTAATTCGAATTTGGGTACGGATATATTCTTATCCGAAATATTCATTTGACAATCCTAAGAAATCATAATGAAAAAAATGTAATTAACAAGCTAACTTTGAAAGATCAGAAGGTAATACATTAATAAAAATTTGTAAATTAAACAAAATAAAGCTTTATATATCTCTTTCGTCCCTCTCCCGAACCTCAACAATTAAAGGAGACACATTGCTAATCAATGGATAGTTATGACTTGTGAGCAGTGTTCTAAAAATCGATTGAGGCGGTCGCCTAGGCGGTGTATAGGTGCTAGGCGCCACCAAAACGTCCCAAGGTGGGGTTAGGCGGATAAAAAAAAAAATGTTTTTTGGCAAAAATCTGCTTAAACGGGTTAAAAATCGGCCTAGACGGTCAAAAATCGGCAAAAAATGGGTCTAGGCGGTCAAAATTCGGCAAAAAAATTCAAAAAGTCGGCAAAACTCAGTAAAATATGTTGAAAACTTCAAAAATCGGCAAAAGTATTTGTCAAAAATATTTAATAAATAAAAATATTAAAAATAATATTTAAATACAATCGATTAATGGTCTGATTAATCCGTCCGATTAATCTCCGCCTACCCGATTAGACGCTAGGCAGTACCCGACCGCCCTGAACCGCCTAGCGATTTCTGGAACACTACTTGTGAGTATGCTTTCAATAATGAGGTTCTCCCTAGGCCTGTCAATGGATCAATAATCCGACCCGATTCAGTCCGATCCGAAATTAGCGGGTATGGATCCTTCAAAAAAATATCCGATCTGATAAAGATCCGATCCGATAAGGAGCGGATATGGATTTAGCATGATCCAATCCGAATATATTTATATATTAAATATTTTTTATATTTGTTATATGTTATATAAATATATTTATTATATATAATATATATTATAAAAAATGTATCTACATATCTGTACTATATAATATATAATATATGTTATATTTGATAAAACACACCTAGAGGGGGGGTAAATAGGTGATATGACTAACAATGATCAAATAAAAATTCTGTCTTAAAAATTATTCTGGCAGCTAGCTGGATGAAAAAGATTAACAAATAAGCAGCTAGCTGGGTTATGCAGTGCAGTAAGATAATTTGCAGAAAGTAAAGAACACCACGAATTTTAGCTAGGTTCGACCCCTAATCTTCTATGGTCTACGTCCTAGTCCCTTACCAACTTGGTAAGAGAATATATTATTGATCACAATGAATAACAATTACAAGATACAATAATATATCTTCCTTAATCTCCCAGTTACTGATTGCAGCTAGCTGGAACACCTTGTTCCCTGAACAAAACTCTCTAAGTTCTATACTAAACCAAGTACAAACTCCTCTAGCCTAATGCTCCTTGAACCCTTGTTCCACAAGCTCGACAATCCAGCAACTACAAACTTTACAAGTTGAACAATACAATGGATAAAAAGAATTACAACTCAAAACTATGAACTCTCTCTAATATATCGATATAGTATATAATACTAGAGCTCGTTTTTAGAATATGAAAGAAGGTGTAGAGTTGTTTCTTGTGTGTTCTTGAATATTTCTTGAAGGTTATGTTTCTGCAAAAGAAGAACAACCACACAGATATATAGTGAAGCAAAAGAACTTGAATTAATGAACAATCTTGCAACGGTCTTGAAGAACACTTCTTACGTTCAATTTTGTTACAATAATAAAATTTCTAACGTTCACATGGCAGCTTTGAGATATAATAATTAGAAAGTAAATGATTCTTAATAGCATGCTTGAAAAGTAGCACATGGGATGTTTTTAGTGGAGCATTAAAGAAATAAAAGGCTCCTTTAATGAGTGGAAGTTGTCTAGCAAGATTCTTGCAAGTGATTAGTGCTTTAATATATATATATATATATATATATATATATATATATATATATATATATAATACTATATTTAAATATATTAGACCACTCTTACAACTGATTTCCAAATTATTTCTTTATGAACGAACTTCCCTTTGATATTCTGGACAGTCTGCCAGCTTGCTGTGTTGTACTGTCAGCTAGCTGAGATACCCTGATTTACTATGAATTGATATAGATAGCAAACCTGCAACACAATATTAGTCCAGTGCAAACATCCAGCTTGCTTACTATGTATGATCATCAAAATCATAGAGTTTCAATCTCCCCCTTTTTGATGATTATACACCAATTTTAGGAGAAATGCATAAAACTCCCCCTAAATCTAGCAATCCTATAATTAGTAAGCAAATTGATATAAACAACAAATTTAATTTTAAAACCAAAGTACCACAAATAGTTAAATAGAAACCAGCACATAGCACATAGTTTAAACATTAAACACATCAATAACCATAATCAAGTTCCAAACTGACTTAACAACTTAAACCAACGTAAACAAGCTCATCAAAATCAAACTCAGAAATTCATAAATAGACCAAGTTTTCCTAAAATGTTTCTCCCCTTTAATCATTAAAAAGAATAAACTTAGGACTCATTAACATCTTCATCCTCCTTGGCATCAACAGATCGAGCAGCAACATGAAACTCCTCAGAATTAGACCTGGCAAAATGGGTTTAGATCCGAAAAACCGAACCGAAATATGTTGAACCGAATCCGAAATTGGATCCGAAATAGATTATCCAAAATTGTATCCGAAACCGAAACAATCCGAATCCGAACCGAATCAATTTAATCAAATCCGATAACGATCCGAAAACCGATTTGACCCGATCCAAAAATTAACCGAACCAGAAATTTAACCAAAAAATTATCCGAAATACTGTATCCAATGATGACCATGTATCCGATTATAATCAGAACCGATCAAATCCGAATAAAAATTTACCCGAACCGAATATGACTTGAATCCGATGTAAATACGAAACTAAAAATAACTGAATCGAAAAATATTCGATAAAATAATTTTATATAGATTAATATTTTCTTGACCTTTATTTGTTTAGTTTTGTCAATTTTTATATTTTCTGATTTGCTATATATTTATTATTGTCATTGAATATTGCTTACGATATTTTGTATATAATAATATTTTAATTCAATTTGCAAATATAAATTAATAAATTCTGCACATAATTAGCAAAAATAAAAAATAAATAAATAAATTATGCATATTCTGGGCAGAAATTAAAGTGCTTTCACTTATATAACGCTTATTGAAGCATTGTCTAAGTGAGTGCATTCACTTCCATAGCGTTTATGAAAGCGTTATATAAGTGATGTATCTAATTTTGACATATTCGGTCGTATTTAATAAATTTTGACACATGTATTTTTTTTAAAATATTTTTTATTTTTTGAAAATTTGGAAATATCACTAAATTAGATATATCTTGACATCCGTACGGTTGGATCGTCGAGAAATAATTAAAAAAAAATCAACAATCCCTGACAAAACAATAGTTACGAGTATTAGTCAATTCGGTATTTGACTACTAAGATCTCCAACCAAATTAATTTTTTATTTTTTGAAAATTATTGAATGTCACTAGATTAGATATATATTGAGATCCGTACGGTTGGATCGTCGAGAAATAATGTTTAAAAAATAGAATCAACAATCCGTGACAAAGCACTAGTTATGAGTACTAGTCAATTCGGTAGTTGACTACTAAGATCTCCAACCAAATTAATTTTTTATTTTTTGAAAATTTGAGAATATCATTAGATTTGATATATCTTGAGATCCGTACGGTTAGATCGTCGAGAAATAATTTTAAAAAATAGAATCAACAATCCGTGACAAAACACTAGTTACGAGTACTAGTCAATTCGATGGTTGACTACTAAGATTTTAAATCAAATTAATTTTTTATTTTTTACAAATTTGAGAATATCACTAAATTAGATATATCTTGAAATCCGTACGGTTGGATCGTCGAGATATAAACTAGTCAATTCAGTAGTTGACTATTAAGATCTCCAACCAAATTAATTTTTTCTTTTTTGAAAATTTGGGAATATCACTAGATTAGATATATCTTGAGATCCGTACGGTTGGATCGTCGAGAAATAATGTTTAAAAAATAGAATCAACAATCCGTAACAAAGCACTAACTACGAGTAATAGTCAATTCGGTAGTTTACTACTAAGATCTCCAATCAAATTAATTTTTTTTTTTGGAAAATTTGGGAATGTCACTAGATTAGATATATCTTGAGATTCGTACGGTTGGATCGTCGAGAAATAATGTTTGAAAAATAGAATCAACAATCCGTGATAAAGCACTAATTACGAGTACTAGTCAATTCGGTAGTTGACTACTAAGATATCCAACCAAATTAATTTTTTATTTTTTGAAAATTATGGTATATCACTAAATTAGATATATCTTGAGATCCGTACGGTTGGATCGTCGAGATATATTTTTTAAAACATAGAATCAACAATCCGTGACAAAGCACTAGTTACGAGTACTAGTCAGTTCGGTAGTTGACTACTAAGATCTCCAACCAAATTAATTTTTTATTTTTTGAAAATTGGGAATATCACTAGATTTGATATATCTTGAGATCCGTACGGTTGGATCGTCGAGAAATAATTCTTAAAAATAGAAACAACAATCCGTGACAAAACACTAGTTACGAGTACTAGTCAATTCAATAGTTGACTACTAAAATTTCCAAGCAAATTAATTTTTTATTTTTTAAAAATTTGGGAATATCACTAGATTAGATATATCTTGAGATCCGTACGGTTGGATCGTCGAGAAATAATTTTTAAAAAATAGAATAACAATCCGTGACAAAACACTAGTTACGAGTACTAGTCAATTCGGTAGTTGACTACTAAGATTTCCAATCAAATTAATTTATTTATTTTTGAAAATTTGCGAATATCACTAAATTAGATATATTTTGACATCCGACAGTTGGATCGTCGAGAAATATTTTTTTTAAAATGAAACAAAAAGCCGTAAGAAAGCACTAGTTACTAGTACTAGTCAATTTAGTTGTTCATTGCTAAGATCTCAAGCCAAAATAATTTTTTGGCTTTTGGAAAATTTGGGTACATCAAAAAATTAGATATATCTCGACAATCCGATCCGAACCGAATGTTCCTACATCCAAACAAAATCCGATCTGAACAGTAAAAATCCGAAAGAGAACCGAACCCAATTTGATCCGATCTTAATCCAAAATTTATCCGATTTTAATCCTAATTTTACCCGAACCGAATCAGATCCGATCCGAACCGAATAGGCTCTAAATGGTACCTTAACCGAAAGTGGATCCGAACCGAATCAGATCCGATCCGAACCGAACATGCTCTAAATAGTACATTAACCGAAAGTGGATCCGATCCGAAGCAGATCCGATCCGAAACCGATCCGTTTACCCGATTTGCCAGGTCTACTCAGAATCATCCACATTCGGATCAGCAACCGCCTCCTTAGGCACATCTCCAGCAGGAATGTTAGCAAGATTATGAAGAACAGAGGCATCAGTAGAGTGAACACCCGTCCTATTCGAAGCAGGAGTACGAGAACCAGCAACAAGGTCACAAAGAAATGAGATTTCATCAGCCATATCAGTAACTTTAGAAGTTAACACTTTAAGCGAAGCTCGTATTTCTTTCATATCTTCAGAACGATCAATCTCAGCCATATTAGTACTTCCCAAATTTGCAGGTGGAGGAGTGAGAGGAGTAACAGGTGGAGGAGGTTCCACACGAACCAAAGTACCGTTTGATTCAACCTTCAAGTGAGATTGTTGCAAACTCTTAGAATCTAAGAATTCTTTAGCAACTTCAGATTCTTCTTCACTTAACTTAATCCCATACCATTCAAAAACTTTAGTTAAAAACAGGCCATATGGAAGACTAGTAGATGTGTGAGGCTCGAACACGTCCATCATGTTCTTCAAGATTAAACCAGCCAAATTAAACCACAGTGACATCTTGTCCAGCAAAGTTAGAACGACTTCCAGTTCTTGGATTCACATTATCAATACAGATCTTAAAAATAACCCAGACATGTTTCTAAGAACCCTTAATTGCTCTAATTCAGAAAAACCTTCTATGTCCGTGGGTCCTTTCTTAGTGGTTAAAGACACAGAGGAGGGATTCTCAATTCCAAGAATATCATTTATCACATTAGTAGTTAACATAATTTTCTGACCACGAACACACGAAGAGAATACCGCAGGTTTGACAATGATAAGATTTGCATAAAACTCATAAACCAGAGACGGATAACAAACACGAGGCAAATCTTTCAAAAAGGATTCAAACCCTAATTTCTTGAAATAATCATAAGCACCACACTTAATATATGAATTACCTGCCATAGGGCGACCAAGCACTATCTTGCGCGTACCCAATTCCAACTCCTTGAATCGAGACTCGAGTTCATCATTAGAAAAGTTAATCCCAAACTTGCAGTACTTGACGGACAAACCCTCGCGAACCCCCGATCGTTGAACCCCTGAAAGTTCATCACCACTGTCAACGGTGACCGGAGAATTGAGTGTATCATCTTCAGCCTCATTCAATCGTTTGTTCTTGCCCTTTTGTGACTTTGTGACCGTAACTGGAGTCTTCTTTGTCCCTCGAGTTGACCTCATGATTCGATTGTACAAAATAGACGGATAGAGAGAAAATGAGTATCGATAATTGAGAGCGGCGTGAAACCCTAATCTCTATTTGGGGGCGGTGTTTGATGAGAACTAAAGAGTCAGAGTAGAGTACCTTATGTAAACCTCTTTTATTAATTAAGGGGAAAAATGATTTTTAGGATAAAACGAATAAAATCCATCCCTGAATAAAATGACTCCAGCTAAATATAATCATAACCTTACCATACAATATCATGATTTTATATTTAAACCTTAGAAGGCCTAAAGTATCAATCAAATAAAATATATTAAATTAACCACTTAGAAAAAATAAAACAACATTTAGCACATAAAACAAGTAAGTGAACTGCATTTAACACAATAAAATATATCAAATACACATATATGCAAAGAAAATAATACCACAGAGAAATGTACCAAGCATCCATGGCAGCTAGCTGGCTAGACATTGCACATGGCTAATTCGCGACAGAGAACAGTAAAACGCTCCTCGGCTAGTGGCTTTGTGAAGATGTCAGCTAGCTGGTACTCTGTACTTACAAGGATCAACTCAATTTTTCCCTTTGCAACATTGTCTCTCAAGAAATGATGTCGAACATCGATATGCTTTGTTCTTGAGTGATTCACTGGATTCTTTGATATGTTGATAGTGCTTGTATTGTCACAATAAGTGGGGACTTTGCCACATTTAATTCCAAAATCTCGAAGTGTTTGTATCATCCATAGCATTTGAGAACAACAACTTCCAGCTGCTAAATACTCTCCCTCAGCTGTGGATAATGCAACAGAAGTTTGCTTCTTACTTTGCCAAGATACTAAACTCTGTCCTAGAAATGCAGAAACATCACTTGTACTCTTTCGATCAGTTTGACAATCTGCATAATCTGCATCACTATACCCAACAAGATCAAATGCATTTGTGATGGGATAAAATAATCCAAGAGTAGTAGTTCCACTTAAATATTTAAAAATTCTTTTAATAGCATTCAAGTGAGACTCTTTAGGTTGAGCTTGAAACCTAGCACAAACACATACACTATACATAATGTCCGGTCTAGAGGCTGTAAGATATAATAAGCTACCAATCATACCTCTATACTTGCGAACATCTACATCTTTACCACTTTCATCTGCTGTCAGCTTGCTGGCAGAACTCATAGGTGTAGATTTTGCCTTGATATTCTCATAACCAAACTTCTTGAGCAAGTTCTTGATGTACTTGGACTGATGCACATATATTCCATCTTGAGTTTGCTTGATTTGGAGCCCCAAAAAGTAATTGAGCTCACCCATCATACTCTTGTCAAACTCACTATGCATACACTTCGAAAACCACTTGCACATATCATCATTAGTTGATCCAAAAATAATGTCATCCACATATATTTGCACAACTAAAATATCACTACCAATAAGTTTAGTAAATAATGTAGGATCGATTTTACCTCGAATGAAGCCATTCTTTATCAAAAACTTAATTAGCCTTTCATACCAAGATCTAGGAGCTTGCCGTAATCCATATAATGCTTTCTTCAACTTGAAAACATAATTATGAAATTGATCACTCTCAAATCCAGGAGGTTGGTTGACATATACTTCTTCTTTCAAGTATCCATTAAGAAATGCACTTTTCACGTCCATTTGATATAGCTTGAACTTCTTGAAGCATGCAAATGAGAGTAACATCCTTATTGACTCTAGCCTTGCAACCGGGGCATAAGTTTCATCAAAATCAATTTCTTCTTGTTGATTACACCCTTGTGCAACAAGCCTTGATTTGTTTCTAGTAACCGTACCTACTTCATCAACTTTGTTCTTGAAAACCCATTTAGTACCAATGATTGAAGCATCTTTAGGTGGTTCTACAAGTTCCTAAACATCACATCTTTCAAATTGATTAAGTTCCTCTTGCATTGCCATGATCCAATTCTCATCTTTTAGTGCTTCATTGACATTCTTTGGTTCCTCTTGAGCTAGGAAGACAGTAAATGCACAAAAGTTAGCTTGACTTCTCCTTGTCTTGATGCCTTCTGATTTATCACCAATAATCAACTCTGGAGGATGGTTCTTTACTGTCCTTGTTGACTTTGGAAAATGGTGATGAGCTATGACTTCTTCATTGACTCTAATTCTCTTAGATGGTGGGGAGACTTCATCTCCATTATAGATTGGCATCTTCTCTTGTGATCTCTGACTTCTAGAATCTTCCAAGGTGAGCCTTGACATCTTATCACATGTTTCATCTACTGGAGGAAAGATTTCAGCTGATTTATCATTAGGTGAACTGGATTCAGGTGCTTCATTGGCAGCTTGCTGAGTTGCTGTATTTGACTTTAGCAGCTCACTGTCATCCTCTGAACCTGCAATTTCTTCCTCATCTCTTGACAGATCAACATTAGATTCTTGAAATGAAACATCAATTGATTCTTCAACACTACGTTTAGAGATATTATAAACTCTATATGCACAACTTGTTAAAGAATAACCCAAAAATATTGCTTCATAAGATTTAGCATTAAATTTACCATCTCTATCAATAGATTTGAGTACAAAACACCTGGATCCAAAGACCTTGAAGTAGCCTATGTTTGGCTTCTTGTTCTTTAGCAATTCATATGGAGTCTTGTTGAGAATAGGCCTGATTAGTACTCTGTTAAGAACATAGCTAGCTGTGTTGACTGCTTCTGCCCAGAAACTTCTTGGCAGCTTGCTCTCTTGCAACAAAGTCCTAGCTGTTTCCTGTAAAGACCTGTTCTTTCTTTCAACAACTCCATTTTGTTGTGGGGTTCTTGGAGCAGAGAATTCATGAGAAATGCCTCTATCTTCACAATATGAGATAAAGTCCTTTTGGAATTCACCACCTCGATCACTCCTTGTACTTACAAGTCTTATCTTAAACTTATTCTCAAGCAACTTAATTAGCTTCTCAAATTCACTGAAGGTACAATCTTTAGTACGAAAAAACAATACCCATGTATATCTAGAATAATCATCTATAATAACAAATGCATATTATTTTCCACAAATGCTTTTATATGCTTCCGGACCAAATAAGTCTAAATGAAGAAGCTCTAAAGGTTTAGAAGTTGATACCACATTCTTTGACTTATGTGGAGTCTTGATTTGTTTGCCTAATTGACAAGCCGAACAAGTTTCCTTCTTGACATACTTCAATTTGGGCAGTCCTCTAACTAGCTTCTTTGAAGACAGCTTGCTGAGTAAGTCCATATGAGCATGTCCAAGCCTTCTATGCCAAATATCTGGATTTTGGTAATATTTTCTTTTATATAATATCATATGACATTGTGAATTTGGAACCTTTTAGGTCATCCATGTTTAATGGAATTGAATTATCTGAGAAACTATGTTGTTACATTCACCATGTAAGATAAAGGGAAGGTGTTGAAGGCAAGAGTCTTATTGTAAGTAAGAATTATAAAACTTGGGACTTGAGAGTTATTGGAGTATTAAAAGATTTATTAGGAATTATGACGAGGAGTTATGGATATTCGAGGAATTTACACAATTAAGTACTTAAGGAATTACAAGGGAAATCTCTACGCGACAAAGTATTATTACGAGAAATTAATTAAGATACGATACGAATTAAAGATTAAGTGACAAACATTGGTGGAAGAATAATGATACAAGGAAAGATAGTGCACGCAAGTCCCATGCAACTAGGTAGTTAGAAAAGCAAACTAGTAATGCAAAAACAACTAGAGGAATAGTAACTAGTTATGGTGCATTGTCCAAGGAGACAAGGAGGTATGGCCTAGGCACTAGACTTGCAACATGTGATACAATATACATACACCTAATACATATCACCCAACACACTTCACTTTATTCACCCAACACCAAAAAAAAAACAAAACAAAACACTCTCCCCTAGCTCTTGAAGCTCTCGGCCAAGCACCATAGAAGGAGAAGAAAAATTCTTTTCTTCAACTTCTCATCACTCATAACTCAAGACAAAAATCCTAGGTCCTCTACACCATATAAGAAAGGTATGCTATGAATTCCAACCCCTTTCATCCACTAGTTTTTAAGTTATAAATTGTTGAAGTTTTGGTGAATAGTAACTATATTTAGTTTTCATTTAGATCTTGAGTTGTAAGGATTGTAGGGGATCATCCAAGGTGTTCTTGAGACTTGTAAGGCATACCCAAGGCTCCTAGATACTCAAGAAGGTATAAAACTCTAACCCCTCTTGGCCATGAATTATTTATGGTGTTTAATGTTAGATCCATGGATGTTAGTGTGAATCTTGGACATATAAGTTATGGATGATGTAGATCTTGAGTTTAAATGTTGTGGTTGTGATTTTTAAGCTTGTGGTTAGTGTATGTAACTCCATGTATGTTAGAGAGTATGATCTTGGTGGTTTAGATGATGGTTGTGATGTTTATATAAGATTCTTGAATGGTTAAGTGGAAAAAGCATGCTGTGTAAATTTCTGGGGACTTGTACTGTCTTGTAGGAGGGTTTTGAACCCCTAAATCTTGTCCCCTGAAGTTCTAATATATATTGTTGGAAAGGTATTTGAATGTAGTTTCCAGAAATATAAGGTTCATGACTAGGTGATGTGTAGATTTTGAGTTATGGCCTGAGAAGTGAAAAGTGTTTCTGGAATCCGAACTGCACTAAATGGTCCCCTTGTGAACCCTGTTTAAACCCCTAAAAATTTATGTAGGATCATGGAAAAATTAGAGGAGCTAGTAAATGCAGTGGTGAAGGCTACCCAAGAAGAATTGGATTAAAATATGTATTTTTCAATTTTATAAAAATGTTAGAGTAAAATTCGCGCAAGTGAAAAAGTCGTAAGTGGAGTGTGATTTAAGGGGGAATGAATATGATTCGGATATGGTAACCAAATTAAGTCGAATAAGTGACGAGCGTAATCGAGTGATGACATGAACCTATAGTGGGGCTAGAGAGTCATAAGAGGAAGTCATTAAGTTAATTTTGTACCCCCTAAAACCTCGCAATTAAAAGAGATATTGTTAAGGTACTAACGAACGGCTATTGATTATGTATAGATCATTCCACTCCGCAAGCTCGACCACCCCAACCTCACCAAGGCAAGTTTACTTTTCAAAACTTACATATATAAGGACTTTCACTGTTGTGTTTTTAGTTTTCAATCGTATCATATGTTTATGCTTATCAAAGAAATGATGAAATTTGAGTTATATGCATATATATGTTTGTACCCCTTGAACTTAGAATGAAATGTTTTCTTCGGACAACGACTCTAGCAATAGAGGTCGTAGCGGTCCATATATACCATTGATCGGGGAGCGGTATATTATTATATCGTAATTGAACTGCGAAAACCCGAAGGGTCATTCGGGAAGTATCGTATAGTTAAGTAATTATTTTTATATCATCATAAATACTCAAAAATACCTATCTTGGATTAAAAGCTTATTTAATTTAATAATTATTTTATTAATTATTAATATTAAATATTAAAATATCATTTATTAATTATTGTTCATTATTTTAAAGACAAAGCTAATCCAAGATAACTTTAGTACTTTCAAACTCGAACTCTTTCGAACTCAAAACATTTTCGAAAACCCCCGGTCAGGTTTTGCTTCTTGCACGATTTCAAGAATCATCGGTCGACTGATGTCGGACCTCAACTACTCAGTTCATTCAAAATCAAGTTTTAAAAGAAAAAGAAAAAGGGACTCTGGCAGGTGTGGGAACCGTTGACGAACGATTCCCGGGATGTGTAAGTGGCCGTAAGCCAGGAGGTCCATCAATTATTATTCCGGCCCAGGTGTTGCCGAAGGATGATTACGGATGTAGCTTTCATCGAGGGTGATTACGGATGTAGTTTTCACCCGGGGATAGTTACGGATGTAGTTTCTATCCTTCTACCGGTAGAGAAGACCCGCGGATTATTGGACTTGGATGTGGCGACTGATCATCGTCAATCCATGTCAGGTTTTATATGTTCTTTAAGTCCCATTCCTCCACTTTGGAAAAATGCTCTGACACTGCTTCTTAGGCTTATGTGCCAAGTTGCCGATAGTGTTCCATTTAGATGAGAAAGATGTTGACTCCATGCAGTATCTAGAACTGCAAGTTTACTTTGAAAACAAGGGCACATAGTGGTGCACCTTTGAAATTTATCAACGATGACAAATGATTTTATAACTGACTGATATAAACGAGTTTAATAACTGCTAAACACATGTAATGTTATATTGCTTACCTTATACATATATTTCTTGCTGAGCTATAGTTGCTCACTCTTGCTTGTTTTCAAATTTACAAACACAACAGCTAAGAGAAATGGCAAGACCCAGACTGTTAAATATAATTGATGTGTTTTAATCAGTGTTTAAGTGTTACAGTGAATTATCAGAGTTTAGCTGGAAGCAGTCAGAGTTTAGTGTAAACTCTGACAGATGGAAGCTCGACAAAGTTTGTCAAACTCTGTCTAGAGGAAGCGTCTACTGGTCAACAGTGATTGAAGATTTATTATGGAAGCGATATCTTTGAAGATTGGATAGCTATCAGAGAGATCGAGTTGACTTAGGAGACGTGTGACAATCTGTAATTGATAACATTGTATAGCTGATTATTAGGAATATCAATTAGAGATTGTATCGTAGCTGTATGTTTTATAAATACAGTTAGGTTAACCCTAGAAGGGTATCGTACAACGAATTATCTTTATTGTAACCTAGCAGCTCTTTGTGATATTTTACATCACGAAGAGGGTTCTTAATACAAGAAGTTTTTAAGTGCATAAACGTTTTACTTGTTAAACTCTCATACAAAATTAATTATTAATTGTGTATTCGGCCTAACAAGTGGTACCAGAGCCAATCTGTTACTTTATTACAGGTTAAGATCCAAACACAATAATAATCATGTCAGTAAGTCCTCCACCAACACCTACTGTTTCTGAAAAGGCTCCTACTACTGTGAGTCGTTATGAACCAATCAGGGTTCCTATTCTGAGGCCAATAGAGTATGCTATGTGGAAGGTCAAGATGACTATGTTTCTGGAGGCTACAGATCCAGAATATCTTGACAGGATTTATGAAGGCCCTCACAATCCTACAAAGCTATCTGTTGTAGCTGCTGGTGAAGAAGCTAAAATAGTTCCAAAGGAAAAGAAGGATATGACTTCTGAGGATCTATCATCAATTGCTAAGGATGCAAAGGTTAGGCATTTACTGCATAGTGCTTTAGACAATGTTATGTCTAACAAAGTCATTAACTGCACCACTACAAAAGAGATATGGGATGCTCTTGAAGTCAGGTGTCAAGGAACTGCGGCTATTAAGAAGAATAGGAGAAACATACTCACACAAGAGTATGAGCATTTTGAGGCTAAACCTGAAGAGACCATGACAGAATTTGATAGATTCTGTAAACTGCTCAATGATCTGTCATTGGTCAACAAAGAGTATGATCTAGAAGACTCAAATCTCAAGTTTCTTCTTTCTCTACCTGAAAAGTGGGATGTGAAAACAACCACTATTAGAGACAACTATGATCTTGCTGAAACAGAGATTGATGAAATCTATGGGCTGCTCAAAACTCATGAATTAGAAATGGAGCAGAGAAACGGGAGATCAAGCAGGAAAGGAAAGTCTGTTGCTTTTAATGTTGAAGAAAAGCCTCAGAAGAAAGAGGCATCAAGAAGGAAAATGAAGGGAAAAGCTTTGGTCATACACTCAGAAAGTGAATCATCAAACTATGAGTGTGATTCAAATTCTTCTGAATCATCTGACTCTGAGGATGATGAAGAAGAAATGAGGAAAATGGATGTGTTGATGGTGAAGACCTTCAAGAAAATGGGCTTCAAGAATTTCAAGAAAGGAAAAAGGTTTTCTAGAGATTCAAATGAAGACAGGAAAAGCTTCAGGAAGTCTGATAAGAGAGATTCTAAAGGGAAGAAGGATAAGTCTGAAATTCAATGCTACAAGTGTAAGGAGATGGGTCACTATGCTCCTGAGTGCAAGAAGGGTAAAACTGGAAAGGTACTCTACACTAAAGGCAGAGATTGGGCAGATACTTCAGATTCTGATGAAGAAGTGAACTATGCTCTCATGGCTACTACTGAATCAGAAACTTCTGAAAATCAGGTACCTCTAACTACCTATGCTTATAATATTGATGACATTGCTCAATTAAGAATTTATCTTAAGTCATTGCATATAAGTTATAGGGATCAGACTTTAGAAAATGAGAGGATAAAAGCTGAAAATTCTGAACTTAAGGTTAGAAATAAACTTGTTGAAGAAAAACTTGAAAACATGCAACAAGTTCAGAAAGAAAGAGATGATGCTGTTTGTATAGAACAGAATTTGCTTCAGAAATATAAACAACTAGAATCAGAGTTGGAGGAAGCAAATAAGAAAATTAGGACTTGGACTAATTCTGGAAAGGACACTCAACAGATTTTTCAAATAGACACTGTTGGTCTAGGTTATAATGAGGGAGATGAACTTAGATTTCAAAATCAAGTTAAAATCAGAACTCATTTTGTACATGAAACCAGTAAATTTTTGTCTGAAAATGAAAAAGAAGCTGTTAAAAGTAAACCAGTAAAAACTAGTGTTAAACAGGTTAATATTGGTTCAATGACAGGTAAACAACTCAAACATAAACTGAAGGAGTTAAAATCTGTTAAGAAACAGAGAGTGTCAAACAAGAACAGAAATGGAAAAGTAGGCATCACTTCAAGAAATAAACCAATGCTGGCTAGTTATGCTCCAAGAAAGACATGTCATAACTGTGGTAGTACTAAGCATCTTGCAAATTTCTGCAAGAAAAATAAAAATATAAATTCTTTACCTACCAAGTCTGAGGTAAAGAAGGATTTTTCTAGAACTAAGCCACAGACTTTATGCACACACTGTGAAAGCACTTGGCATTCCATTTATACTTGCAGAGAATATCATGCTATCTATCATAATTACTATGAACTGAAACCAAATCTGAAATGGGTTAAAGTTGATACTGCAAGTGTAAACACTGATACTGTTAGCTCAAACTATGATAATGTTAATTCCGCTGCAAAAGCTAACAAAGTTAAGAATGCCAAAGGATCCAAGCAAGTCTGGATCCTTAAAACTAATCCTCAGTAATTGCTTATGATTGCAGGGCAATAGGGAGGCAACCCTAGTCGTGGACAGTGGATGTTCAGGACACATGACTGGAAATAAAGCCCTGCTATCAGACTATGAGGAAAAGGCAGGCCCAAAAATTTCCTATGGTGATGGCAATGTAGGAAGAACATTGGGATATGGCAATATTAATCTTGGAAATGTCATCATCAACAATGTAGCTCATGTCCCAGGACTCAAGCATGACTTGTTATCTGTGAGTCAAATCTGTGACAAGGGATATCATGTAGATTTTCAACCTAAATATTGTGAAGTTATCAGCAAATCTACAGGAAAGGTTGTTCTAGTTGGTCACAGGCAAAACAACATTTATGAAATCAAGATTTTGATAGACTCTGTTGGAAAAGCTGTTTGCCTGTCTACAAGAATGTCTAGTGAAGAGAGTTGGAAGTGGCACAAGAAACTCTCACATTTGAACTTGAACAACATCAATGAATTGATCAGAAAGGATCTTGTAAGAGGACTCCCAAAGGCTCTGTTAAATGTTGATGGCCTATGTGATTCATGTCAGAAGGCTAAACAAAGGAAGTCATCTTTCAAGAGCAAGACAGAATTTTCTATCACCGATCCCTATCATCTTCTGCATGTTGATCTCTTTGGTCCAGTAAATGTTATGTCTATTGCAAGGAAGAAATATGCTTTAGTCATTGTTGATGAATACACTAGATTCACTTGGGTGTATTTTCTAGCAAAGAAGGATGAAACTGCATTAACTCTGATGGAGCATGTGAAGCTTCTGGACAAAGGATCAAGTAACAAAGTCAGAATCATCAGAAGTGATAATGGAACTGAGTTCAGAAATGCAACAATGGAAGAATTCTGCAAGGACAATGGAGTGAAGCAAGAATTTTCAGCACCTGGTACACCACAACAAAATGGTGTAGTTGAAAGGAAAAATAGAACCTTGATTGAAGCTGCCAGAACTATGCTTGATGAAGCAAAATTGCCAACTTATTTCTGGGCAGAAGCTGTTCAAACTGCTTGTTTTACTCAAAATGCAACACTGATCCATAAGCATGGAAAGACACCATATGAGATGGTGAAGAAAAAGAAGCCTAATCTGAAATACTTTCATATTTTCGGGTGCAAATGTTTTGTTTTGAAGACTCATCCAGAACAGTTGACCAAGTTTGAGCTAAAGGCAGATGAAGGTATTTTTGTTGGCTATCCACTGTCAACAAAGGCATTCAGAGTTTACAATCTGAGAACTAAAGTGATCATGGAATCTATACATGTATCTTTTGATGATAAGAAGATAACTGGACTAGAAGACAAAGATGAATATGATCAATTGAATTTTGAAAATGAAGATTTAAACTCTGATGAAGTAAACTCTGATGAAACAATTCTGACAAACTCCGTTGAAACAAACTCTGAACCTCTACTGCTAAACACTGGAGAAACTTCTCAGCCACAACAAAGGGGAGAACTAGTTGAGGAGGAGCATGATCAAGTTGAAGACTCAAACACTGATACTGAGTCAACTGAAAAATCTGGATCAAACTCTGATGATTCAAACTCTGAAAATTCAAATTCTGACTCTGGGTAGTCAAGTTCAGGGGGAGTCTCAGAAAACGAAGATAGATCACAACAAAATCAGGAGAGCATGGATCAAGGGGGAGGATCACATGCTGATAGAAGTCATTTGCCTTCTGCTAGGAAATGGACTAAATCACATACACCTGATTTGATAATTGGTGATCTAGATGCAAAAGTGAAAACAAGAAGTGCTACTGCAAGTGAATGTCTGTTTCATGCATTCTTGTCTAAAAATGAACCAAAGAAAGTGGAAGAAGCTCTTCAAGATGCTGACTGGATAACAGCAATGCAGGAAGAGTTGAATGAATTTGAAAGAAATAAAGTTTGGACCCTTGTACCAAGACCAAAGAACAGATCTATTGTTGGTACTAAATGGGTTTTCAGAAACAAGACTGATAGTGAAGGTGTTATCACAAGGAACAAGGCTAGACTGGTAGCAAAAGGCTATTCACAACAGGAAGGAATAGACTATGATGAAACATTTGCTCCAGTTGCAAGATTGGAGGCAATCAGAATTTTTCTAGCAAATGCCTCTCACAAGAAATTCAAAGTGTTTCAGATGGATGTGAAAAGTGCTTTTCTGAATGGAAAGCTTGAAGAAGAAGTGTTTGTTGAACAACCACCAGGATTTGTGGACCCCAAATATCCAGATTATGTCTACAGGCTAGATAAGGCACTATATGGACTTAAGCAGGCACCAAGAGCATGGTATGAGACACTTGCTCAATTTCTTCTAGAAAGTGGATTCAACAGAGGAACAATTGACAAAACTCTGTTTTATTTCAATCAAGGAAGTGACCTCCTTTTAGCTCAAATTTACGTTGATGACATTATCTTTGGGTCTACTAATGATAAACTCTGTAAGAAGTTTGCCAAGCTCATGCAGTCCAGGTATCAAATGAGCATGATGGGAGAGCTTAGTTACTTTCTAGGCCTACAGGTGAGGCAAACAGATGATGGTATTTTCATTAATCAAGAAAAATATACCAGAAATCTTCTCAAGAAATTTGGTATGCTTGACTGTTCATCTGCATCAACTCCCATGGCAACAGCAACTAAATTGGACAAAGACACAGGAGTTTCAGTGGATATGACAAACTACAGGGGCATGATAGGATCTCTTCTATACTTGACAGCTAGTAGGCCTGACATCATGTATGCAACATGTCTTTGTGCAAGGTTTCAGGCAGATCCTAAAGAGCCACATCTGACAGCTGTGAAAAGAATCTTCAAGTATCTCAAGGGCACCATATCATTAGGTCTGTGGTACCCCAGAGAATCAGATTTCAAGCTACTTGGGTATTCTGATGCAGACTTTGCAGGCTGCAAGATAGACAGAAAGAGCACTAGTGGAAGTTGTCAATTTCTTGGTGACAGACTTGTTTCCTGGTACAGCAAGAAACAGAAATCAATCTCCACATCTACAGCAGAAGCAGAGTATATTGCAGCTGGTAGCTGTTGTGCACAGATCTTATGGATGAAGAATCAATTGCTGGATTATGGATTGAGGTACAGTAAAATCCCTATTTACTGTGATAATCAAAGTGCTATTGCTATGACAGGTAATCCAGTACAGCATTCAATGACCAAGCACATCAGCATAAGGTACCACTTCATCAGAGAACATGTAGAAGAAGGGAATATTGAACTACATTTTGTGTCTACAGAACAACAGCTTGCAGATATCTTCACTAAACCGTTGTGTGAAGCTACATTTACAAGACTGGTCAATGAACTAGGAATGGTCTCTGGTTCTGACTAGGAATGTTGGTTAGATTCAAATTTTACTTATGTATTGTATTACTCATATTTCCTGATTGGTTAAATGCTAAGTGAACTCTGTTGATTAAACTCTGTTATGCATACTCTGTTAAACTCTATCAGCATGCCTGTATGCCATACACTGTTGTTCAGTTTGATAAACTCTGCTAACTCTGAGTTGATTTTTGTCTGAATGAAAACACCAATGAAGAAATATGTATGAAGCATGATTCTCAGCAATTAATCATGAATCTTTCTGAGTTATTGTGATCTAATCTTAGATTGTGCAGAAAGTTAACACAGCATGATACTGGCTCATATTTATAGCATCTCTTAGTTTATTTTGTCCTAAACTCTGAGTCTATAAATACTGTGTGCATTGCCTTACATGAAAAACTACTGATGTTGATGAACTCTAAACTCTGTTAGTTATACTCTGGTAGAATAAAATGCTTACTGCAATACCCCAAACAAAATGTATATAGGTTGTTATACTCCTTTGAGATTATGTTGGATACTAGGATGACCCAGGAACTTATTGGTATATAATATGTGCTAAAATTCTCTGATTTTTGGTGACTAGTTAAATACTAGGATGACCCAGGAACTTATCAAAATGATAAGGGCTAAATTTTTGAATTTTTGGTGACTGGTTCCAACCTCTAATTACTGGAATGAATGAAAAAAAAATGTATATATAGAGGGGGTATAAAATAAAAGTTACTGTAAATAGTTTGATTACTTCAGAGTTTAGCTTTCATCATACAGTCAGTGTTTACTATGACAGTTTGTGCATCCAGTGTTTATTGATTTACTTTATGGACTTTATGAAAAATTAGATGCTCTAAAAATTGATTTAGTAAACTCTTCTTCACACAAACATATTTTCACAACTGTGCAATTTATGAAAGGGTTTCGGTGATAAAGTTGGAGAATTGACAAAAGCTGTTGATTTGTGATTTGTACTCTAAGGTAAATTTTCACTTGGATAATTTGAAAATTTTGGAGTAAATAGGGATTTTGTCAACTGTTAATCAGTGTATTGTTGATGAATTTGTTCCTTATATGATTACTTTAATTAGTTTTCATATTCTCTTCTTTGATTTATTTCCTTGAAGAACAGTTCATAAAACATAAATAAAAATTGCAGAACACACTGAATAAGATTAGAGAAACATAATTTTTCATTGATAATAAGAAAGAGATTACAAGAAAGTATTACATCTTTTTGTTCTTTCTATCTGCTAATCTATTCAACAGGAAACTAAAAGGTCAAGTCTAAACCACTCCATTGTTAGCAAAAAATCCCAGATCCCATCTTTGCCACTTTATTTGGGTGGAAGTTGAAGGGATAAGGTTATTTTTGCTGACATATTCATTAACAATGGTTGGTGGTGTTGGATGAAGATGCCTTCGAGGAGAGCCATGCAAATGTTGCTTGGAGAGCAGCATCGATGTCGATCACCCTTGCAGGTTTCTCTCTCTCGATCTCTTCCAGACCGGCATCCATTTGCAGCCACAGAGTCTCAAGCTGCCTTTCCCAGTTAAACGATTCAAACTCTTCACGCGTATAGCTGAATATATCCCTATTCTCGACAAGATGAAGGTTCTTTTCTTTGATGGTAAGGTTGGCCATTGCTTTTCAGAGTGTTTTGTTTGAAGGGTTTGTGATTTTTTCAGAGGAGAATGAAAGGTTAAAGGATTAATGAACTAATCTGAGCAAGTCTCTAGGCCTTAAATAGAGATGGGTAAGTAACGAAGTCCTAAAACGCTTCGTATTCTGGTTATTAATGGCTACAGGTAAACGCTTCATATTCTGGTTTTAATTGGGTCCAGGTATTTTAAGAGAGTGTTATTTTTTTTTTTAAATCAAATATTTTATTGTTTTAATTTGCAAAATACTCTTCTTAAAAATACGCGCACGTGACCCACTCACCCATTAATGTGTCCCACTCACCCATTATCGTGTCCCACTACACATTAATCTAGGAACTGATTGAGTGTTTGATTACATAAGAGATTGGGTTTTTAATTACTCTAATTACTTTTGTGTCCAAACGGTTGTGTTTTATTTTTACATCTCACAGTTCTCTCATTTTTCACTTGGGCATTCTCACAAACACCTTTCCTACATACACTTCTCTTGGGAATTCTTGCAAATTTCTTAACTCAGTGGCTTCTAAACCATTCACTGCTCTTGGTTTACGGTTTGTTCCTAACAACTATGAAGCTCCCCTCTATCATGAACGTGTTCCAGAACCGTTTCATCTAATGCAGAATTTCTTGAGAGATTCAGAGATTGGACAAGCTCTGGTTGGACCTGATACTCTCTCTGCATCTCAAATTGCTACATTTTGGCAGAATTCAGTTTATGTGGATGGAGGAGAGAATGGGACTCCTAACATCATCTTCACTTATGAAGAACAAGATTTTGTGATTACTCCACAAACTGTAAGAGATACAATGGGGTTTGACACACATACATCTTATACTCTGGTTAATGAAACTCTTTTAAGAGAGATGCTACAAGAGATAGGTTACATGGAATCTCTTGACAAGCTTGGCGGTATAAAGAGACCTAATCTCAGGAAGGAATGGAACTTTTTCTTTGATTGCATAACAAGGACATTCCAGAAGAAAGTCACCAACTGGGATGCCATTCCAATAGACAGTCTCCAAATCGGGTATTCTCTACTCTATGGTAGTAATTTTGATTTTGGTAGATATGTTCTGATGAATTTAGGTGATAAACTGTCAGAGTCTACTACAGTTTACTATGCTCGTTTTTGTCAAATGCTGTTCAATGCTTGTGTACCTGGTCTAGAAATTGCTGATACTGATGAAATTGCTCCTTTTAGAGTCAATAAGAGAATATTCTCTGATATGACTAATAAGGATGTTGGTAAGGAAAATCTCCATGCTTTTGTCATGTCACTTGCTCTGCAAAATTTTCTCAATCAACCTCAAGATCAACCACAACCAGAACAACAACCTGAACCACTAAACATTGATCGTACTCAAACACCAAACACTGAATCACCTACATCACCTACTCACTCAACACCTACAAAACAACCTTCACACACTCCACAAACAAACTCTGAATCATCACTATCTCCACCACAACCACAGCCTAAAACAAAAAGAGGCAGAGCAAAGCCAGCACTAAACACTGAACGACATGCAAGAGTTAAGAAGTCCATCGAGACAAAAATGAAAGCAAAACAGACATCTCCTGGAGCTGTTTATACTAGAAGAGTGAAAAGAATAAAACAAACGGCAAACATACCTAAGTCACTCTCAGTTGTAGAACAATCTCCACAATCTAGTGAAGAGGATTCAGATAACGTGTCTCAAGCGAAGAGAAGAAAACTGGTAATCACTGATTTTGTGGATGAAGATATTGAAGCTCCAGAGGTAGTTTCACAGCAAACACCTCCTGTTGAGGTTAAGAAGGATGAAATACCTGCAGAGGTTGAAATACCTACAGAGGATGAAGTGCCTGCAGAGGACAAAATGCCTGCAGAAGAGGATACTAGAGATGGCCTTTCTCCAATAAATGATATTCTTGATTCATTTATGCCATTCTCTGATCCTATCTCTGATACTGGTGCAGCTGATCAACCTACAGTTGTTCTCTCTGAAACTGTAGCATCCCATACTGAGTTATTATCTGATGCTCACCAAATTGTTGAAGGAGGAGATGAAATTGATCAAGCAACCAAGGCTACTTCTCAGTCTATGCCTGTTGCTGACAAAGATGTAAATTCTGTTGCTGAGCCTGAGCAACATGGAGAAAATCTTGACAAGGCTGCAGAAGACATTGCTAAAACTATGGCTGAAGATGAACATGCTAAAGCTGCAAGTGTTGAATCTAAAGGTGAAAGTAGTGCACACTCTGATTCTTCTCTGAGTGCACCAGTACAAACAGACAATAAACATACACCTTTTACTCAACCTTGTACGTCTCATGAAGTTGAAAGAGCACAATTTGCAAAGTTTGCTGCTGAATGGTACAAAGAGGATTGTATTTTTCCACGAGGAAGAGCAGCTGATTTTGTTAAGCAAACTGCTGATACTATCTCCAATCCAGAGATTCTTTCTTGCTTAAAAGCAACTATAGTTCAAGTGAAAACTCTGGATAGCAGATTTGATGACACTACAAAGGCAATCACTGGTTTGCGGACAGAGGTTGTCGCTAGAGAAATGAAAATGGAAAGAGAGTCAAAACTCATGAATACAAAATTTTCTACAGCTCAAGACAATCTCTTTGCCAGGCTGAGTAAAGTTGAAGAGAATCAGTCTGACTTATCTGTTAAAATTGATTCTATTGCTACCTCCTTGGAGTTAATTACATCTATTCTTATGCCTGATGATGTCAAAAAGGGGGAGAGAGTTGTCAGAAGGGATAGTGCTGGAGATGGAGGGGCAAGTAGTAAAGGAAAGAACAAAACTGAAGAAGCACAAACTTTGAGAACTAGCAAGTCATCTAAATCACAGTTTGTTGGGAGAAATACTGATACTCAAGGTACTTCAAAGACCAAGAGTTTGCTGTTACCTTCTAATCCACAAACTGATGAAGAATTGGCTGCTAAGCTGTTTATTGAAGAGAATGAGGAAGGAGTTACGACTGAGGACATTGAAGCTGAAGAAAAGAGTTTACAAGAAGAACATCTCAAGGATTTAAAGTCTGGTAAGTTACAAAGAGGAAAAGTTCCTAGACCTGTTGTTAAAGGTGTTGTGATCAAGGAAAGGGCTGATGTTAGTCAAAGATCTCGGTTTTCAAAGGAAACAATGGAAGCAGAAGCTCAACTCAAGCTGAAAGACATTGAAGGAGAAAGCTCACAGAAGATAGTTACAACTTCTGTTGCATCACAAGTAATGACCACACCTTTACAATCTTCTCAATTGAAATCAGTTTTTGGGAAAGGAACAATTCAAGATCCAAATATATTATCTGGAGTTTCTATGAATATTTCTGATGGAAGAGCCTTGTCTGGCAAAGTTGGAAATAATAAGGGTGGACTAGGTTCACACAGAGACAAAAGGCAATATACTGGTCCTAGAGATCCTTCTTCACTGGCTGTTCCAGGTCGTGGTGTTCCTCAAGAGAGTTTGGACAGACTGGAATCAGTACAGTTAGTTCATCAGAAGAGTTTAAACAAGGACTTTCTCTTGTACTTCATGGCTGATGGGACAGTATTTAAAATTGGTGAGAATGATATTGGCTTGAAATGTTGGGAAGAACTAGAGTATGTTCTCTATCTTTTCAAGGTGAATAGTCAAAGGACTCAATCAGTTGCTAATGTGCTCAAACAGAGAATGCTTCAGAATTTGGCAATCAGAGGAGAGAAGTATAATAGCAGATGTTCCTAAGTACAGGGATTACAAAGGAAATCTCATTGAAATGAAGAAAGGTACTGCAAAGTTAAAGACTGATTTGGGAATCACAGTACTTGACTTCAATTCACAGTCAGAAGAAGTCAAATTTATCAGACTGGGAAATGAGATGAGAAGGAACAAAATCTATGATCTTAGGGCTGCTATCTACCAGACAGATGAGAGTGATCCTCAGCTTAGAGAGATTAAAGAAGCTATGAAGATTGAGCTTGAAAATGCAGAAAGAAGATTGCTCATAGATTATCTCAGAGCTATGCCAGATCTTGAAGTGATAAGAGATTAAGGTCTGTAAGGATTTTCTTATTCTCTGTAGTTTTTGTTAAGTAGAAGCTTAAACTCTGAATTTGTATAAACACTGTATTTGTCTATTTGGTTTGACATCATCAATCATTGTCATTAACTTGTGCATTTTTGCTAATGAACAAGTTGGGGGAGATTTTTAAATATAATTGATGTGTTTTAATCAGTGTTTAAGTGTTACAGTGAATTATCAGAGTTTAGCTGGAAGCAGTCAGAGTTTAGTGTAAACTCTGACAGATGGAAGCTCGACAAAGTTTGTCAAACTCTGTCTAGAGGAAGCGTCTACTGGTCAACAGTGATTGAAGATTTATTATGGAAGCAATATCTTTGAAGATTGGATAGCTATCAGAGAGATCGAGTTGACTTAGGAGACGTGTGACAATCTGTAATTGATAACATTGTATAGCTGATTATTAGGAATATCAATTAGAGATTGTATCGTAGCTGTATGTTTTATAAATACAGTTAGGTTAACCCTAGAAGGGTATCGTACAACGAATTATCTTTATTGTAACCTAGCAGCTCTTTGTGATATTTTACATCACGAAGAGGGTTCTTAATACAAGAAGTTTTTAAGTGCATAAACGTTTTACTTGTTAAACTCTCATACAAAGTTGATTATTAATTGTGTATTCGGCCTAACACAGACAGACTGCCCGAAAGCAAGTGACTAGACCCGAGGCAGCAGTTGAGATTCCACCGGTAGGCCCCATTTAGCCGGATTGGTTGGCAACTTTTGTTAGTACATTTTATTTATAAGTATGACCTGTGCAAAGCAGTGTACCGTAACAAACATTCAAGACGCCAACACCGCTTCATATCGAAGTGTTGCTGGTAGCATAAATGCTATTTAATTCGATCTGTAATAACTCTTAAACTTTTACTTTTGCTTAATCAAGTGTATGACATTTCTGAGACTCTAACCTTTGTGTGTGTGTACGGTGTGAGTTTTATTGTGGGGTCGATGGCTGTTTTATATATTATGTGCAAGAACATGTATGTTATTAATGGAAAATGGACCGTGAGCGCCTAGGTCTCCGACCCCGGATCTGGGGGCGTCACAGAAATGGTATCAGAGCGAGGTTACAGTTCTCAGAAATGATAGTAATTTAAGAAAGCAATCCTAATAATAATAACAATAATAATAACCCTAATAACAACCATAATAATACTTAGAACTCTCATCGAGTTTGCAGTCGGGTTATCGGATATAGCCCTGACTTTAAGGCCCGTGAGGGAACTACTCCTTAAACCTTTCTTTATGGTTAGTGACCCACCTTATTTCCCTTGTGTAGATGGAGGAGATACCAGACCCTGAGGCCTTTGAGAGAGAGCATGATGAGGCACTGATGCGAGATACCGAGGATCCTGATGAGGATATGGGTGCTGACCCTGAGATTGGCCCCTGGATTACGCTGATAGGAGATACTGACGATGAGGATCCCGATGAGGAGCCCTTTGAGCCTGAGCCTGTTACCCCCTCTCCTGTAGCTACTGACGAGGAGAGTGTGAGATCCGGTGAGGGCCGTGTTGTGTCACCCCCACCCTCTCCGCAGTCATCGAGCCCTGTTTCATCGGACGGTGACTCCGAGGATGATACTTCTGGCGAGGAGGAGCTTGACCCTACCCCTGTTCCTGCTACTGCTCCTGCACCTGCTCCTGTTCCTGTCATACCACCCCCGCCGATGGACCTACCCCTAGTGTCGGGCACTGAGCACGCCTACGTGGTGCAGTTCCTGACCCGAGACCTACTTTCTGCAGAGGCCAGACTTAATGAGGCGAGGCGGGCACTAGTGGAGGAGCGCGAGGCGCGATTGAGGATTCAGGCTGAGATGAGGACTGCTGTTGCTAGGAGGACTAGAGCTCGACTCCATAGGATTGAGAGGAGGAGTCGCGTGAGGATTATCGGTTTAGGAGTCCGCGGGGGCGGAGTGGTCCAGGCTAGGGATGCTAGGCGTGTTGTGCGTCATGAATTTTCCCGAGTGAGGGCCCTGCTCCGTCGCGGAGCGGCACTATGATGTGTTACGGATAGCTCAGTCCTCTAGGTTCAGATGACACTAGTGTGTCGATTTTGCGGGATAGTTGACTTGTGCAGTGGTATCCTTTCTGACCAGTGGATGAGTAGACTGACCTACAGATATGTAGATGTGACTTCAGATAGTATGTACGGATGTAGCCCTACTTTTGTGTAGCCCTGACTATTCAGATGATGTACTTGTTATTGTTCCACTTTTGCTAGACTTTGACATCGGAACTATGTATTAGGCTCTAACATCCAAACTTTGTGATAACTCTTATACCGTATTTATCTAGTTTCAGTTTCCTTGATATTGTCTCAACTACCTTACTTTCCGATGCCATGCTTTACTGTTTTGGTATACAACTGTGAATATACATTTGCTACAAGCCGCAAATGCAACCATGCTGTTTCAAATTTACGACATGCGATTTCAAATTGTTCTCTACAAATTCCCAAAATGTCCCTACAAATTTTAAAATAAATTTTTCAAAAAAAATAAAATAAAAATTTTGAGGTTTTGAAATCTTGAAAACTCTTGCAAATGTTTTCGCACCCCATAGAGATTTTTCCCCCGAAAATGTTTTGACGTTTTATCTCCAGCATCGGGTTATTAAAACTTTTGCAACTTCCACCCTTATGAGGAGGAACGATACGTTCCTGACCCGTGTAAACGCTGTCAGGTAATTAGAAAACCCTAACCCATTTCTTGTTTCATTATCAGAATCATGCCACCCAAAAGAATGAACACTCGAGCTCACCCGGTCAGTTCTGAAGGCCAGGGTAGCCACCATGGGACCGGAGGCCACTAGAACCATGAAGGGGAGAATGTGAACCTGAGTGAGGATGAGGGCAACGATCATAACTTGTTTGATGACTCTGAGTATGACGAAGAAGAAGCTGGTGATGACACCCGAGAGGTAGAACATCCAAGGAGAGGCCCTATGGAACAATTCATGGAGCTACTTAGGCAGAACTTGGACCATCCCCCGGTTTAGCAACCACCCAACAATGCTAATGCAAATGCTTTCCGGAACTTCAAATCCCTGAAACCCCCAGAATTTAAAGGAACTGCAGATCCGGTTGAGGCAAGAGCCTGGCTGAAGGAAATGGAAAAATCCTTCGAGATACTAGGTGTCGCTGAAGAGCAGAAGACTGTTTTCGCAACCTACCTCCTGAAGGGTGAGGCAAACTATTAGTGGGAAGCTAAGAGGAATTTGGAAGGAAGAGGTGTGGTGACCTGGGAGAGGTTTAGCGAGCTGTTCTTGGAAAAGTACTTCCCTAGGTTCATGGAGACACAAATGGAGTTGAAGTTTTTGGAACTAAAGCAAGGTAACATGACGGTGGCCGAGTATGAGGCCAAATTTACTGAGCTGTCGAGGTTTGTGCCGGAATATGTGAACTCTGAGGCAAAGAGGGCCCGAAGGTTTCAATTGGGGCTAAAGCAATGGATTTAGAATCATGTGGCAGTTCTTGAGCTGACAGACTATGCCACCCTAGTACAGAAAGCATCAATTGTTGAGGCTGGGAGTGAACAGATGCAGAAGGAGAGGGAAGGAAAGAAGAGGAAGTTTGATAGTCGGAAGGGAAATTCTGCGGGTGGGAGCTTTTCGAGCAAATTTAAGCGAGGGGCGATGTCCCAACCCAGCGGAAACTTTGGAACCAAGAGAGCTGAAAGTTGGAGTGTGGGCCAGAGCGGCCGACCACAGGGATCGTCTTACTCTACCCCATCCCGAGCCCTACCCCCGGATTGCAATAAATGTGGAAGGAAACATGCGGGCGCGTGTAACCTACAGGATGTGAAGTGTTTCAAGTGTGGGCTGACAGGACATTATGCTAACGGCTGTCGAGGAACTAGTAACAACACCAATGCCGGAGGTAATTGCTTCAAGTGTGGGAAACCAGGGCACCGAATGAGGGAATGTATGTCCTCTGGGCCAGCTGCGTCAAGAGTGAGTGGAACTGCTTCTAACAAGGCCCCTACTGCAAGAACTTTTAACATGACGGTGCAAGATGCCGTGAGGAACACGGATGTGATTGCAGGTACCATACTACTCAACTCAGTTAAGGCAAATGTTTTATTTGATTCGGGAGCTACCAAGTCTTTCATATCTCTAGATTTTATATGTCAGTTAGGCCTTAAGGCTGAACCATTGAAAGACAGACTGCAAGTAGAGATAGCTAATCATGAAATTATCCCTGTTAGCCAAGTATGTCCAGGTTGTGACCTAGAAATAGGAGGGCGACACTTTCGGGTAGATTTAATACCTTTTAAACTAGGAGAGTTTGACGTAATAGTAGGTATGGATTGGTTAACAACCCACGGAGCCCAGATTGATTGTGTAAAGAAGAAAGTAAGTTTGAGACTGCCAGGGGACGAGGAAGTAGTGTTTAGTGGAAAACGGCAAAACCAAAAGTTCCTGACTATGATTCAAACTAAGAAGCTGTTACGTAAAGGATGCGAAGCCTATTTAGCCTATGTGAAGGATACCAAGAAGGAGGCACCAAACCTACAGGAAATCCCCGTCGTTAATGAGTTCGCGGGCGTATTTTCGGATGATCTTCCCGGACTACCACCTGATAGAGACATCGAGTTCGCTATAGACTTAGTTCCTGGTACGGCCCCAATTTCGAAAGCCCTATATCGGCTAGCCCCAGTGGAGATGAAAGAGCTGGCCACTCAGTTACAAGAGTTGTTGGATAAAGGGATGATAAGACCTAGTGTGTCACCGTGGGGAGCCCCGGTGTTATTCGTGAAAAAGAAGGACGGTAGTATGAGATTATGTATAGACTACAGGGAGTTGAATAAGGTGACTATAAAGAATAAATATCCCTTTCCCAGGATAGATGACCTGTTTGACCAACTAAAGGACGCAGTTTATTTTTCTAAAATTGATTTGAGGACCGGGTACCACCAGTTAAGGATTAAGCCAGAAGATATACCAAAGACGGCCTTTCGCACCCGGTACGGACACTATGAGTTCCTAGTGATGTCATTTGGGTTAACGAATGCCCCCGCAGCTTTCATGGACTTAATGAATCGAGTCTTCAAGAAGTACTTGGACAAGAGTGTTATAGTCTTCATCGATGACATCTTGATTTATTCCAAGACGAAAGAGGAACATGCAGAGCACTTGAGGATTGTGTTGGGAGCATTGAGAGAAGAAAAGTTGTTCGCTAAGTTCTCGAAGTGTGAATTTTGGTTGAGGGAAGTTCAGTTTTTAGGGCATGTGATTAGCGATCAAGGCATCCTAGTGGACCCAGCCAAAATAAAGGCTGTATCAAATTGGGAGAGACCAACCACTCCGACAGAGGTGAGAAGTTTTATAGGATTGGCTGGCTACTATAGAAGGTTTGTCCAAGACTTTGCCAAGATAGCAGCCCCTTTGACCCGACTAACTCGCAAGACCGAGAAGTTTGTGTGGACTGAAAAATGCGAAGAGAGCTTCCAAGAGTTGAAAAAGAGGTTGGTGACAGCACGAGTACTAGCCCTACATGATGATAAGGGAGATTTTATGATTTATAGCGACGCATCCCATAAAGGTTTAGGGTGTGTGCTTATGTAGCACGGTAAAGTGATTGCTTATGCGTCCAGACAACTTAAGGAGTACGAGATAAGATACCCTACCCATGATTTGGAATTAGCGGCGATAGTTTTCGCTTTGAAGATCCGGAGACATTATCTTTACGGAGAAAAGTGTGAAATCTACACGGATCACAAGAGCTTAAAGTACATATTCACTCAGAAAGAGTTAAACATGAGGCAGAGGAGATGGCTAGAGCTAATCAAGGATTATGATTGTGAGATTCATTATCACCCAGGGAAGGCCAACGTGGTGGCCGTTGCACTTAGCCGAAAGGAGAAACTCAAGATGATAACGTCAGTGGACGAGTTGATCAAGGACCTTGAGAAACTGGAGATTGAAGTGAGGTTACCAGGAATTGGACAAGAGAGTCTAAGGGAAATAAGAGTCCAACCACCGCTATTGGAAAAGATTAAGTTATGCCAGGAAAAGAAGATAGAAGAAGAAAAGAATTCGATGGAGAAAATTTTGACTGGCGAGGAAATTAAGTGTGAAAAGGACGGGAATGGAGTTATGAGGTACGCATCTAGGATATGGATCCCGAACGTTCAGGAATTAAAAGACGAGATCTTGCAAGAGGCTCATAGTTCAAGGTACTCAATTCACCCTAGAGGCACTAAGATGTATAGAGATCTGAGGGAATACTATTGGTGGCCAAATATGAAGAAGGACGTGGCAGAATGGGTAAGTAAATGCTTGACATGTCAAAGAGTAAAGGCCGAACACCAGAGGCCCAGTGGATTGTTGCAACCCTTAGAGATACCCGAGTGGAAGTGGGAGCATATTGTGATGGACTTTGTGGTCGGACTACCAAGGACCAAGACTAATCATGACGCCGTTTGGGTAAATATCGATAGATTGACCAAGTCAGCACATTTTCTTCCAATCAACGAGAGATACACTGTCGACAAGCTGGTGGATATTTACTTAAAGGAGATTGTGGTTAGGCATGGGGTTCCTGTGAGCATTGTATCTGATAGAGACCCAAGGTTCAACTCCAGGTTCTGGAGGAGTTTTCAGGATTGTGTGGGGACCAAGTTAAACATGAGTACTGCATATCACCCCCAATCAGACGGACAGAGCGAGAGAACCATCCAGACCATAGAGGACATGTTGAGAGTATGCGCCATCGATTTTAAGGGAAGTTGGGATGACCACTTGCCGTTGATCGAATTTTCCTACAACAACAGTTACCATGCGAGGTTGGAGAGCGGAAGATTTTAGGGCCTGAACTGGTCCAACAGACAAGAGAAACTATCGAACTCATAAGAGGACGGCTGGTAGCGGCCCAAGACAAACAGAAGAAGTATGCGGACCAGACCCGCAAGGACAAAGAATATGAGGTAGGAGAATTTGTGATGTTAAAGGTATCATCGTGGAAGGGATTGATGAGATTTGGTAAAAAGGGGAAGCTAAGCCCGAGATTTATTGGACCTTTTGAGATTTTGAGACGAGTTGGAAAGTTAGCCTATGAATTGGCTTTACCCCCAAGCTTGCAGCAAGTACATAATGTGTTCCATGTGTCCATGCTACGACCCTACCATACCGACTTCCGGCAAGTGATAGAATATGACCAAGTGGATCTGCAGCCAGACTTAACCTATGTGGAGCAACCAGTAGAAATCATGGATAGAAAAGAACAGGTGCTGAGGAACAAGGTTGTCAAACTAGTGAGAGTTCTGTGGAGGAACCAGAATGTCGAAGAATCAACATGGGAACTAGAGAGCACGATGCGTGAAAAGCACCCCCAACTGTTTTCAACCTGATTCCGGGACGGAATCCTTTTAAGGAGGGGAGGCTGTAAGAACCCTAATTTTGGTAATATTTTCTTTTATATAATATCATATGACATTGTGAATTTGGAACCTTTTGGGTCATCCATGTTGTTTAATGGAATTGAATTACTTGAGAAACTATGTTGTTACATTCACCATGTAAGATAAAGGGAAGGTGTTGAAGGCAAGAGTCTTATTGTAAGTAAGAATTATAAAACTTGGGACTTGAGAGTTATTGGAGTATTAAAATATTTATTAGGAATTATGACGAGGAGTTATGGATATTCGAGGAATTTACACAATTAAGTACTTAAGGAATTACAAGGGAAATCTCTATGCGACAAAGTACTATTACGAGAAATTAATTAAGATACGATACGAATTAAAGATTAAGTGACAAACATTGGTGAAAGAATAATGATACAAGGAAAGATATTGCATGCAAGTCCCATGCAACTAGGTAGTTAGAAAAGCAAACTAGTAATGCAAAAACAACTAGAGGAATAGTAACTAGTTATGGTGCATTGTCCAAGGAGACAAGGAGGTATGGCCTAGGCGCTAGACTTGCAACATGTGATACAATATACATACACCTAATACATATCACCCAACACACTTCACTTTATTCACCCAACACCAAAAAAAAAAAACAAAACAAAACACTCTCCCCCTAGCTCTTGAAGCTCTCGGCCAAGCACCATAGAAGGAGAAGAAAAATTCTTTTCTTCAACTTCTCATCACTCATAACTCAAGACAAAAATCCTAGGTCCTCTACACCATATAAGAAAGGTATGCTATGAATTCCAACCCCTTTCATCCACTAGTTTTTAAGTTATAAATTGTTGAAGTTTTGGTGAATAGTAACTATGTTTAGTTTTCATTTAGATCTTGAGTTGTAAGGATTGTAGGGGCTCATCCAAGGTGTTTTTGAGACTTGTAAGGCATACCCAAGGCTCCTAGATACTCAAGAAGGTATAAAACTCTAACCCCTCTTGGCCATGAATTATTTATGGTGTTTAATGTTAGATCCATGGATGTTAGTGTGAATCTTGGACATATAAGTTATGGATGATGTAGATCTTGAGTTTAAATGTTGTGGTTGTGATTTTTAAGCTTGTGGTTAGTGTATGTAACTCCATGTATGTTAGAGAGTATGATCTTGGTGGTTTAGATGATGGTTGTGATGTTTATATAAGATTCTTGAATGGTTAAGTGGAAAAAGCATGCTGTGTAAATTTCTGGGGACTTGTACTGTCTTGTAGGAGGGTTTTGAACCCCTAAATCTTGTCCCCTGAAGTCCTAATATATATTGTTGGAAAGGTATTTGAATGTAGTTTCCAGAAATATAAGGTTCATGACTAGGTGATGTGTAGATTTTGAGTTATGGCCTGAGAAGTGAAAAGTGTTTCTGGAATCCGAACTGCACTAAATGGTCCCCTTGTGAACCCTGTTTAAACCCCTAAAAATTTATGTAGGATCATGGAAAAATTAGAGGAGCTAGTAAATGCAGTGGTGAAGGCTAACCAAGAAGAATTGGATTAAAATATGTATTTTTCAATTTTATAAAAATGTTAGAGTAAAATTCGCGCAAGTGAAAAAGTCGTAAGTGGAGTGTGATTTAAGGGGGAATGAATATGATTCGGATATGGTAACCAAATTAAGTCGAATAAGTGACGAGCGTAATCGAGTGATGACATGCACCTATAGTGGGGCTAGAGAGTCATAAGACGAAGTCATTAAGTTAATTTTGTACCCCCTAAAACCTCGCAATTAAAAGAGATATTGTTAAGGTACTAACGAACGACTATTGATTATGTATAGATCATTCCACTCCGCAAGCTCGACCACCCCAACCTCACCAAGGCAGTTTACTTTTCAAAACTTACATATATAAGGACTTTCACTGTTGTGTTTGTAGTTTTCAAATGTATCATATGTTTATGCTTATCGAAGAAATGATGAAATTTGAGTTATATGCATATATATGTTTGTACCCCTTGAACTTAGAATGAAATGTTTTCTTCGGACAACGACTCTAGCAATAGAGGTCGTAGCGGTCCATATATACCATTGACCGGGGAGTGGTATATTATTATATCGTAATTGAACTGCGAAAACCCGAAGGGTCATTCGGGAAGTATCGTATACTTAAGTAATTATTTTTATATCATCATAAATACTCAAAAATACCTATCTTGGATTAAAAGCTTATTTAATTTAATAATTATTTTATTAATTATTAATATTAAATCTTAAAATATCATTTATTAATTATTGTTCATTATTTTAAAGACAAAGCTAATCCAAGATACCTTTAGTACTTTCTAACTCGAACTCTTTCGAACTCAAAACATTTTCGAAAACCCCCTGTCAGGTTTTGCTTCTTGCACGATTTCAAGAATCATCGGTCGACTGATGTCGGACCTCAACTACTCAGTTCATTCAAAATCAAGTTTTAAAAGAAAAAGAAAAAGGGACTCTGGCAGGTGTGGGAACCGTTGACGAACGATTCCCGGGATGTGTAAGCGGCCATAAGCCAGGCGGTCCATCAATTATTATTCCGGCCCAGGTGTTGCCGAAGGATGATTACGGATGTAGTTTTCATCGAGGGTGATTACGGATGTAGTTTTCACCCGGGGATAGTTACGGATGTAGTTTCTATCCTTCTACCGGTAGAGAAGACCCGCGGATTATTGGACTTGGATGTGGCGATTGATCATCGTCAATCCCTGTCAGGTTTTATATTTTCTTTAAGTCCCATTCCTCCACTTTGGAAAAATGCTCTGACACTGCTTCTTAGGCTTATGTGCCAAGTTGCCGATAGTGTTCCATTTTGATGAGAAAGATGTTGACTCCATGCAGTATCTAGAACTGCAAGTTTACTTTGAAAACAAGGGCACGTATTGGTGCACCTTTGAAATTTATCAACGATGACAAATGATTTTATAACTGACTGATATAAACGAGTTTAATAACTGCTAAACACATGTAATGTTATATTGCTTACCTTATACATATATTTCTTGCTGAGCTATAGTTGCTCACTCTTGCTTGTTTTCAAATTTACAAACACAACAGCTAAGAGAAATGGCAAGACCCAGACAGACTGCCCGAAAGCAGGTGACTAGACCCGAGGCAGCAGTTGAGATTCCACCGGTAGGCCCCATTAGCCGGATTGGTTGGCAACTTTTGTTAGTACGTTTTATTTATAAGTATGACCTGTGCAAAGCAGTGTACCGTAACAAACATTCAAGCCGCCAACACCGCTTCATATCGAAGTGTTGCTGGTAGCATAAATGCTATTTAATTCGATCTGTAATAACTCTGAAACTTTTACTTTTGCTTAATCAAGTGTATGACGTTTCTGAGACTCTAATTTGTGTGTGTGTGTGTGTGCGGTGTGAGTTTTATTGTGGGATCGATGGCTGTTTTATACATTATGTGCAAGAACAGGTATGTTATTAATGGAAAATGGACCGTGAGCGCCTAGGTCTCCGACCCCGGATCTGGGGGCGTCACACTTACACTAAGCAAATTATACTTAAGACCTTGAACATATTGTACTTTATCAATGGAGATTACACTATTAACAATTTTCCTTTACCAAGAATTTGGAGTGTTTTGCTATCACCAATAGTGACACTTCCACCATTTTTCTTATTTAGAGTAAGGAACTGTGATTTATCGCCACTCATATGTCTTGTGCATCCACTATCCAAAATCAATTGTTTTGATTTCACCTTGACAACAAGACATACCTACAAAACAGGTAAACAACAACTCAACGTTTTGGTACCCATATTTGCTTGGGTCCAGAATGGTTAGTTGATAGAACATATAAAACATTTAAATCAGATTTCTTGATCCACATTTGGACCACTTTAGGAGTTTGATTTTTGGTTCCAGCTGTTCTGTCAGCTAGCTGCCTGTGAGTTATCTGTCTGTTCCAGCTTGCTGGCTTAGCATTCTGAACTTTGCAATGATTTGCCAAATGACCTTTATTTCCACATTTGTGGCAAATTCTCCATGGCATGGCATAGTCATAAGGGATTCCATGTTTGCCATCATATTTTAGTCATAATGTTGAAGCCGATCCAAATCCTTCTCTTTTGATTTGAACCTTTACATACCTCATCATTGATTTGAGTGTATCTTCTCCGTGAACAAACTTTCCCATTCCTTTCTGGAGATTCTTGATTTCAGTTTCCAATTCTGGGATTCTTTCAGCTTGTTGAGATATTTCCATTGAGCATGATTCCCTTGGATTGAATGCTTCTAAACATTCATCTTGAGCATCTATCTCTACTCTCAGCTCGCTGAGTTCTTTCATGAGAGCATCATTTCTTTTGATAAGCACTTTGTTTATCCCTTCAAGCTGGGATACCTCAGCCTTAAGATCAGCAAGATTTTGAGCATGATTACTAGCAGGAGTCTTCTCCTCCATTAACTCAGATATGATCTTCTTAAGTTGAGTATTCTTTTTCTTAAATTTGTTGTTCTCATCTTTTAACTCTATGAACTCCTCAATAGATACATTACTATGATCCTGCATGATTAGTTCTTCTAATATAGAGGTATGAGAGTATATATCAGAACTAAAATAATTTACCTCACTATTGTTGTCATCTGAATCACTATCTACAAGGCTATTTTGAATAATTTTTTGAGCATCATCCTCATCATCAAGACCAACAAGAGCTAGGTTCACCATCTCATCACTTGATTCATTATCAGAATCTGAATCTTCATCATCACTCCATGTCAAAAGTGCCTTAGCTTTCTTTCTGTCCTTTGAGGTAGCTAGCTGCTTGTTTTTTAGCTTGTAGCAGTCCCTTTTGTAATGTCCTTTCTTACCACATTCAAAACAGGCTTCCTCTTTGACATCTTTCTTTGTTCCAGCAGCTCTACTTTTCTCCTTCTTTAGCTTGTTCCTCAAGTCCAGCATCTTCTTGATTTTTCTGGATAAGAGAGCCAATTCTTCATCAGAATCTGATTCTGACTCTGAATCCAGCTTGCTGCCACTGGAGTGTAAAGCTAGATTTTCCATCTTTTCAACAGGCGCCTTGACTAATTCCACCTTGATATTATTGATCTTGCTTTCAAACTTCTCTAACTCGGCAAATACAGCCAAATGATCCATAGAATCAATGGAGGGACATGACTCTAATGCAGTGACTTTAGATTCGAATAAATGGAACTGCACTTAGAACTTTCATGTTGATTTTTTCTTGAGGTATGGTCTTTCCAAGTCTCTTTAAAGTATTGATAGTGACTTGAAATCTTGCTTGGCTTTCCGAAGTCATTCATTAATTTGCTAAGTTTCACCTTTCTTAAAGATGTCAAACTTTCATGATAGGTTTCTAAAGCATCCCACATCTCTTTTGCTGTCTTTAGAGAGGATATCTTGTCATACTCAGCTTGATCTAATGCATTCATTATAGAGTTTCTAGCTTCTCCATTATAACCGTATTTGATAATCTCCTCGGGAGTGAGATCATCAACATCTTTTGGTTTGCTATTATCATCTAGAAATTCGAAGTTTCCTTTCTGCACTACTCTTAGAACCAATGGCTTCTTGGATAAATAAGTTTCCATTCTGCATTTCCACCAACTACAGTTCTCCGAGCCAGTGAGAAGAGGTGCCTTATAATCAGACTTAGCTTCAAGATAATTGTCAGCCATTTGATCAATACTTTTCCTGTTACAGAAATTATTAGTATACCAACGCTCTGATACCAAATGATAAAACACACCTAGAGGGGGGGTGAATAGGTGATATGACTAACAATGATCAAATAAAAATTCTGTCTTAAAAATTATTCTAGCAGCTAGCTGGATGAAAAAGATTAACAAATAAGCAGCTAGCTGGGTTATGCAGTGTAGTAAGATAATTTGCAGAAAGTAAAGAACACCACGAATTTTAGCTAGGTTCGACCCCTAATCTTCTATGGTCTACGTCCTAGTCCCTTACCAACTTAGTAAGAGAATATATTATTGATCACAATGAATAACAATTACAAGATACAATAATATATCTCCCTTAATCTCCCAGTTACTGATTGCAGCTAGCTGGAACACCTTGTTCCCTGAACACAGCTCTCTAAGTTCTATACTAAACCAAGTACAAACTCCTCTAGCCTAATGCTCCTTGAACCCTTGTTCGACAAGCTCGACAATCCAGCAACTACCAACTTTACAAGTTGAACAATACAATGGATAAAAAGAATTACAACTCAAAACTATGAACTCTCTCTAATATATCGATATAGTATATAATACTAGAGCTCATTTTTAGAATATGAAAGAAGGTGAAGAGTTGTTTCTTGTGTGTTCTTGAATATTGCTTGAAGGTTCTATTTCTGCAAAAGAAGAACAACCACACAGATATATAGTGAAGCAAAAGAACTTGAATTAATGAATAATCTTGCAACGGTCTTGAAGAACACTTCTCACGTTCAATTTTGTTACAATAATAAAATTTCTAACGTTCACATGGCAGCTTTGAGATATAATAATTATAAAGTAAATGATTCTCAATAGCATGCTTGAAAAGTAGCACATGGGATGTTTTTAGTGGAGCATTAAAGAAATAAAAGGCTCCTTTAATGAGTGGAAGTTGTCTAGCAAGATTCTTTCAAATGATTAGTGCTTTAATATATATAATACTATATTTAAATATATTAGACCAGTCTTACAACTGATTTCCAAATTATTTCTTTATGAACGAACTTCCCTTTGATATTCTTGACAGTCTGCCAGCTTGCTGTGTTGTACTGTCAACTAGCTGAGATACCCTGATTTACTATGAATTGATATAGATAGCAAACCTGCAACACAATATTAGTCCAGTGCAAACATCCAGCTTGCTTACTATGTATGATCATCAAAATCATAGAGTTTCAATATTTATTATTTATATGTGTTGAGTATTGAATATACCAAAGAGAATACAGAGGGGGGTGAATGGATTCTCTAACTTTTCTTCGAATCTGCTTAATGGTGTATGTGGTAAAGTATGTGCTTTGTGCTTAAACAAATATGAGTGCGGAAATATAAGACACAACAACACAGTACTCACTTTAATCTAATATTTTATTAGATCAAAATGTTGCTACAACCTGAGAACACAAGTTCGTATTCTCGGCTTCTTTCTCCAAAAGATGTGTTTCCTGAATGTGTATCTTGCAAAGCTTAACTACTAGAGAAGTGAGGTTGAGGTTGTACTCTTATAGAACATGAGTACACCCTACTTACTACAAATGAGGTTACATGATTAATTACTTTCTAGTATGTCTATCCTTTTTGAGTAACATCCAAACGGCTTGAGATTTGACTTCCTTTAACTCAGTTCAGATCCACTTCTTTAGCAGCTTGTCTCTTGAAACATCTCTCTTAGGTTCTTTGTAGTCTTTCCAAAAACACTTTACAGTACTGTGGTCCTGATAGCGTTTTGGCTTGCTGCAGGTTTCTGACTTGTACAATTCTTCAGTATTTTGTCTCCAAGACTGTATCCGAGAAGTAACTGAGTGATTGATTCGAGAACTAGAATTGACTTGATAGATATCTCTGAGTTCTCGAATACTATATAATTATCATATTGAATCACTTCTCGAATTAGTCTTTTCTCCATGAATCCTTGAGTTGTCGAATAGAACACTTGACTTGTCGAATCCCTGAGATGTCGAATACAACTTTGACTTGTTGACTCTTAGAGAACTCGAATACCACTTTGACTTGTTGACTTCTTGAGTTCTCGAATAGAATATTAGACATGTCGAATCTCTGAGTTATCGAATGACACTTTGACTTGTTGACTTTTAGAGATATTGAACAATGTCTTTATAGATATCGAATCCTTGACTTGTCGAATGCTAGACTTCTCGAGTAGAATAAAATACTTCTCGAATTAGTACTTAGGAAAATTTTCAATCTTCAAAATCCAACTATGTTTATTTCTGCAGCCTTGTTATCCAAGCTTGAGGCATGATCTCTTGATCTTCTTTCAAACATTATTTCATGACTAATTTATACGATTACACAGGTAGAATTTTGATGCCTATTACAGGTACTAAAACAAGTAGAAACTCTACAGCTAGAGGTTCCCCTAGTTAAAGGGTCATGTAAGTAATGCAAAATATTACAAACAATTAGGCTTGTTATTAGATGTATTCAGGCATGCCTCTGTGACTAACAATATGTATTATATAATATACTATATTTATTATTTAGTATATAATATATATTTTATTTATCATATATAATATAAAATTTATAAAAAATATATATAGACTTTTCGATTAACATTTACAAATTTGAATACAAGTCAAAGTACTAGTTGACCGTTAAATTACCAAATCAAATGAATTTATTTTTTTTCTGAAATTTTAGCAATAACATAAAAAATGAATTTTTTTTTAATTAAGCGGGTCGGACCTCCGATCCGAAAATCCGAAACCCGAACGGATCGGGTATGGATCGGACTAAAAAATATCCGATTCCTGATCCGATTTGATCCGAACCCGAAAAATCTTAATGAATTCGGATATAAATTTAGGATAATCCGATCCGAATCCGACCCGTTGACGTACCTAGTTCTCGCTAACAACCCTAGACTTCTCCCGTGCATGAATTGGATAGGTAACATGCGGTGCTATTGGGCAGCCCACAATTTTTTTTTTAAGTTATGAAAGTGAGTAAAATATTATTTTGTTTGATAATTTTCATATTTGAGTAAAACGTATATAAAATATACAGTAAATTATTTTCCTAACATCAACTATTAAACAAAGGAAATTTTATAAAATATATTCATTTATGGTGTTAGAAATAAACGTTATCAAATTTATGAATGAACAAATGTATTTGTGCTATCAATTAATCATCCAATTAGTGAGATATTATTGGAAATTAAATATTGAAAAATGCATAATTAATAATTTTTTTAATAAAATAGTCTTATAACCATAAAACTACTTGATTTTAATAGTTAATTTTAGGAAATTAATCAACAGTTAATTATAGATACATTTTACTCTTCATATTTATACCTTTATATAGAAAACTAGCTTCAAACATTCTATTATTTATATATCATTGTTATGCATGCCATATTTTTGGCATGGACTAATATTTCCCAAATGTTTAATATTATTAATTATTAATTCAGATTAATAATTATTGTTTAATCATTAATAAATATCGTCTTTCTGAAATGAGCAAAGAATCAATCTCAATTAACGAATAACGGAAAATAACTTCAAATGTTATTTTTCAAATCAGGAAGATATCACAATACCAAAATTTAATCATATAAAATCAAATTTTGCCCATATTAACGAAGTTTATTACTAAATCTTTCGGGATAGACACACTTTCACAGAATTACGTAGGCTTTTATCCAATATAAATTAGTACGCAAATATCTTTATAAAAAAAGATCCGATACACGAGACAAATCGAGACACCTACCGAGTACAACTTCTCTATTTTTCATAAACTTTAATCCCTTAAAATAGTCGCATAACATTCACAACCGCTTTACTCTTATAGTAAACCTCCAATTCGTGTTACGAAAATCCTCAAACAATAAACATAATTATTATGAGTTTTTGTTAAAATAACTTACGATATAACTTGAGTTATAAGATGTTGGAGGGGACGGGGATTTTCTAAACCACCACCACAACCAATTTTTTTTTTTTTTTTTGCTAAAACCACCACAACCAATTTGATTGAATAATGTTGTAAAAATTTTATTTTCAAAACTGTTCCGATATTGTTTGTAACATATTCGTTGCATCCATAATTTGTAACATAAAATAAACTAAAATAATACTCAAATAATTACAAATAGTTGTGAAAATACAAAACTTTAAAAATAGCATTGTTAAAAATATTAAAAACTTGTTAGTTTAACGCCCTCAAGATTTTTCTTTGACCCCTTTCCTCAATTTTTCTTGCTTAAGCCGTTACTAAATACGTAGATTAATAATACAAACGTTTACTTTGACTTACATGAGGTAATTAAGTGTTTTTTGTGCATTTAATTGGATGATTTACATATACATTATATAGAACAATTAAAGAACATGTACAAGCTAAGTGCAGATATATGAATACACTCCTCATAAAATGTAGCGCTAATTTCTATGTATTTGTTGTATAAACATAATGCCAAGTCCTTCACTTGCAGGAGTAGATAACTTCTGGTAATTGGTTTAGTTGTTTGCAGAGAGTACTTTTACGTATTATATTAAATAATCAACTTATCTAAAATTTTAAGTTATTAAAGTAAGGCCCAATCGAATTTTTATATTATAGTCTAACAGTAATACTCCCTTAAGCCTTAAGTTAGAGGGTGCACTGACACAACAACACACACCCAAATTGCTAGTTAATCCATGAAAATAATTTGTTCCAATGGTTTTGTATAAATATTGGTAAGTTAGAGCATCTCTAATGGGCAAGCAATGGCAATGTTATATTGATTGATTAAAACAATTTAAAATAGGAAATAGTTATTCCCTCCGTCCCTTGTGATTGTTTACAATGGATTTTTTCACGGAGACCAAGGATTATGATTAAAATAAGTGAAGTAGTGGGTGTAATAGTGATTTAATTATTAAAATAAATGAAGTAGTGGGTGTAATAGTTATTTTACTGTTAAAATAAGTGAAGTAGTGGGTGTAATAGTGTAAAGTGTTGAAAAAGTGAAATGAAGTAGTAGATGTAATAATGTATTTTATTGTTAAAAGTTACTATTTATAGTATGTAAAGAAATGAGAGGGACGTCCCAAAATAGAAACTGTAAAGAAATGAGAGGGACGGAGGGAGTATAATTTTACACAAGGAGGATGGTGGGAACTCCAATGGTGTTAGCTATAATACAAATTGTGTATATTTTTGTTAAGGGGAACACATGTTCGACAAATATAATCAATGAAAAATGATTGCCTATCATTTTTGCTAAAGATTTTGATGCATTGGAATGCCTAATATATTACATATTATCTATATCATTTGCCCACGTAAATTTTATAGTTAAGGACTCTGGAGATGTTTATGATAGGGACTGTGCTTGGAAAAAATAAGATCGGAGAAAGATATTTCATGAATAAAATAACAATCTAATTTGATATATTTTGTCCATTCATAAAAATTGAATTTTAGGAATATGTTGAATTGTCGCTTTATTATCGCAATATATAGGTAATAGATTATGACATCAAGATCTGGAGGAGATATGTTAACCACTGTAATCTATTTAATTTATAAAGCCTGTTCGTGTTTTGACGTTGTAATTACTAATCTACCCTGTACTTTTTTCCGTATTTACACTGAACTGCCATTATACCTATTTCACTTTATACGGTCATGTTATTACAACCATTCCTTTTGTGTATGTGATGTACGCAGCTTCTTAGAGAAGCTAGAAGCTATCGCTTTTCCCCATCTGATGCAATTCAAATTCAAATTCCTCTTTCAATATTTCAGAAAACTTCTTAAAATATTTACATTTATCAAAATTTTACCTCCATTCTTTTGCTCTACTCTCTCTTCTACTCCTAATTATCCTAATTACCTCTCTAATCATTTATCCGTATTATAATTGCAGGAAAACGAATTGTTTGATGATATTTGCAAGAGAACGAGAGTTACGAGATTGACAAGAATCGTTTAAAGATTGGTGATTAAATCAGGTTATTTCTTTATAACTATTAATATTATAACAGTGGGTTATTCATTATATGTATTCTCCAATCTTGATAAAAAAGATTGGAGAATTGAAGATGTATGTTTATGTTGATTTAGATTTTCTCTTAGTAAAATTATGTTCGATTTTTGAGATGTTTATGTTCATCATGCGTGTCAATCTAATTCAAGAGTTATGGATAATTTCTATAATTTCTATGTAATATCCAAATTAATATGAATGTTTGCATACCAAGTGTTTGATTATAGTTGATAAGTGGATTTTATATCCACTTGGATCGCTTAATTTCGGCTTAAATTGATTGTCTTGGGCTCAAGTTGTTGTAGATTTGATGTGTTTTGCTTAGTTGTGCAGGATTACGAGAATGTTGACTAAGGTGGATGCTTTTATAATTTTTTGGGAATTAATTGATTAAAATTCGGATTTTCGAGAAGGGTTGCACAGTTTACACTGTTTTGGCCATATCTTGAGTTCTAGAAGTCCGTTTTAGGCCCGTAAGCAGTCCACGCGAAGATAACGAGATTTCCTATCATTCTAAGATAGTCCAGAGGTCCAATTACGTGGGGAACGTTCCAGTAAATCTGAAGAAAAGTCAGCCACGAATTTTCCTTACAAAACATAATCAAATTAGGAAACGTATCTTGCAGAAATTCTATTATAATTATGTTTTGTATTTTCTTGCTGGGCAAGACTTGTAGTGCCTATATAAACACATCATACCATTGTAATAGATATAGACATATTATTAGTTATTATTATTGTAACATAGCTTAGATCTGCAAGGGGGAAAAGGAGAGAAGGATTCAACGCTCGTGACAAGCAACGGATCTAGATCTACTTCAGCCTTTGTGTTATTCTGGATTATAGATTTGTTTTCTTAACTCTTTGTTTATTAATATAATTACTTCTTTTATTCATATCTTGTTTAATATCATGTTTTCATCAAAACCCATGACGATGAACGGTTCAATTATGAGCTAATCGTTGTCATGGGATTCTAACGGAGTTATCTATGTAGCTTAGTAGTTTATATGCTTTAAAGATTTATGTGTGGTGAATTCTTGATATCCTCGTATGGTTGTGTTTCATGTATTTAGATGCGTCGCGAACATCTAATTTGTTAATCTCTTGCTAAACGAGAGTGGATCTTGAGATTTAGAACTTGCCATGCTAGCATAGGATAGGTTGATGTTTTAACATCATGATTTGTGGCGTAAATAGAGATATTATGCTGCCCTATGTGATCTAAGTGGATAACTTGTGCTTAAACCTTTATGTTTTCAAATTCTATAGAGATATAGGGTCTAAACATAATTGGTGTCTACCCATCTTCTATCTCTTTTGTGGATGCATGCGTAGTTTGGTATTAGTATACCGAGAGGTAGCTTTTACTTATTTCGTGTTGTCCGATCAGATATCAAAACCATCACATGTATTGATTAAAGGCTGCGACTCTGAGTGAAGTAGATAATGAAGTTAGAATTCCATGTTATTCTCATATAAGTAATTTGATTTTAGATCTCATTAGCTAGTTAATTCTAAAATTGCATATTAGTTAAATTTAGTTAAATAAAATCTCAATTAATTACTTGTCTTAGCAGTGAATTAAGATCATACATTGTTGAATAGGTGCATTTACTGAAAAGAACCATAACCTGATCCCTGTGGGAACGAATTTGGACTTAACCTTATATATTACTTGTGACCACGTACGCTTGCGTGATTTTGTGTTAACAAGTTTTTGGCGCCGCTGCCGGGGATCATCGGTGTTTTGTTTAGTTTATGTGCTTGTCATCAGTGGTCGTTAGCGTTCACTGACTCGGATTTCTTACTTAGTTGTTTGTTTCGTGGTGTTTTCAGGTACTTGAACGTGTATGCGAACACGTTTGCAGGCTCGTAAGGAAAAACTGGCAGAAGAAGAACTTGAAACTACTGTAGAGATGGCAGAATTACCAGCAGCAGTCAAGGCTTTGAAGGACTATTCGCAGCCAAAGATCAATGACATACAATCTAGTATTGTCAGGCCAGCTATTGCAGCGAACAACTTTGAGATCAAGCCGAGCATAATTCAGATGGTGCAGAATTCGGTTCAGTTTGGGGGTGCTTCTACGGAGGATCCTAACATGCATATTCGGGACTTTATCGAGATCTGCGACACTTTCAAATTTAATGGTGTGTCGGAGGATGCTATCAAGTTGAGACTTTTCCCATTTTCTTTGAGAGATAAGGCTAAGGGCTGGTTACATTCTCTACCAGCTGGTTCCATTACTACATGGGATGATCTTGCTCAGAAGTTTCTTACTAAATTCTTCCCTATGGCGAAAACTGCAGCAATACGGAACCAGTTAACTCAATTTCAGCAGCAATCTGGCGAGTCTTTGTGTGAGGCTTGGGAACGTTACAAGGAGATGCTTCGTAGGTGTCCACATCATGGCATGCCTGATTGGATGGTTATTAATGGTTTTTACAATGGGTTGGGAGCACAGTCTAGACCTTTGCTAGATGCAGCATCAGGTGGAGCTCTGTGGGCTAAGAGCTATGAGGAAGCATATGATCTTATTGAGATGATGGCTGCTAATGAATATCAAAATCCAACCCAGAGGCTTTCTCAAGGTAAGGTAGCAGGTGTTCTTGAAGTTGACACAGCTTCAGCTATTGCAGCTCAGTTGAAGGCTCTTACGATGAAGGTGGATTCTCTTGCTAATTATGGGATTCAGCAGGTGGCTAGTATTTGTGAGCTATGTGCGGGCGCACATGAGACAAGTCAATGTGCTATCTCTTCTGAATCAGCACAGTTCGTTAGTAATTTCCAAAGACCTGCTGCACCAGTCCCAGCCACTTATCATCCGAACAACAGGAATCATCCTAACTTCAGCTGGAGCAACAACCAAAGTGCTCAACAACCTCAGCAGTCTTATCAGCAGTTTCAAAGTCAGGAAGCTAGGCCATTCAATCAAGGCTATCAACAGCAGTATGCTCCAAGGGCACCATATCAACCTCCTGGATTTCAGCAGCAACAACCCCAGGCTCAAGCGGGGCAATCATCTAATGAAAAATCAGAAATGGATGATATGAGGATGATGTTGAAGAACCTTCAAGCTTCTCAAAAGATCTTGCAAAACCAGATGGGACAGATTACAAGTGCTTTGTTGAACATGCAACAGGGGACTCTTCCTAGTGATACGGAAACAAATCCAGGCAGAAAGGGGAACAAAGAACAGGTTAATGCAGTGACTTTGAGATCAGGAAAGGTTACAGCAGGCCCTCAATCAGCAGCTGAAGAAGATGAAGATGTTCAGAATCAGCAGGTTGAAAAATCTGCAGTGCCAGAAATTGAGAAATCTGATTTAGTGGCTGATCAGCTTGATGGTGAGAAGAGCAAGAAACCTGTTGAAAAGTCTACTCCGGAGCAATCTTCAAAGAATAATCAATTCTATCCTCCTCCTCCGTTTCCTCGACGCGTGCAGAAAAGTCAAGAAATTCAGTTCCAGAAGTTTATGGATGTCTTCAAGAAATTGTCCATTAACATTCCTTTTGTTGAAGCATTGGAGCAGATGCCGAGGTATGCAAAGTTCATGAAGGATATTTTGTCAAGAAAGAGAAGGTTGGAAGAATTTGAAACAGTGGCATTAACGGAGGAGTGTAGTGCAGTTCTGCAGCAGAAGTTGCCACCTAAACTTAAAGATCCAGGAAGTTTTACCATCCCGTGTACTATTGGCAATCTTTCTTTCAGCAAGTGCTTATGTGATTTGGGAGCTAGCATCAATCTCATGCCTTTATCTGTGTTCAAGCAACTTGGTCTGCCGGAGCCAAAGCCAACCAACATCTCTTTGCAGTTGGCTGATAGGTCAATCACTTATCCTAGGGGCATAGTGGAGGACGTTTTGGTGAAAGTTGATAAGCTCATATTTCCTGCTGACTTCGTTATCTTGGATTTTGAAGAAGACAAGAAGATTCCCATAATCTTGGGAAGGCCTTTTCTAGCTACAGGCCATACTTTGATTGATGTGCAAAAAGGAGAGCTTACAATGAGGGTGCAAGATCAGTGTGTCACCTTTAATGTGTTCAAGGCCATGAAATTTCCAACAGAGGATGAAGAGTGTTGCAGTGTGGAAATAGTTGATACGGGTCAGAAAAAGAAGTTTGATCAGTTGCTGAGCGAGAAATCGGACAGTTCTTCGGTTCGTGATCTTTCGAAAGTAAAGCTTGGAAAACTTCCACCATATTTGAGGTATGTCCTTTTGAATAATGAGCTAGTTATTTTTGAAGAGGGGCATGATAACGTGTTGCGAAGGTGGAAAGCAGATGATAAGGATGAGGAAATTTTTGTTCAACCGGTTGAGTCAGAGAAGCACCTGAGAGGTGTGAAGAAGAAAAAGAAGAAGATTTGGCCATTTGGTAGTAAAATTAGATTGAAATCTGATGGAAGTGATTTGTGGAAAGCAAGCAATCAAGATGTCAAAGTTCGAATGAATGGTCTATCTGTTGAGGACGGTTCAGTTATTCTTTTGAAACCGCCATGAGTTGAGGAATTGACGTCAAGCTATTGACGTTAAAGAAGCGCTTCGTGGGAGGCAACCCACGCATTAGTGTAGAAAAAAAAAAAGTGTAGTGTAGAGAGAAGAGAAAAAAAAAATGAGTGTTGTGAGAGTGTTTTAAAAAAAAAAAAAAAAAAAAATTAGGTGTAACGCAGGCTGCACCTGCGTTTCTGCAAGTCACGCAGACTGCGCCTGCGTGACGCAGGCTGCGCCTGCGTTACTGCATTGGGCGCAGTCTGCCCTTCCTGCGCGCAGATTGTTTTTTTTTGTGCAGAACTGTTTGGACGAATTTTCTTGTGATGTTGGCTGTTGCACACCTATATATAAAAAAAAAAAAAATATTTTCTCTCCCCAAAAATATTTCTCCTTCCTCCCTTTTTATAACATCATCTCTTAATCAATCCTAAACCAATTTCAATTCCAAAACCTCCAAAATTTCTCCTAAAATTCTAAACCCAATTCTTTTCCTATCCCAATTCAAATTCTTTTTCCTATTTTTTTTAAATCCTATTTCTATCCTACATCAAATTCCAAATTCTACCAAAATTTTTCCTTTTCACATTCAAATTCTTTTATTCCTATCACTCCATGCCTATATATGCCCATACATACACACCCAATTCATTATCTTCTTCCTCTACATCTCTTAAAAATTCAAGTTTGGGGGAAAATTATTACAAGTTCACCTCTTTGATTCGTAATTGGGTTAAATCTTCTCTAATATTATTTTTATTACGAATTTGTGTTCTTGTAATTTGGGGTTTTGTAGGATTCTTGTTATTTGGGAGGTGGCTAGTCTATGGAGCTCGTACGCATTATCCTCCACCAGATTCATCCGAGGAGGGTTATAATTCAGCTGGTTAGGTATGTTTTCTACTTTCCCTCGTATTTACTTCCATTCAATGCGGACATTGAATATTTTAAGTTTGGGGGTGGTTTGAGGGATTAGTAGTTGTTGTTGTATATACGTGTTCATGTAGGATATCATGTTTTGCATGCTTAGTAGTAATTCATTCATGTTATGTTCGTATTATCTACGTTTGTTTCATGTAGGACATCCTGTTTTTATTTATGTATATCATGTGAGTTCATTCTAGTTGCATTGTCATGGCATGCATGTTTCATGATCCCTTAGAACGAGCTAATTCTGATTGGTAGGTAGGTGTCTAATTGAGTGTGGTAATGATGAGTAGAGGGTTGATTTATAGTTTCTATGAAATTGACTTGCATGCTTCAGAAACAAAATCTTTTCACAGTCTCATTGGGTGCTTTTGAGCTAGGTTGAGATCATGCTTGTTTGGATGTTTTGAGATTTAATCACTTGATTATATTTAGAATTTTCATTATTCCCTTGATGGCCTAGAACAATTAAGTCTAAGTTTGGGGGAAAATAGGGATTTCATGCTTAAATTGTAAATAATTGTCAATAATGGCTAGGCGTCAAGTGGCTAGTAGCCGGCTCATATTTATATGAGTAGTCTAGGGTTGGAATTGAGAATTCTCATTCCAGATTGCATAGAAAAAAAAACAGAAAGAAAAAAGAGAAAAAAAAGAAAAGAAAAAAAAATGATGTCAATTGTTTATATGCAAAATTAGCCAGGGTGAGCTCTTTAATACTCGAGCAATTAAGTTCTAGGGGACTTTGTGCCTAGTGACCTAAGGCTTTTATAGTCTGGGATCCACTAACCCAACGCTCGCTACATGGGTATTATTGTATAAGCCTTTCGGGGTCTCATCCATTGCACGGTTAAATAAGCATGTTTGTATATTATGTGTCGTAGTTGTTTAGTAATAAAAGCATGAATTTCTGTCTACCTTGGATAAGGATGGAGGTGTTCCTAGGTTATGAAGTGTCTACGGTCTATTCTATTTATAAACCTGTGATTGTCTTGACGAAGAGCATGTATGATTTTTGACCTAGTTTTGGGAGTATTTCTGATGAGTATTGCACACACGCACGTTTCTGTTCATGTATTGTTAGTATACGGGAACTTGGTCGAACTCTATTTGGATTTAGTTGCATTCTTTGAGATATTTGCTTGCTCGTTGGTTTTGGTTAGTTTGAAGGGGATCGTTGCATTTTTCATTCTAGTTGCATTCATGCATTGCATTGCATTAGGTTAAATGGATTTTGTGGGTACATTCGCTATAGGCCCTCACGAGACCTTACTCGTCCACTAGGGCTGCCTAGGGGTTTAAAGGGCTTGTTGCATATGCCAAATGCAACCGTGATCACCTACGGAAGTGGTACTAGTTAGTTAGTTAGTTGTAATTGTTTATGCTTGAGGACAAGCATCGGTTTAAGTTTGGGGGTGTGATAAGTGGATTTTATATCCACTTGGATCGCTTAATTTCGGCTTAAATTGATTGTCTTGGGCTCAAGTTGTTGTAGATTTGATGTGTTTTGCTTAGTTGTGCAGGATTACGAGAATGTTGACTAAGGTGGATGCTTTTATAATTTTTTGGGAATTAATTGATTAAAATTCGGATTTTCGAGAAGGGTTGCACAGTTTACACTGTTTTGGCCATATCTTGAGTTCTAGAAGTCCGTTTTAGGCCCGTAAGCAGTCCACGCGAAGATAACGAGATTTCCTATCATTCTAAGATAGTCCAGAGGTCCAATTACGTGGGGAACGTTCCAGTAAATCTGAAGAAAAGTCAGCCACGAATTTTCCTTACAAAACATAATCAAATTAGGAAACGTATCTTGCAGAAATTCTATTATAATTATGTTTTGTATTTTCTTGCTGGGCAAGACTTGTAGTGCCTATATAAACACATCATACCATTGTAATAGATATAGACATATTATTAGTTATTATTATTGTAACATAGCTTAGATCTGCAAGGGGGAAAAGGAGAGAAGGATTCAACGCTCGTGACAAGCAACGGATCTAGATCTACTTCAGCCTTTGTGTTATTCTGGATTATAGATTTGTTTTCTTAACTCTTTGTTTATTAATATAATTACTTCTTTTATTCATATCTTGTTTAATATCATGTTTTCATCAAAACCCATGACGATGAACGGTTCAATTATGAGCTAATCGTTGTCATGGGATTCTAACGGAGTTATCTATGTAGCTTAGTAGTTTATATGCTTTAAAGATTTATGTGTGGTGAATTCTTGATATCCTCGTATGGTTGTGTTTCATGTATTTAGATGCGTCGCGAACATCTAATTTGTTAATCTCTTGCTAAACGAGAGTGGATCTTGAGATTTAGAACTTGCCATGCTAGCATAGGATAGGTTGATGTTTTAACATCGTGATTTGTGGCGTAAATAGAGATATTATGCTGCCCTATGTGATCTAAGTGGATAACTTGTGCTTAAACCTTTATGTTTTCAAATTCTATAGAGATATAGGGTCTAAACATAATTGGTGTCTACCCATCTTCTATCTCTTTTGTGGATGCATGCGTAGTTTGGTATTAGTATACCGAGAGGTAGCTTTTACTTATTTCGTGTTGTCCGATCAGATATCAAAACCATCACATGTATTGATTAAAGGCTGCGACTCTGAGTGAAGTAGATAATGAAGTTAGAATTCCATGTTATTCTCATATAAGTAATTTGATTTTAGATCTCATTAGCTAGTTAATTCTAAAATTGCATATTAGTTAAATTTAGTTAAATAAAATCTCAATTAATTACTTGTCTTAGCAGTGAATTAAGATCATACATTGTTGAATAGGTGCATTTACTGAAAAGAACCATAACCTGATCCCTGTGGGAACGAATTTGGACTTAACCTTATATATTACTTGTGACCACGTACGCTTGCGTGATTTTGTGTTAACAATAGTCCTAAGAGAGATGACCTTGGTTCGATTATGCTGCTTATGGTGATGAATGGGGCAGGTTTGTGGGTGTATTCAAGTTGATTGTCGAGATACAATCATCAGTCATCACAAATGTTGTGTTTGATTACATTTTTTATTGGATTTGCTTTGTGGGGTTGTGAATTTGTGTTTGATTTGATGGATTTGGGTCTTTGGATTGTTTTGTCAATTGGGCTTTTGTTAATTTCTGTTTGAGGTTATGATTAGTGTTTTTCTTATAAGTAGTGTTTTGCTTACAATTTTGCTTACTGAGGTTCTTTGTTTGGTTAGATTTCTGTGTAGTGATTATACCTTGGCAATGGTTATAATGTTATAATGCAATGATTTTTGTGTAATTTGTTAAATGAGAAGCTATATGTTCTGTTTATGTTGATTATATATATATATATATATATGATAGATCATACGTTTTATATCATTTTTTGTAAATGAGATGCTATTTTTTTTATGACATTATGTTCTTACTTCCATTTCTTAGTTTGTATCTCCGTTGTTTGTATTTCTTAGTTTCAGATCGATATGGCTAAAGAATTTGTTGCGATCGAATTAGGTACAACAATGATATTAAGAGTTGTTCTTAATACATCTATTATAATTGTGAAAACTAATTCAATCATATTATTTATATTGTAATGATTTAAAGTTTGCAGTCAAACTGTTTGATTAAATTTCTAAGAGACTTTCCATTATTTTGCAGGCCAGACAATGGTGCTTTTATTCTATAAAATCAGGTACAATTCTTATGTTCATAATCTTCTTGGTTTTTCATTTATGTAGTCCAGTTATTTGATTAAAGACTTGAAAGAATTGTTCAGGTTGTCATGATGAAATATCATATCTTTTTTCTCAACAAGGACCTCGCGGATTATGTATTCTATTTACGAATAATGTTCTATCAAGTAAGACACTATGCTTATGAGGTGCCAATTATCATAATTCACTAAATCTTTCATAAAACTGATCTTCGGTAGTTTCAATTGTTCATATTTTACGCATTCAGTATCGATTCATTTTCTTATCTTTAAATTTTGGAAGTCCCTATACGTAGTTTCATGGCATCTCACCTAACACATTCCTTTTACCTTTTCACACTTGATTGTTTTTTCTACAGGATTATCAATTCTTCATTTTGTAGATTTTAATTCTAATGCTAATATACATGCAGATACCAATATGCAATGCAGCTCCCAGTTTATGAATGTTAAGCTTCTATTAAGGTTTGAGTTAAAATTTTGATTTCTTTACTTACTAAGTTGTTTCATGTGTTAATGTCAAGTGTAATTATAAAGGACAACGATCAAACTTACTAAATATTATGTTTATGAATAAGTTTTACAAAGATTACATTCCTCTAGGAGTTATATGTGGGCGCTCTATATAATTTGCTTATTAATTGTTTGCGTCCAAACCGTTGGATGAGTAATACTTTGATTTTTTTTTTCTTTAGTTTCTTTTTTTAAATGTCATTGGCATCATATTTGCAAGAGGCATGGTTCTTAGTATCTTAATGTGCAAGAGGCTGACAAATGGTATAATTTCCAAATTTGATTTATTATTTGCATCTTTGATTTGTAAAAATATGAATTGATATCATTGGAAAATCGCTTCTTATAGGTTTATGAAATACTTGAATGTTGAGATTTTCGGTTGATTCTCCATTCGTAAACTCTCAGTCATCATTCATAGGTTTATTTATTGGTTGATTGTCATGATTAACGTAATCTTTAGACGATGAATTTGTTTTTTTGTTTATTGTCATTATTGACGTAATCTTTAGATGATAAATTTATTTATTGGTTGTGTTATAGGGAGAATATTGTATAACAATATTTTGGAGGTTTGCTGGATTATCGGAGCAAAATACGGATATTTTGCTAACAAAAGAAGAACAAGGATTAGGGTTTGTGTGTTTAGATGTGGCTGAGCTTGATAGGTGTTTGCAGGTTTAACTGTTTCTCTCCCGTATCAAGGTGCCTACGTACCCTATTTATAGGGATAAAGCCGTACGTAGTTCTTGGGCAGCAAGTTACCTAGGCGGGCTAGGGTTTTAGAAGATAAGTCATGGCCCAAGCCCACTCGTATAGGGCTGATGTGGCAATAAGTCCTCAATTCTATCCATGATCCATGGTTTATAGAAGGAAACCGATGGTCTCGTGTGGTTAGAGAAGTGAAGTGGAACCCAGCATGCGACCTCAAGGGGCCTGGCCATGCGAAGAGATCCCAAATGCCTAACTACTCATATGACCGTGAGAGGCCTAGCTACGAGCCTTCTAGTAGAGAATGAGATAACGATCTCGTTTAGCCTGTAGATTTGATGATAGCGCAGAGCGGTCCCTGAGAGGGAGTGTTCAGCGAAACGATCCCTCAGACTGGATCATGAGCGAGGTGACCCTGTAGTTGTGCCGGGCTGATTCCAATAGTGGGTTTTAGTGACCCAATTGTCATCTTCTAGGCCCATAATCAATTATGAGCCGTTAATTTAGCTAATTAAATCATGATAATTATTATGCCCGATTTGGGGCATAACAACTACCCCCCGAGTCCATGTTGTCATTGAAGATGCGATGTGGACTCAAAGAGAGGATGTATGAAACCGCAAGGCGAAGCCTTGGCCTTTTGTTGATATAGATATGACCGTTGAAGACGTCGCGACCCCAAGAATGTGAAAGGGTTTGACAGTTGTTGCGTCTCGAGATACGTGTTCAACGGTTGAGATCTTGACACGTGTCCTGTATCTTTCTCTCTCCTGATGACTATATATACTCTTGTCACTATCATTTCCTTTTTTCATTCTCACAAACACATTGTCGAAGTGCTGCCAGTTTGCTCCCAGATCAAACGCAAGAAATTTTCAAGTTTTATCACCAGCGACCTCAAATTTCTCCAGATTCCCTCAATTTTCTCCAAGAAAAACTAAGTCCTCATTCTTCATTTGCATTTAAATTGTTGTTCTTCATCATAATCACATGATTAGATAACTTTAATTGTATGCGATGCGACCCACTTTAACTGCGATCCCATATCATCAATTTTAGTGTGCGATCCCGTCCTCGCTGCGATAGGAATACGATCCCTTCTTTAGGAACATAGATGCGATCCTAACCCATATGAATCTTCCATTATTTCCTACAAGCGAAGCGAAAACACATAGAGCCCTTCTGTCTATTTATTCTTTTCTCCCTTCATTTGCTTTCTGTAAGAGAGCACACTTAATCATTTCACTTCTTTTCAGATGTCGAAAAACGACAGTTCAAGGACGCCTTCCCCGATGCCTAATGTTCAAATAAGCGAAGCAGCGGTTGCTAACATCGCAAGAGCAGCGAGCACTAGTGAGAGCTCATTTAAATTATACTTCGACTCGCAATGGTCAAATGAAGATTATGTCAGAGAGGTACCCCTAGATAAGTGGTGATACAAGCATCCCGCGAGCTCACGAGAACGATCTTTAGATGTGCTTCCAGCTCAGAACGAGCTCCAAATTGAGATGACTGATACCGAACGCGAGATTGAACCATTGAAGAAGAAAGGAGAGGCATTTAGCTCTCAAGCAGCAAAAATTCTTGCTAGAATACCCCCTCCACAAGCCATGTCGCCCATCCATATAAGCGACTCTCCGATAGATTCATTAGGCGATGCCTACTATGATATTGAAGGAGGTGCCGATATCGAAGCCAACTCCGATGATGATGACTATGAAGAGCCATCTTCAGATGATGGAGGTCTTGATGAAGTGGCCAGAGTTGTAAATTTTAAGGACTATGATTATGTCCCGGAGGCCTCGCCCAATCCTTACATTCCAACCCCCCAACCAGAACTGGAGGGAGTTATATATGTAAATGGACCTCGCCTAGAGGACATTGAGCCTGGTTCGAAGGTAAAGCCAGGAGAGCGTCGCATCCTCGCCTGCCGTGACCTGTCCACCACTCTAACTGTGAAGACCATCACAGAGGGGGTCGAGAGATTTCGACCTGAGGGCAAAATCATCCTTCCAAAGAAAAAGATGCGATGCTACCGCTTCAATCATGAAGAGAACGGAGGTAGGGTACCAAGGATGGTTCTGACGGTCCCCCTGATGAAGATAGGTGTCTCTTATCCTCTCCATCCATTCATCAAGGATGTCTGTGAGACTTATTACCTTGCTCCCATCCAAATAAGTACGAATGGGTACAGATCCATGATCGCTTTGTACATCCTCTACCACAAGCTACGATATCCGCCCATGGATGCGAAGACGATGGGCTACTTCGTTCAGCTTAAGCGATGCGGGGCCAAGGACTTTGGCTATGTCTACTTTTACGTGTGGCCGGAATTTAATAAAAAAACATTCTTCCTGGCGGAATAAGCAATGCAGGCTCGTGGAAGGGGCCCTTCTTTTATGTTCACGAGGTCCCCAGGGTTAAAACGAGCTTTAACTACCTGCCAGGTAACTTACCTCTTAAGATCGCCATTCTCTTGTCATCTTCCATATTTTTCAAAACTAACAACTCCATTGACATCGCAGTGGGTCCCGTTCGCACCGTTTTGAAAGATGAAGAAAAACAGCGAGCTGACGACGTGTTAGTAAAATCCACTAAAGAAGAGAGAAACATTAGGACTCTTCTTTCTTTAGACAACTTAATAGATGTGGATTCCTCAAGGAGGGAGTTGGTTTCTCTCCTGAAGCGGGGCCTTCAAACGCGAGGCGGGCCTCGAAGAAAAGAAAGTTAAGAGAAGAGGCCTCGTCTTCTCATGTTGTGATAACAGATGAAGAGGGTACTCTTATATAGCAATATGACCCCTCACACTTTTTGCATATTGCATCGCATTTCCTTTTCTCTCTACATGCATCACTATCATTTAATTTTACATCTTGATTATCATACTTTGTGCCAGATTTTTTGAACTATTTTTAACTTGTCTCTTTCTTTTTACAGATATGTCAGCTCGCAGCGGAAGAGGTCAAGCTCCCCCATTTCTACAGAGTGGCAAGAAGGGGGTGACCTTGAAAACGGTCCCTGCCTCGAAAGTTCTTCCTCCAACAGCTCCCAAACCAATCAACGATCCTCCATCTCAAACAAATCCTGCTGGGGCTCAACATGAAAACTCTCCTGAACCGAGTCCCTTGAAGCGAGCGAAGAAGGACGGGCAACCTGATGGGACTTCTCAACCATCCTCACGGACTGTGAATGCTACTGCGACCCAGCATCTCTTTGCTTCGCTGGGGAGCAAATATACCGAGGAGGCTGAGGCATCCAACTGGTGGAAAGCGACCCTTGAGGATAATGCTAACGCTTTAACCAAGTGCTTAGCTGAAGCATTTATCCGTCAGGCTGCCCATACCAAGAACTTCTTCCAGCTAGACAAAAAGAACAAGGTCCTTGAGTTCCATAAAGTGGAAGATAAGCGATCCCTTAAGGCTGAGTTCAAGAAGCAACTATCTCATGAGACTGCGCAGATTCGCACCGACTTGAAGACCGCTCGCAGGGAGAGGAAAGAATTTGAAAAGTCCCTCAAGGAGCTGCTGAAGTCCAGCGAGGAGGCTATGAAGAAGAGGGATGAGGAGATCACAAAGCTAAAAGGCGATCTGACTGCTGCGCAGGCCTCGCTAGTATCTGCTGAAGAGAAATTCCTTGCCCAAGGCCAAGTCACTTTCATGAAGGGATTCATTCGTGCGATCCCCGACTTTGACTGGGACCAGCTTGGGCCTAGAAATGCTGACTATGCTGAGATTCTGAAGCTGGAGATCGCAGAAGAGGATGCCGAGGAGGCAAGACTGGCAGAAGAAACAAGAATAGCCAAGGAGACCGCCAACGCCAATCAAGATCCGCCTGCTTCTTAATTTTATTCTGAAATTTGCTGACACTTTGAACTGGGGATGCGGGCACCCTTTGAATGCCTCGCAAGTGTAATATTATCTATATTTGTTTCTCTTAACTTTATTTGCTTCTACGAATTCTGGGATCGCGATGCGATCCATTCATTTTTCTTTTTGAATGTCAAGTCCCTTTTTTTCTCATCATTTTCTTAAAGTAATTTGGCTTCGCAGTCGCTAGGCCTTACATTAATGTTGCTTTAGCTTTAGCTTTTTCCCTTGATTTTTGAGATGTTGAGATATAACTTGTATTCGTAGATGCGGAGTGTCTTGTTTTCCTTTTAGATTTGCGTTCCTTTGATTGCATGTGATAGTTTAAAATGTGAGCAGCTACTTTGAGATGTTTTCAAGTGCGATTCCAGCATCGTTGAGATGGCTTGGACCTTGAAATGTAAACGCTAACAAACAAATTTTGAATGCACAATAAAACAATTCATAAAGGAAACGAACTCATGTATTGAAAAGTGGGGCGAGGCCCAGTAGTTGATACGTAGGGGCGAGGCCCGAAAGTCATTACATCATAAAGGGGAGGTGTCTATATGATCACTACCCCCCAGTACTTTGTATGAATTATTCATGCTAAGTAGTAGTAGAAAGAGGCTACCAGAGGCGAGGCCTTTACTGATAGTATTTTCTCAAATGCTCTGCATTCCAAGCTCGCAGAATAACTTTGTCTTTCATATCAGTGAGATAGTAGGTCCCTTCTGAAAGAGTAGCATAGATCTTGTAAGGTCCTTCCCAATTAGCACCAAAAACTCCATGACCTGGGACCTTAGTGTTAGGCATGACTCTTTTAAGTACTAGGTCACCTATATGTAGAGATCGCGCTTTGACCTTCCTATTATAGTACCTCGCTGTTCGTTGTTGATAGGCTGCGAGGCGTAGCTGGGCCTCGCTTCTAGTTTCTTCTATCATATCCAAATAAAGCCTATGATTGTCCTCGTTTGCCTCGGGATCATGATGCTCTCTTCTAAACGACCCTGAGCCCATTTTGACTGGCACCATGGCCTCGCATCCATAAGTAAGTGAAAATGGTATTTCCCCTGTGGTCGACCTTGGGGTCGTATTGTATGACCACAAAACCTTTGGTAACTCCTCAGGCCAATTACCTTTGCTCTCTTCCAATTTAGATTTCAAAGTGTGTTTTATGATTTTGTTTACGGCCTCAGTTTGACCATTCGTCTAAGGATGGCTCACAGCTGAGAAACTATTTTTCATCCCTAGATTTTCACAGAATTCCTTCATTTCCTTGCTGTCAAATTGCTTCCCATTATTCGAAATGAGTTGATATGGGATCCCATAGCGACACACAATTGCTCTGTACACGAAGTCCTTGAGCTTCTTTGCAGTGATAGTTGCAAGTGGCTCGGCCTCGGCCCACTTGGTGAAATAGTCAACAGCCACTACTGCATATTTAAGTCCTGCTTTACCCTTTGGGAGTTCCCCAATTAGATCAATACCCCACATAGCAAAGGGCCATGGGCTCGTTAGCGAGGTAAGCTGAGAGACAAGGACGTTGCTGAAGTTGGCGATCCTCTGACAGGCATCGCTTTTTCTTGAAAACTCAAATGCATCCCTTTTTAGCGTAGGCCAATAATACCCTTGGCGAAGAATTTTTTGGGCCAGCGAGCTTCCCCCCGTGTGATTGCCGCATATCCCTTCATGGACTTCTCTGAGAATGTAATCACACTCTTCCCCATCTACACACCTCAGGAGTGGGATGTTAGATCCTCTTCGATACAAGACTTCATCATAAATGACATAGCGAGCAGCCTGATACTTGATCTTCCTCGATTCTTTCTTATCTTGAGGCAGAGCTCCATTTTTCACATATTCCCATATTGGGGTCATCCAAGTCGATTCTCGGGTCGCTATCTCCATAATGAACTCCTCCGGTACACTGGGCTTTATCTGAATTTCCAGTGGGATAATTCCAAGTAATGTGGCCTCGCGACGCGACCCTAATTTTGCCAGTGCATCTGTTCCTTGATTCTTTTCTCTTCTAATATGAACGACCTTGACATTGTTAAACTTTTTGATCAACCTTTGTGCACATCGCAGATATAGCTCACCTCTAGCTTGCCACCCACACCAGAGTTGATATGTTACCAGCATAGAATTGTTGTAAGCTGTGAGGTTTTCCACCTTCATTTCCAATGCCAGTTTGAGACCAATAATGAGGGCTTCGTACTCTGCTGCATTATTGGTGGCTTCGAAGGCGAAGTGTACCGCACTTTGTATCTTACGACCCTCTGGAGTTACCAACTCGATGCCGGCCCCTGCTCCTTCCTTGTTAGATGCCCCATCTACGTATAGCTCCCACCATGAGGCTGAATTTTCTTTTTTGTCCCCGCTAGCTGTTATTTCTGAAGCTGCTATGATAGCCCAGTCATCTCCCTCAGATTGAAGAGGAAACTCCAAGATAAAATCTGCAAGTGCTTGTCCTTTTATGGGACCACGAGGCTTGTACTCGATGTCGAACTGACTAAGCTCTACGGTCCACTTTAACAATCTCCCTAAAGACTCTGGTTTATGCATTACTTGCCTCAGTGGGTAGGTGGTGCGAACCTCAATACTGTGGGCCTGAAAGTTGGGCCTTAACTTTCGCGAGGCCAACACCAGGGCATAGGCTAGCTTTTCCATGTTTGTGTATCCAGTCTCAGCGTCTAACATTCTTCTGCTGACATAGTAGACAGGGTATTGAACCTTTTCCTCTTCGCGAACCAATACTGCACTGATCGCATGCATTGACACAGCGAGGTAGACAATGAGTGTTTCTCCCTCTTTGGGCTTAGAGAACAAAGGTGGCGAGCCTAGCTATTCCTTGATATTCTGAAAAGCCTCCTCGCATTGGGGGGTCCATTCAAAGTTCTTTCCCACCTTTTTGATAGCTTTAAAGAATTCATGGCACTTGTCTGATGATTTCGAGACAAACCTGTTGAGAGCAGATATCCTCCCTGTTAGGCTTTGAACCTCCTTCACACATCTTGGCGACCTCATCTCCATTAGAGCCTTTATTTTTGCGGGGTTGGCCTCGATACCTCGGTGGTTGACAATAAACCCAAGGAATTTCCCAGACTCGACCCCAAATACACATTTTTGTGGGTTGAGCTTCATCCTATACTTTCTCAGGATACTGAACATTTCTGCAAAGTGAGCGATGTGGTCCCCAGCTTCCTTGGATTTTACCAGCATATCGTCCACGTACACCTCCATTGTCTTTCCAATTTGTTTTTCAAACATCATATTGACCAACCTTTGATAAGTCGCCCCAGCATTAAGGAGGCCGAAGGGCATCCCTATGTAACAGTAGAGCCCTCTATCTGTGATGAACGAGGTGTGCTCCTGGTCAGGGCCATACATGGGTATCTGATTGTACCCAGAGTAAGCATCCATAAAGCTAAGAAGCGCATTCCCCGCTGTTGCATCCACCAATTGATTTATCCTCGGTAATGGGAAACTATTTTTTGGGCAGTGTTTGTTGAGATCAGTGAAGTCTACACATGTCCTCCACTTTCCATTGGGTTTCTTCACGAGGACTGGGTTTGCGAGTCAGTCAGGGTAGAATGATTCCCTAACGAGACCAACCTCGAGGAGTCTATCCACTTCTGCTTTAAGAGCCTCGGCTCGTTCTCCACTTATAGGTCGCCTTTTTTGTCTGACTCCTTTCTTGCTGGGGTCAAGATTGAGCCTGTGACACATAACATTAGGATCAATCCCAACCATATCCTCGTGGGACCAGGCGAACACATCCAAGTTATCTCTCAAAAAAGCGACGAGCCTTTCCCTTAAACTAGGGTTGAGTTGCGACCCTATCTTCAACACCTTGAAAGGGTCTTGTACATCAACAAGAATAGGAATAGTATCCTCCGCTGCTCCAGCTCGCTCTACATGTTCTGGGATGCGAGGATTAAGGTCTAGATCATACTCACGAGGCCGGCTTGGCTCGGCCTCGTAGGTATTTTTTTTTATCATGTTGGGGGGTCGCATCTTCCGGCATTTGGGCTGCACCCACATGTCCATATTCATTCACAACAGTTGTTTCTTGTATGATTCCACTTGGTAGCTCTGTTAGTGTGGAAGTTTCCTTGCGAACCCATTTGCCTTTTCGGGCTCGTACAGCTACCTGCTCTGGGCTCTCTCCTTCGTCACTAACTTCTTCTACAATTCCTTCTTGGAGTACCATCACGGGTTGTGAGGCCTCCATCATGAGAGCTCCTGGGACTGGTTCTACCTGGATACCCAAGTTATCAAAGTAATCATCTGGAAGCTCCTCGATTGAGATCATGTTACAATTTGGTGAAGGCATGAGGGCTATCTTGCGAGGCTTGTCCTCCTCTTCGCATCCCATCTTATCAATCATAGAGTTACTCCCTTTTTCTGCTGACTTAAGGGCCTTGTAAATAGAAGTGACCACCCTCATTTCCTTTAGAATTGGCCTCCCCAAAATAGCATTATAGGCCGAGGGCTGATCAACTACCATAAAATCAGCGATCTGTGTAGTTATACAGGGCTCGTCCCCTAAGGTAACGGGGAGCCTTACGAGTCCCTTGACATTGACTGAAGCTCCAGTAAAACCGTAAAGATGTCCTACGGTAGGGATAAGGTCTCTGTCCACGAACCCCATTTTCTGATAGACCTCGTATGTTAGAACATTCATTGCACTTCCATTATCCACAAGGACCCTGTATACATTTTGTGATCCAATATGAACTCGGACAACGAGGGCATCCGAGTGGGGGTGGTGGACCCACTTCGCATCTTCTTCAGTGAACATTATATTTGTATCTTCCCCCTTGAAGAGCTTTGGGGGTCGTTCCTGCAGGTGATGAACATTAGTGAGAGGTCATTCCTTAGCTTCGCTAGCATATCTCTCTCTAGCCCTATTGCAGTCTCCCCCGATGTGGGGTCCTCCAATTATCACATGAATACTTCCACCTCGCGTTTCCCTTTCCTTAATGACTGGATTCTGTTTAGGTGGCGGGGCTTGATTATAACCAAGGCCAGACTTGGGATTATGTTTCTTCACTTCTCAAACCTCCCACTCAGTTAACTTTCCATCCCGAATTAATTGATCCACTTGGTGTTTGAGCTCCCGACAATTCATTGTATCATGCCCTGTTTGTTCATGAAAGGCACAATATTTGCCAGTGTCTGCAGTTCCTTTCGGATCCATTTGTGCAGGTCTCCTGAATACCCCCTTGTGTGCATTGACTGCGTAGATGTGATCAATTTGGGTGACCAGAAGGACAAATTTGTCTTCGCTCCTTGCAGGGCGAGCTCGAGGAGGGGATCGCCTTGGGGGATCGCGTTCTCTCCTTTTTGGGCTTGGGCTTCGATCCCGTCTTCGCCTCGGGCTTCTGGAGTCCTTCCTTTTCACTCCCCAGTTTCTACTCCAACTGCTACTCCTTTCATTATTCTTTTTTAGATCTGCAAGTGACTTCTCCACGCGCTTGAAAGGCTCAGCGACCCTGTGCAACTCAGAAAGGGTGTTAGGGGTTTGCTCTTGTAATTTCTTCCAGAACTCAGTCCCTTCTCTTACTCCAGCGATAAGGAAATTCTTTACGGCTTTATCATTCGCCCCCCGTACGCGAGGTACTTCAGCATTGAATCTCTTGAAATAGTCATGAAGAGTTTCTCCTTCCTTCTGTTTTATGTTCGCCAAGGTAGATACAGGGGGTGCATAGAGCATCGAAGATTGGAACTGCTTGATAAAGATATCAACTAATTGCTCCCATGAGTCGATAGTAACTAGGGCCCCTAGCTTTGAAAACCATTGCTGGGCACTTCCCCTTAGCGAGGCGGCAAACAACCTTCACCTCGCTAGCTGCGAGACCTGGTATACATCCATCTCGTTGTTAAATCGAATTACGAACTCAGCTGGATCAGTATCTCCATTATAGGTCATATCTGAATGATGCCCACGAAACACCGCAGGGAGTGGCGCAGTTCGAATTTCGTGGGTAAAGGGTGAAGAAGAGCCCATAGTGCTAAAGATCCCTTTCTCATTGTTCATTGCGTCCAAGGCCTTTTTCAACTCTTCCAGCTTATAGTCTCCCACTTTGGCCTCCTTGTCCCCCTCCTTTTTCTCACCAGTACTCCCATGGTGTGACTGAGTCTTTTTTGGGACGCTAGACTCCTCCTGGTCATTCCTGCGATCCTTCTTTTTACGATCCTCTTCATGGTATTGGGATCGTTCTTGGTCTCGATGAGACGGGGGTCTGTCATCGCGACGATGGGACCGCTCACGCTCTCTACGAAGAGAGGGGGGGTCTGTCATCACGACGATATGACCACTCACGATCTCGATGAGGAGACAATGGTCGATGATGGCCCTTGCTTTTATTCTTAGATTCTTCATTCCAAGGTGCATTGATCTTTTCTAATTTGAGACGGAGGTCGTGTTCAGTTAGCTTCTTTCCGAGACGGTAAAAAATGCTAACCGATCTCCCCTCAGATGAGGCGACCTTGTCATGCGATCCTCCCTTCTTTTCGAGCGAATGCTCCTCCTCGTTCCAGTCAGGGTTCGTTTGATCTGTTAGGACATCCTCGAAATCATCAATAAGTTTCTTGGAAGGGACTTTACTTCCTTCCCCTTGATATGTTCCACCACCTGTCCTGGCATTCCTCTTCGATCCTCTAGAACTATAGCGCTTCTCCACTTTTGCGATCCTTTCATGTACAGCGGTTACCTGATCACCGAGGCCTTTTAGAAAAGACATCACCTCGCTGGTCAATGCCACCCTCTGTACTGGGGGGTGTGCTCCTCCTTGTATCCAGTCTTAGAGTTGTCCTTGGACACCCCGTCATCTGAGGGGTCCCTAGTTAGGGGATCATCCTTGTTAACCTTATGCGATCCCGGAGTCTCTCCATCGTTCTTCTTTTTGTGTGATTTAGTCATCGCTTCTCCCAATTCAATGACCTTCCCCTCCTTCTAGCGCCAAATGTTATAGGGAGAATGTTGTATAACAATATTTTGGAGGTTTGCTGGATTATCGGAGCAAAATACGAATATTTTGCTAACAAAAGAAGAACAAGGATTAGGGTTTGTGTGTTTAGATGTGGCTGAGCTTGATAGGTGTTTGCAGGTTTAACTGTTTCTCCCCCGTATCAAGGTGCCTACGTACCCTATTTATAGGGATCAAGCCGTACGTAGTTCTTGGACAGCAAGTTACCTAGGCGGGCTAGGGTTTTAGAAGATAAGTCATGGCCCAAGCCCACTCGTATAGGGCTGATGTGGCAATGAGTCCTCAATTCTATCCATGATCCATGGTTTATAGAAGGAAACCGATGGTCTCGCGTGGTTAGAGAAGTGAAGTGGAACCCAGCATGTGACCTCAAGAGGCCTGGCCATGCGAAGCGATCCCAAATGCCTAACTACTCATATGATCGTGAGAGGCCTAGCTACGAGCCTTCTAGTAGAGAATGAGATAACGATCTCGTTTAGCCTGTAGATTTGATGATAGCGCGAAGCGGTCCATGAGAGGGAGTGTTCAGCGAAGCGCCCTCAGACCGGATCATGAGCGAGGTGACCCTGTAATTGTGCCGGGCTGATTCCAATAGTGGGCTTTAGTGACCCAATTGTCATCTTTTAGGCCCATAATCAATTATGAGCCGTTAATTTAGCTAATTAAATCATGATAATTATTATGCCCGATTTGGGGCATAATAGGTTGTAGTCTAATTTCTTATATAATGATGTAGTAAAGGATTTCTCGAAATGTCAAATGAGAATGGTATCATGCAATCTAATTGGAGTTTATTGTTTTGTATGCTACTTAACTTACTCTTTTAATTTTATTTTTTCTGCTACAGTGCTACCCAATAGGATATTTTAAGTTTAGTTTATATGATAATTTATATAGTGCAAACATGAAAATTCATAATAGGTGGAGTTTTTGTATTTTAGAATGGTGCAAACAATTTAATTTTCATTTCTTCCCTAGGTTTATCATTTCTTGACTTTGTGTAGAGGCTTTACTCGCTTCTATCTATCTATTATATTATTAATAGCACAACATGATGTTTTGTGAGACAATTTATTCAGTGTGAAATTACTAATTTAACCTTCATATTATATTAAGGAAAAAAAATGTTTCTAGGGAGAATTGAACCCTTGACCTCAAACTTGTAAGTTAGAATGCTTACCACTATGCTACACATAGACCTGGCAAAATGGGTCTGGATCCGAAAAACCGAACCGAAATATGTGGAACCGAATCCGAAATTGGATCCGAAATAGATTATCCGAAATTGTATCCGAAACCGAAACAATCCGAATCCGAACCGAAACCGGTTCAATTTAATCAAATCCGATAATGATCCGAAAACCGATTTGACCCGATCCGAAAATTAATCGAACCGGGAATTTAACCAAAAATTATCCGAAATACTGTATCCAATGATGACCATGTATCCGATTATAATCAGAACCGATCAAATCCGAATAAAAATTTACCCGAACCGAATATGACTTGAATCCGATGTAAATCCGAAACTAAAAATAACTGAATCGAAAAATATCCGATAAAATAAATTTATATAGATTAATATTTTCTTGACCTTTATTTGTTTAGTTTTGTCAATTTTTATATTTTCTGATTTGCTATATATTTATTATTGTCATTGAATATTGCTTACGATATTTTGTATATAATAATATTTTAATTCAATTTGCAAATATAAATTAATAAATTCTGCACATATTTAGCAAAAATTAATTTTTTATTTTTTGAAAATTTGGGAATATCACTAGATTAGATATATCTTGAGATCCGTACGGTTGGATCGTCGAGAAATAATGTTTAAAAAATAGAATCAACAATTCGTGACAAAGCACTAGTTACGAGTACTAGTCAATTCGGTAGTTGACTACTAAATCTCCAACCAAATTATTTTTTTATTTTTTTAAAATTTGACAATATCACTAGATTAGATATATCTTGAGATTCGTACGGTTGGATCGTCGAGAAATTATTTTTAAAAAATAGAAACAACAATCCGTGACAAAGCACTAGTTACGAGTACTAGTCAATTCAATAGTTGACTACTAAAATCTCCAAGCAAATTAATTTTTTATTTTTTAAAAATTTGGGAATATCACTAGATTTGGTGTATCTTGAGAGCCGTACGGTTGGATCGTCAAAAAACAATTTTTAAAAAATAGAATCAACAATCCGTGACAAAGCATTAGTTACGAGTACTAGTCAATTCAGTAGTTGACTACTAAGATATCCAACCAAATTAATTTTTTATTTTTTGAAAATTATGGTATATCACTAAATTAGATATATCTTGAGATCCGTACGGTTGGATCGTCGAGATATATTTTTAAAACATAGAATCAACAATCCGTGACAAAGCACTAGTTACGAGTACTAGTCAATTCGGTAGTTGACTACTAAGATCTCAAACCAAATTAATTTTTTATTTTTTGAAAATTGGGAATATCACTAGATTTGATATATCTTGAGATCCGTACGGTTGGATCGTCGAGAAATAATGCTTAAAAAATAGAATCAACAATTCGTGACAAAGCACTAGTTACGAGTATTAGTCAATTCGGTAGTTGACTACTAAAATCTCTAACCAAATTAATTTTTTATTTTATGAAAATTTGGGAATATTACTAGATTATATATATCTTGAGATCCGTACGGTTGGATCGTTGAGAAATAATTTTTAAAAAATAAAATAACAATCCGTGACAAAACACTAGTTACGAGTACTAGTCAATTCGGTAGTTGACTACTAAGATTTCCAACCAAATTAATTTATTTATTTTTGAAAATTTGCGAATATCACTAAATTAGATATATTTTGACATCCAACAGTTGGATCGTCGAGAAATATTTTTTTTAAATGAAACAAAAAGCCGTAACAAAGCAGTAGTTACTAGTACTAGTCAATTTAGTTGTTCGTTGCTAGGATCTCAAGCCAAAATAATTTTTTGGTTTTTGGAAAATTTGGGTACATCAAAAGATTTTTCTCGACAATCCGATCCGAACCGAATGTTCCTACATCCAAACAAAATCCGATCCGAACAGTAAAATTCGAAAGAGAACCGAACCCAATTTGATCCGATCTTAATCCAAAATTTATCCGATTTTAATCCGAATTTTACCCGAACCGAATCAGATCCGATCCGAACCGAACATGCTCTAAATAGTACCTTAACCGAAAGTGGATCCGAACCGAATCAAGTCCGATCCGAACCGAACAGGCTCTAAATAGTACCTTAACCGAAAGTGGATCCGATCCGAAGCAGATCCGATCCGAAACCGATCCGTTTACCCGATTTGCCAGGTCTAGCTACACATGAGTTTTGAAAATATTATAAAACTCATTATTAATATATCATGAGACAACCCTCATATATTATATTAATGATAAAAAAATTCATCCTAGAGAGAATTGAACTCTTGACCTCTAACTTGTAAAAAAGATTCCTTACCACTATACTAGACATCAATTTTGGATATATTAAAATACTCATTATTAATATATCGTGAGACAATTTAATTATCATGAAATTACTAAATTACCCCTCATATATTATATCAACGATAAAAAAATTGCTTCCAATGGAAATTTAATCCTTGGCCTCTAACTTAGAAGTGAGATTCCTTATCACTATGATAAATATTAGTTTCGATTATATTATAAAAATTTGAGAATATTTTGAATAGTACATAGTCATGTAACATTTTTTTATTCTATAATAAAAACAAGTTACTTGGATTTAAAAGATAGATACTATAATTTCTGTATTAATTTATATCTTACGCATATCTCTTAATCCGGGTCAAAATGCACAAATTGGTTGTGGATGATCAGACAGTCACTACTAATATAAATTCTTATATGCTCATAACTCATTCATTTGAACATTGGTTCAAAGAGACTATCACATTAAAATTTACTTATTTTTAGTGGTACATACATCAATCATCATGAATAGATAATTTATTAGATATGTTTTGCATACTAAGCATTTACATGTTGCAAGCACCATTTAATTACAAAACAATATAAATACATAATAACATGATTTTTACTAGCAAAGCTCGAGCGGTAAATTGCATGCACATTAACCACCTACATATTAACATATTTAATTATAGTGGAACAGAAAATGCATCGATCCAATATCTCTTTCTTATGACAATATGGGTAGGGGAAGTTCTTCTGTTTGCTCTCTCCATTTTTTAAATTTAGGTTCAGCCCATTCTGGTAATATCAGCTTAAACAAAAAACTGAATCACTAATTTAAGGCACTTGGTTTCATGGTGTTTGGATCACACGGTTGATCCCCAAGCAATTTGGAGCCAGTCTCTCGTATAAATTCTTTCACCGTATCGATCTTTTGCTAATATGCAAGTTCAGAAAAGTCACTATTTATGTAAATACTTTTATACTCCTAACTCATGCAAGTAGTAATCCTAGAAATGAGATTAGCATGCAAATGATAACTTTTTTTAGCTATATAGTTGATATACACCGTGAACACACAATCTCTTTTGGACTTATTTGCATTCTGAGCATCAACACATTGAAAATACTATTTGATTATTTGAATATAGAGCAACACAAATACATATATATTAACATAATTTTGTTAACAAGTCCGTGCCTTGCTAAATTTACTATCGCTTAAAAGGTACATGTAACAGATTCATGCATACTCGAGATTGACACTAAGTGTTAGCACAAAATTACGCAAGCGCACGTAGTCACAAGTAATATAATTAAGGTTCGTTCCGCAGAGATCTGGTTAAGTTCAATCAGTAAATATGCCTATGCAACAATGTTTAGTTTTAATCCACTGCTAAGACAAATAACAAGAATGAGGTTTTAATTATCTAAAATTAACTCGGAAGCAAATTATTAAACTAAGAATAATTAACTAATGAGAATTTAATATGAATTAATTATATGAGATAAAACATGGAATCCTAATTTCATTATCTACTTCACTTAGAGTCGCAGCCTTTAATCAATACATGTGATGGGGTTGATATCTGATCGGATAACACGAAACAAGTAAAAGCTACCTCTCGGTATACTAATACCAAACTACGCATGCATCCACAAAAGAGATAGAAGATGAGTAGACACCAATTATGTTTAGACCCTATATCTCTATAGAATTTGAAAACATAAAGGTTTAAGCACAAGTTATCCACTTAGATCACATAGGGTAGCATAATATCTCTATTTACGCCACAAATCATGATGTTAAAACATCAACCTATCCTATGCTAGCATGGCAAGTTCTAAATCTCAAGATCCACTCTCGTTTAGCAAGAGATTAACAAATTAGATGTTCGCGACGCATCTAAATACATGAAACACAACCATACAAGGATATCAAGAATTCACCACACAATAATCTTTAAAGCATATAAACTACTAAGCTACATAGATAAATCCATTAGGATCCCATGACAACGATTAGTTCATAATTGAACCGTTCGTCACCATGGGATTAATTGAAAGCATGATATTAAACAAGATATAAAATAAAGAAGTGATAATATTAATAAAAACAAGAGTTGAGAAAACAAATCTATTATCCAAAGTATACAAAAGTTGAAGTAGATCTAGATCTTGCTTGTCACCGAGCTTGAATCCTTCTCCACTCTTCTCTCTTGCAATTCTACGTTACAATAATAATAATCCTATACAAATTACAAGGTATGATGTGTTTATATAGGCACTACAAGTCTTGCCCAGCAAGAAAATACAAAACAGAATTATAATAGAATTTCTGCAAGATACGTTTCCTAATTTGATTATGTTTTGTAAGGAAAATTCGTGGCTGACTTTTCTTCAGATTTTCTGGAACGTTCCCCACGTAATTGGACCTCTGGACTATCTTAGAATGATAGGAAATCTCGTTATCTTCGCGTGGACTGCTTACGGGCCTAAAACGGACTTCTAGAACTCAAGATATGGCCAAAACAGTGTAAACTGTGCAACCCTTCTCGAAAATCCGAATTTTAATCAATTAATTCCCAAAAAATTATAAAAGCATCCACCTTAGTCAACATTCTCGTAATCCTGCACAACTAAGCAAAACACATAAAATCTACAACAACTTGAGTCCAAGACAATCAATTTAAGCCGAAATTAAGCGATCCAAGTGGATATAAAATCCACTTATCACACCCCCAAACTTAAACCGATGCTTGTCCTCAAGCATAAACAATTACAACTAACTAACTAGCTAGTACCACTTCCGTAGGTGATCACGGTTGCATTTGGCATATGCAACAAGCCCTTTAAACCCCTAGGCAGCCCTAGTGGACGAGTAAGGTCTCGTGAGGGCCTATAGCGAATGTACCCACGAAATCCATTTAACCTAATGCAATGCAATGCATGAATGCAACTAGAATGAAAAATGCAACGATCCCCTTCAAACTAACCAAAACCAACGAGCAAGCAAATATCTCAAAGAATGCAACAAAATCCAAATAGAGTTCGACCAAGTTCCCGTATACTAACAATACATGAACAGAAACGTGCGTGTGTGCAATGCTCATCAGAAATACTCCCAAAACTAGGTCAAAAATCATACATGCTTTTCGTCAAGACAATCACAGGTTTATAAATAGAATAGACCGTAGACACTTCATAACCTAGGAACACCTCCATCCTTATCCAAGGTAGACAGAAATTCATGCTTTTATTACTAAACAACTACGACACATAATATACAAGCATGCTTATTTAACCGTGCAATGGATGAGACCCCGAAAGGCTTATACAATAATACCCATGTACCGAGCGTTGGGTTAGTGGATCCCAGACTATAAAAGCCTTAGGTCACTAGGCACAAAGTCCCCGCGAACTTAATTGCTCGAGTATTAAAGAGCTCACCCTGATTAATTTTGCATTTAAACAATTGACACTTTTTTTTTCTTTTCTTTTTTTTTCTTTTTTTTTTTTTTTTTCTTTCTGCTTTCTTTTTTTTTTTCTATGCAATCTGGAATGAGAATTCTCAATTCCAACCCTAGACTACTCATATAAATATGAGCCGGCTACTAGCCATTTGACGCCTAGCCATTATTGACAATTATTTACAATTTAAGCATGAAATCCCTGTTTTCCCCCAAACTTAGACTTAATTGTTCTAGGCCATCAAGGGAATAATGAAAATTCTAAATATAATCAAGTGATTAAATCTCAAAACATCCAAACAAGCATGATCTCAACCTAGCTCAAAAGGACCCAATGAGACTGTGAAAAGATTTTGTTTCTGAAGCATGCAAGTCAATTTCATAGAAACTATAAATCAACCCTCTACTCATCATTATCACACTCAATTAGACACCTACCTACCAATCAGAATTAGCTCGTTCTAAGGGATCATGAAACATGCATGCCATGATAATGCAACTAGAATGAACTCACATGGTATACATAAATAAAAACAGAATGTCCTACATGAAACAAACGTAGATAATACGAACATAACATGAATGAATTACTACTAAGCATGCAAAACATGATATCCTACATGAACACATATATACAACAACAACTACTAATCCCTCAAACCACCCCCAAACTTAAAATATTCAATGTCCGCATTGAATGGAAGTAAATACGAGGGATAGCAAAAACATACCTACTCGTCCTCATCCTCGGATGAATCAGTATCTGGCGGTGGATAAGGTGTACGAGCTCCATAGACAGGCCACCGGGCCTGAATACCCGCATCTCTCAAAGCTGTAGCCATATCCTCAGCATACGCTCGGTTACTAGCATTTATAGCATCCATCCGCCTGTACAAACGTCTAAAGTGAGCATCTAAAACTCTTGGAACTCTCTTAGCACGTGGCGGAGCGCCCGCTCCCTGACCACTAGAATCAGCACCACTAACATCATACCCAATCCCCCTAGGATGTGGGATTCCGCCTTGCCATTCCGGCATTCGATCAATAGACACATCAACAATGGACGGCAAAGGTGACTGCAACTCCTCATCCGCACCCCAGGTAACGCCACTAACCATACACAACCCAACTATGATAGAAGCATGGGGCATCGATGACAGTGCACTAGACTTTAAACACCTGCGAATATTCTGCTGAACAATGTGGGTGACATCAATGTATTTTCCCTTTAGAATGCCCCAAAGAATAATCGCTCTATCAGCTGTGACCTCACCCGTATGAGAAGTAGGCATAATATTGGCACAAAGAAATAGATACCATGCTCGTGCAAACTTATTCATAGCAGAAGACAGAAAAGACAGAGGCTCATTAGTTCCCAATTTATACTTCCAACTTGTACCGGGAACACAAAGTTCACGAACAATCGCCTCCATATCCACATCATCACTAGTCTTCAGCGCCCAATTCTCATCCCCCACAAGCTTAGGTGGTTGTCCCAAAATTGGACGAATAGCATCTGATCTGTAATCCACCCGTTTACCACGAACCATACACACACCATTCTGCTCATCTTTAGCATTAGCATAAAACTCCCTAACCAAATTCACCGGAACCGGAGTAGGTGCCTTACAAATCTCTCCCCAACGTAATTCACTAATCACCTCAACCAACCCATAATGACGAGATGGCAAAAACCCCCTTTCCTTCGCCACCGGCTTTGACAACAACCGATTATACTCTACCTCCACCTCCGGAGAAGAAAATCTCTCCACCCTACTAGAACTACCCCTCATTCGTTTAGGAGCCATAATAACCAAAACCCCACTCAACAATAGCACCACCAACAACCACCAAGAAATATCCCACCAAAAACCACCAAGAAAAATCACACCACAAATACCCAAGTAACAAGAATAATACAAAAACCCCAATTGACAAGAACACAAATTCGTAATAAAATAAAATAGAGAAGAGAAATCCCACTACGAATCAAGAGGTGAACTTGTACTAATTTTTCCCCCAAACTTGAATTTTTAAGAGATATAGAGGAAGAAGATAATGAATTGGGTGTGTATGTATGGGTATATATAGGCCATGGAGTGATAGGATGAATATAAGAATTTGAATGTGAAAAGGAAAAATTTTTGGTAGAATTTGGAATTTGATGTAGGATAGAAATAGGATTTAAAAATTTAGGAAAAAGAATTTGAATTGAGATAGGAAAAGAATTGGGTTTAGAATTTTAGGAGAAATTTTGGAGGTTTTGGAATTGAAATTGGTTTAGGATTGATTAGGAGATGATGTTATAAAAAGGGAGAAGGGAGAAAGGATTTTGGGGAGATAAATTTTTTTTTTTTTTTTTTTAAGTACAACAGCCAACAGCAAAAAAATCGTCCAACCATTCTACAATACACGCAGACTGCGCGCGGGAAGGGCAGACTGCGCCCAATGCAGTAACGCAGGCGCAGCCTGCGTCACGCAGGCGTAGCCTGCGCGTCTTACAGAAACGCAGGCGCAGCCTGCGTTACGCAGGTGCAGCCTGCGTGACACCTATATATTTTTTTTTTTTTCACACTCACAACACTCAATTTTTTTTTTTTTCATACAACAAATAATTCCTCACTTGGGTTGCCTCCCAAGAAGCGCTCGTTTAATGTCATTAGCTTGACATTCTTCCGAAAAATCACGAACAAGATAAAACTGCGGCAACCTTCTCGCGGTTGACCATTCCTCCATAATACGGCTTAAGTCTCTGTCCATTTACCTTGAAAGCATCATCAATAGAACCCCTAAATATCTCCACTGCCCCATGTGGAAACACGGTTTTGACTGTAAACGGACCCGACCACTTTGATTTGAGCTTACCCGGAAAAAGTTTAAGGCGAGAATTATAAAGCAAAACCTGTTGGCCTGGCACAAACGACTTATGCACCAACTTCCTATCATGCCACCTCTTCACTTTCTCCTTGTACATCTTAGCATTCTCATAAGCCTGCTCACGAAATTCCTCGAGCTCATTTAACTGAAGTAGACGTTTCTCACCCGCAGCTGAAATATCTAAGTTTAACTTCTTCAACGCCCAATAGGCCTTGTGCTCTAACTCTGCCGGCAAATGACAAGCCTTACCAAATACCAACTGATAAGGAGACATACCTAGGGGTGTCTTGTAAGCAGTTCTATACGCCCAAACCGCTTCGTCTAACTTCAAAGACCAATCCTTCCTTGATGGATTTACCACTTTCTCGAGAATTCTCTTGATCTCGCGATTCGAAACCTCCGCTTGACCATTAGTTTGAGGATGATAAGCTGTGGCAACACGATGAGTCACATTATACCTTGCCATCATAGCAGTAAATTGACGATTACAGAAGTGTGTCCCCTCATCACTGATTATAGCTCTTGGAGTTCCAAAACGCGTGAAAATCTGCTTGTGAAGAAAATTCAGCACCACCTTAGCATCATTGGTCGGTAAAGCCTTCACCTTGACCCATTTAGACACGTAATCCACTGCTAAGAGAATGTACTGATTATTGCAAGACGAAACAAACGGACCCATGAAATCAATTCCCCACACATCAAAAATCTCAACTTCAAGGATCGTACTAAGAGGCATCTCGTTCCTCCTGGAAATATTACCAACCCTTTGACATCGATCACAACTCATCACGAACCTATGAGAATCTTTAAACAGAGTTGGCCAATAGAATCCCGCTTGAAGTACTTTCTGAGCTGTTTTATCACCACCGTAATGGCCTCCATATGTGGTAGAATGACAATCATGCAAAATACCTTCCGTTTCACTATACGGAATGCACCTCCTCAAAATCTGATCCACACCAAGCTTAAACAAGAATGGCTCGTCCCAACGGTACCACTTCACATCATGCAGAAACTTCTTCTTTTGAGCATAAGAAAATTCCGAAGGAATAACATTGCTCACCAAATAGTTCACATAATCTGCAAACCATGGCTCTTCACCTTGCACTCCAAAAAGTTGCTCATCTGGAAAAGATTCATTAATAAGAGCTTTGTTATGCGAATCCTTACCGTGGTCCTCTAAGCGTGAGAGATGATCCGCTACTTGATTTTCCGTGCCTTTCCTATCCTTGATTTCCACATCGAATTCTTGCAAAAGAAGCACCCAACGAATCAATCTAGGCTTTGAATCCTTCTTCGACATGAGATATCGAATTGCAGCATGATCCGTATACACAATCACCTTCGTACCAAGCAAATAAGACCTGAATTTCTCGAAACCATAGACAACTGCTAGCAACTCCTTCTCCGTAGTAGTGTAGTTCAGCTGTGCATCATTGAGGGTTTTACTAGCATAGTAAACCACATGAAAAATTCTATCCTTCCTTTGACCAAGCACAGCTCCAACAGCATAGTCACTAGCATCACACATCAGTTCGAACGGTTCTTCCCAATTAGGTGCAGTGATGACTGGCGTAGTAGTCAACTTCTTCTTCAAGAGCTCAAAAGCTGCAAGACACTCGTCATCAAACTTGAAAGGAACATCCTTCTCCAAGAGATTGCACAAGGGTTTAGAAATTTTTGAGAAGTCTTTGATGAATCGCCGATAGAAACCCGCATGACCAAGAAAACTGCGAATTCCTTTAACAGAGATAGGTGGAGGAAGATTTTCGATTGTTTCCACCTTAGCCCTATCCACCTCAAGTCCTCTACCAGATACCTTGTGCCCAAGAATAATTCCCTCTCGCACCATGAAGTGACACTTCTCCCAATTAAGCACCAGGTTAGTCTCCACACAACGTTTCAAAACCAAGCCAAGATTATGCAAGCACTCGTCATATGAAGTACCAAAAACTGAGAAGTCATCCATAAAAACCTCCACATTCGATCCAATCATGTCTGAGAAAATAGCCATCATGCACCTTTGAAAAGTGGCGGGAGCACCACAAAGTCCGAAAGAAACCCGTCGGAAAGCAAAGGTACCAAAGGGACATGTGAATGTGGTCTTCTCTTGATCTTCCGGAGCAATGCAAATCTGATTGTAGCCTGAATATCCATCAAGGAGGCAATAGTACTCATGTCCCGCCAACCTGTCTAGCATCTGATCAATGAACGGCAGAGGAAAGTGATCTTTTCTCGTGGCTTTGTTTAGCTTCCTATAGTCCATGCAAACTCTCCACCCCGTGACTGTTCGAGTAGGGATGAGCTCATTCTTTTCATTAGCAACAACTGTCATGACTCCTTTCTTTGGCACACATTGAACCGGGCTCACCCAAGAACTGTCTGAGATAGGATAGATAATACCCGCATCAAGCCACTTTAGAATTTCCTTCTTTACCACCTCTTTCATAATCGAATTAAGTCTCCGCTGATGCTCAACAGTAGGCTTAGCTCCCTCCTCTAGCAGAATTTTGTGCATGCAATAAGAAGGGCTGATTCCCTTGATATCTGCTATAGTCCAACCAATTGCTGACTTGAACTCCCTCAAAATTCGCAAAAGCTTTTCTTCCGCACTGGCTGACAAGTTAGAGGCAATAATAACAGGTAATGTAGATGCATCCCCAAGAAAAACATACCTCAAATGTTCCGGAAGTGGTTTGAGTTCAAGTGTAGGAGCTTCCTCAATAGATGGTTTCAGGCGCCCCTCCGAATTTTTAAGTTCTCCTAACCCAAGAGATTCAAAAGGCAAATCAAATCTCCTTTTCCAAGGGGCTGAATTTAGCTGCTGCAATTGCTCGGCTATTTCCTCGTCTTCAAAATCAGAGTCACCAACTAAAACTTTTTCCAAAGAATCTGACTTAAGTAACTGCTCCATTTCCATGGTAACTGCGGAATCAACCCAATCCACCTTCAAACATTCTTCTTCATCTGAGGGAAGTTTCATTGCATTAAAAACATTGAAAATGACATTCTGGTCTTGCACCCTCATGGTGAGCTCCCCTTTCTGCACATCAATCAAAGTCTTTCCCGTAGCCAAGAATGGTCTTCCCAAGATTATGGGAATCTTCTTATCTTCCTCGAAATCCAAGATAACAAAATCAGCAGGAAATATGAGTTTGTCAACTTTCACCAACACATCCTCCACTATGCCTCTAGGATATGTAACTGAACGATCAGCCAACTGCAAAGAGATGTTGGTAGGCTTTGGTTCCGGTAGACCAAGTTGCATATAGACTGACAAGGGCATGAGATTGATGCTAGCTCCCAAGTCACACAAGCACTTCGCAAAAGACAAATTACCAATAGTGCATGGAATAGTAAAGCTACCAGGATCCTTTAGTTTTGGAGGTAATTTCTGTTGCAGCACAACACTGCATTCTTCCGTTAGAGCAACGGTCTCTAATTCCTCAAGCTTCAACTTACGAGAAAGAATCCCCTTCATGAACTTGGCATAGCTCGGCATCTGTTCAAGAGCTTCGGCAAAGGGAATGTTAATCTGCAACTTCTTGAACACCTCTAAGAACTTATCAAACTTCTTGTCCAACTGATGCTTCTGGAGTCTTCTAGGATAAGGAGGAGGAGGATAGATCTGAGTGTTCTTTGTAGACTGCTCCACAGAATTTTTAACAGGTTCCTTGCTTTTCTCTACTTCATCACCTTGCTGATCAGCCATCAAATCAGGTTGAGTAATTTCGGGCACTGCAGATTTTTCACCCTGCTGATTCTGAATATCTTCATCTTCTTCTACTGCTGATTTAGGGCCTGCTATAACTTTTCCTGATCTCAAAGTCACAGCCTTCACCTGTTCCTTGCTATCTCTCCTACCTGGATTTGCTTCCGTATCACTAGGGAGAGTTCCTTGAGGCCTACTAAGTAAGGCACTTGCAATCTGTCCTATCTTAGTTTCCAAGAGTTTCTGACCAGCTTGTAGGTTCTTTAACGCTAACCACACATCATCTGATTTTTCATTAGAAGATTGCCCCGCATGAGCCTGGGGCTGTTGCTGCTGAAATCCAGGAGGCTGATATGATTGCTTCGGAGCATACTGCTGCTGGTAACCTTGATTGAATGGCCTTGCTTGCTGACCCTGAAACTGCTGATAGGGCTGAGGTTGTTGAGCACCTTGGTTGTTACTCCTGCTGAAGTTAGGATGATTCCTGTTGTTTGGATGATAGGTGGCTGGTACTGGTGCAGCAGGTCTCTGAAAATTACTTACGAACTGTGCTGATTCAGAAGAGATAGCACACTGATTCGTTTCATGTGCGCCCGCACATAGCTCACAAACACTAGCAACCTGCTGAACTCCATAATTAGCAAGAGAATCCACCTTCATCGAAAGAGCCTTCAACTGAGCTGCAATAGCCGAAGCTGTGTCAACTTCAAGAACACCTGCTACCTTACCTTGAGAAAGCCTCTGTGTTGGATTCTGATATTCGTTAGCAGCCATCATCTCAATAAGATCATAAGCTTCCTCATAGCTCTTCGCCCACAGAGCTCCACCTGATGCTGCATCTAGCAGAGGCCTAGACTGTGCTCCCAACCCATTGTAGAAACCATTAATAACCATCCAATCAGGCATGCCATGATGAGGGCACCTTCGTAGCATCTCCTTATAACGTTCCCAAGCCTCACACAAAGATTCGCCAGATTGCTGTTGAAATTGAGTTAACTGGTTCCTTATTGCTGCGGTTTTCGCCATAGGGAAGAATTTAGTAAGAAACTTCTGAGCAAGATCATCCCATGTAGTAATGGAACCAGCTGGTAGAGAATGTAGCCAGCCCTTAGCCTTATCCCTTAAGGAGAATGGTAAAAGCCTCAACTTGATAGCATCATCCGACACACCATTAAATTTGAAAGTGTCGCAGATCTCGATAAAGTCCCTGATGTGCATATTAGGATCCTCTGTCGAAGCCCCCCCAAACTGCACCGAATTCTGCACCATCTGAATTGTGCTCGGCTTGATCTCAAAGTTATTCGCTGCAATAGCTGGCCTGACAATACTAGATTGTATGTCAGTAATCTTCGGCTGCGAATAGTCCTTCAAAGCCTTAACTGCTGCTGGTAAATCTGCCATCTCTAAAGTAGTTTCAAGTTCCTCTTTCTGATTATCTACTACAAGACCGTCTTCTGCCAGTTTTTCCTTACGAGCCTGTAAACGTGTTCGCATACACGTTCAAGTACCTGAAAACACCACGAAACAAACAACTAAGTAAGAAATCCGAGTCAGTGAATGCTAACGACCACTGATGACAAGCACATAAACTAAACAAAACACCGATGATCCCCGGCAGCGGCGCCAAAAAACTTGTTAGCACAAAATTACGCAAGCGCACGTAGTCACAAGTAATATAATTAAGGTTCGTTCCGCATAGATCTGGTTAAGTTCAATCAGTAAATATGCCTATGCAACAATGTTTAGTTTTAATCCACTGCTAAGACAAATAACAAGAATGAGGTTTTAATTATCTAAAATTAATTCGGAAGCAAATTATTAAACTAAGAATAATTAACTAATGAGAATTTAATATGAATTAATTATATGAGATAAAACATGGAATCCTAATTTCATTATCTACTTCACTTAGAGTCGCAGCCTTTAATCAATACATGTGATGGGGTTGATATCTGATCGGATAACACGAAACAAGTAAAAGCTACCTCTCGGTATACTAATACCAAACTACGCATGCATCCACAAAAGAGATAGAAGATGGGTAGACACCAATTATGTTTAGACCCTATATCTCTATAGAATTTGAAAACATAAAGGTTTAAGCACAAGTTATCCACTTAGATCACATAGGGTAGCATAATATCTCTATTTACGCCACAAATCATGATGTTAAAACATCAACCTATCCTATGCTAGCATGGCAAGTTCTAAATCTCAAGATCCACTCTCGTTTAGCAAGAGATTAACAAATTAGATGTTCGCGACGCATCTAAATACATGAAACACAACCATACAAGGATATCAAGAATTCACCACACAATAATCTTTAAAGCATATAAACTACTAAGCTACATAGATAAATCCATTAGGATCCCATGACAACGATTAGTTCATAATTGAACCGTTCGTCACCATGGGATTAATTGAAAGCATGATATTAAACAAGATATAAAATAAAGAAGTGATAATATTAATAAAAACAAGAGTTGAGAAAACAAATCTATTATCCAAAGTATACAAAAGTTGAAGTAGATCTAGATCTTGCTTGTCACCGAGCTTGAATCCTTCTCCACTCTTCTCTCTTGCAATTCTACGTTACAATAATAATAATCCTATACAAATTACAAGGTATGATGTGTTTATATAGGCACTACAAGTCTTGCCCAGCAAGAAAATACAAAACAGAATTATAATAGAATTTCTGCAAGATACGTTTCCTAATTTGATTATGTTTTGTAAGGAAAATTCGTGGCTGACTTTTCTTCAGATTTTCTGGAACGTTCCCCACGTAATTGGACCTCTGGACTATCTTAGAATGATAGGAAATCTCGTTATCTTCGCGTGGACTGCTTACGGGCCTAAAACGAACTTCTAGAACTCAAGATATGGCCAAAACAGTGTAAACTGTGCAACCCTTCTTGAAAATCCGAATTTTAATCAATTAATTCCCAAAAAATTATAAAAGCATCCACCTTAGTCAACATTCTCGTAATCCTGCACAACTAAGCAAAACACATCAAATCTACAACAACTTGAGTCCAAGACAATCAATTTAAGCCGAAATTAAGCGATCCAAGTGGATATAAAATCCACTTATCACTAAGCAATAGCTAACGGAGAAATCTCGCACTCACAACACAACATATATTGCATTACCAAGCTAATATTCAAATATGCGCGAAGTCATTAAGCACATCTAGAGCATACCCGTGCCTCGCACGGGCTATAATGGTGCAAATAATCCCATTTTGTTATTTATTAATAAGATTTATATGTTCAAGGTAAACCAAGTAGTAAGTGTTCATTTAATTTTTCATAGTCCTACAGCATACTTTTTGACTAAAATTTGATTGTGAGTCGGAATTAAAACTCCACCTTGAAATGTCTGGACTAAGCAATGAAAGTCTTAATAGTACCTTCATTTTCAAGGTTTTGTTCACTCTGTCCTGCGATCATATGATAAGTGATTTCTACCAGAATCATCATATCAATATAGTGGAGCATCCTTTGGAGTTAAATAATGATTTTATTGTACTGAATTATTGTTTTATGTACAATAGTGTATTTGCCCACAAGAAATGTATCTTAAGATTTCACTTTGTACAGTATACTTGCTATTCTTAAGATTTTATTATTTTTTGTACTTATTTCAACGCCTAAATATGTTTTCAATGTGTTTTTACTAATAAAAATTTCTCAAAATATCGTTTGCTTCACTAACTAGATGAACAATATCATAAACTTAAAACTGTAAAAAAAAAATCTAATACTTAAAAGAGAAGAATGTAGGATAGTGAACCCAAGTCGCTTTAGCTGGAAGACAAAATCAGCTGTACTTGAAGGAGGTAATGTTCTCTTTTGTAATTTCATGTTCGTATGCATTGTTAATCTTTGTTATCAAAGTATACTTGAAACTCTTACAAATGAGTGAGGTATAATTCTTTATAAATATTATATGCACATAGTATATTGGATAATCTTTTGTTCATGAGCCTATTACATGAGCCTGAGTTTCTTATAGATGGAAATCTAACAAGGTTTCATGCATTAGTGTTGCACAATTTTATACGAGTAAATTTCAAATATACTACTTAAATTAAAATATTTTATCATAATTAAATATATTGTTTGACGAGAAATCCTAATATAAACTTATGTTCTTTTTGCTCTTCAATCGGATATCTACTAAATAAATAAATGTCTTGACTGTCATGGTCCACATAACACACTTCATTCCAAGTTTGGTAAAGCTATTTCTACAAGCTCAGAATTATACACTTAAATTTGTGTATGGTGGCAATTTTTTAAAAAATGGAAGGACATTTTCGTGCAAATTGTGATTCCAATCTTGCATTTCAATTTTGGTAAAGAAAATGATGTATTTTGGTAAAAAGGGTTCCAATTTGTGCTTAGGATATGGGCCTGGCGGATCTGCAATAAAAGCCACAAGGTTCTTCTAATTGAGTCCTTATAAATATTGATACCGACTAATTGATGATTCAGGCTCATATTACACTATCTAGGCTTGCACAATCAAAGCTTACACTACTTTGCGCTCCATTGAAAAAGGGTGTGGTAACTGGTAAGTCCCGAACTTTATCAACATTAATGAATAATAAAACTGTAATATTTTTGCTTTACTAATAAGGTATACTACTATGTATTTATAGCTACTAGAAATGCTAAGTCCTGAACCGTTGCTCCATGATCGAAACTAAGTACTATGTTTCGGTTTTTAGTTTTTTAGTGTGTGTTTGTTTATAAAAAATGATTTTCTTTTGTATAAAAACTAATGAAGTTCTCCTGATACTTGGGCTTACTATGAGAGCCATGTAGATTCTATTTCACTTCACTAGACTATATGTAGCTTCGAAGTATGCCATGTTTGACCATTATGTGAGAGTCGTCTTATTGATACATATTGCTATGCTTGATCTTGATTATACATATTTTCTCCTTTTCTTTGTTCATTATTCTCACACAATCACTTGATTCTTCTCTTGGTATGCTCTATCTCCAATTTTCTTATCATTGTTTTAGTTTGCTGATGTGTTCTTCTTTTTAATTTTTTGCAGTTTGAACTTTGTAGGTCTAATATTAACATTGTGAACTATGATATCACAGATTTTCAGGTTTTTAAAACAATTTTTTCTTTATAATTTTCATGGCTTAAACACTGTTAATGTTAATTTATGTTTGTGTTTGTTTTTTTGTTCTAAGATTTATTTGCTCGAAAATACAGTGTTCTTTGATTTTTTGAGATCGACCATGTTATGATTTTGATATGTTTTGAGAATTGTTGTTATTGAGAAAGATGGGGTGCAATTCTTTTTTGGTAATTTGTTTCACCAAGTGTTTGATGTAATGTCCGAAACAAGTAATAAACTTTGAATATAAATGTTTTCTACTTTTACAATTTGAAATTGTTCAATTTTACTCTTTAATTTAGTTCCTCTCTTTTTGGCATGTTTGTTTTATAGATCAAGAAGGGATTGTGAGATACCATTGCATAGAAAGAAGTTTGTTTTTATTTATGTTTCTCTAACCTTTCCAATTATAGTTGAAAGTTTACTTTTTGATTATACCGAATTTGAAGTAGAGAAAGATGAACCCGCACCACATTTTAGAGCTTTATGTGTGCATAATTTTTATGTCTAATAAATGATATTTGCAGTAATTTTAAGATTTATATACTTCAACTATCGGAGTCTTACCTTAACTATTTTGAAAGCTTCTGATGGATGCAAACTGATGTGTTATAATTTTTACATTTCGTAGGCTATTGTGTGGGTTCTCATGTCTAAAATATTAAATATTGTGGGCGATTCTTAAGTATCGATCATGGAGAAATGTCAAAAAAGAAAGTGGATGAGGAGGAACATCTGGCATTATATGATCTAAAACTGCTTTTCTGACATAAAATTAATAAAAAATTAATAATTTCAAGGTCATGCGAAACGTACAAACATACTAATTTAGTAATAAAATTGGCAAGAATACGATAATCAGACTTTGCAAATAATCGAGCAACTGTGAATTGCTTCTTAGATTTTCAGGAAATTGCAAATAATTAGCTTTAGCTAATTATAGCGAAATAGCATGTAGTTGAATGACGACTTGTAGACATTCGGTCCAATCCGAATTTATATATCTTTGCAACTGCAGGTTGTTCGAAAAAGAAAGAAAAATAATTTACGATACCTTATAGGTACCGCAATGTACGAAAAATAACATCTGATAATTGCTAGGATGTTGCATAAATTGATTAAGATGAAAGAAAAGTAATTTACGATAACTTATAGGTACCACAATATATGAAAAATAACATCTAATGATTGATAGGATGTTGCATAAATTGATTAAAATAATTAACTAAATCGAATAATTGTAAAATAAAAAAATCTACCAATAAGACGAATATACTAGGAGTGTTTTGGGAAATTATTTTTCCAGAATAAGTCAATTTATTTTAAGACAAAATTAGAGATTCCTAATTTTTTTCTGAAAAAGTTAACTTTTTTTTTTTGCAACTTATAAAATCTCAAACATACATTAAGAGCCCGTTTGCCAAATCGTAATTGGAACTTATAAGTTACTTATTTTGGAAAAAATTTCATATTGACATATTCTTTTTTAGAGAAAAATGTGTATAAGAAGTTTAATATTCGTTATCTTGTACAAATAAGTTACTTATTTCATAAAAAAGTACATATTTATGTACTTTTCTCAAGAATAAGTAACTTATTTTTGAAAAATAAGATTTCCCAAACGAGACCTAAATACTTGTATACAAAAATTTATCAAAATATGAAATTTTTACCCGAAAATAAGTCCATAAAAACTTATTTTAAGGAGATTTCCAAACAGACCCATTGACTAGGATCAAAAGTAAATTAAATAAAATATTAAAATATTTTTTCAATCTAAACTCAATATATCAACTCGATCACTTGAGTATTCTATGAGCCCAAATCATAAAAGAAAACAACCCATGTAATTCACATTTTACTTATATTTTACCACACGTGTCTAAAACAAGCATGTGTAATAACAATTCTGGTCCACAATATTTTCCATTTTCTTTCAACACTTTTCTTCACTGAAATATATAAACCAGTTATTTGGATAACAAGCTTAGCTGAAACCGCTAAATATCTGAACTTTTTCTACAACTCCACACTTCTCAACTTCAATGGCGTGACAACAAGTAAAACAACACAATATACACACAAAATATTATTACACATTTTGTATTATTACATGTACTATATTATTATTACATGGTCAAGGATTGTGAAACTAATTTACAACCATGTCTTTAACACTATGCAATCATCTTCATTCTTGCACTTTCATTTCTTCACTTCACCAATCACAAAATTTCATTAAATTAACACCCAATTCACTCAAATTTAGCCCTAATAAAACAAGGATCCGAATTTTGCACCCGACCCGGAGAAAACGGGTCACCATTTCTGCTACTGTTAATGGGTATTCAGCTGTGCAGGGAAGCAATTCAGATGAAACCCATTTGGAATTTGGGGAAAAAGTTCGAAACTTTATCGAAAATTTTCGGGCTGTTTTGCCTGGAGGAAGGTGGTGGAAGTTTGATGATGATGTGCAGATTGAAATGATGGCTCAACCAGTGACTGTTTGGAAGGCGCTTTCAAGAATGTGGGAGCTTATAAGTGAAGACAGAGTGCTTGTTTTTGCTGCTTTTGCTGCCCTCATTGTTACTGCTGTATGCTACTTAGCTCATACTTTGTGTGTTTACATGTGATCGTAGTAATATGAGTTTTTTTGTAGTTAGTTTTCGAAGAGTATTTGAGTAGTTATTGAGGTAAAGTTCGGAACTTTAATCGATTTTGTGGTTTTGGGATTTTAAGATTGGTGGCTTGGTGCATTTTGATAAAGATGGTTGTTTTATTCCGTCCTTTCATTTCGTTATAGTTTTTTTTCACTGATTAACACATATTTTAAGGGGTATATAAAGTATAGTTCCATAACTTATTTTTTAAATTTTTTTTTGAATAAAAATTAAAACATTAATTTTTTATTCAAAAGAAAAAAAATTAAAATAATTTATGGAATTATACTTTATATGAGTGTGTGTCAAACCCTCTGTCCCAAATGTAAAGAATTGAGGGACAGAGGGAGTATGTGTATATGATTGGAACCAATATGAGGTACTGGTAGTTATGTGTAGTGGATCATTTGAGTACTACTTGGGATAAAGTTAGGAACTTTAAGCGGATAATTTGAGGACTACTTAGGATAAAGTTGGGAAATTTTAGCGATTTTGGTGTTTCACCAGTTTATGTTTGGTGCATTTTTGTAAACATGTATATATATTATATGATTTGAACTAATATGAGTTATTGGTGGTTAGTTTTAGAAGATCAATTTATTAGTAATTACGATGAAGTTGGAAAACGTAAGCAATTTTGGGGTTTTAAGTAGTTTAAGCTTGTTGCATTTTGATAGTGATGGCTACTGTGTATGGATGCTTGGTGGTTTGCTTCTTATTTTGAAAGTTATTCTTGTTGTGCAGCTTTCTGAGATCTCAATTCCACATTTCTTGACAGCCTCTATATTTACTGCTCAAAGTGGTCAAGTTGCGGTTTTTCACAGGAATGTTCGCCTTCTAGTTTTGCTATGTGTCACTTCAGGAATATGCAGGTTAAAATTCTACCTCATTGAATTCTTCAGAAAGAATGATCACGGCAGTCTATGTGCTTTAGGGGATATTAATGACAAAGTTTTTAAAATGAAGACTTGTCTTATTGTTACTCCACCATGCATGTGTTTAACATCGTATTTCAATTTTCATTATCTAATTCCATGTTCTACTTTTTTGATTTACAGTGGTCTGCGAGGTTGCTTTTTTGGCATAGCAAATATGATACTTGTGAGTTTATATGTAGTTTGTCTTTTCCTTTTCTTCTAGAAAAATTGGTTCAGTAGCAAGGATGCATAGAATTAAAGTTGCCATATATTAGAATGAGCGACTCAAATATCATTCCTTCATTTTTTAAACTAGATTATGTGTTATATTTTGATTTGTACAAGAAATAGTTTCTTATGCTAAGAGAACTTGTATATTTTTTCCATTGAAAAAGTAATGTAAACCAATGTGTTACACATGCTATGGAGTGCTCATTTTGGATGCCATATCTAAATTTATATATTTTCATTTTTTTCACAATCTAAAATTTCGCTGCTGATCTGTCTTCGCTACATCTGTGCCTAATGTGCTCTGTTCCAATACTTTTGTAGGTTAAGCGAATGAGGGAAAGATTGTATTCCACTCTTCTTCTTCAGGTTCTGGAGTATATATTTTAAAATCACTTATCTATTTTAAATTCTCCGTTTGTTTGAGATGCATTTGGATGAGGTAGGAATGAATGAAAAACTGTGATAAAAAATAAAGGGTATACAAGGATGTAAGAAGGAAAAGTGATTTTTTTTTTAATTTTTATAATGAGGTTTCTGAAGAAAATAAGTAGGAAGGAGAATGAAGATTCATCCTCATATTGGTAGGTTTGATCTCTTGTTTAGGTAGGAACGGGATGAAGGAAGGAAGTAGGGAAACAAAAACTATATGTTAAACCACCAAAAGCATAAATTTTGTACCATTCCCTCCCAATCGCATTCTGTCCGACCAAATGAAGCACACGTCTTTTTAATTTCTTGAGACACAGCTATATGTTTTCACTTTTCATTACTCTATTTCATTTTTTTTTTTTTCAATTTTGTTTACCTCCATGTAGGACATATCATTCTTTGATGCAGAGACTGTTGGTGATTTGACTAGTAGGCTTGGGGCAGATTGTCAGCAAGTATCACGTGTCATTGGAAATGATCTGAATTTGATTTTTCGCAATGTTCTTCAGGTTCCTTCCCTGAGCAAAAAACTGATGGTTTCTGGCTTTTTCTGTAAACTGAAAGATTATTATAAATATCATGTTTTCAGGCCACTGGTGCTTTAATCTACTTGTTGGTTTTGTCGTGGCCTCTTGGTTTGATTACCTTGGCAATATGCTGTGCTCTGTTTACCATTATGCTCTTCTATGGCAAGTAAGATATATGGTTCATATATAAGATAAATTATAGGAACTTGTCCGTGCTCGTAATACCGAGTTTTCTTTACAGATGAACTATATGTTATGTATCTGTTAATTTTTAATGACTTGAACATTGGAATAAGAAAGTGAATGATGTACTAAAGAATCAGTGACAAGATTTAATATAGGCGAAAGTTGTAGTAAAGCCTAGGGACCATACAAACAAGAATTATTGTTAAAGCAAGACTGCTTCAGAACCCGATTCTTATGCTTTTTCCCACAATAATTATTTTTTCCCAAACTTCTGCATCAGAATAGTTACAAACTTGCACTTGTTTTCCCTCATATATGTAACTTCATGATTTTCTTTTTTTGCCAAGTATAAATTCATGCAGTTGCTTCTCTAAAAGAAAACAAACATCAATTCCTCTGTAATGAACTTCCTTACATAAAATGTGTCTTTTCCTTCATATTGATGTCTATGTTTGCTTATTACGATTTCTACGTGCTTTAATTAAGGTACCAGAAGAAAGCAGCTAAGCTAACTCAAGAGTTCACTGCTTCTTCCAACGAAGTAAAACCGATAACTTTTTGTTAGTTTTGATGGAATGTCATTACCGCTTAAGTCCTTATCATAATATTTCCCTTGCGCTTCATAGGTTGCACAAGAGACACTCTCTCTGATGAGAACTGTTCGGGTTTATGGAACAGAGCACCATGAAACTCAAAGGTAACTGTGCTTCTAGTTGTAGTTTTGTACAAGCAGTACTTTTTAGTACCACTACTCGGATAAAAATGTCATGAGCTTCAAAGATAAACAAGCATTCGGGAAACATTTGATACCGTATACCTTGTATTTGACACACGTTATCTGCTCTACCTTTGTAAACAGGTATAATAAATGGCTTGATAGATTAGCTGATATAAGTTTGCGACAGAGTGCGGCTTATGGAATTTGGAACCTCAGCTTTAATACTCTTTATCACTCAGTGCAGGTCAAGTCTTACTGATGCTTGTCATGATCATAAAGTCACTTATGTTAATGAAACTAGTTTGTCCGAAAACCTCTACCCTTTGTACTATCTTTCCGCAACATGTATATACTATAATCACTTGAAACAGTTTTTTTAAATACAGACTGCTGTCTTGCACATGCTTTACACGCCTGTGTCCTGCACATGCTCTACACATGATTGTATCACTTAAATTAAATATATAAATATTTAAATGTGTAGAAATTCTTTTCTTTTTGTAAATATTAACTGGGATTCTGAGTAGACTAGTCTGAAATCATGTTAAGCAGGAATGTATACAGATATATTGTATTAAAACATTATATTAACAATATTTGAACAACATAATAACAGTCTGCTTGAAATTCTGTCAAATGTCAACATGTACAAGAAGAAAAGATTTTATACATATTAATATTAATCTATTCAAACTCAGTTGATACAATAATGTGCAGAGCGCAGTAATACACGGGTATGCACTTACAACATATGAACTTTTTCAAAAGATAATAAATCAAGTAAAATTTCAAACTACAGCGCACTGATTGCGACTTCAAGTAGGTTGTAGTTTTCTTAGCTATCACCAAAAACCTGGGTTATACCCCCTCCCAAATCTGGGCATAATTGTCATTCCAATTGTTTTTTATTAAGTATGAAGAAACCAGGAACATTTTGAGGACGAGGAACTTCATTTTTGCATTTCATTTTCCTTAGGTAGTGAAATTAGACATCAGCGATGTATAAAAACTGTAAACAATCTTTATTCTAGCATTTGCGGAGTTTTCTTGTATTCTCAATACTCTATTATCTGGTGTATGCTATCTACAAGCTTAAAAATCAGTAGGGTTTTGTTGGATTTACATCAATTTAGCATGACAATGTCCTAAACTATTTCATCTTCTTTGTTTTAATAACGCTACATTACTATATTTTGAACCACAAAAGATGTTGATAAAATATGCTGTATCATGCAACTGATCTCTTGATATTTGTTTAGAAAACCTTGGTCCAATTGTAAATGTTCCATCGTAGCATATAGAAGGGATTCTAATTTCCATAACGTCATAGTAACTGCATCATCATGCTTGAAAATAATAATAAGTAATGGTATATACTGTGACTAGAATGTTGTCTCCACTCTTGGAGCTTAAACTTAGAGCTCAGATATACTTCAAAAACACTTTCAATGTCATGTAGTGACTTCCGCATCATACTTAAAAACTAAATTTACTTCATGGCGCATATTTTATTTAATAGGTTACGGCTGTGCTGATTGGAGGAATGTCTATTCTAGCTGGTAGTTTGACGGCTGAGCAACTTACAAAATTCATACTGTACAGTGAATGGTTGATTTATTCAACTTGGTGGGTGGGAGACAATGTGTCATCGCTGATGCAATCTGTTGGGGCTAGTGAAAAAGTGTTTCAGTTGATGGACCTTTCGCCCAGTGACCAGTTCACGCATCAAGGCAAGCAATTTTGAATATGATCTATTTTGCTATGAACATATAATCAGTTTAGCAATGATGATATGTCTTTCACCATTGCATACTGAACTGACATGGCCCTTCTTTTACGTCTTTTGGAAATATAGTTAAATCTTTTACGCTTTACCTTGATTTTATGAGACTGTACACAACTCAATGACATTAGAATCACACTTTAATGTGAGTTAATTTTCCATTGCCTGTCTAGTTCTGTGCTAGAGGGGACCCTTATTCTCTAGCGTTCATTGACTTACTAGTTACTAGAACTTGGAGGCCCAGTTAGACAATAACATGGAACCCCCCATAGTTATCAGATGAACTTGGATACCCTATACAATGGATGCTTAAATTTGATTTGTTGTTCTGCTGTTCAACAATATTTTTCTATTTCATGTTGACCTCTACATAAAATGAATGCTTGAATTTTGATAAATTGCAGGATTGAAGTTGGAAAAACTCAATGGTCGCATTGAGTTCAAGGATATTTGTTTTTACTATTCTTCGAGAGAAACGGTATGTCTTATTATTTCGTTGAATGTATCTCTTTAGATCACCCTTCGTATGGGTAAAAAAAAAAGAATGAGAATATTTTGACCCTTCTTTCAATTTTACTCGATTCTCGTAAATTCTAGCTGATAGAATTGCAGTTTACCTCTGTCAGTATGTATGTCTTTCTATTTACATGTTTATATTTCTTCTTTCATTGATCTGCACATATTGTGTTGAGGAAGATACTATTGAAGCATTTTAGTTTACACGTCTGTTTATGAGTGATTTTCCTTGTATTTGTTTGATAAGTACCTTGAAGATTTCATATAGTATAATAGAAACAAAAATCATATAGTAGCCTAGAAAATTGTATACAAAAATTAGCATATCAATACTTTCTTGTTATCTATGGTTCTTGTTATTCTGGAGCAGACCACAGGAGATGTCCTCCTCCAGGTTATAATATTAGCTTCAGGTCTAAGTGCAAAAATGTAAACTGTTATCTTGACATTTGAACAGGTTTCTGTACTACAACATGTAAATCTCGTGGTGCATCCTAATGAAGTTGTTGCAATTGTAAGTACACATAAAATTATGCTGTATTTTCATTATCAAATAAGGAACCACCACACACATCACCGAACCTTGTTTTCATACTGTTTAGGTTGGTCTAAGTGGAAGTGGGAAAAGCACTCTTGTGAATCTTTTGCTTCGACTGTATGAGCCAACAAGTGGTCAGGTACCTTGTACTTGACATATTTTACTTTATCTGATGCATAGAAAGAACATGTGAATTTTAATATTGTGTTTATACAACCATGACATCAATTTATGAGGATAAAATTTATACCAAATGATTTCCAAGTTTTTTACTTCTTACTGGAGATAATTGAGTGCCATTAGTAGTAGACAAAGAAGGAAACTCGTCTTAGTAATATCTTCATGAAATATTATGGATGTTCTGTACCAGTCGCCCTAAACTAGGATGGAGCACTTCATGCATCTTAAATTGTTATGTTTCTGAATGCCGTTTCTCGCTTTTCTTTGAACAACTCTCTGATAGTTTTAGTAGCTGTGTAATGTTATATTGATGCTTAGTTGTTAAAAATTCTAATTAATGTCAACCATGCTTTTCTGGTTCCCAATACGATCCTACTAGTAATTTTTTTTACCCATGCAGATTTTGATTGATGGTTATCCTCTTAAAGATTTGGACACAAAGTGGATGAGGGAGAGGATAGGATATGTTGGACAGGTTTTCCCTTGTCAACAAATAATTATTACGATTTTAGTTGAAGCCAATGCTTTGTACTTATTGAGTTACTTTGGTAGGAGCCCCGACTTTTTCACATGGATATAAGTGCAAACATAAGATATGGTTGTACCAGAAATATAACACAAGAGGATGTGGAATCGGCTGCAAAGCAGGCTTATGCTCACGGTTTTATCTCAGCTCTGCCTAATGGGTATAAAACTATCGTCGATGATGATTTGCTTAGTGGAGGACAGAAGCAACGAATTGCAATTGCACGGGCTATAATTAGGGATCCAAGCATATTGATCCTTGATGAAGCAACTAGTGCTCTAGATGCAGAGAGTGAATACAATGTCAAGGTAGCTACTTATATATATTAGAAAACTAATATAACAATAAGCTTTGTTATTCCTACTCATTGCATATTCCCCCTTCTACAGGGTGTTATCCGTGCGGTCAGAAATGACTTGAAGACGAAGAGAACTGTTGTAGTAATTGCACACAGGTGAGTCCTGATTTCTTATTCCTGCGAAGTTTACCAGTACAAGATTCTGAATCACTGTATTACTTTGTGCAGGCTTTCAACTATACAAGCTGCTGATAGAATAGTGGTAATGAATGGTGGTCGAATAGTTGAGGTATGTAAAGTGGTACCTCCTATACCATTTCATACAATAATCAGACAATACAATATTCTCCATGTCCGGAAAATGTGAAATTTTCATTTGTGATTGGCAAGCCTAATGACATCCTCTTCCATCATAGGAGTGCTATCTACATATATCATAGTTAAATTTCAAAAAACCTTAATGATAACACTTACATTCGTTTTCTTTCTTCTAACTCTGATTTATATCCAGACGGGCAGTCACATGGAGCTACTCAAGAAAGACGGTGTGTATTCGCAGCTGACTGGTAGACAGGCTGATGCTGTGGCATGATCTTGAAGCAAAATACGCGTAATATCGAACAATACCTCCCATTTTTTACGTATACCATTAGATGCAGTATGAAGCTGGACTGCTAGGCTGATTCCCTCTGGCTTCCTTTACAAATCCAGATTATTTGTAAACATAGAGGAAGAAATGGAGAAAAGGCTCTTATAGTTTTTTAAAAAAGAGCTATAGGCCCAATGCACGACAAAGCTTTTCTTGTATTATTTATTTTATTATTTATATCTTAATGAATATGGTCTGACAGGCCCCAAGATGTAAACGAGCAAGTGTATTCCGATGTACATCTTTACAATCTGATTAATACTTACTTTTCTTCTGATACTTGCCAAAAGAGCAAATAATTTTTTCATTCAATTCTTAATAGTGGTCAGCGAAAATTGCTACTAATTGTTTTTTGAATAATGCTACTAATTATTTTAATAATATTAAATTAAATATTTTACTTGTGTATTAAATTGAATAAAAGTACTTCTTTAAAAAACTGAGTTTCGCACCATCAAGTAAATTTCATATATTGTTTAAACTGTTAATTTACTTTCCAATAATAAAATAGATTTTATTTCTTGTAATAAGAGTCGCTTCCTTATATAAGATTTTCCAGAAGGAAAGCTAATCACATTACTAAAATTCAGACTATGATAAATCTTGATTATCAATATATATAGTTTGTTGGGACAACAGACACAAACACTTAGAGCATCTCCAATGGGAGAGACGTAAATTTTAAATTTAATTACCATAAATAAGAATTATAAAGAATGTGTAAAAAAATTTGCACTCCAATGGGACAAAACTGTTATCTATAATTATAGATAATCTCTTGATGTTGGCTATATTTGTCGAACCTCTAGAGACCTGTAGTGAATTGCCACCCACTTATTTCTATATTAAAATTATATATTCCATTAATAACAACTTGAAATATTAATAACATAACATTTTTAAAATATAGCCAATCATTACAGCCAATACCCTCGGAACACAATATCTTACAGGCTCGACAAAATTTACATAATCAATATTTTATGTAATATAGCCAATCATTTTTAGCTAACGCCATTGAAGATGCTCTTACCCCAAAACCATTGAAATTCAAGGTACATTATAGTATATCTCATTGCATGTCTCTTCTTTTCAGTATTTAATCAACTATTCATCAGCTGCTTATGTTAATCACGAATCTTATGCGTAATTAATCTCTGTAGTTTTTTGTACTAATTACTATGTTATTATTGCTTTTCGACTCTCTGTGGCTCTCTATGCATGCCCTCATTGTATCCTTGATACCCCAGTTGTCTGCAATATGAATTTCAGTACTTCACCAATCACCAGAATCCGATATATAGACTTTCTAGTACAGGTAATTAAATATTATGCGATCCACAATGCTGATTCATAGTTGAATACGAAAGTGTGGTATTGCTATTATCTGTTTACTTCTAGCTTGAAGAGTGGCATATTTTTCAAGATTAGTACACTAGTCTGGTCATGACATGCCCGGAGTTGACGGGGAAGAACAAATGCATTATATGTGTATGTACAATGTAATGGAGATTATTCTCGAGAAGATTGGAAAAGATCTTTATTAATCAACTCCTTCATTAGCTATACTAGTTGGTATAATATAGTTTCTATTGCAGATGATAGTTGATTTACTTGTTTAGATAACAGCATTGTGTGTCAAGTTTAAGAGTTTTATGATTTGCATTATATGCAGATGTAGTTAGAGTTTGGTTTTTGATTTTTTTGTATATGGTGCCAACTCGGATGATATTATTCAATTGTCCTAAAGTTAACTAATCTAACTCGTAAATTGTTCGATTTGCAGATGCATAGACCAAAGATGGAACTCATAAAGAAGGAAAAGAATCGAAATACCACTTTCCAGAAGAAGAATAACTTTTTGAAGAAGAAAATTAATGAGCTTGCAATTTTGTGTGACATCAAAGCTGCGATGATTAGTTATGGACCTAAAAAAGCTACACCACAGGCTCATCCTCTTGAACCCGAGATTTGGCCTCAGAATTGTGATGAAGTTGGCGAATTGATCAATACATACAAAGGCCAGTCACATGAGGATTGTAAAAAGAGAACGACTCTTCTATCACACTTCTTTGAAGAACGTAACAAAAAGGCCCAGCAAGCCCTCACTAGACAACGGAACACTAATTTTCAGTCAAAGTATCCTACATGGCATTCAAGGTTTAGTAGCTTGAAAAAAGAAGATTATAGGAAAATCAATGTTTCTCTGGAGAATATTTTGGGCAATGCTAAGGCTAAACTGGAACAAATGAAAGTTAATAATATCTATCATGCTGATGATATGCAGCGGTAGCACAAGATGTTGGGTAAGAAGAGGAGGATGGATTTGGATGTAGGAAATCAAGCTAATAAGTATTTTAAAGGCGATCTACACCAGGCACTTTCAGATCAAATGCGGGTGCCAGGTCCAATGCCATTTTCAATTCACCAACAGAGGTTTCCGTTTATTGACCTTAACCAGAACCAAATGATGGTCAAGTTTGGTAATGAATATGCTGTTGGCACATCAAACATTGTTCCGGATGCTCCTCTCTCCAAGGCTGTTAATGATTTTCCTGATTTTCCGATGTTGGAAGGGACTCTAAACAATCTAATCTAAGCTATGTGAATAATTTGGCAAGGGCACTCCCAAATTACTATGGAGAGTGCACGCAACTGATTGCACAACACATATTTGAATATCAACCGATGACAGAAGGGTCTGATTCTCATCAAAGGTCTGCACCTCCACATCATTATTATGAAGATAGTAAATGGTCAAGGTAGATAGGTTGGGTTAGTTACTTTGATAGGGTTAGATTAGTTACCCATAACTAAAGGAGGCCTTGATTTTAATTTAGTATTAGTAAATTTGGTTTTCAATTTGGACATTTATTTTCCGGTATTCAGAGTTATAACTTTTATGTTTTTTTTAATTATTTTATGAAACGTTTTTTAGACGAATGTCTTATGTTTGTTACTCTTGTAAATTAGAATGTTGGATTTGTGAGCACCAGACACAAGTACTGAATTCTTCTATAAGGCGCAGTAGCGCACAATACAAAGTACAGACCTGTTCTTTGAATTTGTTAGATGCAGATGGTCAGTGCTTCAGTGGTGAGTTGTTGGTGGGCTAGGAAGGTGAGTTGTTGGTGGATGGTGTCAAGAGTATTAACTGTCCCTAGTCATATATTAGTCATATATTAGATATATTAGCTGTATTAACAGATTTGTTGTCATTGTAGATATTTACCTTCCATATTTAGGGTATAACAACTGTTGTAAAGGCTGTAAATCTGTACATTAGCTGTAAATCAGGATAGAAATCAGCTTGTATTATTAATATATAATGAAGACTCTCCAGCAATGGGAGATGGACTTTTCCCTTCCAATATTCTTATATTCTTGTCAGATGGTGGGGAACATATATATTGAAATTGGTTCATTACCGAAGTGGTGTAGAACCAGAAAAGAGTCCAAAACATTGGCCTAGAGTGCTATCAAACTACTCATTGCACACAGGCAAGTCCTGATTGTTTAACCCTGTGAAGTTAACTGCTGAGTCACTCTATTACTTTGGCAAGCTTTCAACTACAAAAGCCGCTGATAGAATGTAAATATGCAATGTATAGATTAAGTATGCAACTTTAGGGTTTCTCTAGCATAATCTATGTAACCGCTGAAACGCCAATTTAAACAAAATGACAAGTCCTTCACGGTATGAGGACTTGACAAGTTTTTACCAGGCCTTACTAGCTAGTGACAAGTCCCAGTGGAAAAACTAAGATAACTGTAGCTTTTATATACTCTTCTGGTCAGGGACGGAACCAGGAATATATATTAGAGGGGCCAAATTTTCCGGTGATCGGAGCCAAATTTTCCGGTCATCCGAAAATTATAAGATTAGAAATTTTTGTAAAAAATAAGGGACCCAATGAATAATTTTGTAAAAATAGGGAACTAAATGAAGATTTTTGTAAAAAATATGAGAACTAAATGAAGATTTTTGAAAAAAATAATGGCATTAAATGAATTTTTTTGTAAAAATGGGGGGACTAAGAGCATCTCCAACCTTCACTCCTGTTAGCCATAAAAGTCTACGTGTCATCATTTATAGAAATCCTTCAAAAAAACCACCACTCCAACCCATCAACCTGTTAGCTATAATTTTAGAAAACAAGATACAGATCCTCTATATTTGGAGGATATCCAAAAAATTATACATGACATCTAAAAATATCACATCCACTTATATTGTGACACGTCATCAATTTAGTTTAATCTTATATATATTTACTAATTGAAATAACAATACAATACTTTTTTTGAAATATAACTAACAATTATATCTAACACCATTGAAGTACAACTCTTTACAGGTTCAGTAAATTTTACATAATCATTATTTTATATTATTTTAACTAACCATTTTAGCTAGTACAGTTGGAGATGCTCTAAATGAAGATTTTTGAATTATATATATATATATATAAAAATTTTAGATTTTACAACTTTTGGGGGGACGGCCGCCACCCCGTGCCCCCTCTAGTTCCGTCTGGTGTACCCCTTTGTCCCTTTGTTTTGGTCTCCTGAAGTACTTTTAGTATTAAACAAATTTATAAGAATATTCGCGCGGATCTTATTGTATAAGTAATTTAGATATCTAACAAGTTGGATAATTGAAACTTTTACAATATTGCTGGTACATGCTTCAAATCGGTTGTGCATATAAGAGTTGTGCTTGTTCTGTGAATAATCTCAATATTCGAAACTGACATACTTTGTGCAAGCTTTCAACTATACAAGCTGCTGATAGAAAAAGCGGTAATGAATGGTGGTTGAACAATATAATGTAATAAGGTCCCTCCCTATACCATTTCTTACAATAACCAGACAACACAAAATTCTCCATGTTCGATTAAATTAAAATTTCATTTGCAACGGGCACGCCAAATGGCAACCTTTTCCATCATAGGGGAGGGACTGTGTTAACTACGAATATCAAAGTTCTGTTGGGAAAAATTTCACAAATAAGGCAGTTATATCAATATTATATATTGCAAATCAAGAACAGTTATAACAAAACCGATAGCAAACAACAGTGAAGGCACAACAAATATATATATTCAGTGATAGAAAAATTAAATGGATAAAAAGAAATCCTTAGCTTTTATGAAGCTTTCCGATTTGCTTTCCAAGATCCGTAGCAAATTAAGTCCAGAGTTCCTTTTTCCCGTTTAATAGGCGGATTAACCGACCATAAACAAAAACCCTTATAGTAGACGGATTAACCGACCATAAAAAACATTATAGTAGGCGGATTAACCGACCATTATATATATTCAATTTTATAGTAGGCGGATTAACCGACCATAATCACAGCTGAGTCGCTAATTTCTCGAGAGAAATTAACTGTTCTTGAAGAAATAATTGCCCCACTTACTGTGATGGTTCTTGCAATTTCCCTTCCAGGATAAAACAGCACAGCTTGAGCACAGCACAGACAGTGAACAAGCAATAGCGACTATCACCTCAGTTCGCCAAATAAAACCCGAAAACAGTTTCTGCAGAATTGTGGGAGAGTAGAGAGAAGAGATTGTTTTTTTTTCTCTGTCCTTTACAAATGATGCAACCGGTCCTATTTATAGCAATAGAACAGCATGATCCATTTGATAAAACAACCAAAAAATATTTTTCAATAGGCCATTAGAAAATACAAGCAAGCCAGTTTTGACAAACTTGAATACTTATTAAAAACATTTTCCAACAATCCCCCACAAATTCATGAAATATCTGGTCTACTACAATTAACAAGATAGTGCAAACTTCCAATAATCTGAGAATACCTTAACTGAGACACAGGAACTCCTGACTTATTCTTGACAAGTGTAACTTTTGTATCATATAGAGTGCTAGCGATTCTACATTTTGAATAACCATATTTCTCAAGTATAGATTTCTCTATATAATGAGATTGTGTCATGGTTATTCCATCAACTGACTCTGTCAGCTTGATACCAAGAATCACACTTGCAACACCCATATCTTTCATTTCAAAATGACTTTTCAAGAACCTTTTTGTCTCGTTAATAATCTCAATATTGGTTCCAAACAACAAAATATCATCAACATATAGGCACAAGATAATACATTCATTTCCTCTAAATTTGTAATAGACACACTTGTCACTTTCATTGATAATAAACTCAAATGCAAAAACAGTTTCATCAAACTTTTTATGCCAGTCTCTAGGAGCTTGTTTCAAGCCATAGATAGATTTAATTAGTTTACAAACTTTCCTTTCATTTTATAGTAGGCGGATTAACCGACCATAATCACAGCTGAGTCGCTAATTTCTCGAGAGAAATTAACCGTTCTTGAAGAAATAATTGCCCCACTTACTGTGATGGTTCTTGCAATTTCCCTTCCAGGATAAAACAGCACAGCTTGAGCACAGCACAGACAGTGAACAAGCAACAGCGACTATCACCTCAGTTCGCCAAATAAAACCCGAAAATAGTTTCTGCAGAATTGTGGGAGAGTAGAGAGAAGAGATTGTTTTTTTTTCTCTGTCCTTTACAAATGATGCAACCGGTCCTATTTATAGCAATAGAACAGCATGATCCATTTGACAAAACAACCAAAAAATATTTTTCAATAGGCCATTAGAAAATACAAGCAAGCCAGTTTTGACAAACTTGAATACTCATTAAAAACATTTTCCAACAAGTTCAACTTCAAATAATTTATAATGATCACACTTCCATTATTTTCTTTCTTCAAGCTCTGCTATATATCCACACAGGCAGCCACATGGAGCTACTCAAGAAAGACGGAATGCATTCACAGCTGACAGGCTGATGCTGTTGCATGATCCTGAACCATTAGTCATTAGATCACAGTTTGAAGCTGGACGGTTAGGCTTACTCCCTATGGCTTCCTTTGCAAAGCTGGTTCATTTCTGTACATTTGGAGAAGGCTCTTGATGATTTTTTTTTAAAATATAGCTATAGCACGATAAAGTTTTTCTTGTATTATTTACACTTGGTCAAAACGTGTATTTCAGGACACGCAAGCCTGCCTGGAGTTTTACCAGGACCGGCCGACCAACCCCATGATCCGGCATGTAAATCATGCTAACCGTGCGGTAAGACCCAGTGATTGGGCTTCCCTGCGATACGCAAGATACACCACATCCTGTCTTGGTCAAAGTTTCCACTGTCTCTCCAACACGGCTACACGCAGGGGACGGGTGAGGTTCGAACCCGTGACCCTTTGGATCAACGCTAGGCCTCGTTTCCACTGAGGCAGCTCTCACGCTCAATGCATTTTGGATACACGGCCTTGTATTATTTACACTTCAATTCAATGCATAAGGTTTGAAGGCCATACAATATTACAATGTAAACGAGCTAGTGTATCAACACATTGCCATCGATTAGTGCTCATTTAGATCATGAAATTTGCAACGGTTAACATGATTGGGAATGAGATTTTAATACAAAAATGTACGAGAATCTGAGAATCTCAAGGTAAAATCTTCTCAACAAAAAAATAAAACTCAATGAAATTGTATAATTTCATGATACAAAGGGTCCCTTAGTTAATTTAGTAAGGCCAACAACAATTAGCAAGCTTAAATATTTTGAACCAAAAAAATAAAATTCAATAAAATTGGAATTTTCAACTTTACAAATCACTGTTGTATCCAAAATATGAAAAAATACAAGAGACAAAGAAGAAAAAAAAATAGTAACAATCACAATATTTACATTTTCCTGTACAACAATGCAAACAAAGAAAAACAAGAAACACATGGAAAAAATCAAATAACAAACACAAGATTTTTTTTTAATAAAAACTTTCAAAATTACAAAAGACAGAGGGAAAAGTCAATTAAAACAGGATGAAGGCCAAGAATACCATTTTTTTAAACTTTCCTGACAAGAATACCACGCACGCACGCGGAAGAATGACCAAAAATACCAATCTATTACGCATTTTCGTTGCATAACAAATGTTACGTATTTGTGAAAAGAGTAATACATATATTTCATTCTTATATATATTAAAATTAATTTGTTACGTATTTGTCCATATGATAATAACTTCTGTTACGTATTTGTTCATAAGTTAATATGCATTTGTCCATAGAATAATAACCTTTTTTTTGTTATTCACTTACTCATGCGTAATAGGGAATTTTTGTTTTTTTTTTATTATGCATCTTACATATGGGTAATACATTAAGATTTTTTTTTATTAAGCATTTGATAAATGCGTAACAGGTGGGTACTTTTGGTCACCTATTTCATAAATCGTTATTTCGGTACAAAATGAAAAAAAAATGGTGATAAAAATGTAATTATTTCATGAGATTAGCATTTATGATAGTAAAAATTATCAAAAGTACACATTATTATGAAAAACATCACAACTATTCTTCAATATTTTTTTTTGTCAGGACCTATTTATCAATATTATATTCTCACAAAACACTGCAATTACACATCACGAATATTTAAATATAATAAAAACTTACATGAAAAACAAAAAAAAGAAATAAAAAGAATCTCCAATTATTTAAAATATTAAAAAAAAATCATTTTTTTTTAAAATTCACACTATTAACCACCTCCTTGACTACCTCTAGATCCCAATCCCCGGTAAATTTAACAACCTTCTTCTTCTCCCATCTCTCCCTCCCAAACAAACCCTAGAATTTTACACACACCTATACATACAACCAATGGAATACCAGCAACCACCACAACACACCTACATCCGCCCACCGCCGCCGCCTCCACCGTCCGATCCTAATCATCACCACCACCACCAACAACCTCCTCCGGTCCCACCACCTCCGGGTCCCACCTGGTTCTCCGGCCAGTTCCAATACACGCCGAATCATAATCACCAGCAGTGGGCCCCGCCTCCACCTCAACAACAGCATGCCTCTTATCCTCCGCCTCCGCCGCAGCCTTATCCTGCGCCTCCGCACCAGTATCATCAACCGCCGCCTCCTCCTCCGCCGCAGTCGTATCCTCCTCAGCTCAATCAGGTCGTTAAATTTGTCGATTTTGATTTTTTATTATTGATGTTGTCTTGTTTATGAGTGTTTCTAAAAAAAAAGTTAGTTGAGCGATAACTGTATTTTAACTAAGTTTGTTACAATGGATGTGTTTTAGTTATTCTGTCATTATTCCGTAAATTTACTGTATGTACGATTTATTTGTTGCTAACTGCACTTGAGCTAGACTAGTGCTCTTGTAGTTTAATAGTCATGCGTATGACTCTTTCCAAATAAGTAGATGAACTGGATTACAACTAGGTTTGTACAAATGTTGTGTTTTAGTCATTCTGTTATTATTCCGTAAATTAATTGTGTTTCGGATTTAGTTGTTACCAAGTGCACTTGAGCAAGTACTCTTTGTAGTAAGCAGCATTTTATAATGAAGCGGTTATAACTAATTTATTCAATTTTTTTTTGAAGTAATTATCTTTTGTGCGGACTGTAGTTATTTTTCTGTGTGATATGGAGTTGCGCAAGTTATTTTCTGTTTTGTTCGTCCATGATCATTATACTTGCAATTAGTTGCATGGATGAACTGATTACTCGTGTAATTGCTTTCAGGAATGGCATAACTCGGGTTGGAACCAAAATCAAAACCAAACTCAGCAATTGCAGTACCAAGGTTTATTTTATAACTTTGGTTGTAGAATTTAACTTCTTCTTGTATATAACATCACTATTCATATTTCTCTCATATTTTTCTTTATCCTACTTGTTCAAACAGATTTATGTGATGTATATTATTGGTTGCTACTTTTCCTATTAAGTTCAGCCCAACTAGTTTCTTATTAGAGGTCGAATCCGTATATAATGAGTCGAGTGGAATTGTGTATAAACCGAGATTGCACTCTTTCATGTGATTTAGTCGACTAACTTAAGTTTTATTTTAACAAGTTCTAGAATATAGCAGGGTTCAATATAATATTGAGCTTTCGACATTGAGATTGACCAGTTACTTTCTTAATGAGTTCAGCTTAATATAAAGTACAGTTTTAGTTTACATTTATGTTGCTACATTCTCACCATTCCACATGTAAAGAAATCTCACGTGGAGATACCTATTACCAGATTCCATTTTTTGGATTTGGGTCTTTGATTGAATATAAATATGAACAGCAGCGATTTTGCTAAACATTGTATTGCACTGCTTAATCCTTATTGTGATGTAGTTAGGGGCTTGAATGAAGGCGCTGAAGTTTTGTTTTTACGAGCTCGGTTTCATTTTTTCCAACAAATTGGGCCGAGTATTTTTGACTTTAGTTTAAACCGGCATATTTCTTTGTTGGAGTTTGAGTTTGTTTGCTTGCACACTCTTTCAAGGATTTATAAAGTTTTTGTGGGTTAGCCATTGGCCCATTAGTAAATAGACAAACTGAGTTTTTAATAAATGAGATCCAACTCGAGCTTTTGTGAGTGTAGCCTAATACAGTGTTGTTAGAGGCAGACAAGGCATACATCGCTCGCCTTAACTTTCCAGTAGCGGCTTCAGTGAGGCATGTGCCTCAGTTCATGAATGCATTGAGGCGCACCGTTTATAAGCGAGGTGTAATAGTTGATTTAATACCAAAAAGGTTTACTTTTTTGTTTTTCTGTTTATAAGAAATGCGTGATCTCAGTCATTTCGTGTACACATCACTAACATATGGGTATATGACTAGATATAATCCTATATCGACTGCGTTACAGAATTTTCTATTCTTCATCTAAAAGATTATGACTTCACATTTAAAATTGTGTACAGTTTTCCTTTTAAGTTGCAATTAAACAATGGAGTTCAATCTATCCTTTATATTTGTGTAACTGTGTCTGTGTGTACATAGGCTCCACGAAAGTGTTACACCTCTTCGGTGCATCCCTGGCCTCTAATAACGCTGGACTAGAAACCCTAAACAAATGGAATTGCTGTTCGAGCTCGGGTTCATTATCATTCAAATTTGAGCTGAGCCTAACTCATAGAGCTTAAGCTGGTTCACGATCAGCTTAGTTTATTTACAACTCTAGACGTTACCATCATGCTTATGAATTTTGACTTTATGAGTTGTATATAAATCTGGAAAATTCTTTCCTCCTACTTTAGCCTTTCATAAATCCGCCTGCTGAGAAAACTGTCTGTAACCCTTGAAGCAAATAAAACATTGTGGAAATGCTATGAGACTAGGACTAGGAGAGTGTTTTCCTGAAGTAAAGGAGTAATTGGGCAAGCACATGAATTTATTAGTAGCCAAATCTATTAGTGGGTGATATGTTAAAATGTGAGTTTTTTTTAAATATGGTATATAATAGTGAAGGGTGAAGGTTTTTGTTCTGTAGTTTCTCTTAAAATCTGTACATCCTCCTAGGACCGTGGTTTATCTTGTCTATGATTTTGTTGTGCCCTTTTTCTCTTTTGTTGAAGAGCAAAGCTAGAAGATTTTTGGGGCTTGCTCCTTTCCTGTTCTAGTCTCTAATAGCTTTGCTAAATCTGCAATTTTTTTCTGGAACTCTAGCACACAATAATGGTGAAGATTGGGCTGCAAAGGCCAGAGCATGGGCAGCTTCCCAGACTTCTTCGGACAATCAGTATCCCCAGTCCCAATATGCATCATTTGGTAGAATAGATGAAAATCAGTATTCAGTGGCTAACCCACAGTATTCAGCTGCTGCTTCAAGCTATCAACAGTATCAAGCTTCTGTTGCACCCCCTTACCAGTCATCAGAGTCATCCTTCAGCTCAGGATATGTTCCAGATGGTCATTTGACTTTTAGTGGTAGAAATGGAAGCTTAGTAGGCGAACCAAATTCTGCCTTGCCTCATCAAGAAAGTTCTCCTTCGAGTTCATCGGTTCACCAGCAGGAGGTACCTTCTAGTTATTCTTCTGTCAAAGGTAATTTTTTTTATTTGGTATCTTGATTTCGAGTGCGAATCTGGTGCACAGTGAAAGTATAGGATGTGGACTTGTTTATATGTTCGTTTTCTCCCTTGGATTGACTAATTATTAATGTAATATTTGTTTTTCAAGTTGTTGCTATCTTGAGCAGGTTGAGCTTTACCCCCCCCCCCCCAAAAAAAACAACACACAAACACACACAATCCTTTGGATAATAAATAAGAAGCGAATATTACTGTCAACTTCCATGTTTTTGCTTAATACCGATTTCTTTAAAACTTAAGAATGGCCCACTTCTCTGTTTAAAAATTTTTGATAGAATAATAATAGTCTTGGCAGATCCTTTTAATCTCTAAAAAGTGAAAAGAGCACAATTCTGAGGAACAATTAATGTAAATGTATTTCAAAAGCAAGAACGTCTGTGCCTAATGTAACCATCATTATATCATCAGTAAATATGGAACCATTAATGGGAAACAGTCACTACAGAGGGAAAGAAGATATGCTATATTGGAGAAAACCAAGCACTACATAGATAATTGATCATTATTTGCATAACACTGAGGTTTTTAAACTAGTTTGTGGAGGAGAAAAGAAGATGTGACGGCTAAGAGTAGGGTTTCGAGAAAGGAATGTTTCTTTCTGTAACAATTCAAGAGAGGAAACTAGCTGCTTTATTTTTCAAGTCATTGCCTTTTACTAGGCGGGCTATCCGTTTATGTTAAGGGCATTTTGTTGTCAAGATTTAGAGCAGCAGTTTGCATTCTTAGTGGGTAGCACATATTGAAGAAACAGATTTATGCAATTGAAACCGGCACATGTAGCTCTAGTGGTAATAAGTACAGTTGCAAAATAATTTGAACCTGCGAAATGGGAATGCATGCACTTCTTTTACCGAAATCATTACAAAGAGTTGGCTATGTTACACGATTTGACACAAGGATGGAGCTTTGGTAGACTATTTTTTACTGTATTATGTTTAGATGTTCAAATTTCTATATGGCAGGTAAAGAAAACATTGCAGATCAGAGTGAGCAATTCCACAAGTCACCTTGGGCCTTTACCTCAGGCTCTCAGCAACAAGTGCAGCCTTCTGCAGATGGCAGGGCACTTTCCATGGAGCAGCATCAATATGCATTCAGCCATCAGTCAGCTGGGCCCCCAAGTGATCTTAGTGATCAACCACTAGATTTTGCCCCCGGATATAATCGTGACCATGACCAACATGGGCAATCTAACTACTCCCTTAGTTCCGGGGTACCCTTACGAGGCATAGAGAGTCCTTCGGATATAGCATCTATCCATGCTTGGAGTGCCTCTGCTGCGCCTGGTTTAGTTTATCCTCCAGTGCACCCACCAGGTCCTCAGGTATTGGTTTTGCTTCTCATTTCATTTTTCTACAGCTGTGGATCGCTGTGTGGCTACTCTAACCTTGAAATTTATAACAATGTTCTCAGGTAGATCCTTCTTTAGCTATCTCTCCACCAGTTTCGGGAAACTTTGGACCACTGTTTGGAAGGGTTTCAGGACAAAACTTCCAGCCAATGGGTCCCTCAGGCAGCGTGCCATTTGGTGGCGCAGGAACTTTTCCTGGTGATGGATTTGGGGCTTCTGGTGTTTCTGATCGCGTAAAAAAGGTACTTGTGGATCCTTCAGCATTTTTGAAAGTTATCGTATACTCTTACCAAGTGTTTTTGTGATATTTCAGCCCTCTGTTCCTAACTGGCTAAGAGAAGAAATCATAAAAAAGAAAGCTGTTATAGCAACTTCTGCTCCAGAGTTTTCTGAGCACCCTAATTCTATGGCAGAAGAAGTGATTGATAAATCTTATATGAATGGAGATGTAGATAGCAAAAGTATTGATTCATCTATTTCAACAGAAGAAGAGGATGATGAGGAGGTCTCTTCTTTGCCTTTACTTTTTTCTTACACTCTGTTTCCACCTTGATTAAAAATTCGTTGTTCTTATAGATAGAGCTTTTAATGATCATGTCAGATGGTGCTTAATTCGTCTAGGGCTAGAATTCTCTTGACTCACCTTGAAATCGAATGAACAAATCTTAGGCATATGCTCAGTTTGTAAGCAAATGATATTGATTGACTATGTTTTATTAAGCTAGTATATAATCCGTCTCAAATACAATGTATGTCCGTAGTTGTATTGTATGGAATAAAACATGAATAATTTTGACTTTATACGCGTGTATAAATCTAAATTTTAAATATAAATATTCTGCAATGTGATTGACTTTAATTCAGTAACAAGATACAACCTTAAATTTCTGTCTCGCTATAGCCCTGCTTTTATGCTAATTTTTTCTTTTATTGTTAACTTACTGCTACATGTTGATAACATCATTTTTTCCCTTTTCTTTCTTTTAGTAGTTCATAAATCCGGCTTCCTCAAATTTGTAAGTTAATGTATTCTTTCTGCATCTTTGCAGGATGATGGTGAAATTGCTAGAACTGCAGCAATAAACCAGGAAATTAAACGTGTGTTGACTGAAATTCTATTGAAGGTAGTAAACCTGGTTATATGTTGTATTTGTTTACCCAATTAACTTGATTATTTGTTGGTCTTTTAACATGATTTAGTACACAGGTGACCGATGATCTTTTTAATGAAATTGCAACCAAGGTTCTCAGTGAAGAAGGTACTTTAATTTCATGTACAAATAGTTGTGTTTATAAGTTATATAGGTTTCTCAAAATATTTGGCATAAACTTTAAACATATTTATCAACTTTCACAAATGTACGTCTCTGAAATTACATGTTCCCTCTTTTGTGGTTAGTTGACAGCAATGGTGCTTCCTTAAATCATGAAGCATCACCGTCTGCACCCGAAGTTCCAACTCCCAAGGCTTCTGCAAAGGTTTTGATTACAGCACGGCCCAGCGCAACTGAATCAGATGATAGTAGAATATCGACATTGAGTGCTCCTGGAGATTTGTTGGGGCTTGCTAGTTATGCATCTGATGATGATGAGGAATATGAAATTAAGAATACTGGTGTGCCAAATTCCAAGAGAAACACGATACATCAGGCTTCAACCACCAAAATGCTTTCAGATGATTTATCTGTGGGTGGAAATGACCTTTCAGCATCAGAAGCTAAAGAAAACCTGATTAACAACTTTGTCTCGGAAAGTGATGGTAGGATGTATCCTAAGGGGAGCTCGGATAATTATAGGCCTATTAATGAACTTAACAATAGTGGGTCGGGCAGAGAATTTTCACATGGTACTCTTCGATCTAAAAAGTCTTCTAAGACAGACCTCTCACCTGATGATGGTGTAGAAGTTGTAAATAAAGCTGATATTTCCATGTCAAAGGATAATATCAAGGGCCTTGCGAAAACTGAGTTGTCAGTTGGTTCCAAGAAGGTTACATCAGGTGATACCGAAGTTAGGGAAGACAGAAAAAAGGTGGACGATAAGAGACGGAGTTCTGAGGGAAAATATATTTCAAGGGGAGATGAGAGTCGTAGGAGGCAGGATGAGAGGAAGGTGAAGAAAGAAAAGACAGATGACTATGATGAGTCAAAAGAGAAATCGAAGGAACAAGGTCTTAAGTCTGCTGAAAAGTCTATAGATCCAGACTCTAAGAGAAGATCCAGTCATCATGATGATAAGGACAAGCAAACAGAGAAAGACAGAAGAACTAGAGGTAAAGAAGGTAATGAAAGGAAAAGAGACGGAACCAGGGATGAGAAGGGAGAAAGGACAAGAGATAAGCCTACAAGTGACTCGAGCAGACACAAGAGATACCATTCTCCTTCAGTTGATAGTAGGGGTAGAGATAGCAAGAACCGCACAGCAGTTGGTCGTACCAACAATTCTAGTGGTGACGAATCTTTAGAGGATTCCAGAAGGTTTGTTTTGCGAATTTTCATATTATTTTCTGTTGGTTATCCTGTTATTTTTAATGTGTTAATTTTCCGATTAATTATGTTTGCAGGAAGTCACATTCAAGAAAACGAAAGTTATCCCCATCACCTGACAGATCTCACCGAAGGTACTAATTCTTGCTCAGCTCATTGTATTTCACCTTTCAATCTTGAGACATATGCTATATCCCTGCATATGGAAGTCCCACCAACTAACATCAATTTCCTTTTAATTACAAATATGCAATGTATGGATTATGTATATGCATCTTTAGGATTTCATTAGCATCATCTATGTAACCGCTAAAATTTCATCTTAAACAAAATGAATATTTCCTAAACGGTATGATGACTTGACATGTTTGTACCTGGCCTTACTAGTGAGAAGTCTTGACGGAAAAGCTAAGATAATTGTAGCTTTCATATACCCTTCCGGTGTACCCTTTGTTCCTTTGTATTGGTTTCCTGAAGTACTTTTAGTATAAAGTGAATTCTAATATCATGTGTGTTGATCTTATTGTGTAAAATAATTTAGAAATTTAACAAGTTGGATAATTGAAATTTCTACAATAAAGCTGGGACACGCTTCCGTCTTCCAGTAGGTTGTGTGTATAAGAGTTGTGCTTGTTCTGCAAATATTCTCGATATGCAGGATTGCAGGGTAGTCACCATTCTCTCTATGTAAGAAAGGTGTTCATTCATTCTGGTTTTTGTAGTTTTTATGACTTAAAATAATGCGGTGAAGTTTTACTCTCCATATAATTTGAACTTTTTCTACCATTTGTCTTGTATTTATCTGATCCCATACTGCAGATAGTTGGCTCGACCACTTCACGTGATCTATATATCCTTATAATATCAGTTGTCAATATGTTATGATCAGGTGTCAGCCTTTCCGGTGCCTTGCTATGTCCATGCATGCATCCTCGATATCTTTTATTAAACATTATTGTATTAGAAACAGTTATCCTTACGCACTTTATCTTTTCCTTTTCTGTGGATTATCATTATTGGACTGAGCAGCTTTAGATGACTTTACTTCCTTGCTTTTTTAGTGATAAAAACTAGTATGATACTTTTGGGTGAATGAGGTTATCCAACAATTTTAAGGGTCTAAAAATTTCAGCATGATACATAGTTTTCTCTGCAGCTTTTTACTTTATTTATTCTCTACTGTAAGAACATATGAAAACATCTCTTAGTTTGGTGTGCGAACACTTCAGTCAGTTGGACTTGTATAATGATAACGTAGCAATAACACCATCCATTTTACGAATTTCGCAATATTTTGGATTTGGAGTCATTCAAAACTATACATGTTCATCTTGTGTGGGATAACAATTGTGGCACAATATTTTCACTGTGAACCTGTTTAAAGAGGGGGTGGTGTTACCTTTATCTAATCCGCAAGTAAATCAATTTTAGTTGATTGTGTTACTATTATGTATACAGAGGGACAACCTTAATTAAAGGTGAGTTTGAGTTGTCGCTGTAAAGCGAATTTAAGCTAAATTTGTAAGGTGGTATCCGATGTGAAACTATGCAAATTGTTCCTCTGACTTTACATCATTGATATGGACAACTTTCATATTAACTATGAACACCTTTTTTAATTTGTCTGATGAAAGAAAGATCTAATGTTGCTAGAATGCAAGGATTAATGTATGGTTTTGTTAGATTAGTGGAGGATATAGCAGCACTAGCTAGGAGTTACCATTAATATGTGTGGAATTGAATTATATAGATGTGATATTATCTCATTAAAGGCAGAGTAGTTTACAGAGACCGGTTCTTATAAAGTCTGAGTCTGACTATAGAAGACTGGCATAGGCCTCCCAAATATTTATTAACTCACTGGCTTAGCATGGGATGTTTTCGTTTCTAGACAAGTTTCGAGGTCTCCACATAGCAAGCATTCTCAGCGCAGGCATTCCCCCTACTCTTCTCTTGAGACAACAAGGTATGTTGTAGTGTGTGTTTGATTAGCTTGTGTTAATGTTTTTGACACACCCATCATTGTATTAATACTCGAAGCAGGTGATGTCATTAGGGTTACATACCGGAGTATCAAGTTTTTCCAGACCACTAACTGTTGTACTCGTATTGCAGGGGGAAAAGATCAAGATCCAAGTCACCTGCTCGTCGGAAAAGATGATTTAAAAGAACTAGAGCTGGTACAGGTTGCAGTCCTTGGGATCCTAGTGGTGCCGGTAGACTTCAAATGTGAGTATGTGATGATGCCTCCTACTGTATTGCAACTGTGTGCAAGTTTAGGATAATATATGCCAATTCTGTAGTGCGTATTTTTGTAGTCCAATGTATGGTCCTCTGTGGAAATGGATCACACATCTATCGTAGAGTATCCAAGTGTGAAATTACCCGTTCAATCCCCTCCCCCCAAAATTCATAAATATTGTTTGCAAAGACTAATCTCTGGATTAGTTATGAAATGTATTTATTGTTTTGTTTGTTATTGTTTATTATATGAATTTTAAATACCCACTGGTGTCTGTTGGCACTTAAAATCCTCCTCTATTTATTACCGAGTGAAGTGGAATATCCGTCAATCTAAAGCACTGTACTGGTGTACATGTGCTAATTTCTTAAAATATACAGCGTCATTGTTGATATTATTCTCTTAAAAGTGAAATAATAATTTGGTGAACTTTGGTACGCAACGATTGCAAAAGGTTTATGAAAATACATGTATGAGCTAATTTTTAAGGAACTTTGTGCGAGTGAGCTCGTTTGTTGATTTTTGTCTTGACGGTTGCTTTTCTCATATACGTGCATAATTGGTTAATACTTTTAGATTTTACACGAAAACGACAAACAATAATCTAGTAAATTGATGTGCTTCAGAAAACCCACATCCATTTTTTTTTTTTTAAGTAAAATCCACATCCACTTGTGTCCTGAGATTACATGTATTTCTCATGATGAATATATAAAACCACTTTCGTAAAAGAGGTTGGGGAACCTAAGATATATCTCAGGTAAGTTCCCTGAAATATCCATCTTTTATATGTAAAAATAAGGTGGGTGTTTTAGTAAATTCACAATTTTTTTAATTAGCCCTGCGGGTCCAGGAAAATTTAGAGTTAGTTTGTATGTAGGAAAAGTTCCCTGAGATATATCTCAGGATCCTTTTTCTCTTTGTAAAATTAAACATTAATTATAGAAATTCATAAATATACCCTTGAAAAAGAGAGATCACAAAGTAGCGAGAGCAAAACTGGTTGAAAGGCCGCAAATATGTGTTGTTCAGTTAAAGCATTACCAAAAAAAAAAAACAAAGAATTATAAAATTACTTTCGTGAGTCTCACAACTTAATTGAAAGAAGTTTTTTTTTCTTTTCTTTTTTTCCCTGGCAAGCTTTTAGAAAAGTTGGCAAGTTGGTTTTCTGATCTGGCAAAATGTAAGTTGGTTTCATCACCTAAATTGCTATTGCTTTCCTAAGTTGATGGTTTATTTGCTTGAAGTTTTAATCGCAAAAACAGATGTTTTAAGTTAGGTTCTTGCGCATGTTGTAACTTGCCAACAGTGTCTTGCTATTCCATACTATTATTGTTCCTTTGGGGATGGGGACTCAGCTGTGGCTGTGTTGTGGGTTTTTCTTCTTGTTTGGTACTTCACTTCACTGATGTCTTAGTTTACTAGTTCTGCTGCAAAACTATCAAAATATTCGTGTAGTGAAAGCCGCAAGCCCTTTTTTGTATTCTTGCCTTTGAAGTTTACGTAGTTCTGTGTTTCTTGTGTAGTGAAAATATTCGTAAACGTCTATGCTTCATTGTGATTGTACCTACAGGAGTGCTAACAGAAGAAATAGGATAGAAGCGTGTTTACTTTGTCTTTTTTCACTCATCACATTGGTTTTTACATTTCGGTGAAGAATACGAAGAAATTTATCCTTTAGCATATTTTTTCTACCAATTTTTGGATTTATTTCTGTCGGAAGTATGTTGAGATAGTGAGCTGGCCAAGGAAAAAACACAAGGGGGTGCTTACTAATGGAGAGTAAAGAGTTTTCTTGAAACTTCTAAACCTGATCAAATAGCCCTTCTGCTTGCAATAAATGATAATGCTAAGAGTGTTTGTAAGAGGGGTTATTGGTAGCTAGAAATGCTGAAGAGATGTGCTCAATTGTTGGGACTTGTCCATTTCAATGATAGAGATTCCAGAAAAAGAAAAGAGTTGAGAAGGCCTGTTAGAACATTGGACATGAGCATACAACTTAAGGATATCACGGTAAGGATAATTCATGCAGGGGGGCGACAAGAGCTCTATAAAACTGCTATTCCTGCATCTCGATTAATGGAGAAATATCCTGGAATGTGTGTTGCGAGGCCAGAGGTTTTCAAAAAGCCTCAAGAATCAATTTTATCTGCAGAAGAGCATCTGTTGCCCGGGCAAAAGTACTTCATAGTCCCTTGTAGTACTGTACAGAAAGTAAAGCGTAGACACTCATCAAAACGGAAAGTTAAAGAGTCTGAGATACTGTTGTTGGATTCAAAAGCTTCTGCTGATGTGGATGATTACTCGGGGGAATCTGTACGTTCATCGGACTTCTATGAATCAACATCTGAAAGGCAGTCTCAATCTTCTGTGGGGAAAAGCAAGAAAAATAATAAGCAGTTTGTTCCTCCCATACAACGATCAAAATCATTGAGGGGATTAGCGTGGGAGCCGAGCCTAAGATCTGTGGAGGAGCTCTCTTATTGATGCCTTGATGGTCTCGTATGCAGTTGACTGCTAGTTGATCATAAGCTTTTCCCTAAAATCATTTTTAAGAACTACATTCTTCTTTAAATCTTAAGAATAGTTGTTTTGTCTGGCCTGATTTTGGGTTCGCTCTTTATTTGATGGATGTACTGGTATGCTATTGGCTCCTACTTGATTATAAACTCAGGCTACTTCTTTAAACTTTAACTACTTATGCAAAATTTTGATATAAGATGACTTGTTCCGAATGAAGAACATACTGGTTCTAATAAATCTTCCAAACAGAATCACTTGATATAAATTGTTTAGTCATGAATTACATAATTAAACTATGATATCGGTGTCCTGACCTTCAAGATTTGGCATCCCGATCTTCAGTATATAGTCAAGAATCAAGAACACATGACATTAACCTCTTTAAAGTCTGCATACGTTGTCAAGAATGCAGAATGTCGTTAAAACTCTCTCGCTCTTACACAGTTAATGCTCATCTAAATCGAAGGCCCAAATGATAGCTGTAATCTGCAACGCTTAGTTTACTGGATAACCCTCTACTCTTGGTAACTCACCTTCACAAAAAAAATGATTGCTCTAACCAAGGTAGAAAACCAAAAAAATATGATAACAAACAATTTACTATAATGCAACCAAAAAAATATGAGCATGGTTGAAAAGTCTCTGCTTAGCCTTAGTAATTTTATTCTATTTCCAACAATTTACTGTTAGATATGAGTATTATAACAAGGAAGATGTGGGCACTTGCTTGTTTTTACTTATAGATACTGATAACTAAAAGTTTTCTTGAATTGGGCTGTTTGATGAGATCTGTTTGAGGAATATCAAATGCACTCATCACATCAGGCAGTGTTTTATTTGTCACGGTTGCAGTCATTCCGAGAATGCTTTTGACGTTAAGCCAGTCACGCAGCAATAATTTTAACATCACTAAATTATGTGGTAACATACAAATATATGCGTATCCAGTTGACATTTCAAATTTTGGTGTACATGGTCCAGATATCACTCACCATTCCGAGATACACTGGGCTTCATCAATTACTGCAAGGAAGACAAGTGCCCCACCAGGAAAAATAGATATGAAAATTTTAAGATAATCTTTCAGAGGAACTCACATCTGTAAACATTAAAACAAGCTAGAGCATAAAAAATGTGACCTTTGCAGAGAACGATAGGGCTAAATATATCCCTAATGAATAGAATGTTAGGCAGCCTACCTTGCCTAATTGTCTTATTTGTCAAACTCACAACAACCCCCCCCACCTACTACCTCCCCCCTCCGATAAATACCCCCTCCCCCTTCATTCTAAAAACACACCAAAATCTCTTCTTCCTCGCTTACTTCTCAGTATCTGTACTATACTATTATAAGCGAAATAAGGTATAATTGGTTGGTTGGTCGGTTGGTTAACACCTTCTAAAAATTTTGTTAACACCTTCCAAAAATGAAATAATAAATTAAAATCTATACTATATTATTATACCTTCCAAAAATGAAATAATAAATTAAATCTATACTATATTATTATAAGCGAAATATGGTATAATTGATTGGTCGGTCGGTCGGTTAACACCTTCCAAAAAGTTTGTTAACACCTTCCAAAAATGAAAAAATAAATTAAAATACATATAAAATTTTATTTTACAAAAAATAAACCACATATTTAACTTAATAACAAACTCTTTTAATTAAACTCCAATTGATATTTAATAACATACTCTTTTAGTTATATTTGAGTTAAAATTCTTCACATGCACCCAAGTTTTTTAGACTCTTTCAATTACTTGGAAACTAAATATTTTTAAAATCAATTTAAATAATTTTAATATCACATATTTATTAACAAATTTACAACAAATTATAAATCAACAAAGTGAAAACAAACCAAAACCATATAATAAACAATAAAAATTTCACATAATTGAAAATTAATACTAAATTCTATATTATAAATTATTATGGAATCATAATTTAAATATGATAAATAAACAAAAATTTGAATATAAATATATATGATACTTCCATTTAAATTTATATTATTATGACAAAATATAGTCATAATTCGAATAATATATCATTTAATTAGACGATTATTATTTAATAATATATATTATGTCAATATTATATTAAGTAATATATATGAAATAAATAATTATTAAAATATTATTTAAATTTAAAAAAGTCGTGCATCGCACGGGTTATAGGCTAGTATATATAGATGCTAGATAGTCCGTCTAGTAGGAAACTTACCTTGTGATAGTTTCAAGCAGGTCAAGATAGGGGGCCCTCGTGCTACTCTATTCTTTCGTTTCGAGGGAGTTTGTGTGAGTGTCAGGCTGCAGCCATCGGAATCTGTCCCGCTGCAGCATTAGGAGTTCGTCCAGCTGTTGTAGTTGCTACAAAGGGAGTTCATCCAGGTTATCCGGTCAAGTACCGAAGGAGTAGGGAATCGTTGTATTTCTATTCAGTTGTGTCTCAAGTGTTACTTCGTAAACTTGAGAGAGAATATTGTAACCATTGTTATCATTATAGTGGAAACATTCGGAGCTGGTCCCGTGGTTTTTACCTCTTTACTTTAAGGGGGTTTTCCACGTATAAATCTTGGTGTTCATCTGTGTTTATTATTGACTGTTATAATCTCCGTATTTAATTTACGCAAAGACAGGAAACGGGAATTCCTAACAAGTGGTATCAGAGCTGGGGCACACATTGTTGGTGTCGAGGAAAGTGCTTTGTGCGCAGTGGTTACTTGATAACGCGCCGTACTAATACGGAAGGCTCCCCAAACACATCCACTTTCCTGGCCAACTTGTGTGGTTCTAAGTGAGATTCCCATAGTCTTTGGTAAATTAAAATGGATGATTCTTCCAGTGTAATGGTAAGCCTAACAGCTTCAAATTATCCGATGTGGAAAAGCAGGATAAAGGATTTGCTTTATAGTAAGGACTTGTTTGATCCGGTGGAGCTAAAAGGAGTTAAACCTGCAGCAAAGTCTGATGCTGACTGGAAGAAGATGAACATGAAAACTATCAGTCTCATTCGTCGATGGATTGATAATTCGGAGTATCATCATGTCTCTGAAGAAGAAGATGCTTATACGCTTTGGACGACATTAGAGTCTACGTTCCAAGAGAAAAGTTCACAAAATGTAACTTTTCTAGTTCGTCAGCTGGTGAACATGAGGTACCAGGATGGGAACAACATGTCAGAGCATATGAGCGAATTCCAAGGGTTGTTAAATCAACTATGAAGATGGAGTTTGAGCAGAAATTCCAAGCAATATTTCTTCTCAACACTTTACCATCCAGCTGGGATACGCTAGTGGTGACAGTAACTAATGTTGTACCAACTGAGCAACTAACGTTGCGATCAATTAAGCAGAGTATCCTTAGTGAATCCATGAGAAGAAAGGTACAAGGAGTCAACCACGATTCCCAGGCTCTTGTTACTGAGAACAGGGGTAGAAGCAACTATAGGGAGACAAACCGAGGACGTAGTAAAAGTAGGAATTTTGGTAATTCCAGTGGCAAATCAAATGCCAATGTTGAATGCTACTATTGTAAGAAGAAGGGTCACTACAAAAAGGATTGTAGGGCCTGGCTCAAGCAACAGAATAATGGTCAGCAAGGGAAACATGCCGAGAAAAGTACAACAGCTGCTATGACAGAAGATGTTGTGATCCTTTCTTTTGGGGAAGAAGAATGCTTACATGTTGATGATCAGAAGGTCGAATGGGTGATGGATACTGGAGCAACGTATCATGCAACACCCACTCAGGAATTCTTTACGACGTACAAGTCAGGGGACTTTGGTGCTGTAAGAATGGGTAACTCAGATCAATCAAAGATCGCAGGCATTGGTGACATCTGTATTGAGACAAACACGGGTTGTTCAATGACTTTGAAAGATGTCAGGCATGTTTCGGACTTACGGCTCAACTTGATTTTCGGCATGGCGCTAGACAAGCAGGGGTACGTAAATACCTTCGGTGGTGGAAGGTGGAAGCTTACTACGGGTTCATTGGTGGTTGCAAGAGAATCCACTTGTGGCTCTTTGTACAAGACACAAGTGAAGCTGTGTTCAAATGCTTTGAATACAGTTGAAGATGAAGCTTCAGCAAGTTTGTGGCACAAGAGGCTTGGTCACATGAGCGAGAAATGGCTACAGATATTAGCGAAGAAATCCCTCATTCCGTTTGCTAAAGATACTGCATTGCAGCCCTGCGAATATTGTTTATTCGGGAAACAACATAGAGTATCTTTTAGCAGTCCACTGAAGAAAAAGTTGGGGCTGTTAGAAAGAGTTTATTCTGATGTATGTGGTCCGTTTAAGGTGGAGTCCTTAGGCGGAAATAGGTACTTTGTTACCTTCATTGATGAAGCATCTTGAAAGGTGTGGGTTGAGATACTCAAATCCAAAGATCAAGTGTTTGAGTACTTCCAGAAGTTTCATGCCATGGTTGAAAGATCAACAGGGAAACAACTGAAGTGCCTTCGTAGTGACAACGGGGGGGAGTACACTTCAAAAGAGTTTCAAAAGTACCTTACAAAGCATGGTATCCGGCATGAAAGAACAGTTCTTGGCACCCCACAACAGAATGGCGTTGCGGAAAGAATGAACCGCACCATTGCTGAACGAGTCAGATGCATGTTGAAAATGGCTAAATTGACGAAGTCATTTTGGGGAGAAGCTGTAAGAACAGCTTGCTACTTGATCAATCGATCTCCATCGGCACCTCTGAATTTTGAGATTCCAGAGAAGATCTGGTTAGGAAAGGATGTTTCCTATTCCTACTTGCGGGTGTTTGGATGCAAGGCTTTTGCACACATCCCAAAGGAGCATAGAACAAAGCTTGAAGATAAAACAACTCCGTGTATTCTCGTTGGCTATGGGGATCCAGAGTTCGGGTATCGGTTGTGGAATCCTGAATCAAAGAAGATATTCAGGAGCAGAGATGTGGTTTTCCATGAGTCTCAAAATTATGAGAATTTTGGGAGCACTCAACAACCAAGGAAAGCTAGAAATCCAGATACAGTAGAAAATGAGGGAGATGATATAGCAGATGATGAGGCTGCTGAGCAGGGGGAGCTACCGCCTCAGCCTGAAGTTGAAGAAACTCAGCCACGACGTTCTACGAGAGAACGGAGACCATCAGGAAGATATCTTTCATCCGAGTATATCTTAATTGCTGATGAGGGGGAGCCCGAGACCTTTGAGGAAGTCAAGACTCATAAAGAAAGCAGTTGCTGGTTGAAAGCAATGCAAGAGGAGATGGATTCTTTAAACAAGAATGAAACTTATGAGTTGACTACACCTCCGAAAGGACGGAAGGATTTGATGAACAAATGGGTCTTCAAAGTAAAAAGGGATGATGAAAAGCTTGTAAAGTATAAAGCACGCTTGGTGGTTAAAGGCTTTGCACAGAAGGAAGGCATTGATTTCGATGAAATCTTTTCTCCGGTTGTAAAGATGACATCAATCCGAACAGTTCTCGGATTAGCGGCTAGCATGGATTTTGAGCTTGAGCAGTTAGATGTGAAAACTGCATTCCTTCATGGAGATTTGAAGGAAGAGATCTACATGCACCAACCAGAAGGATTTGAAGTGAAAGGGAAGGAGCACATGGTTTGTAAACTCAAGAAAAGTTTATACGGGCTTAAGCAAGCGCCAAGACAGTGGTACAAAAAGTTTGATTCATTCATGAGGAATCATAAGTTCAAGAGAACTGCATCCGATCACTGTGCTTATGTGCAAAGGTTTCCTAACGGTAACTTCATTATCCTGCTACTTTATGTTGATTATATGTTAGTGGTCGGCCAAGATGCTAACATGATCCGCAAGCTGAAAGAAGATTTGTCCAAGTTCTTTGATATGAAAGACTTGGGTCCAGCAAAACAAATCCTAGAGATGAAGATTGTTCGTGACAGAACAACTCGGAGGTTGTGGCTTTCACAACAGGGATATATTGAACGGGTATTGAAAAGGTTCAATATGGATGATGCTAAACCTGTTAGCATACCATTGGCGGGACATTTTAAACTGGACAAGAAAATGTGTCCATCAACAGACAAGGAGAAGGAGGATATGGAGGAAGTTCCCTACTCATCCGCAGTGGGGAGTCTTATGTATGCATTGGTTTGTACAAGACCAGATATTGCTCATGCTGTTGGAGTTGTGAGTAGATATCTGTCAAATCCAGGAAGAAAGCACTGGGAAGCAGTTAAATGGATTCTCAGATATCTCAAGGGCACTTCCGGGTTATGCTTGAAGTATGGACACGGTGAACCAGTCTTGGAAGGTTTTACAGATGCTGACATGGCAGGACATCCAGATGGGATGAAGTCCACGTCAGGGATGCTTTTCACTTTTGCGGGGGGAGCTGTAGCATGGCAGTCCAAGTTACAAAAGTGTGTTGCGTTGTCAACAACCGAATCAGAGTATATTGCTGCTTGTGAAGCAGGCGAGGAGCTGGTTTGGTTAAAGCGGTTTCTCCAAGAATTGGGTCAGAAGCAAGACACCTTTGAGTTGTATTGTGATAGCCAGAGTGCTATTGACTTGAGCAAGAATGCTACTTGTCACAGTCGTACTAAGCATATTAATGTACGTTACCATTGGCTACGGGAATAGGTTGAAGATGGGGTGATACAGATAGAGAAGATACATACGGATAAGAATCCGGCTGATATGATGACGAAGGTCGTTCCACGGGAAAAGTTGGAGCTGTGCAAACGGGGTGCAGGTAGGGGTGAGCAAAATTTTTCAAACCCGCCCAAACCGCCCAATCCAAACCGCCCAAACCAGAATTTACGGTTTTGTAACGGTTCGGGTTGGTAACGGTTTCGATTTTTTAAAAACCGAAAAATAATGGTTGGGTTCGGTTTGCCTTGTCAACCCGACCAATATAACTCATTCCACCCGAATATATAATAATATATAATAATTAATTTTTATTATTATTTAAGAAATAGAATTCAAATTAATAATTAATATATAATTATATAAAAAGAAAAAAATGTGCTTATAATTAGTTACAATATCACATATGTAAAAAGACTAAATCGGTAAGTTTGTAACCCTATTTTTCTCAACTATCATTTTACCTAAACTACGTTATTTTGCTGGTCCGTAAGACTTTGTAACTTAATTACCATATTTTGATGATATTTTGTGATGTCAGTCCATTGATGCATTGTACAATTGTGTCGATTAATTTTTTACAAGTTTAAATTATTTTAAGTGGTTTAAAACCCAACCCGCCCAAACCAACCCGTTATAATTTGGACGGTTTTTTTTAGTACTAACGGTAACGGTTACGGTAACGGGTTGTTAAATTCCAAAACCGTAAAATATGGGTTGGGTGGTTTATTCTTTTCAACCCGACCAACCCGACCATTGCTCACCCCTAGGTGCAGGTATGGAGTGCAAGTGATTAACTGTGAGTTTGGAAAGAGGGGGAGATTGTTAGGCAGCCTACCTTGCCTAATTGTCTTATTTGTCAAACTCACAACAACCCCCCCACCTACTACCTCCCCCCTCCTATAAATACCCCCCTCCCCCTTCATTCTAAAAACACACCAAAATCTCTTCTTCCTCTCTTACTTCTCAGTATATATATAGCTGCTAGATAGTCCGTCTAGTAGGAAACTTACCTTGTGGTAGTTTCAAGCAGGTCAGGATAGGGGGCCCTCGTGCTACTCTATTCTTTCGTTTCGAGGGAGTTTGTGTGAGTGTCAGGCTGCAGCCATCGGAATCTGTCCCGCTGCAGCATTAGGAGTTCGTCCAGCTGTTGTAGTTGCTACAAAGGGAGTTCATCCAGGTTATCCGGTCAAGTACCGAAGGAGTAGGGAATCGTTGTATTTCTATTCAGTTGTGTCTCAAGTGTTACTTCGTAAACTTGAGAGAGAATATTGTAACCATTGTTATCATTATAGTGGAAACATTCGGAGCTGGTCCCGTGGTTTTTACCTCTTTACTTTAAGGGGGTTTTCCACGTATAAATCTTGGTGTTCATCTGTGTTTATTATTGACTGTTATAATCTCCGTATTTAATTTACGCAAAGACAGGAAACGAGAATTCCTAACATAGAACACATAAAATGTACCTTCAATGCGCAATCATGTAGCAGCCTTAACATTCCTAACGTGTCTACAGTGATACACGGAGCTTGTTGTTTAAACGCCAACACACATACACACATACCGTACATGGGAGGAGGGAGAAAGGCATACTTGACCGGTAGATATAAGACCACCAGGAATGACTGGAGGTAGCAGTATGAGTTGATCAATCATTAAAGCAACCATAGGACTAACGTGTAATCCCCAGCAAAACCATCCAAGCCAACTGGTAGCACAAAGATTTCCTGCACTTGGTGGCAAAACCAACTTAGTTGATTTTCCATTTAGTATCATTTATATTGCCTCGAACTGCCCATTCTAAGTCATCAAACCCTTGAGTTGGCTTCACCAAATTCTCGTCTGAACCATTTCTTCAAAATCCCCCCTTATCTTTTCTTTCTTTCACCTCCTTTTTCTTCTGAAAATCAAATCTTCTTCTTCAACAAACTCCCCATCCTACTTGCCATCATTACTTCTAACATTCCAATTCTAATTCACTAGTCTAACCGCATTCTCGGTACAAACAGCTGGTCTTGCTTTTTCCATCTCAGGTTTCGACATTGAGGGGGTACAACTGGAATCTCTATTATTTTCAATAGATTCAAAATTGCGACTATATTTAGGCTTTATTAAGAACGAAGGAGAAAAATTACAATCTTATCATCATCAGTAGATTCAAAATTGGAACAAGATACATGTTTTTTTGTAAAAGACCCAAAATTTGATCGACAAGCGATTGGCAAGAACCATTTCATTTTCCCATTGATCAAATGAAGGTTGATTAATTTGAAAAGGAAAATATGGGAAGCAAAGATGTTTAGCTAAGATGTACTTATATGTTTAGAATTCATTTTCCAAGTGGACATCATATGACAATGCAATTTTGGCTAATGGAAGACTTGGTAACTAGATTAAGTGGGGATACACATCAATATCAAATACCAGAACAAGTGTTGACAACATTCGACAACATTCATAGCTGACTGATGTTCAAGAATTCAATCATGTCCACAGTTACATTTGTACTTGGTTCAAGTCCAGTAAGCAAAACAAACAACTAACAAAAAATTTTGAAGTACATGTCTTGGCCTGCAATGCGACTTATCGTTATAAAAGTTCATAGCAAAAAGGCGAATTTCTCATTAGAAACAGTTACAACCCAATAGTTAGAAGATGGTTTACAAGTATGAGATGGAATACACTCATGAACATGCATTCATTCCTCCAAAATGCGGTAACCACCAACAGCTAGGGCATATGCTCCCTCTGTTAAATCCAACATGACTGTCTCAATCAGCTCGAACTCGTTTCGATGGTTGCTGTCAACAAAAAATCTTTAACTTGGCTAGTTGAATTGATGTCGTTTGCCTATAGTTCACACAACTCATTGGCATGATTTAACAAAGATATTAAAGACATTGTTATACTTAGTAGATCAAATATAATTACTAAAAACGAACCCGTGTGGAGATCATATAATGCCACCTGATCTAAGATTGACCACATGATCTAAGATTGAAATGAGCACTATTAACTATAAAATTCGGCTCTAGAAAATCCAACGGATAAAAGACAAAATGAACTCATAATGAAACTCAAAAACGTAAACAAGACTAATGATCCAAGGTTAACAAATCTCAAAAGTACTCTACACAGAAAGAGTAGAACTAACAGCTTAAGCACGGATCGACGATCTCCACGGATACTCCGGGCCAGCTGAATGTCATCAGTCATGATGGTCACACGCTTGAAATGATACAATAAGGCATGAAGACTCTATTGCTCTTTACAATTTGTTTTCATAGATTCTAATTTATATTTACTTGTCCATCATAGCCTGCTCTTAAGTCTGCTCCTGTCACTGATGGAGTTACGAAGCCACACCGATACCGGCCAGGAACAGTTGCCCTACGGTATTATACTAAAACCTCGTTAAATTACTACTCGATAAATTAAATTTTTGGTCCCGCGCAAGTATAAATTTAATCTCGATTAATTGATAAAATTTGTCAGTCCCAATGATATTAATTTATGTTGTGATTTCAATATCTGGTTATAATTGTTGCCCTGGATTCATGTCATTGTTATGTTGTGTAGTGAAATTCGTAAGTATCAGCTTTATTGCTTTTGTTGTTGCAGACTGATTTGCGTTTCCAGGGCCGAGCTGTCCTCTATAGCAGGCAGCTGAGGCATTCCTCGTAAATATGTTCGATAACTTGTGTGCAATACATGGTAATTGGTTAATTATTAGTAATTATAATTATAATTTTTTATTTCATTAAATAGAATTGCTCATAGTGTTTTTATTAACACTATTAAAATTGGAAAAGATAACATGTTGCACATTTAGTTTTTAAATATGTGTATTTATGTATTTTATAATTGAAAATAAAAAATGTTACCGTTGCATTTACATAAAAAAATACATTACATCTAAAAAAAAGTAGTTTTTACAATTAAAATTATTCAAATATTATTTAAGATAAACAATATCGCAAGAAATTTTAAATAAATTTTCACTTATATTTATATAGAATGATGCTCATGCTTGTTTTAATTTTCTCTTCTCCCTAATGCAACAACAATATAATTGCAAAAAAAAAAATCAAAGAGGAGCAAACTCTCCCAGCGCGTTTGTATGTCATGGGAAATATTGTTGTATGCGGTTGAAGGATGAAAAGTACATCAGACTATAAGGATGCTAAGCATGTAGAGAAAGAACAATAAAACATGATGACAACTTACTAAATTTAAAGAGGCTTTATGCGGTGAATCATCAATTAAGAGTATGTTGGATAATATCCATAATCACATAGCTTTTTAGTTTCCTTGTAAAATTCATAAATTTGTCCCGGGAAAGAATTGAAATTATCACCAATCACCATCTACCTCGGGCTATAATTCCTTTGTCAGAGGTAACTTGGTTACATGGCATAAAAGCATATTGTGGTTGCTAAAAGCAGTGTAGAAGCAGAATTCAGAGCTATCAAAACTATCTCCTATGAAACTATATTGAAATAACAGGTCAGCCACTGCTATAGCACACGATCTGTTTTGCATGATCATAAACATTTGGAAGTGGATAACCATTTTGATGTACAGATATATTCTTCATATTTGTGGTTTCAGTCATTGCATTGAATTAAATTAAAGATGTTCTAGAAGAATATAGAACAAAAAAAGTTGTAATTGACTTATCAAACAAAAATTCAATTTCCTCCTCGTAGAATATCTTAAAATGCAGCAGATAGATGATTCCACGTTTTCCCTGTAGTAACGTTGACACATAGACCAAAACGTTAAGACACAAAATACAAAAATCAAAAATATCGACAAGGAAGATAGACACATTTATATTCCATATGCAACGAGTTGATTAGACTTTTATGTCTTGACACTTTATCTTTTTTGACCATATGCCTACGTCAAACCTCTCCAAGCAAAACTCCACAAAACTTCACAATGTGGCCTCTTGAAAACTAACAAAAATAAGGTAGTCCAATTAAAACTTCCATAAAAAAAAGTTTTAAGTAGCTTGAAATTTGAAAATATAAGTCACCTATTTTTCAGGAAGATGGCGTGCGCTTTTCATAATCATATGACACAACATATGGTACGAAATCTAGTTTGAAGGAAGGAACATCATACCTCCACTCCCTAGAATTTGTCAATTTTCTTTCTCAATGACATCATTGATCATAACAACACTTCAAGCCAGTCTCGTTTTCCTTCTATCATTGATCCCAACGCCACTGGTTCTTAGTTTTGGAAGACAATCCAAAAATAACTTTTGTAGCTCCTCAGAAGTAAACAAAAATAAATTATTGTGTAAAAAGGGGTTGGAGATACAATGGAATTAAGTGGTTTTAAACTCAGAAATCAACTTACACTTGAATATAGCTTTTCATTTGAGCGAGTGGTTCATCATTAGATGAAAAAGGATGAGAAATTTTGAGCCGGAATGGTTGGTCGGAGCTGTTGAGATACTCCTCAACTGATTCTAAAATGGACGTCCTAGAGTGAGTTCAAGGGCTTCAAAAGGGCGTATCCACAGGCACATTAAAAAAAGAGATGATGTGTAAATAGTTCCCGAGAAACCATAAAGGTGAGTTCATTACAACTCGGTCAAATATCTTAGTTAGTGAAATTAATACCATGACATAGCCCTTTGGTCGGAGAACTTATATCAAATTTCGGTTATTGGTAGGGTAGGCATTTATTGTTTGGGCTAGTCTTGATGGTTCAGATTGGGAGAAATATTCTTCATTCTTAATGTGAAGTAAGCAATTGAAAATCATATACATTAGAAAGGGTGTAGGTAGACATGTAATGCTAGCTCATATATATATTAGGAAGAATTGGAGATGATCTTTATTCTAGTCTTTAGTGTATCTTAAGTGAAGTCCAAAGCAATTAAAAGACATGATCTAGTTTCCTCTCCTACTTGTTTAATTTTCTGGAATAACTAGGTCATCCCATATTTTCATTTGCTTTAAATCCCTAAAATGTTCAAAATTAACAATATAAGTCTATGCTTCATTGTGATTGTACTTACAGCGTACAGGTATGTTAACAGAAGATATAGGATAGAAGCATGTTTACTGTGTCTTTTTCACTCAAAACATTGGTTTTAACATTCCAGCGAAGAATACGAAGAAATTTATCCTTTAGCATATCTTTTCTACCAGTTCTTGGATTCATTATTGTTGGAAGTATGTTGAGATAGTGAGCTGGCCAGGGAAAAAACACAAGGGGTTGCTTACTAATGGATAATGAAGAGTTTTCTTGAAACTTCTCAACCTGATCAAATAGCTCCTTCAGCTCGCCCTGAATTTACAATGCTAACAGTTCTTGTAAAAGGGGTTATTGGTAGCTGGAAATGCTGAAGAGATGTGCTCAATTGTTGGGACTTGTCCATTAGAATGATATAGATTCCAGAAAAAGAAAAGAGTTGAGAAGGCATATTAGAACATTGGACATGAGCACAACTTAAGGATATCACAGTAAGGATAATTCATGCAGGGGGATGACAAGAGCTCTATAAACTGCTATTCCAGCATCTCGATTAATGGAGAAATATCCTGGTATGTGTGTTGCGCGGCCAGAGGTTTTCAAGAAGCCTTGAGAATCGGTTTTATCTGCGGAAGAGCTTCTATTGCCCGGGCAAAAATACTTTATAGTCCCTTGTTCTACTGTACAGAAAGTGATGCTTAGACACTCATCAAAACGGAAAGTAAAAGAACCTAGGATAATGTTGTTGGATTCAAAATCTGCTTCTGAATTCTGATGTGGATGATTACTCGGAAGATTCTGTTCGCTTATCAGACTTTTATGTGTCAACATCTGAAAGGCAGTCTGAGTCTACTATGGGAAAAAACAAGAAAAGTAATAAGCGGTTTGTTCCTCCCATACGATCAAAATCATTGTGGGGATTAGCATAGGAGGCAAGCCTAAGATCTGTGGAGGAGCTCTCTACTTGATGCCTCGATGGTCTGGTATGCAGGTTAAATGCTACTTGATCATAAGTTTTTCCCTAGAGCATTTTTAAGAGCTACATTCTTCTTTAAATTTTTACTATAAGAATAGTTGTTTTGTCTGTTCTGAACTTTTGGGTTGCTCTTTATTTGATGGACTGGTATGCTATCAACTACTACTTTATTGTAAACTTAGGGTACTTGTTTAAATTTAAACTACTTGTGAAAAAATTTCGATATGAGATAACTTTGTTCGGGATAAAGGACATAAGGGTTCAGATAAATCTTCTTCCAAACGAAATTACTTAATATAAATTGTTTTATTATGAATTACTAGTGTAATGCCCGCTGCCGAAGGCTTTTTTCGCAAGATTCTCATTTTATTAATGTTGGATTGTGAAAGGTAAATGTATGTTGTTTCTACTTCTTCTGATTGTGTAGTTTTGTTTTGAGTATAAACAATTGTAAAGAAGGACTGTATTGATAGTTTATATTGAATACCAAAAGATTACATTTGTAATAACGATAACATACATCAATAGCTAAACTCCTGCAAACTTATGTTCTATAGGTTGTTCTCCAGAGTTCATTAATGAGTTATCCCATAGCACCAAAAAGGATTTTGAAGACAATTAGTTGTAGAGCACACTTCTTGCATTTTGACTTCCAGATATGTTCCTTCTTTAGTCCTTCAGCCCAGTATTCACCATCCTTCCTGTAATTTCTGGAAACTGCATTAGTGCAAAGAGAATTCCACATATCCTCTTCCAATGGTGGTGAAGATGTCTTGCTAAATGGAGTAACATTTCGGGCTCTTGAACAAAACTTAAACGGAGGCAATAGATGATCAATCAGAAATAGACTGTGATACATGTTTGTTATCAAAGACATAATTTCTTCTAATTTTGATCGCATAACAGTTTGGTTGATAAGAGTGAACATTTCATTAGCAGTACTATCTATTTCATATGGTTTGTACAATGCTTTAAAAAAGAGCAAGGCAAAATGTGATGGAAAATGGGTATTAGATACATAAGATAAGACTCTGAGATGATGTTCAGCATGAATATTCATCAAAAGATTGCGAGTTGAGTTCAAGAACATTGCCTGATTTACATTGTGTCTAACAGAGTAAGATATAAACCCTAGAAACTAATCCCGTGTAACTTCCGTGTGATGATGATGGTAGTGATACAGCTTATCCCAATCCAAAGACTCCAACACGTACTTGACATAATGTCTTGGTTGTACTCTTTCCCAAATGATGAGCAGTTTAGTAAAGCAGGAGAAACTGTCTGTATTGAAAATTAGATGAGAGAAGATAAGGGGAATCACTTCTAACTGAACATCCAATATATTTGCCATTCTCTTTTTACAATGAAGAGCTTGTGTTTGATTTCAGATCTGTGCTTTTACTTGTTTGCAAGATGGAATGGACTTGTTATCAGCAATATATATATATATATATATATATATATATATATATATATATATATATATATATATATATATATATGTAAATGTATTTATTGATCATGTACCAAGGTTTACAACCGTGTAGATAACCTTTAGATATTTCATTGTACAATGCACTTGCATTGTGATGTTTCAGTTTCATATTCAGGAAATGACATTTTGAAGTTGTGTTCTCTGAATAAAATTTTTTGATATCATATATTTGAAAGATTTAATTTGTATATTTTGTAGATTTATTAAATTTAGTCATGTATTTATATTAACATGTTATAGGAATATTAAGAATATTAAGTATTACAATATTGAATTAACGATATTTGATTTGAGTGGTTCAATAATATGAAATTAGAGAACAAAATATCATATCATAAGAAAACGGAATCTAATAGAATCTAATAAAATGTTTCTTTAAATTCGTTATAAAATATAATAAAATGGTTTTAATCGTTTTTAATTAGATATATACAATTATTTGTTTTGATTTTGTGTCATTTTTTAAATTTGCGTATAGTCAAAGATTTTTTGCATGAAACAATTATTACAAAAATTATTCATACATTGAAGGAGTCTCAATAAATACATTATATTCAGTTCAGTTAATCCACTGTAAAAAACTTTAAAATAAAGTACATAAAATATTTTTTAGAAGACCCAAAAATTAAATTACATGTTTCCAATTTCAATTAGTACATGAGTTTGACAATGGCGAAATTAATTATAATCATAATTGGTCATTTCGGTTGAAAGATATTTTCATGTTACAGCATGTGAGATGTTGCTTATAATCATAATAGTATGTTACATGTTTGAAAGTGGTTGAAATAAAAGTAAATTACATTACAGCTAATTAAAGTCTTCTCTTTAGGCTCATTGACAACATGATCGAAATAAGATTACACTTGACTCAAAGACATTTAAATGGACCTAATATAGCGATAAGCTCATCGATAGTTGATGAGGTTGTACTATTTTAGATTTCATTTCTTAGGTTCACAGCTGCATCATGCACCAGATTGATGTAGAATCTAGTTGCTAGAAAGTTGGTTAGGTAGATTACATCTGTAAATTGCAGATTCGAAATTATTAGATGATGTAAATGAAATCGGATAAAATTATCTTCACTGTGTAAACGTCAAACTTACCTTCTACTAAGTTCACTTTGCAACTTGCTATGATGACAACAACAGGTTGTAGATTTGCATTATTCACCTGATTGATGAAGGATTCTCCGAATTCTCTACGGAAGACGACACTTACGCTGTTGCTGTTTAAACATATGTAGCAGCTAATGAAAATGTAGAACAATATTTATACATATGAAGTAAAAGAAATTTTACTTGTTCTGTGTTAAAACAAAGTTGATCATTGAATCCTCTTCATTGTGCCGATTCATGAAGCGACGTTGCGTCTGAACACTTGTAACAACGCCAAGAACATCTAAACAATTCCAAAATTGTCATTGTAATATTGTTTCATCCGTTTAGGTATCAAAATAAACATTTGTATTATACCTATGAGGTAACGCTCATGGTCAACATAGTGTTGTACATTTTCCAAATCTGTCAACTTGAAAATATGTAATGGTAATTCCATTGGTAAAAAATCATGTGGGAGGATCGCTGTGGGAGGGATAAAAGTTATATATGTATCCTTTTTGAAGCATATGTTCTTTATAGAGTTCTTATATGTTTTCACCATGAAGTTGTGAATGCTGACAGTTTCTCCTTCTTGCATGAACTGTACGAAGAAGTTGTTAACAGTAGAGGGAATCCAAGCATGCACACGATCGTTCTGTATAGATAGTTAAGGGATGAATTAAATTGAGAATTTCAAAATAAAATATCAGTAGCTAGTTACCTCAGCATCCACGAGAATGAAGTTCACTCCTACAACTTGACCATTCTCCTGATTAACTTGTTGCCACATTGTTGATACTCTTACGTAAATCTTCCAGTTCATCTTCACAGATGGTTGTAGTGATGAAATGGTATCAAAATGAAGAGATGTCATAGTAGGTATTCTTGTTTCTTTCTTTTTATGTTGAGGTGGGTATATTTATGTTGTATATATATTTAGTTTTGTTGTTTCCATCTTTGTATTATTGTGATGTATGCTGTTCTGAGGGATGTTTCAGAGGTGCTGATGTAACGAAAAGCAAAAGCTTCTGCCATTTTCTGTAAAGTAGGTGTAAGATTGATGTAAATAGTGCATATTGTCTACAAAGCTAATATTTGTAGATTGTGCTCGAGTTTCACAGTTGGTGCTGTGTATATATGTTGACTTTGATTCAAGCATTGAAATGGTATTCATTCATTGTGCAAATTACATTTACTTGATTGAACTGATAACAGTAAACTTAATGTAACTAATTGAGAAATATGATACATTTCCAACGTCAGAAAAGAGTAGCTGCTTCTTTGTAGTCTTGTGTTAGATTATGTTTCGTTGAGCTCTCTGTACCTTTAAAACATATGTAATGAGGAAAATGTTACCTTAATTACAATAATATTATATAACTGAAGAATCCAAATAGAAATTAGTCGAAGACGTTTTACCTTTTTCTCAAATCGGTGGCTACATTAAACATAGGATTTATATCAACCTTTGTTGCTGGAAAACTGCATAAGATTGGTAGTGAAATATTGTCTATAGAAAGTATTTTGCAGCTCCCTATGACAACCACAATTGGATTTTCTGTAGCATGACCTAATCCAATACGAAATAAGGCAGCCAAATCCTTTCTAAGAAGAACCTGTACATTACAGCTACATTTGTTGCCATTCAGTGAATGTATTGATTTATACATAATCATAGGTGTAATATGTACATTCATGAAGAAGATAGCTCACATTGTATCTGTTATAACAAATTTGCAACTTGTCAGTGCTTCGGTGTTTGGATTAACATCTTCTGTTCCGGCTTCAATCGATAATAGAATACCAATAACATCTATATAGCAAGAGTGAAATTTCGTTACCAGTAATTGTTTAGGTTCGATGTATGTTACTTGAATTTTATAATTTGTATATAGTCACTACGTACCAATTAAATGCGTTTCTTCCACATTGAGCTTATGAATAGAGCTAAGATTGGTAAAGAACCATATGCTTAGAGGTATTCGAGGATGAGTTTCTGGCAGAGGCTGAACTACTGTTATACAGGTATATATGATATGTCTATCGGCTGCAAAACATCTGTTTCGATCCATTTGTTTGTACGCTTTGACAACAAAATACTCTATTGTACATGTGTTTCCTTCAATAAAACATTTCTCTAACCGACCAAGTAATGGTTTAGCCAACCAAGCATGCATTCTACCACCCCTGAATTGATACGGATCGACAGAATGTATTACTGATATGAATTGACATTGATGATAAATGTGTAAATGTACATAGTTATAAAGCTACTTACGTTTGAGTCTATCAAGATCATATTGACGCCATATACATCACCAGTGATATGATTCATCTCTTTCCATAATCTCTGTACCCTTACATTAATTTTCCAATCATCTTTTGGGATAACACGAAGTTAATCTAAGCGGGTGAAGATTTGCAAAGACATTTTTGTCTTGGTTGCAGTTGGAGAGAAGTTGTAAGACGAAGAATATGTATAGTAAAGAATATGTACTTAGGAACTTAGGATGCTTAGTAGATAGTAGTTTGTATAGATCGAACTCCTATTTTAGCTCTTTAATTTTATATTTAAATAATGCAAGATGTTTACTCCAATAGTGGTACTACAAAGTACCATAAAGTTTTTTTAGTATGGTCCTTGGCATCCGCACATGTTCTAACTATAAGAGCATCCGCACCGACCCCATTCAACCGCTTTCTCCATTACAGCGGTTCACTATTAATTTACAACTAATTTATAAGACAAAATATAGTTGTGAGTACTTTAATACATTTAAGTTTTGATATGTAATAGTACTACGAAATTGAAGATATTAACAATTAAAAGTGTGTGTCTATTGGAAAACGTGTTTAAAGGAAATAGGAAACATATTCAGATACGGAAAGAGTATGCTTTCAAAAAATGGTAAAGAGAATGTACCTTAAACGTTACTAAATTTTTGTACCTATGTCGCTTGTACTGAAATAATTTAATATTTTGGACGAAAATCTAACGGTACAGATTAAACAATATCATCCAATTTTACATATGATGTAATTTTTTATAAAGAAAATGATATAAAATCTTAGCCGTTATATTCGTAGTTTAAATCATATATATAATACCATATTAAATAAAATGTATTTTTGAAGGATAACATTTAATGACTGATTTTGTACCTATAATTTTTGTAAATCCAATTGTAACTTAATTATTCTTTTAATATAAACTTAATTAATATTTTGAATAGGGCATTCCATCATTTTGTTTTTTTAAATATGGTAATCAACTATGTGCTACATTTTATGTGATTTTGCGAAATAGTTATAAACCTCCTATCGATTCTGATAAAGAAAGATGAATCTTGAAAGGTGCTTGTGTTTGAGTAATGTGGCCATCATGATTTCAATGCGTACATTATAGGTACAAATTTAAATAAAATTGTGTATCTATATATTTTAGATGTTCTAAATACGATCTCTTCTTATAATATTCAAAATAATTAAATGTATTTTAATAACAGAAATATTAAAAGTTTGATATATCTGTATAATTTAGAAGTTATAAATACTCCGTACTATTGAAACTTTTAACGATTGTGTTATTTTTTCTCGAAATTTTGTTTTGAGATTTTGCATATTTATAATATTTATAATTAATGTATACTATATTATTAATATGATGCAAGTTTTTATAAAGAAAATGATATAAAATCTTAGCTGTTATATTCGTAGTTTAAATCATTTATATAATACCATGTTAAATACAATAGATTTTTGAAGGATAAATTTTAATGAATTTTATACAGCTGTTTATATTTCCATAAAAAAAATGTAAAAAAATTTTGTACACTACAAAATGTACGCTTAGGAATACAAAAAAAATATGATAAATACATGACTTTTAGCCACATAGTTTGAGAAAATAGTAAAGTTGTATAAATTATAAAAAAACATATAGTAATGGTACGAAAATAGGGAAGTAAATTTGACCAGTTATTAATATTTGGGGAATTTACAATTGTTCCAAATTTTTTTTTTAAATTTTCTGTTTTTTTTAAAGAAACAAATTTAAATCGAACTGCTAAACTTGTTCTAAAGTGATTTGTTAGTTTTTTTGGGAAGTTATTTGGCAGTTTTCTTGGAAGTTAATTTGGAAGTAATTAGGTTGTCACTTAACATCGTGTATACTAACGCCCATGTTTTAAATAAAACAAAGAAACTTTGTCTATATATTGAGTTCTTGTTTGACATTTACAAAATCATTTAAAAATCTGTAAACTACAAAGCATATGGAGTCACGATCTTTAAAAAGGAAGCGTGCAGAAGACATAAAAAACAGCTTGGTTGATGGATTACACAATTTAACATTGACTTCTTTCAATTCTATGAAGATCTTCAGTCAGCAAATGAGGATTTTGTTTTGATGTTTAAAAGTATAGGTGATAGGCAATCAGAAATGTACGCTCGTTCTGTTGGTCTAGATGAGAAATATAGGTACATGTTTCGTTCAAACTTGTTTGTTGTTCGTATTACTTAAACATATTTTGTTAATATTTTTTTATGTTGATTCCTATTGCAGAGAGTTACTTGGCGTTATAAAAGGTGAGTTTGTTATGCATGTTGGAGAGACATCAACGCAAAGATCTGTTCTTCCATCTTCTTATTCTACTGATACACGCAAGTTCATTGACGACACATCAGCATCATTAGATAGTCACTGTAAATCCTTTGTTGCAAAAGTGGATGAAATGATAAAAGAAATTGAAGAACAAAATGGTATTTGGAAGGGTAAACTTACTGAAATGAAAAAACAGGCTGAACATATTGTTTCCCAAAGAAGGAGGCCGGTAGCTGAGTTTCTTGATTTCAAGAAACATATTTAAAGCAACATATTGTGGGAATGTGCTTGTTTCCTTGTATCTAGGTTTCTCTGTATGAACTTTTATGTTGTTATCAATGTGCTGTTTTGAATGTGGTAAGTTTGTTCCCATACATATTGTTAATATGTATGTTTTCTACAATGTTCTCTCCAAATCTGTGAACTAACCATATGGTAAAGTAGTAGTACTTGGTTATAATCTATAACGACATTTGAGTTTACTCTATTAACCGTCATTGTTTCACGCAACATAACAATTTGGAGAACGTTAATACATAATGTTAATACATTAGCATACATAAGAAACAACCAAATTCATTACCGTAGAAATCTCCCACATAACGTTAATACATTAGCATACATAACAAACAGGCAAATTCATTACAGACTGATACAGTTTCAAAGTAGATGATAAAGTTAAGAAATTACATGAAATTTTTAGATGCTGGCAGGTACATCTTCCACGAATATTGCCTTGTTAAATTCCATGGATTTCCCAGAATCTGTTTGTAACAAAATTGGGTATTAGGTAGCTTATCATATTCAACATGTAGCTTTGTTACATAGTGAAAATGTCTACTTACCTTTGGCGGAGTGTATCAACTCTGTGACAGTTTGAATTGACATCAAAAGTTGTTGCTGCCATGTTGGTTATTGCTGCTACACCATTGTACTGGTTACGCATGATTCGGCAAGAGGATATGATAATGATGACAGGTTGTTCTTCGGCTTGGTGAAAGGCGCTGTCAAAGGCCGTAGCAAGTTCATTCCAAAAAAACACCTGCACATTCTCACTATGTAACAAATGTTAATTTGTGCCGTAGAGGACCAAAAGGTGTATTATGTTAGTTGCTTACATCAAGTCAGTAATGACAAATTCTCTAAAGAATTGGTTTCCATTCCTTGTGTTTGTAACATGCTTGATAGGACGAAAGTCATCCACAATTCCAACAATATCTAAAATTATTTAATAAACTGTTAGAAGTGAGATAAATCTATTTATATGTGTGGTATCATTTTATAAAATTTTGTAATCGGATAAGGTAGTAGTTTTACCTATCAAGTGATCCTCTTCTTCAGTTGTTTGTTGCACATGTTTTATATTTGTAAAGTGGTAGATATTCTCAGGGATAAGGTAGTCGTGTTGGGGAAGAGGTGTTACCAGGGTGAAACGATTTAGCCTGATTTGGACATGAGCATTGAGACATTTAAACTTGCCTACAAATGGCACAACTCTGAAGTTGCGGATATCATACATTTCTCCTGCAACAAAGTGCTCTTCAAAAGTATCTAGTAGGGCTGATGGGATGAAAGCATGTATTTTGTCGTACTATTTTACCATGAAACATGTACAAAATTAGTGGAATGATATGTGAATGTTCAGAGTAAGTACATAAATATTACGGATTAACTTACTGCGGCATCAATGAGTATGAGATGTAAGCCATGAGAATAGGAATTGTCTTTGGCTGGTTCTTTCCATTTCTTAACCAAACGAACCTTGATCTTCCAGTCATTTTTGTTGATTATTTGAAGCTCGTTTAAGCTTTGATACTCCATGAGAGAGGTAGAGTTGGTAAACTTTGATAATAGTAGGAGTAGATCTCAATGCAAGGTAATATGTAAAAGTATTAGTATAAGAATTTGTAGGTTAGTAGTCTGCTGTGTGTAGTCACATCTGTACCTGCATATGTCCTCTAGATTAGAAATTAAATAATTTGAAAGGTGTTATAAGAAGGAGATATCATGAGTTGTTGTTACAACAATTTATAATTATGACCACCGATTCTAAGAAATATGATGTATCTTTCTTGTTTTGTATGGTACATTTGTTAATGTACATTTGTATTCACTGTATAAAATAATCGTATTATTGAAAGGATTCAATATTTTATGACGTTTCTTTGTAAGCATACATTGAAAATCCATTGTCCGTATCCAAATTTGGTATTACTGTTAAATATGAAAAATTTATTGGTATTATATTTTAAATTTTTACAATCATCACAATTTATAACACGTGCATTTCATGAATCCTCTATGTTTGAAGAAGTATGTGAAAGCTTAAACCAAAAAGCAAAATAAACAAAGAGATATTGTAAAGTGGTAAAATAATGTAATTAGCATTAATTAGGGGAAACTTAAGTAAGATAATGTTACATGAAAGAGCTATTAATTTCACTTATGCTTTTAATGTTACATGAAAGAGCTATTAAATTCACTTATGTTTTGAATTAGATATTAATTTAAGATTAACCTTTTTTTATTTCAGTGGTTGAATAATACAATTTATTAACAAATTGCGAGATTAATATACTGGCGAGATTAAAAAAAATGTTACAGGTGATAATGTTTGCACATTGATGTTATATGTGGTGCGTCCCATTATGCAAAACTAATGGTATGTGAAGTAGTTGTAGACTTTAAGTTGTCCTAGGCTAAAATTACTGTTTCTACTTCGGAATATTGCTACTACCTACATGTTGACTTTTTTTACACTTACATTTTCGTTCTGCTCAAAAGTAACGTCTTTAATTGAGTTTTATTACAGTATGAATCATAAATCACAAACCAACTACTACTGGCACTGCAATTAGTAACATCCTCTCCTCTCTTCGCTCTATTTGTATATATTGATAAAGAACCGGTTTATGGTGTATCGGTGGTAACGGCATTCAGAGGTATGCATCATTTTTTCAGCGAGTAAATCATGTCATCTACATCATGTTTTATATCTAACTTTAATGTTCTTCCTTGTGTTTAGTTGAGCATGGGTACTTCTTCAAATACTGTTGACATAAACCTCATAACTTTGAATTGGACAACATCTTATGAATCGGGTAGTCTGGTAAGAAAATTACATGTTTGAGCATGGGTACTTTAATTGTTTACGTATGTTCAAGATTTTACTACAATAGGTTTTATTCAAATGTTATTTGTGACAGAGCCTTCCAGTGGAATTCAATATGAATTTTGGTCCAAATATACCTGAAAAAGTGTATCTTAAGGAGCCAACTGGAACAATATGGGTAGGCAAATACGATAAGTCCACTGGAAAAATTGAAGGTGTTCAAAATATGATATGTTTTTATGGTATGACAAAATACAACTTGAGTATGCTACAATATGTTGGTGATTGTAATTTCAACCTTTATATCTTTAACTCCAATGCGGTGGAAATTGAATACCCATTTGGCTATATTGTTGATGAAAGTGGAAGAGAGGTATCTGAGCTACAAAAGGATAAAATTGCAATGTAGTTTAAGTTTAGTGCTTACACCAACCCTTGTAAAATGTATGAGTTGAAGATTGAGAAAAAGCTTCTTCAGACAAATGTCTACAATAAGGTGTGACTATAATTAGTTTTAAGTTACAAATTTCTGCCTAAGCATTTTTAATGTGTTAATATATTTATACGTTACATATACAGATTCTAACAGAAGAAGCGGTTGTGAAATTGAACATTGATCAAGATTTGGGAGCGATACAAATTGGATTTTTAAAGAAGAAATGGTTAATTACTTTGAAATCTGAAAATGGAGTTATGTATGTTGGAGATGGTTGGAATCAGTTTGTTAGAGCTTCAAAATTATGTGAAGGTGATATGTGTATCATTCACAGTACTGGAGAAGTTAATGTATTTGCAGCTGCAGTTTTTCATATGAAAGATATGTCGGACTGGATTACGCATCAAGGTATCTTTTCTGTTCTATATATGATCTACTAAAAGGTGAATATATTACATGAATGATACAATATTGCAATTGTGAACAGGTCAATTTGAGAACAAATGCAAGGCAAGATTATTCAAAATAATGAATAAAGAATAATTCAAAATGGACATTTTGTAAGATATTACATAACTTCCATCTTGTTAACTTATTCTCTTGGATTATGCAAGGATAAATTTAAAGTGTCATTAACTTTGTGCAGTCTCTTCCGAAAGTATTCATGCAAAAATTTGGTCAGAATTTAAGTAATGATGTTATACTTTGGATGGGCGATAGTGTTGTCTGGATAGCATCTTTCTGTAAGGACAAACAAAGTGTGACAGGGCTTCACAGGTTGTTAAAGAATTACTCAGTTATGGAAAACTATACACTGCTTTTGCAATACCTAGGGTGTTCTACATTTCATATGACAATCTTTGCCAAAAATGGAATGGATATTCTGCAAAACCTAACAACAAAAGTATCCATAAACGAAGTTGTACTGACTGAGACTGCTGGGAGTTCTGATGCAAATGAAGGTTTGTAACAAATTCTTTATTTGTTGCATGCTTTAGTTTTGGGACAAATATAGATACTTCTTTAATACCATTATATTTTGAATCTTATGAAGGTTTTCAAAGAAATCAATACTTGAGGGAAGAGGAATCTGAGGACACAACTGATGTTGAATCTGAGGACACAACAGATACAGATGATGAATCTGATACCACAACTGATGTTGAAAAAAGCAGTGAGGAAGAAATGTGCTCAAATTTCTTTGTTAAGTTGACTACCTCACATTTTGATGGTAAATGTCATGGAGCGGTGAGTGACTGTTTAAATGTGCTCAAATTCCTATATTTATGTATTATTTGAGGAACTGTCTTCAATGTTTAATTTGATGTTTCAGTATTGTCCTGCTACCCTCCAAGTACCAAAAAGACAAATTCACAAAGGAATGAACGCTAGAGTTGTTTATGCAGCTAAAGAATGGGACATTAAGGCCAATCCAGTAGGAAAGGCATTCAGATTAGGTCAAGGTTGGTCTGATTTCTTGCTGGATAATGGTTTCGTTGTTGGACAGCGTTTAAGATTTGAATATCGTATTGGACCTGTGATTGTGTTTAATGTTTCAATATCATGTTAGTTCTATTATGATTATGGAAGTTTATGGATATTGTACCATGTAATGGAAACTTACCTTTATGTTGAAATGCTCTATCTCTTTCAGCACACTTGTTTTAGTGGTGTATGTGTTCAGTTTTCTGATTTACAACATATAATCTCTAACCATGATTCATTTTACTTACATATTCTTAAACAAAAGGAACATCAAAAACAATCAAATGTCATTAACAGCTACAATTGTTTTTGATGTTTCAGCGACATAATGTTATTTGGATAATGAAATGTAATTCCTGGATGTTAATTTCTAAACTTTGTTTTGATTCTAATGAAACGTATTTGTTGTTTTGATTCTTAACATTATATGTAAAATAGGGCAAGCAAAAAATAGGAGTAATATGGTGCCTTTGTTGAACATAGTGGAAGAACATTCCATGGACATAAGCATCAAAAGAAAACAAATTACAGTTAGGACTTAGGAGTTCCACTAGAGTTAAAAAAAACAAAGATACATCCGTTAAACAACAAAACATAATTTAAAGTGTCAAAAGAACCGTGCTTATTACTCGTACATTAAAAGGTTTTTGAGTGTAGTACATCACCAACTTCATTTGAGATCTTCCTCCCTTCCTCCTGGAGGAGTTTCATCTCTTCGATCAGAACAGAGTGATTCCGTTGCAATAGTTTAAGATAAATACTGAATTCTTCAATCTTATCACATATTGTCGTCATATTCACCTGCATATTGGCTAACGATTTCTCCAAGTTTTCTTCAAGTCGAACTTTCTTTTCAGTTGAACACAACTCAGTATTCATATTGTCGGAATAAACTTGTTGTGTTCTCTTCCGACCGCTGAAAATATAAGAAGTAAAAATAAATAAATAAACGTTATTAAAATGTGAATCAAAAATTCATTTCTGTGTTTAGTACCGTGTTGAAGAGGAAGACGCCATAATCTCTTTCTTCTTTGAAGGTAATGTATTGCAGAAAAGTAACAAAGAAATATGTGTAACTATAACAGTAATGTTGAAGTGTTATACTCCTACTCCAGTAGGTAAGTGGAGTACTATATATAGCCAAAAGTAGATGAAGACTTTTTAGTAGCTAGATGCCCTAGATAGAAGTATTAATTTTGTGTATTGAAAGTTGTGTGAAGCTTGCAGATTTTTATTACATCTTCAGTTGATGACGCAAGACACAGATCTTTGATGTGGAGTCGGTTTCATTCAATAAAGATTAAAGTATAGAACGAATATTAAATTATAATTTTCGAAAATAATGCTGAATTTCTCAAAAATATTTAAATGAAATTACATTTAGATTCTAATTTGTAACTGATAAGGGGAATAATTTGTAAGTTGGTTAATAACTTTTTTCGTTATTCCTCATAGACAACCATTATATCATTTATTATTATAAATAGATTATGATAATTAGATATAATTACAATAAAAAATTCTATATACAGAACTCGAAAGTTTGATTATTAGCAACAATACATTAATTACCTGTTCAAAAACTTTCAATAACACATCAAATTTTATATTTATAATATTATATTAAACTATATTATACTATTTAGAAAGAAACATTGTATACGGGTGTAGAAGGTTGTCGAGAACGTGTAATACCAGTAGCAGTGCATAGTAAACATTGTAGGTAGGAAGATTTAACTTTAAATTTGAGAATTTTATACAAATGATACTTGAGTCTATATGACAAACGCAAAGAAAAGTTATTGAAATTGAAATAAGAATTTTATACAAAGCAAATTGAAATTTCAGTATGACTTAACTTATTGCGAATAGCTAAGAGCTACTCCAATAGATACCTCCTACCTTTAATTATAAGAAATTTCTTGAGAAATAGTGCTCCAATACCCTGTTAACTTTTCCTTAAAAACTTAAAGTTGAAAGAAAGAGTTATTGTTATGTTGATGCATAATTTTAATCAAACTTTAGGTATGTACAATGGTACTCGAATCATAGTGACGAAGTGTTTAAATCATGGTTTGGAGTGTGAAGTAATTTCTGGAAATCTTGTTGGTACACGTCTTTATTCCAAGGATTGATTGTTGTCCAATTTATACCAAATGCCTTTTTCAAATTGTTTCCATTTCTTTTTCTTTTTGTTTCTTTGTTTCATTTATTATTTTATACTTATAAGGTAAAAATATAAGAAAGCTTGTTGGAGCCTATTCGAATTGTTCTGAAATTATGAATTCTACCATTTAACTTGAGATACTATGTTCGAATTTATTAAATCTTATTGTATTCTACGAAATCTTTTATTTTCAAATGAGATATGTCAAGTATAAAATATTCATATAAATTTTGTAATTATAAAATAGGCTAATTTTTTGGGATCTAAAACATTGTACCAGGTATAGTTTATTTCTTCGTTTTAAGATCATATCGTAAAATTTGCTTGGATTAATAGTTTCTTCTGTATCTCTGAATACTAACATATTGTTTCTATAGTACATACATGTTAGATTAAAACATAGGGATTAAATTATTTTCCAATTAGAGTAAATAATCAACAAATGAACAAAAGATTGATCTATCCAGAAAATGGACTTCCGCCTAAAAAATGATCTATCAACAAAAAATTAAGATATTTGAAACAACAGTAATTTTGTTAAAAACGCAGACACATTGTTCTATACTCAGACATATTGCAAAATGAATCCAAAGCAAATATAATCAAAACATATACTTCACAAACATATCAGCCATCATCTTAACATCACCAAAAGCAGCATCACACAAGATTCGACTACATCATCAGAAAGGGATCAAGAGCCCCATAGGTCTTAACAAAACGGATATTAAACAAACATAACATAACAACTAATAACAGAGAAGCATAAGATTTGAAGCAACCAGTCATGGTTTAGTGGAATTTGTTAGCAACTCCATCAGCAAGTCTTCTTGCCTCCTTTTTGAATCCTTCGACATCTTCCATTAACACCATGTGGTTTGCCTTAAACTCGATTACGAACTCCTTGAATGCTATCATCATGTAGTCAATCTTTTCCGTGAGTTCCCTCATATTAATTTGTAGATTTGTCAAAGACTTCTTTAAGTTTTCTTTGTTCACAGGTATGTCATCTTCCGAATCTGAACTGGTATGTTGAAGTTTCCTCTTCTTGTCCCTATCAAAATATGTAAAATAGTCAGTAATTTATCTCTTTTAGATTGCATGTAAATAATGAAAACGAAAGAGAGACTCCAATTACGCTGGTTGTCTGCTGCTAGACATGATGCCTGAAAGAAGTTTTATGAGAAAAGTGCCAACTGAGAGAGTATAGTGTAAGTTATATACTCTAGAAGGTAGGTGACTCCACCTTGGAAGATGAGAAGTAATATAGTAGTAATTTACTTCGTTAGTTGTGCAAGGATAAGTACTGCTACACATTACCTCCAAAGGTATATTTGTTCATTGTCTAAGTAGTAGAAAAGATATTTCTGGTTTAGTTGCTGAGGACAGCTATCCAAATTTACTACAGATTTTAGAGTACACCTTATTGTTGGAAATGTGACGTCTCGTATGTGCTGATATGGAGTGGGTAATAGCTGTAACCTTGAAATTATAGTTTAATTTTTTCGTTGATTTTCTTTAGTTATTTACTCCATGAACTACTATTAGTCCATTCTATGAACAACGTCGAATATTAGAAACAATATATCTCAACCTCAAAAAAGTATTAGTCCATTCTATGACAAATTATTTTCATAGTAGTAGTAATGTAAAATCTTATGGATACATAATAAATTATCAATATCATTTTAGGAATAATATCTATAATATTGGGTAATCACTTAATACATTACACAATATAACACGTACGAATTTGTACTTTATAATATCTAGGCACACATCTCCCTTGTCTACACATGATACATTACACGATCTAACTTTATAGTAATCTAAAGTATACGAATTTGTACTTTATACAATTTAACTTCCATTTCATTATTATGTAAACTTGATATATTACATAATATAATTTTCAAATTTTTCTAATTGAAGAAAAACTTTTAATTAAGAAATGATGATTTTTATTTTGATTTTTCAAACCAGGGGTAATAGGTAATTAAAAAGGTATCTTTGTACGGTTGGTCTATAAATTTTTATTTCGGAAAAATTGTGTATGGTAATAACTTAGGTCCTTAATGGTACATATATTACCAACAATGAAATAGATAGTAATGACTGATTTTGTACCTATAATTTTTGTTAATCCAATTGTAACTTAATTGTTGTTCTAATATAAACTTAATTTAAATTTTGAATAGGCCATTCCATCATTTTGTTTTTTTAAATATGGTAATCAACTGTGTGCTACATTTTATGTGATTTTGTGAAATGATTATAGACTTCCTGCCGATTTTGATAAAGAAAGATGAATCTTGAAAGGTGCTGGTGTTTGAGTGATTTGGGCAGTATGATTTCAATGCGTACATTATAGGTACAAATTTAAATTAAAATGTGTATCTGTATATTTTGAATAATAGAAATATTAAAATTTTGATATATCTGTATATTTTAGATGTTCTAAATACTCCGTACTGTTGAAACTTTTAACGATCGAGTTATTTTTTCCCGAATTTTTGTTCTAAGATTTTGCATATTTATAATATGGGAAATGCTATGTTCCCCAAATTTTTATCCCAAATTCCTTTCCCAAATGACATGGCAAGTAAATATTGGTTATAATTATAATAGGCCCGCCAAGGTCATCCAATTAAAATATCCCAAAATGCCACATCATTGGTGCCACATCATTTGGGAGCAATATTTGGGTACCATTTTGGGGTACCTAGCATTACCCTTATAATATTATTATTTAATGTATACTACATTTTATTTTTAGGTCATTAAGTAATGTTAATTATTGGAATATTTTTTTTAATAACTGGTTAGTTATTGAATTATTAAGCATTTTAAACTTGTACTATGTAAAGTAAACAAATTTAAGAATCACTAATTTGGAGTACAGAGTTCTACGTTTTTTATTAGTTCATTACCGGGTAACTTTTTAGTTTGGACCTGAACGGGTCATTACTTCTTCTCTGTACTTTGTAGCAGTACCTTTTTAGCTTCTTGTACTTGAGTACTTTTCGTCGTCAATCCCGCCTGAGGTAAGGTGAAAACCTTTTTTTTAATGATTTTAGGGTTTTTCGTTCAAACCCTAATTGATGTCAAATATTATATACATCATCTGTTTCTTTTAATTTCTTACATGAGTTTAGAAATGGATCAAAGCGATTGTCTGCCGGCCAAGTTTTTAAAAGTTCTACCCTATGAAAGATGTACGCTAGATGCCATGGTAAGATTCTGTATTTTTTAATTTTATTACTTCTGAGACTTAAATGGTATTATGTTATGTCAAGATGCTATGAACCTGTTTTGTTGATTATGGTTTACTTTTTTAAACATGTGTTCTTATAGTGTCTTCCTCCGATGTTCTGTGCTAAATATGGCGATTCGATTCCATCAAATGTGACTATTGTTCTCAGAAATGGAGAGGAAATTAACTTAAAGTTTGAAAGAGAGTTGGGAGTTTTCGTTGGAATGAGACAAATATATCAACGTTTCAACTTTGATGAAGGATCTATACTTGTATTCCAGTATAATGGTAATGACAATTTCTGGTTGCATGTAATTACTTCAGGCTATGAAGAATACAGAGGTAGTCATGTAATTTCTGCTTATTACAGTTTTATATTAATCTGTTGAATTTCATTTGGTGGAATGTATAATGTCTCACAGTAACGATAAATTGGATGCAGATAATGTTGATGATTCCGGTTGTAAATTTGCAAGAATTATCATTTCACATTCATTTCAGTGGGGAAAAATAGTTAGTGATTTCTTCGTTAAACATTAATTCTTATGTATTCACATTTTTGCCATGGTATATTTCCTGTATTTGATAAATACTTATTTCTTTGTAGACATTGCCAGATGCTTTTGTTAACAAATTTGGTGATCTAATTCCTAATCAAGTGACATTTATTCTGAAGAATGGAGATAGAGAGTCGGGGACTTTTGATAAAGATGAAGGAGTATTCCTTGGGATGCAGGAAACTTTCAAAAAAGTTTGTTTATCTCTATTGGATATTCTCTTATTTACATATCACGGTGAGGGTGTATTTGATGTTTCTGCCTTTAGTGGCAGCTGTGTTGAGAATCCTGTTAGAGATGAAAGACTACTGCTTGGTATTAGTAATTTATTATTTTAGTTTTAATTTATATTCATTCACACAACTTAGAACACACATAAAAGTTTTTTATGTTTCAAAATGCAGGGGGTCAGATTAATTGTTTTGAAATAGTCATCAAGCCTTCTCATTTGCTTCAATATTCTTATGGTGTGGTAAGTTATATATTTTTCAAGATATAAATTTTCTTAAACATTTGGTCCACATATTGGATATTAGAGTTTTCCAATTTTGTTTTCGCAGGGTATTCCTGCTAAATTCCGATCGTTAACAAATCAATGGAACAATTCCGATAATATAAACATCTCTCATGGGACTCTTTCATGGAGATTGGCCATAAGAAAAAGAGAAAGACGTGCTGAAATTCATAGTGGATGGTCTAGTTTAGTAAGTGAACTAAGGTTAACCTGTGGCGATGTTTGTTTCTTTAAGCGACTTAAAAATTGTCGAAGTTTTGAGATTCACATCTATAGGAGAAGCTAGCTCACAAGAACCTATTGTTGATGCATGTAATTGCAACATTCCTGTTCTGAACATTTGCTTTTCAATTACATCAAATGGTATTATGTTGGAGCACTGAGAAGTTTATATTTCATGTTTTGCATATTGCCATGATAATTTTCATTTTATGCGAATACAAATTTTGGACCTTTTGAGATGTTTCAAGATTTTGTATTTAAAGGAGGTCAAACCCTGTACTTCAAATTTACTCAGGGTTCGTACTCGTTGTAAATGTGTCAAGCACTTCAAACCCTCTTTTGCAAACGGTTGTCCATAAAAAGGATGCTTTAATTATTTTCTCATTTTACATGACTTCTCAATTGATGGTTGTTGATAGAGCTACCAATCCTAAATATTCATCTATTTGGGATGGTAGATATTGAGAAGTAATTTCAAATTTGGAAACAGAGACATATGGGTGTTGCAGTCGAAGAATGAATCCTTTTATCTTTTCAATCTGTACTTTTTCAAACTGGTGAAGTAATGTTACATCCATTCCAAGGTATGTCTGTATTTAGATTACTATAAATTCTATACATGATTTTTTACTTTGATGTTCCTTATTGGAGATGCTATTTTCAGTTATTGTAACTTATGATCATAGTATAACTTAACTATTATACAAAGCCTACAAACGATACCAAAAAATGATTCAAAAGCGTAGAGAATTTATACAAACCATACATAAATGTTAAGGGTACACAATCCATATGATCCAAAATATATTGCAGACTGGATTACACAACATTTTTACCAAAATTAACCTTCAACTTAGTTTTTGGTAAAGGAACTGCCTTATGGCTTTTTTAATAACCTCTTCTTCTTATTAGTTACTTCAGGAGTGTGAAAATTCATTTGAGAGAGTCCATCCAAGTGAAAAGTTGATGTCGAATCCTGTAAAGAAGTTATAAAATGTAGTCATATGTGTATACAAAGTATATGTTTAGGTGGATTGTGTATAGAATTATCTTACTTGAGTCATTGATTCAGCAGCATTTTGTACATCCCCTATGAACTCTGTAGTTGGAGCTAGACGAATCTGATACATGTCTGAAATGTGGTAACTTTTCAGTAGTTTTGCAATGTTCTGTCCTTTGATAAGTAACTTCACACAATAAAACTTGTTCCCAATTGTGCGGAGGATTTCAGGTACATCTTTATTTGTACTCACCTAGATGTTACGTAATCATACTGTGAGTTATAACTACAAATGTACTGTAATCATAATAAGTTACAAATCAAAGAATTTACCATGTCATGTAAGTCGTGCACACATTGTCCAGTTAGAGTCCTCAAAACTTGGTCATTGAGTATTACATCGATCAACCCAGTCTCATCCACACCTTCTATATATAGTGAGAATCTACAAAATAATTAAATCTCTTAAAATGTGTTTCTTCATCTACTTAGAATTATAAAAATAAATGAATGAGTGCTGGGAAATACTTTTTGTCAGGATATGGTACAATCCGGCTACAAATGATACATTTGTGCTCATTCTCTGAATGATCAATTTCTTTATAGCATGAAGTGCAGGCTGGGTAAAACCATGAAGGTCCAAGCACTTCTGGAAACTTTATTTCCAAGTCACATATGATTTCTTTCTACAACGCATTATATAAATGTTAGCTTTATTTCAATACGCAGCATATATTTAAACTTATGTTTCATAGATTTTACCTCTGCATACTCAACGCCAGCATTTATGATTTGTTCAACAGAAAGTTTGTCGAACTGCTCAGGCATCTGACTTGAGAAATCATATTGTGAAAATAAACCAGTGCTGATCCTGTAATTTCATTGATTTATCGAATGTCAAATACAATTTCTGTTGCAGTTGTAGTATAACACACTTTTACTAAGGTTTTAAAAATTGTACATGCTCCTCATCTGCCTAACACTATGGTGATTGTGGTTGATGTAAAAACAGGTCGCCGTAACATTTCCAATATCAATTGAGTCTGTAACATAAATATAATAGTATATCAGTTAACATATCATATTTAATAATACCTTCTCATTAACTAATCTTAATATATATACATACTATATAAGTATATAACTAACAGGTCTTACTATATAGGAAAGTTATACCTTGCCATGATGAAATTTTAGCACTGGAAATAATAACAATAGGTGGAAATTCTACAACATGCATCAAAGCGTTACTGAATTCCTCCGCAAGAGAATCCCAGAAAGTTACATTCTTTGAACATCTACAAAGTAATTTATCACAATAGGAGTCCATATTCAAACAAATTCAATATTTTCCCATTTCTATAGTAAAAAAGTACAATCTTGTAAATTACCTTCCATCGGTAAGCTTGAATTTAATTTGCGACTGAACCGTTCCATTTTTGGTATCCACTTTACACAAGGGAAAATCCTTCTCAATTACACCAATAACATCTTCAATATTATGGAAAAAGGAAACATTAAATTCAAAATAATATTAACATCTTCTTATTTTTTAGGGGAAAAAAGTAAATCTTATAATAGATACATGTGAGATAAGTGTTGTCATTCGCAATACTTTTTAAATCATCAAGGTCATAGAAATCAAACATGTCTTTAGCTATCATAACATCTTCTTCATCAAGAGATTCGATCTCCGTGAAGTTTGTTAATATAATTTGTTTTTGACTATGGATAGGTCTGAACTTTTCATCCTTTCTATAATCCTTGACAGTGAAATTGAATAGTTTGACTATTTTTCCCACATTCATCTGCTCACCTACTTTTTCAGCAACTATTGTAGGAACAAATCCATGTAACCTATCATTCTGAGAGAACAAAACTGTAAATCTATAGAAATTTACTTAACGTTAGACCAAAAACTTCATTTCATTATTGTACCTTGTCGTCCAAAAACAAAACGTTGAATCCCTTGAAGCTATCAATACTCTTTGAAATTCCTCTCCAAAGACGAATAATTCGTACCTTAATCTTCCAGTTGAAGCTGCCGGAAGAGACTTCTCTTAAAGAATGATATCTGTTCATGGACATCTTGGTGTTAGTTGTAAGAGTAATAATTTTTCTTATGACCATGTATAGCAAAAGGAAGACTTATATGAATAAATATCAATTGGTTTCAAAAAAGTATAGTGAAACCATTATACATAAAAGGTACTTTGATTGGATTTGATTTGACACGATGACTTTAGAGAGCTTATTTTCGTTCCTATCTATTATCTACATCATGCTTTATTAATACTCACTCCGTCTCGTAAAAGCTACTCTCCTTTCATATGTCGGGACGGTTCATAATTTGAAATAAATTATTAATTAAAATCTAATCTATAATCTATAAATATACAACTTCCTTCGTCCTCAACAAATTTTTACGTTTAATTTGGCTGTAATACTTATCGTATCGGCCAGTAAAAAAAATGAAGTAATAATTGTAATGGTGTAAATAAATTAAGTAATAAGTCATTTCCCCAAATTTTTATCCCAAATGACATGGCAAGTAATTATTGATTATAATTATAATGGGCCCGCCAGGGCCATCCAATTAAAATATCCAGAAATGACACACCATTGGTGCCACGTCATTTGGAAACAATATTTGGGTACCATTTAGGGGTACCTAGCATTACCCTTATATATAAATGAGTGTATTTGTAAATTTTACAAAAATTTTGCTGAAATTTTAGAATAGATTTGATTGATTTTTTAAAAAACTAACTCAATAATTAGTAAATCATTACTTCAACCATATATTTGCGATTTTAAATATCTACAACAGTGGCAGTAATACATTATTGACTTGTTTGAACATGTTCTTTGCAAACATTAAGATTTTTCCATTAACAAAAATATAAGTCGCACTTCTTAAAGTTTGCAGTAACAGGTTACAATAAACTTAAACTTGGAACACAAAAGATGCACTACAGTTACCTAAATTGGAAAACTAACAAAGTAGAACCAAGTGATTAACAAAACAAAGTTTCATCAACTTAGGTTTTCGAACAAATTATTAAGTATAAATCTTAGGAACACCACCCTTCTTACTCTTTTTAGACTTGTTCTTCAATTTTGTCAATGGAACATCGGCATCATCTTCAGATTCTTCAGGCAAAACCATCTTGCGTACGTGAACTTTAGTAGCCGACTTCCCTGTATTTGGACTGTCATCATGTACCAAAGTGCTGGCAGCATCTGTTTCCTTTAGTGAATAAAATGCAATACAAATTTGTACTTAGTATAAATGAGTAAAAGCAAGATACTTTCGCACATTCAAAAGGGTTCCTATAATTTGCATGCTTACTATTGCACCACTGCTGTCTTCAGTTTCACCTGAATGCTGGTTCAGGGGGATGTTACTTTCCAACATTTCAACGCCTTCAACAATGTCAACAGCTTTGCATACTTCACATGCATTATCAATGTTTTCTTTCTTGATCTCCAGAGTAATTGAATACTCTTTATTTACCAAGGCAGATAGTATTGGTGGAAATATTATCCCATCTCCTACCTAACAAAATCAAAAGTGGAAGGTCTAAATATAATAGTTACGTCATTTGTCATTAACCAATACGGATTAAAAACCTGTTTTGCATCCACGTCCAAATCATAAACAGTTTTCTGAATAAGACTACGAACAACATTATCTTCCAACGTTATAGCAATCAGACCAGATTCATCTGAACAAAGAGTACAAACGCGGAACCTGAAAAAGGTTTTGAATATAAACGTAGATATAACCATTTAAGTAAATGTAATATGTAAAGGAGTTTCTAAATACATTCCGCTTTGGTGGATGAGGAATATAGCGCTTGCATTCAGTACATTTAAAACGACCATCAATCATAGCTAACTCCTCAGTGCACTTGACACATTCATGGTAAAACCATTGGAATTGCTCTTCAACTTTTTTCAGAGTTACTTGACAAATAACTTTTTTCTATGAAATGGTTTTTAGATATACAGAAGTTAATTAGGCAAATAAAATAATTAAACACTGTCAAACAATAGAAATAATTAGATACCTATAATCATACCTTAACATACACTTCAGACAAAAGTTTAATCTCAGAAATAGTAATTACGGAGATATCATCATTCTGAGTTTGTGCCAGTACATCCTCACGGTAGAAACCAGGTTGTGAAGCTCTACATAAGTAATCAATTGTAAGCAAATAATATTATCAACAACTTTTCCTTTTATCCTTGTTACTGAAATTTATCTATATGTAGACAAACCTGAGACATAAATGCTTCACACTATAGTGGTTAGCATTCAAGTAAAACCTCGTTGCAGGGTAATTAGTTATATTCAATTCACCTACAAATGAATCAAAGCCGCAGTTAAATAGCTGTCACCATAATATATTTAATATAGGTGGATATATGAATACAACCTTGATATCTACCAATTTTGGCACATGCTAGGATAATGATAAGAGGGTCAGAGGATTGCTTTTCAATAGCCTTGTCAAGTTGTTTCGCAAGATCATCAAAAAATGTAACTTTCTTCACACACCTATTAAAAAAATGTAACATCTACTTAAGCAAAATCAAATTCCCATATATATTTGAAAATTGATTCACTTGAAACTGCCTTTGTTCGTAACCATACCTGCCATCAGTTATGGAAAACTTTAATTATGTTTTTGCCTGTTGACTATCATTGACATATTCATGTTTGTCTTGTTTATCTTTTAATACACCAATAACATCTACATAATGTAACATAAGGTGAATACTACATTAAAGGATTTAAATTCTTAAAAATAACACTAAAAAATGGTTAAATAAGACAAGGAAAGACTATATATACCAAATAGAAAACGCTTCTCTCCATCAACTTTTTCAAGTTCAACCAAATCAAAGAGATCAAAGCTGTATTCTGGTAACCGAGGTACGACATTCGTAGTAATATTCTGAACTTTAGTATAGTGAGCAAAATAGATATGCTGCTCAGTTCTTACACAAGGGTGGCTTTCAAACCCTGAGTATTTCTGGACAGTAAAATTTGATATTGTATAGATCTAACCTTCTTCAAGCATATCTTCAAATAAAGCAGCAAACTTTACATTGATGAATGCATGGATCCGAGTGTTCTACATATAAAGGGATACCTAATTAGTACAACGGAAAGAACAAAAGTTTATAACAATTATTTCACACTATATGAAAGCATATTTATTACGCAGTCATCAAAGAAGAGAATATTAAGTCCACGATATTCTTGCGTATCACGAGTAATTCCTTTCCATATAGCTTGTGCTCTAACTCGTATAATCCACTTGATCTTAGTTGGATTAAGTTTGTTGACAGGTGTATAGTCTCTAAAAGACATTGAAGCAAACCCTAAAATATTACCACACAATAATGAGATAAGTATCAAACTTAAAGTAAATAATGAAGAACCAAAAATTTAATCTTCTACCTCACAGAGCTAAAAAGATGAAGTAGTTGAACAGAAATGAATGCGTTGGTAAAACCAATGAAGAAGCAGATTATGAAAAATGTTGATAGGTAGGAGGAGTATTTACTCATTAAGCATGGAGAGTCAAACTATTAGATACATGTACTTGCTCTACATACAATTATTTTAATCTTTTATTTAAATTTGTACCAATTTACAAATTTGTAATCATTCTAAATAATCTGTAAACAACATGGTTATACAAAACAATAATATTACTAATTCTATAATTAAAGATGAAAATTGCCTCATCTTTATTGAATTTGTTATACGACCCTATTTTACATATACCTCAGTTATTTAGTTATTATAATTTCACTATTTTAATCCTTCGTTTCTCAAAAAAACTCAATGTGAGTGACAAATTTGTTCGAAAATCACTAATCTATAACCACTAAAAACAATCTCAAATTTTCCAACTATTTTTTCCATAACCTTTTTTCAAGATTTTTTGCAATATTTGCATTTCGAAATTGGTGAGCCTCAACTATAATACTACAAATTATATAATTAAAGATAAAAATTGCATCATCTTTATTGAATTTCTTGTAGAACTCTATTTTAGGATTTATTACTTTATTCAATCTAGAATTTTTATTAATAAGCGAAACCCTCTTTCAAAGGTACCATATTTTCATTTCTTACTATATTTTGATTTTATCAGTAAATCTGATTTGTACTATATTTTGATTTCAACTCTAAAATCGTACTTCTCAATATTCTACGACGCTATCTTTCAATTTGACTACTTGATAGAAGTTTAAATTAAACTCTACATATTATCGTTTTAGAGGAAATCACGGGGTGTGCGAGAATCTTTAGGAATTCATAAACTATGTGCGTCTTTGCGGTATCTCCCTATAAGTAGCTTATGGCTAATAAGCACTTATCTCATGTAAGTGATAAGTACAACATAGATTATAAGTCATTAGATTGTTTGGTAATTCAGAATTTATAATCAGTAGACTGTTTGGTAATTCAGAACTTATAATTTTTAAAATATTTGACTTTTATATATAACAATGGATATCAATGGATAAATCTCAATGAATAGAGAAATTTGATATATATATACATATGCATTTTTTATTGAATAGATCGAAATATATCTAGTTTTCAAGATTTACAGGATATTATATATTCCGTATACCAAGATATAAGTTATAAGAATAAGTTGAATGTTAAGGTGTATGTTTGGGGTATCTTAAAAAGAGTACCAAATGACTTATAAGCACTTATGTCATATAAGGGATAAGTTGAGCAGCTATTATAGATTAGTAGATTGTTTGATAAATCAAAACTTATAATCAGTAGACTATTCGGGTAAATCATAACTTATAATCGATATTAATAGATAGATCTCAATGAATAGGGAAATTTGATATATACATATCAATTTTGTAATTAATGGATGAGAGATATATGGTTTTGAATATTTGAGGGATATTATGGCCCTGTTTGGGGTTCCATTTCCCCTCAAACTTATGGCTTATAAGGCCTTAAGCACTTATGAGGGGTCTCTATCAAAATAAGTTTTAGCTAAACTTATAACTTATAAGTTCATAAGTTGAATATTAAGAATTCTTAACTTTCAACTTATAACTTATAACTTATTCTCGATATACGCATCCTTCAAATCTTCAAAACCTTATATCTCTCGATTCATTCATTCGAAATTTAATATGTATATATCAAATTTCCCTATGCATCGAGATCTATCCATTGATATCCATTGTTATATATAAATAAACAAATATTTTGAAAATTATAAAAAAAAAGTTAACTTATAAGTTCTGATTTACCCAAATAGTCTACTAATTATAAGTTCTGATTTACCAAACACTCTAATCTCTACTCTACTTATTACTTATATGACATAAGTGCTTATAAGTCATAAGCTACTTATTTTAAGATACCCCAAACATACACTATATATTGCATATATCGAGAATAATTTAAAAGTTATAAGTTGAAAGTTAAACGGATGTTTGGCTTTCCATTTTGCTGCGAACTTATGTTTAGAGCAAGTCCAATAAATCCCTTATATGGTCTCCTAACTCAAATTATAAGGGATAAAGTCTAAAGTAGTGCTCCAATAGACTATTAACTTTTCCTTAAAAAGTTAAGAGCATCATGTCATCCCTTATCTTTAACGGATCCCTTATATCACAATAAAATGTTATTTTCCCTCCTTTTTTCAATTGTTTCCCTCTTTTTCTGTTCTTGCTTCCTTCTTTCATTTATTATTTAATAATTATAAGGAACAATTATAAGGAAGCTTGTTGAAGTTGTCATATCTTATAATATCCTAACTCACTAAGAGCCTAATATTTTATAATATTTATAAGGAAAACACAAGGAGGCTATTGGACTTGCTCTTATAACTTATTTTTTGAAACAAACAATATATAATATCCTTCAAATCTTCAAAATCATATATCTCTCATCCATTAATTACAAAATTGATATGTATATATCAAATTTCTCTATTCATCAAGATCTATCCATTGATATCCATTGTTATATATAAAAAAAAAATATTTTGAAGATTATAAAAAAAGTTAACTTATAAGTTATGATTTACCGAAACAGTCTACTGTTTATAATTTCTAATTTAACAAACACTCTACTGACTTATAATCTCTGCTCTACTTATCACTTATATGACATAATAAATTCCTTCAATTTATTGAAAAAATCATATTATATTAACGAAAATTGTGTAGGTTTAATCAATTTCTTCTACGACTCTATGCTCACATTTCATTATTTTATTTAATTTGAAGACTTAAATTGTAAATCTAAGTCTTGGTTCCTACCAAGTTACAATTTACAAATGTAAAATACTAACACGAAAACCAATACTTAAGATTAAATTAAGGAAAGTAGTGGCTGCAGCAATTAATTTATTTTTAACATAAGTGAAATAGTGAATGTAATAGTGATTTTATTGTTAACATAAGTTATGTAGTGGGTGTAATATTATAATTTACTATTTTTATTACACGTAATGAATTGGTTCAAACGTCAAAAATTTGAAAGTATAAAGAATTAGTTGGCATAGAAAGAGTACAATTATTAATACATACTTTTGTTGCCTTATCATTTGTTTACAAAAAAGGAAAAGGAATCACCACTGATATAGAAAAGGGGATTGGTATCAACATTAATTGTCCAGCTATCCAGACATCAGCATGCAAGTCACTATCCAATCGTGCATAATATTTAATATTTAATGCAGTACTGCAGAAGCCTATATTTTCCCTCCCAAATGGAACACAAGTTATACTTTGTTACCGCCTTATGTACAACACTAAAGAGTACAGAATTAAATAATTTTATATCTACCTTTTTCTGAAAATTCATTTTGTACTACTACTATATAGGGAGTATTACAGCACAATACTACTATTTTTAATACGTACTACTATTTTTAAATGGTGTTGTTAATTTAGATTTTTAATACGTACTACTATTTTTAAATCATTCGACATTATTTTTTAAAATTTACCTTTGAAACCTAACAACATAAATAATAATATAACCTTGGTAGCAACTGTTTCAATTTTCATCTTACAATCATTTAACTAATACATATAACAGGAAGCCTGTAAAATACTTCTTTGTAAACACCATTTTCATGTCCGGCAGGTGCATTTCCCAAACTCATCATCAATGAAAAGTTTCAAACCACTTGGAGATGTAACACGGCTTAGAGCAACATAAAGTTGACCATGAGTAAATACAGATTGTGGCAAATACAAACCAACCATTTCCAGGGATTGACCTTGCGACTTGTTAATCGTCATAGCGTAACAGATTTGCAGTGGCATTTGTTTCCAAACCAGTTTAAAAGGGAGTTTGCTATCACTTGGACAACAATCAATTCTTGGAATAAAGTGACGTGTACCAACACCATTTCCACAAATTACTTCACACTGCAAACAATGCTTTAAACACTTCGTCACTATCATTCGAGTACCATTGCACAAACCTAAAGTTTGATTCAAATTACGCATCAACATAACAATAACTCCTTCTTTCAACTTTAACTCATGAGATGGCAACCCACCAATCTTCAGAGAGTTTAAATATTCAGTAGGAAAGCACATTGACAAATCAGAATCAGTACCGCCAAATTCTTCCACAGTATCTAGGCTAAAGTACGATACTGCATCACCAGGATCTTCTCGACAATAAGCTCGTTCAGGTAGGAAACAGTCTTGTTTGTTGGAGTTAAAATGGCCCTTTCACTAAGGTATTTCGGAGACTTGTAATTTCCCTCGAAATCAGGATACACACATTCAAGCATTTTATCCAGTGAATTTGAATCAGAAATATTACAATATTGAATAGGAATATCAATCTCATACTCTCCAACTATCTTTGAATCAGTTGTACCAGCTTTAACATCACCATCACGAACAGCAAGAACCCATTCAGCAAATTGTTTCATTTGCTGCTTCTCTTCTACTGTTTCAGCTTGATGTAAACGCATATTCTACGTCAAAGTAAAAACCTTACACAAAGGCCACAACCAAGATCTTGTAATTGTGGCAGATACAACATCCGCACGAGATGCAAAAGGAATAACAGGTAAAATTTGACGAAAGTCCCCACCAAATAATACTGTTATTCCTCCAAAGGGCATCTGGCTACGCTTTGGATCTAAACCCTTCATCAAATCCTTTAAAGTTCTATCCGAACATTCAAAAGCGTAACGATGTTGCATTGGTGCTTCATCCCAAATTATAAGACTCGTTTGCTTCAGTAGCTCAGCAATGTCAGAATCATGAGATATGTTACATATAGAATAATCATCCAGGACAATAGGAATCTTGAATCTGGAATGAGCTGTTCTTCCACCTGGAAGAAGAGTGGGAGCAATACCTGATGAGGCTACAGGCAAAACAATTTTCCCTTCACTACGTAACTTACTAATCAACGTACGCCACAGATATGTCTTTCCACATCCACCACTCCCATAGACAAAAAATATACCACCTTTATTTTGGTAAACAGATTGAAGAACTTGATGATAAATGTGCACCTGCTCTTCATTACACTTAGACAACAATTGAGAATTTTCTGCAGCGGTGGATACTCGGTCGTAGCTAATTTCATCTAATATCAAATTATTAGAATCCATATTTAAATATATCGATGGAGGTTGTGGCAGAGTAGGATAATCTTTAACCCTCTTGCCAAGAGCCTTGAGCAAATTATCAATTTCTACTAAGAAAGATAAACTATATTACACAGTAGTCATCGTAAATTCTAAATTATAAATGCAAAATAATAACCAATGACACTCACCAGCTAGTGGTAACCACTTTATATGTTCTTCCGAAAGATGAAGTAGAGGATTGTTTTTCAAAATTCTCTGCATGTACAATATATCATCACTCATGTTTTGGCAATTACTCATCCACAAAGTATTAACATTAGTAACTTGACAGTTAACAATCATGTGGACAAACAATTGACGAATCTGAGAAGCAAAACCACATTTTGCAGCTTCAGTAAGAACTTCATGCCACTCGTTGTCATTATTAAGAAAACCGTATTGATTACATGCCTCCTGAAATGTAGAATATTCAACACCATTGACAGTTCTCAAGCATTTAAAAGAAACAGGAGCACGAACCCTAGAAAGCAACATCCGTAAGTACCAGATCTCACCACTGCTGTGATGAGTGTAAGTCAAACGTCCAATTTGAAATCCTTTCTTTCGTTGAGTCCATGCTCGATAAGCATCATTCCAAACATAATATTGAGGTATCTCATCGTATGTGTACTGATTTTCATTTTAGTCAATACTATTCAAATGAAAGAAGGCTTCCAGTTTGCTATTCCTGAATTTCTCTCGATTTACAACATTTTTTAAAGATTCTTTAGCCTTAAACGTACAATTCTTCTTCCCAGGAAGATGAAAGGAAAGTCTTTCAACATACACCGTGCGGTGATGAATATCAAAACCAAACATCCGATATGCACACTCAGCTCCACATATGTATCGACCATCAAAATACGCCTGAATTTCATCAACTCCATCCTTTGTTGAGGATGTAGATGTCTTGACAATCTTCCTCCGACCTCTAATCTCAACAGTCGCACGATCTGCTCCTTTCAAACAATATTTAAACAAATATTTAACACTCCGAGCATGACAACATATCTCAATGTTTATGTGACATTGATATCTCACTAACAAATCTCTATTATATGGGACAACCCACTGACTGTCAAGCTCTGCATTCCTCACTTTAACAGTAGTTGAACTTTTTCGTCGCATGTAAAGTGGAAATCCAGATTCGTCAAATGTAGTCTTGGACTGATACATAATAATCGTGCACATTTAAATATAATTCTTAAATATATGTTCAACTATCAACATTGTTAAATAATCATTAAGAAAATAATAATTTAATACACTTACTTCTTTGGAAAATGCCGAGAACATTTATAATTTTTCATACATGGAGATTTAGGATTCTCAGAACCACAAGGGCCATGAATCATAAATGATTTCACAGCAGCATAACCAACTGGATCACTAACAGGATCAGGTATCTCAGCAGATACAAATTTATCAACATTAGCTTTAAGATTTATCTTCGATTCAGAATCAATCCAAATAAGCATATGCACATGTGGCAGACCGCGCTTTTGAAATTCAACCACGTACATTACTAACATCAAATATATAACAATTATAATATACCCTTAATTCCAGTGAATGAAAATGATCGTATTTTGATATGATAAAAAGTTTACCTCCAATACACTTGCCAAAAAAATCTTTCTTCCTAATGTCATCTAGAAGTTGATCCAGCTTTAACTTGAAAACACGAACAATAATATCAGGGTTATTGACTGGAGTACCAAAAGGAATCAGCTTCATCATTTCAACTATTTCATCCCATAAAGGATTAGTAGTCATTGTAAGAAAGATATCAGGATGGCCAATGTATCGACATACAGCAAGAGCATCTTGAAAATTTTGTTGCATGTACCGCTTTGAACCAACATATCCAGCAGGAAGTATAAAACTTTTGCCAAGATTTGATGCATCTGAATCACCATTCCTTATAGAATCACAAATATGACTATACAAATCATTCCTTAACGTTGTTTGATGAGTTCTCAACCACCACAGCCGGGCTTGTTCAACCATGGAAAATGCACCAACAACATATTGCTGAAACAATCGACCACCTAATCGAGCAGTCATACCTATATGCAATTTTAAAACTTCAGTTCTAACAGTGAAATTGAATACTCTAGCTTGAACAGTAATATAAAATATAGTACCTTCATTAAAATGCACTTGAAATTTATAAGAGTAGAAATCTTTCATTGACAATTTCTGGCGCTTCTTCCCTTTGCTTTCTTCCGTGGACTGGTAATAAATTTTATCGTGAAAACCATCTTCACCAGTGGGAAAAAGTAACGAATATTGGAAAGCCATTAATTTCGGATGAATGCTTGTGACACCTTGAAGACCAGACACTTTATCAACAACAATAAAATCACGATTTTCTTCCGTTTCTTCTTGATCACCAACAATAATACCAGCTACTTCATTTGAAGGGCCAATTGGATTTTCCCTCCCACTTTCAGAACGACAAACTTTCAAAAATATATCTAGGTCAACAACTTCATTATTTTGAAAACGATCACGAGCCATACGAAACCGCTGTACTAACTCATTTGTCTCATCTAACATAGAAATCAAACCACTTACAGTTTCTTCACATATAATATTTGAATCATTAACATCAACCCATCTTAAACGATTACTAACTTCATTTTCAGTATCATATATATAAAGTTGACAGAACTTTGGATTTTGACCATCACTAGGAATCAAAGACCCAAATAGATGGTGATTTACACCATTTAACCGATAAACATATGGCCCTCCACCATTGTTAATGGAGTTATCTACAATACCACCAGTCGACGTAAAAGCAAACATACTATTATATATGCGGGAACATCGATGAAAAGCAGGACCTTTCTTAGGATCATTATAAAGCTGCCATAGATATGATGGGGTTGGAGCAGCTTTCGGTAACCGAATTTTACCATTTCCACAACAGATATTGAACTTTGGAATTCCGCGAGTGACAGATTTATTAATTCTTTCTTCCTTCCACATTACAGCATCACATTTATCACACTTTACGGCTGGCGGCCCAAACTACCATATTCAACAGGCACTACATAAAATTATAAAAGTATATTTAATAAAGGGAGGAAATGTCAACAAAGTTAACAAAACAAATATAAGAGAATGTCTACAAAAATTGTAAGCAACACCGTTTGTTAAATTCCTATCAAATACGCCTTCAAAGTCTTCATAATGCCCATTGTAATCATCATCTAAGCAGTAAACCAAAAGAAAACACCATATTTAACAAATATTCATTCACAAAAAAACTTTCATGTAAAGAAAACTAACTGCAGACAAAACTTTGTACTTATTTTATAAAATACCAGCATCAGTAAGGAAGCCATCATCCAAATCATGAAACCCTTGTATACATGAATTATCTGCAAAATTGCACAACTGTCAGCAAACCTATAACAACACATTCAAATGTAATGTACCACGAGTAATAAAAACAGTAACCTATATCATTGTATCTTGGTTCATCCAATGATACACATGTGTCATTATTCTCAACAAATAATGACTTGTTCAACTCAGGAAAACATTTACTGCCATTCTCTTTGTTTTGTTTCCTGGGAGCATTCAACTTCTTCTGACTGACACAACTCTCATCCAAAGAAGTATTGGAAACACATTTTCTTTTTACTCCTCGTAATGTAGCTGTAAACATTTCAATACCATTCAATTTCTCTTTTGTAAAGAAGTAGTCTACAAATAATATAATAACAATGAAACAACAATTAACTTACATTTGTTTGCATTCTGTATATTCTTGAAGAGGAGCATCGTCAGTGAAAAAGCTTCTACAAACAACACCAACAGGATCATGCAATTTCTCTTTTCGTTGATCAGTACAACGACCGGATTTAAACTTCGCATCTGAAATAATAACCCCATTTTGGTTCTCAGAAGAGAATAAACCCAAATTAGATTGACCAACATCATCCTACCAACAAAATTTACGTTACAAATACCAATTGTCAATTTGTACTATACATGAAACAATATACACATATGATTATAAAAACTATAAGATAACATACCTTCTGTGGAAACTTTTTCGCTGATTTACGTGTATACGATCCACCTGTATTCGATATATCACCAAGTGGAGTCCTACTCACAGTCTTTCCAACACAATCTTCACATTCACAACCAACAGCAAGACCTTTTCTTATACTTTTCGAAGAAGCAAACCCAAACCCTATATATTTTTTAAACAATATACATAACACCAATCACTAACAAACAACATCATACAAATACTAATGAAATCAAACTTTAGGTTTGACATTTACCTGAAACTTTCTCCACTCTACCATTAACATCACAAAACTTCAATACCAAAAACACAAATAAGACATCAGATCTATATATGTTGACATACTAATCAACTTTTACAATGTCAAATTAGAAGAATAGTGTACCTCCTCCATGAAGAACTGCAGAGGAAGAAATGCAAGTAAGAAACACAGAGATAAGCTTCTGAAAATAAACCCAATTCAAATTTGAATCTTTAATTAGGTTTAAAAGATACGTAGTACTATATGATAAAGTATAACGCGGGCAGCACACCCCGCCCGGGCATGACTGACCCAACAGTAAAAAAAGAAAATTCCTTCAGAAGCTACAAACAACAGCACCTGCTCTAACACGTGGCAGCAGTGGCAAATAGATGTAAATTTTTAAATTTAGAAGGGTAGTGAATGTAAAAAGGGCAGAAAAAAGGGATCAAGATGTATCTATATATAGATGTAATTGAACTATATGGCATCAGTGTCCGACCTTCAAAATTTGGCATCCTGATCTTCACGATATAGTCAAGATTCAAGTACACATGACAATAACCTGTTTAATATCTGCATACATTGTCAAGACTGCAGAATGTCGCTAAACTCTTGCAGTTAACACAGTTAATGTTCGTCTAAATCCCAGGCCCAAATGATAGCTGTAATCTGCAAGGTTGCCTAGTGGATAATGCTTCACTCCTGGTAACTGACCTTTACAAAAGAAATGATTGCTCTAACCAGAATAGAGTTGCTGAGATGGGAATTCCTAGCTTTATGCAAGCAGAACAATATGAGCATGGGTGAAAACTTTCTGCTTAGCCTTGGTAATTATATCGTATTCCCAACAATTTGCAATCTCTCTTCACTCCCGAATTTCAAGTGCTGCTAAGCTCTGAATCCTCTTTAACAAGAACATTAGTAGGAAAGAAACATTACCTCAATCATCCCATCTTGTACAACAGAAAATGCCCGCCAAAAGGTCAATTAGAAAATATAGCAGCAATGAACTCCAAAATAGCAAGCAGTCTTCCCTAAACAAGGCTATATTCAAACACAGTTCCCTAAAATGTCGGTTGTACTAGGTTCAAAAGACTCCGGAATCATCATGTTTGAAAAAAGTCGACCTTACCTTATTATTTCTTGATAGAGAAACACCGTTTCTAGCGGTTCAAACACGTGACCTAGCCAATAACAAGTAAACACTTGATCATAGTCACACAATGCAATTTTATCATCAAGCAACAGAAAATGACATATCACAAGTAGACAAGAAGGATCAGTTGTATGCGCTTGAATGACTACAAGGTACATATTTTTTTTCTCCATACCCTCTCACTTGTTATTTAAAATCTAAGTTTTGACCTCCAAAAGCACCAAAACGTAGCTACATGTAGGGGTGAGCATGGTTTTCCAAAAACCGACCAACCCGACCAAACCAAACCGACCAAACCGAAAATTTAGGTTTTTTTTCGGTTTGGTTTGGTTATGGTTTTATATTTTTAAAAACCGAAAATTTTGGTTTGGGTTTGGTTTCAGTAGTTTACCCATCCGATTAAACCAACCCGACCATCAAGTCGTATAAAAATATTATATATATATATATATATATATATTGTATTTTTCGTGTGGTTATTTCTTCAACACACCTATCTTCAACACACTTATAGACTATAATATTATATGCCTTAACCATGCTTACGTGTGTGCACGTGTGTTTCGTATTTAGTTAGATTTATAGTGGTTAACTTGTTTTATTTCATGTCAAAAACCAGTTAAAAGAAGAAAGTACCAGAAAGCTATATATAAGACTTTTGAGACTTATTTTATGATTTAATGAAAATATTTGAGGAGTATAATTTATTTTATAACTATTTTTGATGATATTTTGTGCTACTATTTGTGCATTTATTTTGTTGGTTCTTTTAAAATAAAATTGAATCTTGTATTTAGTGTTGGAGAAAATAAATAACATCAAGTATAAATATATATTTAATAACGGATTTAAACCGAAACCGACCAAACCAAACCGTTATAATATGGTTGGTTTTTTTAGAATGATATGGTTTTTGGTTTGGTTATGGTTTGAAAAATTAAAAACCCGAAATTTATGGTTTGGTTGGTTTGGCCATCCCAAACCGCCCAAACCACCCGATGCACACCCCTAGCTAAATGCACTGAGAAAAAGAATCTTAGACGGTATATTCCTTCTTCCATATTCACAACCCCACATGCCCAATTTTTTTTTATCTTTTTGTGTAAATTAAGACTTCAAACTGAAATTTAGTCGGCACTAAAATCCAGAAATGCTATTTTATCCTTGCCAAAAATACTACTACTACTACCATTATGCACGGAACCCATCCCAATGTTAAGGCCCTTTTTTGACCTGGGTGATGGCATTGGGTCCAGTAGCCTCAAATAATTATAGAACTACAGGACCATATAATAATTAAAATTTTCTATAAATTACATACATTTAAGGGTTTTTTTCATAAATAAATAGGAAAAAGTAAATTTTTGCACATTTACTTTTGTTAAGAATAACTATTTGCAATTTTATTAACTAAGTTTCTAAATTACAAAAATACTAGGTTCCCTTTCTCTCCCCTCTCATTCCTCCCTCATTCCTTACATCAACCTCATTCCATCCGCCTGTGTCCTTTTTTTTTAATTAATTAATTAATTTATTTATTTAAGGTGTGGTGCTATTTTGGTGGATTTGGGTTGCAAGGCCCCGCAGGGGCATATTCAACTGAATTCAACTACATTCAACTTTTTTTTTTTAAGGTGGGGAGATTTTTGTGGATTTGGTTTGCAAGGTCCCGCAGGGGCATATTCAACTGAATCCAACCACATGCAACTAATTGCAACTAAATGCAACCAGACCACATGCAACTAAATTTCTGATTTTAAGTTCCATTTGTCATTTTCGACCTCATTTATATATATATGTGGTGGGTGATATTTTGGTGGATTTAGGTTGCATTGCCCCGCAAGGGCATATTCAACTAAATGCAATCACATGCAACCAAAATTTCTGATTTCAAGTTCCATTTTTCAGTTGTCATTTTCGACCTCATTTTTGAACATTATATATATATATATATATATATATATATATATATATATATATAGGCAAGTGCTCAAATACAAACCACTTTTAAAATACAAACCTACAAACCAACACTAAATTAATTATATTTCATTTATTCTAAGGTTCCCGCCAATGGTACCTTCACAAAAAATGCTTAAAATAATTGGCTCTATCCATAAAAAAAAAAAAAAAAAACTTGCCGTGGAAATGCGAAGCATTTAAGACAGTAAACGGATGAGTTAGGTAGTCATGAGGGCCGAAGGCTCTCGACACACCCGTCAATCGTCTATTGCCTTTACCATTGATTGCCATTCCTTACAACTTTAGAATGATAAAGGCGCGAAGCGCCGTACAAGAAGGTGCGAAGCACCGTTAACCAGTGAAATCCACTGCCACGTCATCACGTGAACAGTGAATTTTTATTTTTATTTTTATTTTTTTATTTTTTTTGTTGGATAGAGCCAATTATTTTAAGCTTTTTTTGTATTGGGGTACCCCTAGTTTGGTCATTAGATTAGCTTGAAATATTAGATTATGCTTGGTTTGTAGGTTTGTATTTTAAGGAGGTTTGTATTGGAGTAGCCCCCTATATATATATATATATATATATATATATATATATATATATATATATATATATATATATATATATATATATATAATGTTCAAAAATGACAAAATGCAATTTTATCATCAAAAATGAGGTCGAAAATGACAACTGAAAAATGGAACCTGAAATCAACAACTGAATGCAACCACATGCAACTAAATTTCTGATTTCAGTTGCATTCAGTTGAATATTGCCCCTGGCGGGGCCTTGTAACCTAAATCCACCAAAATCACCCTACCTTTTTTTTTTTAAAAAAAAGTTGAATGTGGTTGCATTCAGTTGAAATGTGGTTGCATTCAGTTGAATATTTCCCCTGGCGGGGCCTTGCAACCCAAATCCACCAAAATCATCCTACCTTTTTTTTTTAAAAAAAAAAGTTGAATGTGGTTGCATTCAGTTGGAATGTGGTTGCATTCAGTTGAATATTGCCCCTTGCGGGGCCTTGCAACCCAAATCCACCGAAATCACCCTACCTTTTTTTTTAAAAAAAAGTTGAATGTGGTTGCATTCAGTTGAATATTGCCCATGACGGGGCCTTGCAACCCAAATCCACCAAAATCACCCCACCTTTTAAAAAAAAAAAAAACTGCATGTGGTTGCATTAAGTTGAATGTGGTTGCATTTAGTTGCAACCCAAATCCACCAAAACATCACCCCACCTAAAAAAAAAGTACAACAATCGGCAGAAACGTTCAACAGGAGGGAGGGAGGTAGGGGGAGGGTTAGGGTTAGTATTTTTGCAATTTTGAAACTTGGTTTAGTAAAATTGCAATTTATTAAGACTAATTTGCACTTTGCATCCCATAACTTTCGTCCAATCTCAGTTAAGGTTCAGTACTTTTTACTTTAACAGTTTGCACCCTAAACTTAGGAAACGCTTTCAATCAGCATCCCTTAACGTTAAATCAAACGTTAACGTTAATTTTCAGAGGGGTATTTTCGGTAATAAATATAAATTTCAGTTTGCATCCCAAAATTTTGCTCGAATCTCATTTTAGATCGATAATTAATATTTTTTTATTTTTATAATGATTACTATTAGATTTTCTTTGTAATTTACATTATCAAAAAATAATCTACTTATATTGTTCTTTATATTGACAATAAAATTTTAAAAATAGACCATTAATTAATTTGAGCTAGGTTATATAAAGTTTTGACGCATAAAATTATTACTCTATCTATATCTTGTGCTCTAATAGTCCGATTTACAAAATTTTACAACTCACGCGAAACTCACAAAATAATATTTTATTTAGTGATGATTTCACAAGTCATAATTGTAGTTTGATGATCTCAACTACTACTTTTTTTGCACAAAAATGACTCTTTTATAATTGTTGATCTTATATGTACTAAATTATTATTTTTTTAATAGATGATTTCATTTCGTAAAATTTTTTTAACGGTCGTTAATGAATTCAATTTTTCTTTTTAATTATTGTACTTTGATGGCTCAACTATTATTTTGTACACAAAATAAATCTTTTATATAAAAATAACTCTTATTTTTTGTGCAAACAACCAAAATTTTAGCCATCAAACTACAATAAAAAAAAGAGGTAAATTCATTAACGTTTGTTAAAATCTGTTAAAAAAATTGACACCAAAACTTTTAATTTTGTAAATTGAACTTTTAGAGCACAACATATAGCTAGAATTATAAAGTTTATGCGTCAAAACTTTATATAACCTAGCTCAAATTAATTAATGGTTCAATTTTAAAATTTTAAAGTCAACATAAAGAACAATATAAGTAGATTATTTTTTGATAATGTGAATTACAAAGAAAATATAATCGTAATCATTATAAAAATAAAAAAAAATATTAATTATAGATCTAAAGTGAGATTCGAACAAAATTCTGGGATGCAAACTGAAATTTATATTTATTACCGAAAATATCCCTCTAAAAATTAACGTTTGATTTAACGTTAAGGGATGCAGATTGACAGCGTTTCCTAAGTTTAGGGTGCAAACTGTTAAAATTAAAAGTACAGAATCTTAACTGAGATTGGGCGAAAGTTATGGGATGCAAAGTGTGAATTAGTCATTTATTAAAGAAGATGATATTTTTACAAATAGAAACTTTAAAGCTAGTATTTTTGATAAATTCTCAATAAATTTTCTTTTTCTGGATACTATGCAAGGAGACAATTTCATCAGATGAAAGTCACTTTGTAACCACAAAAATTCCCTAGTGAAACACAACCACAAAAAACCCCAAGCTTTCATCTTACTTCATTTTTAACCTATTTAGTTATTATATATTTTGCTTACCTTATTGGAGTAGGAAGCAAATATGTGGTGGAAAGAAAGAGTGATGATGAGTTGTATTGTACCAAACTGTTTGGTTTTGTACAAGACATGTCTGAGGAACATTGGATGAATTTAATTTTTTAGTATAGCTCTACCTCAGAAAATCCAAAATCCCAACTTGATTTGCTAATGATTGAACCAAGTTTGTGGTCATGAATCTATGAAATGAACCTTCACCATCTCATTTACCCAAAATAATTATGGATTTCGGAAAGAAGAATTGGTGTAACCTATGTTTTGTTAACACCGGAAAAATGCTAGAATTTCCGAATTGTATATTAAAAACTGATTCTAAATTGTAGATGGCTTCTAAATTCGTATACGTAAATAAATTACAATTCGCCACCTTAAAATATTGAGATCAAATTTTAAAACTCTGGCATTTTCCACGGCTACACACATCTGGGAAATCAAGGTAACTAATAAACACTTACATCTGGGAAATCAAGGTAACTAATAAACACTTATCAAAGCATAGCAAAAGACATATATAGAAATTCCTGCTTACCTGGGAATTATGTATTAAATGTAGAGAATTTACCAAAAATATTAGCTTTAAAGTTTCTATTTACAAAAATACCATCTTCTTTAATAAATTGCAATTTTATTAAAATAAGTTTCAAAATTGCAAAAATACTAACCCTAACCCTCCCTCCCTCCTTATGAACGTTTCTGCCGACTGTTGTACTTTTTTTTTTTTTTTTTAAGGTGGGGTGATGTTTTGGTGGATTTGGGTTGCAACTGAATGCAACCACATTCAACTTAATGCTATCACATGCAACTTTTTTTTTTTTAAAAGGTGGGGTGATTTTGGTGGATTTGGGTTGTAATGCCCCGCCAGGGGCAATATTCAACTGAATGCAACATTCAATTTTTTTTTTTTAAAAAGGTAAGGTGATTTTGGTGGATTTGGGTTGCACGGCCCCGCCAGGGGCAATATTCAACTGTATGCAACCACATTCCAACTGAATGCAATCACATTCAATTTTTTTTTTTTTTAAAAAGGTAGGGTGATTTTGGTGGATTTGAGTTGCAAGGCCCCGCCAGGGGCAATATTCAACTGAATGCAACTGAAATAAAAAATTTAGTTGCATGTGGTTGCATTCAGTTGATGATTTCAAGTTCCATTTTTTGGTTGTCATTTTCGACCTCATTTTTGAACTTTATATATATATATATATATATATATATATATATATATATATATATATATATATATATATATATATATAGGCAAGTGCTCAAATACAAACAACTTTTAAAATACAAACCTACAAACCAACAATAAATTAATTATATTTCATCTATTCTAATGTTCCCGCCGAGGGTACCTTCACAAAAAATGCTTAAAATAATTGGCTCTATCCAACAAAAAAAAAATCTTGTCGTGGAAATGCGAAGCATTTAAGACAGTAAACGGATGAGTTAGGTAATCATGAGGGCCGAAGGCTCTCGACACACCCGTCAATCGTCTATTGCCTTTACCTTTGATTGTCATTCCTTACAACTTTAAAACGATAAAGGCGCGAAGCGCTGTACAAGAAGGTGCGAAGCACCGTTAACCAGTGAAATCCACTGCCACGTCATCACGTGAACAGTGATATTTTTTTTTGTTGGATATAGCCAAGTATTTTAAACGTTTTTTGTATTGGGTTACCCCTAGTTTGATCATTAGATTATCTTGAAATATTAGATTATGCTTAGTTTGTAGGTTTATATTTTAAGGAGGTTTGTATTGGAGTAGCCCTATATATATATATATATATATATATATATATATATATATATATATATATATATATAAAGTTCAAAAATGAGGTCGAAAATGACAACTGAAAAATGGAACTTGAAATCAGAAATTTAGTTGCATGTGGTTGCATTCAGTTGCAAATTTAGTTGAATATGCCCCTGCGGGGCCATGCAACCTAAATCCACCAAAATATCACCCACCTTATATATATAGTTCAAAAATGAGGTCGAAAAAAGATAAATGACAAATGGAACTTGAAATCAGAAATTTAGTTGTATGTGGTTGCATTTAGTTGCAATTAGTTGCATGTGGTTGCATTCAGTTGAATATGCCCCTGCGGGGCCTTGCAAACCAAATCCACAAAAATCTCCCCACCTTAAAAAAAAAAGAAGTTGAATATAGTTAAAAGAAGTTGAATATAGTTGAATTCAGTTCAATATGCCCCTGCGGGGCCTTGCAACCCAAATTCACCAAAATAGCACCCCATCTTAAATAAATAAATTAAAAAAAAAGGACACAGACAGATGGAATGAGGGTGACGTAAGGAATGAGGGAGGAAGGAGGGGGAGGGAAAAGGGAACCTAGTATTTTTGCAACTTAGAAACTTAGTTAGTAAAATTGCAAATAGTTATTCTTAACAAAAGTAAATACGTAAAAATTTACTTTTTCCTGTTTAATTATGAAAAAAATCCAAATTTAATCTAGGTGAATGTTAGGTTAGGGGCTACACAATTAACGAGATTCAAACAAACAAATAAAACAAAGCACACACACAAATATATTTGACGCGGAAAACCCACGTCCCAAACTCGTATTATTAATCTTAACAATATCAATAATACATTAATCACTCGGTGTATCACTCACACAATACTCAAGCCAAACAATACTCAAGTATATATCAAAACATAATATGATTATGTTTATATAGCCACCCAAAACTTAGCCACCAAGACTTGCCATACATGTTCTACAAGTCTTACCATACTTGTTATACAAGCCTTCCAATTCTTGGCACCTAATTACCTAACTTTGTGAATAAGACATACCATATATAATAATTGTGTATCCATACAATTATTACCTTTATGACTTATTTCACCAATACCCATACTACCGTATTGGGTTTAAGTCGTTTAAGCCCAACAATCCTCCCCTTCAACCCAATACGGTTCCATGCACAACCGATTTAACGGTCACCATCAAGACATCGACGTCCATCCGCCAATGCCTCCCCTCGAACAATAACCTCTCCTTCTAGCACAAAAAGATTTCTTTTGTCCTTCCATCCTTTGAGTATCTCTAAATCCCTTTTAGTGACCTCCAAAATACCGTTCTTCATCATAACAGTATATCCCAAATCAACTAATTTACCCAATGAAATTAGATTTCGATTTAACTCCGGTACGTACCTCACTTGAGTTAACTTTCGAACACGACCATTGTGAAGTTTTATCATTACCTCACCAATACCAGCAACCTTTACCCTTTTACCGTTTGGTAAAGCAACCATCTTTCCATCACACTTCTTGTAGGACGAGAACCAATCCCTCCTAGCATATATGTGATGAGAACATCCCGAGTCAAGCACCCATTCTTCTTTCGATCCCTTATCTTCTTGTACCAAAAGAGCATCACCTTCCACAAGCGAAACACTACCCCCTCCTCGAGTTTTCTTCAACTCCTTCAAGTCTTCTCTTGCCTTTGGACACCAGGATTGTATATGACCCAATTCATCACAATAAAAGCACTTGATATTAGGGTTATGTTTCTTACCGGACTTCTTTTTCTTGTCACGTGCATCCACCACGAGTGCACTTCCATCAGATGTGTCACTCGATCCTTGCTTCATCAATCTTTCGGACTCCAGAAGAACAACAATAGTCTCATCCAAAGCTAACTCCGTATTCCCAACCAATAAAGAAGTAATCACAGTACTATACTTCTTTGGTAGAGACACAAGTAGAAGAACAGCTTTGTCCTCATCCTTCAATTTTTCATCCAAATTATTCAGCTGGTTGATCAGGCCATTAAAACGATTCAGATGATCTCTCAAATCTCCATCTTCTTCCATCTTGAGCCCGAACAAATCTTTCTTGAGGAACAACTTATTTGCCAATGACTTTGAGTGATACGTCTTCGTCAACTTCTCCCACAATTTTTTAGGGTTATCCTCCTCAAGAACATCATACTTGATTTCCGGTGCAAGGGCCAACCGGATTGTCGATGCTGCACGTAACTTCATATCTGCCCACTTTGGATCTTCCACATCAGCAGGCTTCTTGTCTTCAAGAGTTGCATACAACCCTCGTTGAATCAACAGATCTTTCACCGTGCTCTGCCACAAAGTAAAATTGTTTCTTCCATTAAACAATTCAATCTCGAATCCCCCGACCTTATCCATCACGAACCTCGAACCTCGGCTTTGATACCAATTGTTAGGTTAGGGGCTACACAATTAACGAGATTCAAACAAACAAATAAAACAAAGCACACACACAAATATATTTGACGCGGAAAACCCACGTCCCAAACTCGTATTATTAATCTTAACAATATCAATAATACATTAATCACTCGGTGTATCACTCACACAATACTCAAGCCAAACAATACTCAAGTATATATCAAAACATAATATGATTATGTTTATATAGCCACCCAAAACTTAGCCACCAAGACTTGCCATACTTGTTCTACAAGTCTTACCATACTTGTTATACAAGCCTTCCAATTCTTGGCACCTAATTACCTAACTTTGTGAATAAGACATACCATATATAATAATTGTGTATCCATACAATTATTACCTTTATGACTTATTTCACCAATACCCATACTACCGTATTGGGTTTAAGTCGTTTAAGCCCAACAGTGAACAGATTATTGTTCTAACTGTGCCCTTTACTCTTGCTTTTCCAGCATTTTCGAAGCCAAAATAGCTTACGTAAATCCAATTATTTAAAAAAAACACAAAAAAGAGGATGGGCAGGAGCAGGGCCCTTTGCCGAAACAAGGTTGTAAAAGTATTTGTTAACAAAGGCTTTAGCTGTTACGCATGATGTAACTTTCAGCCACCTTAAAATGTATGACAAATCAGGCCAATGTATTAACTCAATTACTCAAGTAGGAGTACTATTTTTGAGCATTTTTTACGAGAAATATTCTCATTTTGCAAATTTTAATTATTAACGTATCGCGAAAAATAATGACAGTCAGACTCTGGGTGAACATACATGTAATTATAGTATCAGGCAAGACTGCAATACATGTAATTATATCATGCAAACTTAGAGACAGAATTCAATAAATCACAGTGCAATACAACAAGTTTGATGTTTACATTTCAATAATGTAGTAGTATAGGAGGAGTATAATGTAAAGTCGACAAATCATACACGTAGGGGATTGTAAAGGAGAAGGTTGGGTAACCGTGTAAATGTCGCGTTTTACGCACTCGACCCAAGAAGATCAACATTGTTCTCTTTTCCTCTTTATTCTTGGAATAAACGGAATATCCGCTACAGGAATTTCTATTTCATATTGTAATCTTTAAAGCTTAAGGTACTATGAAATTTGATACCCGAATATGAATTTTGAAATGTGTACATACAGAATATTTGTTCACACTATTTTGACGTTGAAATATGTTTTACATAGGACGGACGCCAATAAAAAAGTGAGCAGGAAACACTATAAATAGGAGCATCATGGTAAGTTGGATGGAGAGTTGCAGGCAAGGCACGCAATTCCTCTCACCATCTTCTTCACTAGCTAGCTCATACGCATCAAACCTCCATCCCAATTCCCAACTACTATATAACACCACAAATATTCGGTTCATTTATAAACCAATCATGGTCGCTCCGTCACTCAACACTCAAACTCTCAATCTCAAGTTCTTGTGTAGCTATGGAGGCAAAATCCTCCCTCGCTATCCAGATGGCAAGCTCCGTTATCATGGTGGCCATACTCGCCTTCTCTCCGTGCATCGATCCATCTCGTTCTCTGGTCCGTAAATCATTTTATTTTTCCTCATCAATGTTCTTGTCAATTTTTTTGCTTGCCCTGAATATGTAACTTAATTTTTTTCTCTGTTATAAGTGTCTAAACATCTACTTTACCTATTAGTAGACTTAAAATCTCAAAATTCCGTAAAGGAGATACCGCTAAAATAAGAGCTTGCAGCTGCTCTAGTACCTGTATTAATAACTAACTAACATTGTATTGTATTATTGATAACAGAGCTATTGGTGAAGCTGGGAGAATTATGTGGAACAAATTGTGTTAGTTTACGGTGCCAGTTGCCTATTGAAGACTTGGATGCATTAGTTTCCATAACATCCGACGAAGATCTCTTTAATTTAATCGAAGAATACGATCGAGCAGAGTCAGTGAAGATCAGAGCATTCCTATCGCTTCCTAAAAACACATCTCCCTCCCTCTCAAGTGCCTCAACCTCTCCTAAATCTCCGTCAAATTCCCCTATATCTGCAAATGGGTACCACTGCAATTCCAGATTTTCACCCGTAGTTTCTGCTGATCATCAGTTCACTCGTCATACTCCCACACAGCCAGGATATGCTATGTTGCGCAAGAAATCTGCTGGAAAATTGCCATGCTATGCAAATGGAAATCCAACGCGAGTTCAACTCATCCATAATGCCTATCACTGGCAATAACCCCAACTATTTCAATACGAATCAATACTGGGGAAAAAAAATAAAGCCGATGAAGTCTACACTTGTATGTGTTGCAAGAACAATAGTTAGATCTTAATGGATTGGTAGAAACGAATTTGGTCGGATTTAATGAAAATCTTTTTAAGCAAATGTTATTGGCCAAAGAAAAGTACTTGTGAGGAGAGAGTGAAAAAAAATAGGAGCACGAAAATTTATACCAATTTTCAAATTTCTTCCATTTTAGCTAGCTAGTGTTTTTCAAAAGTTGTTAGCACTTTTTTTTAAAGTGTATAGACGGAGTGAAAGTGAGAACGAAACTCTAGACCTCTTCTAGCGGGCTCGTGTTGTTCGTAGAGAACATCTTCCAAAATATTTGGACCATTTCTTAGTTTGTGCGTCAGGTGCCATGCTAATTTCGTGTGTATGGTTCCAGTGTTATCAATGTCAAGAAGGGGTTAAGAAGAACTTTAATAGTTCACTGTAGAGCCTTGTTCCAATTCTTCCAACTTAAGCCTAATATTTTCGAATAGGTTCTATTTTCAAAAATATAAGAAACATGAAGAAATTAAATCTGTGATGGGTTTTGAAAGCATGACAGCAGTGTTGTCTCTTGTATTATTGTGGCAGATTCGCGAAATGTGTGCCATTAATATAAGGCTGTGCCAAGTTTTTGTATCGAGTCATTAAGGTTCATCTTTTCTTTCTGTTGCGTCGTCAGTTTTTGTGGCGAACTCAACTGTTGGGTGGTTTTCGGGTCCGGCCTGGCACTTGCCTAGTAAAATGTATTCGAATCTGCTGGATGTATATTCAACTTGATAAAAAGATTCTCTCAAGAAGGGACCAGTAATCTGGAATGTAGCATGGCCCATGACAGGGCTCAGTTTTCTACATGAAAGGAAAGCAATTGATGATGATTTTCATTTGTATTGACTAATTATTTCACATAGACCTGCGGGAAAGATCGACCAAGTCCATCACAACTTCTATACGCAAGACAATTTTTCCAAGAAAATTTAGCTAATTCAACGTTTGTACCAAAAACTAATCAAGAAACAGTCTTGCACTGGTGTTTCAGCTCGTTTGAGCCCAGAATTTTTGGGATGTAGCATCCGGAAATCCCGATGAAATAAAAATTTTTAGAACTTATCATCCGAGGACCCAATTTGAATTCCAGCTAAATGCACGGATTATAAACAAAGTATTACGATTAGTCGAGGTGCGCGCCCAAACTAACCCAAACACCGGGTATAACTATTGAGCATAATAACGATACAAATACATAGAAGTGTAGTTAGTCTATTTAGTTGTCACGTCAGCATTTAGTTAGAATTAAAAGTTAGTTATTTCCCGCCAACATCAGCTTGTATATATATTTGTAAACAGAGAACACATTGTAACTTTTCTCAACACTGTAAATACATTTTCTCTTTCACAGAAGTTTTGATGGTATCAGAGCAGGCTATACATACATCTATACTTACAAATAGTCAACAATGGTGATGATCGATTTCCGTTGCGTGTTCGATAACTTTTAGCTAATTCTTCTCTCAAATTTCTTTGAAAATCAGGTTTCATCTTTATAATTCTTCGGTTAATCACAGATTTTGTGTAATTTCTTGTTCTGATTCATCGTTTCTTTGTTCCGATTGATTACTTGTTCATTTACTTCGATTCATTGCTTAGTGTGAACTATTGATTTGTTCATTGTTCTGTTGATTGCTGGTTTGTTTATCTGATTGATTTGTACTGGAGATTCTGGTGATTTGTTCAATTCTGGTGATTCATACTTTGCACACAACCTGTTTGTGTTTTTGCTTTATCTGTTTTTCATCAAGTTTCTGCGTATTTTTTCTTGATTTCATGGCCACGCAAACATCACAAACTAGTCAAACTAATCATGACCCTTTTAGTCCTTATTATATACATCCTTCAGATGCTTCGTCCACACAGTTAGTTTCTACAAAATTTAGTGGAACTGGCTTTACTAATTGGAAACGCTCAATGATGTTGACCTTATCTGCTAAAAATAAGATTGGTTTTGTTGACGATTCTATCACAAAACCTGTTTTGACCGATCCTGAATATAAAGCATGGGAACGTTGCAACAATTTGGTCATTTCTTGGTTGCTGTTCAACCTAGATACTACTATTGCAAGAAGTGTTTTATTTCTGCAAAATGCTGAAGAAATCTGGAATGATCTTGAAGAGAGATTTGGTTTTGCTTCTATGACTCAGGTCTTTACTTTAGAACAACAAATATCTGATATATCTCAAGGATCTTCAATTGTTTCTGAATTCTATAATCAGATTAAAACTATTTGGGACGGTATAAATGATGCAAATCCTTTGCCATATTGTACTTGTCATAATTGCACTTGCAATCTTACTCAGAGAATTCAACAAAGACAACAAGAACAGAGATTGATAAAATTCATGATGAAGTTGAATGAGTCTTTTGCTTCAGTTAGAGGACATGTTTTAATGATACATCCTCTTCCTAATGTTTCTTAAGCTTTTAGGTTGTTTGCTCAGGAGGAAAATCATAAAGAAATTGGATTAGGCAATCAGCCTGATTCCATGGATTTTTTGGCTAATAGGAGGTATAATACCGGTGGTAATGCTAAGTTCAAACCACAAGTTTTTGGTAATTCACAGAATCTTGGTAATTCGGGGAACTCTGGGCACAATTTTCAGAATTTTGGTAATTATGGAAACTTTGGACATAACTCTGGCATATTTGGTAACTCTAGCACATTTGGTAACTCTTGAAGTTTTGACAAGAAAAAAGGATCAAAACCTGGTGCAAACTATTTTTGTATTCACTGTCAAATTTCTGGTCATAATATTGATAGGTGTTTCCAAATCCATGGTTTTCCTTCAGGTTTCAAAGGAAGTAGAGACAAGAAAGTTGCTGCTCTAGTTCACCACAATTCAGATGATACAACAACTAATTCTGAAACAACATCTGATGACTCAATTATGTCTTCTGAACAGTATAATCAATTGTTGGAGGTTCTTAAAACTCAACAAATTTCTCGGAATTCTGTCACTTCAGTTGATTCAGGCACTCAGGCCACAAGCTCAAGTTCTTACACTGATCATGCACTCTTGGCTTGTAATATCTGTCTTACTTTAACTTATAATAGTACCTGGTTGATAGATAGTGGGGCTACAGATCATATATGCCCTATATTAGAAAGCTTTAAGTCGTACACAAAAGTTGCTAATAACTATATCACAGTACCTGATGGTAGATCAATTCAAGTCTTGCATGTTGGTTCTGTGAGTTTGACAGATACAATTGTTTTACAGAATGTACTGCATGTACCAGATTTTCACTTTAGGTTGATATCTGTACAAAAATTGTGCAAGGATTTAGACTGTAACATGCTATTCACCGATATTAAATGTTATATTTAGGGCCCTTCTCAGAAAGGGTCTCAGATTCTTCTTGGTATTTGAGAAATGGTCTTTACAACTTAAAATCTAAAGCAATGGATCAAGATGTTGAAGTATCTCAGAAGAGTTGTTTTGCTGCTATTCAAGTGCTCAGTTATGGCACATGAGACTAGGTCACTTACCTTTTCCTCAAATAAAACTGGTTAAACCAGATTGTGATGTAAATTCTTGTCTTGACAATTATATCTGCCAAGTTTGTCCAGCGCTAGACAAACCAGAAAACCTTTTAATCACAGATGTATCAAAACTAGTAAACCTTTTGAACTTGTACATTTAGATCTCTGGGGTCCTTACAAGACAAAGACCCCATCTGGTTGTACTCAGTTTCTTACTCTTGTGGATGATTATATTAGATACACATGGGTTCATTTACTAAAATTTAAATCTGATGTGTGTCATGTAATGCAAAATTTTATTCAATATGTTGAAAATCAATTTAGTACTAAGTTGTTGAGTGTTAGGTCAGATAATGCCTTGGAACTCATTGAGGGTAATCTTAAGACCTTGTTTCTTAGTAAAGGTATTTGTCATCAAACTAGCTATCCTTATACTCCCCAACAGGATGGGGTAGTAGAAATGAAGCATAGACATCTTTTAGAAACTGCTAGAGCCTTAATGATCCAATCTAAATTTCCTGATCAGTTTTGGGGGGATTCAATTCTTTGTGCTGCTTATCTCATTAATAGAATGCCCTTAACCAGCTTGAATCTTGACACTCCTTATCACAAACTCTTCAATGAACAAGCTTCTTTGAATAATATCAGAATTTTTGGTTGCTTATGTTTCATTACCACTCCTAAAGTTAATAGAACAAAATTTGATTCTAGAACATCTCTTTGTGTCTTTCTTGGATATCCTCCTCACACAAAAGGTTATAAGGTTCTAGATTTAGACACTGGTTGTACTATAATTTCCAGAGATGTAGTTTTTCATGAATTACATTTTTCTTTCCATATGATTTCTAAGGATTTTTCTAAAAAGGATTACCTTCATTCTATTTTCTTGCCTTATGTTACTAAGATTTCTGATGATTCAGATTATCTTAATCTTCAATCTGTTGTTCCTTCTTCCACTACAACACATTCACAATCTTCTACTTTGCCTGTTAGGCAGTCTAGTAGAATCAGATCTATATCAGCTTATTTACATGACTATTGTTGGGATTTATGGGTGATAGCTTAGAGACAACTTAACTAGATATTTCTATACTTAGTTTTTCTAAGTAGAACATACTGTCACAGCCAGAGTGTGTTCTTGTGACCAGAATAATTGCTGTAAATTTAATAAGTATGTAACTTGAAAGAAGTTCATTCAAATGTTCAAGCCTCAAGTAATGCATCAGCTCGACATCAAGAATAAATGTTATTGTCATGACATTGATAGTAATTATACAAGAAGACAACATGTTGCAAGTCACGACAACAGACTCCATCTGACAGCAACATTGGCGGAAGCATGAGACAGCAACATTCTCACAGTTTGACGGCAAGTCTGGAATTCCTGACAGCAATATTGGCGGGGATTCATACTGTCAACCAAAGAACATTCTCTTGACAGCAGACTTAGTGGTTAAAGTTACTGTCTCACTGAATTATTTGAATTGGGGATTTATCTTAGTCAAACCCGTGACAATTTAGATGTTCAAGAAACAGATTTGCTGCAACTTGTCAAAGATTGTAGCAGACCTGCAAGACTACGACCGAAGCTTGAGAGATCACAAGACAAAGCTCGTCAATTCAAGAGTATGACAAATCTACATCTACTAGAATTGTATTAGCTTGAATTAGAAAGAATCTAGGTTACTTCACATATAGTGATAACTCTGTTTGTATAGCAATTTAAGAAAGTCACATGGGTGTGTAAATTGTAAGGAGCTGCCACTTGAAAATGACAACAGCTCCACAACCCATGTGACAGAGATGTTAGAGCAAATTAGTCTACATGGAGAATCATCTTTCGTTCTTTTCTGTAATCACTCAAGAAAGCGAAACTTGAGAAAATACTTTCTCTCAAGGTTGTAGCAAAACTTTGCAAAATAAATAAAACATTTATTTTATGAGAATATCTTGAGTTACCACTTGCGTTTGCAATTCTTGTACTGATAGTTTACAATCTTTATTATTGTTGTTGAAATAAAGATTTGAAGTTATCAGCATTGCATTCAACCCCCCCTTCTACAATACTCCGGGACCAACAACTATCAATGTCATCTAAACAGACTTACATCTTTACCTTCTCAGTCACATCACTAGTGTAATCTAGTTTCAACTTAGATATCTGATTCTCAAGTTATTTCTAAACCTTTTAATTACCTAGAAACTTCAAAACATCCTTTGTGGATTGAAGCAATGCAAAAAGAACTTCAAGCCTTACAGGATAATAAAACCTGGGATATTGTTGACTTACTTGTTGGAAAGAAAGCAATTGATTGTAGATGGGTCTTTAAGGTCAAATTAAAGGCTGGTGGGACACTTGACAGGTGTAAGGCTAGATTAGTAGCTAAAGGTTATAACCAAAAGTATGGTGTGGATTTTTTGGAAACTTTTTCTCCAGTAGTGAAAATGGGAACTGTTAGGTGTTTGATTGCTATAGCTGCTAGCAGAAAATGGCCAATTTATCAACTTGACATTAATAATGCCTTCTTGCATGGAGATCTTGATGAAGAAGTTTATATGCAAATTCCTGAAGGTATACCTCATTCTGGTAGACAAGTTTGTAGGTTAAGAAAGTCATTGTATGGTTTGAGGCAGGCCTCTAGGCAGTGGTCTTTTAAACTGGTCAGTGAATTGATAACTCAAGGATTTACACAGTCTAAGCATGACTATAATTTGTTTCTTAAGAAATATGATAACCATATTATCTTGGTTGCTGTCTATGTAGATGATATTATAGTCACAGGAACTGATTTAAGTGCCATTGATGCTTTGAAATTACATCTGGATAATGTTTTTAGCATTAAGGACTTGGGGATTCTTAATTACTTCTTGGGATTTGAGGTATCATATTTTTCAGAAGGCACAGTTCTTAGTCAAAGAAAATTCACAAAAGAGTTGCTTGGTGAATGTGGTTTTGATTTGTCTAAGAAAGCAACTACTCATTTACCTTTGAACCTTAAGTTGACTGCAGTTGATGGTGATTTTATACCTAATCCAGAGTTTTATAGGTCCATGGTTGGTAAACTCAATTTCTTGACAAATACCAGACCAAACATTTCCTACACTGTCCAAGTTTTAAGCCAGTTCATGCAGTCGCCTAGGATTTCTCATCTAGCAGCTTTGGAACATACCTTATGCTATGTTTCTCACACTGCAACTCAGGGTATCTTGCTTAAGGCTACAGAACAGTTAATCTTTTAAGCATTTACAGACTCTAATTGGGCTGCTTGCCCAGATTCTAGGAGATCTATTATTGGTTATCTATTGCTACTGGGACAGTCACCTATAACTTGGAAATCAAAGAAACAGAGCATTATCTCCAGATCTTCTTCAGAGTCAGAATACAGGGCTATGGCTGCTGCTTCAGCTGAGGTTACTTGGTTAGTAAATCTTCTTCAGGAAATGGGTCTTACTTCTTTGGCTCCTGTACAGTTACACTATGATAATATGTCTGGTATACATATTGCAAAGAATCTGATCTTCCACGAACGAATAAAGCATATAGAAATATATTGTCACTTTACAAGGGATAAGGTTTTGGAGGGTCTTATTCAGCTTTCTTATCTTCTTACTCAACAACAATTGGCTGATGTGTTTACCAAAATTCTGCTTTCTACCCAATTTCAGTTTTTGTCGCCCAAGATGGGATTGATTGATACTTTGCCTCACTCAATGCCCATCTTGCGGGGGGCTATTGAGCATAATAACGATACAAATACAGAGTAGTGTAGTTAGTCTATTTAGTTACCACATCAGCAATTAGTTAGAATTAAAAGTTAGTTATTTCCCGCCAAGATCAGCTTGTATATATATTTGTAAACAAAGAACACATTGTAACTTTTCTCAACACTGTAAATACATTTTCTCTTTCACAGAAGTTTTCACTAACAAAAGGGATTGATGTGCCTGAGGCTGAACTCAGGGTTCTACCTGAGGTTAAAAGATTTTCAATAAAATTTAAGGGTATTTAGATAAATTACTAAGAAAAAATTGATATTTACAAAATTGCCCCTGCAGACCACTTATTTTATAGGCTCTTTGTGTTATAACCTCATCCCTGAGGACAAACCAAGCTTTCTTATAACAAAAACATATTAGCGAAAAAAAACTAATTCTTTTTAGGGAAAAAAAGGGAAAACTAATTAAAAAACAGATCTTAACTCAAAGCCAGCATTTATTAACAATACAAATTAGAAAAAATGCTAGAAAACAATTTGTTCCAAATGTTAACGTGTCATTTATATAATTGATAATATTCCTAATAAAGTGATCGATTCTTTGACATTAACTCTACAAATACTTGTGAATTATTATTTATACCAATTATACTTCAATCCAACCATCAATGATCAATGACAAAAGTTAGGTGTAATATCTTTGAATCAAATATAAATTAGAATAATATATTTTTTTCGTCTTCTTTTACATGGTTATTTTGAAAAAATCATATCTATTAAGAAAATAGTCGTTGAACAATTTTTTCCTTATAAGTATCCCTAATTTTTATCTTGGAAAAATGAGAATTCAATTAAGTTTAAAAAATTCAAACCTTGAAAATAATAATCATACGGATACTTTTGGAAAGTTACCTTAAATTCACTTTAAAAAATGAAAATGGACATATATAGAATTAATAATGAGCAGCCTACATAATGTAAAGATCGATGTTGCTATAAAAAAACAGAAGCAGCAAATCATGAATGTTGAATAACCATCAGAATACACATAATATAGAATTAATAACAGTAGATTCCGACTTCCAAAAGATTATCAAATGAAACAATTATCAACTCTACTAATTTTAGACTTTTAGTTGACGAAAGTAATTAGCCTATAGATTTTCCAACATAAACAAACTAATTAGCATAAATATCATCCCAGTCGGGGCCATGAGGTTTGGTGCGATCAATCCAAGCCGCCGTGGAGATTGTTGCGCAGAACGCAACCTATGTCATCAAATTCACCGTACTTTTGTTATCCCAAATCTAAAATTCAAGACATTTATGTTAAAATCAATTAAAAATTGGATATTTTTGAAAAAATATACAAATCGCACAAAGCTTTTTTTCAAAAAATACGATGAAACTTTATATGCAAATATACAAACTACTACGCAATCACATATGCAACTTTTATCATATTTTTGCAAAAAACCCTTGAAAACACGACTACTTTTTTTTTATAATTCCCTTAAAAATTTGTGCAGTGCAGATATATAAAATTTTTTACACATTTAATTACCTTCTTCGCGAGGTGAACAACCATAGTAGAGGTTGTCCACATCATATTTTTGCTACTGTTTGTCTCTCTTCTTGACTCTGTACCTCTAAATATATTATAATTCTACATTATAAGTCTACTTATTCAAAAAAAACAAACAAACATTTTTTTTATTCTATACTTGTTAAAAAGTATTATTAAAATAAGTGTTGTTGCGAAAATCAGATACTTGTTTGGTAATATTTTTGATATATGCATATTTTGGTTATAAATTACTAAAATTAATGTTTTTGGTAAGGTTTGATGTTACGCAAAAGCTGAGAAGTAGCTTTTTTCAAAAGCTGAGAAGCAGTTTTTTTCAAAAGCATGGGGGTACATGCTTTTTACTAAAAGCAGCTTTTCAACCCAAAGCACTTGTTTTTTACAAAATTTGCTTTCAAAGTTTATCAAACACTTTTTTACCTGCTTTTCAAAAATAAATTTTTGTTGCTGTTTGCAACATCAATACCAAACGGGGCCTAAAGTTTGAATGGATTTTATTGGTGCCCCGCCATCAAGGGAGCATCTAAGTAGAGATCTATGGGACACACGTTCCCAGAAAAAAAAGAGGATTAAAATTTTTTTTGTTAATAATTATAGTACAAATATGTGTATTTTATCAAGTCTCCCATTAAAAAAAGTTAAGTACCCTCTATTGTTTATATTTATATGATCCAAAGTACTAGTAAAATGGTTAGAGAAAATTTTTTTTAACTCACATATTAATTAAGTATAACGGATATTGTATAAATTTCTTGAATATATAATGCCTCTATCGACATTAATTTCTAGATTTCCCATTGCCCGCCATCACGAAGAAGAAAAAGAAATGATGATTATAGAGAGCTAACTCTTGCTCGTGCCCGAAAAAGGGTAAATTATTTTCATTTAATATTATATTCTACTTTTGACCTATTTTGCATCTTTCTATACACCTGAAACTCAATTGCTTGTTCTGACAAAAAAAAAAAAAGAAACTCAGTGTAACTCAATTATTTTTGCAGCTTATCGCAGTCAAAATTTAGAACAAATATTAAAAAAATAGCAGTCACCTTATAGCATTCTTACATGATCATGATAGTACATATGATCAAATCAATACATGCACAATATGATATATTGCTTTATAACTAAAGTGAGAAGTAAAAATAGATGAATATTTTACCAGTACCTATCGTTTTATCATCAATAACGATGTTCCTGTTTGTTCAACATATTACAATTGTGTTGGAGCAGAAAACTAATCATTTCCAACATTTCCATGCATCGGAAACAAAATTGGATGCATGTTAATAAGACTTCGAATTAGAAGTAAAAGTAGACTTGTGCAACCGATTTGCAATTAACTCACTCTTATGTTTCTCAGAAAGTTGTGCCACTTCATCTACTTTTTGAATTTGTCACCGAATACATTCTTTTTTGATGTAGGACAGTTGGTAGCAAGTATTGAGGCTGCGATGGATCGGGTAAAGGGGCACTCGCAAAGTAAAGGCATGATATGCATGATGGTATGACCATGCTGCTGACTGGCATGATCATGTCAAATTGGAAAATAGTGGCAGAGACTTCTAGTGAGATATTGGGGAGATTGTGCATGAACATGCTTAGTCCTGCATGATCACGCTTGTTTTAAAATAAATATTTTAATTTAATTTGGATTTGGTTTATTTCTTTTTCAATAAGGGTTTTATATCCCAGCATATATAAACATCATCAATTGTACTGAATTATTATCTTTTTATTGAAATTAAAATCCTAGAGACTTTTCTCTTCTTTCTGATGGATTCTAGAGTTATCTTTTCGAATTCGTACTTGCGGATTTGTGTTTGTTCTTAAGGATTAGTGCTTGCTTTTTGTTCTTAAGGATTAGCGCTTGATTTTCCTTGACTTTCGTGCTACGTCATTTTTCTTTTCTGTGGAATCATTGAAGTTTGGATGTTCAAATTTGAATCAGTTTGAGTAGTAGCTCAACCAATCCGAGCAACCCTTTGAGCTCGAATCTTATCTTCCTTTATCATCTAATGAGAATACCCTCATTCTAATGAATGTTATTTTCAATTGTAAGTTCATTTTGGTCTAAAACCACTTATGTCCATATAGTCCTACCCTTTTTTACACAAAATTGTATTTTCTCTTTTGTAGCACTTGTGACTGATTAGTTACAAAAATTCCCCTTAAAAAAATTCTTCCACAACTAAAAATAGGAGAAAGTATCTATTCCATTGGAGTTTGTGATTCAATGTTGGGAGGAAGGATATTAAGGAAAATAGGATTGTGTGTCTGAAGTGCTATTCTGATCAAAGATATCATGGTTGGTTTTCGAATGAAAATCAATGAATCGATCGACTTAGGGGTATGTTGGTCCTTCTTCAAGCTAGCATTTACTATATATATATATATATATATATATATATATATATATATATATATATATATATATATATATATATATATATATACATAAAATACGTGTTGATGTGAATTGATTTATATATGATTAGTATTTGCCTTATGATTGATTTATGTAATTCATGAATATTCATGAATATTATTGCCTCAATGTTGAAAACGCTTTTATGATCAATTAAACCCTTTAAGATCAACGTATTAGTTCGTAGTTAGTGTTTTGAGAATGTTAGTTGAGTTACCAAAAGTAGAGTTCTCTCAATCTTGGGAGTCGTCCCTTTAGAAAACCTGAGGTTGAGTAGTCGCCTTCGTTAATAGGGGTACGTATCCTTTTTCAGTGACAACGGGTGGAGTAGAGGTGACGGTGGTAGCCTCGGTTGAGACTGGTGTCCTTCGTGTATTAACTGTAATAACCCTAATTTCTGTACTTGAGAAAAATTCTCGTTTGAGGGATGAATAGCGATTTGCATGGATGAATAGTGATTTTTGAGGATTAAGAAATTTTTTATGTCACCTTATGTACGGGATAGGAAACGGATATTTCGAAGTTATATTAGTAATCTACGAGTTAAATAAGTGTATGTAAACGCGATCGAAATTCTAGAAAATCCAAAGTTTATTTTTATGGAATATTTGACTGGGCAATGAGGAGCATTTCAATGCGATCAAGACAAGTGATATATTTAATTTGAGGATTTTATATTTTATTATTCTATTTAAGGTGATTTAAGGAGTTAGAACGAAAACCCCTGAGTTAGTGCAATGAACGTTCTAGGAATCGCTAGAACTTTACAACGAGATTAAGCGATTAAGCGAACGAATTATGGATTGAACACATGATAACAGTAAATACCATACCTAATTATCAAGTGCATCATATCAAGTGGATTAAAGGATTAAATCAAAGGATTTAATCAAAAACAAGGAGCAAGTGATGTGTTCTTCAAAGAACAAGCCAACAATGCAACTTCTTTTAAACCACACAAATGCCAAGTTGATTAAAAAGGGTGCCATAGCCTCTTTATACATCTGATCCCAGCTGATATATATCACAAAACATCATACAAATCACCTACCAACTAGTCAAAGAAGAGCAAAAAGTAAGAACACCACCAAAACACAAACCTGTCCAGATTTTGACCACCCTAAAGATAGGCCTCAAAACCCTAGCTAGGAAGCTTCAAATTTGATGATCTATGACTCAAAAGAAAGCCCTTGAAGAGTAGAAGGAGTGGTAAAAATTTCAGCTCCATCCTTGGTGTTGGCTTTGTTAAGGCTACCCAAGGCTATTCTAAGGTGTATCAAGCTTTGTTAGTGTTACTAGAGCATCAAGGAAGGTAAAAAGCTTAACGTTACTTTGTTATATATTATGAGTTATATGTTAAGTTTTGAGAAAGTTTCAAGATTAGTAGTTCATATTAGTGGGTTTAGTGATTGTTTGGCTTTATTTTGATATGTAAAATGATGAGTGATGATTTTGAACCTTACTACTGGTCTTAGAAGTCTTTGATGAATGTTAGTTGATGTTGAGAATGATTGGTTTGCCTTGTATGGCTTGTTTGAGGAGTAATAAAAATGGGAATGCTTGATTTAGAGCCGTCGTAATGCCCAAATATTTTGGACCAAATTGACAGTAGCCACCTGAGACCATAACTTTGTTTAAATGGTAACCATTGCCCCTATTGTGTAGATATTGTTGTCTAGTTTATTTAGCCGCAAGAATCATGTCAAAAAAGTTTACGGTTTAGGAGATATGACCATTTTAGTGAAAATTGTTCGAGAAATGGAACTGCAGAAATGTACCTACTTTGAGGCTATGATTGAGACCCTTAAAAGTCGATTTATAATAAGATATTTTGAGGATAAATAATAAGTTCAGTTATCAAGGTTTGTACGAAGGTTTCGAGTTAAAAACATTATTTTTCGATTTTATAAAACTGCGTCAGCCGAGGTTGCGCAAGTGAAAAAGCCCTTTAAGGAAATGACACTATTCATTGCAAACCCCCTGCCCTGTTTTGGTAAATTCCGAAAAATGAGTCCTCTGACCAGAGCCAAATCTTGAGTTAGTTACCTTCTAGACATTCTCTAGATCGTGCACGCGAAAACGGTACATCATTTGAGTTAACGGTTATCGAGTTATGAACGTTTTAGTAAAAGTGGTACAAATAGTAAAAATTCGCAGTTGGCCCAACTTTGAAAATACATTTCACCTATCTAGACCCGTGTTTTCGTATCGGAACTCTTATGATAAATATTACAAATACCAAAGATGATTTTAGAAGTGGTTTCGTATTTATTGATGTCTCCAGTGATTTATTAAAAGTGTTGGAGTGCGAGTCACGGAATAGTAATTCTCAGGAAAGTCAACTCTAGAGGTACTACTTTGACCATCCGTTTTGGCTAAGTTAAAAGAGGAATTTCGAGTCGACTAAAACACGAAACTTGTTAAGAATTACTAAGGCAACATAGTGGTGCAAAGAACGAAGCTATAAATGGTTAGTAAGATGTACAGAATATCTTACGTTAAGCATGAATTCGAGGATCGATTTCGGACTAAACTTATGACTTAAGTGTTTGTCGATTAACATGGACTTAGTATGAGTCTAGAGGGACCCCTTAGTGCCTTGTTTGTGATTGGCTTAAGTGTCTGAGCGTTGAGTTATAAGTGGATCGTATAGGGGATTAATCGCGTATTTTCTTGACTTTGTTTAGATTGTTGGATCCCGCTACGAGCCCCTGCTACATCAAGAGTACCAGGCAAGTTTACTAGTTCATACTCTATTGTTCAGAGTATTTATATATTTTTAAAATGCATAAGTATGCTAATTAAGTTTTCAATATACAAATTCAAGTATTCTCTCTAGTTGTTATACCGGATTTTATTAATGCAATTTACTTGCATATATATTATTGTTGAGCTGTTATCCAGATATTGTTACACGAGATGTTCAAATTTATTTCATGAGTTGGTCCATATTGTTGGGATGTTTATCGAGATACCTTGTTCATACTCGAAGAGAAGATGATAAATATGTATTTTATAGTACTACCATAATATATATTATTTGATATTTAAGAGTGGAGTTATATCTATATAGAGTTAGTTGAGAATACTGATATGGGTTACCTCATTCCAAATCCATGATCAGAACTGTTCTTCATAAATATTTCCTCTACTCATTCGAGGGAAAAACCAATTATTGGAGGCGTTTATCGTTCAATGTTCATGAACGATATTGGAGTAATCTTTTATTGCAAAATAAATAAAGGTGCACGTGTTATTTTACCGTGAGGCCTAAGAGATTCATTGTTGAAGGTGATCGAAGATTCGGACACCTTATATTCTGGACTAGAGGTGACAAAAGTGACTGGAGTAACGCACCGGCCCAAATTGAGGAGTATTTAGGGTGGTCGAGACGTCGGCTCATCCTTCTATCGATAGAAAATGAGGCGGGACAATGGACTGATCATCCATTACTTGAGGAGGCGTTTCGAGGAGAAAGTCCAATCATCGATACCCTAACTGTTAACCGATGCCTTTGTGGTTCTTTTAACTAGGGTGTTGATCCGAGCAGTTGTTAAATTATATTTATTTAAATCAATTGAGCAGTTCTGAGGAGTTATTGAATTATATTCGAGTAGTACTTTGAGAAGTTTTGAGATATATTTATTCCATCATACGAGTAGTATTCCGAGATTAATAAAAACTTTCGCGATAATTTCTTTTCAAAAAGAGTATATTTACTTATGTGAATGAGTTTTTATAAAGTGAGAAAAACATACTTTGGAGCGAGTTGTTGTTGCTTTATTGGTGTCTATATACTTGCTGGGCATTTTTTTTGGTCATTCTTTCCATTTAAATATTATTAAATAGCGGCCTCTAGAGCTGTGAAAGGCATATGACTCAGCCTATTTGTATTTCGAGGATACAACTCAACTTAAATTAGATTGTAATAAGTAATTAATGGTAACTGTCACAGGAATCTCAGATAGTGATATCTGTCAGAAGAAAGAAGAATGTCAATCTATAGTTTTGATGTTTTACACCGAAAGAAGATTCAGACAACTTATCAAGCCTTGGTGTAGCATTAATGCAATTGGATTTTATTTGCAGTGACAAGAGATTCTATGGAGACAGCATCAGTACAAGAGGAATTAAAGTGTGTTGAGAAAGTACATGGATCACAACTGAGAGTCAAAGTGAAGAATAGAAATTGGAGTTAGTCGTTCATGAACCAGACAGTACATCGAACGTCAACAATTATCCAGTGGAAATTATTCATTACTAACAGTGGTTCATTGAGGTAAATTGAGTATTTATTGATTTTAATTAGTTCACCTTTAATTGATATAAATCCTTATAGTTTATTTAATTAATGAATTAATTCTAAAAGAATTAATTTATTTATTAAATTACTTATTGTGTCAATTAAGTTTGAATTAATTAATTAATCATTAAATAATTAATAAGGTTTCTATGACATAAAAGAATAAATGTGAAAAGCTGAGATTATGTCATATTCGAATAGAACTGCAAAGATTATGTCATGTTGACAGAAAACATGAGGTTTATGTCATTCTGAGATGAAGATCAGATTATGTCATGATCAGATTATGTCATACCGAATTCTGAGTTATGTCATGACAAGGTTTTTGTCATACCGAGCTAATCAGATTATGTCATGATCAGATTATGTCATACCGAATTCTGAGAGTATGTCATACCGAATTATGAAGTTATGTCATGATAAGGTTTTTGTCATACCGAGATATACCAGTTATGACATGGAACAAATTATGTCATAGTGGCAGCAAATATCTGAATTTTCTATAAAATGGACAGAAACCAGCAGAAGTAAAAAGAGACACACGGACAGAAAATTGAAGAACACCCAAGCATCAAATTCTCTCAACTTCTACACACCTACCCAAGCTGTAATTTACACAATAAATTCAGTTCAAGCTCTTTGTAATATCTAATCCGCTGGAACTTGTTTATTGATCACTTTTGTACTACTAGCGAATTAAGTTTCCTAGTTCTAGATTTGATATCTTGATTTTTATTAACTAAATTAGAAAAGTTCATGTTGAATTTTCTAATTAGTTATTAATTACTTGATAATCAATTGTATTGATTTTGTAACACCCATCAAGTTAATATATTGTTATATTCAACTTGAAATTTGTGTTATATTATTCCGTACAAAATATTCGTTTAAGTGAAAATTGTTTAACGAATAAATTTGGAGAAAATGATATAGATTGTATTCAACCCCCCCATTCTACAATCTTATTGGACCTAACAATTGGTATCAGAGCCTATTGATTGATACACAAATCAAGATCCTAATTTTACTCAATAAAAAATCAAGCTCAAATTTTTAACTCTCTTAAAAATTCATCATGTTAGCCAAAGGCAATGTTAAAATTCCTATCTTTAATAAAGATAACTATGACATGTGGAAAAACAAAATGGAGTTATTTCTTGATGTAGCAAATCCAAGATTCTTGTGGGTTTTGAAAAATGGACCAGTAATTCCTATCCAACATGATGCTGAAACTGTTACAAATGGAGTTGTGACAATACCTGCAAAATCCTATCCAAAGGACCCTAAAAACTTTACCGCTGAAGAAAAAGAGGAAGCTGGATTGGATAAAAATTTGAGACTCATTTTATTAGATTCCCTAGATGCTGTAATGTATAGCCATGTAAGGAATTGTAAAACTGCTAAGCACATCTGGGAAACTATTGAGATCATTAATGAAGGGACTGATGAATTCAAGGAAAATAGACTTCAAATTTTGACCTCTGAATATGAACACTTTAGAGCTGGCCCTAATGAAGGCATTCAAGAAGTGTTCGAAAGGTATAACAAAATAATCAACAACTTGCAAGTTCATGGCAAGAAATATACCCAAAAGGAGATCAACATGAAGTTTTTACTGACTATGCCTACTCACTTAGAGCATAGAATCACCGCCATCAGAGAATCTAGAGATTTAACTAAGATTACTCTTGAAAGGCTGTTTGGTGTTCTGAAAACATATGAATTAGAACAAGTACAGCAGAAGGAATTCTCTGGCAAAGGCAGAATGGCAAATTCTTCTACAGCTCTAGTAGTTGAGGTTCCTAAGGAAGTGGAAGCTAAAGTTGTTCAACCTAACAGCTTCAACAAGGAACAAACTGAAGTGGAACATGGCCAAACACCAGCTACTCAGGATGGTGGAGAATTTTATTCACTTGAAGAGCTAGATCAATTGGAAGATGAATCTATGGCGATGATGGTGAGACAATTTAGTAACTTCAGATTCAGAAGAAATCCAAAGTTCAGGTTTAAGCAAAATAACAGATTTCAGAGAGGAGGTTCTTCATTCTCTAGTAACAGGGGAGGTTACAAAACTGGAACTGTTGACAGAAGCAAGATCCGTTGTTTCAATTGTAATGAGTTGGGACACTTTGCTACTGAGTGTCAGAAACCCCAGCAAGCACAGAAGAAAGATTATGCTTCTGAAAAGAAGAAGAGTGGAAGAGCTTATGTAGCTGCTGGTAAAAGCTGGGATGACACAGATAGCGAAGATGAAGAATATGGAAACTTTGCGTTGGTGGCAAATGCTGAATCATCAACTTATTACACCACACCGGTAACTTTTACTGATGATGAGTTAATTCATAGTTTACGTAATTGCTTGACTAATGCACAAAAAGGATACGATAGAATAAGTCTTGTAAACACTAAACTTGAAAATGAAATGTTAGACTTAAAAAGGTGCAGATTAATCAAGATAAGAATATAGAAGAAATAGCTAGACTTAACTGCAGAGATAAGTCGCTAGGAGAATACATGGTAAAACAAGTTGATAGGATTGCTGAACAAGACATCAGGATTAAAGAACTTGAAACACAAATTAGAGCTTGTTATAATACTGTTAAAGTTTCTAAAGAGTTCTTCAACAAACAAGCAGTAGAACGAACTGTAGGAATAGGGTTTGATTACAATCAAGCTGTTGGTTCGTTGAGCAATCATTCTCCTAATCCTATTTCAGCTAAAGAAAGAGGTATACCACACATTCTCAAGAATGTTGAAAAACCAATGTTTAAAAAATCTTTTGCTGAACCACCCAATATGCTTTCTATTGTCATTCAGGAAGAAATGAAAAATGAGGACAGTGCTAATGGCATAGTCCTTGATAATGACAAATCTGCTAAGGAACAAGTTAAGGTTGTTGAGTTAACTAGTTCTTCTCAAATTGGGTTAAGTGACAACAAGTTGAAAAAGAACAATAACAAGTCTGACATGCATGCTATGCCTATTATTGATTCTTCTCATAAAGCATGTGGTGTTGTCAATTGTATGTCTTGTGCTTTTAATATCATGTCTGCTTACTTTTCTGGTAATCATGCATGTGCTGATAAGACTGCCCCTAGACAACATATGAACAGAAACAAAAATGTCAGATCAATGACTGCTAGTCCTCCTTATGTTAGGAGAGAAACATTTGTACCTAAGCCTAAACCAAGTTCTACTAAGGCTGTTTACAAGGTCAAATGTCCAGTCAATGAAACAAGTGTTATTGCTGCTAAAGAAACATGGATACCTAGAATAAAACAGAAGTTTGTCAAATCTGTTTATAAAGTGAAATGTTTGTTGAATAATGGTAAATCTGTTGTTAAAGTAAAGAATGTTGTTTTGCCTGACAAAGGCCAATTCTTTAAGTACTCTGGACCCAATCAAATTTGGGTTTGGAAGAAGGTTTAATCCGTTTGTCATTGCAGGGTGTTGAGCAGGTTGAACGAGTGACCTGGATCTTGGACAGTGGATGTTCAAGGCATATGACTGGTGACAGAACCCTGCTGACAAATGTGGTGGAGAAGGCCGGCCCAGTAGTTACCTTTGGAGATAACAGCAAAGGTAGAACTGATGGATATGGCAGACTTGAAGCTGGAAATGTTATCATTGATGAAGTCTCTTTTGTGAAAGGACTTGAGCACAATCTGCTCAGTGTCAGTCAATTCTGTGACAAAGGTTATGAAGTTCATTTCAACAAGAAGAATTGTCTAATTTCACACAAGAGACATGAAAAGCCACAACTGACAGGAGTTAGAAAAGGCAATCTGTACGTAGCCAATATGAACTCAGGAAGCACTGAAGAAATCACTTGCTTCTACACTAAAGCATCTAATGATGAGAGTTGGCTATGGCACAGGAAACTTTCTCATCTTAATTTTAAGACAATGAATTCTCTGGTTAAAAGAGAGTTGGTGAGAGGTTTGCCTTCAATGGAATTCACTCAAGAAGGACTTTGTGATGCATGTCAAAAAGGCAAGCTAAAAAGGGCAAGTCACAGGAGCACTGACACATCTTCAATAACTGAACCATTACAATTACTTCATATGGATTTGTTTGGTCCAGTTAATGTGATGTCTATGTCAAGAAAGAGATATGCTCTAGTGATTGTTGATGATTTTTCAAAATACACATGGGTCCTGGTTTTGAATTCTAAAGATGAGACTCCACAATTGGTGATTGATCACATCAAATTAATTGAGCGAGATTCTACGTATCCAGTGAGAGCTATAAGATCAGACAATGGAACTGAATTCAAGAATGCAGTTTTAAATGACTTCTACACTGAGAAGGGTATAACCAGACAATACTCAGCTCCAAGAACTCCTCAGCAAAATGGGGTAGTGGAAAGAAAGAATAGAACCTTGATTGAAGCTGCACGTACTATGTTAAGTGAATCAAGGCTTCCATTGTACTTTTGGGCTGAAGCTATCAATACTGCGTGCTATACCCAGAATCGAACTCTAATCAATAAAGATCAAATGAAGACACCCTATGAAATTATGGCTGATAAGAAACCATCACTTAAATACTTTCATGTATTTGGGGCCAAGTGCTTTGTGCTTAAAGAAGGTGATGATCAAGGTGGTAAATTCGATACCAAAGCATTTGAAGCAATTTTTATTGGTTATTCAATGAGAGCATACAGGGTGTATGTGATTGATGAATAGAAGATGATGGAAAGTGTCAATGTAACATTCGATAACACTAAACTCCCTAGTATCCAAACTGAGAATCCATCTGAGAAGCTATCTTTCGATGACATGACAGATACAGATTCAGATGATGACAATGCACCTGAGATTTTTGCTGATGCTAATGACAACAATGATGATCAGGGTAATGGTGATGAAAACAATAATAGTAGTCAAAATTCCCCTGACTCTTCTAAACAATCATCATCTAGTCAACCTGGCAACAACTCAGGGGGAGAAAATGAAGGGTCAACTGGTCACACACAACATCTCAATGAAGATCAAGGCGAATCATCAAGATCTAATCTTCCCAGACAGACTGTTTGGAATAGAGCTCATCCTTTTAAGTTAATCATTGGTGATCCAGTTGTTGGTGTAAAGACTAGAAGAGCTTTTCAGAATCAATGCAATTATTCAGGGTTTCTGTCAGAAATGGAACCTAAGAAAACTGAAGAAGCTCTTTCTGATCCTGATTGGGTGATTGCTATGCAAGACGAACTCAATCAATTTAAACAACAAGAAGTTTGGAAGCTGGTACCCAGACCTACAGACAGACCAGTAGTTGGCACAAGGTGGGTATTCAGAAACAAACTTGATGAAAATGGCACAGTGACGAGAAATAAAGCAAGACTGGTAGCAAAGGATTACTCCCAATCTGAAGGCATTGATTATGATGAGACCTATGCTCCAGTGGCTAGACTTGAGGCCATTAGAATATTCTTGGCATTCGCAGCATTTTCAAACTTTAAAGTTTATCAAATGGATGTCAAGAGTGCTTTCTTGAATGGCAAGCTAGATGAAGAGGTTTATGTAGAACAGCCCCCTGGCTTTGAAGATCCAGATCTAATTGACTATGTCTACTTCCTTCTCAAGGCTGTCTATGGTCTTAAGCAAGCACCAAGGAAATGGTATGACACTCTCTCTGAATTTTTACTTGAAAACGATTTTGTTAGAGGTGTCATAGACAAAACTCTCTTCACAAAGAAACATAAGAATGATACAATTATAGTCCAAGTCTATGTGGACGATATAATATTCGGGTCTACTAATGATCTTTTGTGCAAGAAATTTGCAAAGTTAATGCAGGGTAAATTTGAAATGAGCATGATGGGTGAGCTGAAGTTCTTTCTTGGATTGCAAATAAATCAAAGGACAGATGGAATATTTATCTGTCAATCCAAGTATGTCAAAGAGCTTCTCAAGAAGTATCAAATGGAGGACTCATCTTCAGCAAGAACACCATCATCTACTGCTGTCAAATTTGGAGCATGTGAAAATTCTGCCAACGTAGATATCACAAGCTACAGAGGTATGATAGGCTCATTACTTTACCTTATTGTGAGTAGACCTGATATTATGCATGCTACGTGTTTGTGTGCAAGGTTCCAATCGGATCCTAGAGATGTTCATCTCATTGCTGTTAAACGAATTCTGAGATATCTTAAGGGTACGCCTAACTTAGGCATCTGGTACCCTAAAGATTCTGGTTTTAATCTTGTTGGATATACAGATTCAGACTATGCAGGAAGTGTTGTGGATAGAAAAAGCACATCTGGGAGTTGTCAATTTCTAGGTGGTAGACTAGTTTCCTGGTACAGCAAGAAACAACAAACAGTTTCCAACTCAACAGCTGAAGCTGAATATATAGCTGCTGGAAGCTGTTGCGCACAGATTTTGTGGATCAGGAATCAGTTGAGAGACTATGGGTTTGTACTTGATAAAATTCCTATTTTATGTGACAATACAAGTGCCATAGCAATCTCTAACAATCCTGTGCAGCACACAAGGACAAAGCATATTGACATCAGGTATCATTTTATTCGAGAGCATGTCATGAATGGTACCGTGGAGTTATTTTTTGTACCTACGGAAGAACAAACAGCAGATATTTTTACTAAGTCTCTTGACGAATCCACATTTACCAGAATTGTTGGTGAATTGGGTATGTTAAATAGTCTTAGTAATTAAACTGGTTAATATCTGAGGTTTGATCTTTAATAATTTACAAGTGATTGGTGTGTTAATATTTTTTATTTGAATCACTTGTATAATTATTTTATCAACTTATAATCTTGCTTATTTCTTCTTAAATCATTGTTATTATCTTTTCTATATTTTTTTAATTACTTCTTGTGTTTTTAAATTAATTCATTTTCTTTAAAAATATTTTTCTCGAATTTTACAAGCTGTAATTTATGAGAAATCTATTTTTCTTGAAAATGTTATTATCTTAAATTCAGTTTAATTTTTTTTGTTGTTTAAATAAATCATAGTTTCTTTTTGAATAATTTTATATATGGAAATTATTTTATTAGAAAATTTATAGATTTATTAATTCATCAGAAATAATTATGTAAATATTTAGTATGTTATTTTATTTTATTTTAGTTGATTTGTAGTGTTTGTCCTTTTGTTATTATTGTTTGATTTCGTAAAAAGACTAATCTATGTTTATTTCTGTGTAAATAATTAATTTGTTGTAAATTATTATTTTATTAATATTTCTAATTTTCTGTAAATTACTATTTTATTTTTATTGTAGTAGTTTGTTTGTATATTAATTTCTGTTTATTTTAAGTCATAATAGAATTATGTCATAATACAATCTTAGTCAGAATTTTCATAATCGAGTTTTATGTCATATTCGACTGTAGTATAAATTTTGTCATACTTGGTTTAGTATAAATAATGTCATAATCGTGTGTTAGTGTAATAATGTCATAATCGTATGATAATGTAAATTATGTCATATTCGGGCATTTAGTTAGAATTATGTCATATTCACATTAGTATTAGATTTATGTCATACTCGGGTAGTAGTAAGAATTATGTCATATTCAGGGCTTAGTATATATAACAGTAGAGTGTATGTGTTTTGTCATAACCCGTGTTTTGTCATAAACCTCCCGTGTTAAGTCATAGAGGCTGTTCTTCGATACACGCATATACATACATCAATAAGTCGAAATTCTGCTCAATTTTCTTCTCGATTAAACACTGATGTGCTCTAACTAAGTTCATTACAACGATTAAACATCCAATTAACGGTTAAATCGAGAGTTTTAGTCGAGTTTTTGCATTTCTTGGTTTCGAAAAGTCGAATTTTCGATCTGAATTTTGAAACTTTTGGTGTTGATTCTGTGAAATCTAAAAATACCTGAGTACTAGTGGTTGATTCTAGATCATAGTGTGATTTTTCCAGAATTTTTGAAGAACTTTGAAAAATTTCGAATTTTTAATTAATTATTAATTCGAAATAATTCAGTTTAATTGTTTATTTTGTTAAAATATGGATTTTTAAAAGGGCAAAAATTGTTTAAAAAATGGCTAATTATATTGATGAACATTTTGAGCTAATAAATCATAATTTGGTCGGATATTTTGATCCTGAAAGGTGTTCCATCGAACGGTTTCGACCTTGGATTAATTTCTTGAATAATCATTCGCTGGTTAGCACTGCATTAAGACTGGATGCTCCTTTGAAGATTGAACCCTTACAAATAATGTGTACAACTGCTGTTGCTTCAAGGGATAATCGATCTTTTGTTTTCACCGTTGGAACAAATCAGTACACAGTGAATGAATCTGTTATTAACACTGTTCTGGGCTTTCCCAATGAAAATTTTCAAGATCTTCCGTCCAACCAAGAGTTGATTAATTTTTTCACTGGAATTAATTATCAACATGAAATAGATCTCTCTTCTCTGAATAAAAAGTATCTTGTTCAAGAATGGGATTATCTATTTGACACGCTGGCAAAGGTGTTTGCAAATACTACAAGAAGAAACTTCAATGTAATAACTTCTTTTCTGCAACATATTGGATTTGCAATTGCTCATAATCGAAGCATCAATATTGGCAGACTTCTTTGTGTTCCTATGGTTAGAAGAATTATCAATGCTAAGAAGAACATTGATAAGGGTGAAAAAGTCTTATTCTATTACCCTAGATTCTTTACATTGATTTTTAACCACTTGGTTCCTATTGAACTTCATGCTCCATTCCTGAATTGTCAATCTAAGGTGTCTGGTAAACCTTCAACCAAACTATTCACAGGATACGGTGCTGAAGTAAAGTTTCCAAATGTGCAAGTGGCTGTTACTCAATACATGTCCACCTACATTCAACTTCCTATCATTCAGAATGTACTTGCTCCAGTTCCTGATCAACCTGAAGCAGCAATTGAACAAGTACCTCAGATAGTTGAACAACTTGCACCTCTTCTTGAAGAACAAGTTCCTGAGCCAACTGAACCAGTACCTGAACAAGAACCAGTTATTCAAGAGCAAGATGAACCAGAACTTCAACCTCCATCTGCTGACCAGGTATTGCCTCCTAACTCTGAAACTACTTATGTATCTCAATATACTTCTGAAACCCAAGTGGTTGTTAGGACTGACCAAGGGATTGTAGCACCACAATCTCTATCCCAGGTCAAAGAGCCAAACACTGAGTCAAAAACAAATAAATTCTACCAATACAGAAGGAAATTGCAGCTTAAAAGAAGTGCAAGAAGTAGTGATGAAGTGAGTGAACCCACAGCTCTGCCTCTACTAAAGAAGAGTAGAAATGAACCTGAGGCAACTGTAAGCTCATTCATATCCTCCCAACAGGATATGGACTTTGATATGGCTAATGAACAGTTACTGGAACCATTCTCTCAACAGGATGAGTCCATTGAATTTCGCCAGTCGGCCATGGCATCCTGTAAAGTGTCAAGCACAACCCCACTGTTATTACTAACAATGGGAGAACATGTAGAAATGAATGAAGATAGGGACACTCAGCGAGGAGAGCACATAGGAACTGAAACAGTGCCTACCATAGTCACGGTAGAGAAGCCTTCATAGGCTAATGAGGGAAATCTTGATTCTGAGCCTCTAATAATAGAATCATCATCTCCCCTCCCAGGAGGAACATTCCTGGCTCCCTCAAGGGATTTTCCACTCGCAGTTTCAACTGGAGAAGGTGGAAGGCAACTCAGTCTTTCTGTCACTGAAGCAATTCAGATCTCAATTCCAACTGACATGACAGAAATGATTGTGGATAGGGATTTGCGAACTCCCATTGCACCACCACTGACCTTCCAAGAGAAGGCTAGGGTGATTTTACCTGCAGGTACAATGGAAGCAGCTTTGGAACATGAGAGGAGTGATGTGAGGATCACCTCTAAACTGAGTGAAACACATGCACGTGAGATGAGTGATACTCAGAGGGATAGTGAGGTGAGCGCACACAATGACACAAACACTCTTTCTCTCATGGCAGAATTGAATCAAATGAAAGAAAACCTTGCTCAAGCTGAAGAAGACAATAAAAACTTAAGGTTTGACATGGATAACATGAGAACTATCTTCAATAACAAGATCAATGCACTTAAACTCTCGCGGCAACAATCGATCGAAGATTCTGGAGATGTCACAGTGGCTCAAGATCTCATTATCACTTCTATATCAAGTAAAATGGAAGATCTGCAGAAAGAAGTAAATGAGAATCATTTATCCACTGGCCATCGAGTAAGTCAAATTGAAAGGCAAACTGCTTATCAAGCTAAAGGGTTAAGACACTTGTATAACATCATCAGCAGAACTCACTCTACTACACCAGAAGAGGTGAGGTTCTTTGAAGGTGATGGTGAAGATGACCCAAGCCATAGAATTGTAGAGGATTCCTCAACTAAGGGGGAGAAATCTAGAGGGGGAGCAAGTGCAAGTAAATCAAAATATGATAAACAAGTTGAAGATACAAGTGACAAGGGAAAGAAAGCTCAAACAGCACAGGAGGATGACACTACAGAAGGTTATTACTACTCAGGTGAACCTGATAACCTTGATATTTCAGTTTTTGGGATGATGAAGAGATTGCAGTTCCTGATCCTGCTGAACTGCAAAGAATGGATTTTGAAGCCAATCAAGAACTTGAACAGAATGAAGCTAATCTGTCTATGAGAGATGAAAGACTCAAAAGACACTAGAACAGATAGCTCATAATGAAAGGCTTCAAAAGGCTGAAAAGGAAGCTCTTCAAATGCAACATGCTCAGAAGCTTGAAGCAAGAAAGATGTATATCAGACTCAAGAGTGGAGACAAATGGGAACGTGCTCAAAAAGCAATTGATTCACCTCAGAGTTCTGATTATGAAGATCGTCGTCTTGGAGAAATTCTCGAGGAATTTAAATTGGCAAATCCAATTCATGATATGTATATAAGGGCCTTAAAAGTAGAAGTCATCAGGATAACTACTGCATTTGATCCTAAATCTGATGAGCTGGTAATATTTGTGGATTGTCATAATGTTGGAACTTTCAGAGTATCTATTCAGTTCTTTTATGACAGATCGCTGATAGAGATTTGGGTACTTAGGCCTAAAGTGAGAACATCGTCTGAGCTTGGTGTTTTACTACATGAAAAGTTCAAAGAATTTGCTGAAAGAGCTGGACCAGAAGTGATTAAGGATCCTCCACAAGTAAAATTTCTTAAGGGAGAGATACTTCATTCAATCAATCTTCAGACAGATGAGTTATATGAACATCATGCAAAACACTTGGTATATGCTGAATATGCTCTCAGAAATCATGGATTCTTGACTGAAGAAAAGGTAATAGCTGCAGATCACATTCGATCCTATGCACAAACGAATATAAAAGATTACAAGAAATTTCAAGGTGAACTGAGAAAGAAGCTTGGAATTCCTTTAATCTTACCTCAAGGATTGTCGTCAAGAAGAGAGCGTCTTGTTGATTCTGATTTGCACAAGAAACTTCAAGTCACAGATGAACCTGAAGAAGGAGAATTCAGAAGGGAAGACAGTCCAAAGTGAAGAACTGCTCTACATGTTATATCTTTAGAGCTTAAATAGAACAAGATAGGTTAATGTGAAATATGATCAGTCTAGAGGATCATCTATCTTGTATTTATCTTTTAAGTTTGAATCTGGAAATGTTAAATATAAACCAGAACCATTTTTCATTATTTACTTTGCAATTACAGTTTTATCTTTAACTAGTTTAAGTTGAGTTAGTTGAGTTATCCTCTAGGAATTTGCTTGTTAATTTTTAACAAACAAATAGGGGGAGATTGAAAGGCATATGACTCAGCCTATTTGTATTTCGAGGATACAACTCAACTTAAATTAGATTGTAATAAGTAATTAATGGTAACTGTCACAGGAATCTCAGATAGTGATATCTGTAAGAAGAAAGAAGAATGTCAATCTATAGTTTTGATGTTTTACACCGAAAGAAGATTCAGACAACTGATCAAGCCTTGGTGTAGCATTAATGCAATTGGATTTTATTTGCAGTGACAAGAGATTCTATGGAGACAGCATCAGTACAAGAGGAATTAAAGTGTGTTGAGAAAGTACATGGATCACAACTGAGAGTCAAAGTGAAGAATAGAAATTGGAGTTAGTCGTTCATGAACCAGACAGTACATCGAACGTCAACAATTATCCAGTGGAAATTATTCATTACTAACAGTGGTTCATTGAGGTAAATTTAGTATTTATTGATTTTAATTAGTTCACCTTTAATTGATATAAATCCTTATAGTTTATTTAATTAATGAATTAATTCTAAAAGAATTAATTTATTTATTAAATTACTTATTGTGTCAATTAAGTCTGAATTAATTAATTAATCATTAAATAATTAATAAGGTTTCTATGACATAAAAGAATAAATGTGAAAAGCTGAGATTATGTCATATTGGAATAGAACTGCACAGATTATGTCATGTTGACAGAAAACGTGAGGTTTATGTCATTCTGAGCTGAAGATCAGATTATGTCATGATCAGATTATGTCATACCGAATTCTGAGTTATGTCATGACAAGGTTTTTGTCATACCGAGCTAATCAGATTATGTCATGATCAGATTATGTCATACCGAATTCTGAGAGTATGTCATACCGAATTATGAAGTTATGTCATGACAAGGTTTTTGTCATACCGAGATATACCAGTTATGACATGGAACAAATTATGTCATAGTGGCAGCAAATATCTGAATTTTCTATAAAATGGACAGAAACCAGCAGAAGTAAAAAGAGACACACGGACAGAAAATTGAAGAACACCCAAGCATCAAATTCTGTCAACTTCTACACACCTGCCCAAGCTTTAATTTACACAATAAATTCAGTTCAAGCTCTTTGTAATATCTAATCCGCTGGAACTTGTTTATTGATCATTCTTGTACTACTAGCGAATTAAGTTTCCTAGTTCTAGATTTGATATCTTGATTTTTATTAACTAAATTAGAAAAGTTCATGTTGAATTTTCTAATTAGTTATTAATTACTTGATAATCATTTGTATTGATTTTGTAACACCCATCAAGTTAATATATTGTTATATTCAACTTGAAATTTGTGTTATATTATTCCGCACAAAATATTCGTTTAAGTGAAAATTGTTTAACAAATAAATTTGGAGAAAATGATATAGATTGTATTCAACCCCCCTTCTACAATCTTATTGGACCTAACAAGCTGGCACTAGTACGGTGCACCGAGATAAAGGAAAGGGGAAAGGTGACTGATTCAGCGCATTAGCCTTATGGTATCCGAGGAGGGTGCAAGCTGGAAAGATGTTGGTTTAATGCTTTATTATCTAGTGTTTTGAAGTTATAATAGTATTTCAGAGATTCTGGGAAGTGAACTTGAGATGTAATAACTTTTGGATTATTGAATACTTGTTCTAACACTATAACCCGTGAAGTTTATTATGAATATTGTTGTAGATTATATTGTGAGCAGGTGATCGAATATTCGGCAAGAGATGTGACAACCTGGATTCCTGTAGGGGATTTGGGGGCGTTACATTAACCATGTTTGATGTTATTGTTCCACAGACGGTGCCAAATATTGTGGAATAAAAACGAGGGTTTCAGATTGCGGCTAGGGTTGGTGCGTATTTAATGCTATGATTGGTGAGTTTCGAGCTTTAATGGTTGTTCTTGCGTTCGTGACTGAGCGGTCCTTGGAAGATGCCTACGTATCTCTATATTGCTAGAGAATCAAACCAACGTAGTTCTGAGAATAAGGGGTTAGGTCCTTTTTATAGGAGTTGCGAGCCTAAGATTTAGGGTAGGGTTAGGAGACTTGGTGGATAAGTCACCTCCTTAGATAAGATTCTAGATCCTATCTTGTAGGAGTCAGTTTCCTTGTACGATTAGTTCCCTTGGAGGCAACTTCTTGTAGAAGTTATATCCATATTTGATTTTTAATTTCAAGCTGTTAATTGGCCCTTAATATTAATTACGAATTTAATATTTAATTAGGGTTTCCGGCCTCATTAATGGTCTTCTTATTTAGACCAAGCTTGGTCGAATTAATGTATCATTGATTATATCTTTAGGACTTATTTTTGGCCCATCAATGTTTAAACATTTAATCAATTAATTGAATTAAGATGTGATTATTTTTTTTATATATGCAAAAATAATAAAATTGTAAACATAATTAAAAAAATGGAATTATATTTAATTAATGAATAAAATATTTTTAATACATACTAATTTTGTGAATTAGTATACTCTTCTCGTAAAGGGTGTTGGCCCACTTTATCACAATTTAAGCTAAAAATGCCCAAAATATCACAGCTGAAAAAAATGGCCCAAAATATCACAGAAAAACGCATCATTATGTTACGTTTATGTTCTCCTTTTTTTTGGAAAGAAATAACGCAACATAAGATTGTGTTAAATCTGGGCACGATGGATAAGATTGCGTTTTCAGTATAAACGCAATATTATAGTTCGTTATTAATCTGTAAACGCAAAGTAAAATTGCGTTTTCTATGAAAGACTACATTTGCTGCTTTTGCATCTCTTCTTCACATCTTTACTCCTCTCTCTCTCTCTCATGTGTACTGCGTTTATGCTTCCAGTAAACACATTATGCCTCTTTGATTTTTAACTTAATTTCAATTTTATCGGAGCTAGGTTTCTCATGGAATCGGTGTTAGATTATATTTTATAATCTAATAATAATTATGGGCTTACAAATTAAAGACAATTATATTTAAAATGTTTATTCTATATTTGGACTAATTAAGTGGTCTTAAATAAAGAGTCCAATAACATCTTATTCGGTATGGGCTTTGTAATGTGTAATACCCAATAGTAATTTGATTAGAGTTAATGGGGTCTAATTAGAGTACTATATAAAGAACATAATAGGGTCTTGGTCCCCAAGGCTAATTCACAACCCCTACTCCTCTATTTCTATCAGTTAGAGAGAGATACGGCTAGAGGCGAATCAAGTCTGTGGAAGATCAAGTCCCATAATCCGTATTCATATCTACTGTCATGGAATCAGGTACGCTTTCGCACTACAGTTTTATCGTGTAACCTTGATAATATCACATAAGATGATCCGTGGTTATTTATTTAGATCTAACAATCGGGTGAATCAAATTTTATATGGGGCTGGATTTACATTGACGGTAATATTCGACAAACTGTACTTGATGTGGGAACTGATTGTTGAACCCTAGCATATGATTACTGTTGTCGTCGCCTCTCTCTATTTGCCGCCGTTTCTCTCTTGCTCCGTCTCTCTCTCGCCCCTCTTTTGATGTGAGCTGTTTGTTTTTAAAGTAAAATGGAGTGAAATTGGAAATAAAGTATTAAACCTAATAACGCTGGATTATCTAGCGTTTGTTTGTGATATTTAGGGCCATATTCCTTACTTATGATATTTAGGACCATTAAATGTAAAAATGTGATATTTAGGCCCTTTTCTCTCTCGTAAATGCTCAATTAATCATTCAAATTTATCATTCAGATTATGAATCGTTGAGATTCCTAAATGACTGCATGATTGAATTTTTGAATGACAGAAATGGAATAATATGCTAACAAGGACAAGCTCACAAGGTGACACAGCATAATCCAAATTACTTAACATGAACCTAAAACGTAATATTCTTGTTTTTTATTTGCTAATATGGGCAAACACCAAGCATTATATTTTTAATCTTAGTATTGATACTGATACGATATGGCGAAAACATCTGATCTACTATCCAGCCAGACCACATGAGGAATCATGTTACCTGCATATCTCCACATTGATAATGTGAATAAAATGTCAAAGCAAGCCTTTGAAACTATGCTTTTATTAGCATCATTATTGCTAAAGAAATCAAAAACTGGTTTTGGAAGATACAGTTATCCAAGGCTGTCCTTTTTACCCACATGTAAAGATCACTGGCAAACAATATACGTATCGCTTAGATCTTAATCCAAAATGATTTCAGAAATCGGTTTCAGCTCATGTTTTGCCACAATGCATTGCTCCAACTTAAGTTTAGTACTAATGAGCTAAAACTATATAGTACTTAACTAATTAAAGTTCCAGCACAAAGGTTATCAAAAGCATAAGCATTCATTTTACCCTCTCCCTAGAGCCATTATCGACCGGAATGATCTGACCATACATTTCATCCTCTCTCTCCCCAGGACCATTCTGACCGGAATAATTTGAGTGTTTGTTTTGGCCCTACTTCCGAGTACATAAGGATAGGTAATGTTTGGTTTGATTCGTTCAAGATAAATTAATAGAAATGTAGAGGGCTGAACTAACACCAGAAGTAGACCAGCAAGTCAACAAGTAGATAATAAAGTTAGGGAGCTTGATCTCCAAACTTGTGATTGAGATAATTTTCTAGAACCAATGTCTTACCAATGAAAAAATTTAAATAACTAGGAAAATTTACTAGTTTTCCACTACGACACATGGTTAGTAGGTCGGAAAATGGGTTTAAATTTTGGGCGGGTGCAAATTCAATATACTTAAGATTATTGTAGTTGCCTGGTACATGTTCAGTATTTTAAGTTTAGTAGTACTCGATTTTGTGCTTTGTTGACAACTAGAAATGCAGAATTATTTGTCTAGGTATCTCCTAGATTAAAGACAGTTGATATGTATTTTATAAACTGCAACATAAAGAATAAGACAGGTGAAATTGGATCTACAGACAACTAACATTATATTAAGTCTGTTATAGAATCTAGGCAATTGAAGTGGTTACATACTTACATTCATATATTCAGAAATCGATACTCCAGAAGAAATTTATTTATCTTGTAATAAATTTGATGCTACGTATTAGCATAAATTACACTGATGATGTACAGTTGATATCTGCTTTACAACATTTTGCAAGAGAATGGAAAGGAAGAGAAATAACAGGGAGTAGTGTTTAGTATTTACCATTTAGGCGACCACCCCATGTATTGGAAAAAATTGAAGTTCTTAGACTTTCTGGCTTCTATTTCTGTTGATGGACCACAACTTACTCAACATCTTTTTGGGTCGATGAGGAAGTGCACAGAATGCCTTGGTTCTTGGTGATTTCTCAGTTTCATCTGTAGAGTTTTCTTCCAAGTCTTCATCTTCAGCGAGTTTCATTTTTAGAGTTGAAATGTTAGACTTTGGTGTCCCAGGGCCTGAGATGCTCCACTGATTATCTGCTCCCAAAGCCTTACTAGTGACTAATGACCCCAAAGGCCTTAATGAATTATCGTGTGACTGTAGAAGTGCCTCCTTCATATTGCTAGGAAGATTGGTCACTTCCCGACCATTCATAGCTGCTCGAGCTTGCTCAAAAAATAGAACTTGCACAATTACCCTTAGGGGAAGCAACTCATTTTGTGCTGCATCAGTGCAGGCTTCCATGGACAACTTTTTGCAGTCCAGAACTTTGCAAAGACGCTTTCTTTCACTTTTGTTGAGTTCAGGGTGTCCCTGGAATTCCCGAACATGATAAATTTAGTGTACATACAGAGGCATACATATCTGCTTATGATAATGCAAAAAGGAAATAACTGTGACATGTACTCACTGATGCTAGGCCGTAAATTGATGATTCACATTTTTATGATTTGTTGTCCTTGTATTCTTTTCAGTCTAGTATAAAATCTAAACAAGATGGATACAAATTATTGTTCGTACTGGAGTATAAAGTGGCCCAGGTTTAGCATTCCTGTGAGAAAATCTTTATTCATACTAAATTTGTATGTGTATAAATTCTTTCTGGTACTACAAGTATGAAAAGACTGAAATCACTAATAAATATATATTTTTATTTTGATTTATTAAACCTAATCATTTATGTTATTGAAATGTAATATTTTTTTCACATTAATCATCATTAAATCAATAACTCGTGTATAGCTGTAGCAGACTCCACTAGCCTCGAACTTATGTGGTCATTCTAAACTCTGCCAGCTTCCTCTCCCTGACATCTCTCTAGGCTCTAAGAACAAGTTAAGTGGTCTCAGCTTATTAACAATCAGTTCTATTAGGATTGTTAGCCTATGCAAATCTTTGGTAGATTTGTATACAATGTCAACAACCCTGAGTCCCTGATCCAAAAATTCCATAGAGCTTATTATGTAGGCTCTAATATAGCGGAAAATCACAAAAACTAGTCTGTTACTTAACTAATCCCCAAGCTATACGTGACATGAATAGAAAAGAATTGCTCTTGCATATGAATATAACAAACTTTATTCATAAGAAAACTTTTCAAAAACCTTTCATTCTGAAGCTATCATACATTTTCTTGCCATTCTTACCAGACCAACTCAAGAATCATCATAATAAACTCTGGACCCACTTAAAAATAAATATTAGAACACACACCTCAGTATGAGTATGTTGAAAAACATATGGCTTCTCTTTAAATAAAATTAATTAATAATTGCATAATATTGAAAGTTTAAGATTTGGAACATTGGTATCAGAGATCACTAAGGCGGAAAATGCAGTACAATTCTAATTCAATTCATTTAAAGAAGAAAGAATTAGATGCAGGCAGGGCACAAGCATATAGTTGCAGCACTTATTTCTTTTTCCTAAGAGATTAAGCCATTAAGGTATGTTCTTAAAAAAAGACAATATGAAACACAAAGATAAATTATAAGGTTGCTTGGCATAAGTGACCATGTTTACTGTATATATGAAATTGTGCCACATGCGTACCTTCAGATAGATGTCAATAGCTTTGTATAGACCATCATGTTCAAGCCTTGAGAACTTAGGAAGAGCCTCAGCAATTTGTAGAAATTTTGCAAGGGGTAAATTTTTTTCACAAGCTACCACTTGGAGGTAACCATCTACAAGTTTTGCCACTTTTAATTTAGAGCTATGAGATGCTGATGATGACCTCCTGCTCTCCTGAAACTCAAAATTTATATTCTCAGTTGAACGCGACCTCTGTCTTTGAAAACCCCCTTTGGCTCTTGGAGGGCTAGTTGGTGGACTCTGACCCTGTAACATGAACTGCTCTAATATCGTGATGAATATGTCAACATCATATTGTGCCTCTTGAGTGTGAGACATGCTAGTAATCAAGAAATCACTGACCGTTGCTTCCTCTAACTGAACTGCAATTCTTCTTGCTAGTTCCATCTTTGATGAAGAAGATGCTTTAAGGATATTGGCTGCTTTCAAAAGTTTAAGTAGGAAGCTACAAGAAACCGCACTTCTGTCTACCGGAAGTAAGCTAATTATTGATTCCAATAGAAGCCTGTGCTTTGAGGTTGCCTCATTTGTAGAATTTGACTCTTGACCAGTCTCGACTTGCTTATCAGCATACAAGTGCTTTGATACATTTGGTAGCCATCGAGATGCATATATCCGCAATGCATCACTAATAAGATTAGGAGAAACCTTTCCTCTGGATTTAATGGCTATCATAGTTCTCCAATAAAGGTCTATGCCCAAGTCTGCAACATCTTCGGCCCACCATCCTTTGGATATATGCTTTTTAGAGTCTTTAGACTGCTGACTGTATGCACCATTACAGGACAGTGTATCATCTCTACCTTTTCTTGCGTGTGATACCTTTGAGGGCTGGGAAAGAACTTTTGAAGCAATAGCCTCGATGCATCTGCTAGTAATATTGAGGTCTTCTGCCCATAAAGTGAACGCTTTGGTGCTTTGTAAGGTCACAACCGAGTCCTTCCAACCATGAAGAACACAAGAATTCAGGAAAACTTCAAGCTTATAGATCAAATTTCCCTTCTCTACCTCCTCTATCATCTGTAGATACTCAGCAGCACACCGAGCTGATACAATGTTGTTCGCGCTAAGAGTGATTGTAATCCCATAGCAGAATTTGGCACATAATTCAAAAGCCTCAACTCCACCTGGGAATTCAGGGAGTTGGACTATTTGGCATGGTGATGAATCAGGTGATTCAGAGCACAGCCTCTGCAGGCGCAGGCACTTGGACAAAAGCGGAAACTGTGACAACAATCAAGAAAACACAATTAATATTCATCGCCAATTATTCAAACTCTAAAGGAGAGAAAAGGCTTTGACCAAAATGCTCACCTTGTGGAGCAAATATTTTGTTCCCTGTACTTGTATCATAAGATCACTAGAAACCTCTGAGGAGATTGACCTGCATTATTAACAAGAAATCAAAACACCTTGATTTCATCACCCCGCAAAACATTCGAAGAATACGATATCTAACAAGTTATATAAACTTACCTTACAGCCTCACTAGTAGAGAAAGTATCCGGCCGAGAACCAAGTTTCATAAACTTCATCTCTGAACAACTTCTTTTTTCCTTCTCAATTATGTGCAACTAGACCAAGGCCAGATAAAATGATCTAATATATGTCTGAAAACAGATACAAAATATCCCTGAGATTCAATACAGCAGTAAAGAATCAAGCCACACGACCTTAAGCAACAAGAAATTGTGAGAAGTAAAGTATGGTTTTTTTTCACAAGGATATGGTGACAATTTATAACAATAATAATGGGCAAACTGACAGTTAACCGAGAAGATCAAACAATCCAAAATCAATGTCATGTCAATCCAATTACATGCCCCATTTGAAGTAGACATGCATTCATATGAATTATAGGCATGCAATCACATCAAGATCAATACATATCTAGACCAATGCATATCTAGACCAACAAAAACCAATAAAAAAATTCTTTTCTTTTCTAAAATTAAACTCGAAAAGTAAAAAACTTTATAGGAAAACAAATGCTCGCCAACCATACACTACCTAAATAATAATAAGATCAGAAACCTGTAATATATTACTACAAACTGCAGTAAGTTGCTGTATTGTTTAGGTTCGATTAAGGTTCCATGCTAGTGTTGGCTAGGAGTTAGAAGACAGGCGATGTACACGTGCTTATGCTGCACCCACTTGGTCCGCTTCGTTGTCATCATTGCCACACCATTCTTTGCATTTTCTTCGCAAATTTTTAGTCAACCAGTCAATGTGTGTGTGGGGGCAAGAAATCTACTGCAAGAATAATAGTAGATCATATTTTCGAGCTTCCTTACTTTTCTTGAAGATCCGTACATCATACTCTTCTCGGCTTATTTTCGTGTTATTTTAGGAATTGACATACATCTCGAACTTATTTGTGTACTTTCATGTAAAATAAAGTAACTACTTTCCCGTCAATGCAAAGTCAAAGGAATATACAAAATGGGACGGAGGAGTATACGATACAAGAACACTAAAATAGAAACAAATCTTTTTAGAAAAACTTGTCAATTTTATTGGATCCGGCTCCACGACTGTCTACAGAAAACACGACCAAACAGGTAACAATGTATTGGCTTGATCAACATTGAATTAACCATATGGTAACGGGTCCTACTAAATTAACCGGTGGCAATTTCATGAAATTTGATGATCAATGGGTAGGTCCGGAAGGCTATGTTTTGGGCTTATATTGGATACAAATACAACTTGCGTGTGTCCACCACCGCACTATATATCGCACGACCCATTAGAGTAATACTGGGCCCTGCTCTGCCATACCCAACAGGTTAGCCAATAGACACGTGGGCCCAAATTCTCCCTTCTTTTAAAATGGAAGGAATCAGATTCTCCTAAACAGGACTTGTGGAATATCATAACCATAAATCGATATTTTGGTGGTATTTGACCCCGTATTCTGTCAGCTGCATTATTATTATTATTTTTCTTTTTTAAACATGGAACCGCAGTCGCGTTTGCATAAGTGCGACAGGTTCTGCCCGACATAATCACAAATCCGCCTCCCATGGGAGTCGAACCTGTGACCAAGAGGTGAGATGACATCTCTTTAACCAACTGAGACAACCCTTGCGGGCGTCAGGTGCATTTTGTATACATGTTACATGTACAATGTGTCTGTATATTCACAAGACAAGTACGTTGATACTGAAGTACCATTTAAAAGCGATTTCACTTATCAATAAGCTAGCAAGCAACTGATCCAGAAATCAGAGCAGTAGGACATTGATTATGCAAATTTAGAACAACCAAGTTCATAAACAAGATTAGGTATAATAAGTGTGGGTTATACAGTATTTTACGAGAAAATGACGAGTTAATAAGATGTATAAAATATCATCGAAGGACAATCGGAGAAGCACCTCAATCAGAAAACCATATAAAGTTGTAGGGCCTGTTAATTAATTTTTGTGGAAAGTTTAAATATGTGTTTGCCTATACTGAATTACTGGAAAGGGAAACATCATACACAGAAATATCATAATGTTAATGCAGCTAGCCAGCAACCGACACTCTAGTTTCAGTTTGGCTTCTGTATGTACTTAAATTACAACCTACCTAGCTGTAGGCTATCACATAACACATAACTTCTAAGTACGGTAAGGATAATTGACCCTGCATTCGTATAAAAAGCATATTTATGTACACATTATCGTTATAAATTATAAACAGGGTAAGTATGTTGCATCAATCATCGTCAGATCTCTCGATACATATAACGCCTGAATCAATAATGTAGAGTTTCGTAGACAAAGGAAAACACATATGAATTGCAAATTCATTGACGGGCCATGTAGGTGTTTGTGGTTACGTGAAATCCCTATCTTTGTGTGCCCACTGTTTGCTATATCTTGCATTTGATTATAATCAAGATTTGTTAGTATTAGCTAGGGCGCACGCATGGACATGACACAGATGCATCACAAATAGATCAATTTCACTCACACGTGCATGCATGCACATGCATTATCCAGAAAGAGATGGATATTTTGATGCATACGAGTGCTATGAATTTTGTTTTCCTGAGTTTTGGAGGCTTTCGTCTTGCTATTATTCATTTCATTAAAGCTCTTCGGGACCTCTTTATATTTACCATTAACTAGCGCGCAATTGCTGATCATGACAAGTCACACCCTCCTGTTATTTCTGTTTCTGCCTATATAACACACACTTGGAGCGAACGAAGTTAGTTTTGAGTAATTAGATTTGTACGCCTTATAATTATTATATATTTTAACAAATTTTGGACGATAATCGAACCGAACATTATGAAAAAAAGTTGTTATTATTTTATTTTGCATGAACATCCGCCTAACTTCTTGATTACTAGAAAGTATTGCATATCCAAGTCCTTATTTTGCATATTACAAATTTTAGTTCAATCATAAGCTAATTAACATGCAGCATAGTATGGAGTATATATATACACAAAAAAGGATCAGAATATGAAGGTCGAGATCTGTGGATGTGGAATACCAGATGGGAGATATATGCATATCTTATAACATTAATCAACAAATTGTTTAGTGAAACTATTAATGTACATAGTTGTTTGTATATATTGGCTTATTAATCATATATATCATAATTAATTAGCTGATGATCTTGTCATCTAAAATTAACTAAGCTCAAAGATCACCTTTAATCAAGTACTTTGGTTTATTAAGAGACATTACGACAAGGAAGCTAGGTTAGTTTAAAACTGGAGATAGGGCAAGCTTTAATCCAGGACTACTTACATGAGAACTATATACATGGTCTATGTGTATGAGTAATACACAAAATAATATTACCGACAAGAAGACACACGGAATCTCAATTATATAAATCAAAGAATATACGGTGATTCAGATATATTTGGATTCATTCCTGTAATAATTTGATTTCACTCGTGTTGTGATGTTGTGTTTAGTTGAGTTGAATGAAATGAAATTGATGAAATTAAAGAAAAACAATCAAGGTTGGAAGGTAAATTTGAAAACAAATGAGATGGTGCAAAATTGTTATAATAAAAATTGTGAAAAAAATGGATGGGCAAAGAGTTAGAGCATTCTCTTTGAAATTGGGGGTGTTTAAATTATAGTATAGGTGGTTGATAATGGAATGGAGTGAAAAATGAAAATTTTAAATATTTAACTATTTTATACTCCAAATCTCATTGCATTTCATTCCATTCCATTCCATTCACTATAACCAAACACAACATCATAGTATTTCAATAGGTAACCATAACATTGTATTAAAAGTTTAGCATATATATATATATAGAAGGTGTTTGGGGGAACTTTTTTCCAGAATAAGTCAACTTATTTTAAGACAAAGTTAGAGATTCATAACTTTTTTCAGAAAAAAGTTAACTTTTTTTTGCAACTTATAGAATCTCAAACATACATTAAAAAATTGTATAAATTTTTTTTATCAAAATATGAAATTTTTACCCGAAAATAAATTCATAAAAACTTTAAAAAGTCTAGTCAAACAAGCCCGTAAGCAATGCATGACTAAGGCTTGATAAATATGTTGCTGCAGTAATACATGGGGTCTCATTAGAAGAAAGTGATTATTGTTGCAATACATCGTACCGAAGAAAGTTTATACAATAAGTGTAACTACATATAAATCAGAAAAATTCATTGTCAAAGTTATAACCATGCATAAAGAAGAAAGGCGGATAGAATATCTCATTTAGAAGGGAAATGGTAGACTTTATGTGGATTATTTATGGTTTAAGGAAATGATGGACATGAACACCGTTGAATATTGAACACACAAAAGAATACAGAGGGGGTGAATGGATTCTTGAACTTTTCTTTTTCTTGAATCTGTTTTGGAGTATGTAACAAGATATGTGTTATGTGTGTGCAGTAATATGAATGTAAATAATAAACAACACAAGACACGATATCACTTTAATCTAATATTTTATTAGATAAAGATTTGCTACAACCTGTGAATACAAATGATAATATTCTCAGCTTCGTTTTTCTCAGATAGATGTACTCTTAGAATGTATGTGAAAAACTTAACTTCTAAAGAAGTGAGGTTGTGCCCTTATAGAACATGAACACAACCTGCTTACTACAAATAAGGTTACAGAATAAATTACTTTATCGTATGTCTATCTTTTTTGAGCAAGCATCCAAACGGCTACAGGTTTGACTTCTTGAGGTTCTGCTCAGATCCACTTCTTTAGCTCTTTGTCTCTTGTACATCTCTCTAAGCTTCTTTGTAAGCTTTCCAAAGTACTTTACAGCTTGTGGTCCATAAAGCACCTTGGCTTATTGTAGGTTTCTGACTTGTACAATTCCTTCAGTATTTTGTCTCCAAGATTGTATTCGAGAAGTGGCTAAGTGTTTGATTCGAGAACTAGAATGATTTGATCGATAACTCTGAGTTCTCGAATAATGTAAAGTTGACATATCGAATCAATTCTTGAATAGCTCTTTTCTTCAGGAATCCTTGAGTTGTCGAATTGTAAGAACCCAGATTTTGGGTGGAATTAAAACTTTTATGTATTTAATGATGTAAGAATGAATAGTGGATATGGCTACAATGTAATAATTGATATTTGGGAAAGAATGAATGGAATTCGACTTTATTATGTTTATGCCTTGAAGAATGCTAAAGGGTGACAACATAGGTAAGAATAATCTATCTTCTAAGGGAATAAGATATGGCAACTTCAAGCAAGAGAAGACTCTCATGTCATCCAGATCGATAACGATTAATCCAGTAGTTCCGTAAAAAGGTTAAGGAACGATCGAAAGAGAATACGGACAATTATACAACCCTAAGAGAACAAGTAAAGAATACAGAATGAATAGTGTTTTGGTGAGAGTATATAATAATATGAGACGACACTATATAGAAGTATTCGGAACGGATTTCCGAGTTCGTATTAGTAATCCAGGGGGAAAATAAGTGTATGTAAAAGCTGTCGGATTATGAAAAACCGCACTTTTATTTTCTCCGAGAGTTCCCTGGACACTGATAGCCTTAAGTATTTAACGAATGGATTAAAGGAATATATAATGGAAAGTTAGAATGAAAGATGGAGAATGAAAGTATTAATATTAAAGAGGATTCCCGGTAAACCCTAACTAGAAATCCGTGGAATATTCCTACGAACGATCAATCGAATCGAGCAATAACCGGACACAGAATCAAGCAGAGAAAGCAAGATACATGCATGTGCAAGTGATAATATCTAGTAACTAGTTAGTTACACAAGTAACTAGCATATTTAGAGATCAAACCACTTGGTTAAGACTAATCTCTCATCCTACCACAATTTATCAACACTTGTCCATTAAGTGATGCATGCAATGACCAAATCACTTTATCAAAAGCCACTTTATGCTAGATATTATCTACAAACATTACAATAATTCATTTTAGATGAGAACAAACACAAGCAACCAAGCAAATACTCCATTCTCCACCATTTCACTCCATTCGGCCTATAGCTTAATTCCAAATTCAAAATCCAACTTCCAACCATTTGTTGATCTTGAAACTTTTATGGTGAGACTTACATTTCATATAAATGATCTCCTCAAAATCCTAGCTTCAATCTCTTCTTTTTCCATTTTCAAAAAAATGATTTAAGAGGAGGGTGAATAGTGTTTTCATGAACTAATCTTGTTTTTCCTTGATTTCTTTGGTTGATTTAGCAAGCTTAAGCACTTCTAAGGATCATACCAAGCATAGTGAGGCTAGATCATACTCCAAGGAAGGTATAACAACTTTAAACCCTAGGCTTTACCTTGAGATTTTGCATGCTCTTGATGGGTTTTAGTATAAGATGTGATATTAGCATGATTATAAGCATGAATATGATGTAGTTTTGATAAATGTTAAAAATAGTTTAGATGAACGGAAAGGCATTGCTTGGCCTCAGTTCATGTATATAAGTCATGTATATGTTGTTTGGGTTGGATGCTATGTTTATGGGAAGATTCGAAATTGATAGATATTCGATTTACAGCCGTTATAATGCCCGATTTTACAATACCATGTTTTGTATGCCATTTTCCATGTTGAACCCCTACTGTCCAGAGACCTTATCTGCCATGATAGGATAGGTAATGCTCTAAGCTTCGTTTTGATATAAAGATCACGTGAAACGGACTTACGGTTTAGGATTTATGACTAAATTACTAAAAGTAGTTCGAATCCGTAAACAAAAGTTCATAACTGAAATTGAACCCTCGTAAGCTATGAAACGTCATGGCGAATCTTGGTAAATAAATACTAGGGGTAAGAAGGAAGGTGTGAAAGAAAACCGTATGTCAAAAAGAGCATTTTTCGATTTATTAAAAATGTTCGAGTCAAGGTTAAACGAGAACGAACCCCTAAAAGACGACTCTTTTATAACTTTGGTAAAACGCTTAGAAAACGGGCGATAAAACTCGGAGTAAAATATTGGTTCGTAACGATCAACCTTAGAACTCATATGACTTAAGTATGTCCCAAGTATAAGTGCAGTGACATGTCGTATTAACGAACGAATGTCGGGTCGGATCAGTGATAATAAGTAATCCACTAAAAGGGGTATAACGAGATGACTCGAGAACGTGTTTCGATTTAAGTATAACTTAACGTTTAATATGTTAAGTGATTAATTCCGAATGCCTTGGCTATTTATAGATCACCAGGCTGAACCGGGACCCGCTACCACTACCCCTTACCGTACTCGACTACCAGGCAAGTTTCAATTCCCTTCTTTTAGGCTGTTGTTTTGATTGAATAAATATATATATATATGATTGCTGATATACATATGCCATTGCATGCATGCCTACTTTCAAGTTGAATTGATATACTTGTTCCCTGAATGTTATTGTTGGCTTATAAGCTAGATAGTTATATATCAGTTATAAGCCGGTTATTATAAGACCCTCATAGAAGGGCGTATACATCTTTATTCATCAAATATAGACCGGGAGTCAATATTTCTTGATATATCGAGATTACCTCGGGAGAAAATATTTAAGTAAATATTTTCTATTATTTGGGCGACGAATATTATTTGAATATTCGTTCGGGACTAATTATTTAACGATCCTTATTTCAAATAATTATTTGAATTTAACTATTCAACGAATAATACTTCTCAATATTCATTCAGAGTCGAATTGATTATCGACTATTATTTCGAATATTCTTCTAAAGATGAGACTGTTAGATGAATATTATTTGGATATTCTTTTAGATTATTATTTTATTAAATAAATATTACTTTCGAATATTCATTTAAGATATTAAATACTTGATGAATATTATTTTAATATTCATCTGAAGCTTGATTTAATTATCGAATATTATCTCGAATATTCCTTAAGGCTTGGATTACTAAATGAATATTACTTGATATTCATTTAGGATATTATTCATTCAATGAATATTACTTTTGAATATTCATTTAAATTTCCTAATTAATTATGATTATTACCTTAAATATTCTTTTCAGGTCTTATTAATTAATGAATATTGTTTTGAATATTCATTTAAATATTTATTTATTCAATAAATATTCCCCTGATATCTCTTCAGGGATTATTTTGAGAAATACTCTGATTAAAGATATTCTTTCATATTCCCAAATATTCTGTAAAATATTTTAATTCAATAAATATTCTCTGAATATTTATTCCATACTTAGAATAACCTCGATAAGGTTTATCTTCTTCGATTATTACAGAAAATATTTCGAAGTCATATTATTATTAATCTTATATCAAGAAAGGTTCCCAGACATCATTCATCTTTGAGTCTATCTTCTTAATAATAAGGGAACCTTACTTGGAAAAATGTTATTTATCTTGTCGACTTCCCGGTCATAAAGTATTCCCTTCACCCGCAACTCGGGTGCTGTTGACTTATTAAAGTCGTTGTTTACCTTCTCATCTTTCGAGGGGTAAGAATTACTGGAACAAGTTGATATCCGTTACCAAGTAATAGCTTGGGAGATATTGGTAAATTTTCCTTTCCAACTAGATACGACTACTTTGTGGAGTCTTATCAACAAGTCTTATACTTGGGGAAAGAGGGACGAACGTTACATTCAGAATCATGAATTCTATTTGAACTAGGAGTCGTGTAAGAGGCCGAGTAGCGCCGGTCCATCCCCTTGGCCCAACCGTTGGCCGGGGAGAGCTAGCAAGGCGGTATACAAGTAAAGCCGTCAGTTCTTCCTTCTACCGGTAGTAAATCTAAATTGAGCTGTACGATCTCGACTGATCATCAAGATTGGAACAGCGGGCGCGGTGAATACTCCATCATTGGTTCATCATCCAAATTCATTTATTTCCTGCAACATGATTACTGTTGGCAGAGTTGGAAAAGAGTCATAACTGGAATTGCAACCCTTTCTTGCAAGTTCCTCTTCTTATTAACGATAATAATATCTCGCTTACTTTGATGTAGCAGATATTTCTTCAAACAAATACTTTAAGTTACCTTGTAACTTCATCGTTCATATTATACTGGCATCATTTCCGTAAATGCATGGCATATGGTTTAAAAGATAGCGTTGAACTGTTTTAAATTATCGTTCAGTTATATATTTGTTGGTGGGCTTTCGCTCACCCTTGCTTTGTTTATATTATGTCACAACAACAGCTAGGACAGATGGCTCGCGTCAGGCGCACTCGGCGCAAGCAGGTTACCCGACCCACCGGACTACCCGCTGAGATGCTAGCCGCCATTGCTGAGGTAGCATAGTTAGACAGCTTTTGTTTCCTGTTTAACTATATATATAATTAATGTAATCAACGGCAAAACTTTTAAACCTATGATGTTATCCTGTTGGGATTGTAATAACTTTTATTCGTAAACCCTTTAATGTAAGACTTATTTCAATTTCATCTCTGGGACTATAACTATTGTGTGTGTGAGTGATAATTATTGTGGGGTCACAGCATGTGATTTATTTATTATGGACTCAAGTCAAGTATTATGAATGGATGTAAGACCGTAACCACCAGATTCCTGACCCCGGATCTGGGGGCGTTACAGAGATGGTATCAGAGCGAGAGTTATATATCCCAAGAGATGATACGACGTTATATAATAATAAATTCAATAATATAATAAGAACCCTTGCCAGGTTCGCCTAAAACCCTTACGGGAACTTTTAAGTATCATGATAGTAACATAGTTCGTCTTGTGTAGGCGAGCGACTTGTCGGCCCAGGAGGCAGCTGCGAGACAGCATGATGAGGACATGTTCCGGACTAGGGACCCATACTATGAGCACTTGCCTGAGGAGGATACTGAGCCTGAGGAGGAGGACGCTGAGGAGGTCCAGGTTGATGCTGATACTGATGTGATCGAGTCTGAGGAGGAGGACCCTGAGGAGGTCCAGGATGATGCTGACACAGATGTTGTTGAGACTGAGGGGGAGGAGGACCCAGAGGGGATCCAGACAGGACAGGATGCTGAGTTAGTGGTTGAGGATGATGATTATTGGGTTATGACTGAGTTCAGGACTATGGGAGATGACACTGACATGACCACGGATCAGGTGGTGCCGGTGGATGAGGGTGTTGAGGGAGATATAGATGAGCCAGTAGTTGGTGCTGTAGGGAGTTCTGGACTTTTTGTGCCACTCCTCCCTGTTGAGAGAGCCCCTACCCCACCACCACTACCTGTGAGCCCGTACCCCGACGAGTTTGAGGAGCTTACCCTAGAGCCCCAGCAGGCAGAGACTGCCGCTCCAGCTGAGCCATCCACCCCACCTCATGCCCCGATAGGAGGAGTCCCAGTATGCGTTCACAACTTGATTGTGAACGGGCTTTATAGAGAGTTGTCTGTGGCAGATGCCAGGTTGGCAGAGTCTAGGAGTGAGTTAGCAGCAGAGAGAGCCGCCCGGATGAGGGTGCAGGGCAGGAGGACTATCAGTGACAGAGTTGGGTATAGGGCTGTGACCCGCATCGAGCTGAGGGCTCGGGTGAGGGTGCGACAGTTGCCTACTGATGGGCATGGTAGGGTAGACAGAGCAGCGGCTGAGGAGGTTTTCCGCATCGCCATGGGGAGGGTTCGGAGGATGTTTCGTCGTGGCGGCTGATTTCAGATGTAGTGATGCAGTGGTCTAGTTGTCTAGTCATGTACGGACATAGTAGTGCCGGCTTTTGTAGGGATGGTTTTCTTGTACTTGTTTTCCCTTTTTGCAGACTAGACAGATAGACAGCATATTTCACTTTTGACTTGTTGTTGTTGTTAGGATGGCTGTACTTTAAACTATCGTTGTAACTCGGATGTTGTACCCTTTCGGTACCTGGTATATATTTGTTTCCATTTCAGTCATTACAATTTTGTTGGGAAGTGATCACGAGTTTATTAGCATATGTATTACTTTTCGATTAAGTTTCCATGAGATATAAAACTGTGGGATTTTAAAACCCAATCATGTAAAGAAATGTGCAAGGAAAAATCCTTTAAAACCGGTAAGTGAACCTAACGTATAATTTTCCAAATTTTTCAGTAAAATGCCTCCAAGACGGATGGGCACTAGGGCTAACCCCCGCGAATCTACTGACCAAGAGAGTCACAACCAACACGAGGAAAACCGTGGAAGTAGTGAGGAACAAGATCAGGACTATAATGAGCAAGAAGATTCCCAGTATGGAGCAGAGGATGAACCCCTGTACTCTGAAGAATTTGAAAGGGAAATAGAGGGTGGAGAAACTGAAGTAGAACAGGAAGGGGAGAACCAGGGCGGAAACCCCATGGGCCAGTTTATGGATCTACTTAGGCAGAATTTGAACCAATACCCCCAACCACCACCAAGCAACAACACTTCAGTGGCAAATTCCTTTAGGGCCTTTAAGTCCCTTAAGCCCCCAGAGTTCCACGGATCGGCTGATCCCGTTGAGGCGAGGGCCTGGGTCAAAGAAATGGAAAAGTCTTTTGAGATCCTGAGTATCAATGAGGCTCAGAAGACTGTTTTTGCTACTTACCTACTAAAGGGAGAGGCCAATTATTGGTGGGAAGCCAAGAAAAACATGGAGACTGATGCTGTCATAGCCTGGGAAAGGTTCAAACAATTATTCCTGGAGAAGTACTTTCCGAAGTTCATGAAAACCCAGATGGAACTTAAGTTTTTGGAACTGAAACAGAACAATATGTCCGTGGCGGACTATGAGGCCAAATTTACTGAGCTATCGAGATTTGTGCCAGAGTTTGTAGACACAGAAGAGAAGAAAGCTAACAGGTTTCAACAAGGGCTGAAGCAGTGGATCCAGAATAGGGTGGCTGTTTTAGAGATTACAGATTATGCCACCTTAGTGCAGAAGGCAACCATTGTGGAGGCTGGTAGTGATCAGATGCAGAGAGAGAGAGAGAAAGGGGGGATAAAGAGAAAGCATGTTAGTATGGGCGGAAGATCCGCTGGAGGAAAACCCCCAACCAAGTTTAATCGAGGAGCGGTTTCCCTACCAGGGAGGAATGTAGGGTTTAAACCATCTGCTAGTGTAAGTGTGAACCAGGGCGGCCATCAATCAGGAATGTCCCGTTCCAACCCTTCTCGACCTCTATTGCCATTGTGTGCTACTTGTGGGAAGAGGCACTCCGGGGTGTGCAACCTGAAGCAGATAAACTGTTATAAGTGTGGGCGAGCTGGGCATTATGCCACCTCTTGCACCACGGTCATCCCTAACAGCACAACCTGTTTCCAGTGTGGACAGCGAGGGCACATGAGGAAGGATTGCCCAAAGAACAAACCAGCAGCATCAGGAGCAAGCAAGGTTGCCTCAAATAGGCCACCAACTGCTAGGACTTTCAATATGTCAGTACAAGATGCCGTGAGGGACACAGATGTGATAGCAGGTACTTTTTCTCTTAATTCAGTCAGTGCAAATGTCTTATTTGATTCAGGAGCAACTAAGTCTTTTATATCTAGAGATTTTGCGCATAAGTTGAAACTTAAAACCCAGCAACTAAGAGATTCCTTACAAGTAGAAATAGCTAATCAGGAAATCGTACCGGTTAATCAAATTCACCCCGATTGTAAGCTAGAAATAGGAGGACGATCCTTCTATGTCGATTTAATTCCTTTTAAGCTAGGGGAATTCGATGTCATTTTGGGTATGGATTGGTTGGCTCGCAATGATGCGCAGATAGATTGTAAAGGGAAAAAGGTTAAGTTGAAAACCCCAGGGAAGAAAGAAATAGTGTTTAAGGGGATGCGACAGACCCAGAAAATTCTGACCATGGCGCAAACCAAGAGATTGTTACGAAAAGGGAACGAGGCTTATTTAGCCTACGTTATAGATACTCAGAAGGAAGTGCCAAGATTGCAGGACATTCTGGTAGTTAATGAGTTCGAGGACGTGTTCCCACAAGATCTTCCTGGACTACCACCTGATAGGGTTATTGAGTTTGCCATCGAATTAGCCCCGGGGACGGCGCCAGTTTCGAAGGCCCCGTACCGACTAGCCCCAGTAGAAATGAAAGAGCTAGCTAAACAATTCAGGAATTGTTGGATAAGGGCATGATAAGGCCCAGTGTGTCGCCTTGGGGCGCACCAGTGTTGTTTGTTAAGAAAAAGGATGGAAGTATGAGGTTATGCATCGACTACAGAGAATTGAACAAGCTAACCATAAAGAATAAGTATCCATTGCCCAGGATAGACGATTTGTTTGACCAGCTAAGAGGAGCTGAATACTTCTCTAAGATTGATTTGAGAACAGGATATCACCAACTGAAGATCAAACCTGAAGATATCCCGAAGACTGCATTCCGCACCAGATACGGACATTATGAGTTCTTAGTGATGTCATTTGGATTGACCAACGCCCCAGCAGCCTTCATGGACCTAATGAATAGAGTGTTCAAGGAATATTTGGACCAATTCGTGATAGTTTTCATTGATGATATTCTCATCTACTCAAAGACAGAGGCAAAACACGCTGAACATTTAAGGATAACCTTAGAAATACTCAGGAAAGAGCAGTTATATGCCAAGTTCTCCAAGTGTGAGTTTTGGAAAAATGAGGTACAATTCTTAGGGCACGTGATCAATAGAGAAGGAGTGTTGGTTGACCCCTCCAAGATAGAAGCAGTTTCAAACTGGGAACGGCCAACTACTCCAACCGAGGTGAGGAGTTTCATTGGACTGGCCGGATATTACAGGAGATTTGTCCAAGACTTTGCGAAACTCGCAGCTCCATTAACTCGACTTACCCGTAAAACCGAGAAATTTCAATGGACTGAGAAATGCGAGAAGAGTTTCCAAGAGTTAAAGAGGAGGCTGGTGACAGCCCCAGTGCTGGCATTACCTGATGGAAAAGGAGATTTCGTGATTTATAGTGATGCTTCGCATAAAGGACTGGGATGCGTGCTTATGCAGCACGGCAAGGTAATAGCATATGCGTCTAGGCAATTGAAGGATTATGAAGTCAGATATCCCACGCATGATCTAGAACTAGCAGCCATAGTCTTCGCTTTAAAGATTTGGAGACACTACCTGTATGGGGAAAAATGCGAGATTTACACAGATCATAAGAGCCTCAAATACATTTTCACTCAGAAAGAGCTTAACATGCGCCAGAGGAGGTGGTTAGAGTTAATCAAGGATTACGACTGTGAAATTCGATATCACCCGGGCAAAGCCAATGTGGTGGCTGACGCCCTTAGTCGGAAAGAGAAGCTCAAGATGATAACTTCAGAGAAAGAGCTAGTGAAGGATTTTGAGAAGTTGGAAATCGAGGTTAAGTTACCTGGAGAGGGCCAAGAAAAGTTGATGGAAATTAGAATCCAACCTCCATTGCTAGAAAAGATTAGACTGTGCCAGGAACGGATGATGGAGGAAGAAAAGAACTCCACAGAAGAGCTAATGACCGGGGAGGAAATTAAGTGCGAAAGAGACAAGGAAGGGATCATGAGGTACACGTACAGGATATGGATCCCAAATGTTCAGGAGCTCAAGGATGAGATTTTAAATGAGGCACACAACTCAAGATACTCAGTGCACCCCGGTAGCACTATAATGTATAGGGATTTGAAGGAGTATTACTGGTGGCCCAATATGAAAAAGGACGTAGCAGAGTGGGTAAGCAGATGCTTGACCTGCCAACGAGTGAAGGCAGAGCACCAGAAACCCAGCGGACTTCTACATCCCTTAGAGATTCCAGAATGGAAATGGGAACATATAGCCATGGATTTCGTAGTAGGTTTACCCAGGACCAAGGCTAATCATGACACCATATGGGTAATTGTAGATCGATTGACGAAATCGGCTCACTTTCTCCCGATCAACGAAAGGTACACGGTCGATAGACTAGTGGACATCTACTTAAAAGAGATAGTGGCGCGACATGGAGTCCCAGTCGCAATAGTATCCGATCGAGATCCTAGATTTAACTCCAGGTTTTGGAGAAGTTTTCAAGAATGTGTAGGGACCCGGCTGAACATGAGCACAGCCTACCACCCCCAGACAGATGGGCAAAGTGAAAGGACCATCCAAACGCTAGAGGATATGTTGAGAGTCTGCGCGATAGACTTTAAGGGGAGTTGGGATGATCACTTGCCATTGGTTGAGTTCTCCTATAATAACAGTTATCATTCAAGCATTGGGATGCCACCTTATGAGGCCCTTTATGGAAGAAAATGTCGATCTCCCTTGTATTGGGATGAAGTTGGAGAGCGGAAGATGCTCGGGCCCGAAGTGGTCCAACGAACTAAAGATGCAGTAGATCTAATCAGAGGACGGTTGGTAGCAGCCCAGGATCGACAAAAGAAATATGCCGACTTAGCTCGGAAAGGTAAGGAATACGAGGTAGGGGACCTAGTGTTCTTGAAAGTGTCACCTTGGAAAGGTTTAATGAGATTTGGGAAGAAAGGAAAGCTGAGTCCCAGATACATTGGACCATTTGAGATCTTGAGACGAATTGGGGAACTAGCTTATGAACTCGCATTGCCCCCGAATCTACAGCAGGTGCACAATGTGTTCCATGTTTCGATGCTGAGGAAGTATAATCCGGATGCTAAGCATATTGTAGAGTATGAGCAAGTGGACATGCAACCAGACCTGACCTATGTGGAGCAAACTGTGGAAATCATAGACCGGAAAGAACAAGTGCTCCGAAACAAGGTCATTCAGCTAGTCAGAGTTTTGTGGCAGAACCACAATGTAGAAGAATCCACCTGGGAACTTGAAGGCGAAATGCAAGAAAAGTACCCCCACTTGTTTTCAAACTGATTCCGGGACGGAATCCTTTTAAGGAGGGGAGACTGTAAGAACCCAGATTTTGGGTGGAATTAAAACTTTTATGTATTTAATGATGTAAGAATGAATAGTGGATATGGCTACAATGTAATAATTGATATTTGGGAAAGAATGAATGGAATTCGACTTTATTATGTTTATGCCTTGAAGAATGCTAAAGGGTGACAACATAGGTAAGAATAATCTATCTTCTAAGGGAATAAGATATGGCAACTTCAAGCAAGAGAAGACTCTCATGTCATCCAGATCGATAACGATTAATCCAGTAGTTCCGTAAAAAGGTTAAGGAACGATCGAAAGAGAATACGGACAATTATACAACCCTAAGAGAACAAGTAAAGAATACAGAATGAATAGTGTTTTGGTGAGAGTATATAATAATATGAGACGACACTATATAGAAGTATTCGGAACGGATTTCCGAGTTCGTATTAGTAATCCAGGGGGAAAATAAGTGTATGTAAAAGCTGTCGGATTCTGAAAAACCGCACTTTTATTTTCTCCGAGAGTTCCCTGGACACTGATAGCCTTAAGTATTTAACGAATGGATTAAAGGAATATATAATGGAAAGTTAGAATGAAAGATGGAGAATGAAAGTATTAATATTAAAGAGGATTCCCGGTAAACCCTAACTAGAAATCCGTGGAATATTCCTACGAACGATCAATCGAATCGAGCAATAACCGGACACAGAATCAAGCAGAGAAAGCAAGATACATGCATGTGCAAGTGATAATATCTAGTAACTAGTTAGTTACACAAGTAACTAGCATATTTAGAGATCAAACCACTTGGTTAAGACTAATCTCTCATCCTACCACAATTTATCAACACTTGTCCATTAAGTGATGCATGCAATGACCAAATCACTTTATCAAAAGCCACTTTATGCTAGATATTATCTACAAACATTACAATAATTCATTTTAGATGAGAACAAACACAAGCAACCAAGCAAATACTCCATTCTCCACCATTTCACTCCATTCGGCCTATAGCTTAATTCCAAATTCAAAATCCAACTTCCAACCATTTGTTGATCTTGAAACTTTTATGGTGAGACTTACATTTCATATAAATGATCTCCTCAAAATCCTAGCTTCAATCTCTTCTTTTTCCATTTTCAAAAAAATGATTTAAGAGGAGGGTGAATAGTGTTTTCATGAACTAATCTTGTTTTTCCTTGATTTCTTTGGTTGATTTAGCAAGCTTAAGCACTTCTAAGGATCATACCAAGCATAGTGAGGCTAGATCATACTCCAAGGAAGGTATAACAACTTTAAACCCTAGGCTTTACCTTGAGATTTTGCATGCTCTTGATGGGTTTTAGTATAAGATGTGATATTAGCATGATTATAAGCATGAATATGATGTAGTTTTGATAAATGTTAAAAATAGTTTAGATGAACGGAAAGGCATTGCTTGGCCTCAGTTCATGTATATAAGTCATGTATATGTTGTTTGGGTTGGATGCTATGTTTATGGGAAGATTCGAAATTGATAGATATTCGATTTACAGCCGTTATAATGCCCGATTTTACAATACCATGTTTTGTATGCCATTTTCCATGTTGAACCCCTACTTTCCAGAGACCTTATCTGCCATGATAGGATATGTAATGCTCTAAGCTTCGTTTTGATATAAAGATCACGTGAAACGGACTTACGGTTTAGGATTTATGACTAAATTACTAAAAGTAGTTCGAATCCGTAAACAAAAGTTCGTAACTGAAATTGAACCCTCGTAAGCTATGAAACGTCATGGCGAATCTTGGTAAATAAATACTAGGGGTAAGAAGGAAGGTGTGAAAGAAAACCGTATGTCAAAAAGAGCATTTTTTGATTTATTAAAAATGTTCGAGTCAAGGTTAAACGAGAACGAACCCCTAAAAGACGACTCTTTTATAACTTTGGTAAAACGCTTAGAAAACGGGCGATAAAACTCGGAGTAAAATATTGGTTCGTAACGATCAACCTTAGAACTCATATGACTTAAGTATGTCCCAAGTATAAATGCAGTGACATGTCGTATTAACGAACGAATGTCGGGTCGGATCAGTGATAATAAGTAATCCACTAAAAGGGGTATAACGAGATGACTCGAGAACGTGTTTCGATTTAAGTATAACTTAACGTTTAATATGTTAAGTGATTAATTCCGAATGCCTTGGCTATTTATAGATCACCAGGCTGAACCGGGACCCGCTACCACTACCCCTTACCGTACTCGACTACCAGGCAAGTTTCAATTCCCTTCTTTTAGGCTGTTGTTGTGATTGAATAAATATATATATATATATGATTGCTGATATACATATGTCATTGCATGCATGCCTACTTTCAAGTTGAATTGATATACTTGTTCCCTGAATGTTATTGTTGGCTTATAAGCTAGATAGTTATATATCAGTTATAAGCCGGTTATTATAAGACCCTCATAGAAGGGCGTATACATCTTTATTCATCAAATATAGACCGGGAGTCAATATTTCTTGATATATCGAGATTACCTCGGGAGAAAATATTTAAGTAAATATTTTCTATTATTTGGGCGACGAATATTATTTGAATATTCGTTCGGGACTAATTATTTAACGATCCTTATTTCAAATAATTATTTGAATTTAACTATTCAACGAATAATACTTCTCAATATTCATTCAGAGTCGAATTGATTATCGACTATTATTTCGAATATTCTTCTAAAGATGAGACTGTTAGATGAATATTATTTGGATATTCTTTTAGATTATTATTTTATTAAATAAATATTACTTTCGAATATTCATTTAAGATATTAAATACTTGATGAATATTATTTTAATATTCATCTGAAGCTTGATTTAATTATCGAATATTATCTCGAATACTCCTTAAGGCTTGGATTACTAAATGAATATTACTTGATATTCATTTAGGATATTATTCATTCAATGAATATTACTTTTGAATATTCATTTAAATTTCCTAATTAATTATGATTATTACCTTAAATATTCTTTTCAGGTCTTATTAATTAATGAATATTGTTTTGAATATTCATTTAAATATTTATTTATTCAATAAATATTCCCCTGATATCTCTTCAGGGATTATTTTGAGAAATACTCTGATTAAAGATATTCTTTCATATTCCCAAATATTCTGTAAAATATTTTAATTCAATAAATATTCTCTGAATATTTATTCCATACTTAGAATAACCTCGATAAGGTTTATCTTCTTCGATTATTACAGAAAATATTTCGAAGTCATATTATTATTAATCTTATATCAAGAAAGGTTCCCAGACATCATTCATCTTTGAGTCTATCTTCTTAATAATAAGGGAACCTTACTTGGAAAAATGTTATTTATCTTGTCGACTTCCCGGTCATAAAGTATTCCCTTCACCCGCAACTCGGGTGCTGTTGACTTATTAAAGTCGTTGTTTACCTTCTCATCTTTCGAGGGGTAAGAATTACTGGAACAAGTTGATATCCGTTACCAAGTAATAGCTTGGGAGATATTGGTAAATTTTCCTTTCCAACTAGATACGACTACTTTGTGGAGTCTTATCAACAAGTCTTATACTTGGGGAAAGGGGGACGAACGTTACATTCAGAATCATGAATTCTATTTGAACTAGGAGTCGTGTAAGAGGCCGAGTAGCGCCGGTCCATCCCCTTGGCCCAACCGTTGGCCGGGGAGAGCTAGCAAGGCGGTATACAAGTAAAGCCGTCAGTTCTTCCTTCTACCGGTAGTAAATCTAAATTGAGCTGTACGATCTCGACTGATCATCAAGATTGGAACAGCGGGCGCGGTGAATACTCCATCATTGGTTCATCATCCAAATTCATTTATTTCCTGCAACATGATTACTGTTGGCAGAGTTGGAAAAGAGTCATAACTGGAATTGCAACCCTTTCTTGCAAGTTCCTCTTCTTATTAACGATAATAATATCTCGCTTACTTTGATGTAGCAGATATTTCTTCAAACAAATACTTTAAGTTACCTTGTAACTTCATCGTTCATATTATACTGGCATCATTTCCGTAAATGCATGGCATATGGTTTAAAAGATAGCGTTGAACTGTTTTAAATTATCGTTCAGTTATATATTTGTTGGTGGGCTTTCGCTCACCCTTGCTTTGTTTATATTATGTCACAACAACAGCTAGGACAGATGGCTCGCGTCAGGCGCACTCGGCGCAAGCAGGTTACCCGACCCACCGGACTACCCGCTGAGATGCTAGCCGCCATTGCTGAGGTAGCATAGTTAGACAGCTTTTGTTTCCTGTTTAACTATATATATAATTAATGTAATCAACGGCAAAACTTTTAAACCTATGATGTTATCCTGTTGGGATTGTAATAACTTTTATTCGTAAACCCTTTAATGTAAGACTTATTTCAATTTCATCTCTGGGACTATAACTGTTGTGTGTGTGAGTGATAATTATTGTGGGGTCACAGCATGTGATTTATTTATTATGGACTCAAGTCAAGTATTATGAATGGATGTAAGACCGTAACCACCAGATTCCTGACCCCGGATCTGGGGGCGTTACACGAATGGAGCATTTAACTTATCGAATCTTGAGATATCGAATAGCTTTCTGAGTCTTTGAGATATCAAATGAACTTTGACTTATTGACTCTTGGAGAACTCGAATGATGCTTTGACTTGTTGACTTCCTGAGTTCTCGAATAGAGTAGGAGACATATCGAATCTCTGAGATATCGAATATTGTCTTTTGAGATATCGAATCATTGACTTCTCGAATGCTAGACTTCTCAAATATAACAAACATACTTATCGAATTGGTACTTAGGCAAATTTTCATTCTCCAAACTCTAACTGTGTTTATTTTGATAGCCTTGTTCTTCAAGCTTGAGGCATGAACCTTGGAACTTCTTTCAAACATTATTCTCTAACTTTAAGTACAATTACACAGATAGAAATTGATGTCTATTACAAGTACTAAACAAGTAGAAACTCTACAACTAGAGGTTTCCTCAGTTAAGAGGTCATATAAGTAATGCAAAGCATTACAAACAATTATGCTTGTTATTAGATGTATTCAGGCATGCCTCTGTGACTAATAATCTCCCCAAAATTGTGAGTAAGACCCTTAGTCACAATTTCATGTCTGATAACAAGCCTAACATACATAAAGATAGAACTTTGAAAGTACATGTATGAAATTTGATTATGAACAAGAATAGAACTACAAGGTGAGTAATCTTACACAATATGGTGAAATACTAGCCATTCTCATTTGATTCATTCTCCATAGCTCTGGCTTGTAGATCATCATATGCCTTCTATTTTCTTTCTTTTTCCTTCCTTGCATTCTCATCCATAGCTCTTATGATTTCTGCCATAACATCCAATTCTTCAAGCAGAATAGAGTTCTTGAAATCTTCAAGTACTGGTTTCAAAATGTTGGCAGGATAGTGATTGAGTAGGTTCATTCTTATATTGACATGATCTCCATTTTTCCTCCTATACTTCACCATATAGGGATTGAGTTGGACTCTATACAATCCCTTATCCCTTAGCTTTTCTGCTTCAACTTCCAGTCTATCAATTTCCTTCTCCCTTTCTAGCCATTTCTGAAAGCACCCTTTTCTGATTTTCTCTGCATGATCTCTCTTCATCTTCACAAATTCAACTAACTCCAGCTTCCATACCCTTTCCACTTTGTCATTAGCATCCAACAGTGCAATAATTCTTTCTATGTCATACAACTTGCCCCAATTTTTACACTGCCCTTGTTTGAATTTCTTCTCCCTTCCATCAGTATATTTGATCTCAAGACAATCATTCACAATGGTAGCATAGTAGATTCTTTGAGCTATTAGATATTGCAGTTGGTCTTCATCAAAGTCTTCATCTAGTGGTTGGAGTTTCAGTCCTGGATAGATAGTTAGGGCCCTTGACTTAAGTAACTTCACTCTTTTTGCAGCATGCTTGAATTTAACCTTTTTCACTCCAGTGCTTGGTAGAAACTTATGACCTTTGCTTGTAGACCACTGTAGTATACCATTAGCAGTTTGCTTTTGGAAACATACAGATGGTTTCTTGATTTGTATCTTCTTCTCTTCTTGAGGTGGCAAAACAGTTGCAGAGGCCATGGGTGTAGATTTTGGTAGGTCACTACTAACTGTATTCACCCTAGACTTAGAGTCTTGTGTTATGGTGAGATTACAGTTGGCAATGCCTAAGGCTTGCTGTTTTCCACTTTTCCTTTTATAGACCTTGCCTTGGTCATCATCACCTTTCTTGTCCTTGACATCTTTCTTCTTCTTCTTATCTTCATCACCCTTATCACTCCTATGATGACTTCTCCTCCCATCACTCTTGTCTTCATCTTCATCATCCTTATTCCTCCTAATTTTGGCCACTTCTGGAACAATGCCAGTTGCAATGAAAGTTTTGAGAATATTTAGTGCTTCCAACTCTTCTGCAATCCTGAATCCTTGCTTTTTAGTTAGATTTTCAATGATGGCAATGATGAGACTATGGTTCTGAGGAATAAGATGCTTGGGGATGACCATTTGCTTGATCTCGTCAATTCTTGTTCCAAATTGATAGATTGTAGTTCTAGGATTTGTAATCACTTCAGGCAGTCTTGAGGGTTGCTCATTCCTCAGGTCATCATATAGACTCTTGTTGTTCTTATTCTCATTCCTCTTCTCAATCAAGTTGATCAACTCATTTATCTCAGAGAATTTTAAGGCCGGAAGAGTCTTGTAGGTTAGATGCCATATCTTGGACATTGCCACCATCACTATCTCTTTGAGCCACACACTGTCAACTCTCTTAGACACCACAGTGAGGTAGTCAATCTGCTCCTTCAAACTCCTCAGATAAAGTTGAGTGTCACCAGCCTGTTCTCTAGAGACTTTCAGAAACTCCAAGAATGCATCATCATGGTAGACATTAGACTTTGCAACTTCTTGTAGCTTGGCCTCAGTAACTACCTTTACTTCTACAGGCTTGGCATTTACAGTCTTGGAGGATGGAGGTTTGTCAGATGGCATACTCCCTGCAACTACAGTAGTAGTGATGGTTTGATGTTGGCCACTTGAAGTAGTGATGTGCACAGGTGGATAAGTAACAACTGGTAGAGTAGTTGGAGGTTCATCAATTTTGGCTTTCCCTTTGCCTGGAACATGGGTTGTAGCTTTTGAAGTTCTTGGATGACCACCCTCAGATATGGTTATGCCTTTCTCCTTAGGTCTCTCCTCTTTAGGTTTCTCCCCCTTAGGTTTTGAGTTCCTTAAGGTCCTCTTCTCCCCCTTAGGCTTGTTGTCAGGCACAGAGGCTGGAGTAGTGGCCTTTGGGTTGGAAGAGGTGGGATTGACAGATTCATCAGGAAGAGAGCCCCATGTGCTTCATCATTATAGACAGCATCTGTTGTTGGTGAAGAAGGACATTAGCTGTGGTGGTGGCATGAGTGTCCAACTGCTCAGAGAGGGTTGCAACTGTGTCTGTAAGATAAGCATTTGACTGTTTGAGAGAGACCACCTCCTTTTCAAGAGTATCCACCTTGGTGAATAACTCAGTGGCCTTGAAACCAGAGAGAGATTGATCCTTGAGTCTCTGCACCTCATGCTTGGTCATGTCATGGAGAGGAACATCAGTCACCAATCTATCACCATATTGGTTGGCAAAAAGAACTCTAAGGGCTGCATTGGCTTCTATTGTTTGAGTTGACAATTTTTCCATTTGAGTAGCCATACTTTTGACAGACCTTTGAACCAATAGCATTTAGTTGTCCATTTTGATGCATTCAGACTTGCAGAGTTGAATATCCTTGAGAACAGTGTCCAGTTGAGGGAATTTGGCATCAAAGGCCCTTTTTATTACCTGCACATCTTTGATTGTGGCTGCACACACTTCATTAACTTCTGTCTTGAGGCCCTTACCAGGCTAGTGTGCAACCTTTAGAATTCCCTTGTAGGTGTCATTCATTGCTTCATACACATAACTAGGGTGAGAGACTTGGCATTGGACCCTAGTGAAGTGATGTACTCTTCTCTGATGTACTGAAGACCATCTGAAAGAGGAATGTCATATTTCCCTTGCCAAGGATCTACATTACCATCTCTTTCAGCCTCATTTGCTATTTTCTCCTTTTGAATCTCCACATCTTACTTATGGCATAGCAGAATGGCTTCATATTGAGGATTTGGCATGTTTGAGGTAACTAGATGTTGTGCAATCTTGACAAACTCAGGAATCTGATCCACAACTAAGCTTTGAAGTGCTTCAACCATCAATTGTGGTGGAACAGACCCTGATCCTGAAGCACTGTCATGTTGCACAGGCTTCAGCCATTGTGACATAAAGTCAGAGCTAGAGCTAGGCAAGCTAGACTCCTCAGTTACAGATGCAACTTCTGTAACCAGATGGAATGACTCTACTACTGTTGTCTCCATAGAAGTGGGATGAGTTACAACAGTAGTTGACACAGGCACAGAGTCTCTAGTGAAAACTAGTGAATCCTTTGTGTTTGTGATGGTGTCATTAGGATATGCCCCAGCTTTCATTCCCTCACCATCTAAATGTGGTTTTTGGGTGGTGAGCAAAGTGTCATGCACTAAGTCACTTGAGTCCATTGGCTCACCAAGAGAAGAAAAATCTTGGTGATCAATGCCTTGCTCCTCAATTGCTTAAGTTGCAGGCTTCAAAGAAATTTGAGATGTAGATTCTGGAAGAGAAGTGTCTTTTAGAGTAGATTTTGGCAACTCCCCCTGAGAAATAGAAGGAGTTTCAAGTGTGATGTGCTCTCTACTCAGTGTTGTGCCAGCCTTATCACTTCTTGATGTTGACTCTTTACAAGAAGGTGCATTGGGGAGGATGCTTGATTCTATAGATGCACCCTGTTGAGAGGATACATCTAGTGAGCTGTTTACCCCTGATTTTACAAATTCAGCCATTTGTGTGACTGAAGAGGTGGCTTTAGATTTCTTCTTCTTTGGTCTCTGTAAGGGTGACTCAGGTTCCTCACTTTCTAGACCTAATTCTACAGCCAATGCTGCTTCTGTCAAGATATTCAAGGGTTCAGATTCAATCTGTTTTCTCTTCTTCTTCTCCTTTTTACTAACACCACCCTGTTGAGAGGATGATGCAGGTGGCTCTGTGTTTGGTAGAGTGTTTGTTTGAGGGGGTTGGTTAGCAAGCCCTTGGTTAGCATTTTGTTCTACTTGCTTGGGTTGTGCTAACTCAGATTTGGAGGCAAATATTGGCATGTTGTGGGGGTAAGACTCAAATAACCTCTGCATATGAGGGGTTATTACAAGTCTCACATCCACATCATTCCTAGTGTCCAAATTACCAAAAATGAGTTTGGTCATGGACCTAGGGTAGCCTATTCTAGTCATATCTAAACTAGGTAAATCAGTCTTATCTAAATAATTAAGTACAAACTGAATGAATCTGGGAAAGAAGATATCATTACCTCTCTTGGTTGTGTTCTTACCAAGTTTTCCATAGAGCTCCTGCATTATGAGCTTTCCAACATCTATCTTTCTGTCATAGGCAAGTGAGTAGCCTATCTATTGAATAGGTGCACTTAATTGATCATAGCTGGATTTCCTTCCACTGAATACTTGCAGGAGTGTGGCAAACACATAGCTCCACTCTTTTCTCAGATGCTTCCTATTTAGGTTCCCAACCTTGATAGTATCTGAGTACCTTATGAGTTCAAAGAATTCCACCAGTTGGTCATCTGTTACTAGTTTGTTATATTCATTCTAGTGAAGACCCAAGGCTTTAATTATGTCCTCAGAGGTGATGTTAAACTCTTTACCAAGAACTTTGCAATTTATGACATAGCCCAGACTACCATCTTCAAGAGCAACAGTTTCAGTAATTGCAGTGCTCCAGAACTGTTCTAGAATGTCTAGATACAGATTTGGGTTAGGCATAAGTGCTCCTTTGATATATGATTCAGACATCCATTTTACAAAGCACTTGTAGTTAGCATTTGGGGCTTCAACATCACTTGAGAGAGCGATGAAGTTGGTGTTGAATTTCACGGTTGCCATTGATACAGAGAAAGGAGAGAAGAGAATGTAGGGTTGAAGAAGAAATTTAGCTTTTGAAGTTAGGGTTTTCAGAGGTTTTGGATCTTTAGATGCTTGAGAAATCGAATGAAATGAAACGAATAGATGTAGAATTGTATAAGTATGAAGTACTTGAATTGTCGATTACATGTATGTTTTGTATCGACAAGTCATGCATTCGAGAAGTAGAAATCAACTATTCGATAAGTCAAGAAAGGCTTATTCGACAACTCAAGCAGGTGTAACTCACAGCTGGCAGTTATCTAACTTAGATATAATTCTAAAATAAATAAAATATATTTTTATGAGTGAATTAAAGTTTTAGACAAAAATCCAAAATCGGTTGAAATTCAGCAAGAATTCAGCCTTTTCAAATGATTCGAGAACTCAAATACAGTATTCGAGAACTCGGTCATTAGAGAACTCAATTACCATGTTCGAGAAGTCAAGAATACCTCCATTCGATATCTCTAAAAGACTCTATTCGAGAACTCGAGAGTGCACCAAGGAGACTTGTTAGAGATGTCGAGCAGTGAATCATTAGAGAAGTCTGACTTATCGAAATATTCTTTTCACTCATAAAAATTCAATTTTCACTATCTTTTAAAATTCACCAGACATATTGTATGAAGAATATTCTAACAAATTAAATAGTGATTTTCTCAAAATTTCATAGAAATTTCAAGTTGACATAATATGATTTTTCAACATATGCAACAGATTTGAAATATTTATAAATCATATTTCAGCCAACACTTACTTCAAAAATATTGAGAATTTAGATAAAATAAGTGTTTACTGCTGCAACAATCTAGTTGATATTTTCACTTAGCCAGATTCTAAAGAATTCAGCATTCCAATCTCACGAACCAACCTTGTGAAGGTGGCTTCATCCAATGGCTTAGTGAATATATCAGCTAACTATTTATCTGTAGGGACATAATGCAACTCAATGGTTCCATTAGTTTCATGCTCCCTAATGAAATGATATCTGATGTCAATGTGCTTTGTCCTAGAATGATTGACAGGATTGGCAACTATAGAGATTGCACTTGTGTTGTCACACATGATTGGAATTCTTTCCAACACAAGTCCATAATCTCTAAGTTGATTTCTAATCCAAAGCACTTGAGCACAGCAACTTCCAGCAGCTATGTATTCAGCCTCAGCTGTGAAATTTGACACAGATTGTTGTTTCTTGCTGTACCAAGAGACTAATCTTTGTCCAAGAAACTGGCAGCTACCTGAGGTGATTTTCCTATCCACTCTGCATCCAGCATAATCAGCATCAGAATAACCAACTAGACTGAACCCTGTGTCCTTAGGATACTATAAACCCAAATTTGGAGTGCCCTTTAGATATCTAAAGATCCTCTTTATAGCAATAAAATGTGACTCTTTTGGATTTGATTGAAACCTTGCACACAAGCATGTAGCAAATATGATGTCTGACCTACTTGCAGTGAGATAGAGTATAGAGCCAATCATGCCTCTGTAAACTGAGATATCTACTTTCTTGCCTTTAGCATCTTCATCCAATTTGGTGGCAATGGCCATGGGAGTCTTTATAGGTGAGCAGTCTTCTAAGTCAAACTTCTTCAATAGATACTTGATGTACTTGGTTTACCTGATAAAGATACCATCCTTCCTCTGACTAACTTGCAACCCAAGAAAGAATGTCAACTCTCCCATCATGCTCATCTCATATATGCTCTGCTTGAGCTTAGAGAATTTCTCACACAGCTTCTCATTTGTAGAGCCAAATATGATATCATCCACATAGATCTGAACTAGGATAATATCATCACCATGCTTCTTGTAAAATAGTGTCTTGTCCAATGTGCCTCTAGTGAATTGGTTTTCAAGAAGAAATTGGGATAAAGTGTCATACCATGCCCTTGGAGCCTGCTTAAGTCAATTCAATGCCTTAAGTAATCTGTAGACAAATTCTGGGAAATGTGGATCCTCAAAGCCAGGTGGTTGTTGCACATAAACTTCTTCTTCTAACTCTTCATTGAGAAATGCACTCTTGACATCCATTTGATAAACTTTAAAGTTTGAATGAGCATCAAATGCCAAGATGATTCTGATGGCTTCCAATCTAGCAACATGAGCAAATGTATCATCATAGTCAATGCCTTCCTGTTGAGAGTATCCTTTTGCAACCAACCTTGCTTTGTTTCTTACTATTACACCATCTTCATCCATATTATTCTTCAGAACCCATTTTATTCCAACAATGGTTCTGTTCTTTGGTGCAGGCACAAGTTCCCATACTTTGTTTCTTTCAAATTGATTCAGCTCCTCTTGCATAGCAATAATTCAATCTGGATCCAACAGTGCATCATCAAGTTTCTTAGGCTCATTCTGAGATAGAAAGCAACCATAGAGACACTCATTTTGAGTTGCTCTTCTAGTTCTCACTCTTGCATTTGGATCTCCAATAATTTGCTCTGCAATGTGTGATCTATCCCATTTCCTTGAGTGCTCAGTTTGATTTCTCAACCTTGATGTTGCTTCATCATCCAAGTCATGATCATTTTCATTTCCTCCCCCTGTGAATTTGCTACTATTCACAGGTGTGTCTTGGATGCTATTCTCTTCACTGTTGATTGGATCAGATTCTTCTCTTGCTTCATCATTCACTTGAGTTTGTTAAACTAGAGTTACAACTTCAGTTTCAATCTCTTCATCAGAATCATCTAGATTTTCAAATTTTAATGGATCTCTATCTTCATCATTGGCTTCTTCTAATCCAGGTAGTTTGCTGTCATCAAATGTCACATCTGTGCTTTCCATAACTTTCTTTTGACTGATGACATAAACTTTGTATGCAATTCTCTCCATAGAATAGCCAAAAAAATTCCTTCAAATGCCTTTGCATCAAACTTCCCAACATATTCTGAATTGTCTTTCAACACAAAGCATTTGCTTCCAGAAGTATGAACATACTTTAGAGTAGGCTTCTTTCCAGTCATCAAATTGTAAGGTGTCTTTCCAGTGTTTTTGTTGATGAGGGTTCTGTTCTGGATATAGCATGCAGTGCTCACAGCCTCAGCCCAAAAATATGTAGGCATCTTTGCATCAAGCAACATTGTTCTAGCAGCCTCAATTAGAGTTCTATTCTTTCTCTCAACTACTCCATTTTGTTGTGGAGTCCTTGGAGCTGAGAATTGTTGAGAAATGCCATTCTCTTTGCAAAATGCTTCAAGTAAGGCATTTCTGAACTCTGTTCCATTATCACTTCTCAATGCAACCACACTTGCATTGTTGGTTTTTGCTTCCTTATCAACTTTCTTTATGTGCTCAATGATTACTGTGGAGCCTCATCCTTTGATGCTAGAAATTCCACCCATGTATACCTTGTGTAGTCATCAACCATCGCTAGGGCATACTTCTTTCTTGAGAGTGACATAATATTGAAAGGCCCAAACAAATCAATATGAATTAATTGCAGGGGCTTGGTGATTGATGTCACTGTCTTTGACTTATGGCTTGACCTTTTCATCTTTCCTTTTTAGCAAGCCTCACACACTCCTTCTTGACAGAATTCAAGTGTGGGCATGCCTCTCACTAACTCTCTTTTGACTAGAGAATTAATGGCCTTGAAGTTCAGGTGTGATAACTTCTTGTGCCATAGCCAACAATCTTCATTTGATGCTTTTGAGTATAAGCAACAAACTTTGTCCTTGTTTGCAGAGTCCATATTGGCTACAAACAGGCTTCCTTTTCTTACTCCAGATAAAGCAAAATTACCAGTCTTCTTATGGGTGATCAAACATTCATCTTTATCAAAATTTACCTTGAATCCTCTATCAGTAAACTGACCAACAATTAGCAGATTATGCTTGAGACCCTTGACTAGTGCTACATCTTCAATGATGACATTACCAACTTTTAACTTGCCATATCCCAATGTGTTACCCATGCCGTCATCTACAAAAGCAACCATTGGGCCAGCCTTCTCCTCATATTGTGATAGCAAGGCCATATCACCAGTCATGTGATTTGAGCATCCACTGTCCAAAATCCACATGACCTTCTTCTCAATTTCTTTGCCCTGCAAACATAAAGGTATTACTTCTTCTTTGGTACCCAAACATGTTTGGGTCCACTTGGCTTAGAAACAGATTTATAAAAAACAGCATGCTTATCAACTTTCTTAGGACTAGTCTTCTTGTCACTGTTAGAAGTCTTAGAATCTGAATTCTTAGACTTAGGTGACAGAGGTACCTTCCTAACTCTAGGAGGACTTGAAGACTCTGGCCTTGTGTAGTGTGTGTGAATGTTGTGACTAATGCAACCATCCATGAATTGTCTTCTCAAATTAAAACATCTAGTCATAACATTCATGTTGCATGGCATACAGTCAAGTTTATCACAGAAAGGTGAATCTCTATGTCTTAAAGGCACAGAGCAATCATAGAAAGGCTTAGCTACACTACCAGTTGGTTTCTTGCATGCATGAGTTAAGTGATTTGTGCTAAAACAGTTTTGATAAACTTTCCTAGGGGCATTTGGCACATAAGCATAATTATTATTCTTGTTTATCCCTAGATTGCCATTCCTGTTTTGTTTCTTATTAGCTACTTTCTTCTCAGATTCATTTTTCCCAGCTGAAACAAACTTCACAAACTTCTCAGGTCTAGGTCTACCTCCTACTGGCTTCTTGGCTTTTGCCTTGACACTCTCACTCTTAGAGGATGCTGGTTGTTCACTAGACTGTGCCTCATCCTCATCATTCGACATTTACTTAATGAGTAAGGCATCCTCATTAATTTCAAATGTTTTCAAAATGTGAGGTACTTCATCCTGAACAACTATGTCATCTTCAATGACAGCATAGCATTTCCTCTGTTTAAGAGTGCCATAGTCAAGTCCAATGGCAGCCTTGGGTTTAGCTTGGTTTTCTCATGGTAGGACTGCAATAGACTAGAGGAGTTCTTAAAGGTTTTCAGTTTGAATTCATTTTAAGCTAGTTCATCCCTAAGAGCCTTCTCAACTTGACTAGCACATAGAACCTTATTCTACAGATATTCAACTTCTTTCTTAAGGTTATCTACTTGCATAGCAGTTAGCTCAAGTTTCTCAATCTTCTTGCTTAACAATTCATTCTTACCAGACAGTTTGGCAATCTCTTCATTAGCAGCAGTCATACTAGTATGAATATTAAACATTTCAATAGACAGTTGTTCAACCATGCATTTATACTCAGAAACAAACATATCTATGGTAGTGAGAGATGGTACCTGAGAGTCAGATAGAGATTGTTCATCCTTGGAATCAGCCATCAAGGCATAGTTACAGAATTCTTGCTCCTCTCCATCACTATCAGAGTCATCCCAACACTTCCCTTCAGCTATGTAGGCCTTACCTTGTGTTTGCTTTTTCAGAAGGGCCTCATACTTAGCTTCAAGCTCTAGAAACTCCTTATCCTTTTTTTAGGCTTCTTGCATTCACTGGCAAAATGCCCTAGGTCATTGCATCTATAACACCTTACAGATGACCTGTCCACATGGCTGGTTTTGAATTTATTCTTGTTTGCTTTCACAGGTGCCTTGCTCTTGTTGAATGAATGGTTTTGGGGTCTAGGTTTGAAGGGTTGCTTCCTCTTGAATCTGATGTTTGGAAACTTTCTGACCATGAAAGCATATGAAGTGTTTTCCATGCCATCTAGTTCTTCAAGAGTATAGAACTCTCCTTCTTCCTTCTTCTCAACAGGTTGAGTCACTTCACCTTCATTTTCTTCATCATCTACTATCTCTTCTATCCTCAGCTGACTTGTAGATGCTTCTAGGTCTTGAACAGATTTGCTGACAATCAACGCACATGATGTGTTTATCATTCTGCCTTGGTTGGCTTGGATAGCCCTTTTCTGAAGCAACTCAAACTCATGAGTCTTTAAAACCCCATAGAGCACATCATATGGGACTTTGTTCAAATCTCTTTCCCTCAGAGAAATGACCCTCTGCTCTAGGTGGTTTGGAGAAGATAATAGAAACTTCATGTTCAACTCCTTAGTACTGTAAACCTTGCCATTCATTTGTAGCTCAGTCACCAACTTGTGAAATCTCTCAAACATGTCAGTAATGCTTTCCTTTGACTGTGCCATGAAAGCTTCATACTGAGTGACCAGTATCTGTTTCTTGTTCTCTCTGACCTCCTCTGTTCCTTCACATAATACCTCAATATGATCCCACATCTCCTTTGCTGTTTTACAAGAGACAATGTTAGCAAACATTGACATCTCCATAGAATCTATGATCAATAACATGAGATGACTGTCAAGGGCAACCATCTCCTTTTATGTCTCTCTCCATTTAAATGGTTCTTTAGCCACATAGGATCTTGGAATGGTTACAGTTCCAACAGTCTTCTCAGGAATCTCATGTTGTGGAACAAAAGGCCCATTCTTGAGTATCTCGGGATATAAAGGATTAGCAGCTTTGATGAACAACTGCATTTTGATCTTCCAGAGGTTGTAGTTCTCTTTGTCGAACTTAGGGACCTTCACCGTTCCTGTATTCTTTGGTATATTCATGATCGTTTTCTATTTTTGAATAAACAGTCTGCTTTGATACCACTTGTTGAATATTGAACACACAAAAGAATACAGGGGGGTGAATGGATTCTTGAACTTTTCTTGTTCTTGAATCTGTTTTGGAGTATGTAACAAGATATGTGTTATGTGTGTGCAGAAATATGAATGTAGATAATAAACAACACAAGACACGATATCACTTTAATCTAATATTTTATTAGATAAAGATTTGCTACAACTTGTGAATACAAATGATAGTATTCTCTGCTTCATTTTTCTCAGAGAGATGTACTCTTAGAATGTATGTGAAAAACTTAACTTCTAAAGAAGTGAGGTTGTGCCCTTATAGAACATGAGCACAACCTGCTTACTACAAATAAGGTTACAGGATAAATTACTTTCTCGTATGTTTATCCTTTTTGAGCAAGCATCCAAACGGCTACATGTTTTACTTCTTGAGGTTCTGCTCAGATCCACTTCTTTAGCTCTTTGTCTCTTGTACATCTCTCTAAGCTTATTTGTAGGCTTTCCAAAGTACTTTACAGCTTGTGGTCCATAAAGCACCTTGGCTTGTTGCAGGTTTCTGACTTGTACAATTTGTAACACCCCCAGATCCGGGGTCCGGGATCCGGTCGTTACGGTTTCCAATTCTATCCACAACACTTGAACTTTCCTTAACATAAAATAAATTACATCTCTATGACCCAACACAACAATGTAAAACACACCCGTTATAGTCCCAGAGATGAAATCAGAGTAACAATCAAATTTTTATTAATCACATTATGAGTTCTTACAATCCAAAAGAATTTCAATATAAATACATACTCTTTGCCATCCATTTACATAAGTCATACTAGACCATATACTTGGTACTGAAAGAATAAATATATCCTACCAATAGCTTCTTCTTCAGCTCTGGTAGTCTCATCGTCCTCGCCCGCGTCGAGTGCGCCTTGTGCGAGTCATCTGGTCTAGCTGTTGTTGTGATATAATAATAACGCAAGGGTGAGCAATAGCCCACCAACAATAATATATAACTGAACGATAATATATAACAGTTCAAAAGTATCTTTCAAACCATATGCCATGCATTTACGGAAATGATGCCAGTATAATATGAACGATGAAGTTACAAGGTAACTTAAAGTATTTGTTTGTAGAAATATCTGCTACATCAAAAGTAAGCGAGATATTCTCATTTCATTAAAAAGAGGAACTTGCATGAAAAGATTGCAATCCCAGTTATGAACACTTTTCCAGCTCTGCCAACAGTAATCATGTTGCAGGAAATAATTAAGTTTGGATGATGAACCAATGATGGAGTATTCACCGCGCCCGCTGTTCCAATCTTGATGATCAGTCGAGATCGTACAGCTCAAATTAGATTTACTACCGGTAGAAGGAAGAACTGACGGCTTTACTTGAATACCGCCTTACTAGCTCTCCCCGGCCAACGGTTGGGCCAAAGGGGATGGACCGGCGCTACTCGGCCTCTTACACGACTCCTAGTTTAAATAGAATTCATGATTCTGAATGTAACGTTCGTCCCCCTTTCCCCAAGTATAATACTTGTTGATAAGACTCTACAAAGTAGTCGTATCTAGTTGGAAAGGAAAATTCACCAATAACTTCCAAGCTATTGCTTGGTAACGAATATCAACTTGTTCCAACAATCTTACCCCTCGAAAGATGAGAAGGTAAACAACGACTTAATAAGTCCATAGCACCCGAGTTGCGAGTGAATAGAATACTTTATGACCGGGAAGTCGACAAGATAAATAACATTTTCCAAGTAAGGTTCCTTTATTTTTAGGGAGATAGACTCAAGAAGAATGATGTCTGAGAACCTTTCTTGGTATAAGATTAATAATAATATGACTCCGAGATATTTTCCGTAATAATCGAAGAAGATAAACCTTATTGAGGTTATTCTAAGTATGGAATAAATATTCAGAGAATATTTATTGAATTAAAATATTTAAAGAATATTTAGGAATATGAAATAATATCATTAATTAGAGTATTTCTCCAAATAATCCTTGAAGAAATATCAAGAGAATATTTATTGAATAAATAAATATTCAAATGAATATTCAAAATAATATTCATTAATTAATAAGGAATTTAAATGAACATTCAAAAAGTAATATTCATTTAATGAATAATATTCTAAATGAATATCAAGTAATATTCATTTAGTAATCCAAACTTTAAAGGAATAATCGAGATGATATTCGATAAATAAATCAAGCTTCAGATGAATATTAGAATAATATTCATCAAGTAATTAATATCTTAAATGAATATTCAAAAGTAATATTCATTTAATAAAATAATAGTCTAAATGGATATTCAAATAATATTCATTTAGTAGTCCAATCTTTAGAAGAATATTCGGAATAATAATCGATATTCTATTCGACTTTGAATGATTATTGAAAAATATTATTCGTCGAATGGTTACGTTCAAATAATTATTTGAAGTAAGGATCGTTAAATAAATAATCTCGAACGAATATTCAAATAATATTCGTCGCCAAAATAATGGAAAATATTTACTTAAATATTTTCCTCCGAGGTAATCTCGATATATCAAGAAATATTGACTCCCGCTCTATATTTGTCGAATAAGATGTATACGCCCTTCTATGAGGGTGTTACAATAACCGGCTTATAATTGATACGTTAGTTATCTAATTTATAAGCCAATAAACAATCAGGGAACAAGCATAACGATATAACTTGAAAGTAGGCATGCATGCTATGGCATATGTATAACAGAAAACATATATATATATATATATATATATATATATATATATATATATTCAATCACAACAACAGCCTAAAAGAAGGGAATTGAAACTTGCCTGGTAGTCGAGTACGGTAAGGGGTGGTGGTAGCGGGTCCCGGGTCAGCTTGGTGATCTATAAATAGCCAAGGCATTCGGGATTAATCACTTAACATCTTAAAAGTTAAGTTATACTTTAATCAAAACACGTTCTCGAGTTATCTCGTTATACCCCTTTTTGTGGATTCCTTTTATCATTGATCCGACCCGACATTCGTTCGTTAATACGACATGTCACTGTACTTACACTTGGGACATACTTAAGTCATACAAGTTCTAAAGTCGATCGTTACGAACCAATATTATACTCCGAGTTTTATCGCCCGTTTTCTAAGTGTTTTATCGAAGTTATAATAGAGTCGTCTTTTAGGGGTTCGTTCGCGTTTAACCTCGACTCTAATATTTTTAATAAATCGAAAAACGATCCTTTTGAAATACGGTTTTCTTTCACACCTTTCTTTTTACCTCTAGTATTTATTTACCAAGATTCGTCATGACTTTACATATTTTACGAGGGTTCAATTTCAGTTACGAACCTTCGTTTACGGATTCGAACTACTTTTAGTAAATCGGTCATAAATCCTAAACCGTAAGTCTGTCTGATTCGATTCTTTTTCCAAAATGATCTACGACTCAAGATCTACAAGGGCATATTAGATACTTGTCCAGTTTCAGCCATTAGACCTACTGTGATGCACGGTTTTCAATGATTAACGAAATTTCGGCATTATAACGGCTATAATACGAACGTTCCAAAAATCGCAATCAACAACCCAAGCCACACCGGGCATCAATACAACTTATACACATAATAATCATCTCACAAGTCCAGAAGCTACTGATCTTAGCATCAAAATCATCATGCATCTTAAATCATATAACTAATTACATAATCATGCTTATAATTATCACTATAATCATACCAAGCTAAATCCATCAAAAACATTCATAAATCTCAAATCAAATGCTTGGGTTTCAAGAGATCTACCTTCCTTGGAGTATGATATAACCTTAATAAGCTTGGTATGGTCCTTGTCTAGCTTAATCAAACCTTAGATCATCCAAAGAAATCATGAAAACAAAGTTAGTTTCTAAGATCCACTATCATCGTCAATCTTGTAAAAATCATATAAAATCAAAAACTAATAGTATGGTTCTAAAATTTTTACCACACCTTCTACTCTTCAAGGGCTTTCTTTTGAGCTATAGAACACAAGAATCCAACCATGGGAGCTAGGGTTTTGAGCCCCATCTTTCTTCTGATCAGAACCTGGACAGTTTTGGTCCTCCAACTTTAAGCATGGATTTGACTAGGCTATACTACTTGGATTTCCATGAAATTTGGAACGAATCTTGCCCATGGAGTAGAGAAGCTATGGTTAAAATTTGGTGATTTTATCATGGATAGAAATGGAGATATGAATTTTTCTTTGTGTTATGTTTCTGCTGGACAGTTTGTATGTTCTATGTTTTCTTTTGCTTTTCTCTCTTTTCTCCCACTTGATCATCTACTTTTTGCTCATATAACTAGATATTATCAGATGGTAGGATGAGATTGATAGCATTGGGGTAAGAGCCAAGAGTCTTGGATAAGTTTTGATAGATATTTGTTTTGTTTCTTATTTGATTTAAGTGATTTAAATCACTTAACTCATAAATTGTTTTGATTTAATCCTTGATTAAATAATTTAATCCACTTGATATAATTCTCTTGATGATCATATAGGATATTTAATCTCGATACGAACTTAAACCGTAATCTAGGATTCGTTCGCTTAATTGCTTAATCTCGTTGTAACGTTTTAGCGGTTTCTAGAACGCTTGTTTCACTGCCTCCGTGGTTTCCTACCTTCATTCTTAAATCAAATATAATAACATCCCAAAATATCAAATCCTCAAAGTTAATATCTCAATTCTTGGATTATAATAATATATAATCCACTGTCTGGCCAAATATTATACCGAAAAAGAATTTGGAATTTCTGAATTCTGATCGTCTCTGCATTCACTTATTTCCTCCGCGTATTACTAATATGACTTCGAAACATCCATATCACGTCCCGTACATAGGGTGGCGTGAAAAGTTTTCCAACTTACAAAATCACTATTCATCCACCAAATTACTATGCACGTACAGGAAACACTATGCACGTACGGGAAACACTATGCACGTACGGGAAATACTATGCACGTATGGGAAACACTATGCACGCACGGGAAACACTATGCACGTATGGGAAACACTATGCACGTACTCATTTCCCTTCAAGGATCCATTAGTTCCTTCCTGGATGGTAGATTATTCTTATCTAGGTCCTCAACCATCGAATTACTCTATTCTGACAATATACCAATGCATCAGGATCATTGTCCAAAGCAATATCCATTCATTACAATCATTGTTCTTTGAAACCATCATTCATTAGTGCTCTTTAACCACAATAAGAAAAGTTTTAATTCTACCCAAAATTCGGGTTATTACAGTCTCCCCTCCTTAAAAGGATTCCGTCCTCGGAATCAGTTTAGGAATAACTGGGGTTACTTCTATCCCGTTGCACTTTCTATTTCTCAGGTGGATTCTTCCACTTCTTGATTTTCTTCAAATCTCTCACTAGCTTGACAACCTTATCTCTTAGCGCTTGCTCTTTTCTATTCATAATTTCCACAGGTTGTCCTTCGTAGTTCAGATTCGGTTATGTATATCTATCTGCTCGTACTCTGTCATATGCCGGGCATCTATAGTATACTGATGAGGCACATACGCATGAACCATGTTATGACCATTTTACCGGTTTGGGTGAGGCTGGCTCATAGGCCACCTTCCTGACGCGTTTAAACTCTCAGATGGCCCAATGAATCTTAGGCTAAACTTCCTTTCATTCTAATCTTGTTAATTCCTTCCACGAGGATACCTTTTCTTATTACACACAAGCACACATATTTTCAGATCTTATAGGTCTGAAAGTCGATCATGTTTGATCCTTTTTGATTTCGAACCTTTCCTTCATATATACAATGTTTCGATATACTTAGGGCGAAAACTATCTCAGATAACTCACAGCCAATTCATTAAATTCCAAAAAGTTGTGGGTGCAATAGTCAACCCAAAATGACATCACTTACAATTTCATAGTGTCTATACCTAGTGCGATTCACAATCTTGGGTATATCCTCGATTTTTTTTTAACTTCCAACCGGTGATGTCCCATTCACAATCTTAGGTCATGTAAGTAATGCAAAGCATTACTAACAATTAAACTTGTTATTAGATGTATTCAGGCATGCCTCTGTGACTAACAAACACCATACACTACATGTAATGTAAATAAATTGCATAGATCGGTTGTTGTTGGACGTGGACTGGATAAAGAAAAACAAAGTGTACCCAGCCAGCTGATATTGTATGTACATATTGTTATAGGGAGAATATTGTATAACAATATTTTGGAAGTTGCTGGAATTATGGAGCAAAATACGGATATTCTGCCAAGAACTCGAAGAATACGGAGGTGATTTGTAATTGTTTGTGGCAGTTCTTGTTTGTCGATATTTCAGAGGTGAGAAATCAATCATCCATAACAAGATGCATACGTACCCTATTTATAGGGATCAAGCCATACGTAGTTCTCTTGGAGAAAAAGTTACCCAGACGGGCTAGGGTTTCTATGGGCTCGACTTGGCCCAAATCCACCAGACGTCTTCTTGGGCTTATTTAATTTGTCCATTAATCATGTCCATGACCCATGGCCCAATCAAGGTTACCTATGGATAGCATGATGCTCGAATCGTATGGCCCCACTGGCGTGGCTAATAGAGAAACTACATGGCCTCGCATGCGACCTCACTGGGCTTAATCATGCGAGGTGGTTCCACGCTATATGGAGATAATCGTACTCACGCGATCTCGCTGGGTTTGAACGTGAGCCTTCATAATAACTATAATCTAGGCCTCGCTGGACCTTGTAGAATGCGACCCCCACTTAAGGCTCGCTGGCGAACTCATCTTGCAGTTTAGTAATATATTGAATTGACTATTGATGATGGACTTTAGTAACCCATTCTTCATTCTCAGACCCATTATGAGTGATGTACCATTATTCTAGCCCATTAGGCATGTTTAGAGCTTATGCCTAGATTTGGGCATAACAACTACCCCCCGACTCCATATTGCCATTGGAAATGCGATGTGGACTCAAAACCTGCTTTGTCAAAACTTCGATGCGAGGCCTATGCTCGCTATAGATTGCTGTAGATGAAAGAATAACTATCTTAAAGTGCCTTGGGATCGCATCGCGGCCCCTATGAATTTTAATGGTTTTAGAGAGCTTTCTTGTCCCGAGATCTGTTCTTGGCTGCTAGGATGATGACACGTGTAGCATATCTTTCTCTTTCCTGACTACTATATAAGCTCAGATTTTTTAATCATTTGTCACTTTCCATATAAACAACATAACGAATTTTTGCCAATTTTCTCCCGGATCAAACAAAGACCCAGTTCGCTTTCACACAAAGACGTCCCCAAACTTTTCCAAGATCTTCATCAAAAAGTAAGCTTCTTTCTTTTGTTCTTCATTTAAATGTATGTGTAGATTATAATTCCTTCTTTTAATACTTGTAAATGTATGCGATGCGAGCCAGAATATATGTGACCCCTCATCCATAATTTCACACTTCGAGCCCAGCCTCGCTAGGTTAGAAATCACGATCCCTTACTTATATATAGGATTATATTCCCATCTTTAGAATAGGAACACAATTCCTCCTTTATTCTTCAAGTGCAAAGTGAGGACACTTAGAGCCTTCTATTTATTAATTCTTTTCCTCTAAAACTCTCTTGATATTCTGTAAGTGCACACACTAATACTCCACAATTTTTTCAGATGTCTCACAATGATAGCTCAAGGACTCCTTCATCCTCCCTCATGTTTCTATAAGCGAGCAGGCGGCTGTGAACATTGCTAGGGCTGCAAGCACGAGCGACAGCTCATTCAAACTGTACAAGGATCCCTTGTGGTCACAAGAGGAATACACTCGGGGAACCCCTTTAAGCTCCTGGAAAACTAAACATCCATCCGTCTCGCAGAATACTTCTGCTAATATTCCTTCCGGCTCGCGGAGTCAACTGCCCCAAAATATTCCTTCCTCTATCCAAGACGAAGTTGACAAGCTAATAGAGAAATGAGAGAAATTCTTTTCCAGTGTCCCCAAACTCCTTTCTCCTCTTAACAAAAACCTCTTGAATGCAAGCCCCATAATGATTACTAGCAATTCCTCCACAAACTCGCTCGGTGAAGCATACTATGACCTCGAGAGTGGTGGTGAGAACGAGGTTAACTCCGATGATTCTGACTATGAAGAACCCTTTTTTGACGACAACGGCCTTGATGAGGTGACAAGGATCGTCAACTTTAAAGATTATGATTACGTACCCGAGGCTTCGCCTCGACCTTATGTGCCAACTCCTCAGCCTGAATTGGAAGGAGTAATATATGTTGGAGGGCCTCATCCTCAAGAGATCGAAAAGGGCTCCAAAGTAAAACCAGGCTAGCCTCGCACTCTAGCCTGCAGGGATCTATCAACAACCCTTGAAACAGAATCCTTGTCGAAAGCTGTCGAAAAATTTAGGCCGGAAGGCAAGATCATCCTTCCAAAAGCTGCGATGCGATGCTATCACTTTAATCATACATAAAATGGTGGCAGAGTGCCCAGAATGGTCTTGACATCTGCTATGATGAGAGTAAGTGTTTCTTCTCCCCTTCATCCCTTTATTAAGGACGCCTGCGATACGTACCACCTAGCCCCAATTCAAATAAACCCTAATGGCTATAGGGTAATGATAGCTCTATACATCCTCTATCATAAGCTGGGGTACCCCAAATTGGATGCAAGGACGATGGGGTACTATTTGTAGTTGAAGCGATGCGAGGCCTCTGACTTTGGCTAAGTCTACTTCTCAGTGTGGCCTGAGTTTAATAAGAAAGAACTCTATCACAGTGGCCCAAGCAACGCGGGCTCTTAGAAAGGGCCTTACTTCTATGTTCACGAGGTCCCGAGAGTGAAGACCTCGTTCAATTATCTTCCGAGTAAGAAAACTCCCCCTTTAATTCCATTTTTCTTTTTCACTTTACGTAATTAAAAAAAATTGACTCGACTATTATGAGATCGCAGTTGGTCAAGTTTGCACAGCCTTGAAAGGTGAAGAGAAGACTCGTCCTGATGATGTGCTAAAGACCCCTCGCGAGGACAGAAACATCAGAACTCTCCTTTCTTTGGAGAACTTAATTGAATGTGGTTTTCTTAAAGAAGGCATTGGATTATCTCCAGAAACGGGGCCTTCAAGTGCGAAGAGGGCCTCACGAAAGAGAAAAGCACAAGAGGATGCATCGTCCTCTCAAGTTGCTGACATAGAGAGTGAGGGTACTTTTCTTGTTGCGCAGTGATGTCGAGTCATTTTCCCTTAACTTTTTATCTGCCTTAGCATTCATTTTTACTGTCTTCGCATTTGCATTCCTTATACCTTTCTATATTGTAATCTCTAATTGTGATTTATCTCCATTTTGCAAGCATGTCGAACAAAAGTGGACGAAGACCTCCATTCCTTCAGAAAAGCGGGGCCGTCCCCGTGGTGAAGCCTACTGTTGTTCCTCAACAGCAAAAAACTACCGAACTCATGCCTCCTCCTCCCACTGCACCCAACACTGGGGTCTCGCAACAACTGACTCAGAAAGGATCCGTACTTCCCATCCCCAAGCCTCCAGTCACTGCGACGCCCGTTCACCACGTCTTCGCTAAGCATGGCTACCAGCATTCTACTGAGGCAGAGTGCACAAACTGGGTTGGGGCCGAACTGGAGGAGAACGCTGAGTCCGTTTCTAAATGTTTGGCCCAGGCATTTATCCGCCGGGCTTCACATCTTAAGGAGCTGAAGAGTGTGTTATCCGCCAACACGAAGCTGGAAAGGGATGTTAAAGTTCTTAAATTCAAGCTGGAAGAGGATAAGAAATCACTGATGGAGGCGCAAAAGCGGGCTTTGGAAACTGAAAATGCCAGCCTTCGTTCCGAGCTTAAGAATGCTAATAATGAGAAAGCTGCATTTAACAAATCCCTGAAGGAAGCGGAGCAACACGAGGAAGAGCTCAAGAAGAAACACAAAGAGGAGTTGGATAAGCTGAAGAATGAGCTCGATGCTGCTACTGTTGACCACGACACCATCTTTGGGGCCGCTCAAGCTGAATTCATGAAGGAATTCATTAAAAAGATTCCTGAGTTCGACTGGGAGAGGCTCGGTCCTGGCAACGCTGACTTCGCTGAAACTCTCCGCAAGGAAATTGAGGAGGAAGCTACAACAGAGGTAGCTAGGCTCGCAAGTGAGGCCAACAAGACAGATTGTAAGGACCCAGATTTTTGGAAGAATTAAAACTTTTATTATGTAATGGAGTACGAGTGTAACAGTAGTTCTGATAAATGAATATGAATGAATTTTGATTCAAACGTTTATATGCCATGAACAATGCAATTGGTTGACAACTTAGATAAGAATAATCTATCTCCTGGATAAGTAAGATATAGTAAATTCCAAAGAGGAAGATTATTCTCATGTCATCCAAATCGATATCTGTTATTAGTCCAGTGGTTCCGTAAAAGGGTTAAGGAACGCTCGGGAAAGCGCGAGAACATTTTTCTAATTATAAGGAATAAAGGGAGAATAAGTCATGAATAGTGTTTTTGGTGGAAATAGGAATATTATTAGACGACACTATATAGAAGTACCCAGAACGGACTTCTGAGTTCGTATTAATGATCCAAGGGGAAAAAGAGTGTATGTGAAAGTTATCGGATTCTGAAAAATAGCACTTTTATTTTCCCCAAGATTTCCCTGGACACTGAAAGACTTAAGGAATTATTGAAAAGGTTTAAGTAATATGGATTCAAGAAATATTAAATAGAATTGAGAATGATAGTATAAATATTAAGACGGTTTCCGGTAAAACCCTAACAAGAAATACTTGAGATATTCCTCCGAACGATCAATAAAATTGTGCCACAGTAAAGCAAGGGGATGCAACATATAAGTCGTAACATATTGATTTTATTAACGAGACACAAATGAAATCAAGTTGGGGGAAAAAGGAGGAACCATAGTGACTTACATAAAAGTCAACTATAAGTAAAGTGGTATCTTTGCATTTTTACCAAAATGGAGTTGCATAATGTAGTGCCAACACTTGGACAAGTAATAGATCAACAAGTGGCACCAATGGATTGTTGACAAAGTATTAAAACAAGATGCATCCATAAAACTAGAGATATATTACATGTATTAGTCATAAACACAAAGCAAAACACAAACCAACACCACCATTTCTGTCCATTGTTGCTCTCGTCCAAGGAAGGAGAAGAGGGGTTCCACCCATCCAATTTCTACAAGCTACAGCTTAAATCAAAGAGGAAGAGGAGTAGAAGGTAGATCCAAGAGTTTAACATCATTCTTTAAGGTTATCACTTTCAAAATGATTTAAGAAAGTGATTTGGAGTGGAAACCATGTTTGTGGGAGGATTGTAATTTTTGAAATATCAGATTTATAGTCGTCGTAATGTCGAAATTTCGTTAAACCTTCAAATTCGTGCATAATTAGTAGCATTAAATTCCTGACATTGATGAATAAATGACATACCCTTGTATATCTCGAGTCATAGATCGTTTTGGTGCAAGAATCGAAGCAAACGGACTTACGGTTTAGGAATTATGGCCGATTTACTAAAAATGGTTCAAAATCATAAATGCAAATTCGTAATTGAAATTTAACCCCCTTAACTCGAGTAATTCAGTGATAAATCTTGGTAATTAAATATTAGGGATCATAAGGAAAGTGTGATAGAAGACCTCATGTTAAAAAGATCGTTTTTCGATTTTATAAAAATGTTCGAATCAAGGTTAAGTGCGAACGAACCCCTAAAAAGGATACTCGGTTATAACTTTGGAAAATCACTTAGATAACGATCGCTAAATCTCGAGGTATAATCCTTCGACCTTAGAACTTATGTGGCTTAAGTACCTACCAAGTATAAGTGTAATGACATGCCTTAATAGCGAACCAATGTCAGGTCATAACGGTGTTAATAAGAGTTACACTAGAGAGTGTATAACGGGATAACTTGAAAACGTGTTTCGACTTAAGTTAAGTATATAATTAGCCTTTCAAAAAGTGTTAAGTGTTTAATCTCGAATACTTTGATTGTTTATAGATCACCGAGCAGACCCAGGACACGCTACCCCTACCCGACTACCAGGCAAGTTTCCAATACTTTGGAACTGTTGTTGTGATAATATATATAACTGAATGTTGTTATACATATGACATAGCATGCATGCCTACTTTCAAATTTACATTGTAATACTTGTTCCTTGATTGATGTTGGCTTATAAGTTAGATACAAGATATACTAATTATAAGCCGGATATTGTTAAGACCGTTAGTGAAGGGCGTATGATCTCATTCATTTAATAAAGACCAGGAGTCTGTATTTTGTAATACAGAGAGTCATGGAAACCTGAAGGGATTCCAGTGACAGATTATTTGAGGGTTGTTATTTATGAACATTATTTATATTTCCATAAGTATTAAGTACTTGGAAATTAATCGAGGAATGTTATTTGAATACTCATTCGAGATTATTTATTTAATGAATATTATTTTGAATATTCATTTTAGGCTATTGATTTAGATGAATATTATTTTAAATATTCATTCGAGTTTATTTATTTAAATGAATATTATTTTTAATATTCAATTGAGGTTTATTTATTTAAATGAATATTATTTCGAATATTCATTTGAGCTTATTTACTTAATGAATATTATCTTGGATATTCATTTAAGGTTTTAATTATTTTCTTGGATATTATTTTGAATATTTATTCGAGGAATTATTTATTTAATGAATATAGTATATATACTTATTCGAGGGTTAATCCTGATCAATATTTGTATTAAGAATATTATTGAACTATTTCTGGTTTAATAAATATTCTTTGAATATTTATTCAATTCTTTCAACTAGTTCTAAAATGAGATATTTTATTCGAAAATTTGTTTGATATTCAAATACTATGTAAAGTATCTCTGAGTCGTATTATTTTTTTTTTAATCAAGGAAGGTTCTCAAAACTCCATTCTTCATTCGAACCTATATTCTAAAATATAAGGGAACCTTACTTGAGAGATGTTATTTCTTTGACTGCCCGGTCATATACTTGTTAAACTACCTTTTTACTCACATCTTAATTCTTTTCAAACATCGGTATGAGTCTTTTTGGTTACCTCCTCAACACTCGAGGGGTAAGATTGATGGAACAAGTTTATATCCATTAACAAGCATCAGCTTGGGAAATATTGGTGAATTTTCCTTTCCAATTAGATACGACTACTTTGTGGAGTCTTATCAACAAGTATTACACTTGGGGAAAGGAGGACGAACTTTACGTTTCAGAGTCATGGATTTATTCGAACTAGGAGTCGTGTGTAAGAGGCCGAGTCACGCGGTCCATCATAAGGCCCAACCGTTGGCCAGGAAGTTACTATTTAGGGCGGTAGACAAGTAAATCCGTCAGTTCTTCCTTCTACCGGTAGTAGACTATATTGGGCTTTACCATCTCCGACTGATCATCGGGGAGTGGGATAGCTGGCGCGTGATAACTCCAGTATTATTTCATCTCCCGAATTGGGAATTTCCTGCAACACGTATCGAAGAGACTTCTTTCAGGTTGACGGGAATTCCCCGCAACACGTATCGAAGAGACTTCTTTCAGGTTGGCAGGAGTTTGAAAAATGTTCAAAACTGGGATTGCAATATTTTCCTGCAATTCCCTTCTTTTATGAGATATGATGATGACTTGTTGTTACCTTGCACAACAGATATTTCTACAGAATATATGTTTTGAGTTACCTTGTAACTTCATCGTTTACCTTATACTGGTACTATGTTCGTTAATGCATGGCATATGGTTTCACAGATATTTGAATTGTTATATATATACTGTTTTTCACATATATATTACTTTTGGTGGGCTATTGCTCACCCTTGCTTTATTTATTATATCACAACAACAGCTAGGTCTGATGGCCCGCGTAAGGCGCACTCGGCGCAAGCAGGTGACCCCCGGCCAGAGGACTACCCGCTGAGTTTATCGCTGCCATTGCTGAGGTAGATTTGTAGCTTTTGTTTCAGCCTTAATTATATGTATAATTAATGTAATCAACGGTAAAAACTTTAAACTTATGTTGTTATCCTTTTGGATTGTAATAACTTTTATTTGTGGATCCTATAAGTAGAAGACTTATTTCAATTTCATCTCTGGGACTATAACTGTTTGTGTGTGTGTGATGTGATATTATTACGGGGTCACAGCATGTGTTTATTTATTTGGACTCAAGTCAAGTATTATTGTTGGAATTAAGACCGTAACGACCAGGTCCTCGACCCCGGATCTGGGGCTGTTACAGAAATGGTATCAGAGCGAGAGTTATATATCCCAAGAGATGATACGACGTTATATAATAATAAATTCACTAAGATAATAAGAACTCTTTCCATGTTCACCTAAAACCCTTACGGGAACTTTTTTAAGTATCATGATAGTAACATAGTTTGTATTGTGTAGACGAGTGACATCTCCGATCCAGAGGCGTTTGAGAGACACCACGATGAGGCGATCCAGGCCGCCGAGGACATGGCAGTGGTTGATTCTGATGACTTGTTCAGGACCAGACATCCTTATTATTATCGTTTGGGTGATGATGATGGAGACACAGAGGTTGTGGAGTCTGAGGAGGAGGACCCAGAGGAGGTCCAGCAAGATGCAGATACTGAGGTTGTTGAGTCTGAGGAGGAGGAGGACCCTGAGGAGGTCCAGGTAGGAGAGGATACTGAGAAAGTTGCTGAGGATGTTGATGAGGAGGATCCTGAGGAGATCCAGCTTATATCTAATGTTAGGGTTATGGAAGAGGACAGCGACATGACTACTGAGTAGGTTATGGATGCGGTTTTAGAGTAGGCAGTGGATGAGGGTATTGAGGGAGATGTTGATGAGCCAGTGGATGATGCTATTGGGAGTTAAGGACTTCGTGTACCACCACTCTCTACTGAAAGGATCCCTACCCCACCACCCTTGCCTGTGAGCCCTGTTTCTGAGGAATTTGAGGAGCTGACCCCCGAGCCGCAGCAGGCAGAGGCCGCACCTCCAGCAGAGCCATATACCCCACCCCATATTCCGATAGAGGGGATACCAGTATGTGTGCATAACTGGGTTGTGAGCAGACTTTCTACAGATTTAGCAGTGGCTGAGGCCAGGTTGGCGAAGTCCAGGGCGGAGCTCGCGGCGGAGAGAGTTACTAGGTTGGGACGCCAGGGCGGTGGGAGGCGTGCTAGAGCTCGAGAGATGCATAGGGCAGTGACCCGTATTGAGCTGAGGGCCCGGATGAGGGTCTGGACTTTACCTACCGATGGACATGGCATGGTATCCAGGATTGATGCTGAGGAGATCTTCCGCATTGCTATGATGAGGGTTAGGGCCTTGGGTTCCACTGGTGACTGATTTCAGAGACAGTGATGTAGTAGTCTAGTCTTCTAGTCATGTACGGACATAGTAGTGCCGATTTTTGTGGGATAGTTTCATTGTATTTAGTTTCCCTTTTCTGACTAGACGGATAGACCATGTATTTCACTTTTGACTAGATGTTGTTAGGATGGTTGTACTCCTAAACTGTCAATGTGACTCAGATGATGTATCTTTCAGCATTATGTATATATTTGTTTCCTTTCAGTCATTTCAGTTCTGTTGTGACGCGATCACCATTTTATTAGCTTATTTACTGCATGTACTGCTTTCGATTATGTTGCCATGACATATAGAACCGTGGGATCCTAAATCCAAATATGTAACGATTTTGCAAGGAAGAACCTTTAAAATAAGTGAAATTGCCTAATGTGTAATTGTCCAAATTTTCAGTAAGATGCCTCCACGAAGAATGGGGACTAGGGCTAACCCCCGTGAGTCTACCGATCAAGAAAGTCACAATCAACATAGGGAAGATCCCGAATATGATGAAGCGCAAGATGAGGATTATAATGAGCAAGAGGATTCCCAGTATGGGACAGAAGATGAAACCATTTTCACTGGAGAATTCGAAGAAGAAGTAGAAGAAGAAGAAATTGAGGTTGAACAGGAAGGGGAGAACCAAGATAGGGACCCCATGGGTCAGTTTATGGATCTGCTTAGGCAAAATTTGAACTGTTACCCCCAACCACCCCAGGGAAACAACAGTACCGTGGCAAACTCTTTCAGGGCCTTTAAGTCTCTTAAGCCCCCAGAATTTCACGGATCAGCTGACCCAGTTGAGGCAAGAGCCTGGATAAAGAAAATGGAAAAGTCATTTGAGATTCTAAGCATTGAGGAGGCGCAAAAGACTGTTTTCGCCACTTACCTTCTGAAAGGAGAGTCCAATTATTGGTGGGAGGCTAAGAAGAACATGGAGATGGATGCTATATTAACTTGGGATAGGTTCAAACAATTGTTTCTGGAAAAGTACTTCCCGAGGTTCATGAAAACTCAAATGGAGCTCAAGTTCTTAGAACTAAAACAGAACAATTTGTCAGTGGCTGATTATGAGGCCAAGTTTGCCGAGTTATCAAGGTTTGTACCAGAATTTATGGATACTAAGGAGAAGAAAGCGAATAGGTTTCAGAAAGGGTTAAAGCAATGGATTCAGAATCGGTAGCAGTCTTAGAGATTAAAGATTATGCCACCTTGGTGCAAAAGGCAACCATTGTGGAAGCAGGGAGTGATCAGATACAGAGGGAAAGAAAGGGGGAATAAAGAGAAAGCATGCCAGCATGGGCGGAGGTTCTGTAGGAGGAAAGCCCCCGAATAAGTTTAACCGAGGAGCGGTTTCCCTAACTGGAAGGAGTATGGGATTCAAACAGTCTGTTAGCGCGAGTGTAAGCCAGGGCGGCAAGGCACCAGGAGTGTCCCATCCCCATCATTCTCGAGTTTCAATACCAGTATGTACGACTTATGGAAAATGACAACCCGGAGTATGTAACCAGAAGCAGCCAACCTGTTATAAGTGTGGACGAGTGGGCCACTATTATAACGTGTACACCACAGTTATCCCTAGTGTCAACAAAAACACCACTTGTTTCCAGTACGGACGTCAAGGTCACATGAGGAAGGACTGCCCAATGAACAAACCAGCAGCATCAGGGGCAAGCAAAGCTGCCTCCAATAGGCCACCAACTGCTAGAACTTTTAACATGACGGTGCAGGATGCCGTGAGAAACACGAATGTGATAGCAGGTACATTTTCTCTCAACTCAGTTAGTGCAAATGTCCTATTTGATTCTGGAGCAACTAACTCTTTTATATCGAGGGATTTTGTGCGTAAATTGAAACTTAAGACCCAACCGCTAAGGGATTCCTTACATGTAGAAATAGCCAACCAGGAAGTCGTTCCAGTTAATCAAATTCACCCCGACTGCGAATTAGAAATAGGAGGACGATCTTTCTATGTTGATTTAATTCCTTTTAAACTAGGGGAGTTTGATGTCATTTTGGGAAAGGACTGGTTGTCTCATAATAATGCTCAGATATATTGTAAAGGGAAAAAGGTTAAGTTGAAAACCCCAGGAAAGAAGGAAATAGTGTTTCGAGGGATACGACAGACCCAGAATATTCTAACCATGGCGCAGACCAAGAGATTGTTGCGAAAAGGGAGTGAAGCTTATTTAGCTTATGTTATAGATACCCAGAAGGAAACGCACAAGATACAAATCATTCTGGTAGTTAATGAGTTCGAAGATGTGTTTCCACAAGATTTTCCCGGATCACCAACTGATAGGGTAATTGAGTTTGCTATCGAGTTAGCCCCGGGGACGGCGCCGGTTTCGAAGGCCCCATACCGATTAGCCCCAATTGAAATGAAAGAGCTAGCTAAGCAATTGCAAGAATTATTGGATAAAGGTATGATACGACCCAGTGTGTCACCATGGGGGGCACCAGTGTTGTTCGTTAAGAAGAAGGACGGGAGTATGAGGTTATGCATCGACTATCGAGAATTGAACAAGCTAACCATAAAGAATAAATACCCACTACCCACAATAGATGATTTGTTTGACCAATTAAAGGGTGCTGAATACTTCTCTAAGATTGACCTGAGAACAGGATATCACCAACTGAAGATTAAACCCGAAGATATCCCAAAGACTGCATTTCGTACCAGATATGGACATTATGAGTTCTTGGTGATGTCATTTGGACTAACCAATGCCCCAGCAGCTTTCATGGATTTAATGAATATAGTGTTCAAGGAGTATTTGGACCAGTTTGTGATAGTTTTCATCGATGATATTCTTATCTACTCAAAGACAGAGGCAGAACACGCCGAACATTTGAGGATATCCTTAGAAATACTCAGGAAAGAACAGGTGTATGCCAAATTTTCGAAGTGTGAGCTCTGGAAAAATGAGGTGCAATTCTTAGGGCACGTGATCAATAGGAAACGAGTATTGGTTGACCCCTCCAAGATAGAGGCAGTTTCAAACTGGGAACAGCCAACCACTCCAACAGAAATAAGTAGTTTCATCGGACTGGCAGGATATTATAGAAGATTTGTTCAAGATTTTGCGAAAATCGCAGCCCCGTTAACTCGACTTACCCGTAAAACTGAGAAATTTGAATGGACTGAAAAATGCGAGAAGAGTTTCCAAGAGCTGAAGAAAAGGTTGGTAACGGCCCCAGTGTTGGCATTTCCCGATGGAAAAGGAGATTTTGTAATTTACAGTGATGCTTCGCATAAAGGATTAGGATGCGTGCTTATGCAGCATGGTTAGGTAATCACGTATGCGTCAAGGCAGCTAAAGGAATATTAGATCCGATATCCCACTCATGATCTAGAATTAGCAGCAATAGTTTTTGATTTAAAGATTTGGAGGCACTACTTATATGGAGAGAAGTGCGAGATTTACACTGGCCATAAGAGCCTCAAGTACATTTTCACTCAGAAAGAGCTAAATATGCGCCAGCGAAGATGGCTGGAATTAATCAAGGATTATGATTGTGAGATTCGCTATCACCCGGGTAAAGCCAATGTGGTGGCTGATGCCCTCAGTAGGAAAGAGAAACTCAAAATGATAATCTCAGAAGAAGAATTGGTGATGGATTTCAAAAAGTTGGAAATCGAGGTCAAGATACCCGGAGATGGCCAAGAAAGGTTAATGGAAATTTGAATCCAACCCCCATTGTTAGAAAAGATTAGACGATGTCAAGAACGGATAATGGAGGAAGAAGAGAACTCCACGGAAGAGATAATGACCGGAGAAGAAATTAAAGGTGAAAGAGAAAAAGAAGGAATCATGAGGTACACATACAGGATATGGATTCCGAATGTGCAGGAGCTCAAGGACGAGATTTTATATGAGGGACACAACTCAAGGTACTCAGTGCACCCCGGTAGTACCAAGATGTATAGAGATTTGAAAGAGTACTACTGGCGGCCTAACATGAAAAAGGACGTAGCATAGTGGGTAAGCAGATGCTTGACCTGCCAAAGAGTGAAAGCAGAGCACCAGAGACCTAGTGGACTTTTGCACCCCTTAGAGATTCCCGAATGGAAATGGGAACACATAGCCATGAATTTCGTAGTAGGTTTACCAAGGACAAAAGCTAATCATGACGCCATATGGGTAATTATAGACCGACTAACGAAGTCAGCTCACTTTCTTCCGATCAACGAAAGGTATACGGTCGACAGACTAGTAGATATCTACTTAAAAGAAATAGTGGCGTGACATGGAGTCCCAGTCGCCATCGTATCCGATCGAGATCCTAGGTTTAACTCTAGGTTTTGGAGAAGCTTTCAGGAATGTGTAGGAACCAGGCTAAACATGAGTACAGCCTATCACCCCCAGACGGACGGGCAAAGTGAAAGGACCATCCAAACGCTAGAGGATATGTTGAGAGTCTGTACTATAGACTTTAAAAGAAATTGGGATGATCACTTGCTATTGATTGAGTTCTCCTACAACAATAGTTTTCATTCAAGCATATGAATGCCGCCTTATGAGGCCCTTTATGGAAGGAAATGTCGATCTCCCTTGTATTGGGATGAAGTTGGAGAGCGAAAGATGCTCGGACCCGAAATGGTCCAACGGACTAAAGATGTAGTAAATCTAATCAGAGGATGGCTGGTAGCAGCCCAAGATCGACAAAAGAGATATGTCGACTTAGCTCGGAAAGGCAAGGAATATGAAGTTGGAGACCTAGTGTTTTTAAAGGTGCCTCCCTGGAAAGGTTTAATGAGGTTTGGGAAGAATGGAAAACTGAGTCCTAGATACATTGGACCCTTTGAGATCTTAAGACGTATTGGGGAACTAGCTTACGAACTAGCATTTACCCCAAATCTGCAAAAAGTACACAATGTGTTCCATGTTTCGATGTTAAGGAAATATAATCCGAATGCAAAGCATATTGTGGAATACGAGCACGTAGACATGCAGCCAGACCTAACCTATGTGGAACAGCCTGTGGAAATCATAGACCGAAAAGAACAAGAGCTCCGAAACAAGGTCATCAAGCTTGTCAGAGTTTTGTGGCAGAACCACAACGTAGAAGAATCAACTTGGGAGCTAGAAAGCGCGATGCAAGAGAAGTACCCCTATTTGTTTTCAGACTGATTCCGGGACGGAATCCTTTTAAAGAAGGGAGACTGTAAGAACCCAGATTTTTGGAAGAATTAAAACTTTTATTATGTAATGGAGTACGAGTGTAACACTGGTTCTGATAAATGAATATGAATGAATTTTGATTCAAATGTTTATATGTCATGAACAATGCAATTGGTTGACAACTTAGATAAGAATAATCTATCTCCTGGATAAGTAAGATATAGTAAATTCCAAAGAGGAAGATTACTCTCGTGTCATCCAAATCGATATCTGTTATTAGTCCAGTGGTTCCGTAAAAGGGTTAAGGAACGCTCGGGAAAGCGCGAGAACATTTTTCTAATTATAAGGAATAAAGGGAGAATAAGTGATGAATAGTATTTTTGGTGGAAATAGGAATATTATTAGATGAAACTATATAGAAGTACCCGGAACGGACTTCTGAGTTCGTATTAATGATCCAAGGGGAAAAAGAGTGTATGTAAAAGTCATCGGATTCTGAAAAATAGCACTTTTATTTTCCCCGAGATTTTCCTGGACACTGAAAGACTTAAGGAATTATTGAAAAGGTTTAAGGAATATGGATTCAAGAATTATTAAAGAGAATTGAGAATGATAGTATGAATATTAAGACGGTTTCCGGTAAAACCCTAACAAGAAATACTTGAGATATTCCTCCGAACGATCAATAAAATTGTGCCACAGTAAAGAAAGGGAATGCAACATATAAGTCGTAACATATTGATTTTATTAACGAGACACAAAGGAAATCAAGTTGGTAGAAAAAGGAGGAACCATATTGACTTACATAAAAGTCAACTATAAGTAAAGTGGTATCTTTGCATTTTTACCAAAATGGAGTTGTATAATGTAGTGCCAACACTTGGACAAGTAATGGATCAACAAGTGGCACCAATGGATTGTTGAGAAAGCATTAAAACAAGATGCATCCATAAAACTAGAGATATATTACATGTATTAGTCATAAACACAAAGCAAAACACAAACCAACACCACCATTTCTCTCCATTGTTGCTCTCGGCCAAGGAAGGAGAAGAGGGGTTCCACCCATCCAATTTCTACAAGCTATAGCTTAAATCAAAAAGGAAGAGGAGTAGAAGATAGATCCAAGAGCTTAACATCATTCTTTAAGGTTATCATTTTCAAAATGATTTAAGAAAGTGATGATGAATAGTAACTAACATTTTTGTTTTGGTTTTTGATGATTGTTTATGGCTTCTTGGTCGTTCTTCTAGGAAGAACCAAGGCTTGTAAGGATACTCTAGCATTATAAGCTTCAAACAAAGGTGTAATACTTGAACCTTTTTGATGGATCATGAGTTTTAAGTGAGTTTTAGTGATATTATGCATATATAAAGCATGAGAGTTATGATTGGGCTTTGTTATATGTTAAAATGGTTTAGATGAATGGAAAGGCAGTGTTTGGCCTTAGTTCAATGTTAAATAACATGTATATGTGATGTGGAGTGGAAACCATGTTTGTGGGAGGATTGTAATTTTGGAAATATCCGATTTATAACCGTCGTAATGCCGAAATTTCGTTAAACCTTGTGCATAATCAGTAGCATTAATTTCCTGACCTTGATGAATAAATGACATATCATTGTAGATCTCGAATCATAGATCGTTTTGGCACAAGAATCGAAGCAAACAAACTTACGGTTTAGGAATTATGGCCGATTTACTAAAAATGGTTTGAAACCGTAAATTCAAATTCGTAATTGAAATTGAACCCCCTTAACTCTAGTAATTCAGTGACAAATCTTGGTAATTAAATATTATGGATCATAAGGAAGGTGTGAGAGAAGACCTCATGTTAAAAAGATCGTTCTTCGATTTTATAAAAATGTTCGAATCAAGGTTAAGTGCGAACGAACCCCTAAAAAGGATACTTGGTTATAACTTTGGAAAATCACTTAGATAACGATCGATAAATCTCGAGGTATAATTCTTCGACCTTAGAACATATGTTGCTTAAGTACCTACCAAGTATAAGCGTAATGACATTCCTTAATAGCGAACCAATGTCGGGTCATAAAGGTGTTAATAAAAGTTACACTAGAGAGTGTAGAACGGAATAACTTGAAAACGTGTTTCGACTTGAGTTAAGTATATACTTAGCCTTTTAAAAAGTGTTAAGTGTTTAATCTCGAATACTTTGATTGTTTATAGATCACCGAACAGACCCAGGACACGCTACCCCTACCCGACTACCAAGCAAGTTTCCAATACTTTGGAACTTTTGTTGTGATAATATATATAACTGAATGTTGTTATACATATGTCATAGCATGCATGCCTACTTTCAAATTTACATTGTAATACTTGTTCCCTGATTGATGTTGGCTTATAAGTTAGATACAAGATATACTAATTATAAGCCGGATATTGCTAAGACCCTTAGTGAAGGGAATATGATCTCATTCTTTTAATAAAGACCGGGAGTCTGTATTTTGTAATATAGAGATAGTCATGGAAACCCGGAGGGATTCCAGTGATAGATTATTTGAGGGTTGTTATTTACGAACATTATTTATATTTCCATAAGTATAAAGTACTTGAAAATTATTCGAGGAATGTTATTTGAATACTCATTCGAGATTATTTATTTAATGAATATTATTTTGAATATTCATTTGAGACTATTGATTTAGATGAATATTATTTTGAATATTCATTCGAGTTTATTTATTTAAATGAATATTATTTTTAATATTCAATTGAGCTTTATTTATTTAAATGAATATTATTTCGAATATTCATTTGAGCTTATTTACTTAATGAATATTATCTTGGATATTCATTTAAGGTTTTAATTATTTTCTTGGATATTATTTTGAATATTTATTCGAGAAATTATTTATTTAATGAATATTTTATATATACTTATTCGAGGGTTAATCCTGAGCAATATTTGTATTAAGAATATTATTGAACTATTTCTGGTTGAATAAATATTCCTTGAATATTTATTCAATTCTTTCAACTAGTTCTAAAATTAGATAATTTATTCGAAAATTTCCTTGATATTCAAATACTATGTAAAGTATCTCTGAGTCGTATTATTATTATTTTTTTTATCAAGTAAGGTTCTCAAAACTCCATTCTTCATTCGAACCTATCTTCTAAAATATAAGGGAATCTTACTTGAGAGATGTTATTTCTTTGACTGCCCGGTCATATACTTGTTAAACTACCTTTTTACTCGCATCTTAATTCTTTTCAAACATCGATATGAGTCTTTTTGGTTACCTCCTCAACACTCGAGGGGTAAGATTGATGGAACAAGTTTATATCCATTAACAGGCATCAGCTTGGGAAATATTGGTGAATTTTCCTTTCCAATTAGATACGACTACTTTGTGGAGTCTTATCAACAAGTATTACACTTGGGGAAAGGAGGACGAACTTTACGTTTCAGAGCCATGGATTTATTCGAACTAGGAGTCGTGTGTAAGAGGCCGAGTCGCGCGATCCATCACAAGGCCCAACCGTTGGCCAGGGAGTTACTATTTAGGGCGGTAGACAAGTAAATCTATCAGTTCTTCCTTCTACCGGTAGTAAACTATATTGGGTTGTACCCTCTCTGACTGATCATCGGGGAGTGGGATAGCTAGCGCGTGATAACTCCAGTATTAGTTCATCTCCCGAATTGGGAATTTCCTGCAACATGTATCGAAGAGACTTCTTTCAGGTTGACGGGCATTCCCCGCAACACGTATCGAAGAGACTTCTTTCAGGTTTGCAGGAGTTTGAAAAATGTTCAAAACTGGGATTGCAATATTTTTCTACAATTCCCTTCTTTTATGACATATGATGATGTCTTGCTTTTACCTTGCACAGCAGATATTTCTACAGAATATATGTTTTGAGTTACCTTGTAACTTCATCGTTTACCTTATACTGGTACTATGTTCGTTAATGCATGGCATATGGTTTCACGGATATTTGAATTGTTATATATATATTGTTGTTCACATATATATTACTTTTGGTGGGCTATTGCTCACCCTTGCTTTATTTATTATATCACAACAACAGCTAGGTCTGATGGCCCGCGTAAGTTGCACTCGGCGCAAGCAGGTGACCCCAGCCAGAGGACTACCTGCTGAGTTTATCGCTGCCATTGCTGAGGTAGATTGGCAGCTTTTATTTCAGCCTTAATTATATGTATAATTAATGTAATCAACGGCAAAAACTTTAAACTTATGTTGTTATCCTTTTGGATTGTAATAACTTTTATTTGTGGATCCTATAAGTAGTAGACTTATTTCAATTTCATCTCTTGGACTATAACTGTTTGTGTGTGTGTGTGATGTGATATTATTGCGGGGTCACAGCATGTGTTTATTTATTTGGACTCAAGTCAAGTATTATTGTTGGAATTAAGACCGTAACGACCAGGTCCCCGACCCCGGATCTGGGGTTGTTACACAGATCCCAATGAAGCTGCTGCAATCTTTACTTTTCTCTTTAACTTTTATCGTCGAATTGGGGATGCGGGCACCCTTTGAATGCTCTGTAATTTGTAATATTCTTTTGTCTTGATAACTTGTCAAATGATTTGGGCTCGCATGGCGACCCGGTAACTGTTGGAATTTTGATAATTGTTATAACATCTTGCAAATTACTTGTCTTCATTTCTTCATAAAATATCTTGTTTCTGCTTTAACTTTCTATAGTCATTATTGCATCCATCCTATGTGTATTTGAAATATTTTTAAGTAGATTAGCCTCGCAGCTACGAAGCTTCCTTTGTGATTGAATTTGTAGCTTTCCTTTTTCTTGTAACTTTTGGATTTGCTTATAAACTTTAAGGTGTGCCTCATCCCCTTGGAATCATGACATGTGATGCCTTCCTTGCGAGGTCGCAGACACGATCCCGAGATTGAGGTCGCCCCTTGACTTCTTTTACTTTGAACTTCACTTTGACCTTCTTTGAGTAGATATGCTTCTCATTAACTAAACTTTGAGGACATTCCCTCAGGTTGCAGTAAGTGCACGCTCGTATCATCATTGACCTGAGGGGGGTTCGGCCTCGCATTCGCTGTGCAGGCCTAGTCCTGAAAATATTAAAATGCTAACAAAACAGTAACAATTACACAACTTTTGGTGAACAAACTTCGTATATAAATATAGGGACGTGGCCCAACTGTCATTACATCATAAAGAGGAGGTGTCTATATGATCACTACCCCCAATACTTTGTATGAATTTATTCATGCTAAGTAGTAATAGATAGAGACTACCAAGGGCGAGGCCTCTACTGATAATACTTCCTCAGGTGTTCTGCATTCCAAGCTCGAGGTATGACCTTATCATCCATGTCTGTGAGATAATAGCTCCCTTCATTGATAACAACATTAATTTTGTAAGGCCCTTCCCAATTTGTTCCAAAGACCCCATGAGCAGGGACCTTAGTGTTAGGCATCACCCTTCTAAGCACAAAATCCCCCACACGAAGATGTGGTACACGGACCGTCCCACTTCCACGGGGACCATGGCCTCGCAACCATAGGTCAGAGAAAATGGAGTCACTCCTGTAGTGGTCCTTGGGGTCGTGTTGTATGACCATAGGACCCTTGGCAATTCTTCAGGCCATTTGCCTTTGCTTTCCTCTAGCTTGGCCTTCAAAGTATGCTTGATTATTTTGTTTATGGCCTCAGTTTGGCCATTTGTTTGAGGATGGCTCACGGCTGAAAAACTTTTCATGATCCCCAAGTTCTTACAAAACTCTTTCATCTCCTTGCTGTCAAATTGCTTCCCATTATCTGATATGAGCTGATATGGGATCCCATAGCGACACACAATTGCCCTGTACAAAAAGTCCTTGAGCTTCTTGGCAGTGATAGTTGCAAGTGGCTCGGCCTCGGCCCATTTGGTGAAATAGTCAACAGCGACCACTGCATATTTGACTCCTCCTTTGCCCTTGGGGAGCTCCCCAATAAGATCTATACCCCACATGGCGAACGGCCATGGGCTCGTGAGCGAAGTGAGGTGAGATACTGGAGCATTGCTGAAGTTAGCGATCCTTTGGCAGTTATCACATTTTCTAGCGAACTCAAAGGCATCTCTTTTTAGTGTAGGCCAGAAATACCCTTGACGAAGAATCTTTTGAGCCAGGGAACTACCCCCCGAGTGATTACCACATATCCCTTCCTGGACTTCCCTTAGAATGTAATTGCACTCCTCGACATCGACACACCTCAGGAGTGGGATGTTGAACCCTCTTCAATACAGAACCTCATCATATATCACGTAGCGAGCTGCCTGATACTTGATTTTCCTTGCTTCTTTCTTATCTTTGGGTAAGGCCCCATTCTTCACATATTCCCATATAGGGGTCATCCATGTGAGGCCTTCACTTGCTACTTCCATTACAAATTCTTCAGGTACACTAGGTTTAGTTTGAATCTCCAAAGGAATTATTCCATGTAGGGTGGCCTCGCGTCGCGATCCCAACTTAGCAAGGGCATCTTCTCCTTGATTTTTTGCCCTTCTGATGAAGTCCACTTTAACCTGCTTGAAGGATTTCATTAGCCTTTGAACATATCGTTGATAAAGCTCAATTTGAGGCCCCTTAGCCTGCCAACCACAATGAACATGACCTGTGACCAGCATGGAGTCGCTGTATGCATTGAGATTTTCAACCTTCATTTCAATCGCGAGCTTGAGGCCAATGATGAGAGCCTCATACTTAGTTGCGTTGTTAGAGGCCTCGAATGTAAAATGGACTGCACTGCTTAACTTGCGACCCTCAGGGGTAACGAGCTCGATCCCGGCCCCGGCTCCTTCTTTATTAGATGCCCCATCAACGTATAGCTCCCACCACGAGGCCGAATTTTCATTCTTGATCTCGGGGCCAACTACCTCTGGGATCGCCACTAGAGCCCAGGCATTTCCCTCAGATTGGGGAGGGAATTTCAATAAGAAATCTGCTAAGGCTTATCCCGTTATGGCACCTCGAGGCTTGTACTCAATATCAAATTGGCTTAGCTCTATGGTCCACTTTAAGAGTCTCCCTGAGGCCTTGGGCTTATGCATTACCTGCCTCAAAGGATAGGCAGTGCGAACCTGAATGCTATGAGCCTGAAAATATGGCCTCAATTTTTACGAAGCCAATACCAAAGCATAGGCCAGCTTCTCCATGTTGGTGTAATGGGTCTCATCATCAAGCAACCTCTTACTAACATAGTAAACAGGGTACTGAACCATTCCCTCCTCGCGAACGAGGACTGTACTGATAGCATGCTCAAAAATAGCCAAGTAAACAATGAGAATCTCACCTTCCTTGGGCTTAGAAAGTAGAGGTGGCGAGCCCAAATGCTCCTTTATCCTTTGGAAGGCCTCCTCGCATTCAGGGGTCCACTCAAAATGTTTGCCCACCTTCTTGATCGATTTAAAGAACTCACGACACTTGTCTGATGATTTAGAAACAAACCGATTGAGGGCTGCTATTCTTCCAGTTAAACTTTGAACCTCCTTAACACTTCTAGGCGACCTTATCTCCATTAAAGCCTTTATCTTGGCTGGATTGGCCTCAATTCCTCTGTGGTTAACAATAAACCCCAAAAATTTCCCAGATTCGACTCCAAAAACACACTTCTGGGGATTGAGCTTCATTCTGTACTTTCTTAATATGTCAAACATTTCTGCGGGGTGGGCTATATGATCCCCAGCTTCCTTAGACTTTACAAGCATATCATCCACGTAGACCTCCATTGTCTTCCCAATTTGCTTTTCAAACATCATGTTGACGAGCCTTTGATAAGTAGCCCCAGCATTAAGGAGACCAAAGGGCATTCCAATATAACAATAGAGGCCTCTGTCTGTAATTAATGAGGTATGTTCCTGATCGGGGCCATACATGGGTATTTGATTGTACCTAGAATAAGCATACATGAAGCTTAGAAGCGCATGCCCCGCTGTTGCATCCACCAACTGATCAATCCTTGAAAGCGGGAAACTATCCTTGGGGCAGTGCTTGTTAAGATCAGTAAAGTCTACACATGTCCTCCACTTGCCATTTGGCTTCTTCACTAGCACAGGGTTCGCAAGCCAATTAGGGTAGAATGATTCCCTTACAAGCCCGACCTCGAGAAGCCTGTCCACCTCTTCCTTGAGAGCCTCGGCTCGCTCTCCGCTTATAGGCCTTCTTTTCTGCCTCACTCCTTTTTTATTGGGATCAAGATTTAGCCTGTGGCACATTATATTAGGATCAATCCCAATCATGTCTTTATTAGACCACGCGAATACATCCAAATTAGCTTTAAAGAATTCCACGAGCCTCCCCTAAGATCAGGGTTCAGCTGCGACCCGACTTTCAACACCTTAGTGAATCCTTTGCATCAACAAGGATTGAGATCGTGTCTTCTACAGCTCCGGCTCGCTCCATATGTTTAGGGATGCGAGGATCTAGATCAATTTCAACATCACGAGCCCTACTGGACTCCGCTTCATCCTGCCTCGAGGCCACAACCACAGAGGTCGGTGTTGCCCGGACATGACCATATTCAGTTACAACTGTTGTCTCTCGAGTGATTCCATTTGGTAAATCCACCAATATTGATGTCTCCTTGCGAACCCACTTCCCCTTACGGGCTCGCACAGCGGCCTGCTCTGGGCTTTCCTCGTCATCGCTAGCCTCTTCAACTATTCCTTCTTGAAGAACCAATACTGGTTGCGAGGCCTCCATCATAATGGCCCCTGGTATTGGCTCTACTTGTATACCCAAGTTGTCAAAGTAATCATCTGGTAATTCCTCAATAGATATTATATTGAAATCAGTTGAGGGTAGCGAGGCCATTTTTCGAGCCCTTTCTTCTTCCTCGCACTCCATCTTATCTGACATAGAGCTACTTCCCCTTTCTGCCGACTTAAGGGCCTTGTTGTAGCACTCCCGAGATTCATTTTGAATTCCTCTAACATAACCCACACCCTGCGGGGTGGGGAACTTCATTGAGAGATGATAGATGGAGGTTACCACCCTTATTTCCTTCAGAATTGGCCTCCCCACTATAGCATTATAGGCCGATAGTTGATCTACGACCATGAATTCAGTTACTTGGGTGGTGATGCAGGGCTCATCCCCTAAAGTGATGGGGAGCTTGATGAGGCCTTTCACACTTACCGAAGCCCCAGTGAACCCGTAGAGATGCCCTACTATAGGGATAAGGTCCTTGTCCACATATCCCATCTTCTTATAAACATCATACATCAAAACATTCACAGCACTCCCATTGTCAACTAGAACTCTGTAGATATTCTGAGATCCAATGCGAACTCGAACCACTAAAGCATTGGAATGAGGATGGTGTACCCACTTCGCATCTTCTTCTATAAACATGATGTTTATGTCCTCCCCCTTAAAGAGCTTTGGGGGTCTCTCCTGTAGATGATGTATATTAGTGAGGGGTCGCTCTCTTGCCTCACGAGCGTACCTCTCTCTAGCCTTGTTGCTATCTCCTCCAATATAGGGGCCTCCGATGATTACATGGATATTTTTGCCTCATTCCTCCCTCTCCTTACGAGGCTCCGCATTCTGTCTGATAGGAGGAACAACATTATATCCCAATCCCGATTTGCAAGAGTTTCCTTGATGTTTATTTACTTCCCGAACTGCCCACTCAGTTAACTTTCCTTCTCGAATTAAACGATCAATTTGCTCTTTAAGGTGCCAACAGTCTGCGGTATCATGCCCCGTTTTTTCATGAAAATCACAATATTTCTTAGTGTTCCAGGTTCCTTGTGCACCCATGGTAGGAGGTTTTGTGAACATCCCCTTGTTAGCATTGACAGCATGGATATGATCAACAGAAGCCACCAGGGGGGCGAATTTGTCTTCATCTCTAGCTGGACGAACCCGAGGTGGGAATCGTCTTGGGGGATCGCAGTCCCTTCTTTTCGGGCTCGGGCTACGATCCTGTCTTCTCTTGGGGCATCTAGAGTCCTTCCTCTTTACTCCCTTACTTTTACTTCCATTATCTCCACTTTTACTACCCTTCTTCAGTTCCTCCATTGAAATTTCGACCCGTTGAATGGGTTCGGCCAATTTATAGAGTTCGGCCAGGGTGCTTGGTGTAGATGCTTGCAACTTCCTCCAAAACTTTATTCCATCCCTTAATCCAGCAATAAGAAAGTTTTTTACGGCCTCATCATTTGCACCTCGCACTCGAGGGACTTCGGCATTAAACCTCTTGAAATAGCTCTGTAGGCTCTCTCCTTCCTTCTGCTTGATATTGGCCAAAGTAGACACATGAGGTGCATAAAGCATCGAGGATTAATTGGAACTGCTTAACGAAGATGTCCACAAACTGTTCCCAAGAATCTATGGTGACAAGTGCCCCGAGCTTTGAGAACCATTGTTGGGCACTTCCCCTCAACGAGGTCGCGAACAACCTGTACCTAGCCAACTGTGAGACCTGGTACACATCCATCTCATTATTGAACCGAATGACAAACTCTGCTGGGTCAGTGTCCCCGTTGTAAGTCATATCCGAGTGGTGGTCTTGATACACAGCGGGGAGGGGAGCGGTCCAAATTTCGTGGGTGAAGGGCGAGGACGAACCCATAGTGCTGAAAATCCCTTTCTCAGTATTCATTGCATCCAAGGCCTTCTTCAACTCCTCCAGCTTATAGTCCCCTACCTTAACTTCCTTCTCATCCTTTTTCGGTCCTCCACCAGTACTACCACGATGAGATTGAGTCTTCTTCGGAGCACTAGACTCTTCCTGCTCATTCTTATGATCCCTATTCTTGTGATCCTTTGATTCTGGCTTGCGTTGATGATGGGACCTCTCGCGATCTCGATGAGACGTGGGTCTGTCATCGCGACGATGGGACCGCTCATGATCTCGGTGTTGAGATAGGTGTCTGTCGTCGCGACGATGGGACCGCTCACAATCTCGAGGAAACAGGGGTCGATTGGAGCCATAAGATCGTTCCTCTTTCTTTTTTTTACCCTTATCAGCAGTAATTTTCTCCAACTTGAGATGGAGATCATGCTCAATTAGCTTCTTTCCAAGGCGGTCAAAGACACTAACTGTTCTTCCTTCAGATGAGGTGGCCTTGTTTTGCGACCCCTCTTTCTTCCCCATGGTATCCTCCTCCTCGCTCCAATCAGGGTTCGTCTGATCAGTGACAACATCGACAAAATCACCAATGAACTTCTTGGTGGGGCCTTTACTATCTTCCTCCTTATAGGCTCGGGGGCCTATTCTTGCATTCCTCTTCGCACCTCTGGAGCTATATCGCTTTTCCACCTTAGCCATCCTTTCCTATACGGATGCCACCGTATCACTGATCCCCTTCAGAAAAGACATAACTTCACTACCCAGTACCACCTGATTGTTGACAGGCATCTCTGTATTTTCAAACTCGACCTCAGGCTCGCGCCTATGTGGGTCATCCTTTGGGGGATCGTCCCTTGGGGGGTCGTCCTTCAGTACCTTATGCGACCCCGGGGTCTCCCCGTTATTACCACCGTTCTTCTTCTTGTTCGATTTAGTCATCTTTCTTCCAAGTTAATGACTGTCCCTCCTTCTAGCGCCATATATTATAGGGAGAATATTGTATAACAATATTTTGGTAGTTGCTGGAATTATGGAGCAAAATACCGATATTTTGCCAAGAACTCGAAGAACACGGAGGTGATTTGTAACTGTTTGTGGTTCTTGTTTGTCGATATTTCAGGGGAGAGCTGTCAATCATCCATAACAAGATGCCTACGTACCCTATTTATAGGGTTCAAGCCATACGTAGTTCTCTTGGAGAAAAAGTTACCCAGACGGGCTAGGGTTTCTATGGGCTCGACTTGGCCCAAATTCACTAGACGTCTTCTTGGGCTGATTTAATTTGTCCATTAATCATGTTCATGACCCATGGCCCAATCAAGATTACTTATGACTAGCATGCTCGAATCGGATGGCCCCACTGGCAAGATTAATGGAGAAAAATTAAATCGTGTAAGTTGATTTCATAATCAAGCACACCACACTTTGTCCCTGAATTCTTTTCACTTTCTTATTGTTCATGCTACGTATGTAAACTTATTTGTTTTGAAGAAGACAACATAACAAAAGAAAGAAAAATCGGATTAAACTAGATATGCTCATTCTGCAAGGTACAGTTCGTTTGTATGAACTAGTATATTATAAATTTACACATTCTCGTACATAATTTATCGCAAGTTAAAACTCTTTGCATGTGATTAATAGACGAACTCAAATAATTCTCGCATATATTTTTCTAATGTATTACACATTATAATTTACACACAATTTGTAACATATTCTAAAAAAAAGTTATATATGATGATATGAACTGACTGAAATGCATGACAAGTTATTGTATTTTTTCCCCCTCAATAAAGATCGTAAATCTTTTGGTACATTATGAGTTCTAAAGGGAAAAAACCAACTAAAATGCATGGCAAGTTATTGTACTTTTTTTCGCTCAATGCATGGCAAGTTATTGTACTTTTTTTCACTCAATAAATACCGTAAATCTATTGGTAGTTTGGTACATTATGATATATGAGGTCCAAAGAAAAAAATTGGAAAAAAATTGTCATTTTGAAGAAGGGAAAAGGGCTCGTTTCGTTTTGCTCGAGTTTATATTGCTGTTACTTGTTAGAGCTGTCCTTTGGGCTTTGGCTGGCAGGCCTTAAAAGCAACTTTTTTTTTTGGACAGAAAAATGTTCAACTAATTTCAATTTTTCTCCTAAACTAGCCCAAAATGTTTTCTAAACAACATTGTGGGATAGTAAAATAATAATGGATCGAATCCTAAACAATAAAATAAAATTAGGGATCATTAGGTCATCAGCCCTCACTCATGTGTATTTCTAAAAAGTATGGGCTTCATCCATCAGACCATCAATGAACTGGGCTGATCTCAATTGGATCATTACTTGAACACCTCCGACAGTATCTTAGTCGACTCTGCCGAGAGAATAATACCCCTCCCTCCCATTTTGTGTTATCCTCATTGCTGGGAACTTTTTTTTTTTTTTTTTTTTGAATAACAAGTGTATTGAATCAATAAATCAAAGCCATACGGCATCTACAATTCATATCGAGTAGAACAAACATAATTGAATCGCCGGACATCCAAAGGAGACCAAAAGCGAATTTTGACGGAGATATATACAATTGTATCCCCAACACCCGTCTGAGCTTATCGACCTTGAATGCAGAACCAAAACAGCTCGAATCATTAAATTCAAATCCACGCTCCCACAAACCGGAGAGAAAATCAAACTCCCACAAACCGGAGAGAAAATCAAACTCCCACAAAACGGAGAGAAAATCCAAACAACTCAACATTACAATCGAGAAAACCAAACAACTAAGCATTACAAGATGAAAATCAAAGACTTAAAAATTATAATAAAAATACCAAAACCGAAGAAGCAAGAAAAAATACAACAGCTCCAAACTTAGATCTGAAAAATCGAATCCCCGATAAACAAGATGAACCACTCACAGATCCCGGTGGCTAGTCGGAAATGGAGAAAAAGTCGGAGCTCCAAAGTTTAAGAAACTAAGAATAGAGGCAGATCGGAAAAAGGCTTTTAATCCTTGGATCCGATAAATTTAATCCGAAAAAAACAAACCAAATCTTACCTAAAAAATGAGATTTTTAGGGAAATCCAAGCTTTAAACAAGAAAAAACGAAAGAAAATAACAAGGTTTATTGAAAAGAGGAAGAAAATACAAAGAAAATGAAGAGTGTTGGGGCTTTCCACCGGAGATCCGGTGGAAGCCCCGGCCGGCGGCTACGAAAGAAGAGGAAGGCGAGTTGGGGGAGAGAGGAAGCTGGGGAGAGAGGAAGTTGGGTTAAAGAAGTTTATTTATTGCTGGGAACTTATAAAATTTTCTAAAAATAATAAACTTTTAACAACATAAATCACTATTACATCCGATTCACTACTTTCCTCCAATATGTAAATTCTATTACTCCTATTAAATAATCTTTATTACATCTATTACTTTTCTTCATTAAGTCAAACCAATTATATCCTTATATATACTAAGCGTAAGAAGGATCTTATCCATAATTTTAGTTTGGTCGCTGTATTACCAAAATAATCTCAACCGCCGAATCTAATATTTTTAAAAATAGACGATTAAGATTATATCATATTAAAAAAGAAATTATAATCAAAACAGGATATAATTAAAAAAGGTTATATTTGAATTGAATTTTAAAATTAAAATTATAATATGAAAAGGATATAAATAAAAAAGGATACAATTGAATTTTACTTAGTTTTTTATTAATATTAAAAAAAGTTTAAATTTACTTACTATTTGGGCTCTATCCCGAGAACTAGAAATCATCAGATTTAGATGATTTTACAGCCCACTCGAAGCTTCATAAAATCATCTTTAATTTAATGATAATTTAACAATTATTATCGAAATAGAAACACTCGGAATCTCAATAGAAAATATAATTACAAATTTTTACATTAATCATATTCAGTGTAAAAGACCTACATTGATAATCCTATTCAACGTAGATAACCAAATTATATATGATTTCAATCATTGACATACACGTTTTCGTATTTCAATATAAATACACTATTTAGTTTACATGTTAAAAAATATAATATTTTTATGCTAGATCCATTGTTTTTCATATATTTATTTTGTCGAATCTAATATTTTTAAAAATAGACGATCAAGATTATATCATATTAAAAAGGAAATTATAATCAAAACAAGATATAGTTAAAAAGGTTATATTGGAATTGAATTTTAAAATTAAAATTGTAATATGAAAAGGATATAAATAAAAAAGGATACAATTGAATTTTACTTAGTTTTTTATTAATATTAAAAAAAAAATTATATTTACTTACTATTTGAGCTCTATCCCGAGATCTAGAAATCATCAGATTTGGATGATTTTACAGCCCACACGAAGCTCATAAAATCATCTTTAATTTAATGATAATTTAACAATTATTATCGAAATAGAAACACTCGGAATCTCAATAGAAAATATAATTACAAATTTTTACATTAATTCTATTCAGTGTAGAAGACCTACATTGATAATCTTATTCAACGTAGATAACCAAATTATATATGATTTCAATCATTGACATACACGTTTTCGTATTTCAATATAAATACACTTTTTAGTTTACATGTTAAAAAATATAATATTTTTTATGCTAGATCCATTGTTTTTCATATATTTATATGATCTAACGATTCTTATTTATTATTAAAACTGTATTTGGTTGTTAGTAAAACTATCTTCAAATAATAAGATGGGTAATTTGATAATCAAAACGAAATATAAGTAGATTTCATAAATCGAATCAAATTTCAACGTAAAAATTAAAGATTGTTAAGTCATCACTAAATTATTGATTATTTTGCTAATTTCATGTGGACTATAAAATTGTCCAGATCAAATTTTAAGAATTCAAGACAGAGCATAAATATTAAATTGAACGTGTAAAATCTTATACATGTTAATTTTTTAATAACAACTAGCTTATAACCCGTGCATCACACGGGTTTCTTTTAATATGTTATAAATTTTATTTTATGTCATAATTATGTTTTTATATAATCATTATTTTGTAAAAAGTATTTTAATATTATTTTAAAATAATTTAATATAATTTAATATAAATTTAGCTAATGGTATGCATGATTTAAAATTTATATTACAGAATTTTAAGTTAAATATGACGTTAACGGGATTCGAAACTTGAATTTTTAGTAAAGTACTTTAATCATAAAATATACCTGTTAGGTCCAATATGTTTGTAGAAGGGGGGGTTGAATACAAACAGTACTGTTTTATCGAAATTTGTCCGGATAATTTAATTTATATTTTGACAAATTTGAGCGGAATTAAATGAAACAAAATTCAAGTTGAATATAAAATTATATTAACTTGAGGGGTTTGTTACAAATACAGTACAGAATTTATATCTAGTTAATAAAAACAAATTAGAAAATTCGACATGAATTTTTCTAGATTTATTAATAAAAATCAAGATATAGATTAGGAGTAAAAACTTGCTAATAGTACAAGAGTATCAAGTAAACCAGTTCTATCGGATCAGATATTAAAAATAAGATGAACTTGATTTTCTATAAATTTTTCTGCTTCTTGTGCTATGTTCTTGATGAGAGAGAAGAGAGAAATCTGCTTTTGAATGTTATATTTTGATCTGTGTTTTTGTCTTCTGTCGTCTGTCTTCATTTATATCATTTACTGCCTCTTTATCTTCAAATATAACTGTCAAGACAATCGGCAATACAATTTATTCTTCCAAGACAACCAATTTTGTACTGCCAAGACAATATGCAATACAATCGTCAAGACAATCAGGTTCTTCCAAGACAATCGGCAAGACAATCAAATTCTGAGATCTTTGTCTTGCTTTATCAAAAATTATCATTCTGTCTGAAGCTTTTTCTTTTTGATCATTATCAAGACAATCTGATTTGAACTGTCAAGACAACCGTCAAGACAATCAAATCAGATTTTTATTCTACTTTTCAAAAGCTTTTCAGAAACTATCATTACCAAGACAGTCGGCAAGACAATCAGAGATTGTCTTGCTTTACTGATTTCTTCTTCAAGACAATCGGCAAGACAATCTCCTATTGTCTTGCTATTCTGATTTAAGTCTCCAAGACAATCGGCAAGACAATCAGGGATTGTCTTGCTAGTTCATTTTTCAGAATTAAAATTGATTAACAAATAATCATTTTAATTTATTCTTACTTAAATAATTAATCAGATTTAATTAATCTAATAATTAATTTATTTAAAGAATTAATTCAAGATGAATTAATTAATTAATTAAATTGACTACTTGATTTAAATTAATTAAAGAAGAATAATTATATATATCCTTGGATTGACTTAATTCTTTTCTGAATCACTGAAAGTAATAAAGGAATACCACTGAATATTTTGTTGACGTTCCATGCACGGTCTGGTTCATGAACGACTAACTTCAATGACTGTCCTTTAATTTTCACATTAAAAATGTGATTCATTTTTCTTCTCATTTCTTTCTCCTTCTTGTACTTCACTGTATATTGTCTGAACCTATCACTCTAGAAATCTCTGTCTTAGAAATAAATCAACTTCTTTGATGCTATACTGAGGCTTGATCAGCAATCTGAACTTCTTCCAGTGTAAAACATCAAAACTATAGATTGACTTTAGGGTTTTTCTTCTAACAGATAGTACCTCCTGAGATTCCTGTGACAGTTAAAGTTATTTACTTATTACAAACTAAGCTTAAGTTGAGTTGAGTCCTCGAACTACAAATAGGCTGTGTCATATGCCTTTCAATCTCCCCCTATTTGTTTGTTAGAAGATAACAAGCAAATACCTAGAGGATTACTCAACTAACTCAACTTAATTTAGTAAAAGATAAAACTTTAAACACAAAGTAAATAAAAGAAAAGTTCTGGTTTATATTTAACATTATCCAGATTCAAACATAAAAGATAAATACAAGATAGATGATCCTCTAGACTGATCATATAATACAATTTTCTATCTTGACCTATCTAAGCTCTAAAGATATCACATGTAGAGCTGATCTTCACTTTGAAGTTTCTTCATCCCTTATCTCTCCAGGTTCAACTTCATCTTCTTGCTCTAGAAATCTTCTGATATTCTCTGTGTCAGATCGTTCTTGATCATCCAAGGTTTTGATCAAATCCTTGTCAAGTACACGTTCATAATCTGACACAAGACCTTTAGGTTTCTTAGGCAAGATTCCAAGGTTACCCCATAGCCGATTCCGAAGTATGTAATATTTCTTTTCAAAGCCAGTTAAAGCATATGATCGAATAATGTCAGCAACAAAGATACTTTCTTTATCTTCGAATCCTGTAGTCCTCAGCATATGTTCTAACCAGACCAGATGAGATGCAGTGTATAATTTCATCGACTTAGAATCAAGGAAGCAAGAGTGTAGTGTATTACCCTTGAGAAACTTAACATGATGTGGAGTTTGAATAACTTGTGGACTATTCCTTTGAGCAAACTCCAAAAGTCTTTCATGAAGTAAAATATTCAGTTCAGAAAACCTTTTTACCTTTAGGGACATAATCCACAGTTCAATCAAGCTTCTCTGTTGAAAGATTTGAAGTGACACATAGAGAGAACCCATTGTACGAGAGTCAATCTGAATTATCAGTTGATCTGCACATCTGTCAAACCCAGCTACTATCCTCGAGATCTCCAGCATCAGTGCATCCATATATTGCAAGTAATTTGGATTGGTCTCTTGAAACTGTTGAAGTAGTTGGAGAAAACGTTCATCATCATTAGCAGTGTTCTGAATAGAATCAAAAATTTCTCTTGCTCTATCCCACTTTGGACCAATCTTCAACTGAATATCTCTTTTCCTTTCCTGTACACTGATTGCATGTAGCTTTTGTTTCTCTGCATCTTCAGCTTGCTTCAGCTTCAATCTCTCATTCACTACCTGTCTGGTCTTCTCAATCTTAGCTTGTCTCATCTGACGATCAGCTTTCTCCTCTTGAAGTTCCTTCTCAAATTCAGGATCATCTTGCCAGTTTGAAAGATCTTCTTCGATATCATTTAATTGTTGTACTTCAAACTTACTATTCTTGAGATCGAAATCAAACTCGAATACATCCTGATCATGAGCATCTTTTTCTTTTCCCTTGGTAGACTTCTCAGACTTCTCCGTATGCCTCCCTTGACCTCCTGACTTACTTCCTCCTGCTTCTCCAGACTTACCTGCTCCTCCATCTCCAGACTTTTCCCCCTTAGTTGAGGAATCCTCTACAGAGTTTCGTTGACCGTCAAGCTCCCTATATGTATCATTATCCCCTTCATTATCATCATCATAGTCTTCAAAATATGCTCTTTGTTCTGGTGTGATATTATGAGTAGGTTTAACAATGTTGTATAGATGATCAAGTCCTTCAAACATGTAATCATACTTTTCTTCAAGCTTCGCAAAGGTTGTTGAATATGATTGAGCAGATTCATGCATTTCCACTTGAAGTTCATCCACCCTATTAGAGAGTCTATCAATAGCATTTAGAATATCTGTTCTTTCTGTAGATGCCTGAGAGTTGGATTGTATCAATGTATTGATCGTTGGAGTGAGTGTAGTCTTTATGTTGTGGACATCGTCACGAATAATCATGAGCTGATTGTTGACAGAGGTGGAAGAAGAAGACCGTTCATCCACTTGTGCTTTTAAAACTTGTTTTTCAGCCTCAGTTTCCATTAATTTCTGTTGCAGATCTTTGATGTGAGCCTTGAGAGACAAAGTGTTTGTGTCAGTGTGTGCGCTCACCTGATGTTCACTCAAGGATATGTCACTCTCCTTTCGTGCATGTGTTTCACTTATATTTAAGGTGGTCCTCACATCACTCATCACTAGCTCCTTTCCTTGAGCTGTACCTGCATAAGAAATCACCCTAGCCTCTTCTGGAGAGGTCAGTGGTGGTGCAATGGGAGTTCGCAATTCCCAATCCTCAGTCATCTCTATCAATTCATTTGGATTTGATAACTGAATTTCTTCAGTGATAGGATGACCAAGTTGCCTTTCACTTTCTCCAGATAAATCTGTGAGTGAAGAATCCCTTGAGGGAGCCAGGAATGTTCCTCCTGGGATGGGAGATGATGACTCTATTATAACTGGCAGAGAGTCAAGATTTCCCTCTGAAGCCTGTGAAGGCTCTTCTACCGTAACAATGGTAGGCACTGTAACAATCCTATCGTGCACTCCTTGCTCAGTGTCCTTAACAACATCAGATTCTACGTTATTGTTTTCCCCCATTGTGAGTAATAGAGGTGTGCTTGACTCTGTACAAGGTGCCACGACCCTTTGGCAAATTTCAATAATTTCATCCTGTTGAGAGGATGAAATTAGTAACAGTTCATCGGCCATTTCAATGTCCAAGTCTTGTTGGGAGGAAATGGATGGGCTAATAGATGCCTCAAGTAATAGGTTTCTTCCCTTCTTTGGTGGAGGCAGAGCTGTGGGATCACTCACATTATCACTTCTTCTATCAGCTCTTTTTGTCAACAACTTGCTTCTGGCTTTAGGTTTAGAGCTTTGGTTAGACACAGTGTTTGGCTCTAAGACCTGGGATAGAGGCTGTGGTTCTACAACCTCTTGGTCTGACCTATCAGCCACTTGGGCTCCAGAAACAGTTTGAGAGATAGAAGGCAATACCTGCTCCATTGATGCAGTAGCTGTACCTGAAGGAATAGATTGTTCCATTTGATGTTGATGTTCAGGGACAGGTACATTTTGATGTTCAGGTTCAGGTGCATTCACAAGTCGAGGAATGACAGGTAGATTTATGAAGTTAGACAAATATGGTGTAATATACACTAGCACATTTATCAATTTTCTATGTGTATCAAGGCTAGTGAATATTTTCTTGGTTTGCCTGCCTGATACCATAGGGTTGTCATTCCTAAAAATTGTTTGTTGACCAACAGGAACAAGATGATTAAATAACAAAGTTAAAAATCTAGGATAATAACATAGAACTTTCTTACCCTCATCAAAATCCCTTCTGGCCTTAACAATCCTGTTAATAATAGTATTCCAAAGTAGGTTACCAATATTGATTCTAGGGTTGTTAGCAACAGCATAACCAATAGTTTGTAACATAGAGGTGAGTAAGTGAAAGTTACCTCTGGCTGAATTAGCAAATACCTTGGAGATCGTGTCGAAGAATGCATCCCATTGTTGAACCAGATTCCTTTTGCTCAGGTTGTTCATATCAATTACTCCATGATAATTAATATCAATGAAGAATTGATAGAGTTGTTCACTGGTTGGAAATGGATCAAAATTATCCGTCGGAAGGCCCAATACAGTAGTAAGGGTTGATTCTGTCACGACGTTGTGTGTACCATCAAAATCAAAAGAGAATGAGGTCAAGTCTTCAGACACCACAGCTTCTGTGCAAATCAATCTCAGTGGTCCTATCTTAATTGGGGCTTCGATCGAAATGGTAGTTCGAATAATTGAATCGTCATTTAAAAACCGTATCCAAGGCCTAAATCGATCGTAGGGACAATCGTTCGGATTAAAATAGCCAACCAAATTATGTTTCATTATTTCAAAATTATCAGCCATTTTTAAACACAAAAACACACTTCAATTTTAGGAAAATTAAAACAATTCGAAAATTTTCAGAATTAATAATTAATTAAAATTAATTAAAAATTCGAATTAATTCAAAGTTGTCAGAAAAATCCCAAAAATTTATATGATGTTCTCCTGATCACTGGGAGTTTCAATCTATTTTTAGAACTCAAAGAAAAAATCTAGAACTCTTAAAACAGTCAAAACCCGATTCAACTTTTCAAAAAATTGATTTTCAAAAACTTAACGAAACTCGAAGATATTCGGTTCAAAAGAAAGAAAATCGAACGATCTATCCGAATCAGGTCTCAGATTTCAGTTTGGTTGAATAAATTTGAGCAGAGTTTCAGTTCAAGAGTGTGTGTATATATCGTGTATGTATGCACTGGGTTCTCTGTGTCAAAACACGAGAGAGAGAGAGAGAGAGAGAGAGAGAGAGAGAGAGAGAGAGAGAGAGAGAGAGAGATAATTGTATTGTTGTGTTTCTTTTTTTTTTTGTTTAAGTATTGAATTTACACTACAAGACAATCGGTTTGATTGTCTTGCCGATTGTCTTGGTAGTATAAACACTATCAAGACAATCGCCTATTAAATAAAAACAAAGAAAAACACATTTTTTTTATTATAAGTACAAATAAACATTACAAGACAATCGGTTGATTGTCTTGCCGATTGTCTTGGTAGTATAAATACTATCAAGATAATCATGTATTTAACTTAGTGATGGCCATTCACCCCGGCCCGCCCGATCCCGATCCGATCCCCGTCCCGCTTGGGGCGGGGAATCGGGGATTTTTTCGGGTACGGGCCGGGGAGCGGAGACAATTTTCAAAAAAAATCGGGGAGCGGGCCGGGGCCGGGATTTTATGTCTCCCCGGCCCGATCCCCGACCCCCGCCCCGATTCGTCCCCGACTCGATTTCACCACATTAATATATATTTATATATATGTATATATATATATATATATATATATATAATCATATATTAATATATACGAATTTCCAATACTTTATATTGCAAATAAAATGATATTTTAATATTATATGTTTGTCTTTCTAATAGATAAATAACTTCATTTCCACGTTATTTATAATTTTTTATTTAAGTAATATTTTTTATCTTAATTTAGTGCTCTTAAAAAATTATTTCAAACTCACTAATTAGTGTTTAAAATTGTTTGCAATGTTATTTTTTGTTTAAAATAAAATTCCCCGATTCCCCGCGGGGATCCCCGTTACCCGTTCGGGCCGGGGACGGGGAATAAAAAATAATCCCCGACGGGGATCGGGCCGGGGACGGGGATCGGGTTTAAATTCGGGGATGGGGGCGGGGATAACACTCCCCGGCCCCGAAGTGCCCCGATGCCCATCCCTAATTTAACTGATTAAAAACAAATTAACACACACACACACACATATATATATATATATATATTTTATTTTTTTATTATTATTTTTAAAATACTGAAAAGACACTCCAAGACAATCAAGTGATTGTCTTGCCGATTGTCTTGGTAGTTCAAAACTATCAAGACAATCGTTTGTCTTGAACTAAATTTAAGAAAACAAAATAAAACAAAAATAAAATTGAAAAATATTTTATTATTTAGCAAAATAACCTGCCAAGACAATCTGTGGATTGTATTGGCGATTGTCTTGATACTACAAAGACAAACAAGACAATCTATTAATCTGCTAATATTATGCTAATAAAATGCAAATAAATGTTCATAATTAATCCAATTAAAATACACTCTAATATATTATTAAAAAATACTATAAATAAATATTTTGCATACACATGGATTAATCTTTTTACGTAAACAAATATAAATAACAAAAGGACAAACACTACAAAACATTTAATAACATAATTATTAAAATAGAAATAAATATCTACAAATATTCTAAAAATACAGAAATATGAAGTATTAAATAATATGAATAAACAGAGGGAAAAATAACTAAACAAGCAAGAAAATCAGTTGGTAAAATAATTAGACAAGTGATTTCAAACAACAAATATTCACAGAATAATCACTTGCAAAATTATTAAAGATCAAATTTCAGATATTAACAGTATTAATTACTAGGAATGTTTAACATACCCAATTCACTAACAATTTTAGTGAATGAGGATTCATTAAGCGACTTAGTAAAAATATCTGCAGTTTGATCTCCAGAGCCTACAAATAGTAGTTGCACTGTACCATTCATTACATGCTCTCTTATAAAATGATACCTTATGTCAATGTGCTTTGTCCTTGAGTGCTGCACAGGATTGCTGGCAATTGCTATGGCACTTGTATTATCACATAAAATACGGATATTTTCCAATACAATGCCATAGTCCATTAATTGATTCCTAATCCATAAGATCTGAGCACAACAGCTTCCAGCAGCTATATATTCAGCTTCGGCTGTAGAGTTGGAAACTGTTTGCTGTTTCTTACTGAACCAGGATACCAATCTTCCACATAGGTATTGACAACTCCCAGATGTACTTTTCCTGTCTACAACACTTCCTACATAGTCAGAATCTGTATATCAAATTAAAGTAAAACCAGATTCATTAGGGTACCAGATGCCTAAATTAGGCGTACCCTTTAGATATCTTAAGATTCTTTTGACAGCAGTGAGATGGATTTCTTTAGGGTTCGTTTGGAACCTTGCACACAAGCATGTGGCAAACATTATATCTGGTCTACTAGCAGTTAGGTAAAGCAATGAGCCAATCATACCTCTATAGCCTGTGATATCTACCTTGGCAGAACTTTCACATAAACCAATTTTGACAGCTATAGTTGATGGTGTCTTTGCTGATGAGCACTCCTCCATGTGATATTTCTTGAGGAGCTCCTTAATGTACTTGGATTGACAAATAAATATTCCATCTTGTCTCTGACTTATTTGTAATCCAAGAAAGAATTTCAGTTCTCCCATCATGCTCATTTCAAACCTACCCTGCATTAACTTAGAAAACTTCTTGCATAGAAGCTCATTAGTAGACCCAAATATAATATCGTCCACATAGACTTGGACTAGTATTATATCATTCTTATGTCTTTTAGTGAAGAGCGTTTTGTCTATGACACCTCTTATAAAACCATTTTCTAATAGAAATTCAGAGAGAGTGTCATACCATTTTCTTGGGGCTTGCTTAAGACCATAGATAGCTTTGTAAAGAAAGTAGACATAGTCCAAATGATCTTGATCTTCAAAACCAGGGGGCTGTTCTACATACACTTCTTCATCTAGCTTACCATTCAGAAAGGCACTCTTGACATCCATTTGATAAACTTTGAATCTTGAATAGGATGCAAATGCCAAGAATATTCTGATGGCCTCAAGTCTTGCCACTGGAGCATAGGTCTCGTCATAATCAATGCCTTCAGCTTGAGAATAACCTTTAGCTACCAGTCTTGCTTTGTTTCTTATCACAGTGCCATCTTCATCTAGTTTGTTTCTGAATACTCATCTTGTGTCCACCACTTTTCTATCTTTAGGTCTGGGTACCAGCTTCCATACTTCTAGTTGCTTAAATTGATTGAGTTCATCTTGCATATCAATCACCCAATCAGGATCAGATAGAGCTTCTTCTACTTTCTTAGGTTCCATGACAGACAGGAACCCATGTTATTCCCAGATTACATACTTGTATAATTGTAGAAGGGGGGGTTGAATACAATTCTTGATATTTATAAATTTCTGATAAGAACTCCAGAAATCTATACTTAGATAATTGCTGTAGAAAGATTAATGCACAAACACATAAAAATCAGGTGGTTAAATTCACCACCTGAAGCTTTTATTCGAAGAAAACTCTGTGATACAAAAGTACACAGCTTCTGTTTTACAACTCTTTGCTTTCTAAGAATATTCAATAGAAACCCTAAGCAAAATGTATGTGTTTTCTTAGTCTACAAAAAGTTGCTACACTTGGTTATAAATCCCAAGTTTTACAAGTACTACTGGAATAAGATAATATTAATCTAATTCTAGTTGACTTGCTACTACACTCCAAATACACATGTAGCCGAAAGGTTGTCCTTGTGTTCAGACATGTCTCCTGCACCTTTCTTGTATTCATAGTGTAAACGGAATGCTTCTTTCTTCTGTGTTTCCAAAGTATGGCTGCCATACTGCTTTTTGTATCTACTATCAACCCATGTGATCTGTCAGTCAAACATGTCCTTATCAACTGCTAATCCCCAGCTAATCATAGAAGACAGTGTCAATGATTATCCGTTGATATTGTACACTGACATCCGTTGATGATGTATTGAGCTGTATCCGTTGATATTGAGACTTGAGTTGTATCCGTTGATAGAGTGGATTTGAGTTGTATCCGTTGATAGAGTGGATTTGAGTTGTATCCGTTGATAGTGTTTTGTCTTCATCTGTTGATACACTTTCACTTAGACAGAATTACATAGCATAGCTTATTTACAATTGGCTACCCTATTCTGCCTATCCGTTGATGGTCAACATGACTGTGGATAAAAACACTATCAACTGATAACATAGAGATACTGCAGTATGCTACAAAACCTCATCCGTTGATGAGCTACCTGTCAACGGATAGAGTTATAAATCCTCATCCGTTGACAGCTACAAAACCTTTTACAATTTGATTGATTGTGAAGTTATCATCAAGTACAACATATTCCTAACAATCTCCCCCAATTTATACTTGATGGCAATAAAGCATAAATTCAGGACCTTGATGATAACAAAACATTCCTAAAGATATATATAGAACAATGCAAAAATTGTATTAAGCTACAAAAATTAAAAACTGAAAGTTTGAGAAATTTACAGAGAAGTGCTCCTCTAGACTGAGCAGATTAAGACTGTTTCTTTTCTCTTGTTGGCATCACCCTTGATTTTCCTTCTTTGGCAGAGTTGGACTCAATCTGAATTTGGAGTTGCCTATAGAAGGCATCTTCTTCATCAACCTTTGGATTTAGCTTTTGTTGTAACCATCTCAGGTATTGAGAACTAGCCTTTGATAGTTGGTCTTCTAACCTGAAGAATCTCCTGTTACCATCTTCATCCCTGAACTCCATCATCCAGAAGGGTTGAAGGTGGATTTTCTGTCCATTGTATGGGATCTTCATCTTCCTTGGTAGACTTGATGGTGAGTTCCGTTCCCTCCTTATCTGTTTTATTCTGTCCAGTATCTCCCCTTTTGCTATCTTGGAGAACCCTGTGTATCTCTTGATTGCAGAGAACACTTTGGTTAAGATCAGATAATTTTCTCCAAGAACCCTTTGTAGTGGCCATGTCCTTTCCTTTCCTCCCTTGTATACAAAGACCAACCTCTCAGGCAGATGTTTATATTTGTCAATTCCTCTTACTTCTGACAATTCATCCAGATAAAGATTCATGCCAGAGTATTTTTCAATATCTTCCTGATAGATAAAATCATCCTTGTTTTCCAAGATTGGCTGCCTGACAATAGCAGGTACCCTAGCAACTTGAATTGGTTCCTTTGAAGGTTGCTTCCTTGGTATCCTTTTCTTCTGTATAGGCTTCTGTTGAGGCTTCAGCAAGAATGAAGGAACCTCAATGGAGTCAAGATTCATTGGTTCCTCTTTAGGTACTATAGGATCACCATGGAAATTCACAGCTGGGTTGAATACTTTTACAGAAATAGGTTGTGATGAGCCAACCGTCTCCTTGTTTTCAATTTCCGGAGAGACAGGCCTCCTTGCCTTTGATTTCATTCTCTTAGATTTGGATTTGGGGACTGATTTCCCTTTCCTTTTGGATTTGGGGACTTCCTCAGGTTCCCTCATTTCATCCTCTACCTCATCCATTAACTCTTGAGCCAGCCTGGCTTGCTTCTCATCTGAGTTTTCATTTTGCAATTCAGTGCTTGGTTGAGATTCTCTTAGCAGCCTTGAAGTCTCTTCTCTCTTGGCTTCAACAAATCTAGGATGGCTGTTGGATATGTGTAGAACTTTTCCATTCCTTATGATTACAGCCATCCATTCTCTTACACAACTGTTAGTCTTCTCCTTGAATTCCTTAATTTGTTTACCCATCAGCTTCTCTTCATCATCCTTGGGAAATGGAAAGTCCAGTTGTAACTTGTTCTTCCCATTTGCTTTTGGTGGTGAGTAGGGTCTTGCTTTGATGTAGGGTTCAAATTCTTTAACATGAGAAGGCTCAGCATCATAGAATATAGGAGCCACAATTGCTGGAGTGAGCACCTTCAGAATTGTGGTAGATATTGTTGGAGCTGAGCTTTGGCTAGAGAACAGATTTGATACAATAGATGCATTGATCAATCTTTCTGTCCTCATTATTCTTTCATTGTTCTCCTCTTTCATCCTTTGCAGGTCTTCAATCTTGGCTAGCTTTTCCTCTTCTGTCAAGTTTGAGAAATCAAACTCTTTAGATAGAGCTACTTGTAGGGGTTTGGATTTGCTGGGGGAAGCTTCGACAATGAAGTCCTGTGGATTGACCACTATGGTAGGCTACTGCTCCCCCTCACTTGCTGCTTCCCTTCTTTCAGAAATTAAGATTTGACTTGTAGTTGCCACAGCCTCTTCCACTTTCTCCCCCTTTTTGTTAGCATCAAGGGTTTGACTAGAAGTTGGGGCTGCAACTAACTTTTCTAGCAGTTGGGTTTGCAGTTTTTGATGGTGAAGAAATTGCTCCATCTGGGATTCCATCTTTTCCACTCTTGAGTTGAGTAGTTGCACAGACTTAGCCAGGTTGTCTTCTTTGATGAACCTTTGTTGCAACACCCTCTGAGTGGCTGTAGGAGCTAGTTGCTCTAACTTGGAATCCACAGAGATCTTCACATCCTTGATTTCTTGTTTGACCTCCTCTAAGTTGGATCTCTGAATCACCATTTGCATATTTTGTAACTTAAGGGAGTCAATTGCCTGTTGAAGAACAACCTTTCTCTGTGGATCTGCTTCTTGGTGCTCAGCCAGGGCAAATTTATATTGCCTTATGATTTCCACATCAAGTTGATGATAGGTGTAGTTGTTAGCAAATTTCCAATCATGAATACTGCTATCACCTTCATCTTCAGGGCTCTGGCTGTCTTCATCTTCAGAATCTTCAAATTCTTTACTCTCAACAGTGGTTGGCAGAGCTTCTAAAGATTCCTTAGCTCTAAGTAGAGACTGTGAGGTGTGCACTAGGTGCATTGCCTCCTCTGCTTCCACATTGCCCTGTTGTGCCAGAATTTGATAGGCAGGAATAGGGTGAGTAAAGGTTTTAGCATCCAAAGAAATGGAGTCAATCATGGACTGATATTCTCTTTGAAATTCCATTTCCTTGGCTGCATCCTCAACCTCCATTGACTCACTAGCAATGGCTGCTTCTTCCATCCTTATTTCTCCTGTAGTCCCTTCTCTCCTCTCATCTCTCTTTTCTTGCATCAAGGGCTCCCCTTGGCTCATACCTCTCACACCCTCACCTTCACCTACTAAGGTGGAACTCTCAGTCTCTCCTTTTGCCTGACCGGAAGAAATGGCCAGCCTCTCATTATTTCGCTCTCCTTTTGCCTGCTCACAAGGCAGCCTCTCACTCCCTTCCCTCAATCCTAAAAGTGTTTCAACTACTGAGAACTCCTCCACACTTGACACAGGAATGTCAGATATAGCAGTGGTAGAGTGAGTTATCAACGGATAAGGAATATCCGTTGATGGAGTAGTTATAGCTGTCAACGGATGGCTAGACAGAGGCGCATCCGTTGATGGAGAAACACTTGTCAACGGATGAAGGATATCCGTTGAGGAATGAATAATTTTATCCGTTGAAGAGAAAACCAACACTGAATCTGTGGAGATTGATTTTAAGTTCGAGGCCACAGTCTGTGTTGAGAATTCTGGAAGGGAAGATTGATGGTCCAACAAATCATCTAAAAGATGATGACCACCAATTGCAGAGTGGGGCTTCTCCAAGAATCTTAAAGATGGAGAATCAGGAATTGATGTAGATATCATATCCACATCCAGAGATGGAGTTGGTGATGGTGGATTGTAATGTGTATCGATTTGAAGATTAAGATCAAGGGACTGTGACTCCACATTTATTGAAGTCACATCAAACTGAATTTGAGAAGGTACAGTTTCCTGTACTGTGTGTGCACCCTGTGATTCCCCTGTGGTTTTAGATTTCACTCTTCTTCCACAGGTTTTTGAGAGTGGGCTATCTGTGTCTCTAACCCTCTTGTGCAGTGTTCCTTGTGGGGAACTTGATTCAGTAGTCACACTCTGTTGAGAGAGTGTAACTAGAATTTGGCTTGTAGTTACATTAGCAGTCTTTTGAGAGACTGAAATGGTGGTTGCACTCATCTCTCCTTCCTTATCCTTAGGGCTTCTTTGATGTTCACCCTGTCCCTCACCACTCACTACCACCTTCACACTCCCCTCAAGAGTTTTGGTAGATTTTACAACAGGTGTCTTTTGAGAGACACTTGAGGTTTGCTTACTAGAATGTGATTTTGGAACTCTGGATTTGGTCACTTTGGTAGGAGCCTGTTTTGTCACAACTACAGACTCCATTGTGACACTAGAAGGCAAAGAAATTTGGGGGTTGGAGATAGGGGTTTCAGAGTTAGAAATAGTTACCTGAACAATTGGTAGATATACCAATTGTACTCCTGCATTGAGGTTCATTCGAATTAGGTCACTTAAGACTCTCTTCTCCTAAACAAAACATTGGAACTTGCTATCCGGGTTAGCAATGGATAGCTCATTCTCAGATACATGCAGTGCTAAGAGCATTAAAAATCTAGCAAAGTAGATATTCTTGCTCCTAGTTTCCTTTTTACCTAACTTTGCAGCTATCTCATACATAACTAGTGTGCCAAAATTATAGAATTTATCATTTAAGAGCATACACATCATAGTTAGCATGGACTGGGTAACAGCATCAAAATTACTAATTTTGCCTGAAAAAGTTTTAATGAAGGCATCACAGAAATAGCTCCATTCTTTAACCATTCTTTTCCTAACAATTTTCCCTAAGTTTTCAGTACTAAGGGCATAATTAATAGAATTAAGCATGGCAACAATTTCAGCATCAGTGGGTACTTTCAGACAGTTATTCTCAGGCAATTTTAAACAAGCAGTTATTACATCAGAATTAACTACATAGTTTTTACCCTTTAAAGAAAAAGCAATTGTACCGTCTGTGCCATTGTACTCAGCAGATGTCCACATCTCTTCAATTACCTCGTGGATTAAGGGAGTGGTGGCAGTCATAGCATATGACAGTTTGCATTTCTTCACGAAACTCATCAAAGTGTGGTAAGCTTCTGGAGCATTCACTGTGTCAACAAAGGCCGCGAAATTGTTCTTCTCATAGGTAAACCCAGTGGAGGACATCATCTTAACAATGGGCGCCATTGAAGTGTTTGAAATTTGGTTACAGAGAGTTTTAGAGAAGAAGATGCAGTTAACTTTTGATATGCTTGAAAATGAATAAAAGTGAGATGTGAGAGTACAAGTCGGCCTTTTATATTTTTCAAGAGTTAAAAATGAAATAATTAAAAGTAATTACCCCATTGGTCAAAAGTAACTGTCAAATAATAAATGAAAAGAAAATAAGTACAGCCATGATTAGATATACACGGTTACCAACGACTATAAAAAAAATGTATATCAACGGATATAGAATGAACGGTTGAGAAACAGTTTATCCGTTGATGACGTGGATAGCCTGTTACCCGTTGACATGCGAAAATCTAGTAATGTGTTTATACTATCAACGAATAAAAGGATATCCGTTGATAAGCTAATTTTGCCTTAGACAAAATTTCTGCAGAAAATTTTTCTGAAAGTTTTAACTTTCAAGTAAATCAAAACACATTTCTAGCTTCAATGTAGTGAAATCAAATATCACTAGGAATTATGACAAGTTAAGCATACCTAGCTCACCTACCAATCTTGTGAATGTTGTAAGAACCCCAAATTTTGGATATAATTAAAACTTTTTATTAAGTAATGATAAAATGAAGAACAATGATTCCGACAACAAGGTCACCAGCTCTAATGAATGGTGGTTTCAAAGAACAATGATTGTAATGAATGGATATTGCTTGGGACAATGATCCTGATGCATTGGTATATTGTCAGAATAGAGTAATTCGATGGTTGAGGACCTAGATAAGAATAATCTACCATCCAGGAAGGAGCTAATGGATCCTTGAAGGGAAATGAGTACGTGCATAGTGTTTCCCATACGTGCATAGTATTTCCCGTACGTGCATAGTGTTTCCCGTACGTGCATAGTGTTTCCTGTACGTGCATAGTAATTTGGTGGATGAATAGTGATTTTGTAAGTTGGAAAACTTTTCACGCCACCCTATGTACGGGACGTGATATGGATGTTTCGAAGTCATATTAGTAATACGCGGAGGAAATAAGTGAATGCAGAGACGATCGGAATTCAGAAATTCCAAATTCTTTTTCGGTATAATATTTGACCGGACAGTGGATTAAATATTATTATAATCCAAGAATTGAGATATTAACTTTGAGGATTTGATATTTTGGGATGTTATTATATTTGATTTAAGAATGAAGGTAGGAAACCACTGAGGAGTGGTTATGGCTACAATGTAATAATTGATATTTGGAAAGAATGAATGGAATTCGACTTTATTATTTCTATGTCTTGAAGAATGCTAAAGGGTAACAACATAGGTAAGAATAATCTATCTTCTAAGGGAATAAGATATGGCACTTTCAATCAGGAGAATATTCTCATGTCATCCAGATCGGTAACGATTAATCCAGTAGTTCCGTAAAAAGGATAAGGAACGATCGAAAGAGAATACGGACAATTGTACCACCCTAAGAGAACAAGTAAAGAATACAGAATGAATAGTGTTTTGGTGGGAGTATATAATAATATGAGACGACACTATATAGAAGCATTCGGGACGGATTTCCGAGTTCGTATTAGTGATCCAGGGGGAAAATAAGTGTATGTAAAAGCTGTCGGATTCTGAAAAACCGCACTTTTATTTTCTCCGAGAGTTCCCTGGACACTGATAGCCTTAAGTATTTAACAAATGGATTTAAGGAATATAAATTGGAAAGTTAGAATGAAAGATGGAGAATGAAAGTATTAATATTAAAAAGGATTCCCGGTAAACCCTAATTAGAAATCCGTGAAATATTCCTACGAACGATCAATCGAAACGGGCAATAACCGGACACAGAAACAAGCAGAGGAAGCAAGAGTCTTGTGTAACCTACTAGAATAAATATCTAGCAACCAAGTGGCTTAAAGTAACTAGCATACTTGGAGATGGAAGTAGTACTTAGATATCAAACCAATACTTAGCATGAAAACCATTCAAAATGCAACACATGTCTCTTGATTGCATCATGGATGACCTAGGCACTTTAATAAAGCTACTTTAGCAAGATATTATCCAAGGCAACACAATAATACAAGGAAAAGATCAAGAACAAGCAAGCAACTCTCTCCCCCTCCAAAACATTCCATTCTACTTCCTCCCTAAATTCCAAATCCAAAGTCCAAGCTTCCACCATTGTTTGATCTCCAAATTTTTATGGTAAGTCCTATAATTCATAAAAGTGATACCCTAGAAATCTTGGCTTCAAACTCCATGTTTTCCATTTTCAAATAAATCATCCAAGCCTAGGGTGAATAGTGATTTTAAGAAACTAACTTTGATTTCTTGTTTTGTTTGGATGATCCAAGCTTTGTTAAGGTAATCTAAGGACTAGACAAGGCTTACCAAGTGTTATTCACTCTCCAAGGAAGGTAACAAGCTCCAAAAACCCTTGGTACCATTTTGAGATTTTATGAGTTTTATGGATGATTTAGTGTTAGTATGCTATGTTATGCTTAGATCTATGTTATTAGTTGATTATGGTTGTTGTTTGGATTGTGATCCATGAGATGGTGGAGATGAGTTGTTGATAGACTAGTCATGATGATTATCATGCGTTTGTGTGGTTGGATTGATCTTTGTTAGATCGAGATAAAGTGTAAAAACTTTGGAAAACGCGTAAACATAGCCGTTATAATGCCCGATTTTACAATATCATGTTTTGTATGCCATTTTTCACATCAAGACCCTACTGACCAGAAAATTTTCTGCCATTTTAGGATAGCTTATGTTATAAGCTTCGTTTTGATATAAAGATCACGTGAAACGGACTTACGGTTTAGGAGTTAGGGCCGGTTTACTAAAAGTATTTCGAAACCGTAACCGAGAATTCGTAACTGAATTTGAACCCTCGTAAAATATGTAAAGTCATGGCGAATCTTGGTAAATAAATACTAGAGGTAAAAAGGAAGGTGTGAAAGAAAACCGTATGTCAAAAGGATCATTTTTCGATTTATTAAAAATGTTCGAGTCGAGGTTAAACGCGAACGAACCCCTAAAAGACGACTCTTTTATAACTTCGGTAAAACACTTAGAAAACGGGCGATAAAACTCGGAGTATAGTATTGGTTCGTAACGATCGACTTTAGAACTCATATGACTTAAGTATGTTCCAAGTATAAGTACAATGACATGTCGTATTAACGAACGAATGTCGGGTCGGATCAGTGATAAAAGTAATCCACTAAAAGGGGTATAACGAGATAACTCGAGAACGTGTTTCGAATTAAGTATAACTTAACTTTTAATATGTTAAGTGATTAATCCCGAATGCCTTGGCTATTTATAGATCACCAAGCTGAACCGGGACCCGCTACCACTACCCCTTACCGTACTCGACTACCAGGCAAGTTTCAATTCCCTTCTTTTAGGCTGTTGTTGTGATTGAATAAATGTATATATATGATTGCTGACATACATATGCCATTGCATGCATGCCTACTTTCAAGTTGAATTGATATACTTGTTCCCTGAATGTTATTGTTGGCTTATAAGCTAGATAGTTATATATCAGTTATAAGCCGGTTATTGTAAGACCCTCATAGAAGGGCGTATACATCTTATTAATCAAAAATAGACCGGGAGTCAATATTCCTTGATATATCGAGATTACCTCGGAGGAAAATATATAAGTAAATATTTTCTATTATTTGGGCGACGAATATTATTTGAATATTCGTTCGAGACTAATTATTTTAACGATCCTTACTTCAAATAATTATTTGAACGTAACTATTCAACGAATAATATTTCTCAATATTCATTCAGAGTCGAATTGATTATCGACTATTATTTCGAATATTCTTCTAAAGATGAGACTATTAAATGAATATTATTTGGATATTCTTTTAGAATATTATTTTATTAAATAAATATTACTTTTGAATATTCATTTAAGATATTAAATACTTGATGGATATTATTTTAATATTCATCTGAAGCTTGATTTAATTATCGAATATTATCTCGAATATTCCTTAAGGCTTGGATTACTAAATGAATATTACTTGATATTCATTTAGGATATTATTCATTAAATGAATATTACTTTTGAATATTCATTTAAATTCCTAATTAATTATGAATATTACCTTAACTATTCTTTTCAGGTCTTATTAATTAATGAATATTGTTTTGAATATTCATTTAAATATTTATTTATTCAATAAATATTCTCCTGATATTTCTTCAGTGATTATTTTGAGAAATACTCTGATTAAAGATATTCTTTCATATTCCCAAATATTCTTTAAATATTTTAACTCATTAAATATTCTCTGAATATTTATTCCATACTTAGAATAATCTCGATAAGGTTTATCTTCTTCGATTATTACAGAAAATATCTCGGAGTTATATTATTATTAATCTTATATCAAGAAAGGTTCTCAGACATCATTCTTCTTTGAGTCTATCTCCTTAATAATAAGGGAACCTTACTTGGAAAATGTTATTTATCTTGTCGACTTCCCGGTCATAAAGTATTCCCTTCACCCGCAACTCGGGTGCTGTTGACTTATTAAGTCGTTGCTTACCTTCTCATCTTTCGAGGGGTAAGATTACTGGAACAAGTTGATATCCGTTACCAAGTAATAGCTTGGGAGTTATTGGTAAATTTTCCTTTCCAACAAGATACGACTACTTTGTGGAGTCTTATCAACAAGTATTATACTTGGGGAAAGGGGGACGAACGTTACATTCAGAATCATGAATTCTATTTGAACTAGGAGTCGTGTAAGAGGCCGAGTAGCGCCGGTCCATCCCCTTTGGCCCAACCGTTGGCCGGGGAGAGCTAGTAAGGCGGTATACAAGTAAAGCCGTCAGTTCTTCCTTCTACCGGTAGTAAATCTAAATTGAGCTGTACGATCTCGACTGATCATCAAGATTGGAACAGCGGGCGCGGTGAATACTCCATCATTGGTTCATCATCCAAATTTATTTATTTCCTGCAACATGATTACTGTTGGCAGAGTTAGAAAAGGGTCATAACTGGAATTGCAACCTTTTCTTGCAAGTTCCTCTTCTTAATAACAATAAGAATATCTCGCTTACTTTGATGTAGCAGATATTTCTACAAACAAATACTTCAAGTTACCTTGTAACTTCATCGTTCATATTATACTGGCATCATTTCCGTAAATGCATGGCATATGGTTTGAAAGATACTTTTGAACTGTTATACATTATCATTCAGTTATATATTATTGTTGGTGGGCTATTGCTCACCCTTGCTTTATTATTATATCACAACAACAGCTAGACCAGATGACTCGCACAAGGCGCACTCGACGCGGGCGAGGACGATGAGACTACCAGAGCTGAAGAAGAAGCTATTGGTAGGGTATATTTATTCTTTCAGTACCAAGAATATGGTCTAGTATGACTTATGTAAATGGATGGCAAGAGTATGTATTTATACTGAAAATCTTTTGGATTGTAAGAACTCATAATGTGATTAATAAAAATTTGATTGTTACTCTGATTTCATCTCTGGGACTATAACGGGTGTGTTTTATATTGTTGTGTTGGGTTATAGAGACGTAATTTATTTTATGTTAAGGAAAGTTCAATTGTTGTGGACAGAATTGGAAACCGTAACCACCGGATCCCGGACCCCGGATCTGGGGGTGTTACAGAAGTGGTATCAGAGTGTACGTTATAAACCCCAGAGATGAGGTGACGTTAAAACAATAAATTCAAAAAGATAATAAGAACTCTTGCCAAGTTCATAGTCGGACTACTTAATGTAGTGATGACATATAAAACCCTTATGGGAACTCGTAAGTATAATGATAGTAACTTAGCTCGATATCGTATCGACGAGTAAGGCGACTGACCTTGAGGCATACGAGCAACAGCGCGATGATGCTTTATATGCTGAGGATCAGCGGGTAATTCGATGGAGTACCCTACTGGAGACCCGGAAGAGGTTCCAGCAGATAAGGAAAATCCTGTTAGGATAAGGAGCTTACCCATGGGTAATGAGGGTCGCAGCCAGAATGACTGTGATGATTAAGATATGGTGCTAAAAAAAAAAGTGAGTATAAAGAACCGAAATATTATTAAGAGATCTGAAGATGCATGTTGAATTCATAGCCGGACTACCAGATGTAGTACCAGCAAGAAAGAAGGATTGGAAGAATTACTTGAGATCTTATACGGAAATAGATGAGAATCCTTAGAGATTTTCATCTTAACAAAGAAAGAGCTAGAGGGATGTATGATTATCAAAGACATCGATTTAGGGCGAGGAGCAGAGTCCCTAGGAATAGTTGAGAAGGAGGCAGTAAGTGCCATATCATTTGATAAATGAATTAGTATGAATATGGTCAGTAATAATTCGCCATGAGAAGGCAGGTGTCGTAGGTTGTAAATTATGGAACCAAATTGAGGTTACTAAGGTGGTTTTATTAAGGAAAATGTTCATTTTATGAATGAATCATTTAGAAAGTAAAGACATTGGGAAGTGATAGCATGATTGGGTAAAGTTATATAAGGAAGTAGTAAGCAAGACAATGATCTCAGAACCTACCGAAAGATAAGACCAGTGAGTCAAGATGAACTCGTAATGAGACTACTGCCAGAGACTGAGTATAGAGTTAATTCAACTCAGTTAAATGATGAACCAGAAACGTTAGATGCATGTGATTCAGAGGAATATTAAATTCCTTCTTCTCTTTGAATGGATTATAGTAGTTACCTTAAGTTTACTCCGACACGGAATTATAATAGATCAAGTAATACGATCAGCAGTTAAAGAGAAAAATGTGAGAAAATCTTCCTGGAGCTAAAAGGTGAAATTGGTAATGACCAAGAGCTGGCATTGCTTAATGGAAAAAGGAGACTTTGTGCTTCCAATGATGCTTCGCATAAAGGGTTAGGTAGACCGACATTTGGTAGCATTGAATATCAGGACGTTGTGACAGGTTTCAGTTTGAAACTGTTGATTCCCTTCTAAGGGATGGATATAATTGATTCCTCTCCAGTGGGTAAACTTCCAATCTTATGATGATTATTTCGTTAACTATGACTGCTTATGATTCCACCTGCTTGGAGGTTCATAGAACTATTCTTTAGGTTTCGAAACTGGTCTCCTTAATGTTACCAGTAGGTGGGTAGATTGATCAAAATTTCCCTGAGTCTGGAAAGGAATTCGGTGAATTTTGGCAAAACTTGTCTTTCTGATTATCAGAGAATGTCATGGAAGAGAGTAGAAAATGGAGCAAACCCTGTGATTTGGGTAAGGATGCTGTAAAATGGGTTAGTAAACGGACCCTGAGCATTACAATCGACGGTAGTGATAAAATGATGAAGTGAGATTGGACGAAAACAGGAAATGTAAGTAAGAAATTAGCCGGACGGAGAAACTCCGGGATTGACTTAAGTGAAAAGGCTGTTATGCCAGGAATGGTAAGCTTGCGTGGCACGCGGGATTGATAAGAATAGTTGAAAAGATAAAAAAAAAAAAAAAAAAAAAAAAAAAAAAAAAAAGAGGAAAGGCGACCGGAGACGGCGCTGAGTAGCCGATTAAGACTTATATGAAGGAAAGTTTTGGAAAGGTAGAAAGGTATCAAAGAAGAAGGCACTATGCCGGCAATTGCTAGAAAAGTAATGCTAATTAGCCAACCCTTAAAATCATATATTTTTATTTTAGTGTGGCCAGTTGAGGCCAAGTCACAACGGACTATAAAGTGACTAGACCAGCAATGAAAAGACAAAGCAGGGTTGCTTATAAGTAAGCACCGACTGCAAGGGCTTCTGATATAAAGGAAATAGTAATGAGATCGTAGGAATCTTCTACTAAACCCTTTGCAACCCATGTTTTGATGGGGAATTTACTAGACCTTTTTGGGATGGGGTAACCCGTACTAAAGTGACTCATGTGTATATGGTTGTCCAAGATTACGAGAAAAATGGAAGTATATGTATGATGTTAGGGTATCATGAATACCATGAACATATTACGACTAAGGGAAGTAAACAACGAAGGTTTATGAAGAAAGTATGGAAATGGTCAGAGATGGATCAGTATGCTGTAGAAATTTTGTCTAAGGCAAGTACATTTGAGAAGAACGATAAGTACTAAGAGATTCACGTTGAACTCGACCAATGTCTTCCAAAACATCCTTGCTACCATTACCAAGTTCTGTAAGAGAGCAGATAGGCATACGTTGCCTTTTGGAAGGCCAAATAGGCTGACAACTATCTGAAAGAAGAGGGTGGCATTAAGCCACCGATCGATTATCAAATGAGAATGATTGAAAAGAGACCTTTATTAAGGGTACATGATCTGATTGCCAATTATAAGATGCAAGAATTCCTTGGCAGTTGAATTAAGGATAGGATATCCATAAATTAATACAAACCCTGGGGAATGCACAAGGGGTGGCATTAACCCTAATAACGACATTATGACTTCAGATGATATGAGTTGGACTTGCTAAGGCAACAATGACCGGTAAGGATTATTAAAAAGAGTTCTGGAAAGAACATAGATAGAATTATTAGAGTATTGATCAATGACATTTTGATATACCCTGTACCCAGAAAATACAGGAGGAAGGATGAGGATGACCTATGAAACCTTACAAGGAAAAGGGTAATATTCCGAACTTCAAAATGGAAGTTTGGTAAGGAATGTATGACATAGTAACAATAATGCCAGATGAGGCATGTATAAAACCCTGAGGAAGTATGGATTGAACCTATAAAGGTTGAGATTATCCTAAGATAAGGAAAGAACTAAGAAAAGAAGTATCCTAAGTAGGATTGGGAATAAACGTGATAAAGTTCCCACGGGTAGGTGGAAGCAATGACTTATGGAGAAAGACTGATAAATATACTTTTCTCCATCAGCAGAGCTTAAGGGAGAATGCTTTCACCCAACAATGATGGGAATGAGGTAGAAATGTTTGAATTGGAATATATCCAGAGAACAAGGATTACCAGAAATTATTATTATCAGGAAAGGCCAATGAGGTGGCCGACAGTCTAATTATAAAGGAATAATTATAAATGTTCATACCGAAGAAACAAAATGATATTTGGAAAGACCTTGAAGGTCATATTGGAGTGGAGGAAGTTACATTCCTTTTGATGATTGTGCAAGAATCGAAGGTAATAATAGTTTAAGTAAAGATTCGATTCCCGATATTGTCTTAAGCAAACTACACACCTTAGAAGGTCCCGTTTTGAGGCAAACCAGGACCATGATACAATATTTACGAAGTAAACCATTAAGTTTCCAGTATTTTATGGGAGATGCATGAGTGATGGTTTCATCAACCGGACCTAGCTGCGATGCTTGAAATTCTTCTGCAATTTTATCTACTTCATGTAATATCTACATCAAGTTCAAGAAGTGTTCCTTATGGATAAGGAATATTGATTACTTTGTCTCCCTAAAGGATTGAAACCCGTAGGGTTAGCTATTAATGCACTACGTAAACAACAAGCGATGGTGATTCTTCTAAGAAAATAGATGACAATGTAAAGATAAAGAAAGTGCTGCCATTGATTAACTAAATGGCATGTTGATGAATGACAAACAAGTTTATGTTAGTGTACTTCTGCGCAAACAAGATAGAGAATATGAGGTTGATGATTCATGATGTTAAAGATATTCCCATGGAAAGAATTAATGAGACTTGGAAGGAAGGGCGGTTGAGCCCGAGACTTATTGGGCCACCTGAGAGTTTAAAGTGTTCGGACGGCGGTATTCGAGCCAGCCTTACCCCCAAAACTTATAGCACGGTCATAACGGGTTTTCATGTGGCCAGGCTACGCCAGTAAAATGCAGATGTTCGACAGATGATAAGAGTGCGAGCAGGTAGGTGTGCGACTTGGTCTGACTTACGAAAGACAATCTGTGGAAAACCACGGATAGAAAAGAACAAGTGATGAGAAACAAGGTTGGCAGAAGTAGATTATATGAATCTAAGTTAAAGGAATCGGGCCAGATTCATTTCGGAAAGTTTAAATTGAAATAACGTGATGATTATAGAGTAAATGTGACGGGATACCAATAAAGAGGTGCCAAGTGCAAAAGATGTCTCAATAAAGAGATGAAGGTGGAAGTAAATGAAGTAAATAAGAATCAGATAATAAGAAGGATGTGATTGATAAAGAAAGGACGGGGAAAGCAACTACGAAATAGGAAGCAAGGAATGTTAGGAATGGATTAATAAATGGGTTTTCCGATGAATTCTCGGGATGACAACCTGATAGTGTTAATATTATAGATATGAAAAAGCTAGTAGCGTGACATGGAATGTCAGTAACAATGGTGTCAAACGAGAAACTAAGATTTAACCTGAAAGGTTCAAAGATTTTCCAAAAGTAAGTTGCTAAGGTGGAACCAGGGTACAGGTCCAGAGAATAATGGACAAAGCAGCAAGATATGTTGACACGTGAGATTGCGATCAAATAGTATTGGATATAATTATGATTAATTTCTTCTTTGATAAACCTCTATAGTTCAGAGGTAAATTCTGAGTATGATATTCTACAACCATGAAAGCTTTCTATAATCCTTTAGAACTCTTTTCTCTTCTTCTCTCTTATTCATCTTCTTTATGAATTGAGAAGAACAACCCTTTTAGGAGGGGAGGTACTGCTACGTGACTATCTGTCTATGTGATAGAAGTCTAAGTGGAATGCCATGACTTGTTTAATTGCTTGTCAAGTACTAAAGGCTGGCCCCCTTCTGTACTAACTATGCAATATAACAAATGTTCAATTGATCATATTGATCTCTCAGTAAATCTTTCCACTTCTCTATATTGATCGAGATTGCGAAGATTAAAGCGATCAGGAAATGCACAGTACGAGCGAGGTTACCTCCGAATCGTGGGGTGATAGGGATACCAATGTTACTGTAGGTATCAATAAGGATAAGACTGAGTAAGAGTATAACCCGGATAGTGAGTTGTACGAAAAGTAGCAACGTTGATGGAAAAAGGATAAAGTATGGATTGTAGCACTAGAAGATGTGCTGAGGAAGGGTAGAACGACTAAGAATTGACCGGGAAGCTAAAAAGGGAACGACAGGCAAACGACTCTTTGCTTCCTACCTGATTCCGGGACGGAATCCTTTTAAGGAGGGGAGACTGTAAGAACCCCAAATTTTGGATATAATTAAAACTTTTTATTAAGTAATGATAAAATGAAGAACAATGATTCCGACAACAAGGTCACCAGCTCTAATGAATGGTGGTTTCAAAGAACAATGATTGTAATGAATGGATATTGCTTGGGACAATGATCCTGATGCATTGGTATATTGTCAGAATAGAGTAATTCGATGGTTGAGGACCTAGATAAGAATAATCTACCATCCAGGAAGGAGCTAATGGATCCTTGAAGGGAAATGAGTACGTGCATAGTGTTTCCCATACGTGCATAGTATTTCCCGTACGTGCATAGTGTTTCCCGTACGTGCATAGTGTTTCCTGTACGTGCATAGTAATTTGGTGGATGAATAGTGATTTTGTAAGTTGGAAAACTTTTCACGCCACCCTATGTACGGGACGTGATATGGATGTTTCGAAGTCATATTAGTAATACGCGGAGGAAATAAGTGAATGCAGAGACGATCGAAATTCAGAAATTCCAAATTCTTTTTCGGTATAATATTTGACCGGACAGTGGATTAAATATTATTATAATCCAAGAATTGAGATATTAACTTTGAGGATTTGATATTTTGGGATGTTATTATATTTGATTTAAGAATGAAGGTAGGAAACCACTGAGGAGTGGTTATGGCTACAATGTAATAATTGATATTTGGAAAGAATGAATGGAATTCGACTTTATTATTTCTATGTCTTGAAGAATGCTAAAGGGTAACAACATAGGTAAGAATAATCTATCTTCTAAGGGAATAAGATATGGCACTTTCAATAAGGAGAATATTCTCATGTCATCCAGATCGGTAACGATTAATCCAGTAGTACCGTAAAAAGGATAAGGAACGATCGAAAGAGAATACGGACAATTGTACCACCCTAAGAGAACAAGTAAAGAATACAGAATGAATAGTGTTTTGGTGGGAGTATATAATAATATGAGACGACACTATATAGAAGCATTCGGGACGGATTTCCGAGTTCGTATTAGTGATCCAGGGGGAAAATAAGTGTATGTAAAAGCTGTCGGATTCTGAAAAACCGCACTTTTATTTTCTCCGAGAGTTCCCTGGACACTGATAGCCTTAAGTATTTAACGAATGGATTTAAGGAATATAAATTGGAAAGTTAGAATGAAAGATGGAGAATGAAAGTATTAATATTAAAAAGGATTCCCGGTAAACCCTAATTAGAAATCCGTGAAATATTCCTACGAACGATCAATCGAAACGGGCAATAACCGGACACAGAAACAAGCAGAGGAAGCAAGAGTCTTGTGTAACCTACTAGAATAAATATCTAGCAACCAAGTGGCTTAAAGTAACTAGCATACTTGGAGATGGAAGTAGTACTTAGATATCAAACCAATACTTAGCATGAAAACCATTCAAAATGCAACACATGTCTCTTGATTGCATCATGGATGACCTAGGCACTTTAATAAAGCTACTTTAGCAAGATATTATCCAAGGCAACACAATAATACAAGGAAAAGATCAAGAACAAGCAAGCAACTCTCTCCCCCTCCAAAACATTCCATTCTACTTCCTCCCTAAATTCCAAATCCAAAGTCCAAGCTTCCACCATTGTTTGATCTCCAAATTTTTATGGTAAGTCCTATAATTCATAAAAGTGATACCCTAGAAATCTTGGCTTCAAACTCCATGTTTTCCATTTTCAAATAAATCATCCAAGCCTAGGGTGAATAGTGATTTTAAGAAACTAACTTTGATTTCTTGTTTTGTTTGGATGATCCAAGCTTTGTTAAGGTAATCTAAGGACTAGACAAGGCTTACCAAGTGTTATTCACTCTCCAAGGAAGGTAACAAGCTCCAAAAACCCTTGGTACCATTTTGAGATTTTATGAGTTTTATGGATGATTTAGTGTTAGTATGCTATGTTATGCTTAGATCTATGTTATTAGTTGATTATGGTTGTTGTTTGGATTGTGATCCATGAGATGGTTGAGATGAGTTGTTGATAGACTAGTCATGATGATTATCATGCGTTTGTGTGGTTGGATTGATCTTTGTTAGATCGAGATAAAATGTAAAAACTTTGGAAAACGCGTAAACATAGCCGTTATAATGCCCGATTTTACAATATCATGTTTTGTATGCCATTTTTCACATCAAGACCCTACTGACCAGAAAATTTTCTGCCATTTTAGGATAGCTTATGTTATAAGCTTCGTTTTGATATAAAGATCACGTGAAACGGACTTACGGTTTAGGAGTTACGGCCGGTTTACTAAAAGTATTTCGAAACCGTAACCGAGAATTCGTAACTGAATTTGAACCCTCGTAAAATATGTAAAGTCATGGCGAATCTTGGTAAATAAATACTAGAGGTAAAAAGGAAGGTGTGAAAGAAAACCGTATGTCAAAAGGATCATTTTTCGATTTATTAAAAATGTTCGAGTCGAGGTTAAACGCGAACGAACCCCTAAAAGACGACTCTTTTATAACTTCGGTAAAACACTTAGAAAACGGGCGATAAAACTCGGAGTATAGTATTGGTTCGTAACGATCGACTTTAGAACTCATATGACTTAAGTATGTTCCAAGTATAAGTACAATGACATGTCGTATTAACGAACGAATGTCGGGTCGGATCAGTGATAAAAGTAATCCACTAAAAGGGGTATAACGAGATAACTCGAGAACGTGTTTCGAATTAAGTATAACTTAACTTTTAATATGTTAAGTGATTAATCCCGAATGCCTTGGCTATTTATAGATCACCAAGCTGAACCGGGACCCGCTACCACTACCCCTTACCGTACTCGACTACCAGGCAAGTTTCAATTCCCTTCTTTTAGGCTGTTGTTGTGATTGAATAAATGTATATATATGATTGCTGACATACATATGCCATTGCATGCATGCCTACTTTCAAGTTGAATTGATATACTTGTTCCCTGAATGTTATTGTTGGCTTATAAGCTAGATAGTTATATATCAGTTATAAGCCGGTTATTGTAAGACCCTCATAGAAGGGCGTATACATCTTATTAATCAAAAATAGACCGGGAGTCAATATTCCTTGATATATCGAGATTACCTCGGAGGAAAATATATAAGTAAATATTTTCTATTATTTGGGCGACGAATATTATTTGAATATTCGTTCGAGACTAATTATTTTAACGATCCTTACTTCAAATAATTATTTGAACGTAACTATTCAACGAATAATATTTCTCAATATTCATTCAGAGTCGAATTGATTATCGACTATTATTTCGAATATTCTTCTAAAGATGAGACTATTAAATGAATATTATTTGGATATTCTTTTAGAATATTATTTTATTAAATAAATATTACTTTTGAATATTCATTTAAGATATTAAATATTTGATGGATATTATTTTAATATTCATCTGAAGCTTGATTTAATTATCGAATATTATCTCGAATATTCCTTAAGGCTTGGATTACTAAATGAATATTACTTGATATTCATTTAGGATATTATTCATTAAATGAATATTACTTTTGAATATTCATTTAAATTCCTAATTAATTATGAATATTACCTTAACTATTCTTTTCAGGTCTTATTAATTAATGAATATTGTTTTGAATATTCATTTAAATATTTATTTATTCAATAAATATTCTCCTGATATTTCTTCAGGGATTATTTTGAGAAATACTCTGATTAAAGATATTCTTTCATATTCCCAAATATTCTTTAAATATTTTAACTCATTAAATATTCTCTGAATATTTATTCCATACTTAGAATAATCTCGATAAGGTTTATCTTCTTCGATTATTACAGAAAATATCTCGGAGTCATATTATTATTAATCTTATATCAAGAAAGGTTCTCAGACATCATTCTTCTTTGAGTCTATCTCCTTAATAATAAGGGAACCTTACTTGGAAAATGTTATTTATCTTGTCGACTTCCCGGTCATAAAGTATTCCCTTCACCCGCAACTCGGGTGCTGTTGACTTATTAAGTCGTTGCTTACCTTCTTATCTTTCGAGGGGTAAGATTACTGGAACAAGTTGATATCCGTTACCAAGTAATAGCTTGGGAGTTATTGGTAAATTTTCCTTTCCAACAAGATACGACTACTTTGTGGAGTCTTATCAACAAGTATTATACTTGGGGAAAGGGGGACGAACGTTACATTCAGAATCATGAATTCTATTTGAACTAGGAGTCATGTAAGAGGCCGAGTAGCGCCGGTCCATCCCCTTTGGCCCAACCGTTGGCCGGGGAGAGCTAGTAAGGCGGTATACAAGTAAAGCCGTCAGTTCTTCCTTCTACCGGTAGTAAATCTAAATTGAGTTGTACGATCTCGACTGATCATCAAGATTGGAACAGCGGGCGCGGTGAATACTCCATCATTGGTTTATCATCCAAATTTATTTATTTCCTGCAACATGATTACTGTTGGCAGAGTTGGAAAAGGGTCATAACTGGAATTGCAACCTTTTCTTGCAAGTTCCTCTTCTTAATAACAATAAGAATATCTCGCTTACTTTGATGTAGCAGATATTTCTACAAACAAATACTTCAAGTTACCTTGTAACTTCATCGTTCATATTATACTGGCATCATTTCCGTAAATGCATGGCATATGGTTTGAAAGATACTTTTGAACTGTTATACATTATCATTCAGTTATATATTATTGTTGGTGGGCTATTGCTCACCCTTGCTTTATTATTATATCACAACAACAGCTAGACCAGATGACTCGCACAAGGCGCACTCGACGCGGGCGAGGACGATGAGACTACCAGAGCTGAAGAAGAAGCTATTGGTAGGGTATATTTATTCTTTCAGTACCAAGAATATGGTCTAGTATGACTTATGTAAATGGATGGCAAGAGTATGTATTTATATTGAAAATCTTTTGGATTGTAAGAACTCATAATGTGATTAATAAAAATTTGATTGTTACTCTGATTTCATCTCTGGGACTATAACGGGTGTGTTTTATATTGTTGTGTTGGGTTATAGAGACGTAATTTATTTTATGATAAGGAAAGTTCAATTGTTGTGGACAGAATTGGAAACCGTAACCACCGGATCCCGGACCCCGGATCTGGGGGTGTTAGAAATGTGGATTCATCAAGAGGCTTGGTGAAGATATCTGCAAGCTGCATTTCACTTGGCACAAAGTGTATTTCTACTGTACCATTCATCACATGTTCTCTAATGAAGTGGTATTTGATGTCAATGTGCTTGGTTCTCGAATGTTGCAATGGATTCCCTGTGATGGCAATAGCACTTGTGTTGTCACAGAAAATTGGAATCTTCTCAACTTTTAGACCATAGTCAATGAGTTGGTTTCTCATCCATAGAATCTGTGCACAACAGCTTCCAGCAGCAATGTACTCAGCTTCAGCTTTAGAAGTGGAGACTGAGTTTTGTTTCTTACTGAACCATGAAACAAGCCTGTTTCCTAGAAATTGACAGGAACCTGTAGTACTTTTCCTATCAACTCTGCAACCTGCATAATCTGCATCTGAATAGCCAGTTAGATCAAAACCAGATTCTCTTGGGTACCAAATGCCAAGGTTTGGTGTTCCCTTGAGATACCTGAAAATTCTTTTAATAGCTATTAAGTGAGACTCTCTAGGGTCAGCTTGAAATCTAGCACAAAGACAAGTAGAAAACATTATATCAGGTCTACTCGCTGTTAGGTATAGAAGTGAACCTACCATGCCTCTATAGCTTGAGATGTTCACAGACTTTTCCTTAGTATTCAACTCAAGCTTAGTTGCAGTGGCCATAGGTGTTTTAGCAGATGCACAATCCATAAAGTCAAATTTCTTTAAGAGATCATAAATATATTTTGTTTGACTTATGAAAATGCCCTCATTAACTTGATTTACTTGTAGGCCAAGAAAGTAAGTTAATTCACCCATCATGCTCATTTCATACCTACTTTGCATAAGTTTGGCAAACTTTTTGCAAAGCTTCTCATCTGTAGACCCAAAAATAATATCATCTACATAGATTTGAACAAGTATTGAAGAGCCATTAATATTCCTATGAAATAAGGTTTTATCTACTGTACCTCTAGTGAAGTGGTTCTCCAAAAGAAATTGAGATAAGGTGTCATACCAGGCTCTTGGTGCTTGCGTCAAACCATAAAGTGCTTTCATGAGAAGATATACATATCCTGGAAATTCTGGATCCTCAAAGCCAGGAGGTTGATGGACATAGACCTCTTCTTCCAGTTCCCCATTTAGAAAGGCACTTTTGACATCCATCTGATAGACTTTGAAATTGGCATGTGCTGCATAGGCTAGAAAGATTCTTATTGCTTCAAGTCTTGCCACTGGAGCAAAAGTTTCATCAAAATCTATTCCTTCTTCTTGAGAGTAGCCTTTTGCCAATAATCTAGCTTTATTCTTCACAATTATGCCATTTTCATCTGTCTTATTCTTGAGAACCCATTTAGTACCTATGACACTTCTATCATCAGGTTTGGGCACAAGTTTCCATACTTTATTTCTTTCAAATTGGTTTAGCTCTTCTTGCATTGCTAACACCCAATCTGGATCTAGAAGGGCATCTTCCACTTTCTTAGGTTCCTCTTGAGACAGGAAGCTACTATATAGACATTCTGCTTGAGTGGCCCTTCTAGTTTGGACTCTTGAATTTGATTCACCAATAATCAACTCAAATGGATGATCTCTAGTCCATTTTCTTGCAGGTGGAAGGTTTGATCTTGATGAGGTTGCTTCATTTCCATGAGCATGATCATGTTGATTTAGCATTGAATTTTGACCTTGAGAAACTCCCCCTGAGTTTGTTGTCCTTGCTGAATTATGAAGTTGACTGTCAATGGATGCATCATTTTGCCTGTCGACGGATGCTTGAGAATCTCTGTCAACGGATGCATCTCTAATAGTGTCAACGGATGTTGCAGAATGACTGTCAACGGATGCTTCATTTTCAGTGTAAGCATCACTGGTATAACAACTCTAGGTGGATCTCTGTGGTCATGATCTTCATTGTCCTCATCATCATCATAGTACATTCTTCCTTCACCTTCATTCTCAAATTCCAACTTTTCATGGGAACCTTCATCATTTAGGCCTAGAATCTTTTGATCATCAAACACAACATGTACAGATTCCATAACAATGTTGGTTCTTAGATTGTAGACCTTGTAGGCTTTCCCTGCAGCATATCCAACGAAAATAGCTTCATCTGCCTTTGCTTCAAATTTGCCCAAGTTATCTCCATGATTCCTTAGCACAAAACACTTACATCCAAAGACATGTCGGAAAGCTAAAGTTGGTTTCTTGTTGGTTAATAACTGATAAGGAGTCATTCCTCTAGCTTGATTGACCAAGGAAATATTATGAGTAAAGCATGCAGTGTTGACAGCTTCAGCCCAGAAATATGTTGGTAACCTTGATTCACTTAACATTGTTCTAGCTGCTTCAATGAGAGTTCTGTTTTTCCTTTCAACAACCCCATTTTGTTGAGGTGTTCTGGCAGCAGAAAACTCATGGACAATTCCATTCTCTTCACAGAAAATCTTCATTGTGGAATTCTTGAATTCAGTACCATTGTCACTCCTGATTCTTTGTACCCTGTCTTCAGAACCATTGTTTAGTATTCTGAGGTGATTGATGATGATTTCACTTGCACAATCCTTGGAGTGCAGGAAGAAGGTCCATGTGAACTTAGAAAATCATCTACAATCACCAGACAATATTTCTTCTTTGAAATAGACATGACATTTACTGGACCAAATAAGTCCATATGCAGCAATTGAAGAGGCTTAACAATGGATGACTCTATCTTGCTTTTGAAGGATGATTTCTTTTGTTTCCCTAATTGGCAGGCATCACACAGTCCATCTCTGACAAACTCCAATTGAGGGATTCCTCTAGCAAGATCCTTTCTTACCGAATCATTCATAACTTTAAAATTCAAATGTGACAGCTTCTTAAGCCATAGCCAACTCTCATCCTTACTTGCTTTGCTGAAGAGACAAGTAATGGATTCTGAGCATGCTGAATTGAAGTCAGCTATGTAAACATTTCCTTTTCTAAAGCCTGTCAATACCACATTGTTGTCTTTCTTGGCAGAAACAACACAGGCTTCTTTTGTGAACTTTACTTCATAGTCTTTGTCATAAATCTGACTGACACTCAGCAAATTGTGCTTCAAACCTTCAACTAAAGCCACTTCTTCAATGATGACATTGTCTTTTGAAATCAGGCCATATCCCTTAGTATATCCTTTGCTGTCATCTCCAAAGGTAATTCTAGGGCCAGCTCCTTCCTTGAACTCTGTGAGCAGGGTTGAATCTCCTGTCATGTGCCTAGAGCATCCACTGTCTAGGTATCATAGATTCCTTCTGTTTCCCTGCACACATTTCAAAAACAAATCAAGTTGATTTTGGTACCCAAGCTTCCTTGGGTCCTTTCTTGTTAGCCTTTGACTTTGCACTCTTAGCATTCTTCAACTTAGGTGTAGATGCTTGAGTGATGGGGTTTGAAAAATGCTCATTTACATGAATATTTGATGCATGCATGTGTGGAAAATTGGCATACATATTATTCATGTTAGGTATGTTCCATGACATTTGTGGCACATTCATAGATTGAAAGTAAGGATTAGACACATATGGCATGTTCACATATGGATTTGAAAAACTAGCATTTTGATACAAACCAAGCATAACAGGCATTGCAGGCATACATGGCATTGGTTGAGGTACATGAACAGGAGCCTTGTTGACAATCTTGCAATTAGAAGATAGATGATTGACACTATTACAATTACTACAAGTTTTCCTAGGAGCAAACTTGTCAGGAGAGTAATTGTTTTTCTTGTTGATGCCTATCTTACCATTTCTGTTCTTTTTCTTTTTATCCTCAATTTCTACCTTTTCATTATCTGATTTACCAACAGACTTTTTGTTGTGTAAATCACCTGCCTTAGCCTTCCCACTGGATTTGGTTTTGCTGCACTCACCACTAACAAAATTCTTGTTGACTGGACCATACTTGATATCCAGTTTCCTGAGTTCCTTCTTACTAACAAACTTTTAGTTAGTCGACAGATACCTCTCATCCGTTGACGGTTCATCTGTCAACGGATGATCACTATCCGTTGATTCACAAATAGTCTCTAGATCCTCAAGGCCAGGTTCTAGCTCCTTTTTCTTTTGAGTCCAGGTATCCTTCACAAACGATTCTATTCCCTGAACTTCTATTATGTTTTGAGAAATATTCCTACAACTTTGAAATTTAGCAATTATCCCTTGTTCTTTTTCAAACTGGTCTTTTAAAATCAGTTCTCTTTTTAACACAGCTTCAAGTTCACTTTTAGCATTATTGCAATCAACTCTCATTTTCTCAAATTCTAGAAATTGAGTTTCTAGAGCAGCATTTCTATCACTTAAAAACAGATTAGACTCTTTAATCCTATTGTTCTCTTTAGTAAGTGATTTAAGAGTAACACTTAAGTGATATAGTTCAGTATACATTTCATCTATAACACTATTGCATTCATCTTTGGTGAGCTCAGAGAGATTAGTAGAAAATACCTGATTGCTAGCTGAACTTGCTTCCTGCTCTCCAGAATCAGCCATTAAAGCAAGGTTGACTAACTCAACATCATCATCAGAATGATTGTCATCAACAGCCCAGTCATACTCTTGGGTCAAGAATGCATTTCCTTTCTGCCTGAGAAGATCAAAATATTTCTTCTTATAGTCAACAGCCTCAGTTGACTTTCCCTTGTTCTCAGATCTAGGTTTCCTGCATTCACTTATCATGTGACCAGCAATTCCACAATTGTAGCATTTAATTTTGGATTTATCCACATAGTTGCTTGTGGAAAAATCCTTGTTAAATGGCATGGCCACCCCAGAGTTTCTCTTGAATTTCAGCTTAGAGAATCTCCTAGATAGAAAAGCTAAGTGCTCATCTATCTCATCCAATTCATCCTGCTGAAGAACATTCAATTCCTCAGACACCTTTTCCTTGCTCCTGCTTGATTCTGCTCTACCTTTACAAACCTCCCTGTTTGGTGTAGAACTAGCAGTTTCTGTCCTTTCCTCTTTTTGCTCCAAGTTGGCAACAAGTGCAACTGACCCACTTTTCTTTTGAGACTTCTCAATCTCTTCATCCTGCTCCATTTCCAGCTCATAAGTCTTTAAAGTTCCATAGAGCCTTTCAAGAGTAAATGTCTTGTACTCTTGAGTGTTTCTTAGAGAAACAGTCATTGGCTTCCATTCCTTGGGCAGTGATCTCAGAAATTTGAGATTAGAATCTTTAACTTGATAGATTCTTCCATACAGTTTCAAACCATTTAGTAGCTTTTGAAATCTACTAAATGTATCATTCAATGTTTCTCCACTCTTAAAGTGAAAATGTTCATACTGTTGGATTAGTAGTTGCATCTTGTTTTCCCTTACCGGTTCTGTTCCTTCACAAAGGGTTTGAACAATGTCCCATACTTCCTTGGCGGTAGTACAGTTAATAACATTGTCAACCATGTCTGTTTCTAGACCATTGAACAGAATATTCATGGTCTTTTTGTCTTTGTGGACTTCTGTAATATCTTCAAGACTCCACTCAGAAACAAGTTTGGGAATGAGAGTGTCAGGCACACCTTCAGCCAGGCCAACTCTTGTTGCAGTCTTCATTGGAACGTGAGGACCCTTGTCAATGCAATCCACAAAGCCCTCATCAATAGACGAGAGATGTAGACGCATTTTTACTTTCCAGTGAAAGTAATTTTCTCTATCAAGAACTGGAATCTTTACTCCATAATCCTTCTTAGACATGTTGGAAGTGTGTTGATCTTTAAACTTCAAATATGTTAGAAGCTCGCTCTGATACCAATTGTTATTCCCAGATTACACACTTGTATAATTGTAGAAGGGGGGTTGAATACAATTCTTGATATTTATAAATTTCTGATAAGAACTCCAGAAATCTATACTTAGATAATTGTTGTAGAAAGATTAATGCACAAACACATAAAAATCAGGTGGTTAAATTCACCACCTGAAGCTTTTATTTGAAGAAAACTCTGTGATACAAAAGTACACAGCTTCTGTTTTACAACTCTTTGCTTTCTAAGAATATTCAATAGAAACCCTAAGCAAAATGTATGTGTTTTCTTAGTCTACAAAAAGTTGCTACACTTGGTTATAAATCCTAAGTTTTACAAGTACTACTGGAATAAGATAATATTAATCTAATTCTAGTTGACTTGCTACTACACTCCAAATACACATGTAGCCGAAAGGTTGTCCTTGTGTTCAGACATGTCTCCTGCACCTTTCTTGTATTCATAGTGTAAACGGAATGCTTCTTTCTTCTGTGTTTTCAAAGTATGGCTGCCATACTGCTTTTTGTATCTACTATCAACCCATGTGATCTGTCAGTCAAACATGTCCTTATCAACTGCTAATCCCCAGCTAATCATAGAAGACAGTGTCAATGATTATCCGTTGATATTGTACACTGACATCCGTTGATGATGTATTGAGCTGTATCCGTTGATATTGAGACTTGAGCTGTATCCGTTGATAGAGTGGATTTGAGTTGTATCCGTTGATAGAGTGGATTTGAGTTGTATCCGTTGATAGTGTCTTGTCTTCATCTGTTGATACACTTTCACTTAGACAGAATTACATAGCATAGCTTATTTACAATTGGCTACCCTATTCTTCCTATCCGTTGATGGTCAACATGACTGTGGATAAAAACACTATCAACTGATAACATAGAGATACTGCAGTATGCTACAAAACCTCATCCGTTGATGAGCTACCTGTCAACGGATAGAGTTATAAATCCTCATCCGTTGACAGCTACAAAACCTTATACAATTTGATTGATTGTGAAGTTATCATCAAGTACAACATATTCCTAACAACCCAGAATAGTTACATTGATTCTGATAAGCTCTTCTTGTTTTCACACCAACATCTGGATCACCAAGAATCAGCTCAAAAGGATGAGCTCTATTCCAAACAGATTGTCTGGGAAGAATTGATCTTGATGATTCGCCTTGATCTTCAGTATGATGTTGAGTATGACTTGTTGACCCTTCATTATCTCCCCCTGAGTTGTTGCCAGTTTGACTTATTGATGGTTCAAGAGTATCAGTGGTGTCTTGAAAATTATCATTGTTTTCACCACCATCACCTTGATCATTACCACCAACATTTGGATTATTATTATCAGCAACAACGTCAGGTTTATTGTCATCATCTGAATCTGAGTCTGACATGTCATCAAACTTAAGCTTTTCAGATGGATCTTCATTTTGGATACTTGGGAGTTTTGTGTCAATAAATGTAACATTGACACTTTCCATAGATTTCTGTTGATCAATAAGATACACCTTGTAGGCTCTTCTAGTATAACCAATAAATATTGCTTCATGTGCTTTTTCTTCAAATTTACCACCTTGATCATCTCCTTCTTTCAGCACAAAGCATTTTGTCCCAAATACATGGAAGTACTTGAGAGTTGGTTTCTTGTCATGTAGAGCTTCATATGGTGTCTTCATTAAGTCTTTATTGATAAGTGTTCGATTCTGGGTATAGCATGCAGTGTTGACAGCTTCAGCCCAAAAGCTCAACGGAAGCCTTGATTCACTTAGCATAGTACGTGCAGCTTCAATCAAGGTTCTATTCTTTCTTTCAACTACCCCATTTTGTTGAGGAGTTCTGGGAGCCGAGTACTGTCTAGTTATACCCTTTTCAGTGCAAAAGTCATTCAGAACTGCATTCTTGAATTCAGTTCCGTTGTCTGACCTTATAGCTCTTACTGGACGATTAGAGTCCAGCTCAATTAACTTAATGTGATCAACTACCAGTTGTGGAGTTTCATCTTTTGAGTTCAGAAATAGTACCCATATGAATTTTGAGAAATCATCAACAATCACTAGAGCATATCTTTTTCTTGACATGGACATTACACTAACTGGACCAAACAAATCCATATGGAGAAGTTGTAATGGTTCAGTTATTGATGATGTGTTAATGCTCCTGTGAGTTGCCCTTTTTAACTTTCCTTTTTGACAAGCATCATATAGACCTTCCTGAGTAAATTCAATCGAAGGTAAACCTCTCACCAATTCTCTTTTAACTAGAGAATTCATTGTTTTGAAGTTTAGGTGAGAAAGTTTCTTGTGCCATAACCAACTTTCATCAGTGGATGCCTTTGAATAAAAACATCTAATTTCTTCTGTGCTTCCAGAGTTCATATTGGCTATGTACAAGTTTCCTTTTCTTACTCCAGTCAACTGCGGCCTTTCATTTCTCTTGTGTGATATTAGACAATTCTTCTTGTTGAAATGAACTTCATAACCTTTGTCACAGAATTAACTAATACTGAGCAAATTGTGCTCAAGGCCATTCACAAAAGAGACATCTTCAACGATAACATTTCCAGCTTCTAATCTGCCATATCCATCAGTTTTACCTTTGCTGTTATCTCCAAAGGTAACAACTGGGCCGGCCTTCTCCACCACATTTTTCAGCAGGGCTCTATCTCCGGTCATATGCCTTGAACATCCACTGTCCAGAATCCACATGACTCGTTCAACATGTTTTAAACCCTGCAATGACAAATTGGTTAGACTTTCTTCGGAACCAAATTTGATTGGGTCCAGAGTACTTAAAGAATTGGCCTTTTTCAGGCACAGCAACACTTTTTATTTTAACAACATTTTCTTCAGGTACTGGACATTTAACCCTGTAAACAGCTTTAACTTGTTTTGGTTTCAGCTTGGGTAACCATGTCTTCACCATATCCTGAGAAGGACTTGGAGTCCTAATCTTAGAATTAGGTGGTGTTATAGTCCTGGATCTAACATGTTTATTTCTGCTCATATGCTGTCTAGGAACATTCTTATCAACACATGCATGATTATCGTTAAAGTAAACAGACATTATATTAAAAGCACAAGACATGCAATTAACAGCATTGCATTTCTTATGAGCAGTATCAATAACAGGAATAGCATTCATGGTAGATATGTTGTTGCATTTATTCATGTTGTTACTTCTACTACTAGTTTTAAAGGAACAAGTAGACTCACCAACTCTTTCTGTTTTCTTAAACACAGACTTTCTATCTTCATCATTTTTAACAACTTGATTACTTTCTAAGACTACGCCATTAGCTAAATCCTCAATGCGCATCTCTTCCTTAATGATTAAAGATGTTGTATCCAAAGGTTCTGCTATGGATGTCTTAAAGAGTGGATTACTAACACCCTTAAGCACTATTGGTATACCCCTTTCTACAGCACTGACAGGATTAGGGGTAATAATGCTTTTTCGTCCAATAGCTTCATTATAATCAAACCCAATTCCTACGGTTTGATTAATAGCTTGTTGGTTAAACAACTCTTTAGCCACTTTACATGAATTAGAAGTAGCACTAACCCTTATTTCTAGCTCAGCTATTGTTTCACGTTGTTGAACCACTATCAACGCTAAAGACCTCTCAAGTTCTTTTAGAATTCTTATTTCTGATTTTTGTTTATCATGGCAATTTTGTACATCGTGTAATTCTGATAATTGATTACTAAGATCTGTATTTAACAAATTGATCCTTTCAATCTCTCTATTAGCACAACCTAGTGAACCACTAAGTTGATAGATATATTGACTTTCAGTACATGATACCTCAGATGAAGTACCACTGGAGTTATCAGATTTTGCCATCAGGGCAAGATTGCCATACTCTTCATCTTCAGAGTCTGTATCATCCCAACTCTTTCCAGCAGCCACATAGGCTTTACCTGTCTTCTTCTTCTAAGATCCAAAGACTTTTCTTTGGTTTTGTTTTGGCTTCTGACATTCAGTAGCGAAATGTCCAAGTTCATTACAGTTGTAGCATCTAATTTTACTTCTTTCAACTGTTTCAGTTTTGTAACCTCCTCTGTTACTTGAGGATGAAGAACCTCCTCTTTGGAACCTGTTATAGTTAGATTTGTACCTGAACTTGGGATTCTTCCTGAATCTGAAGTTACTGAATTTCCTTACCAACAAAGCCATGGACTCATCTTCCAACCGATCTAGCTCTTCTAACGAATAGAAATCTCCTTCATCTGGACTAGCATTCGTTTGACCAACTTCAACTTCAAGCTTACCACTGTCAACACTACAAGATTGAATAACCTTATCTTCCACTTCCTGTTTGTTCTCAACAATAAGAGCTGTAGAAGTATTAGCAACTCTTCCTTTTCCATAAATCTCCTTTTGTTGAGATTGTTCCAGTTCATAGGTTTTTAAAACACCAAAGAGTCTTTCTACAGTAATTTCACTTAGATTCCTCGACTCTCTGATAGCTGTAATCCTATGTTCAAGATGAACAGGCATTGACAATAGAAATTTTCTGTTGATCTCTTTCTGAGTGTAGTACTTGCCATGCATTTGTAAATTGTTGACAAGTTTGTTATATCTTTCAAACACATCTTGAATACTTTCATTGGATGCTGATCGAAAGTGTTCATACTCAGATGTCAGAATTTCTAGTCAATTCTCCCTAACTTCCTCTGTTCCTTCATTCACAGTTTCAATGGTTTCCCACATTTGCTTTGCAGTCTTGCAGTTAATCACATGACTGTACATTACAGAGTCTAGAGAATCTATTAAGATCAGTCTTAAATTAATGTCAAGTCCAGCTTCCTCTCTTTCAACAAGAGTGAATTCAGAAGAATCTTTGTGTACAAACCTTACAGGGGCAACAACTATTCCATTAATGTCATATATGGGAATTTTCACAGTTCCAACTTTAGAAGACATGATGAATTTTTTAAGAGAGTTAAAAAAGATTCGGGGATGATTTTTAATCGAGTAAAATGGGATCTTTGATTTGTGTATCAATCAATCGGCCCTGATACCAATTGTTAGGTCCAATATGTTTGTAGAAGGGGGGGTTGAATACAAACAGTACTGTTTTATCGAAATTTGTCCGGATAATTTAATTTATATTTTGACAAATTTGAGCGGAATTAAATGAAACAAAATTCAAGTTGAATATAAAATTATATTAACTTGAGGGGTTTGTTACAAATACAGTACATAATTTATATCTAGTTAATAAAAACAAATTAGAAAATTTGACATGAATTTTTCTAGATTTGTTAATAAAAATCAAGATATAGATTAGGAGTAAAAACTCGCTAATAGTACAAGAGTATCAAGTAAACCAGTTCTATCGGATCAGATATTAAAAATAAGATGAACTTGATTTTCTATAAATTTTTCTGCTTCTTGTGCTGTGTTCTTGATGAGAGAGAAGAGAGAAATCTGCTTTTGAATGTTATATTTTGATCTGTGTTTTTGTCTTCTGTCGTCTGTCTTCATTTATATCATTTACTGCCTCTTTATCTTCAAATATAACTGTCAAGACAATCGGCAATACAATTTATTCTTCCAAGACAACCAATTTTGTACTGCCAAGACAATAGGCAATACAATCGTCAAGACAATCAGGTTCTTCCAAGACAATCGGCAAGACAATCAAATTCTGAGATCTTTGTCTTCCTTTATCAAAAATTATCATTGTATCTGAAGCTTTTTTTTTTATCATTATCAAGACAATCTGATTTGAACTGTCAAGACAATCGTCAAGACAATCAAATCAGATTTTTATTCTACTTTTCAAAAGCTTTTCAGAAACTATCATTACCAAGACAGTCGGCAAGACAATCAGAGATTGTCTTGCTTTACTGATTTCTTCTTCAAGACAAACGGCAAGACAATCTCCTATTGTCTTGCTATTCTGATTTAAGTCTCCAAGACAATTGGCAAGACAATCAGGGATTGTCTTGCTAGTTCATTTTTCAGAATTAAAATTGATTAACAAATAATCATTTTAATTTATTCTTACTTAAATAATTAATCAGATTTAATTAATCTAATAATTAATTTAATTAAAGAATTAATTCAAGATGAATTAATTAATTCATTAAATTGACTACTTGATTTAAATTAATTAAAGAAGAATAATTATATATATCCTTGGATTGACTTAATTCTTTTCTGAATCACTGAAAGTAATAAAGGAATACCACTGAATATTTTGTTGACGTTCCATGCACGGTCTGGTTCATGAACGACTAACTTCAATGACTGTCCTTTAATTTTCACATTAAAAATGTGATTCATTTTTCTTCTCATTTCTTTCTCCTTCTTGTACTTCACTGTATACTGTCTGAACCTATCACTCTAGAAATCTCTGTCTTAGAAATAAATTAACTTCTTTGATGCTATACTGAGGCTTGATCAGCAATCTGAACTTCTTCCAGTGTAAAACATCAAAACTATAGATTGACTTTAGGGTTTTTCTTCTGACAGATAGTACCTCCTGAGATTCCTGTGACAGTTAAAGTTATTTACTTATTACAAACTAAGCTTAAGTTGAGTTGAGTCCTCGAACTACAAATAGGTTGTGTCATATGCCTTTCAATACCTTATAATTACATGTAACGGTTCTTATTAATTACTAAAAATCTAACAGCAAAATGGTGTAATATTTTTGGGTATACTTTAATGATGGCAAAATTATATGGTTTAAAACTTATATTATAAAATTTAAAAAAAAAATGTCATTGACAGAATTCAAACTTTGAAATTTTAGTAAATTAATTTAAACATATAACGGTTCTGATTTTTTACTAAAAATCTAAAGGTCATTATTCGTTGTATACAGATTTCTATTAAATTTTGTTAGTGATTAGACGGTATAATGTTATATTTTTGGGTATATATTAATTATTGTAAGATTATATTTTAAAATAAAAGTTAACTTGTTTTATTTAGAAAGATATAATATTTTAGGTTTTTATAAAAGGTAATATCATTAATTAATTAAAAGTAAACCTCTTTTATTAAAAAAAGGCAATCGGCTAATTATCACTAATTATATTATTTTACTATTTATTTTAATAAATAGGATGACCGTGCTGAAAATCGACCCGACAAACTTTCAATGCCCGTGCGATGCACGGGTTTTTTTTATTATGTTATAAATTTTACTTAATATTACAATTATGTTTTATATAATCATTATTTTTAATATTATTTTTAATTTTAATCTAATATAATTTAATATACTCATGTTTACGGATTATACTAATATTTCCCTATTATAAACAAGGTATACATATTTTAGATATATTTTACTAATAATTAGAAAATATGGTGTGATATTTTCGGGTATATATTAATGATTATAAGATTATTTTTAAATCAAAATGGTAACATGTTTTAATTTAGAAAGAAAATATTAATGATTGAAAGATATGATACGATTGAATTTTTAGGTGTTTATAAAAGGTAATATATCAGCTAAAAGTAAATGTAAAAAGGCAATCGGTTAGTTACCATTAATTATATTATGTTATTATTTATTTAAATAAATAGGATAACCAAACCGAAAACCAAAACTTTTACTTTAATAAATAGGATAACCAAACCGAAAACCAAAACTTTCAAAGTTTCGGCATCAATATAAATAGCTTAAAACCCGTGCGATGCACGGATTTTCTTTAATATTATATGATTTTTTTCATTAATTTCACTTAATTTTTGTAAAACATGAAGTTTTGAGACTTAAATTTTTATAAGAGATGATTCGATAATAATTATATAAATGTTATCCGTGATATTTTTAGAAAAGGAGGAATTTTAGTTAAAAAATATAGAAAAGATGATAGGTTTTAGTTGAAAAAAGGTGATCGGTTAATTATTAGTAATTATAAAATTATTATTTTATTTTATTAAATAGAATACCCGTGATACGATTAGAAAAAGAAAGGATTTAGTTAGAGAAAATTAAAAAGTTGACATGTTCTAGGTGAAAAAGGTAATTGATTAGTTTATAGTAGCTATAATTTAATTACATTATTTTACTAAATACAACTGCTCGCAATATTTTTACAAATGGAGAAATTAATATTGTCCGTGATATTTCTATTAAAAGAGGGTTTTAGTTAGAAAATATAGAAAAGATAATACATTTTAGCTGAAAAATGTAATCGGTTGATTATTAATATTATAATGTTATTAGTTTATTGTAGTGATATAATTGAAAAAAAGGAGATTTTAGTTAGAGAAAATAGAAAGGTAATGTGAAAATTAAAAAGATGACATGATTTATGTGAAAAAAGGTAATTGATTAGTTTATAGTAATTATAATTTAATTATGTTATTTTACTAAATAAAATTGATCATAGTTTTTAGAAAATGAGAAATTAATGTTGCCCGTGATATTTATTGAAAAAATAGAACATTTAATTAAAAAAAATAGAAAAGGTGATACATTTTAGCTAAAAAGGTAATCGGTAAATTATTAGTATTATAAAATTATTATTTTATTAAATAGAAACGCTCGTGATATAATTGGAAAAAGAGAGGTTTTAGTAAGAGAAAAGAAAAAAAAGGTAACGTATTATGGCTGAAAAAGGTAACCGTCCATGATATATTGGGAAAAGAAAGACTTTAGTTAGAGAAAAGAGAACCCGTGATAAAATTGGAAAAAGAGAGATTTAGTTAGAGAAAATAAGAAGGTAACGTGAAAAATTAAAAAGATGACATGATTTATGTGAAAAAGGTAATTGATTAGTTTATAATAATTATATTTTAGTTATTTTATTTTACTAAATAAAATTGCTCATAATTTTTAGAAAATTAGAAATTAATGTTGCCCGTGATATTTCTAGAAAAAAAATGGAATTTAATTAGTAAAAATAGAAAAGATTATACGTTTTAGCTAAAAAGGTAATCGATTAATTATTAGTATTATAATATTATTATTTTATTTTTATTAAATAAAAACGTCTGTGATATAATTGGAAAAAGAGTGATTTTAGTAAGAAAAAAGAAAAAAGTTAATTTGTTTTGGCTGAAAAAGGTAACTTTCCATGATACATTGGAAAAAGAGATATTTTAGTAAGAGAAAAGTAATTAATAGTAATTATAATATAATTATATTATTTTATTAAACGAAATTGCTAGTAGTATTTTTTAAAAAGGAGAAATTTTAGTTAGATAAAATGTAAAGATATTGTATTTTACCTGAAAAAGGAAATTATGTAATTGTTGAAAAAGAGAAAAGGTAAATATGTTTAACCTGAAAAAGGAAATTGATTATTAAAGGAGAAAATTTAGTTAGATAAAATATAAAATATATTGTATTTTATCTGAAAAATGAAATTATTTAGTTATTGAAAAATCCAAAAGATAATATGTTTAAGGATGGATTTTATCTATAATTGGATAAGGGTAAATAAGTAAAATCAACAGGTACCGTACCGACCGACTGACCGACCAACCAAACTTTTAATGTTTCGGCTTTTATATAATAGTATATATTTGATATGTAAATTAATAACATATAAGTATTAAAAAATTAATAATATAATTATAGATATTAGAAAAGGAAACTGGGATGGTAACTAGTGTTGTCAACAGTCAACACCCAAAAGCATAAAACTTGAAATTTCGGTTTAAACTTATAGATATAAACAAAATTAATATATATCTAACCAAAAACTAAAAGACATAGCGTGTGTACCCATCACACTCACACCATGAAAATCCAAACTAGAATATGAGTCGGTACAGCTCAATATCTACCAAAAAACGCCCCACTCATTTTCTTCTTACCCAAAATCGTTCACATTAATTAATAAATGTATATAAACCTTAACTAATTATTTATAGATAGTCAAATTAGATATGACAAAAGACGTTACATTACGATCACTCCACCGCGTATATTCATTTATGTAGTATAAACAGGAATTAACCACAGGCCATATACACCTGGCATATACCATGTATCCTGGGTTTCTTTTATGGAAAATGTTATATATTTCAAAATGATTTCCAATTTTTTTTAAAAATACTAATATGACATTTATATATTAGATAATTTTTTGATAATAAAATAAAGTTCCGCATGTAATCATATGAATTTATAAATTAAAATTAATCATGTATTATGTTATGTCATTTGAGAAAAAAAATTTTAAAAAATTTCGGAATACGTAACATTACACAAATGCTTACCTAGGCTATATTTATTTAACGATATTATTAATAAGAGTAATGCTACGTATACTAAAATCGTTCCCAAGTTCCCAAATAACGTGATATGATTGATGTGGCATTTTGATAGGTTTTAATTGGTAAAATTTATATGAATACAAGAGAATTCATCATAATTAATTAAATTAGTATCAATAAAATTTTAAAACCTATAATTTAAGAACAAATTCGAAAACGAAATTAAGTACTATAGCATTTTCCCATTAATAAATAGAATATCAATGTACATTAATGCTTACCATGTACAATCAGATAATATTAATACTAATATTTAATGATACTAGTTTAAAACCCGTGCGATGCACGGATTTTTTAAAATATTATATAAAAAATTTTGTATTAATTTAAATTATTTTTTGAAATATTAATTTTGGAGGCTTAAATTTTTATATGAGATGATTTGATAATAGTTGTATAAATGTTATCCATGATATTTCTAAAAATGGAGAAATTTTAGTCAAAAAATGTAGAAAGATGATAGGTTTTAGATGAAAAAAATAATTGTTTAATTATTAGTAATTATAAAATAATTCTTTTATTTTATTAAATATAATGCTCGTGTAATGATTAGAATAAGAGAGGATTTAGTTAAAGAAAATTAAAAAGGTAACATGTTTTAGGTGAAAAGGGTAGTTGATTAGTTTATAGTATTTATAATTTAATTACATTATTTTACTAAATACAATTGCTCGTAATGGTTTTTGAAAAGAAGAAATTAATATTGTACGTGATATTTCTATTAAAAGAGGGATTTTAGTTATAAAATATATAAAAGATGATACGTTTTAGCTGAAAAAGAAAATCAGTAAATTATTAATATTAGAATATTATTATTTTCTTTTATTAAATAGAATCTCCCGTGATATAATTGAAAAAAAAAAAATATTTTAGATATAGAAATAGAAAGGTAACGTGAAAATTAAAAAGATTATACGATTTATGTGAAAAATGTAATTGATTCGTTTATAGTAATTATAATTTAATTAAGGCAATCGACTACTTACCATTATTTTAATTAATGAATTTTAATTTAATATAATTTAATATACTCATGTTTACGGATTATACTAATGTTTCCTTATTATGAACAACGTATACAGATTTTTAATATATTTTTATTAATAATTAAAAAATATGATGTAATATTTTCGAGTATATATTAATGATTGTAAGATTAGTTTTAAATTAAAAATGTAACATGTTGTAATTTGAAAGGAAATATGAATGATTGTAAGATATTATACGATTGATGTTTTTATAAACAACGTATACAGATTTTTAATATATTTTATTAATAATTGAAAAATATGATGTGATATTTTCGGGTATATATTAATGATTGTAAGATTAGTAGGTGTTTATAAAAGGTAATATCTTCACTTAAAAGTAAATCTGAAAAAAAACAATCGACTACTTACCATTAATTATATTATGTTATTATTTATTTTAGGAGTTTTAATAGTATAGATATCATATATATTTTTATTTATAATGAAGGGTAAATAAATAAATTCACTTAGTAACAAAAAACAGATACCAAAACTCTTTTATTGTTTCGGCTTTTATATAATAGTATAGATATTTGTGATTGTAAGATTAGTAGGTGTTTATAAAAGGTAATATCTTCAATAAGTAATTGTGAAAAAAAGCAATCGACTACTTACCATTAATCATATTATGTTATTATTTATTTTAGGAATTTTAATAGTATAGATATCATTAATGATTGTAAGATTAGTAGGTGTTTATAAAAGGTAATATCTTTAATTAAAAGTAAATCTGAAAAAAAAACAATCGACTACTTACCATTAATTATATTATGTTATTATTTATTTTAGGAGTTTTAATAGTATAGATATCATATATATTTTTATTGATAATGAAGGGTAAATAAATAAATTCACTTAGTAACAAAAAATAGATACTAAAACTCTTTTATTGTTTCGGCTTTTATATAATAGTATAGATATTTGTGATTGTAAGATTAGTAGGTGTTTATAAAAGGTAATATCTTCAATTAAAAGTATTTGTGAAAAAAAGCAATCGACTACTTACCATTAATCACATTATGTTATTATTTATTTTAGGAATTTTAATAGTATAGATATCATATATATATTTCTTTATAATGAAGGGTAAATAAGTAAATTCACTTGGTACCAAAAAACAGGTACCAAAACTTTCAATGTTTCGGAATTTATATAATAGTATAGATACTCTCAATAAATTACCAAAAATCACCTCAATCTTCTGTCGTGCATATTTGTTATAAATAATTAATTCATATTTTAATTGCTAATGATTTTATGCTTTCTCTCCAAAAACTTTATCTTAATTAATAAAATTGTAAATAAAATATCATTATACTACTACTACTACAATAAATCAACTAATATTTCAATTATATATCTATCTATACAATATCTATACCATTACTATATTATAATAGTAAAAATATTAAAAATGATCGGCACGATATTTTTCTTTCTCACTTAATTACCCTTATTTAAGAGCATCTTCAATGGAAAATGGGTAAAGAGAATCTACCTAACATGGTACAAAAATTCTCTATCTATGCGGCTTCAAATTCATATTTTCAATAGTTTTTATGAAAATCCAACCGTACAGATTAAAAAATTACGCAATAATTAGTGGGTATACAAAATTATATAGAAATTGATTTTGTATATGATGCAATTTTTAATCAAAAATGATATAAAATCTAAGCCGTTATATTCATATTGTAAACCTTATATAAAATACCATGTTCAATTAGATGTATTCTTAAGGGATAAAAGTTATAAAATTATGCAAACATACTTATTTTTGCATAAAATTTTCATCGATACGGTTAGATTTACAAAAAATTGATAAATACATGATTTTAAGCTGAATAGTTAGAGAATTTTTCTACCATATCAAGTAGATTCTCTTTACCCATGGGAAAAAACCCTTAATAATATTATCCTATGTGGCATATTAAAGTATCTTCAACGCTATAAAACCCTTAGGAAAAAGTCTAGGTGGCATGCGAGTTCCCAAAAAAGTTTACAAAACCATTTCCAAACGATGAGTTATCACTGTACTATTAATTGTTCCTTATATTAATGAGATGGCCCCATCGGGTATACATATGAATCCACAAAATAAAATAAGCCATTTATCATTCGAGAGCAAATTCGGGATCCATTTTGGGGTACGTAGCATTGCTCGTAAAAATATGAGCACTCCAATGGATCATTCCTCTTAATAAAAACTATAGTCAATCATTTCATATTGGTTATATTTTGCCAATCTCTAGAAACATGTAGCAAGATTTCACATCATCTATTACTATATGAAAATAATATATTCTATTTTTAACAACTTGAAATAATAATAACATAATATTTTTAAAATATAGCCAATATTATCAGAGCAGAACGTCTTACAGTTTCAACAAATTTTACATGATCAGTATTTTATATAATTTAATCAGTCATTTGTAGACAACATCGTTTGATATGCTCTTAAGTGACATAAAATAGAGATTACGTAAAAAATACACTCCAATGCATAATTGACCTTAGCAAAAATTATAGACAATCATACTTGGTTGGCTATTTGTTGAACCAACTTAACCCATTAACAAAAATATACACAACTTTCATTATAGCTATATGCATTGAAATCATACTTGCCATCCTTGTATAAAAAATTTATTACTTCCTAATTTAAATTTTTTTAGCTAGCCATTATAAAACATTGGAGATGCTCTACTTAGAGATACAATTCATTCTAATAACTAATCAATTTCCTTTTTCAGGTTAAACATATTACCTTTTCTTACTTCATTAACTAAATAATTTTTTTATTCAGATAAAACACAATATCTTTTATATTTTATTTAACTAAAATTTCTCCTTTTTTACCGATCACTTTTTTCAGTTAAAACGTATCATCTTTTCTATATTTTGTAACTAAAATTCCTTTTATTCTTGAAATATCACGGACAATATTAATTTTTCCTTTTCTAAACACACTACAAACAATTTTATTTAGTAAATTAACTTAATTATAATCATTATAAATTAATCAATTACCCTTTTTATCTAAAACATGTAACTTTTTTAATTTTCTCTAACTAAGACCTCTTTTTCCAATTATATCACGAGCGATCCTATTTAATAAAATAAAATATTAATTTTTCAATTATTAATAATTAACTGATTACCTTTTTCAACTAAAAGCGATCATCCTCTCTATATTTCTAGCTAACATCCCCCATTTTCTAGAATTATCAGGGACAACATTTATATAATTATTATAAAATCTCATTTTAAAAATTTATGCCTTCAAAAAAGTTAATTTAGATAATGATAAAATTATATAGTATTAAAAAAATTCGTACATCACACGGATTTTAATCTAGCATATTATAATAACGGAAAAATTAAATGTTTGGTCGATCGATCGGTACGATACTTTGTATTTTCACTTAATTATCCTTATTTAGTTATTCTTTGTTTAATTTCCTTAATTTTGGTATATATTTATTTTATAATTATAGGCAATTCTATTTTTTTAGACATTCCCCTAAATTTCATATTTTTGGAATAACACACGTCGACTAAAGATAATCGAACCAAAATAATGAATAGCAAAAATAGAAGCGAGATTTAAAGATAAGGGTTGTAAAGTGCTACAAAAAGTAAAAATTTTAGCAAAGGGGTTCAATTAGAAGCGAGATTTAAAGATAAAAGTTGTAAAATGCTACAAAAAGTAAAAAATAGACCAATTTGACAAAATCCCTATACATGAGGGGTACAAACTATCATTTTGTCTATTTAATAATAGATTTGAGATAGTGGAGAAAAATAGTGGATGCAATAGTGTTTTTTATTATTAAATATGAGATAGTGGGGAAAGCTAGTGGGTGTAATAGTATGGAAAACTTATTATTTATGGTAACGTAAAGAAATGAGAGGGACATCCCAAAATAGTAACTGTAAAGAAATGAGAGGGACGGAAGGAGTAGTTACTAGCAATTCTATTTTATAAAATAAAATATTAATGTTATATTTCCTAATAACCAACCAATTAACTTTTTCGCTAGAACACAATACTTGTTTTCATCTTTTCTAGCCAAAATCTATCTTTTTCTAAAAATATCATGGATCATTTTATTTAATGAAATAAATTTATAATATTATAATTACTAATAACTAACTGATTATCCTTTTTAAAAAAAATGTAATATTTTTTCTATATTATAATAATTAATAGCCAAAACATTAAAAATTCGGATAGTCCATCGTTCGATACTTAGTATCTTTCCTTAATTACCTTTACTTAGTATTCTTTAATTAATTTCATTTATTTTGGTACATATTTATTTTGTAATTAAAGATAATTCTATTTGATAAATCCTAATAAATAACCTATTATCTTTTTTCAGTTAAAGTACAATACATTTTCTAAATTTTCTAATTAAAAACTCTCATTTTCCAAAAATATTATGAATAATTTTATTTAATGAAATAAACTAAGAATATTATAATCAACAATAACTAATTGATTATTTTTTCAGCAACTATATTTTCTAATTAAAATATCTCATTTTTTAAAAATATTGTGACCAACATATATTTAAATATTAAACTTAAATTATATTAGTTAAAAATTTTAAATCTATAAAATTGTTATCTTAAAATTTAATAATAAATTATATTAGATTATATTATATTAAAAAATCCTTACATCACATTGGTTCTAAACTATTATTTATTTAATATTATTTGATATTTAATAACTCCCCATAAATTATCATACTAATCAGAAATTAACACAATTTTTAACTTAGGATAAATATAAATTATTAAACAAGAGAAAAAAGGGAGAAAGAAGTGGGGTAAAAGACAAGAGAGGAGAGAGAGAGAGAGAGAGAGGGAGGGAGGGGGCATCCTCTTCATCTTAGTAATTTTCTTAACAATCTCTTCTACAACTGCCTTGCCTGTCTGCCACCCATTATCATATACTCTCTATACCACACCCCCCTTCACCTCTTTAATTCTTTCATTGATTTTCTTCTTATTCTTTTCCAACCCTCGCCCTTATTATTCTCCTCTTAACTTCCATATTATCCCCCCCATCCTCACTATATTCTTCTTATCTACTTTGCAGCAAGATTTTTAGGTTCACTATATTTTAGGTGCATGTCTTTCTCAACATTATCTATTTTTCTTCAAGAGAGACTAGAGTATTAATTACCCAATTGGTGAAATTTGAATATCTTCTTGATATTTTGTGTTTTGATTAATATTTTTGTGGTCAGATTTGTGAGTCAACTTGTGGGTTGATTTTGAGTTGATTTGAGAGTCAACATTAAAGAGAGAGAGAGAGAGAGAGAGAGAGAGAGAGAGAGATTGATAGAGGGAGAGAGAGAGAGATTGGGAGAGAGAGACAAAGAGATGTGGAGTTTAACGAGATTTTGTGAGAAAGTTAATATGATGGTGGAAGGAGGATCTGATTATTGTTCTAAGAAGTCTGATGATATATGTGGAAATGCTCCTGGTGAGGTAAAGATTCAATCTTTGTTATAAAGATTCAATTTTTATGTTAAAGATTCAGTCTTTTCGAGATTTATATGCATATAGATCTAATTTTTATGTGTTTACGTTGCTGGGATTTGTTTGTTTTAGACAATGTTTGATCTCTTCATTTGGGGTTGTGGTTGTCTGTAATTTGTTTAGTTTCTGCAAAACTGCATGAAATTTGAGAATGTAAAAGGCATGGTCTATGTTATTTGTTTTTTCGTTGACCAAGTCAAGAAATTTGAAATCTAAAAGCATTGCTCAAAGGGATTTTTATTTTTGTAGTTTTATAGAGTGTATATATTTTTGACAAGTTGATTCTTCATCATGTAAATCACACCCTCAAATATGCTGTTAATTTTAGATATTTATTTGACCAAGCCAAAAAATTGGAAATAGAGATAGTATTGCTCAAACAGACTGCCATTTTTGTAATGTCGCAATGTGCATACATATTTCACAAGTTGATTCTTCATCATCTTGACACATATGTGAATCTCTTGTTTATGCTCCAATGTCTGGTTGCATCTCTCACATGCAGTTATAGAGGTGTATATATATATATATGCTGTAATGCAGTCTAATAGGATCTTATACCCATCATCTTTTTCGTTGTTAGTAATATATAATTGTGCTTATAAGATGCCTTGTGTTTTAGCCTTTTAGGTAAAGTTCTAATTACCAAACTTCTGGCGTTTGGCTTAGGATTGGTGAGGTCTGCATTATTGTAATGACCTAAGAGCATCTCCAACCTCACTGAACCCTTAGCTAAATGTTATAGCTGGCACCATTTATAGCCAACTTCCTAAAATTTGATGGCTCCAACCGCGCTGACCTGTTATGTAATTAGCATTAATATTAATTTATTACTTAACATTTCTAGTCTTGCACATAAAGCAGCTGTTGGATTTGTTAGTGAAATTGTTACGTTGTTTACTAATTTATTAAAAATTAAAAATTAACAGATTTTTAATTTAAAATTTTGAAAAAATATGATCATCTTTTAAAATTAATTAGTGCTAAAATTAGTTTATTAAGATTTTATATTTATTTGAAAGCATTTTGTTCAAATTAATAAAATGTTATTTTAAAATATAGTCAATCCTTATAGCCAACCCCACCGGAGCACAACACGTTACAGATTCAGCAAATTTTAGCCAACCCCATTAAAGATGCTCTAAGACAGTTCTTTCAAGTTGCCTCTTCCTTTTTTTCATAGCCTGCATTCAACAAGCTGAACTTTGTGCTCTTAAAGTGGATGTTGCTTTTTTGTTCCTTGTTCTTTACCAAGTATCCTGAAGTTAATCTGTTCATTTAATGCAGGACTCAGGCCGTATGTTGAGCATGACGAGATTACGTTGTATTATGCGTGGACTAGATTTAAAAATGTACATCTTCCTATTAGTGTTGATACCAACATGTGTCTTTGGTTTATATTTGCATGGTCAAAAAGTATCATACTTCTTGCGGCCATTATGGGAATCTCCCCCTAAACCTTTTCGAGAGATCCCTCATTATTATCATGAGAATGTGACGATGCAGAATCTGTGCAAACTTCATGGTTGGGGCACCCGTGAGTTCCCAAGACGAGTTTTTGATGCAGTGCTATTCAGTAATGAGGTTGATCTTCTTACTGTGAGGTGGAAAGAATTGCATCCTTACATAACAGAGTTTGTGCTTCTCGAGTCAAATTCAACTTTTACTGGGTTGCCAAAGCCGCTGGACTTTGCCAGCCATAGAGATCGGTTTCAGTTTGTTGAATCACGATTGACTTATGGACAAATTCCCGGCAGACATAAACAAGGAGAAAACCCATTCGTTGAGGAAGCATATCAGCGGCTAGCACTTGATTACCTTCTCAGGAAAGCAGGTATTCAAGATGATGACTTGTTAATAATGTCAGATGTTGATGAAATACCAAGTAGACACACCATCAATTTATTGAGGTGGTGTGATGACATACCACCAATCCTTCATCTTCGGTTGAAGAACTACCTGTATTCTTTCGAGTTTCTACTGGATAATAATAGCTGGAGAGCTTCAATTCATAGATATCGGGTGGGAAAGACAAGATACGCACATTATCGCCAGTCTGATTACATATTGGCCGATGCTGGCTGGCATTGCAGCTTTTGCTTCCGCCGCATTAGTGAGTTCATATTTAAGATGAAAGCATACAGTCATCATGATAGAGTGAGGTTCTCCAAATTTTTGAACCCTAAAAGAGTTCAGGCAGTAATCTGCAAAGGTGCCGACCTATTTGATATGTTACCAGAGGAGTATACGTTTAAGGATATCATTGGAAAAATGGGTCCCATACCTCATTCCTACTCTGCTGTTCATCTTCCAGCATATCTTTTGGAGAATGCTGACAAGTATAAGTTTCTTCTGCCTGGGAATTGTGTACGAGAAGACGGTGGCTGATTGATTACCTCTTATGGTAGTTCTGTTGTCCAGTTTTTGTGTAAAGTTGGAGATTCAGCTAACAGGAATGGGAAAGGTTTTTGTTCGATCAACAGATGACTGCAATGTGTTAGTTCACACTACATTTCTGTCATGAATTCATATATATCATTCTTTCGGAAACATTTGGAAGGTTAGTTGAGTCCATAAATTTCTTGAGTGATATTTGTATATAACATCATTAAGAGAGTTGGTTATCATTTAGAATTTAGCATACACGCTTACTTAATGCTGGAGCTTGTGATTATTGGAATGGTTAAAATTGCTTGATTGTGCTGGTATAGACCCCCCCCCCCCAAAAAAAAAAAAGAATATACCCTTAAAGTAGTGTCGTTAGCCCCATTAGTTGTGGGAGATGTTGGTAGTGAAATTTAGAGTACCTCTATGATTGATATTTGAGGGCAGGAGCCAGCTAGCATACATGGACAGATAGATATATGATGCATTTTATGGAGTTAAAAAATGTGAATACAAACATGTCAATGATTAAGCATGTATGGCCTGCAGGCACCCATTGTTTAAAGACTTGAAAATGGGTATCATTGAGTTGTAGGCATGTTTTGTTGCCACCCTTATGCTGTTTTAGTTGCCACGGTATACAACCATATCGTCTTGTTATTGATTAGCCTTGCGGATATTCCTCTTCCTTGAGTATCAAAGGTCGATAGTTCAAGGCTCAGTAAAGAGGCAATTGTTTGCGTGAGTATTTCTTAAATTTTATATAATTGACCAGAAAAGGCTCTTCTGCCATCTAGTCAATACTCCAAGTTGTGCTAGATATATACTTCTTGAACAGAAGGAAGCTAACAGATACAGAGTTCAGATTATTTTTGGAAAAGAAGGGCTTAAAGTTTGGTCATGTTCGCTTTTACTTTGCATTATTATAAGTTTTCCACGAGATTGCTTATAGAATATTGTGTAATATTATTTACTATTACTTAATACTATAAAAATAATGCAAAGTTGGAGGGGGCTTATGGGTTGATGATGATGCTGGTAAGTTGGCCCCATCACCTCTCTGGCATGGCTTCTTATTCTAAGCCTTGAGATGTCTTAAAACATGTGCATGTGTTCTGGTACTGTTTTCTGTTTGTTAACTTTCTATTTTAACACATCAGCATGTTTGTATTATCAGCAGTAGCCACTAGCCAGTAGCAAATACTCCATAATTTATCAAGATTCAAGTGCTTGCAAATGATTTACACGAACTCGAAAAATAGAATGTCAAGAAAAACTAATTATCTTATTTCCGAAACCGTATTTAGTTTAAAGAATTTTGAATGAACCTTTTCATCGAGACAGATTGGTGAACTGCGATGTGCCATGTTTGCACTGCAAGTCAGATAGGTAAGTTCCAGCTTATTACCTTATTTCGATCAAGTTGAATCGTCCTGTCCATAGCCTAGGGGCCGGTTTATTGGCCTGGGACCAATCTTAGATTACAGTTATGTAGTCACAGGAGCTTGACAGTGTCAAAATATCGTGAATATTTCGAATTTCCAGCAGTTTGTAGTAGAGCCATAATATTTATCGGTTCAAACGATTTCTGATTGTATGTAATTCTGGATATTAAAGCATAAAAACATAAGCCTTTCCCGTATGATGGTTATTAATAGTACTTGATTATTGTTATAGATTTTCTAGAGATAATCTTCACCGCAATAGATACTGTGGCCAAATTGCCTAGGAAGATAAACGCTATAGATTCTTTGCAAGATGGGATATAGTTTTAAGGATTTTCTAATCCGAAAAAGAAAAGAATCTGGTTAAAGCACCGTTAGTAGTGCTACTTTCGGGCCATGATCAGACAGGTATGAGATGCTACATATCTAGTAAGAATCATCAGGTAACACACTATAAATAGCTCTCAGTATCACGAAGAGAAATGCAAGCTCAACAAAGAAAATGGTTCTACAATCAGAGATCTTTCCTGGTGGCTACAGGCAACAGAGCTACTCACATGATGGGTACTCCTCGGGCTATGGCCACGGTCCGAGCATGCATATGGGACCTACTCCATCTTTCAGCTCCTCTCATATGATGCAATTTGGTGGGCATGGTCCACACAACCACACTAGCACTGATTTTTACAGCAGTGGCTCAAATGGGCATATGTCATCTGGTTTTTCCCCTGGTTTTTCCCATGGCAGCCATGGAATGCCAACTGGAGGCTATGGCAGTTCTTACCATGGAGCTAGCAACAACTTCAGCCATGGAATGCCCACTGGAAGCTACGGAAGCTCTTACCATGGCGCAACACACAGCCCCATGGGAACAAAGAACGAGTCGCTGAAGCATGACTATAACAATTACAATTATGGTCACTCAAGCATGATGCATAGCCCTATGCATGGAGGTCACCAGTCAGCTGAGTGGAAACTCAAGTCGATTGAAGACGACGACTAGAGATGCTATGATATACTAATGCATCAGAAGAATGCAGACTTTAATTACTTGGCATTGTTTCGAATTTCCCCACATATAATTTGTGGTTGTAATTTAACTATGAGTGTATTTCCAGCATAACCTACTGCTTGAATAAATTCTAATAATATCTACTGGAGTTGTGTAACTTGTGTTTAATTATATTGTCATGGTCAAAACAATTTAAGAACTTAGATTTTCCCCTGGAAAATCATCTATAAAGCTTAAATTTAGAAGAAAAATAAATAAAGAAAACAGATAAGAAAAACTTAATAAAACTCGTATATAGGATAAGCAGCCTAGCTTTGGGCATTACAGCCTTTAATGAATTGCAATGGCGACAAAATAAATTTTATAGAAGCTTAAATCAACTTCTATGTTGATTTAAAGTGAAAGAATTTATAAATCTTCGGCAAAATAAATTTTGGAATAGATAGTATTCGATTTACTACATTTCAGCACCTAACATGGTATCAAATAAGACCAGCAACACTGAAACTCAACTCTCTTCTATCTTCAACATGTAACACTGTAAAAAGTATCAAGTATGCAGGAGGATCTCAGATAATATTATTTATTGGCGACCGCCTACCAATTAAATTAGGTGCTTTGAAGCTGAACTTGTATGCTAAGCTATATGGCAATTCAATTAGTTACTCATTTTTATTTATTTTTAAAGCTGAAGCCTTGTCAACTGTTGCTTTGATTCGTTCAAGTCCAAACAAGAGATTAAATAGTTCATCCCTTTTCTTCAGATCTTAGCTACTTATTTAATCTATCAATATATCTCCTCTTTGTGATAGTCCTTCTTAAGTTCTAATCAATCTGTATGTTTGTGTATATATCCAGTTGCTTAGGGTATAAGCAAGGAATAATAAATTACAACTTCAATTCTTACGGCAGAATCTCTTACAAATTCTTTCTTCTAGCTATTTTTCCTTGCCACAACGAATCTTTGACGAGATAGAAGCTGATTAACACTACAAAACAGAAGTCCAAAGCCCTTTCAAGCAACTCTTATGGACCTATTTTTCTTCGATATAGTTGAATACCATATTTATAATCTAAGTAAATCATTTTCAAATTAGTTAAAGACAGACAGGTGTTAGCATATAAATAGTTTTATGAGTTTAAGATTCGATGTTTTGTTCGAATTAAACATTCTTTTGAACCACTAGAGTTGTGTCAAATATGAGTTAGGTATTTTACTGGTGGAAGGAACTAGAAATGTCAGGCGCCTTGACACAGGCTGCCTTAAAAAAGCTAAAACTGATTTCTCTTCAGGTTCAATCACTTCTTTCGACGTTCTTATCATGAAAACTACCTAATCATGGTACTATATATATGTGTGTTGCACATCAACAAAAATCAGTTATCAAAGCATTCATTACATAAACCTACAGATACTGATTCGTCATCGTTATACTTGCTCCCAAACTCCTGAAGATGAAGTTCATCACCTCAAGCCATGACTCCAAGCACGAGCTGCAGCACAAATACAATAGCCATCAGAAACCGGAAAATGCACATATGCCACACAAACTGGTTGATGCTCCTCCGTATTCAAGCATTTACGTGACTTCTCATGGATTTGAGGCGCCAACTAGAAGGAATCTACTGCTAAATTATGAACGTGCAAATTACGAAAAAGCTCATTATGATGGAAAGGTCGTCGAAGATAATATCGATGCTGATGCTGAGGACTATATCAAGCTCAAGCATAAGAACTTTTTACGTGGTGACTCCTATTGGAGCAGAAAAAAATGAAGTCAAATTACTCAAAGATCATTGGCATGCATTAAAATGCAAGCCAACCATCTGGATTACATTATGTCTAACAAAATAAGATGTCTCAAACTTCTTCCAGTTTCCTTTCCAGATTTTATGTAAAGTGCTACTAAATAATGTGTTGAGGGCAATTTGTATTGTTTATTTATTTTCCTCCCGCTGTTATTTGTGCCTTGTTTGATTGTAACCTTTAAATTTGTTTCTTCTTAATCTTCAGAGTTTGATGCATGTTTGATTAATTAGTTTAGTTTTTCCGAAAATCTTACTTTTAAAGAATTACAGAAGGAAAATGTTATGATTATTGGACTGGGGTTTGAATAAAAGAATAACACAGCATATGCATAATGCATTTGCTGATAAATACAAACATTGGAAATACAATTCTATCAATAAATTTAAAGTGGCAGTTTAGATCAATTCTGAGAGACTGAGACTAGGCTAAATTAAACTAATTAGTCATTTAACAAAAACATATTTAAAAAATTTAGGTAAAATTAGTAAAACAAGGATGTTGAACATATTAATATAGTGTCTTATTCTAAACACTGTGAAAGACTGTGCTTTATCATCTAATTTTGACGGTTCTTTCGGAAGAAACAGATATGCATAGTTTTGATAAGTTTTATAACAGTAAATATTGATTAAGAGACCTAAAATATTTAAGACTGTAAGCTAAGTCCTTTTTGGTACTGGCTTAGGCCTGCTGGTCTGTCTGAGGTTGTTCGTTGATGCTCGAACTTCTGTTAAAATTGGTGTGATGGGGAATATAGGAAGGATCGATGCCCATTGATTTGTAATGATCTTTTTCTGCATTTATAAACCGATTTCCTAAGATTTTCCATTCCAGTTTACACCTCATCCTGACCTGCAACCATATAATGGTGAAATTATGTTCATGAATATTATGATTTGATACATGACTTCCGTAAGTACAACATATTATTAGTACATTAGGGTACTGTAAGAAATATGTAATATCGCAAAGCAAACCCCTACCCCTTGCCGTGGTTGTTTCCCATCATCAGCAAAATGGTGAAACATTATATTCTGACGTCCATTAGGTCTATCATACAGGAAGTAAAATACGAGGAAATGTATCAATGCTTCTGTGTTTGTGTGTACGCATGCATGTGTATGTGTATGTAAATGTGGAAAAAGCTTGCTGGTGCGCTATACATGATCACCACCAAGTGATGGAATGCCTTGATGGACAATCCACTGTGCATCGACGACCCCAATCTTCTCGTAAGCAGGCTGTACAAAAAAAAAAAAAATCAGATTCAGAGGGATTAGATTCTATCACATTACAAAATCAAATGCATCCTCTTTAAAAAAAATCAAATGAAAGTATATGGTAATCAGAGCTGACCTCAACACAACGTTGGAAGGCAAAATCGAGACCCCATCCATGGACCAAATCATTCTACAAGGCCATAACAAAGAGAGTAACTATAAGGTCAAGGCTGAAAGGGAAGATGTAGGACCTGGGACATTCTCACAGTTAAGTGCATTATGAACTATAATTCATACCTGGATCATATACCACACACATCGCCAGGCATCTTGAGAAAATACAGGAGCCATTATTTCCACAAACCTGCAATTCGAAAAGAGAGTGAGTAGAAGACTTCTGTGTCCTAAAACATTAACTGTGAAGCAACCATATCATACGCTGCACAGGGAGGCAAATGAGGATCTTTGCACCATTCTGGTATCTCCTCTGCTTTTCTAATGAAATATGTTCAAAAACAACACAAACGAGGAACAAATCACAGTCAGTTTAGTATATCATCCTCAATAAAGGGTAACTGGTGGCTGTTCTTGGACAATTTCCATTATACTTCTGAACTTCACTGTCTTTCAGTCTTCTTGTCATTTTCCATGCTAGTCCTTTTTCAGGGTCCAGGCCAGGCTGTGAAATCTCCAAACCATGTTTTTTCACAAGTTTAATGTATCTGGAAAAGCAAGTAATTAGGCGAGCTTGTTGAATTTGAGCCATGCCATAAATTTTAACTTTTTGCTATTAATACTTACTCCTCAGCATCAAAATTCTCAACACCTAGATCCTCATCCCAGATAAATATGTAGTCATAAGCTGCAACAATGTCAGGATGAAGAAATCTTTTTGCATACCACCTTGGACAAAAGTCGTCAAAGTTTATAAGCATGACATGAACACCTGGACAAACTGCAAAAAGATGGAAGAATACCCCTAGTATTCTAATAGTTACTCACCACTTTGTTTGCTTCAGGGCACTGACATGGATCACGTTCTTTGACCATTCATATTCATCCCATTCACTTGCTCGATTATCATAATGAAACAGAAGAATTGTGAAGTTCTTTGAAAACTGCAACAGTAACATTCTCAGAGAGGCAAAAGCCAAAGATAGTCCTAGAATTGTAGCCTAGTGGATACCTTCTTCTCCCGGTAATAAGAGTAAGAGGTCAAAGGTTCAAACTTCTATGGAGGCAGGGGTCTATGTTTATTCAAATTTCAGTAGTTGAACATTACAGAACAAGGCCAAAGATGTAAAATAATAGGCCTTATTAGTTATAGATATTTCAACTTCAATGAGTTACATAGTGAGGGAGGGGCTGACCTTCTTAATAGCAGCATCAATATTATGCCTCTGATTATAACCAACTGTAAAAGTCACAAGATACTTTGGTGTAATAGTTAGGTCCTGCAAACGGATAATTGATCAACATTTCATGCATTATCAGATAGTATCATGTTCGAGCACTTCCACTATTAAAGTTTCCAAACAATAACAATAAAACAGAATTCACAGAGGTAATTACTCCTTCTGCTAGTTCACGTTATTCCAAACGTTCTTGCTTCTTAAGTATTTCATGAAAATAAGCTTTACTGAACAACAATTCACTAACAAAGTTTCATTCTCCACTCTAGTGGATCTTTTCCTTATTCGTGTGCAATATCAAGCTTAACAGCTCATTATAGACCTTATTTTCGTAGCAATGTCCTCTCTTATGTTTTTAAAATCAAGGTGGCTTTAGTATCTTTCTATGCCACTTAGTAGTTTTCGTAACAATGTATTCCTATTAATATATTTAGTTCAGTTAGATAGAATGTCAGCTCCCGCCAAATATCAAATCAACCCTGCTGTACTTATCAGGTATGGTATGGTAATAAGTTTAAACTTGTGACTATAATGTATATGGTAAATAATCAACATAATGATACCAGATTCTTACCTCACTGGGTTTACCATACATTCTTCGAAGATAAAGGTCTGAATGAGGAACAACAATGCCTGGCACTAATCTTTCTGCACCTCGCGGATTTGATGGAACCCATATCTGCGTAAGATCAGTAGGGATGCAGACACGAGTCATGAGTTTTTATATTGAAGATATAGTCTCGTATCAGAAAATTACACCAGTTCAAGAAAAACACACTTGCATACACAAAAGCGACTTCTACTTTTTCTTTGTCAGGAGATAGGTGGTTTTATAGAGGAGAAGCTGACATTTGCTCAATTCCATGCCCATACTCAAACAGACAGACTTTCAAAAGTTTAAATTTAAAGTCATTTCAGTGGATCATTATTGGTAACAACCTGCATATGAAATGAACACTAGTTGCCCTTCTCCTTTCCTTTCAAATGCACAAGTCAATTTATGTATGACTATTATCTCCGGAATGGTCCACTTCATGAAACACTCCCAGAAGACCAAGAAATTTATAAGATGCATACAAAATGATAAATTATAAATAGTTGATATCTACATCAAAGCAAGATAATAACCATAATATGTTCTAATTAATTAATTGCAGAAGGTGTGGTAAACTCTTGTCGGAAACATTGCAAGAAACATATAGAATAGCCTCTGACCCTCCATGAGTATGTGATAAACAAATCAAACACATATGAAGCAAACTTTTTTAATTGATGTAATTAAGATGGACTAGTTTAATAGAAACTTTGGTTATTTATTACCAACGAACAGCAAAAAAAAAGTATCAATTATGCCATAGGAATAAATTATGAATCAATGTAAAAAGAACAACAATGTCCTCATTATAGTAACGTAATGTGTACCTTCGATATATCATTGACGTTTTGAGCTTTTATTACGTTTGAGAATAAAGGAGACATCCGTCCATCGAATAGTTGGAAATTATATAAGAGTCGAAGAAATTGCAGAAATCTGTATACTCACACACCCATGCCTCTATTGTGGCTTCTAGTGAGCATCTGCTAGGCTACAATACTAGGGATGATACTGGGAAACTCTGCAGGGAAGAAAATCGATTCAAGATAATTTTACATACCTTATCTGACAAAAGTACAGGAAATGATACTCCAATCAAGAAGCCAGAAACAACTCCAACCAATGTTATCAAAATTAGCCTCATGTTCTCATTCTGCTTTTTACGAGAAGTGTTGCGCCTGAGAAAAGTTCAAGTTTGCACGATTAGTTGTATGTCTACAAGTCAGTGTCGGAATCAAGGGGTGGCTGACCCAGAATTCTGCCTAGCTGGCTTTGAAACTTAGTAGAATTTCGGGTTTTCAAAAATCAGTATAAAGATAATCCTGGCTTGCCTTTAAAATTTATGAATAAATACTTTGGACTCGGGTGTTTTTAAATCCTGATTCCGCCATGTATACCATAATAATTAATGTCATTGAATGTCGAGTCTTTGAATACTTCATTTACAAGTTACAACCAAATAACTTGGAAGAGCTGCTCTGCAATGTTCAGTAAGTTGCAAGTAAACAAATTTGGAGACTGCTTGGGGACCGGAGTAAAACAGCTAATCAAAATTCGAAAAATATTTCACATAGGAAACGGTACAAGATTTGTCAAAAAAAAAAAAAGGGTACAAGAACATTATATTTTAAGAATTAATATAAGCAAAATGCTAGTGTTTTTAGAATCCGTTCTATCACGTATGACAAATTTTTGTTGGTACACGTACAAAAAACAGGGGCCCTCTATATGTAACGTGTAATTTGTCAAATATAAGTTTCAAGAGTTTTGGCATTTTCCAAATGTAGAACAAAGAATCGTGGGAAAGCTGGATTTTAAGTATTTCAGATATCATATTTACTATAAAGCATATTATTCGTAAGAAAAGATTTATTTTTAGGCAATTCTGATAATGGAAAGTATATAAATCTAGGATTTTTGTTAGAAATATCCTCGGTTATCTATCTTACTTTATATTCAACTTTTTTATTAATCTATTCCAATAACCTCCGAGATTTGTTATAACAGATATTCACTTTATAAGGCATACTAGCTTAACAATTTTATAAATTACAATTTTTAGTATTAAATCTAAACTAATATGTTGTTGACGGAAATCGAACCTTTACCTTTCTGTGTAACATCTTTTAGTATTAATTTTAAATTAAAATGTTGTTAACGGGATTCGAACCTTAGACCTCTGCGTATAATAACTTTTATAACAACTTTTTTTAGTATTGTATTCAACAATCATCATCTATTTGAGTTATCGATCTAACACACGAGTTTCTTTTAATATGTTTTAAATTTTATTTTTAAATTAAAAGATAACGTGTTTTAATGTGAAAATAAATATTAATAATTGAAAGATCTGGTATGGCTCATGTTTTTAGGTGTTTATTAATGGTTGAAAGATTTGGTGCAATATTTTTGGATATATATATTAATGATTGCAAGATTAGTTTTAAAGTAAAAGGTAACGTGTGTTTAAATTAGATAGAAGGTAACATGTTTTAATTAGATAGAAATATAATTGATTAAAGATTATGGCATGATTTATGTTTTTAGTTATTTATAGAGGGTAATATTTAAACTAAAAGTAAACATGAAAAAGATAATCAGCTAATTATCATTAATTATATTATGTTATTATTGATTGCAAGATTAGTTTTAAAGTAAAAGGTTTTTATTAGATAGAAGGTAACATGTTTTAGTTAGATAGAAATATTAATGATTAAAAGATATGGTAGGATTCATGTTTTTAGTTTTTATAAAGAGTAATATTTTAAACTAAAAGTAAACTTGAAAAAGACAATCAGCTAATTATCATTAATTATAGGATAACATTTTAAACTAAAAGTAAACATGAAAAAAAGCAATCAACTAATTATCATTAATTAAATTATGTTATTATTGATTGCAAGAATAGTTTTAAAGTAAAATGTAACGTGTTTTAATTAGATAGAAGGTAACATGTTTTAATTAGATAGAAATATTAATGATTAAAAGATATGGTGGAAATGGCAATCAGCTAATTACCATTAATTATGTTATGTTATTATTTATTTTAATAAATAAGATAATCAAACCAAAAACCAAAACTTTCAATGTTTCGGTTTTAATATAATAATAGATAGAAATATTAATGATTAAAAGATATGGTGGAAATGGCAATCAGCTAATTAACATTAATTATGTTATGTTATTATTTATTTTAATAAATAAGATAACCAAACCAAAAACCAAAATTTTCAATGTTTCGATTTTAATATAATAGTATAGATAAGCCTAATTATTAAAAGAAAAGAATAATTCTTGTTAAATTTGTTCTCGAACCTTTTATTTTTTGACACAAAATTTGTTCTCATACTTGTATGCATAGGTACAAGCATAAATGGAACCACTATTTAGGCATTGATAATAATCTTTAAAAAAGGCAAAGTACACATTCTTTACTTAAAAAATGCAACAATTGTTTCATAATCACAATAGTAGTCCTGACAAAAAATAAATAATCACAATAGTAGTCGAGCTACCCAGAAAATGTGATGAATTTTAGGAAAGAATGCTCGTCAAAGTAAGCACTTTTTTTATCAGAGATGTACATGGATGCCTAGGTGGCAATAAGATTCATATATTTATATATTAACTGTATTTACAAAAATCCTACAAAATTCACAAATAAACAAGACCGCCAAGGAAATAACAATATAACATGACGGTTGCATGGAAGAGGAGGGTAACACTCTAATCTCTACCCGAGTCCATTGACAAATTTACAAAGATCTGGTCCGCAAGCTTTATGAGACTGCTGGACTACATCCGCAAGCTTTATGACAACTTGACTACATTAATACATACAAGTGATTCAGCCTAAGATATAGCTGTAGAGGTTAAGCAGATCACAGACAAAAATCATATGTGTCTCTGTAGTGTTTCTATATTTTCATGCCAACCATTAGCCGCAACCTAGAACAGTGGCTTGTGTGAATAGTACAAGTGGAGAGAAACTCTTCAGGTCAATAGACAAAAACTGCTTACTGGATTAAACGCATTCCTGTAATTCCTTGTTATGCCTCCTGACCAGGACCACCTACTTCAAGCGCATTTGAAAAAGTAGGAAGCCAGAGTTCTATACGAGTTCCTCCTACCCCAAGTGAAGCATCCATGGTACGGGGTGAGATGACACGAATAACACAGCCATAACTTTCCAGGATCTCTCGAGCAACAGTTAGCCCAGCAACAAAATTCCATGTCATGTTGTCCTCTACCATATCTTCAGACAAGAGATCTGATCCGAAGGGTGTGAGTGAATGCATCTGTGTCTGCAAACAGAAGAGAGATTTAACAGGCAACTACTCTGCGGATCCGGATCCAGGAAGATGGACTTAAGCTGCAAAGACTTCTTCAAAGAAGTATTGTAAGGCTATGTTAAGATTACTGTTCCATGTTATCAGTTAATGGAGATGCTGCACTAATAAGAGGTGAAACATGTGCATATAATATATATTTCTCATTTTTCTGGTCAACATGAAAAAATGACACCGACATTGTTACAAAAAAATGTGCAAGTACCTGAACTTCAAAAATAAGCAGCAAGTGCCATGTTGATATTACGTTAACTGGAGAATTTTACGTGCTGATATAATTTAGTTGTACGAAACAAGGACCATCTATTGCTTTCAATAAAAATAAAATAGTAAGGACCATATATGATGCATAATGCCCGTAATTACATAAGTTTGCCTTTGTTTTAAGCTTTAGCAGAAACAAGCAAGAAAGTATTATATACCATGTAGTGCATATCAGGCCCATTATCATCAATTATTACGAGAGCACCACCTGCTGGGGCTCCTGTGGAAACTATTTCAACTTTTCCTCCGACGTGTGTACGCAGCAAAGCACCCTCAATTAAATTGCTGAAAGCCTGGCGCAAAGCAAGTTCCTCAACAGCAATTTGGGTAGATTGTTCAAGTTCATATACTTCTACGGAGCGTTTCTGCTTATTAGCTAAAGGCTTTATGGCCCCAACCAAATCTGCTAGCACATCCGAAATTTTGCATGGTCTTCTAACACAAAGTAATTCAAAACTTCAAGACTGACAAACAGAATAATAAAATATAACAGCATATGCATAAAAAAATTCTACAGAACACTGATGTCAAATTGAAAATGGAGAATATTACAACTACAATTGCACCATCTTAACCATGAGACTCCTGCAAGAAATATCTATGATTGTGTATCTCTTAGTGTTCGCTTAATTTACATAAAGCTCCAACTAGAGTCTGGGTTTCAGTTAACCAGGTTCCAGTAAAGAATACATAACTAGAAAACCGTACCTTATTCCCTGTTGTTGTAGAGGTGCAAGAGCCAGAGGTGGCATGGGCATTTCTAGATCTTTTGAAGAGAAGATAGAATATGGTCCCCTAGATTCTTGCCTTGTGCTCTTAGAAGTTTCTTCTGGATTCTGTGGCCTGGCAGGAGTATTACTTGAAGTATTCATTTTCATCAAAGTTTCTTCATTGTACCTCATTATATTAGCCTGAAAAAAGAAAGAAGCTAAAACACTAGGTAATAACAAACTCTTTTGGCCATCTAGCAAAAAATCATTCCATAAACCAGATAGGCCATAATATATGCGCAAGAAAAAGTGTTATAATGCTACTACAGTATGTCAATAACACATGAAGTTGATCTAAGACAGGACCACTTGGCATTTTACTACATATTTATGTAGCATCATCGGATTCATATGCTAGAAAATGAAAGAAATGAAACAATTATAACAGATATGACATTAATCGTATTAAGTAACATGTCGCTCTAATTACGCTCTAAAACCTTAAGATGTTAGAGGAAGGCCCAATTGGATCTTTATATTATATTCTAACACTCCCCTTCACTCGAAAGCCCATTTTTTGGATCGAAGAGTGGATCACGGGCATCCATATTTGGAGCATTAATTTGCTTTCGTGTCCATAATATATTGTGAGAATATTGGGGTGGCAAGGAGTCGAACCTAGCCTGAGCTCTGATACTATTTTAAGTAACCAGCTCATCTAAAACCTTAAGGTGTTAGAGGAGGGCCCAACTGGATCTTATATTATATTCTAACAAATCGCATTTGATAATTATGATTTGTGTTGACTTGGCCATATTACCCTTACGATTAAATACTATAAACAAATTTATTATTTAAACAGAAATTTTAATAATTTGAACACAAAAGTTATTTAAATGGTTGATAGATCCAAGAGCAAAAATTAACAAGATATTGAAGCTTGTTGTTGTGTGTTGTTTAGAGGCCAAAGTGTCTTAACCTTAGGTGAAGGGCCATGGCCAGCTTGTCAGGATCAAGTAAGATTACTATATGAAAAAAAATAATGCCAATGGGTTTTACTTTTCAGTCCTAGGGCTACTCTTTTTTTTCCGAGGACTATAATCACGTACTATTTATAATTTAAAATTATTTTATCATACTTTATCCTTTAAAATAATTCTATATAATATTTGTGGTCACATCTTCATTTTGGAGGGACTATACAAAATTACATTCTAACTAGGTATCCACGAGATGAACTACAGCAATTAAAGTTAGTCCATAAAATGAGATAAAGATATTAAATAGTAGAAAATCACAGCAAATAGGCTAATAGCCTGGTAAATATTAATACCGAAATAACCATATCTAAGGGGCAACAGTGACAAGACCTGTGACTTTACCAAAAACCATGGCCAATATCTTATAATCCATATAGACTAAAACCATCTTGAACCCAACTTCAAAAGTGTACTTCAACACTTTTTTTATGTAAAAAACAAATCCCAAAAATTCACAGCATTAGGTGTGACACCCTGTACCCCTAAACTAGCTTTCAAACACTATGAATTTGGGGGTTTAGTCTTTTAAGATATGTGTGTGTGTGTGTGTGAGATCAAGAATGTTTATTTTGGATTGTCATGTTGTTGCCCTTCCTGAATTTTATTTTTGAGTAATGAATTTAAATTGTCTTTTAATTTTGTTGTTACCACTTTTTACATTACACAATCACGAGTGCTAAATGAAAAAAAAAAAAAAGATTTAAAAAAAACTTCAAATGCACTTAAAAAATATTTAGAAATAAAGTGGAGTGTCGGGTCCTTAAAAACGTCTCTGCGAGTCTTTGATTTTGGAGTTCGAAGTATCTGACACTACAATCTGTGTCGGATCCTTGAGGTGGAAGAGTCTGAGCATCACAGGAGATCACTGTCGCTTGATACTGGACTGCTAGTCCCTCACCCATTTTTTGAACAAACATGTACTTCTACTATATCAAGGCTTATCTATCTTTATATTTATCAATGGCTTAAACTACTAAGCAAATAGCTCATGCACAAAGGGTAAAACAATCATTATACGTCTTCCTCCCATAGTTGGTGCATATTTAAGAAGTTTCTTTTTGTTTTTGTTTTAGATAACCTAAAGACACAGGTTATCTTTTGTATTTGTATAGCAGAAGAAATCATTGTCATTCGGAAAATGATACACATTTATTATGCACATTCTAAACCTTGCTCTGAGTCACTGCATATTCTACAATTATTATGCATTTTTACTTAATATAGATACAAACAACTTAAAAAACTAAAATATACATGATATAATATAATAATGTAAACTTTTGAGAAGCCAAAAAAAAGTGCATCAGTAAGCAATGAAGGGAGGATCAATGACAAAAAAGGAAAATGACCTTGGTCATGTAAACGGCATCTTGAAGTTGCTGAAGAGTATCTTTTAAAAGATCACCTTGCACCAAAATGTCTTCAGCAATATCATATGATATCTATGCAAAAGATAATCAACTTGTCATCTTCGGTACATATTCTAAGCCTATAGATGCTGTAATTTGATAAGCAATACTTGGGATATGGAGTAAGTCACAACCTCACTCCTCTTCATCTGAACTGATAACATTTTACTCAATGTCCGAATGCTAGACAGAGGACCTCGGATCTGAGAAAAGAGAATAAATACATCATGATAAAATTCCACAATATTATATAGTACACCAAAATTTCTTTACCTGTTCAACTAAATTGCTCATCCTAACATTATTTTGCCATGTCGATTGTTGGAGTAGCATTGCTTTCTGTATTACATATTAAAAAAATCAGCAGGAATCCAAATAATAAAAATCTTGTCAAATACAAGAAGATAGCCATCTTTGTTATTCATGACTTCATGTAGTATATGAATAGTTTATGCCCACCAAAACTTCAAATTTCAAATTGTATTGCATTCAGTGGTAGTACGTATTTTTATATATTCAGTGGTAGTACGTATTTAATGTTTTACCTCGTGCATATGTAACCTAGATTATTTCCACTTAATTTTGTTTTACAAAAAAAATGTTTAAAGAAATGCACTATAAGATAGAGTTAGCTAGCATTTGAAAAATATATTCAGTAAGCAAGCAGAATAAGTAGTGCTTTGACTACACCATGTTTTCCTTAATTCAGTAGTACAAGTTTTGAATATGAACATAAAGTTCTCTGGTGCAAATATAAAATAAATAACTAAATCCAGCAGAAGTATTACAAATATAAAATTACCTGATCCATAACATATGCCATAGCTAGCGAGCACGAAATATTAATAGCATTTAATTTCTGGTCGGCCGTGAATAGATAACTTTCTGTAGGACTCTCCTTGAAAGATTCAATTCCCCATGACTGTGGATCCGTATATGGGGGCAAAGCATAAGATTCTTCAGGTAATGGGTAATGTTTTACCTGTCCTCTGTTTTCCTGTTCCCTTTTCGGGAGCTCTGCAACTAAAAAACCTACAACAAAAGGATGCTTCACCATAGGGAAGACGACTGATCGAAAATCTGGGACAAATTGCGCCTACAATTCACATTAATATGCATCCTAAATTAAATAAAGAATAATCAGAAACGTAGATCGAACACGGATGGTTTTAAAACACACACACACACACACACACACACACACACACACACACACACACACATATATATATATATATATATATATAAAACATTGAGTGTACCTTTCGATTAGAAAGGGAAGCTTCTGCTGCTCTTAAACCGGTAGGCACACCAAAATTAGCAATTAATATAATTATATCAGCTGCATCATTCTGCTTCGGAAAAGAATGAACTCGGCGTAGCTCTAGCTGGTCCATAACATAACTACCAGCTGGTCTTACATAGACCTGCAGTTTAGTAAGAGTATTCTCATATATTAGTCAAGATAGGCTAAATATAGGGTCTGCTTGTTTAACTCACTTATAAGTTAGTATCAACTACCAATCCAAATTAACTTACATTCTGCTCGTCACAAAACAACTAATGACTAAAATTTTACTTCTACGTTAAAACTTAATAATTCAGATTTGAGACAATTAAGTCAATTATTTAAGTTTGTTCTTGACTTGGCTCGGCTTATATTAATAATACCACCACCCTATATAACTTTTAGTGTCTTTGCTTGAGGTGATCTACATATAGTCTTTAACAAATTAGATTAAATAAGTACACGAGAATGAGTGAAAATGGAACTCTAGACCTCATTTAGCACTAGGACCAATTTTGCCACACTTGACCCTCATTTAGCACTAGGACCAATTTTGCCACACTTGAAGCACTCTTAATTGTAGTTTTTCCTTTACCATCGCCGCACATACATTCTAGTTTTTTTTTTAATATAATTTCGAAGGCACACATTGACAAATGAACTACACAAAACAAATAAATATCAAAGAAAGTATTCCAATCCAATATACCACATAAATAAGACTCAATTAAATTATCATAAACAAGCATTCGAATCTGTCAGAATCCTATACAACATAATAACAATGCATATTAATTCGAAAACTAACCGAAAGAACAGCTTCAGGATGCACAATCCTCCGAAACAAATCCAATTGCTGAACACAAAGCCTGATAAAATCAGAACTCGGAAGCAACAACTCAGCACCTCCACCTCTATTCCCCCTCCTCTCACTCCTCTGCATAAACTCAACAGGCGAATTCGACGCTTTTCGAATCGCCGCGGCAACAGAAGCGGCAGAAGACACCATATCTCCATCCTTAAACTTGTCATCTTCGTTAACAACAGGTTTAGGGTTAACAGAGGAGTATTTATTGATACTATTGAGTGAAGTAACAGAAGAGGCGGCGAAGACGGTGGAGGCGGCGGAGCAGCGGTGGTGGAGTTTGTTAGGGAGAGAGGATAGGTAAGTGTGAGAGTTAGTTAGGTAGTTGTAACAGAATAGTGAACAAGATGCCATGTCTTTGTATTTTTGTTTGCCGCCGGTTGGGGTTGTTTTAAGTGATATTGAAATTGGAGTGAGTGACGATATGAATGTATGTGAGATCAGAAATGATCCAACTGGTCTGTTGCGGCAATACCAATAATTTCAAACTCTTTTCCTATTTATATCTCTTCAAAATTATTATTTTTTTTAATTATTACGCCTTTCCATGATTTTAAAAATTTTCTATTTAGTCGATTAATTCCCGATTAATTCTTTGATCGATTCGATTTTTGAAATCCTATTAATCTTGTGAATTTATTTAAAATGATATGTATAATTGTAAATTAGACTAATATATTAAATATTATTATAATATCCGATTAATCCTCCAATTAATTTTTTCGATTAATTCCCGATTATTCGATTAATTTTAAATCAATACCTCAACCGATTTATATCGATTACCAATTTTTACAACCAGGAGTCCTTTCAGAATACAGATCTGGTCTAGTACTAAATTCAAAGAAAAGTTTTCTACTTGGTAGGGCTAATATTTGGAAAATTACCGAAATATTTAAACTAAGTTCTCAAAAAAAAAAAAATGGTAGGACACCAATAAGTTCAAATATGGAATTTTTTTTCTTTTATCTGGAAAAATTTATATAAGTATATGAGAAAGATGGATGACAAACAAAGCCATAATATCTTATTAAATAGTAGAACCTATCCTATGAAAAATATATTTTACCAAGTTTATAAGTATTACATTTTTATTCATGTTCAATAATATTTTTCTAAAAAACACAATAACATTAAAAATAAAAAATTCAGATATTTTAAAGGCAAACAACATAAACATATGTTGAATTGTCGCTGCAAACTTAATCATGATTATGGACATTTATTTATCTTAGTTGTCTTTATAACCACCTGATCAACTATAAATACAATTGTAAATTCATTCAATGAAGAAATATCGATAAATTAGTACAAATATTTTGTTTACCTCCATTCCAACTAGTATAAACTAACTTTTTTTTTTGAAACCCAAGTGATCAATATTATAAAAATAAATCAGTTTCCGCCAAGGTCAGGATACCTTGAGGGAAATTACCAAAGTAAATACATTCGCCACTCGAAGTAGGAACAGGCGTTCTAGCCATTAGATGAGCTACACAATTTCCTCCCCTTCTTACATGAGAAAATGACACTGACTCAAAACAATTTCTCAATGCTAGCATGTCTTCAACTAATAAATCTTCCGGGGCTATACCAATTCTATTGGAGTTGAGCTGTTTTACTGTATCGAGAGCATCCGTCTCCACCTGAATATTGCTATATCCCAATCTTCTCGCAATGATCATACCGAACCTAGCTGCTTCTTTTTCTGCCACTCTAGCTGCCCAATGCGATTTCCTTCTCGACACAGCTGCTACCACCACTTGGCCAATGCTGTTTCTACCAATAACTCCGAGCCCAATCATACCTCCCCCTAGAACAGCTGCGTCTGTGTTGAATTTAGTAACATTGGGAGCCGGAGGTTGCCATGAAGACACCAACGAGCTGTTGCATCTCCTAATGCCAGGGAAGACTCTTCGAGCGTACTCTACATAGTCTCCCACCATTCGAGCAAACCCCGAAGCTGTTGCTTCAACCTTTGGATTCCCATTCCCAAATATTTTATCATTTCTGCAGCTCCAGGTTGCCCATGCTAGTGTCATGAATTCTCTTACTTCAGATTTGCAAAGATGATGGAAAATCCATTCTACTAAAGATCTAAAACTGGACATAGGGGCAGTCGCCATCTTAGCATAAGTTGGGCTCTTTTCCCATAATTCTTTTACCCACTTACAATGAATAAGCGCATGAATTATAGTTTCGTCTTCCTCATTGCATATCTGGCATGTTTTCTCAGAAATAATGTGATGGTAGACTAGTCTTTCACGAACCGCTAAAGCCCCTACAACAGCTCTCCAGACAAAGTGCTTCAATTTAGGAGGGCACTCCATTTCCCATATTCTTTTCCATAAGTGTGATGCTATAGGCCCGTGCGTTTCTTCCCAGGTTGATAAATGGCCCATCCGTCCAGGCCAATAAGTTGTTTTAACACTATAATGCCCATCTTTATCTGGGTACCAGTAAAGAGAATCCACTGGTTTTCTTATACTCAACGGGATTTGTTTAACTTTCGTTGCATCCTCAGGGCTTAACATTTTACAGACCATTTCTTCATCCCACGAGCTGTTATCGTCGTTGATCATCTCTGCAACTTTCATACTCAGGTTTGGGATGTGGTTTGCTTCTGGAGATACAAACGAGTTCCCCCCTGGCATCCAACGTGATGTCCATACTGGGATGTCTCGACCATTGCCAACTCTCCATCTTAGGCCTTCTATCAGCAATGATTTTGCACTCCAGATACTCCTCCACGAGTAACTTGGATTGTGTCCCAAATATGAGTCTAGGAATGATCCATTTTTGAAGTATTTAGCTTTGAGGATACGAGCAACTAGGGAATGATTATCATTGATTAGTCTCCATCCTTGCTTTGCAAGCATCGCCAGGTTGAACGTTTTAATATCTCTGAACCCATTCCTCCCATGCTCTTAGGGAGGCATAGACTCTCCCAATTCTTCCAGTGAATCTTCCGTTCATTTCCTTTCGCACCCCACCAGAAACGAGCAGTTATTGAGTTAATGTCCTCAATTATCCCGTTGGGTAGTAAGAACACGCTCATAGTGTACGAAGGGATGGCTTGGACGACACCCTTTACTAATATTTCTTTCCCCGGCTTTGACAACAGTTTTTCTTTCCACCCTTGGACCTTCTTCCACACTCTGTCCTTAATGTTGGAAAATATCCCTTTTTTTGACCGACCTATAACCGTTGGAAGCCCCAGGTACTTCTCGTGCTTATCTACTTCTCTCACTCCAAGCCTTTCTGATATGCCTATTCTGTTCTCAGCTGGTACTTGCTTACTGAACGAAATCTCCGACTTATCGAAGTTTATCTTCTGCCCAGATGCTCTTTCATACGTGCTGATAACTTCAGCTAATTTCGAGTATTCGTGGAGGTTCGCCCTAGCAAAGAGGATGCTATCATCCGCAAAGAACAGGTGGGAAATAACAGGAGCTCCATAGCAGGCTCGAGCTCCATGGATATCTCCGTTCAAAGCCGCTCGGGTCAGGAGTGAAGAGAAGCTTTCTGCACACAGAAGGAAGAGGTATGGGGAAATTGGGTCGCCTTGACGAAGGCCCCGAGATGGAATCACAGTTCCCATAGGCGTTCCGTTAATCACAAATGAGAAGGAAGAGCTCGAAATACATCTCATAACCCTGCTCACCCACTCGTAGCTAAATCCCATTTGAGACATCATCCTCTCCAGGAAGGTCCATTCTACCCGATCGTATGCTTTTGCCATGTCTAGCTTGATGGCCATCGTTCCTCTCCTAGAAGAATTTGTGTGTTTCATAGAGTGATAGAGCTCAAACGCTATCAACACATTGTCCGTAATTAACCTTCCCGGCACGAATGCACTTTGATTCACACTTATGATGTCTGACAGGAGAGGTTTAAGCCTATTTGCAAGAAGTTTCGACACCACCTTGTAGAGCACATTGCACAGGCTAATTGGGCGAAATTGGGACACCATCTGAGGGTCTTTAATTTTTGGGATTAAAGCTATGTTGGTATGGTTAATTTCGTTTAGCTCAATCAACCCACTCCACCATTTTTGGACAAAAGATGTCACTTCCCCGCCAACTATGTGCCAGAATTTTTGGTAAAATAACGCGTGCATACCATCAGGTCCTGGGGCCTTTGTCGGGTGTAATTGGAACATCACTTCTTTGATTTCTTCAGCTGTTGGGTTTTCATCAAGCTCGATGTTCATATCATCTGTCACTCCTTGCCTCATAGCTTCGATAGCTGGCTGGAATTCAGTAGAGCTGGATGTCGAGAACAAGTCTTTGTAAAACTTTTCAACAATCTGGGCCACTTCTGTGAGATCTAACTTAAGAGTTGATCTAGCTTAGCTTTAACTTGGATTATTAGAAAGTTAATAACAAGAATCTCAATTCTTCATAAAATATCATATATCAATGTTGATATTTGAATCCTTGCTATCTCTGATAATGCACAATGTACTCCATTTTAAAATAAAAGAATCATGAACTTATATTGCAAAATCATCTGATATTATGTTGATGTTATAATTGTTGCTTTCTCTCTGCAAAATCAAATTTAGAAGTTAGATTTTCACAAATTTCACTAAAGTTCAAATACAAAAGTATTTTTATTTGAAATTTAAGATATTAAAGTTAAATTTACATATTTTCGAATACGATAACATAATTTAAGTGGTAAGAGATTATGTTTTATTATCCTAGTTTTTGGATTCGCTTTTGCTTATCCCCGAAATTTTTGGGAACGAATATTTATTTTTAAGATATATAAATTTAATTATTAAAAAAAATGTACATATTCTCATAATAAAATACATTTGTTACGAGCCTATCATGACACACATTTAAGGGGATCATTTAATTTTCAGACAAAATAACTTATAAATTTATTCAAAAAAAACTTTTAAATCTTTTCTTTTTTATTTATTTTTTAATAATAAAATGATTATAAAATTACAAATGTGAGTATTTGTTCTAACAATTCTTGCCTTCTCGGAATGAGCGATGGTCGAACCCATCTGATCCACAAAGAGTATATAGCCTTCCTCTTTTACTTATCAAATGCAATAAATTTTTATTTTTTTCGAAAAAAAAAACATTAATAGTAGGAGTAGTGCTATTTCAACTCATGACCCAAAATCTCCAACGGTCTTTCTTTGCCAGTCATATTACGTATATTTTTGTGTCTGAAATCTTCTTGTTCTACTCCTTTTGACTATACCTCGTCATAGCCGTTAGAACCCACATTATATCTCCCATATATACACACACATTGTATACATACACACATTCACCTGGGAAGTTTTCAAGAAAATCAAAAATGTCATTAGTCATGAAAAACACTGATACATCTCTTACACCTAAAAATTCTTCGTTTTCCTTAAATGGGTCGTTAAATTCTTGTTCTTTAAAGCGCAAAAGGCCACCCATGATTGAAATTCCAAATGTTTTGACTGAAGTTCAGGTGGATTCTGCCAAGAAAAGGGTGAGTTCTGCTGGAAATTGCTGTGCTGATGATGGTTTTGTTTGTTCTAGTGGATTTGGAGTTGGGGTTTTCGCCGTAAAAGGCAAGAAAAAGATTATGGAAGATGCTCATACTGTTGTTTCTTGCCCGATTGCCAAGAAGGTACTTCGTGTCTATATCTCGATAAATTAATACTATTTTATTCGGCCGTATGATAGAAATATTGTATTTTTTATTTCGATAAATTAATAAAATTCACCATATCAGGATTATTAATTTATAGAGGTTTAGCTGTTTGGATAATTTTTTTTTTTTTTTTTTGATAATTAGTAATGTGACAATGATTTGTAGTACTGTGACCGGTGATTTGAGGCTGGTTCATGGTTTAGATGCTTTTGAGTGGAACGTGGTTATGTATATATGGAAATGAATTTATAGTGATCAGTTGGTTTATTGATTATGTAGGGGTTTTTTGGGGTTTATGATGGACATGGAGGAAGTAAGGCTGCACAATTTGTAGCTGAGAAGTTACATGGTAACATTAAGGAGATGTTTGAGAAATTTTCCGAGAATGGAGATAAGGAAGTGGCTGTCAAACAAGGGTATTTGAAAACGGATCAGGATTTTCTCAAGCAGGTCATTATGCTTATTTTGACATATTCGGCTTCTCTGTTGTAAATTATATCTATGTTATAATTGTGTGTTTTTGATCAACATGTATGTTCCCTTTATATATCAATTTATTGTTTGAATGTAATATAAACGCTGTATTTTGACAATATCAAATTCTAGTGTATGATCACATATAATCAAATTAAGACTATTAGAAATGGTTGAATTAATGAGGGAAGATATTTGCAGGGCGTCAATAGTGGTGCTTGTTGTGTGACAGCCTTTATTGAGGGAGACGAGCTTATAGTATCAAATGTAGGCGACTGCAGAGCTGTTCTTTGTCAAGCTGGCACAGCTGAAGCCATTACAAAAGATCATAGAGCATCTGAGGAGGATGAAAAGAAAAGAATAGAGGATAAGGTAGCAACCTGCATTGATTGTATCCATATTTCATCGAAAATTTGTAGTATTGGTAGTGTCGTATTGAGATTTGATTGCTTACCTTGATATTGTAATTTAGGGAGGATTTGTGGAGATGCACAGGGGAGCTTGGAGAGTTCATGGAGTACTATCCGTCTCCAGAAGTATTGGAGATGCTCACTTGAAGAATTGGGTGCTAGCTGAGCCTGATACAAAAATCATACATTTGACTTCAGATATGGAATATCTTGTATTAGCTTCTGATGGGCTGTGGGATCAGGTATGGGAGTAGAAGAATATTTACAGATTGCAAGCAACTATATTCATAAAATATCTAATCATTAAACATCTCTCCTAATTGGCTAGTAGAATTTTCTTGTATTCTTGCAAGTATTTACAATAATTAGGGGTTTGTATCTTGCACTTCTCTCCTTTTTAAACTTTGATATGACTATATTGTTTAGGTTGGGAATCAAGAAGCGATTGATGTTCTGCTACGGACATGTTCTGTAGAAAGGAAACTTGGAGCTAGTGTAGACACTGTGAATGTGAATGATGATGAACATAACTGCACAAGTAAAAGTGCTTCGCCAAAGTTACGCAGACCATCACTAATCAAGAAAAATGCAAGGTTGGGGAATTCCCCCATCGGCAGGAAGAGAATCAGTTGCTGCAAGAAAAATGATGATTTTGGTTGTGAAAATGAAAGCCCTGCATCTAAGGCTCGAAGGATATCAATAGTTAGCCATATGAAGATGAAACCTCAGATGCCAAGTCAAGAGCATACAATTAATCAGTGGAAAGAAATTGCAAAAGATTTTGGTTGTGAAAATGAAAGTCCTCCATCCAAGGCTCAAAGGATATCACTGGCAAATCAAATTAAAAGGAGACCTCAGATGTCAAGTCAAGAAATTGGCATTAATCAGTGGAAGGAAGATGCGAATGACATTGGTAGTGATACTGAATTCTCTCCATCCAAGGCTTTAAAGCCCTTACTGGCAAACCAAACAAACATGAAACTTAGGGGACAAAGTCAGGAAAATATCATATGTCAGCGGAAGGAAAATATAAACGCCTTTGCTGGTGAAGATGAGAACCTGCCATCCAAGGCTCAAGAGATTTCACCTGTAAACCAAACGAAGATACAACCTCAGGCACCAAGTCAGCAATATAGTATCGATAAGAAGGAACTAACTTCTGGGAGACTCGTAGCTGCTTGCAAAGAGCTTGCGAATCTTGCACTGAGTAGGGGTAGTTTAGATGACATTACTGTTATGATTATTGATCTACACCGTCTTAGACTAGTGTGACTTTGCCTTGTATTTATGAAGATCATAGTTGCACACGCTTGCAAAGAGCTTGCAAATCTTGCACTGAGTAGGGGTAGTTTAGATGACATTACTGTAATGATTATTGATGTACACCGTCTTAGACTTATGTGACTTTTCCGTGTATTTTTTTATGAAGATCATAGTTGCATTGCTTTTGAAAGCACAAGTATAAATTACATACGGTATGCAAGCAAGCAGTCTATTTTTTTCTCTCAATTTTGTCAGTAAGTTTCACTATCGACCATGTCCTGATTTGTGAAATAAATTCAGCTTTTATGCCTGGCTGAGAAAGTACCTCACTGATCAGTAGATGTAAACCTATGTGATTACGGCTAAAGGAAGATCCTTATACCGTTTTTTTATATCTCTAAAATATGCGTGGTTGTTGCTAAAGGAATATCCTCCGCAGATAATTATACCACCGGTGTTTGTTGAAAAGAGGGACCTTGTTGAGCAGAGTGACACATCTAACTTGTACACTGTGATGGGAAACCAGTTCAAAACCTGCCTTGAGCAGATACATTTATAAAAGAAATGTTATAAAGTACTAGATATAATAGCTGTAAAGAAGCTACTAGTATATATTGAGAGAGAGAGAGAGAGAGAGAGAGCAAAGCAGAGAAAGAGATGAAACTGCTCGGTGCTAAATTTCATTCACAGATGCAAGGTATTTATAGTAAACTACTGGCTGCAATTTCTTTACCTAACTGCTAGCCATATTTGACAAAAGTGGCAATCATGCCTAACTTTTGTTGACAAAAGTGACAATCACTTTACAACACTCCCCTTTGATTGTCATTTTAGTATGGATCATAGACTGCCTCGTTCAAACCTTTTCAAAGAAAAACCCAGTGAGTTAAAATTTTGATGAAGGAAAAAGAGTACAGTCTCCCATTGGAAGAAAACCAATTATTCACTGAAGTTTTGTTGCAACAGGTCCTTGAGTCGATGCATTCCAATGTTATGTCGCAGTTTCCTGAATGTTGAATTCGGTAATGATTTTGTGAATAAGTCTGCAAGGTTGTCACATGATCGAATTTGTTGTACATCGATTTCACCATTCTTTTGCAGCTCATGAGTGTAGAAGAATTTTGGTGAAATGTGCTTTGTTCTGTCTCCTTTGATATATCCTTCCTTGAGTTGATCGATACATGCAGTGTTATCTTCAAACATAACAGTGGGACTTCTCGTGATGTATGGTAATCCACATGATTCTTGAATATTCTTGATGATAGACCGCAACCAAACACATTCTCTACTGGCTTCATGAACTGCAATTGGTTCTGAGTGATTTGATGAGGTTGCCACTGCAGTTTGCTTTGTGGATTTCCAGGAAATGGTTGTACTGCAATATGTGAATACATATCCAGTTTGTGATTTGCCAAAATGAGGATTTGAAAAATATCCAGCATCTGCATATCCAATCAACTGGGATGTCGAGTTTTTCGGGAAGAATAACCCAAAATCAACTGTTCCACGAAGATAACGAAATATATGTTTGACCTCATTCCAATGTCTGTCCATCGGAGCAGAGCTAAACCTGGCCAATAAATTCACAGAAAATGCAATATCTGGCCTTGTATTATTCGCAAGATACATAAGTGCACCAATTGCACCAAGATATGAAATTTCAGGACCAAGAATATCTTCATCATCTTCTCGTGGTCGAACTGGATCTTTATCAGGTTCCAAAGATCTAACCATCATTAGAGTGGTCAAAGGATGAGATTTATCCATGTAAAATCTGCTCAAAACTTTTTCTGTATACGTGGATTGGTGGAGAAAAATTCCTGATGATAAATGCTCGACTTGTATACCGAGACAATATTTTGTCTTTCCAAGATCTTTCATTTCAAATTCTGTCTTTAGATATATGACAGCATCATCAACCTCTGTAGCTGTTCCTACAAGATTTAAATCATCCACATATACAACAATGATCACAAAACCAGATTGTGATTTCTTGATAAAAACGCATGGACAAATCTGATTACTAATATACCCATTCTTTTGTAAATAACTGTAATAACCCTAACTTTAGTAATGCTACAGTGGTCACATGAATAGTAAATTTTGAGGATTTAGGGAAATGGTATGTTAGTGCTCTACACTTGAAATGGAAAACGAGTAAACAGAAACCATATTAGTATTGTACTAGGAAAATAAGTGACTCGAAATGACGATAGATTTCAGAAATTCCTGAATACGGATTTTTGAGAACTTTGAGTTCGAACGAGCTTCTATTTATTGGATATTAAGGAGCATAGAAATATTAAAGGAATTATATATTGATAAATTAGTGAATTTAAGTTAAACCAGGGGATTTTTAAGTTAAGGGAATGCTAAGGAAATTTGGATTTTTAAACGATTTCAAAACCACTGGATGACGAGATATATTCGAAACGAACCACAACTAGACGAGTATGGAAACCAAACAACCAAGATTATAACATAACAAGGATATATACCACATTATTATTATCAAAAGTGCTAGCAAATTACTTAAGAAAATCAAGAAAAGAATTAAAGGATGCATCCAATGACATCATTAGTGACATCATCATCCACTAACTTGTTTTAAGGGGTAAATTAGTCCTTTAACCTTGTAAAATTTCACAAGCTTCCACAAGACACTAGATTAAACAATATTAAGATGAGATAAGATCAAAAATCAAGAAAGAAAATATCTCTCCCCACCCATCATCTTCCATTCGAATTTTCAAGGAAAAAAGGAGAAAAACCAAATTCCAAACCCTAGTTCCAATCAACTAAAACTCAAGGGAAAAATCATGGAGGCCACTTGAGGATAGATAAAGACATATACAAAGTTTCATAGCCATCAAGCATCATTTTATAAGGTAATAAAATCATGGGAGTTGATGGTGAATAGTAGGGAATAGTAACTTTAAGAAACTAACTTGGTTTTTCATGGTTTCTTTAGTTGATTCAAGCTAGTATAAGGTTGTATCAAGGTGTATTAAGGACTACAAGCATATATTAAGAGTGTTAAAGCTTCAAAGAAGGTATAATCTCTTCACCCCTCTTGATTTTTATGATAAATATTAATGGTATTAGTGGTTAAGAGGTTATAAGTGATGAAATCATGATTATATATGTGTTTAAAAGTGTTTTTATGGTATATGAAAGGAGTATGTGCTTGTAACCATGGTTGGTAAGATGACCACATGGTGTAGGTGATGGTGTATAAGGTGGATGATGGATTTGGAGGAGTTGAATTTTGGAAAGTATGAAAATATAGCCGTTATAATGCCCGATTTTCGTTAGGATGTAATTTGCCCTATTTTGGACCCCTGTATCCGTACGGTACCCTAATGTCTAGGTTACCAATTGACCATGAAATGCTAGAGCTTAGTTCATAGATCGTTTTGATATAAAGTACGTTAAAATCTGACGTACGGTTTAGGAGAAAAGTCAGTTTTAGTGAAAGACGTTCGAGAACCGAGAAAACGTAGTTGTACCAACTTTGAGGCTATAATTACCATACTTAAACATTTTTAAAAGTTATAAAATTTTGGGATAGTGTAGTAGGGTGGTTAGAGGACCCTTGACAGTTAGCCTTGCATTAAAATTCGGAATCTATATTTTCTGAGAATTTTTACAGTCGAGAGTGGTTGCTAAGGAAAGAATTTAAATCGTTAAGAACTTTAATCGGGAATAAGAATGGTTAAGTCCTCAAGATCTTTTGAGATAGTAATGGGATATGGTAAGAGTGTTATTATATGAGCGTAGGTGGTTAAGTGGAATATATTCTGATAATGATCCTTTTCGTGTTATAGAGACTTCAGGAGAGCCACGAGCTATACTTCCGACTTACAGAGATCGAGGCAAGATCCTTCTATCCCTACTTTGAAAATTATTTATCTTCGGAATAAAAATGATATCATGGAATATATATATATGTGATGCTATTGTTGCTATGTTGCAAAGAATATATTTCCTTGATTTTGGGAAATTAAAGAGAGATGGATATGATTTATGAAATATGGATATAGAGATGATTACGAATGGAGCGAATATGCTCTATGGTAAAAGAGATATGAAAGGGAATAGTATCAGTTGTTATCTAGGGTTATATGGTTTATAATACTATATTAAAAATATTCTCTTTGAGTATCAGTGGTTTAATAAATATTATTTGATTATTATTTACTACTCTTAAAATAGACAGAATATTTTATGAATATAAAAGTATGTTTGATTTCTTGAATATGAAAGAGATGTCTGGATCATAATCGAAGCATTATGTTATATATATTTTATAGAAGTAATGTGCGAGAATGGAAATGATATGAGTAAATGATATGTGGAAATGAAAGCGAGAAAATGGAAATGTGGAATGATATTTTATAAATGGAATAATGATTTGACAAAAAGGGGGATAGCAACAAAAAGCGTAGGAGGCTGTGTGCGGCACAGTCCAGCATCAATATTTTATTTCGGCCCAAGAGTTGCCGAAGGAGGATGTAGTGGTGTACCTTCCTCCAGGGGGATGTAGTGGTGTACCTTCCTCCTTCTACCGGTAGTAAAAAGGACGGGTACGGAGGGCGACTGATCATCGTCCTTACGTATTCGGCAACAGTGAAAATCCCCAAAACTTGAAAGAAAGAGTTGAAAATGATTTTCAGATTTCTATACGGAAAACAGAATAATGATATATGATGGTGGAATTATGGTTACAGATGAAGAAAAACTGATATTATATTATTTTAGATCTCCTTCTTATAATAGTAAGTGGATGATGTATTATTAAATAAGAACTTTATTCTTCCTTAAAGATTATAATTGGTTTCTGCTTATATATGCGTATATATATATATACCTGTTCACATTCTAAATTCTAGTTACAATATTATCTTGCTGAGCTATTATAGCTCACTCTTGCTACTTATGTATATAACAGCTAGGTCCCATGCCGATACTACGCACTACACCCCGCAAGAGGGTAAGGGAAAGGCGACCTTTTGAGCGAGTGCTGGCGACCATCCCCGAGGTAGTGACAAGCGAAAGGGGCTTAGTAGACTTATTAAATTAAATGTGTAAGTTTGTAATAAACTTTTGGTTGTTGAAATGCTTCCTGTAGAAGTATTATTCAACAATGTACTTAGTAGAATTCTGGGTTGTAATAACTGTTAACTTTAAACTTTTAATATTGTGGATGTTGTTCTATGAGCATATGACTGGTGTGTGTGGGTATTAATGTGGGGTCAATTGCATAAATATTAAGTTATAAAAAAAAATAAGACTCAAGAGATATTGATCGGAAATTGGACCGTGATGACCTGGATCCTTGACCCCGGATCTAGGGGTGTCACAGATGGTATCAGAGCTAAGAGTCATAATGCTCAAGAACAAGAGTAATAATAATAATTGTATCAGTAATAATATAAATTATGAACTTCCATCGAGTTCAAGGGTGGTATATCGCAGATAGTTTTATTTTAAGCATTGATTAAAATTTTATAGATTATTACTAATAGAATTTTATGTTTTATTATAGGGATCAGAGATGGGAGAGCCGAGTCGAGACCCTCAGTGGTTAGGATTGTCAGAGCAGGAGCTTGTAGATCTACAGCTAGCCGGGGTAGAGGTTCCCGAGTATGCGGTCGATGACCTCAGGGAGAGACGTCGAGCGGCAGCCAGAGAGAGATGTGAGCAGAGACTGAGAGAGGAGGCAGAGGAGCGTAGACAGAGAGATGTTGTAGCCATAGTGCCATACATTGGTAGACCTTCTACAGGATCTGATGAGGCAGGTCCTTCTAGAGTGAGATGGGAGATTCCTGAGGAGGAGAGGCTGTTACGTAAGAGGCCTAGGTTGTCAGTCATAGCTGAGGAGGAGGAGGAGATTGAGTGGACCGATATCCATATGATACCTACCCCTGCCTTGCCTATTCCAATACCATCACCAGTCCCATCTCCCTCACCGAGTCCTGGCCCTCTAGAGGATCCAGCTGAGCCATTCACTCCGCCCGAACATTTTATCTTTCCAGAGGATGAGATAGAGGAGGATCCGTTTGAGGATGCAGATACCGAGTCTATTCCTCCATCCCCACCATTTGCACCTCCACCACCTCCACCTGTACAGGCACCTGTCCCAGCTGCTATGCCCCCTCAGGAGGCACCCTTACCGACAGGTGACTCACTACCAGCCATTCTGTTGACGGAGTACTTTGCCCTACAGGGTCAGTTGGAGGAGTCCCGCCGGGTGATAGACACACTGATGTAGAGGTCAGATAGAGGGAGAGGAGGTATCATTCCTGATGGTATATCCTTGGGATTAGTAAGTGTTGAGCTGCGGGCCCTGGGTGACATTAGGAGGCTGTTAGCTGATAGAGGAGACCCAGAGTGGAGGGCTGCGATAGTGGATACAGTCATGTCTATGGTAGTCCAGATCCGAGACATTATTAGGGCAGGATTGTGAGTCGGGGTAGTAGTCTACGTCACTAATCAGACTAGTCATCTTACTGATGTCTTTTTGGGGGATTAGTTTAGTTGGTTGCTGTTTTAATCCCAGTCTGATTGGAAGACAGCTAGTAGCACTTTTGTTGTAGCAGATTAGTATGTACGGTTATGTTTGTAGGTTTCGAACCATGTACCCTATGATGTAAAATATTAGTAGTAAAAGACGTTGTACCCGAGTTGTAAAATATTTATGTAAATTAATGAAGTTTGTGCATTCTATCTAAATTTTTACTGCATTTTAATAATAAATGTTGAGATTCAAAAATATTGATGTATAAAAGGTGATTGACTTAATGAAAAGGTTATCGTGTTAAGGGCGATACACTTACCTACTAAAGTTATAATATAACTAGATGCAAACCGTGTGATAAGAATATTGTGATGTGCAAATGAGTTAATTAACGATATAATTGTGTATATAGAAATGATGTATATTGTACCCCAAATTCGGGTAATTAATAAAGACTATTGTTATGTAAAGAACTACGCCGCCTAGACGTGATAATAGAGCGAATGCAAGGGGAAATGAGAGAGACGAAAGAAGTCAAAATATAGAAGGTAATAGACTGAATGAAAATGCTCATAATGAAGAAAGTCATGATGAAGAAGAAGAGGAATCAACTGGTCAACAAGGAAATCCGGGAGGCAATCCCTTTAACCAATTCATGGAACTATTAAGGCAGAATTTGGCTAATCCACAGAATCCCCAACAACCACCTGTTCTCCCCAATCAGGCAGCTAATTCCTTTCGTGCCTTTAAGTCATTAAAACCCCCAGAATTTGAGGGAACCACTAACCCAGTAGTAGCTAGGGCGTGGTTAAAAGAAATGGAGAAAGCTTTCGAGATACTGAGGATAGAGGAAGATCAGAAAACAGTCTTTGCAGCCTATCTTTTAAAAGGAGAGGCAAATTACTGGTGGGAAGCTAAAAAGAATCTAGAAGGAGCGGGAGTGATAACCTGGGAGCGTTTTACTGGGGTATTTCTAGATAAATATTCCCCTAGGTATCTAGAGAACCAAATGGAAATAAAGTTTCTGGAGTTAAAACATGATAACCTAACAGTAGCAGAGTATGAAACTAAATTTACAGAATTGTCGAGGTTTGTTCCCGAGTTTGTGCGTACTGAAGAACAACGATCGAAAAGGTTCCAACAAGGATTGAAACCATGGCTACGGACGCGAGTGGCACCATTTGAGTTGATTGATTATGCTGCAGTGGTCCAGAAGGCATCTATTATAGAAGCCGAGAGTGAACAAACCCAAATAGGTCGAGAGAATAAGAAAAGAAGATTTGAAGGCCCGAAAGGAGGTTCAAGTGAGGGAAGCTACTTTAACAAAGGAGGTAGAGGACAAAAATCTCAATTTGTGGGAAAGTCGGGGGGTAACAAAACTACTAGTGAGACGGTAAATCAGGGTGGTAAATCTTCAGGAACATTTCAGTCCAATCAATCACAATCACCATTCCCAGATTGTAACGTGTGTGGTAGGAAGCATTCGGGGGTGTGTAGAATGTTAGGGGTAACTTGCTTCAAGTGTGGACAGAAAGGACATTTTCAGGAGAGGTGTCCATCGGTCGATAGGAGTGCCATCAAGTGTTACCAGTGTGGAAAACTAGGACACCTTGCTAGAGATTGTCGTTCCGATGGGTCGTCCGCACTAGGGCAAAGTATGATTGCTTCAAATAGGCCTACTGCTAGAGTGTACAACATGACCTTAGGAGAAGCGTTGAAGAAACCAGATGCAGACACAGGTACTTATTTTCGATTTAAAATTTTAGTGTAAGTGTTTGGTTAGGGATCGATTTAATTCATTAATAGGGTAAATAAGTTAATAAAATAGGTAACAATAATCTATCTGTTAGGAAGTAAGATATGCTGATTCAGTGAGGAAGAATAAGGATATTTTGTGGGAAAAACACAACCTTGTAGGACACGAACAGGAAATATATATTATGAATAATATTTTCTTACAATTGTTTCAAGGAATAGCATTATAAGACTAGTTTCTGGAGGATTTTACAGAGACGAGATGTATTAAGATAAAGTACTAATATTTTATGTCATGATAGAGATCAGAATATGGCCAAACCATAAGTGAGGTACACTACCATTCAGGAAAGGCCAATGTGGTGGCCGATACTTTAGTTAAAAAGAGAAAGGAGGATTGAGATAATATAGAATGACTGAAAACAGGAGGAGATTTGTAAGGAAAAGACAGTAAAAGTACTGCTATTGATAAACTAAATGGCATGTTGATGAATGACAAGAAAGTTTATATTGGTATATCTTTGCGCAAACAAGATAGAGATATTATGGAAGGAAAAGGATAGAGGAAGTAGTGTGGAAGTTAGCAGGTGAGAATGAAAAAGATACCTATGGACATTTCCAACGTGATTCCGGGACGGAATCCTTTTAAGGGGGGAAGACTGTAATAACCCTAACTTTAGTAATGCTACAGTGGTCACATGAATAGTAAATTTTGAGGATTTAGGGAAATGGTATGTTAGTACTCTACACTTGAAATCGAAAACGAGTAAACAAAAACCATATTAGTATTGTACTAGGAAAATAAGTGACCCGAAATGACGATAGATTTCAGAAATTCCTGAATACGGATTTTTGAGGACTTTGAGTTCGAACGAGCTTCTATTTATTGGATATTAAGGAGCATAGAAATATTAAAGGAATTATATATTGAGGAATTAGTGAATTTAAGTTAAACCAGGGGATTTTTAAGTTAAGGGAATGCTAAGGGAATTTGGATTTTTAAACGATTTCAAAACCACTGGATGACGAGATATATTCGAAACGAACCACAACTAGACGAGTATGGAAACCAAACAACCAAGATTATAAAATAACAAGGATATATACCACATTATTATTATCAAGAGTGCTAGCAAATTACTTAGAAAAATCAAGAAAAGAATTAAAGGATGCATCCAATGACATCATTAGTGACATCATCATCCACTAACTTGTTTTAAGGGGTAGATTAGTCCTTTAACCTTGTAAAATTTAACAAGCTTCCACAAGACACTAGATTAAACAAGATTAAGATGAGATAAGATCAAAAATCAAGAAAGAAAATATCTCTCCCCACCCATCATCTTCCATTCGAATTTTCAAGGAAAAAAGGAGAAAAACCAAATTCCAAACCCTAGTTCCAATCAACTAAAACTCAAGGGAAAAATCATGGAGGCCACTTGAGGATAGATAAAGACATATACAAAGTTTCATAGCCATCAAGCATCATTTTATAAGGTAATAAAATCATGGGAGTTGATGGTGAATAGTAGGGAATAGTAACTTTAAGAAACTAACTTGGTTTTTCATGGTTTCTTTAGTTGATTCAAGCTAGTATAAGGTTGTATCAAGGTGTATTAAGGACTACAAGCATATATTAAGAGTGTTAAAGCTTCAAAGAAGGTATAATCTCTTCACCCCTCTTGAGTTTTATGATGAATATTAATGGTTTTAGTGGTTAAGAGGTTATAAGTGATGAAATCATGATTATATATGTGTTTAAAAGTGTTTTTATGGTATATGAAAGGAGTATGTGCTTGTAACCATGGTTGGTAAGATGACCACATGGTGTAGGTGATGGTGTATAAGGTAGATGATGGATTTGGAGGAGTTGAATTTTGGAAAGTATGAAAATATAGCCGTTATAATGCCCGATTTTCGTTAGGATGTAATTTGCCCTGTTTTGGACCCCTGTATCCGTACGGTACCCTAATGTCTAGGTTACCAATTGACCATGAAATGCTAGAGCTTAGTTCATAGATCGTTTTGATATAAAGTACGTTAAAATCTGACGTACGGTTTAGGAGAAAAGTCAGTTTTAGTGAAAGACGTTCGAGAACCGATAAAACGTAGTTGTACCAACTTTGAGGCTATAATTACCATACTTAAACATTTTTAAAAGTTATAAAATTTTGGGATAGTGTAGTAGGGTGGTTAGAGGACCCTTGACAGTTAGCCTTCCATTAAAATTCGGAATCTATATTTTCTGAGAATTTTTACAGTCGAGAGTGGTTGTTAAGGAAAGAATGTAAATCGTTAAGAACTTTAATCGGGAATAAGAATGGTTAAGTCCTCAAGACCTTTTGAGATAGTAATGGGATATGGTAAGAGTGTTATTATATGAGCGTAGGTGGTTAAGTGGAGTATATTCTGATAATGATCCTTTTCGTGTTATGGAGACTTCAGGAGGGCCACGAGCTATACTTCCGACTTACAGAGATCGAGGCAAGATCCTTCTATCCCTACTTTGAAAATTATTTATCTTCGGAATAAAAATGATATCATGGAATATATATATATGTGTGTGATGTTGCTATGTTGCAAAGAATATATTTCCTTGATTTTGGGAAATTAAAGAGAGATGGATATGATTTATGAAATATGGATATAGAGATGATTACGAATGGAGCGAATATGCTCTATGGTAAAAGAGATATGAAAGGGAATAGTATCAGTTGTTATCTAGGGTTATATGATTTATAATACTATATTAAATATATTCTTTTTGAGTATCAGTGGTTTAATAAATATTATTTGATTATTATTTACTACTCTTAAAATAGACGAAATATTTTATGAATATAAAAGTATGTTTGATTTCTTGAATATGAAAGAGATGTCTGGATCATAATCGAAGCATTATGTTATATATATTTTATAGAAGTAATGTGCGAGAATGGAAATGATATGAGTAAATGATATGTGGAAATGAAAACGAGAAAATGGAAATGTGGAATGATATTTTATAAATGGAATAATGATTTGACAAAAAGGGGGATAGCAACAAAAAGCGTAGGAGGCTGTGTGCGGCACAGTCCAGCATCAATATTTTATTTCGGCCCAAGAGTTGCCGAAGGAGGATGTAGTGGTGTACCTTCCTCCAGGGGGATGTAGTGGTGTACCTTCCTCCTTCTACCGGTAGTAAAAAGGACGGGTACGGAGGGCGACTGATCATCGTCCTTACGTATTCGGCAACAGTGAAAATCCCCAAAACTTGAAAGAAAGAGTTGAAAATGATTTTCAGATTTCTATACTGAAAACAGAATAATGATATAAGATGGTGGAATTATGGTTACAGATGAAGAAAAACTGATATTATATTATTTTAGATCTCCTTCTTATAATAGTAAGTGGATGATGTATTATTAAATAAGAACTTTATTCTTCCTTAAAGATTATAATTGGTTTCTGCTTATATATGCGTGTATATATATATATATATATATATATATATACCTGTTCACATTCAAAATTCTAGTTACAATATTATCTTGTTGAGCTATTATAGCTCACTCTTGCTACTTATGTATATAACAGCTAGGTCCCATGCCGATACTACGCACTACACCCCGCAAGAGGGTAAGGGAAAGGCGACCTTTTGAGCGAGTGCTGGCGACCATCCCCGAGGTAGTGACAAGCGAAAGGGGCTTAGTAGACTTATGTAAATTAAGTGTGTAAGTTTGTAATAAACTTTTGGTTGTTGAAATGCTTCCTGTAGAAGTATTATTCAACAATGTACTTAGTAGAATTCTGGGTTGTAATAACTGTTAACTTTAAACTTTTAATATTGTGGATATTGTTCTATGAGCATATGACTGGTGTGTGTGTGGGTATTAATGTGGGGTCAATTGCAGAAATATTAAGTTATAAAAAAAAAATATGACTCAAGAGATATTGATATTGATCGGAAATTGGACCGTGATGACCTGGATCCTTGACCCCGGATCTAGGGGTGTCACAATAACGACTAAGTCTATTGTACCACATACGACCAGATTGTTTCAGTCCATACAATGATCGTTGAAGTTTAATGGAGTATATATGACGAGGTTTCTAAACTCATCAATTTTCAACCCTTCTGGGATTTTCATAAAAATTTCACTATCAAGTGAACCATATAGGTATGCAGTAACGACGTCCATAAGACGTGTTTCCAGTTTTTCATTAGATGCCATACCTAATATGAAATGAAAAGTAATTCCATCCATTACTGGTGAGTATGTCTCTTGATAATCAATGCCAGGTCTTTGAGAAAACCCTTGAGCCACAAGTCGGGCTTTGTATCTCATTATCTCATTCTTTTCATTTCATTTTCTTATGAATACCCATTTATTTCCAACAGGGTTCACACCAATTGGTGTTTGGACTACAGGTCCAAATACTTCTCTTTTACGCAATGAATTTAATTCAGTTTGAATTGCGTCTTTCCATTTTAGCCAGTCTTTTCTTTGACGGCATTCATCCACACTTTGTGGTTCAGGATCAGAATTTATATCGACATCCAATGACGCAAAGTACACAAATACATCATCAATTATGGCTTTACTTCGATCCCATAATTTCATATCATGCGCATGATTTATTGAAATTTCATGATTACTTAATCCCTCATCTTTAGGGATTAGAATCTCTTCAGGAGATAATACCACTTCAGGGGTATTTGCTACTTCTGGAGCATGTTCCACTTCAGGAGCATTTTTCTTTGTTTTTCATTTTCGTGGTGCAACATCTTTTGCACCGACCGGTCTACCACGCTTCAAGCGCGGATTAATGCATATATCCTCAGAAATCATTCTGTGCGTAATTAAGAATCACACCTTTATTTGATAGAAAAAACATAACACACTACATAGCTTAAACAAGATAATACACAATATTATAGTAGTTTTATGAAACTAATCTTCAGCCTCCCATATGGGAGTTTCGTTAGGTTCATTCGGACCATTAATGCTTATTCCTCCAGTTGTAACTATCGGGGAATCATCTAGGTTATTGGCGAAATTGGTTTATACCATTTTCCCTTTTGAGTTTTGAGATGATTGGTATAGATCACCAAGATGTTTTAGGATATGACAATTACGTGCCCAGTGTCCTTCCATTCCACACTTATGGCATGTATTATCCATTTTCCCTCCCTGTGGTGCCTCTATTTTGCTTTGTTCAGATTGCCACTTCTGGTGACCAGAGCTGTTATATGGACGAAAGTGCCCGTGACCTCGACCTCGTCCACGGTATCGACCTTGGCCTCGTCCACCTCTATGCCCTTTTCCACGTACATTCTGTTGGATTGACATGTTATTTACTTCAGGTAAAGGGGCAGATCCCGTTGGACGGGATTGATGATTCTTTATCACCAATTCATGATTCTGTTCAGCAACAAGGAGAGTTGATAGAAGATCCCCGAACTTGGTGAATTTGCGCTCCCTATACATCTCAGCTAAGTTGATATTATTGGGGTGAAAAGTTGATAGTGTTTTATCGATTTTTCTTTTCTCCGTAACTTTCTCACCGCACATAATGAGCCTAGAACTTATCTTGAATAAAGCAGAACTATATTCCTGAACACTCTTAAAATCCTGAAGTCTTAAATTAGCCCAATCATTTTCAACTGCAGGCAGATATAATAGTTTTTGGTGGTCAAACCTATCTTTTAGATTTTCCCATAAAATATAAGGATCCTCGACTTCTAGGTATTCAGATTTTAAATCTTCATGCATGTGGTGTTGGAGAAAAATAATAGAGGTAAAGTTTTCTTCAACCGTGGCTGTATTTCCTGCCTTTATCGTATCGCTTAATTTCTTTGAACCAAGATGTAGTTTTACATCTTGTACCCATGACAAATAATTATCTCCAGAAATATCCAACGCAACGAACGATAGGGATGGCAATTTGTACCGACCCGATGGATACCCGATCCGTTTCGATCCGAATGGGTCCAACCGAACCCGAAAATTTCGTGTTTGGATTCGGGTTTGGGTTTGATTTTTAAACCCGAATCAATTTCGGGTCGGGTTTGAGTTTTGGCAATACCGACCCGAACCCGACCCGAAAACCCGAAACCCGTATCAAACCCGATCCGAACCCGAACCAACCCGAATTAATATATGTTATTATTTCTATTATTTTATACATAATATTTAACATTTAATATATATTATCTATTATTATTTATATTTAAAATTTAATATGTAATAAAAATTAAAATATTTTATATATTAATGTTTTATATTATTTTTAATATAAAAATATTTATTTTTTATTTATTTTTTTTTGGGTTTCGGGTCGGGTTTCGGTACCCGAAACCCGTTAGTATCCAACGGGTTCGGGTTTATAGTTTCGGGTTTTTTCGGGTTCGGGTTCGGGTTTGGTCAAAAAATTCGGGTTCGGGTTTGGGTTTGGCAAAACCCGTTTCGACCGACCCGATTGTCATCCCTAACGAACGATAAGCTTGTAAGGTTTGTCATACTAAATCTGAATTTAACACACAAATTATTAAACTTAAATTATCAATATAAATATACATAAATCCTAGTTAATCGGGTGCGTTAACAGATACGCAATAATAAATGTATATATCATTATTATCACTGATATTATAAACAGATCCATGTATAGAATAACAAATGGATTTTCACCCGTTATACGGACGTCTGCGTATACATGTTATCTCCAACTGATAAATATATTTAGGTAGAAAATCCTGCATAAGTTAGTTTGTGCACAAAGATTATTTTACAATAAATAATAATCATAAAAAATGTTCCCACAATATCTTTCAATGAATGGTGCCATTTTAACAACAGTGTAGATAAAGGTCAGTTAATATATAACAACAATTTATATATCAATGACAATATAATTAAAAGGTTCCCTCATTATTTCGGTATTACCCAAAATTAAATGGTACCGTTTTATTAGGCGGTTCTCCGACCATATATTTTTAGTTATTAGTAGGCGGTGCTCCGGCCATATATATATTAGTTATGTATAATATATATTAAAATAAAATCATACCTTTCTCAGTTTCGGCAAGGTTTCGTGCTGATAACGTATTATAAAGTACTAGATATAATAGCTGTAAAGAAGCTACTAATATATTGAGAAAGAGAGCAGAGAAAGAAATGAAACTGCTCGATGCTAAATTTTATTCACAGATGCAAGGTATTTATAGTAAACTACTGGGTGCAATTTCTTTACTTAACTGCTAGTCATATTTGACAAAAATGACAATCATATCTAACTTAATTGACAAAAGTGACAATCACTTTACAACAAGAAACGTAATTTGTTAGTATAAATTTTTGTTAATGCATAAGAAAAGGAATCACCCAAAGAAAATCATAAGTTGTGTAGTCAAGGATGACATCTGTAAACTGGCTCAAGAGATCAAAAACATTTGCTTGACTTTTTCAGTTACTTGTTTGTTTGAAACAGCAGTAAGATGATAAGATCATTTTGTTAGTATCTGAAGAAGAGAACAAGTGATTAGAAAGATAGGTGGTTTACATGTAAAGTGCAAACAAAGAATAAATATGTAAGCATGGTGCCTATGATTTCAACAACATTGTAAACTGTTAATTATCATTAAAATGATGACCTAACACGACCGACTCCGTGGCCCAATGGATAAGGCGCTGGTCTACGAAACCAGAGATTCTGGGTTCGATCCCCAGCGGAGTCGCGTTCTGTATATTTTTTGCATTTTGTATTTTTTGGTATAAAAAATTGGGCATTTTTTGGCCAACTTTAGCTGCCGATACAAGATTAATTTGCTTCGTGAGCTGCACAAGTTTTTATATATACTAGCATATAGCCCGTGCAAAGCACGGGTTACTTTTAATTTTCTAAAATTTGTTTATTTTGTGATATAATATTATAAATATTAATTTGCATATATTATTGGAAGAATTCAAAACTTACATCTTTGTATATAATAATTTTTAGTATTAAATATAAAATAATATGTTGTTGGTGGGAATCAAAGCTTGGACCTCTTATATAACAACTTTTAGTATTATTATATCTAACGGTCATGATCTATTTGAGTTGATGATCTAACGGTTATGGATGATGGATAACCAAAAATGGGGATAACCAAAAAACGGGTTAACCAACTACAAATTATACCCCATTTTACTTATTATAATATAGTATAGATATATAAAATGTGTGGGAGAGAATCAGTATCTTTCCCCGAGTTAAAAAAATTTCAGTATCTTTCCCAGAGTAAAAAAAAAAATCAGCATCTTTCCTCGAGTAAAAAAAAAATTATCTGACAGGTATTATCTAGTTTCCTATTATTTTTAAAATCGTGCATATGCACGGATATTATCTAGTTTGTTACAATGGATTACAGTATTACGCAGGTTTGTGACATGCCTCACTGAGGGCTATTGGTGGATCAGAGAATGACCCATCTAATATATGGTCAGCTACCAGTTTGTTTGCAGCTTCAGAATAATGTATACCATCCCAGCTAAGGTATTCCTCTGGTGTTTTGCAAGAAGTTCCAAATAATTCAGTGCCATTCATTAAGGACTTCCGCCCACACCTAGCACGATATTCTCCATAATGCCCACAACAGTAACCAAGAGGGCTGCTGAAACCTGAACAGAACGGGGCGTAAATTAATACTACACAGGAGTAGTTTGCAATGTATTATCAATTTTATTACTGTGCATAGTTCCAAGAGGCAATGATGATTAATGACAACTTTCAGTGCAAAGTATAGGTGTTCTAGCATCAATCTATGGGTGAATTACAGATAAATGAGTGATGGAATTAGTACAGTTTCTGACACTCATACCATCTCCTATAATTGTATAAGCATGAGTACATTATAAAGCTTACCATGCTTCTTCGCTTCACTGATAAGAGCATATTTGACAGAGTAAATGTCAACATAAGTAATAAATACATTGTTGAGTTGTGTCCTTAGCTGGGTGATTTTGTCCTTGAGTTGCTTATTGAATTCCTGGGCTAAATCGTTGTAAGACTTCACACAGCCATTTTGGTCAGAATTGCCTGCTTTTGGTGGATAGTTGACAACAAAAAAGGGTAAACACCCAATTGGACCTGTATTATGGACCCAAAATGTCCTTGCTCCCAGTTGGTGCAGATTCTGAAAATATCCAAGCAAAATATTAAGTCGATGCCATAATAACTTATGCAGATGGTAGATTTTAATAACTAATGCACTATGAACCTTGAGGTTCACTGCTCCATTGATCCAACTAGACAATCATGTTTAGATGTCCACACAGCTATAGTATTGCACTATTGCTAGAAAATGAGGAAAGGTTATATACAGATACCTCAATCGAAAGAGAAAACTGATTAATGATATTTGGAATGTGTTTTTGAACTTCTTCTTCTCTCATCGATGTAATGCCAGCATGAAGATCATTCTGTCCAGTGTCCATCGTGTACAGAGCTTTTGAGAAGTCCTCAGGCCTTGGAAAACCACTTACAATGTATGTTTTTTTTGCTGAAAAAGAAAAACCGTTTGTGGATAGAACATGAGTATTAAGGTTCACAAGCTAGTGGCTGTTTGCAGAAAAGCCACTATAATTATTATACCCCCTCGACCCTCAGTCAACAATAAGTCTCTTTAAGTTTGTTCATTTGTAACATCGACTGCAAAATGATTACAGTCAAAAATTCAAACGTGTTTGTCAAAATATAATAACAAATTTCCCACTTGCAATACATAAAGTAACCTTATAATAATTTGTACATGAATCAAAATTAAGCAACTCAGAACAAAAATTATACAATAGAGATTGCAATATGGGATTGTTTTGTGGAATGTAGATTGAGAGAAAAATTTATAAGATATGTTCATATCATAACTAACCTTCCGTATATAGCTCAGCAGTCCTATCTTTAAATTGTTCAAACTGCAGAAGCTGTACATTGAGCGAGAGAGGGTTGACATGCCCCTTCAATATTGCAGAATCAGCTGGCTGAATGCTAGAACCACTAGCAGCAAAATTTGCTCCATGTCGAAAATTTGTTCCAATAGAATCCAGATATGCACTTAAATATGGTAGTCCCAACTTTTCAGCTGCATTCATTCAATACAGAAAACAATCAAATTTCACATTTGGGACTGTAAAGGCAACATCACCGCATGTTTTCCAGTCATAAAGCAAGATCCTGCCCAGAAATTCTTTTAGACTAAAGACACTAGGAGGACTAAGCTACTTATTCCCAGTTTCTTCACGTTTTAGGCTGCTTACATAGTAATCAAAGTAGATCATTACCACAAATCCACTGTAATCTTTTAAAAACTTGCAATTAGCTCTTCTTTAAAATTTTCCTAATAATCAAAACTATAAATATACTTTGAGATCAACCTATGCTAAGAACATGCCACAATTTGTCAGCATAACCATTTCAGAAAAAATCCACATCCAGCATTGTAGTCTAAATGTGCAGAGAATGTGGATAGATGTTACAGTTTTATAACTTATGTCGAACCAAGAACACATGAATTGTACAACGTGGGCACATAAATAAAAATATTTAAAAAAAAACGAGAAATGATGTGCCAAAACGTCTACGCCTTACGCAACAAAAAAAAAAATGCTAGACTTACATACAATCAGATCATTTTCATTACTAACTAAGAAAATGTGAACCAAGTTTAATATCCTTACCAATAAAATCAATAACGAGACGACCATCACAGTACCGACCAGCAGGTTTACCAAAAAAGGTCTGGCCATTCGGAAGAGAAAGTCTACCAAACGTAGCTGAAACAGCACCAGTATCTGAATTCGAATCTCCAAAGTTAAAAACTGCTGGAAACTGGCAACCGCTAGACTGATCAAGATCCAATATTTTTAAACTTCTTTGTCCATTCATAGATATAAAAATCAAGAATGTAGCTACTATAACAACCCCAAATGCAATAACCTCAGCACTCTTCTTTAGTCCCCATGTACTTCGATATCTTGTACTTAAGCTAGTGCGCCTTATCCAATCCATCTTACAGAAAAAAACCCAACTCAAGAAACTTGTACTCTTCTTTGAGGACTTTTGTCGACCAGTTTGAATGTATTAGTGGCGATGTGAGTTTGAATCAACTACTTGTTTTTAAGGTTGTTGCATTGTTGGAGACTTGGAGTTGAAGTTTTCAATTGGATATAACTAAGCTGTCCTAGAGTGGATCTGTAATCAGTTAAACGTAATTTGTGTACCTGAAGTACTATGCTCATTCTATGCAATAATTTCTCCTATTTCGGGGATTGTAACATTTCTCTTATAATATACTCCCTCTGTCCCCAAAATTTTTTTCCCATTTCTCCTATACACATTTGCCAAACGCACACTTTTGATCGTCAATATCTTTAATTTCGTATTAGTATTTAATATAAAAACTTCACTATATTAAAATACTCATAAATACGAATTCAACAAGATCACTCATGACTATATTTTGTTTTATAAATTTGAGGTAAATTAGTAATTTGTCTCTTGTTATGAATAATGCCGACATATCAAATAACAAGAATAATATGAGAAATAGGGAGTACATTTTTTTGTGAACTTTATTGTAAAATAAGATAAGTTGGTGGCTGCACAACTTTCCGGTCTGGACTGGTAAACTAGATCGGACCGGGTCTACCGGTCCAAGGACCGAACCGGATCGAATATAACCGGTCCGGTCCTGATCCATTAAATCAAAAAAATTCGATCTTCGGTCCGGTCCGGTCCAAACCCTGAAAACACCCGGTCCGGACCGGATCGGATCGGATTTTATGTATATAGTTAATTTTATGTTATTTTGTCTTTTAAATTATATAGATTAATGATTAAATATTAATACATAACATATTTTAGTGATCCAAATTGGTAAATAATAAATTTATGAAATAGTATATATAAACACTATAATATAAATGATTAAATTTCATATTTCATACTATATATAATTTATAATTACGTTTACAATTTAATGTTACTTTATAAATAATATAACATTTACTTATTTTTAAACTTAAATTAACTTACCAAGTAATTTAAATATCAACAAAGAATGAAAATTAAATTATAAAAAATTAATTTTTTAAAAAAATATTAACTAACCGGTCCGGTCCCCGGTCCGGTCCCCGGTTCATGAATTCAATAAAATCCGATTTTCGGTCCGATTCGATTTTAAACCTTTGTTCAGCCTATTGGTGACCGGTGAGGTTAGCATCTAAAACTAAAACTGCTTATCATTTGAATGTTTTCGAAAAAAAGATTGCCAAAATTAACGTGAAGGAGAGAAAATACGAAAATTAATATTTTTGATAATATGATAAAATTGGCACCCTTCAAAGGATTTCCAACCATCAAAATTCAAAAAGATGCTCTAGTGTAAATGAGATATATGCATGTCTTATATATAGTATAGGCCTGGCAATTCAATTGGTGTATTTTCATGTTGTGTACTTTCGTATTTTCATGTACTCATAGCTAAAATCGAAACTAATCTGAAATCATTTTGTGTATTCATAGCTAAAACTAAACCCGAAATATTTTGTTTCGTGTCAACCCGAAAGTACACCAAATTTTCGTGTACATTTTGTTTACACGAAACGACCCAAAATAACACGAAACGTTTATATCGGAATACACGAAATACTACTGAACATGTAAAATGAGTGATTAAAAATACATGAAATACTAATGAATACGTATATAATATTTATTATGATATATATAAAATAATATATATATATATATATATATATATATATATATATATATATATATATATATATATAATATTTCATGTACTTTCGTGTATCCAAAATGAAAATTCATATCCGACACTAAATATTTAGTGTAACTTCGTGCTCGTATATTTTCATATTTCGTATACCAAAAATCAAAATCAAAAATCATATTTTTCATATCGTTTCGTATTGTGTTCACGTGTCGTGTTAAATTGTGAGGCCTAGTTGTATATCAATATTTCAAATTTCTCCACCCCATCTCAAGATACTTACCTATATTTTTACGAATTATAAAATTATTTTGATACAATTGTGTTGCCGATTCTTCTGAGCATTAAATTGCTACTCCCTCCTCTCTTAATACTTTTCCTACTTTTCTTTTATGGTAATTCAAATAATTTTTCTTGTTTTTATTTTAAGTCATAAACAATAATATTCAATATCCACTACTCCACCCACTACTGCTTAAAAATAATATTGAATATCCACTACTCCACTCACTACTCTTAAAAATAATATTCAATACCCACTACTCCACCGCTATTCAAAGAAAACAATATTAAATACCCACTATTCCTTAAAAACAATATTCAATATCAACTACTTCATAAAAAATAACGGTTTTTCTAGTGTGTGGCCAAGAGCACTTGCTAATAATCCGTGCTTATTTAGTTGTCAAATTTTGATTTGTAGAAATTTCATTAATAATGATGAACCCCCTCCATACACAAAAATCTCCACCAATCAAAATTTTCAAACTCATCAAACACGCATTCTTAACATGTGTTCTTGGGCACACACTAGACAAATCCAAAAAATAATATTCATTACCCATTATCTTAAAAATCGTATAATTGAACAAATGGGGAAAAAAATTTTGTGACGAGAGAAAGTACGGTATGGTTGACTCCTTGTCCTTCTGCGAAATGCAAATCAGGACTTTGCCTTGTCCACGCCATATTTTTCCAAATTTTGAATATTAAGAACCCCACGTAATATTCAAACCCCACGTAATCAATTACTAGTACAAAATTGTTGAATTTTCAAAGATGCAGAATTTTCATGCATTCAAATAATGCCTTGTTTGAGTGGAAAACTTGTATTCTGCTCACTGATTTAAGTTCATCAGGTTGCTCAAACATCAAAAAAATTACTGTACTAATAAATTATGACTCAAACTTGTATTTTTTTTTTTTTTTTTTTGACGAAATGACTCAAACTTTTTAGGAAGATGGTTCCAGCTACCAAACCAGATTCATTTCAGTTGCGAATAATTGTTGTGTTTCTTTATATTTTCAGCAATTTAAAGTTTAGCACTGGATTAAACACCTTATCACCTGGTCAACCTCTCTATGGAAACCAGACTTTAATCTCTCAGGGTAACAAGTTCGAACTGGGATTCTTCTCCCCAGGTAATTCAACTAATACTTATGTTGGTATATGGTACTATGACATTCCAGGTGATAAAACCGTAGTTTGGGTTGCAAACAGAGGGTCGCCTATTCGACAAGTTTCTAACAATTCCAGATTAGTACTAGCTGATGATGGCAGTTTGAAACTATTCATTGATTTTGCAATAATCTGGGCTACAAATAGTTCTGTTGCCAATAAGGGGGTACTTCTGGACGATGGAAATTTCGTTTTAAGTGATGGATTGACCATTATATGGCAAAGCTTTGACCATCCAACAGATACTTGGCTACCTGGTGGGAAACTTGGAAATGATGTGAGTTTGATCCTCACTTCTTGGAAGAATCCCAATGATCCAGCTCCGGGAATTTATTCTTTTGGGATGAATCCAAAAGGTGATCCTGAACTTTTTATTTGGAGGAACTCCTCACAAATAATTTGGAGGAGTGGAGTTTGGAATGGTGACAACTTTGATTCTTTCCCAACTGGTCAGACGAATTTAAGCTACATCATAAGTAATCAAACTCAATATATTACTTACAATACTTCGATATACCTCACTAGCAGATATGTCATGAATTATGCGGGACAGATCAATCAGTGGGTTAGAGCAAACAATCAGTGGTTATTATATTTGTCCCAACCTGCAGATAGTTATCGTGATTTTGGTTTATGTGGTCCGAATGGAGTTTGCAGCATATATAAGGTCCCTGTTTGCGGTTGTTTGGATGGTTTTGTCCCTGGTTCGTTAGATCGGTGGCAGTCTGCTGATTGGTCTGGTGGATGTATCAGGACTAAACCCCTGCAGTGTTCCAATGTTGATTTTTTTAGTACATCTAGAGTTTCAATGCCTGCAAATTCACAATCTTTAAATTTGGAGAGTGGTCAAGTTTGTCGGTTTGCATGTCTGGCCAACTGCTCATGCAATGCTTATGCTTACAATGATGGCAGATGTTCATTATGGATTGGTAACCTACTGGATACGCGAGAAATAGCGGGCGACCAAGATTCTGGATAAAATCTGTATGTCAGAACTTCTGAGGTTCTTTCAGCAAGTAAGAGTACATGTAAACTGTACAGTAATTTCTGGACTGTTTAATTTTAAGAACTTATTGGTTTTTATTTTGTAATCAAAAGATAAAAAGCAGTCAAACGTTGCGGTGGCATTATTCATTACCATTCCACTTCTCGTCTGCATTTCATTGACTTACATATTGTGGCGTGTCTGGAGAAGAAAACGAAATAAAAATGGTAAATGTTGAAGTTGTTTTTGAATTCCAAATCTAATGTCTGTGTTTCATTCCACAGAATTAGTATTACACATATTTGTCTACTTACAAATTATATGCTTGCCTACCTATTTACTGACTATTATTTCTGTACTGATACACGGAGAAAGGCGAAACAAGCGAGAACCTGCTCTATCTTAACTTGGAAATTAGCAGCAAGCAGAATGCAGATAGCGATAGCATCATCGCTAGCAGCTCACCAGGAGGAGAGAAGAAAGTTACCAACTTGCCACAGTTCAGCTTTTCAAGCATATCTGCTGCCACAAACAACTTCTCCTCAGCAAACAAGCTCGGAGAAGGGGGATTCGGACCTGTTTACAAGGTAATTCCTAAATTTTAAAAAACGAGGATCTGTACAAAGTGGTTTCAGTAAGCAGTTTCCACAGAAGATCATGTCTTGAAACCACAATCTTATTTTAAAAATTTAAATACTTGAGTTTATCTGAGGAAGTCAAGGGTTCCAATGATCAGAATTTTTCTTACATAAATTTCTAATACTATTTTCAATAGCAATAAGGCCTGTTCACATACACTAAACGCTAACCCGGCCTTCCATGGTAATTTATTTGGAGGGAAATCTGTAGCAGTAAAAAGACTTTCTAAAAGATCTGGACAAGGGCTGGAAGAGTTGAGAAATGAAACAGTTCTAATTGCTAAACTCCAACACAGGAATCTTGTTAGACTCTTGGGATGTTGTATTGAACAAGACGAGAAGATTCTAATTTACGAGTACATGTCCAACAAAAGTTTGGATCATTTTATTTTTGGTTAGTCGTCAATATATTCTTTGGTTATATTTCCAGGATATATGTTCTTCTATCAGATATGAACTTTTGTATTATATTCCTGTTGTTTTATTGGGCATATATATGCATTATGGCAGATCCTAGTAAACAGGGTCTGCTTGACTGGAGAAGACGTGTTCACATAATAGATGGAATCACGCAAGGACTTCTGTATCTTCATCAACATTCAAGATTACGCATAGTTCATAGAGACCTGAAGGCTAGTAACATTTTATTGGATGATGAACTGAATTCTAAGATATCTGATTTCGGAATGGCAAGAATATTTGGGGGTGATGAACTCCAAGCAAATACCAACCGGATTGTGGGAACTTAGTATGTAAAAAGCTGCACATCTACTCTATACAACACCTACATTACTATATTTTGACTACACCTACTACTTTAAGTAATGTTTTTCTTTAATGGTATCAAATCCAGCGGTTATATGTCCCCAGAGTATGCCATGGAAGGATTATTTTCGATAAAGTCTGATGTCTTTGCGTTTGGTGTTTTGCTACTGGAGATCATAAGTGGGAAAAAGAACACTGGTTTTCGTTACTCTGATTGCCTTAGTCTTCTTGGATATGTAACTTTACTCTTGTTTATATGGTTATGTCTAACAGAAGGCATCATATTGTGCTTGTTCATTATTAATACGTAACTTTAAAGTAGTCTTACTATTTTTCATACTCTTCAGGCGTGGGAGTTGTGGAAAGCCGACAGAGTTCTCGAGTTGGTGGACTCAAATCTAGACATCCCTTCGTCCTTTTTGCCACTGAGATTCATTCTTGTCGGACTCTTGTGTGTTCAAGAAAGCCCAGCAGACAGACCAACCATGTCTGATGTTTTACTTATGTTCAGTACGGAGCACATTCAGCTGGTTTCTCCCAAACGCCCTGCTTTTACATCTGGTGGTAGCTTAGGCTCCAGGATTGACAAAGTGGGCAACTTTTCAGTGAATAATTTAACAGCTTCAGAGATGGATGGTCGCTGATGTGTTCAAAATTCTCTTTTTCATTCTCCAAATCCATATATAAACTTGTACAAATATTTAGGCAAACACATACATTTCAATGCAATGTCCCCCTACAAATCCAGAAATAATGTTTGCGTTCATCTGACCGTACATACGTTTGGTTCGTTCACTTGCACAACAATGGTCCTCGACCCTTTGGAGTTTGGTTCATCGAATATCGTTTGTCATAGCAAGTAAACTAGGCAATGCCTTTGATGAGTCACCAAATCTTTGTTCAACCAAAGCAATGGTCTTTTTTGCATGCTAATCAAAACAGCATTCCAGGTATTAAATGTGTGACTACGAAACTCACACATTTAACCATCTTATTAACATAATTATTGCCGACGCCATAACAAACAATGGCCTACATCTGTATGAACTACGAGTATATAATTATCACATTATACATATGTGTATATATATATATATAGGGTGCCCTTCCATAGCCACCATTGATTAAAAATTGCACACAACCACCAGCTAGTACTCTGCCGCAAGGGTTCATTGCAGAAGCCTCAATGTTTCATTGCGGCAGATAGTTGACACCTACCTCAATGTAACATTGCGGCAAGAAAAGAGTATGTTTAGTTTTGTTTATTTTTTTTGTTATGATAGTTTTGTTTATATTATTTCTAATTGGTAATAAGACTTTAAAAATAAAATTAGTTACAATAAATTTATATTTTCTAAGATACAAAAATTAATATGGTTGTCAAAAATAAAATTAGTTATATATATTTTTCTTATATATTTAGATAGATATCAAATCTGAGAAAAGGATTAATTAATAATTTATAATATACAAAATTTGAATTATTAAAAATTTTAAAAAACCTCCGAATTGTCAATTATTATTTTAACCAATTATGATTAGAATATGTATACAAATACACTTGTTTAAGATTTTAATACCGTCATTTGAAGTTTAACATAATGATTGAACAATATAATAAAATAAATGTATATGTACTAATCATTGAATTATAAATCGATAAACAAAAAAGATTAATGTATACTTGTATTTTCAATATATTTTCTTTTATTTGACTCGCATAAAAATATGGAGTATTATTTTATTTCTTTAACATGGATAATATTGATAATACAAATAATGACACAAGTGTTTTCAATATTGTTTTTTTATTTTACTTGTATAAAATTAGGGAGTTGTAAATTATATGTAAAAATAATAATTATAAAAAAGTGAGTTCAATCTTATTTTTTTTCTTAAGCATGAATAATATTGATATTACACTACTTCTTTCAATATTTTCTGGTTATTTGACTTTTATAAAAAAAAAAGAGTTCAAATTTTATACAAAACAAAAATTATAAAAACATGGAGTTAATTTTTTTTTTCTTAAGCACATATAATATTGATATAAAAGTAATATTTAAATAGAATTTTGTTTTCTAAAATTTATGATCTCGATCTTAATACATTTACAATATTTAAAAATCAAGACTGAAGTCACAAATTGAACAAATTTATTAAATTACTTATATTTATATTTCTTTAGTGTTAAAATTAAAATTTACTATTGTAATTTGTTTATTAAAAAAATATACATAAAAATTTAGTTTTTTAAAGTTTATGACCTCGTCTAAATACATTAAAAATATTTGAAAATCGAGACTGAAGTAACAAATTGAAATAATTTATTAAATTAGTTATATTTATTTTTCTCTAGTGTTAAAATTAAAATTTACTAATATACTCTTTTTATTAAAACAAATATACATAAAATTTTTATTTAAATAGTTTTATTTAAATATACATAAAATATTATTTATTCTTTAATAAATTTGTTTTTTATAAGATAAAAATATAAAAGTAGTTATATTTATTTTAAAATTTATAATCAGTATAAACTAGGGAAAAAATAAATATGTTACATATTTCTACCCGCCGGGTAACTTACATGTATTGCATGTCAACCAATAAATTTATAATCAACATAAACTAGGGAAAAAATAAATTTATTTCTACTGCCGCCATGAAACATGGCGGGAAGGTGGTTGTCAACCAACACTTACAACTAAAATTTAAAATATATGCAAACAACCAACAGCTACAACAATGAAACATTGTGGCAGTGGCAGGTGGTACTTTAGCATTTTTTTTTCTTTTTTTACTTTAAATCTTTAATATGTATCTAAAAATTAAAAATTAATTATATAAATTTCAAAATATTGATAATATTGCATTTCAGATACTTTTTACACATATAATTTTAATTTCAAGTATATAAATTGAAACATTCTCGAACACATGTGAAACAAGAATGTAAATACAATTTCTAACTAGTTATGATTAGAATATGTATACAAATTTACTTGTTTAAGATTTTAATACCGTTATTTGAAGTTTAACATATTTATTGAACAATATAATAAAATAAATGCATTTGTACTAGTCATTCAATCATAAATCGATAAACAAGCAAGAATAATGTATACTTGTATTTTCAATATATTTTCTTTTATTTGACTCGTATAAAAATATGGAGTGTTATTTTATTTCTTTAACATGAATAATATTGATAATACAAATAATGACACTAGTATTTTCAATTTGTTTTTCTTATTTTACTTGTATAAAATTAGGGAGTTCTAAATTATATGTAAAAAAATAATTATAAAAAAGTGAGTTCAATCTTATTTTTTTCTTCAGCATGAATAATATTGAGATTACACTACTTCTTTCAATAATTTATGGTTATTTGACTTGTATAAAAAAAAGAGTTCAAATTTTATACAAAACAAAACTTATAAAAACATGGAGTTAATTTTTTTTCTTAAGCACATATAATATTGATATGAAAATAACGTATAGAAGTTTTTCAATATTTTCTTGTTATTTCACCAAATTAAATTAAATACAATTACAATCAACTCATTTACATTATAAATAAATAAAATTTTTACTTCTTCTAATTTTACAAACATTTACATAAATTTATACTAGGTATAAATAGTGTATGTGCAACATACAAAATTTCATTTTTTTAAAGTTAGGTTTGTTAATATTATAATTTTAGCTCTTTTGTTGACTTTGATCAAAATGAATTAACTAAGATTACAAGTATAAAAAATATTATCATTTATATGTTTTTACTTCCCCGTAAATTAATTTTTCTATGCCTAAGAAAAAAAATTAAGATTGAACTCATTATTTTATAATTTTGTTTTGTATAAAAATTAAAATGCAACCAAGTTAATTAATATTTTATTATACTTATCCTCGATATTTTATTTTTTTTAATAACTAAATCTTGTAATTAATATTTAAAAGTTGATTATATTTAAATAGAAGTAATACAAAAAGAAAAAATGTGGCAAGCAACTAAGTGGTAAATGATGATTAATTAGTAAAAAAAGATTAAAAAGTGGAAAGCAATGATGTGTTTAATTATATAAATTTAATGCAACTAATTCTTTACACAAAGCAACAAATCTGCATCACCATCTGCCGCATTGTTTCATGGTTGTAGGTGACATAGTATTGCAGCAATGAGTACTTGCGGCAGTACTGGTGGTTGTACCAACCCACGATGGTTGTGGACCAAGATACATATATATATATATATATATATATATATATACATATGTATATCTATATGAGTAGGGATCTAGAGAGAACCCCTTTAAAAGGAGAACTTAGAAAACTAAATTAAAATATAACACATATGGTATGCAAACTGATCGTTGGGAGATGGAGAAAAATGTGGTGAAATTAGATTTTAAAAAAATATCACCGATTGACGGGAAAAATCAAATTAAAAACGGAGGGGATTAGGTGGGATTGTGTGTGTGAGGGTGTATTTGATTAGTGTGTGGGTGCCCCTGGTGGGGCCAATGATTATAATACATCCAATGGTTAGGATTAGTACCTTAGCTTTCTTCAAAGAATGAGTTCTCTTTTGAGCCACACCCTATATATATATATATATATATATATATATATATATATATATATATATATATAGAATAAAGTTCAGTGGAGTCCTACATTTTTGTGGAGTCTTGGAGTCCTAAATCTTGACCCTTCATTTTAGTTTAATCCTATGGTCAGTTTTTTTTTTCAATTTAAAAACTAATTAACTGGTCCTAAGGTTATTTGTGTCATTTCCAAGATCGTGTATATCTGTTATCTTTTATATCTAAAGTTTTGTGTTGCTGGTAACGACTTTAGCGGCAGTTTCTCTCAACCGGAACAATAGGAGAATGGTTTTTACAGATTTATCACAATGGTTTTTGCACGATCAACACTTTGCCTTTCTTATGTTCTACAGGTTTCATTTTCGTTTTTTGTTTTTGAGGATTTGCTTAAATAACAATTCACAATTATGTTCAATCCAGAAGAGTCTTCAGGTTTGTTTTGTTTATGTTGTTTTTAGTACAATACAAATGATATAGTGTTTGTGTAAGATGCAGTACAATTATGTTGGATCTTCTTGGGGTACATATGTTTTTTAACAAAAATTGTACAAGCAGTAAAAATAGGATTGCGTTTCTTCCCCTTTTCGAAATTCTACATTGTTTGTATTTGATCTGGATGTTTTTTTTATAAAATTAGTCCATGTTTTTATTGTCGTAATTTGTTTAAATATTTGTAATTGTGTGGTTTGTTTTTAGGTGTTCGGTCTTATCCCCATGTTGAGAGCTCGGATTCTGAACAACCAAGTGCAGAATCAGAAAATGAAAGTTCTGAATCTGATGCTGATGTTGAGGATTTAAATAATGAAAATGAATCAGAGTTTACAACATATGTTGATGCGACTGGTATTAAAAATTGGGTACCAATATGTGATGAGAAGGTGAAACCATATACAAATCAATACTTTACAACTTTGCAAGATGCATATGGTTTTTATTGGAAATATGGGCAAATCTGCAACTTTGATGTGCGTAAATCAACTGAAAAATCTGATGCGAAAGGTGAATTGTCGGCTAAATATATACAATGTAATAGGGGTGGTTCCCCCTATCAGGGCAAATCGAAGCGTCTGGATGAAAATGGTGGTGATGGAGCTCAAAGGAAAACTACGTCTCGCAGATGCAATTGTAAAGCAAAGATCGTTATGAAACCTGCAGGACTTAAAGGTTTTGTGGTTATGAGTTTTATTGAGGAACATAATCATCCCCTAGCGACTGGAGCTGCTAAAATGTTTTTAAGATGTAATAGGAATCTGTCAGTTGCTAATCAGAATTTTATAATGGATTGTGCAAGAGCAAATGTTGGTGCAACGAGATCACATGCTTTAGCTAAGGAAATGGTGGGATCCTACGAAGATATAGGTGCAACTGTTACTGATTTTAAGAATTTTGCGAGGGACGTGAAAGTTCGAATTGGAGATAAAGATGCTGACATGATTTTGGAAAAATTCAAGTTGAAGAAGGAGACGTCTGATAATACATTTTATTATGACTACAAGGTTGATAAAGATGGTCATTTGACCGGCCTTTTCTGGACGGATGCTATTGGTCAAGCAACTTTTGATGTATTCGGCGACATAGTTTCATTTGAACCCACTTTTCGGACCAATAGGTATGTGTTTGTTGTTACTTTTTTTGGACATATGAGCTTGCTAGATGAATGCTTCAAATTTATTGTAAGTCCAAACAAATTAGAATAGAACGTTTTTCTTGCATAATAAATAGATAAATTGAACAATAAAATTCGATTAGATTTCTTTAATTTATACAGGTTTTATGTTTAGCTTGTTCATATTCTAGTGAATTTTCTGCATAATTTTGTATATGGAATTTGTTTGGTCTGCATAACAGTTGTCATTCTGCATTTTTATTGGTGGTTATGCAAACATTTTTCATTTTCTGATTCGGCAACTTATTTAAATTGAACAAGATTTTTATGTAAGGCTTAGTAGAATTTAAGCACAGGGCAGATATTTATCTTGACTTTCAGCATAAACTGATGCATCTGTTTTTTTTTTGTTTTGCAATTTTTTCAATCCTTTCTCAGATACAACATGGTTTTTGTTCCATTCACCGGTGTTGATAATCATTGGAAGAATGTAACGTTTGCTGCGGGGCTTTTGGCGAAGGAAAATTATAAAAATTTTAAATGGCTACTTCTAGCATTCAAGAAAGCAATGGGTAGTGTCCCCCCTTGTGTTATAACTGATCAATGTCCTGCAATTAAAAAAGCTTTAGATAAATGGTGGTCTAAAGCAAAGCATCGTCTGTGCATGTGGCATATTATGAACAAGTTACCATCAAAGGTAAATATTACAGATTGTTTAGTGTTTTTTTATTATTTTGTTAATCATGTTTTAATTGTTATGCACTTTTAATTTTTTTTCAGGTCGGACCTGTGTTGTCGTCAAACAAGAAATTCGTGGAAAAATTAAAGTCAGTCGTTTATTCTGATCACTTTTCGCCAACTGAGTTTGAAGAAAGTTGGCATGCTGTTATTTCAGAATATAATTTGGAGAACAATAGCTGGTTGACTGAGTTGTTTAATATAAGGCATCAATGGATTCCTGCTTATTTTTCAGATATTGAGATGGCTGGTTTACTGAGAACTACTTCAAGGTCAGAAAGTTCCAATTTTTTATTTCAACACTTTCATGAAAATGGTGACACTCTGGTGGAGTTTTATTCTAGTTTTGAGAGTGCTATGGACAAGCAACGTCTCAGGTATGCAGAAGGTGAAAAAAAGTCGCAACAAATTCCACAAATGGACACCACAATGCCCATTGAAAAGGATGCATCTAAGTGGTATACCCTAAAACTTTATTACCTCGTCAGGGAAGAAATTAAAACAGCTTGTTTTCATACTAGTATGTCAGATATGTCAAGGGAAAATGATACTAGGCTATTCAAATGTAAAGACGAGCTACTGCATGATAAGGTTTTTGAGGTAGAGTATATTAAGTGTTGATTAGTTGTTGAATTATTAATTAACTGCTTTTATTTATTTATTTCTATATTCAGCAAATTATACAAATTAACAGGTTTTGTAATCCATTTTACACATCTCTTATTTTTTAGTTATACAAAGTTTCACGTTATCGTCTTTAATTTTTTGTTAATATTGACTTTTGCCAGGTTTCTGTCAGATTAAGCGACAATTATGTACAATGCAGCTGTAAATTGTTTTTCAGAAAAGGTTACTTATGTAGACATGCATTTGCTGCTTTGCATCAGTGTAGCATAAAACAGATTCCGAAGGAATTTGTTAAGCCGCGTTGGTCCAAGAATGCTGTCAAGCGTCACTCGTTCCTTGGGTCTTCTAAAGTAACGGAAATTTGTGAAGCACGAGATAGAAAGAAGTTGAAAAGGACAAGGGCATGGTTTGAATTTCATAACTGTATGAATTTTGCCGGAGAAGATGAGGACAAGTTGGATTCTGTAATCACTGGAGTTCAGTCGATCAATGCTGCGTTAACTCAAAGCACAGATAACACGCCTTTACAAGGAGTTCACAGAGCAGATAAGTTTATTCCTCCTGTTCCAGAATCTGAAATTTCTGTTCTTAATCCAAATCAAAGTAGAAACAAGGGATGTGGGAGCCGGATAAAGAGTAGTAGAGAGTTGGCTATCGAAACGGGGAAGGGAAGACAGTGTAGCCGCTGTAAAGATATAGGTCACAATACACGAACTTGCAAGGGTATCCCAAAATCTGGTTAAATAGATTTTGTTAAACTCATGTCTTTATTTTTATGTTTTTAATTTCCACAAGTGTATTGGATATTTTGTTATTTGTGCACATTATCTATTTTATTTTTGTATTTATATTCTGGAGAGCATCCAGATTTTTTTCTTTTTGGGCACACTGTATTTTGTTGGATGCTATGGCTATCATATTGTTCAAATGGTTAATGCGACATTTGCAATCATCTAGTTCATTTTGTACCTTCTATGGGTAAGTGAAATTTGCTGTATTAGTGATGCAATGGAGCAGTTCTTTAGTAGAAATTGTGTAATATTTAGTTGCATTTGTTGACAATGCCTGTTCAACTTGAACATTATGTTTTTTTCATGTGCTGATCAAAATCTGAACACTGTTTGTGCATAACACACTTGGCGAGCATCTTACAATTTCTGTTTCATGAATTGTCATATAATAAATGTTGCACGCGTCTTATTCCCTGAATTTTTTTTTTAATTTTTTAAGTCTAAGTTTAACACTTGATTTTAGTCTGTTCTTGGTTCAGAATGCTCCTCATTAGGTGTTTATCCTTCATCTTACAATTTTTGATACTCGGCACTCTTGCAGAACTTAAATTTAATAACAAAAAAAATGAACTTTATCACAGGATAATTGGGATTTATCACAGAATAAATAGCTTGCAACTTAGACTTTGGTACCTATTGGTTTGGAAGGGATTTTAGGATTTTAGGATCTCTTACAAGTTAGAGATCTTTCATTGTCAAACCACTTACTGTTGCAAATAACAAAAGTGATAGTTTATCACAGAGAAATTTAATAAAAAAAGACTTTTTTTTTATTTTTCTTAGTTTGGAGGTTTTGGAGATATCAAAGATGTCAAGTAAATTGGGTGGATATTGGCAAGAAATCATTACATAACTTGTCCAGTACAATCATAAGAATGATCAACTTAACTTGCATAAAGCATTACTTAACTTGTCCAGTAAAGTCATAAGAATGATCAACTTGAGCTTGACAATTTAAAAGCATTGAAACAACAAATTCAGTGCGTTCCAGGAAAACAGATATAGTCAAATTACAATGTGGTAAATGAATCAACCTCACTAACATATACTTTTTCTAGTAACCAAGTTCTTGCTCTTTGCCAAATTCGCAGCACCTTCCAATATGAGGGTTCTTTTGCTATTTCCTCTCCACGTCAATATTTTGTGGCAGTAGATTATCCGCAACTTGTTCAGCAGTGCTTGTTGGTTGTCCTGCATATTAGTCATTTTTTAAATCAATTAGTTTCTGTAAATGCATGAACATTTGAGTACACTTATATATACATTAAATTTACCTTTTCAATACCGAGCCCGACTTTCCATCCACACAAATTACCAATATATGTCTCCATGTGCCTCATTACAAATATTCCGCAGTCAACCCCGTTCATTTCGGTTTGCCAACCCATTCTATGAACTCGTGGTATCAAATTTTTTATCTCACTTTCTTTTGGCAAGTTATATATTGAGATCCATTGGCAAAAGCAATCATGCTGAGTTGATTAATACAATGTATTGATCAGATTTTTTCACACTCAGTTCCTCAAACTAAATTAACTTATAAAAAATGCTTCGAAGATCACATACCAAGCGTGCTGGCAAATCACCATAAATTTCCTCCCATCCAGCTGTTTGGACTATGTTATCTATGATCTCCAGTCGAGTTTTCTTCATGTTATAGCATATGATATAGTAATGTCCCATATCGTAAATGGGAAAAACAAACTGTAGATTAAACAATTAAATGTATAATTTAATTATATGGTATGATGCATAAAAAACAAATGGAAAGAATATATGTACAATTTTATCTTTCTTACCATATCGAAATCCTTTACTTGGTATTGCTTGTTATGCATCTCGTTAACCATCTTCATGACATTGTCCATGTTATCATCAAAAGGAGCATAACGATTCGTCTTTTCAAATTCATCCTCTCCGACTTTAATCTGTAAGGGCCCGTACTGCATCAAAATATAATAAACATAATTAATTTTCCCCTTTTAAACACTACTAGCATATAAGCTAGACTTTTAAGTACTTTTATTAAAATGTAAAACACTTACAGTGGTTTCTGTAGTCATGAACAGACGCAGAGGTGAAGAATCAGCTTTAATTATCTCATTCTCGTTCAGCAGGTAGGTCCATGTGTCAATCAGTGTCGACATAACCATTTTATTCTCCTGTAGTGATTGAAAATGTGCTTTTGTACACATTCTCTCATTCCATTCAAACAAGTTATCCCTAAAAAATTCAAATAAATCGATTAGTACACACAGCACCCTTTAAATTGGAAACAACTAATGCAGAACATATGACACAATTATGTAATAAACAAACTTTCTATTCCTCCTGTTTTGGAAAAGCCAATGCCAGACATTCCTCTCCTCTGTTGTTAAGTCATGACTACCCACATCAACCACCCTGCTGACATATGGAGACCTACAAAGAGCTGATGCTTTTATTTCTCGTCGTGGTCTTCCCAATTCTGCAGTTGTTTTATCCTTTTCTCCGAGATTTCCATTCACATCCTTCTCCCCAATAAATTTGTTGGCCATAAGCTGTCTTGTACCTGGAATACTTAACAATCGTGGACATCCTTCCATCTGCATCTTACTGGTGTCATCTAGATCACTACAGAGGTTTTTAGGCATCAAATGTGACAGCTCCGAAGAGTTGCTAGGTATGAAATCATCATCATTTACTACAACTGGCTTTTTTCCTTCATTTCCAGCTACACTACCAGATAGTAAATTCTTCGCTATTGGACTTGCAGCTTCGAACAGTTTGAAATATTGGCTATATTCACTTTTCAGTTCTGCTAGCCTTGAATTTTGAGGATAGAGTGCTAATGTTACTTCAAAATTATTCAAGCACCTTCCATAAACTTCTTCAAATTCCTTCAAATTTTTTTCAAAAGATTTCATGTACGCCTGGTAGAACACAATGTAACACATAGTACAATAATTAATAAGTTAAACTGCATATGCTAATCTCATGTCTCATTTTAACAAACAAAATTAAAAGGAAATTTTACATACGTTTTCGTCAAAATGCTTATCAATTTCTACATCAACATGTGATTGCGTGTTCTGCACTTCATTAACTCCATCGCCACATATCTGCGATTAGTAATGTCAACATCCAACTAGCTAATTCCAAGTAAATACTATGGAAATTCCAGATTAAAAAGAAAAAGGAAAAAAATTGCAATATGTACTTAAATACAAACAAAGTACTGCAAAAACCTTTTTTTTGTGGAGAAATGGAGTACATAATATTGATCAATTATATGAGCATAGTGTAATGTTAACTTTATAACTATTTTTATTTTTTCAATAAAAAGTCCCACCAATAATTTGTGTGTCAAGTACTGACAAACCTAAATATGGGAGTATAGCATGTAGATTAGTATTATGCAGTACATTGAAAAAAGAAAGACGTAAAATCTAATTTAATCTTGTTGAAAGTTATAAATGTATTGCAAGATTGAATTGCCTATTAGGCATTAATCATTTTATATTTTAATACTGGTTTATACTTGTCATGAGTACTACATATGAGATGGTGTTTACATCTGTGTAACGTTATAAATTTAACCCCTAGACTAGTGCAGGTCATTTTTTATATACTTTAATTATAAATAAATTAAATTTGAGTTTACCATAGTTAATTAAAGTACAACAGGTAGGACATGTATTCTAATTTAACGATCACAGGAGGATAGGTATATTTAGTCTCTACAATACTCAATATATACCTCTGCAGAGTCGTTCTTTTGCTTCCTATTTTCTTGTTTTCCCTCAGAAGAAGCAACTTCCTCAAACAAATTGATAGCATCTTTAACAGCCTGAAAGAGTTAGAAAGTAATTGGATGGATAGGATTCTGTAAGCCTGTGATACTCTGTACGTATATAACGAAAACAAAATGCAGGACATATATTATTTATTGGTTATATGAGAATATTTCTCTATGGCCTTCAGAATAGAATGGAATGGGTCTCCAATCCATTCGCATGCAGAACTAAATTTTACTAAATTGAATATGCTCTCCACATGCAGAACTGTTTTTCACATGGAAGCATTTAGTTATTATTTTTGTTAACAAAAAAATGGTTATACAGAACAGTGTCAAATAATGAATAACAGCTGTTTGTGCATTAGTAAATAACGTTCATCAGATCATTTACCTTGGCTTCCATAATTTCTTCATATTTTAACGTTGGAGTATGCATATCTACCTCATGCAGCTGATTTATATCCAATTCTTCTAATTGAACCGCACCCATATTTCCTTTGTTTGTGAATTTAGACTGCAATGTAAATTTTAAAAATGTAGTTCTATTTTTAAGTGTAGACCAGAGAACAATTAGAGCATGATTAAGTAAGTTGGGTTGCATTACATACATCTGTTTCTTCTCCAGCAGTGACGGCAAGAATTTTGTTCAAGACATCCAGATTGTTTGTGTCATTGCACAGAACTTTGTCTTGTGTTATAAAAGCATTCGTCCCGTACTCCTGAAAATAATTGATTTAAAATAAATTTCTGAATTAATTAGCAGCTACATTCCAGTATGAAAAAAAACTAATTTTAAAATAAAGATTAAGATGCTAAGTAATACACACATCCAAATCTTCTTCACCATCCATTTCTTGAGAAATGGCTCCAGCTTCATTCTCGTTCAGTATATATTTTTTAACTACTAAATCAAGCATTGTCAACTCAGCATCATTGGTATCATAGGCGTTTTCCTCCTGGCTTTCAGTATCATCGGCGTTTTCCTCCTGGCTTTCTTCCTATAAATGATACACATATTAAAATTAATCTAGATTCCAAAATATTCGACATTTATTAAAAATTGGGTAATTTTACCTCCTCTTCGCCCTTTATCTCTAAGACACCATCCTACACATGTATAAATTAATCAAAATTAAACATATATGAAGATAAAGCACAGCAAGATTTTGTTAAAACAATTATTGTTCCCTTACCACAATCACATCATGAAATTTCACTATTTCACCTTCTCCAAAACTTTTCTGTTTCAAATCATATTTTTGTCGTTCTCGCAATAACATATCTGACCAACCACGGAACGTTGGGTAATTTGCCTGAATGAATGTTGTTCCCCTACTCTTAACTTTGCTGACATACAAGTACTGCACCCAAAAAATAAAGGACATTAGTAGTCTTTGTCATCTTTTCTGATATATGTAAAAACTTTAATTAAAATATAACTTACAATAAGGAAAGGCAGTGGTCCTGCAAAGTTTCTTTTTGTATCTTCAGCCCAATAAGCATGAGTTTTTTTAAGTTTTTCAATCAACAGTTGACACCAGTTATAGTTGTTGCACGTTTCAATATCACCGGAAAATCTCAGTATCTCCCGAGTAAGGAAACTATTTTGATTTGATTCAATGAAGAAATTATACATCAGAATTAAGAAATTCCACTTGAAATTATCATCTGCCCTTGGATTCTCAAGAATCTTGTTCCTCACCATTGAGGGTCTTATTTCACAACTAGCACAACCGGGGAATTGTTTTACCCATTTTGAATAAGCAGACCGGTCTTCATTACACTCGACCACTGCATTCCCAATTGGCAAACCCATTACACTGTGCACAATACTTTCAGTAATCTTAATAGTCCCTGCTTGTAACACAACTGAACAAGTTGCCCCATCGAATGCTTCAATAATGTTATAACCTAAGTTGTGAGTGTAGCACACCATCCTAAAATTCAGCAATGGCCCAAACCCAGTGGATCTTACCCATTCAATTTGTGATTCAGACAAATTGAGAATGACATCCGACATAATTGAGGGTGAGAATTTCTTTTGGATGTAACGATGATAGGTTCTCACTGGTTTCTTCTTTGTCCTGCTTCCAGGGGTGCCATCCTTCAACCCCTTTCTAACTGATGTTATTTTCTTTTTTAGAGCCATCTTTTCGTTCTTTGGACCAGCTTCTGTTGAAATCTGTGCATAATCAAGTGAGCAAAATAGTAAATTACAAGTATAATACGCGACGAGTAGTCCATAAAAAAAATTATAATCACATATTAACTTAATTTTTTACATTCTGCAATATTTTTAACCACAAACTTGAATGCTTAAATGAATACTCAATTAACCTTTTCTTTCTTCTTCCAGGAACATGCTTGTTTACTTTTTAAAGGATTCTCTTTTTTATTCTTAGCACTCAAACTCCTTTTTTGCGTAGCCTGCAAGACGAAAACAATGGACAAGAAATATATTACGCAATATGACAACAATCCCAATTATAACACAAAATTAAAAATACAATTTATTGAAATCTTACAACATTTTCCATGCTCAGTATCATCTCATTTGAAACAATTTCTGGCATTCCCCCAAATTCCACAATTGCACTGCTATCATTTTCATTGATAGCTAACTCTCTTGTAAACCTCAGTCTTTTTTTCTCAGTACTGTACTTTCTGCCCAAAACTTTATTACTCTCCTCAAAATTCTCTTTTGGAGTTACAAAATCGTCATCTTCATCACTAGAAAACGTTTTTACCACCGTTTTGCGCTTACTCATTTTAGTCCTTTTATTTGAACCATCCAACAGATTGCTATGATTCTCTGTACTTTCACACAAGTCAATGTACACAGGAGGTTTTTTCGGCCAATTGAAAAGCCAAGGATTAGCAATTAATCTTCCACTACGTCTACGGTCTGCATTATAAAATTTTAAAGACTTTAGAGGTACTTTTAAGTCACAACAATATTATACTGTACACATGTAATCTCAATTACAAACAAATCATTGAATTTTTTTTTCTTTTAAAATAATTTTACAGACCATTTCTATTTGTCATAAATCATGAAGCACGTAATCTTTAATCAATTATATCCATTTTTTTGAAAATCATATACAGAACAATCTATATGAATAAATATAATTCTCCAAACAAAATTGTTCATATGATTCTCCATTAACGGAGAACTAACTTCTCTAAAATTAATAAAAAAACATCAGAAAATACTCTACATTGCAACCATTTTAGCAGGACATTTACACCTATATATCAAAGCACATGCAAAACCAAAAAACAAACTACATTAGAAACCCCTAAATATGTAGAACAGTTAAATTCAACATTACAATTCAATTAATCGAATCAATTGATTGAATCACTGTAATGCGTTTAAGATGAAGGTTTAGGAATTATATACCTTCACTCATCTTCTTTGTTGTTCTTCGTCAGTTACTGAATGGTGTTCCTCGTTGCTAATTGATTCGATTGCTTTTCTTCTTCTTTTATACACATTAGGCGATACAATTTCAAGTAGTTTATAATACTGCACTCTCTTTTGGATGAGGGACTGAATCCGTTTGTAGATAACTCAAACTCTCAGTAACTGCAATGATAGTGAGATTATCGTGCGAGTCAATTGGGTTGAGTAACTGTCTGAGATATTGTATATGTATTACGTATGTTCTATTGCCCTCATATTGTGTTAATATTACGAAAGTGCCATTAAATCTGTTTTGTTTTAGACCGCAGGATGAGATTTGATCCAATGGTGGTGATTATGGTCTCTAGGGACTCCAAAAAAAACTGGTCTCTATTGAGCCCAACTCTATATATATATATATATATTCCTATCGAAATTAAAATTTTATTATTAAAATATTGGAGCAAATTAAAATAGCTAAAGTCTAATTTATTTTAAGGTTTAAAATGATTCCAACAATGGATACCAAACTAACTCTTTCTTTACATATAATAAATCAACTTTTTAGTTGATAATAGGTTCCATTGTATTTGTTATTTTTTGGGTTAAATGACTTAAACATAATTGAATTTATGTTAAATTTGCAACTGAATTATTAAACTTAAAAAACTTGCAGTCAACTTACTATACTAATAAAAACTTGCACTTAAATTACCGCCGTTAACAAATTCAACCGGGATTGACAGAAAATTGATGTGACAAGCTTATTTATCAAACCCAATATAACCCGGTTCATTTATGTAAACTTACCTACCCAACTTAAAATCCATTAAATCTAATTAGCTCCTCTTCTTCTCAATTCAGCCCATTCCAAATTCAAACCCTAATACAATAACTTTTTAATTATACTACCAAATTGAATGAATAAAACAGTAGAATTATCAAACAATGATTGGGCAAAATAAATTACAATTGTATACATAGGTCAACTGATTGATAAGAATAAAGAGGTTAATTTGAAAAGACAAACAAAAGGTGGAGGAAGGTGATGAATTTTGGATGGTTCTATAATATAAACATCAATGTATATATATACTTGAACAATTTTATAATAATGCAAGGTATACTCCATCGGATTCAAAAAGTTCAGATTAGTAAAACATCAAGAATTTTTTTTATCAAACGTTATCTAATTAAAGATATATAGATGTGTGTTTGTAATTTAAACATAGATATAGTTCATTATTACTGATTTTTTTCGGAGATGATGCTGATGATATAGGAGTCATAGATAAAATGATGTAGTGTAATTTTGGGGTGAATTTTGTTAGATTTGAATTTTTTTTTTTTTTTTTGAAGAAAAGCATAGAATTATATTACTGGATCAAACAACTCAATATAATAGCAGGACAAACCCCTGACTGTCAACACGATCTGGGTGAAAAACAAATAAATTATTTTCTGATCGTTCAACAAGATGAACATAAAAGTTCTTGAAACTAAAAACAAATTCGAAAACATCCTAAGCGATCCAAACTGCGTCAAAATCCCTGAAAACAACGATATCACAATTGACCACATCACATAAGAACCGTTGATACCCCAGTGTTCAGAATCCTCACTCCAGCTATCTACATGCCGGATACCAGCTATAGACATGCCGAACATGGAAACCCCCAAAGGATGAGTAACACCCCAGCTATCTACATGCCGGATATCAGGTAAAGACATGCCGAAAGTGAAAACCTCCAAAAAATGATGAACCATCTTTGGTTGTGAGGGGTGAGCTCTTGCAATAATCTTCACCGTCCTAGCTTCGATGCAATCTTTCCAGATCCCCCAAGACATCAACAAAGTTATTCTCAGCAGATCCAACCACGAACATAGAGATACATAATTAATTAAATACATAAAAACTTCAAACCCCTCCAAAAGGAGAGGCACACGCTAAAAGGCGAGACGAAAAACCAAAAATTCAAAGACCTCGGAATGACACCAAATTTTGGTATGATGTTAAGGAGGAGAATTTGAATCTAAATGTATTTTTTATTTGGGGATTCGGAATCAAAACCAAGATAGATCTGAGAAATATATTCTAAGATGTTTGGCTTTGACTTGATTTTTATTGAAAACTGGAAAAAGGGGAGAAGATTGGGGGAGGATCGCAGAATGAAATGAGGGAAAAGGGTGGTGAGGGAGGAGGGAGGGACGGAGAAAAGGAGGGGGGCGGTGGCTCTTTAGTCGACTCTCATAAGATGAGAGAGAGAGAGAGAGAGAGAGAGAGAGAGAGAGAGAGAGAGAGAGAGAGAGAGAGAGAGAGAGAGAGAGACGTATTATGAGTGTTTTTTAGTACCTTTACGGTAAATTGTTAGATTTGGATTTATCAGTGAATTTTAAGGTGACATGTGAGATGGTACTGAGTTGGCTCTGATGAATTTACGGATTTCGGTTAAAGTCAACGAAACAAAAGTTAACGGTAGTGTTAATTTTTTTTTTGTGTAGTGAATTAAATGCAAGTTTTTACTAATTCAATAATTTAAATGCAAGTTTTTTGAGTTTGATGATCCAGTTATAAGATGAGCATGAGTTCAATTATGTTTAAGTCATTTAACCCAATATTTTGTTTGTTATTTTATTTATTAATACTAATTGATAACCCGTACTTCGCACAGGCACAAGATAATTTATTTAGATGAGCCCGTCAATTTAATTTGATACTCATAAGACGAAATTAGAGGGAAAACCAGGGACGGAATTAGGGGGACATGGGTGGCCATGGTCCCCCCAAAACCTTCCCCAAGAACTTATCCTCCTTTATTTTTATGTACCAAAATTGATATGGTAGTGTGTTTTGATCCCCCCATAATCTAAAAAATTTTGATGGTCCCCCAAATATATTCATAAATCTCATATATTCTTGAATTTCATATACATAAATCCATAATATTGTTCTTGAAAATCTAGAATGTGGTATGTATTTTCATCTTTAAAAAATGTATTCTAAATTTCACCCCTCCAAAAAAAATTCGTCCCCGCTCATAACCAAAGTTTGATTGTGTAATCTATACTATTATATTAAAGCCAAAATATTGAAAGTTTTGGCTTTCATGATTTTCGATCTTTTTTTTAAAAAAATAATAAATTAATATTATTAATGTTAATTAATCATTTGCCTTTTTTAATAAAAATATATTAATTTTTAATTAAAGATTTTACATTTTATAAATATCTAAAAACATCTATTATGAGTATGGATGTGTTGGGTGTAGTGGAGTTAGCAAAAACGACCCTTAATCTATGGAGATGTGCGCAGGATAATAATTTTGATAACTATCTGGGGTTCATGACCGCAGCAGATGGTGCTGAGTACTGGAAGAGTCCAAATGCAGATATGATTAAGGTAAATGTAGATGCCGCGATATTTAATTCATCTTACTGCTATAGCTATGCTATTGTTGCAAGAGATTACCAAGGAAATCTGGTAGAAGCAAAGGCTAAGTGTGTTCAAATGAATACAACACCTGAAACAGCAAAAGCAATAGGCATCCGAGAGGTATTAAGTTGGATAAAAGATAGAGGCCGGAATAATGTGGAGTTAGAGTCAGATTGCCTTACTGCAATCCAAGCAGTTCGAGAATCTTCACTCATACTTTCATACTTTGGCCGTGTAATTGAGGAATGCAAACAATTGATGGATAGTCGATAAATAATTTAAATTTTGTTAAACGATCGGTGAATACGGTAACCGATTTCTTGGCAAGAAATACATGTTCTGTAACTGATCGTGTTTGGAATATGGACAATGTCCAACCAGACCTCCTGAATGTATTGAGGAAAGATTTAACGTTCTAATGAAATTTCTACTTTCTTGGCAAAAAAAAAATATCAATTATGCCGTATTTTTCAATCATTAATATGTATTTTTTAATTAAAACATGCTACCTTTTAATTAAAACATAATTTTGCAATCATTAATATATACCCAAAAATATCACACCTTATCTTGCAATCATTAATAAAATATATTAAGTATTCATACGTTTATAGTAAACCAACATGAGTGTAATCGATTGTTTTTGGTTTAACGGTTCAACATTTTAGTAAATAATTTAGAATTGTTGAATCTAATAATAAGAAATATTATATATTTGAATTACTATGTTAAAACTCAATGTTCGAATCCCATGAACAATATATTTGAATTAAAAATTTGTAATATAAGTTTTTTAATATATTAAATTGTTTTTAAATAAAATAGCCATTGAAAATAGTGATTATATGAAAACATAATTATAACATAAAATAAAATTTATAACATATCAAAAAAATTCGGTACATCGCAAGGGTTATAATCTAGTAAGATTTATAATAGAAATAGCTGTATGCCTGTATGTAATAAGGCTTCTAGTAGAAGTAGGTGCATGCAATAAGACTTATAGTAGAATTAGGTGTTCCATCGTGTATGATTATATATTTACATTAATAAAATAAATAAATAAATATTATAATAAATAAATAAATAAATATAGTGATTACCAAAATTTGGTATCAACGCGCTCCAACGAATAGAGGTTTCGCTTATTAATAAATAGTATGATTTTTGGAACCACAAATCTTTTATGAGCATGGAAATATAATTAAAACCATCTTAATAATTGGTTATTGGCTTGCTGCATGACTACATACTGAATTAGAGGTTAAGTATGTTGGAAAAATTTAAATGAAAGCTCTCTCACCGATTCAAGTGATCTGCTTTCAGCTAGGATCAAAATCTACTCCAATTTAAATTGTTTTGATATATTATTTAGTTTAACTTTTAATACACGTAATTTATCGAAATAGAAAGTAAAGTACATAGAAAATCATCAAAAACAACAAATTTCAGCAACAAAATAAGAATATAATTAATTTATGAGAACAGAAACTTATAACAGAAGTCTACGTGATTTGCAACCAAACGAAAAACTTCATAAATAAATCCATATAAAAAAGGTCGTTGTTCGGAACACATCTCAATTCTATCTAGCTTGTCAATCAAAATTTAGTCAACTAAACGAAACAATTTAATATCACTAAAAAATTTGTGTTTCGATCCAAAGGAAAAATCCATGATGGAGTGTAATGGTCTGAAATCAGATTGACAAACAAAATAAAATTAATATTTTTAGTCCCGATTATCTCGAAAATTTATTTGCACTTCCTATGCTTGGAAAGTCTAGTCTCGATTCTTTTGGTGTATGTTTGGGGTATCTTAAAAGGGCATGGAGTTTCTAAAATACACTATAGAGAAGTTCTCTATTAGTGCACCTTAAATCTTGTATTTTATTATTATTTTTGATAATCCAACCGTACGGATGAAAAGTTTATGTCCAAATAACATTGTATACAATTTTTTATTGTATTTGAAATAGTGGAGCATCACTTTTATAATAATATTATTTTCTATATATATTCAACGACACAGATTTATCATAATCTTATTGCTATAAATTTATAGTTCCAAATAATTAAATTACACGAAAACTTGTACATTCACATATTTTTGTATGAATTTAACATCCGTACGGTTGGATTATTCAAATAATAACTAATTTATCATAATTTAAACCGCACTAATAGAGAACTTCTCTATTGTGTGCTTTAGATACTCTTTTCCCATCTTTTAAAATGAGTAGCTTATGGTTTATAAGCATTTATGTCATATAAGTGATAAGTAGAACAGAGATTATAAGTCAGTAGAGTGTTTGGTAAATCAGAACTTATAATCAGTAGACTGTTTGGGTAAATCAGAACTTATAAGTTAACTTTATTTTATAATTTTCAAAATATTTTTTTTTTATATATAACAATGGATATCAATGGATAGATCTCGTTAAATAGGGAAATTTGATATATACATATCAATTTTCTAATGAATGGATCGAGAGATATATGGTTTTGAAGATTTGAAAAATATTATATATTACGTATATCGAGAATAAGTTATAAGTTGAAAGTCAAGGATTCTTAACATTCAACTTATGGGTTTATAAGTTATAAGTTGAGCTAAAACTTATCGAGTAATATGCACTTTGTGTACCTGAAGTTTGGCGAAGACACCACTTGAAATACCACCTTTCTAAAAGTGCCACGGGCAATACCAAGTAATGGATTCAATTACAGTTCGTGTACCGCCGTCTATCTGATGCTAACGGCGTTATTGAATCAGGGGCATAACAGTCTTTTCCATACAAGAATATTGCACAGGCTTGGTTCTGGCGGGGTTTTCACTGGTATATGTACACCACAAACACAGCACAGCTACATTACATACATTTAATTGTATAAACCCTAATTAAACTTCTCCCCAAACAGCAAAATGGCGAGCAGAGCACTTACGGATGATGAAATCGATGCTATCCTGGACCTTGCTTGCTATTGTGATCGGATGAGTGTAATGAAGACTCAATGGTTTGGGCCTAATGCGGGTAGGAGATATAGGTCATGTCCAAACAACACTTGTGGCTACGAGGAATGGATTGATGAGGAACTTGGGCCTCGTACTCTAGAGATAATCCAGGAGTTGCAGGCGAAGCACCTGGAGAGGGAGGAGAAGCATAGGCGCAGACTGGTTCGTGTGAGAGAGAGGCATCAAGCTGAGCTACATCAATTGAAGGCTAAGCAAAAGTTTGTTGCTATCATTGGATTGTACGTGCTTGTTAATTTGATGATGAACACAAACAGGGATGACACTGGATTTGAGGACGATGACTCTGATTCTCTTGATGAGTGAAGCCTTGTTTAGTTTGATGTAGGACTGTTATGGTTGTTTAAGTTGTAAGCAAAATGCTTGTATTGTTGTTGTAACGCCCCCAAATCCGGGGTCAAAAGATTTGGTGGTCACGCGAAAATTCTCAAAATAAAACATCTGTTTAATAATAATCATTCACTTGCAGTTGTCCAACACTGGGAATATACATCTTTGACCCCAAACATACCAAGATCTTTTAAGGTTATAGGGCTAGAAACAAGAATCCAAATTCCATTAAATAAAAAGTAATCCTTCTTTACAACATTCTCTTTGATCAAATCTTAAATCACTGGTGTAACTTCGATAAGAAGTACGCCAGGACAACTAGACTATTACATAATAATAATAATAATAAATATTAACTCAATTATATAAAATAGATCTTACACTAAATCCAGACATCCTGAGCCAAACCATCTTCGAAATAGCATCACGCTTCTTCTCTTTCTGAACTGTGCGGATAAGTCTCGCCAACTACCTTTACTGAAATGTTAGAATTTACAACAGCAAGTATGAGCGAAAGAAATGCTCAGCAAGCGTATAAAAATTTTGATACAAAACCAGGATAAGTGGGGCATAAAATCAACTGAAATGTAAAACAGTTTATAGAGAAAACTAAATCAACAACTGTGATATAATTCAACTGTAACTGAAATCATTTGGCATGTCATAAAAATGAATCATCTGCCAATTCACAATATATAATAGCCATTCGGGCGATATGGATTGGATACACTTTACTGAAACACCATTGCCCCCTGATCAGGTTCAAAAGCAATGGGACCCTTTATACTCCACTGGTACAGCTATACCCGTGTGTATAATCCGGATTTCATGAGGGTACCAAAATAGGCAAGTAATGTTAGCCTATAGGAAGATGGAATGGTTACCATATCCTCCTTAAATATTGCTGGACCATGGCAGCTACCATGGCCTCCTACGCTTTATCATTTTCCAATCCAATAGAGCAATTTTTGAATTCAACAGGAAATGCTTAGTTTCACATACAGTTCACATCCCTATTATTTACTACGATAATAAGGATATGAAGAGTTTATCTTAAACAATTCCCTACATCAAGGGTACCAATATCAAGTAACTTTGTTCGCACAAAAATATTTAAGAATCACAAATAGCTCTGAACAATAACTATTTGTCATGATATGAATCAATGAAACATAAAATAAAAGTGTTTAAGATGATCAAGAAAATACTTGCCTCTGGTCCTTAGCTATTGCGTAATGCCGAAGTAATACAACCATCTCTTTCTTCTATCTCACGTCATCACGTCCTCTGTTTTAATCATGATTCGGTTTACGCTTTAGTGGCTGCCACGAGTCTGATCTGTCGACATCGAGCCCGCGCGTCAACTTCAACAATCAAACCAATATCTCCGTTGGAAGAAAATAAATGGAAATGTCCCTTCTAAACATAGACGTTTTCCCCGGTGTTAAAACACCTCACAATAAATCCAACAATCCACAAATAATACTGTATCCATCTCCACCATTTTCATAACCCACAAAGAATACCACATCTATCTCCAACCCTCTTCATTATATCTCCGATGACAGACCTAAGTCAATACTAACCAATTAATCCTCGATAAAGAAATAGAAATATAATTACAACGCTTAATCCTCGAAGTAAACACTTCGATAATTCACATCGCACGTAAAGAGACTAATAAGTATATCACATAACCACATAGCACGTATTTCACATAGCAGATACGACTCACAAATAAAAGAGCACTCAAAGTATTTTTAGAATATTTTTAAAGCAATTAAAAGAATTTTAAAAGATTTAAATACCCCTTTTTGAATCAAAACGGATCGTTAATAAACCCTCCTGGTAATTATTGGATCCCCAAAATATTTTAATAAGTATTTAATCCGGGTTTATAAATAATTTTAGAATTTTAAAACTATTTTTATCACTTCCGAATTATTTTTATAATTTTAAAACAATTTTATTCTATTTTTAAACAAATAAAGAAATAAATATTAAAGGTAAAATAATATTTAGAAAATAAATAAATCACTCTATTTTCCAAAATAATTAAATTTGATTATTTTACATCATTTTTAAATAATATTTAATTAATTAAATTAATTGATTATTATTAATTAATCAATCAATTTAAATTAATTAAGATATTAGCTAAATAGATTCAAAATAATCAAATAAAATAAATTTCGAATTAAAAATAATTTATTAAAATTTTAAAACTATTTTTCGAAATTAAAAATAATTTTTCAAAATTTAAAAATAATTTTTCGAATTTTTAAAAGTATTTTTCGAATTTTTAAAAATAAAATTCGAATTTATAAAAAAAATTATAAAATAATTTTTAAAAATAAAAACTTAATTCAGAAATAAATTCTGAATTTCAAAAATATTTTTAGAAATAATTTTCTGAATTTTATAATTAAATTCAGAATTATTTAAAAGATTTTTAAAAGTAAATAAAAGTAAAATAAATAAATAATTTTTTTTTTTTTTTGTAAAACCTGGCTTCTTCCTCGACCAACACCCCCCTCCCCGACTTTACTACAACACCGGTCGGAGTGATTCCAGCCACACTCCGGCGAGGTCCAAAAACGTACCATTTGCTAAGTTTTAAATACCACTCTCACTCTAAATCATGTTCTAAACGCAACCATACCATTCATTTAATCCCAGAACTAACCAAAGTAAAAATCCGGCCAAAACCGATTAAAGTCCGGCGAGCTTAAAATTTAAAATCGATGAACTCGAAATCGGGCACCAAATCACACGTTCTATTAAATCAAAGCCCAGGAGTTCAATAACTCATATCAATCATCAAAATCATCAACCAATCATCAAGAAATCCAGAAAATTGAAAATTAAACTCACCCCCACAAAATTCGATTTCGAGTTTTAGGCTATGTAAAATCAAACAAAAATTATCATGATGCTCCTGGGATTATATACAATCTATACATACTAACCATATCAACAACAAATCCCTGTACAATTCACAATAAATTAAACAAATTCGAAAATTAAAATAAAAAAACAAATTTTCGAACAAAACAATTTTGGTTATGAACACTTACATAAACATGTAGTAGAGATCAAGTGCTTCAGTTTGGTTACTCATATGAACGATTTGAATAACAGAATCACCTCCAAATTTGAGTTTGATTCTCAAGAACACCAAGAACACAAAATAAAGAATTTCCAGAAAATAATTTTAAAAAAAACTGATTTTTCAGAATTTTTATAAAATTAAAAATAATTATTCTGCTATTTATACTAATCAAAAATTAATACCCCAAAAATATTTTTAACCCCTAATTAAAATTATAAAGCCCTAAAAATAATTTTTATGGGATAAAAATGTAAAATTTTTATTTTTAAACAAATGTAATATAAATATCAAAATTTTCCAAAAATTATGAATATTACAAAAATTACAAAATAAATTATTTTTAAATACCCAAATATTATATAAAAATAATTTTATCAAAAACAGGACCTCGAATTCAATATAGGGGCTGGGTCCGGAAATTAAAATGCGAAATAATTGTATTCGAAAAATATAAAAATTATAGAAAAATAGAATAAAATATTTTATGCTACACAAAAGTCACGTAACACGTATGGGATGATTTTCCTATTTAATAAAAATCATAACACGTTTAAATGCTTTAAAAATAAACTAACACACGGTAAATTAATCTAAAAATATATTTTAATATAATAAATTACGCAAAATTTTCCCTGATTGATAAAAAATATAAAATACAAAATTTTCAAATATTTTCATAATGCACCCAAATATTAATGGGGCACGGATAAGATATCGGGTAAAATTTTAGTACGAGAAAAATATAGTATTGATCCTTAAAATTCTAAAATAATCTCAAGTTACCAAAAATGTGAAAATACTAAATTTTAAACATTTTAATAATTTATACAAATAAAACTTTTGTACACGGGTAGAATATCGGGTATAATTTTTGTACCAATAAAATACCAACTCGATCCACAAAATTTTAAAACAAACTCAATTTATCACTTTTGATAAAAATATAAATTTTTAATAAAATAAACATTTTACTAACACAGACAGTACTGAATACAGTCTACCCGAATAACCTATTAACAATTAAACACATAACTGCATTCAAATTAAAATTAAATATTCACAATCTTATTATTCCTTTACGGAAAACTAATAAAATATTTAAGTAATAATAATAATAAATCCGGAAAAATCGGGGTTGTTACAGTTGTTGCCATGTATTGACTATTTGGTCATGTGTTCTACCATCTCTTTTGCTATGAATTAATGTCAGTTTGGTTAAACAGTTGGCAATCATCTCTACAATGCCTCTTTGGTTATCTAATTGACCATGAATTAAGGTTAAATGAACAAAAGCTTGGTAAAAAAAATTATTGGTAAATAAAAACCATTCCATTACAGCAAAGTAGTTAAATTCAAGGTTCATCCAACTTGCATTTTTCTAGACAAATGCATATTCTAGGCATACATACCAAAGTGCATTATACAGACCAAAAGCAATTAACATTCATCAACATAATTTATCACTTCCAAACAGGCTTTTTCTTAAGCCTACTTTCCCTTTTTCTCCTAGCCAGTTCCAGCTTCCTTGCAGTAGTAACTGTGGCTTTTCCTTTAGTTGCAGTGCCAATTGGTTCTATGCCATGAGGAGTGTTTGTTGGTTGCAGAGGATTTGAGTTGGTGAACACCCCTCCCTGACTACCTTCTCCAAGTGTTGTTGTCTTTGAATGGCCACTCTGGCTGCCTTCTCCACCAGTTGTTGTTGTCTTTGAATGGCCACTCTGACCACCTTCTCCACCAGTTGGGGTCTCTGATGCACTTCCCTTTTTGCCACTTTCAACCTCTCCCTTTTTTGGCTTCTTAGCTTTGACAATCAGTTCCTTCTCACACCCATTGGCTCTGTCATGTGCCTATAAAGAGGACAAAAGAAGACTTATGAAGAGAGTTTGTCATGCATAAAACATTATATTGTTATGTATAAGGGAAAGAACAAAATACCCTAGCTGGGCAAGTCCTAATGTTGTGAGAAGCTTCAGTACAGTAGCTGCATTTCACTTTGGTATTAACTCTCCTCAACCTTGTTGCATAAGGGGCAGGTGTATCATTAGTCTTCTTCCTTGCTTTTTTGGGCCTTCCTGTTTGCACCTTCAATAATGGTGGTAGTGGCTTAGGGTAATCTGTTGCATCCCAGTCTTCTTCACCACAAATAGGTTCAAAAAAGTGGTTGTAGGTGGCAAGGAAGGTATCCTTTGAGTAGCAAGCATGGATGTAGTCCTCATATTTTTTTTGGACCATGCAATGCAAGCACATGCATGGTAACATGGTATACCTGATATCTCCCACTTCCTGCATGCACACTTTTTTGCCTCTAAGTCCACGACCATTTGATAACCCCCATCAGTCATTGTAACCAAATACTTGGCACCTCCAGACCATATTACATGACAACCCTTCGTTTGATCAACAGCCCTACCATATTACACCAACACAATCAGTTATGCATATTAAAAAATGAAAATTGCAAAAAAAAGAATTGACTTACTTATTTAGTCTTCTCATGGCATTAGGGAAAACAGGGTTCAAGACATAACTGTTAAGCATCCTGTCCCTTCTTTTCTATATTCTTTTCATGACATCAATGTGGATACTTTGAAGCATTGTCAAAATAGGGAGGTCCCTATACTTTCCAATTGTGCTGTTGAAGACCTCACACTGGTTGTTAACAAACTGGTCTGACTTAGGAATCATTCTAAATGCACTTCTGGTCCATTGAGTCTTTGGTTTCTCATTTAACCAATCATGGCATTTCTTTGAAAGCTGGAAAAGAAAATGTTTATTACTATAAAGTAATGAAGCACTAATAAAGGTAGCACTAATAAAGATAAGGGAAGTTGTAATAAAAAAAGAAGATACCTTTTGCAGCTCCTCCATGTGCTTCTTAAATGTATGCCTTTTGCAAACAAACTTAACTCTTGAACCATAATTTCTCTTTTGAATGATTCCTCTTCTGTCCTTTATAGCTTCCTTCTTCACAGCATCTCTAAATACCTTAGATGTAGGGAACAACATTCCTAATTCAAACTTTGGGTTGCCCATCTCAGATTTTTCATCAAACACTGTCCAATTGATCTCATCTTCATCAGTGGAGTTGGCAGCCATCCTCTCCTCTTCACTGTCTATGTAGTGTGAAGAGTCACTAGAATAATGCACATTTCCCTCTACACTCCCATCTGCATTTCCCTCTGCCCCCATTTGATGTTGTTGTTTCTCTGTATTTTTGTCAACCTCTTTCTGTTTCCCTTTGTCAGTAGCAGTTTTTTTGCTTTTCTCCTTGGCTTTCTGTTTCCCTTTTCCATCATCCTTAGCATTTTTTGCACTCTCCTTGGCTTTGGCACTCTCCTTTGCTGCCTTTTTTTTTGGCTCTCTCAGACTTATAGTTTGCCACATCTTCATCTGTACTGTCCTCATTTGAAGAGTCAGAATGGAATGAATCATTACTCCAATCATGACTCCATTCATCTTGTTCTACCACATAGTCCTCATCTTCATTATCCTCACTGTCCCCATTATCCTCGTTGTGACCATGGTCCCCATTCTCACTCTCATGCAATTCTCCATTCTCACCATAGAGGTCTTCCATTTCCCTAAACACTCTATCATTCTCAGTCTCAACATACTCCAGGTTTGGATCTTGTGATGGGTTGTAGTCTTGAGTCACATTTTCTTCAGGGGTCAACGTCACTATTGGGTCCATTGCAACAGCAAAAACTAAGACTAATCTAGATGGTGGCACCAGTTCACACATCTCCATAACATCACTATCACTATCCAAGTTCCAAACTCCTCTAATCCATTCAGTTTTAGGATATTTATAGAAGAATATTTGAGTTCCTAAAACCCCAACCTCCTTTAGCATACTAGATATTTCTAACATACTCATCATGTCCACACTACACAGGTCCACATAATCGACATTACCACCAACATACTGTCGTGGATTTTCAGACATTACCCCACCATGATGCAATTTTATAGTGAACAAATCAGGCACTGACATATAACAAAAGAAAAAAGCAACAGTCAAAAAAAAATAGTACAAATTCAAGTTGAGAATAAACAATAAAATTGGGACCACAAGGAATATAAAACCCTAATTGCACATATATCACTGCATTTAAAAACAGAATATCCCTAATTGATACTAACAAACTCCTCATTTTTAATAACAAAACCCTAAATACTTGGTCCCAATTGCCAGAATCGATGCTTACCTGTATATTGTGGGCATTCAATTGGAGAGTATATGTCTTTGTCTTCCCTTGGTCGAACAACCCAACTCATGATCGATGCTTCTTTGATGGATTACAGTGTCAGTAATGATGGATTTAGCCCTAATTCTTAGTTTAAGAGTTTATCTTGATTGAATTAAAGAATAGTTGTGACAATCCGAATTTTCAAAATAAATTATTATTTTATTTTTACGATTTGGGTTTATAAATTATTATTATTTGTAAAATGCATATCAATTTAGAAAATTTAGATTTAATTCTAATTCTTCCTCCATAAGTCTTTAAAAATATTCTAGTATTTAATTATGCTAAATATTTTATTTTTACCAATTTAGAATTATTAGTTTAAAATATTTTTATAAGCATGTAATATTAATTTTGTTGTTTAATTAGTATTGGGCCAAGCCCATTAGGTTAGATTCACACACAGCAGATATGATACACACACAACCACAGCCGCATCTTATAAACACACAGGGAAAGGAAAGATCGGGAAAAAAAAAAGAAGAGAGAATCAGTCGGGGGAGAGGAGAGATTTGGGGTGTGATGATACACACATATATATATAGTAATCGTGTGTGTGTGTGTGTATACATATGTGTGTGCGTGAGTGCGTGTGTAATTGTGTATGTATATGCGTGTATAGGCAGCACGGGGGAAGAGAAAAAGGGGGAAGACCACCGCGCGGTGGCAGGTGGCTGTGGCGATGGTGGGTTGCAGGCGGTCGCGCGGTGGACTGGTGGTGGCAGGTGCGGCAGCAAAGGAGAAGAGGAGGCCGAGATCTAAAGAGATTGAGGAGAGAGAGAGAGAGAGAGAGAGAGAGAGAGAGAGAGAGAGAGAGAGAGAGAGAGAGAGAGAGAGAGAGAGAAGGGAGAGAGATTATTTTTGGGGGAACTCGGAAAATCGGAAGAGGTATAAATTTTATACCTTATTTATTTATTTACTTCGTTTTATTTTTCCGATGTAAATTGTTAATTCCTCATTTAGATTAATTATTGTGATTGTAGTAATTTAATTATTAAATTAGTATGGTTACAATTTGATTAATTGTGAAATTCGAGTATTGTTTAATTGGCATAATTGTAATTAGATATAAGTTGTGAGTTAAATATGTGGATTTTCGTAATTGAATTAAAGTGGAAAATTGTGGATATTACTATGTTATGTGAATTAAATTGGTAAATAAAGTTGAGTATTATTACTAATTATTAATTAATGGTAAGTTAAGTTGCTATTTATAATTGTTTGGATTAATTGTGAGCCGGTTGTGTGCTCGGGGTTTTGTGATGGTTATTGGTCTATTATTGTCGGATTAACTGTTAATTGTCATAGTTGGATGGTTTCTGTAAATTATGAACATTGTTGTATTTTCGAATTTAATTCGGGAAGTATGTTGGTAACTATATTGTGGAGGTTAGTTGTAAATCCGGTAATATGCTCGGGCCTTGTGATTATTAATTATTACCATTATTGTCGTGTAATAGTCGAGTTAAAACTTGGGGATTTTGATGAATATTGAAGTTTAATTAATTATGGTCTCTTTAATAATTGGGTTTAATGATTGTGGGTTATTTGTTAAACTTGGAAACTAGATTAATGCGGTAAATTATGATTATTATCTGGATTTCCATATTTAAATTGGAGCGTATAATTGCTAATTATAATTGATCACGTATTTGGAATCCTTGCGAGTAAATACAACGAATACAATCTTGAATCATGTAAATTGGATTAAAAAATGAGTGAGTTATAGCCGGTCAAAATTTAGGCCATTAGAGTTGACTTCGGGAATTTATAGTTAAATCGTAATTTTCGAAGTTGGACTCGAGTCTTTGTAATATGTTAGTTATTATTTTTCGGGAGTCCAAATTGGGATTTTTAGAGAATATTGGAGGATTAATAATTTGGATTGTTGTTGAGATTTATTGTAGGCCCGATGAAATGGGCGGGTTAGTGATTGTTAAATGTTAAGTGTTAATTGCTAATTACTATTGTCGAATATTATATGTTAAGAGTTATTGAGTTGGCTAAGTATAGTTACCTTGTGCTAAATGATTGTTAGTACTAATTGTTATATGTCGCATATTGTTGGAGTTATGTGATGAACTAATTGTAATTGTCAGTTACGATTGTGGGATTGATTATGAGACCGATAATATGTTTTGGTGGTTGTTAGTGGCTAATCATTGTTATTGCCGTATAAGGCATGTTAAAAGTTTATTTGAGCTGCTAGTTACATGTTAAGTGTTAGAATTTTATAATAATTAGAACTGTGCTAGGGGTTATGAGAAGATCACAAGTTTTTAAATGTCAATATTTAAAGGACTTGTGTAATTCTTTTCGACTGATCCCTAGGGCTTACGAATATCCATGATTAACTATCACGGGTATAATTCATATACTTATGTGGTGTGATCATCGATATAGCGTAAGTAATAGTTAGTGCTAGGGGTTGTTCCCTAGGGCTTACGAATATCAATGATTGATTGTCACGTGTATCATTTAAATACGTGAGAAATACGATCATTGGTGTAGCGTAAGTAGTAGTGTAATATAAATCATTATGTGCTATGTGCCGCATGTCAGGGCGGATACTTTCTTATGTGTTTATTTTATGTTGCTGCAAGTTGAGGCAGCTTATTTTTGCTAAAACAGGGTTGTATTGTAATTGAGGGGCTGTGCCCATAGTCCGATAAACGAATAGGTCATGCCGAAATTTTCTGAAAATCTCCTGCATTTAAATTTATTTAACTTATTTGACTTTAATGGTCTAAAGGCATGTTTTGGGGTGCTAAATGTTTATGTATATGTGTCAAGGAATTCATTTCGAAGATTAATTGTGATTTGAGGATTATCTATTATGTATTTTGTGTCATAGAATGTCAATGACATTATAGTTGTATATGTTAAGTAGAGTTTGATTAAGTGTTATAATTGTGTAGCATTGTGATGTGTTTAACTCCAGGAAATGTCCACTTGGTAAAGGGGGACTTTTCCATTTCCTTTTCTTTACTAAATGTGTTATGTGTACTAAGTGTTAATAGAATAGTCGACTATAGGGAGGACACCTATAGTTTGATTTTATACGATTTATTGACAACTCCTAGTTGTGTTTACTCGAGATACGAGGTAGGACTGACACGTCTCGTAACTATTTCAGTACCATTAGGGTATAATCAAGTTGGAACGACGTGCATCAAAGAGGAAAGATCGAGGCGTCGTATGAAGAAAGGTAAGTTACCTCCATGGAATTGCTTGGACAAGGTGCGAAGGATTTATTCGCGGTTTTCTGCTTTATGCTCAAGACTAGAGGCAAGTTTATCTATGCATACTCTATCATTCAGAGTATTCGTATTTTGAAATATATGAAATGTGCAAACTAGATTTAAATCCATAATTGCAAATTATTTAATTTATGCTCTATTGTTCAGAGTATATATTATATCAAAAGTATGATGCATGTATTGCAAGTCTACTAACCGTGCTATTTCATTCAGAGTATGCATGTTTTTAAAATATCTATGATGAATGCTCTAGTGTAATATTATGCTTTCTTAAAAATGAAAGTTCTGCAAATGCCTTATTTAAACTCTTAAATTCGTGAGAAATCGTTCAAGTCTTTTTAATCAGTTCTATAACTGCTTTCAATTTATCCCACTTGTGATTTTATCAATCGTGTTATAAAAGTTTACATTTAATTGTTCTTTACCCTATAAGAACTATTTATATTCTGTCATGATTATGACACACTTCAATATCTGTTGGGAAGGTGAATTCTCCTTTTGAAATATCCTTATCATATTGGAACGTCCTTTTGACTGAGGCGCCAGTCACCAATTTCTATATTTATGTCATCGGTAGCAGTGACGCCTGATGATGTATAAGCATTGGCTTGGGATCCCCTTTCATTTGAGAACCCGTATTGAGTGTACGGGATTGGAGCTCTGTCATGGGCTGATCACCCAGCTTAGCTCGTAGCGTCTTATCGTAGTTCCAATCTTTAAGGGTTATTCCTTCTGAAAAATCATATTTTCATCGTTGAGAATCAAGCGTCGAATCTTTTTGAATTGTTCTAAATTAATTCGAGATTTAGATTGTCGTTGATGCATTTGTTGCACAGTGACGGTTAAAAATCGAGAATGAATTGAGATCTTATTTATTCATGAACTCATTATTGTCAGGCCGGTCTGGTAGCTAAGTATGCAAGTACTTAGTCGACAAGAGTGAGATTATGAATAATTGAGATTTTCTTGAATGGTTGTTTAATTGAGAGTTGATGTATCTTCGTGAATTTCTTAAATGTTGTCTCTTAGTAGCTGAAGCATCTGTTGCTCAGTTATTCAAAGTTTTATCGGAAATCGCTATAAAATTGTTGAGATAAATATCAAAATCGTTTATAAAGCTGTCGAGATGAATTTCTTGTTGAATTCTGCAAACCTCTTTCCTATTGAAAAATTATCGTTATGAATATTTCAAGAATGGTTTCATCCTCAAAGTTGGATTTTTAAAACCTTCAAAGTTTTCCAAAAGTATTTTAGTATACTCTATTATATACTTGCTGAGCGCCTCTTTCGCTCATTCTTGCTTTTGTTTAAATCTTATTTTACAGAGATAGATAGTGGATGCAGTTGACTTAGTTTAGCTCGAAGCAGGGCAAGTCATGGATCGAGTTGATGATCGGCTCAGAGTGATTCTGTATTTTGAGTTGTCTACCAGATGTTTAGTTAGACTGGTATGGTATTCATATTCCCGAGTTGTAATATTTGTTGTATTAGAATAATGTGGTTGTTGTATACCTTATGCCAAGGTGATACTAACAACATAAGACTGTATAAGAGAATTGTTGTACCAAGAGTTGTAAGTTAAAAAAAGGAAGTTATTATAAGCGTTTTTGGATTTCTTGTTTCCAAGTCTATAACCTGAAAAGATTCTTGGTAGTTAGGGGTCGGATGTCATGTTTTAGATTTAATATTGGCAGTTGATTGTTTGGTTGTTAAGGTTTTCTGCGGTAGCGACCCATATCCCTGACCCCGGATTTGGGGGCGTTACAATAGTAAAGTGCTTTCTGTAAAAGAGGGTATTGATAAGGCACGGCTCAAAAGCCCGCGAAATTGTGCTCTGGAAAAGACTGTTATGCCCCTGAAGATATAACGCCGTTTGCATCAGATAGACGGCGGTACACAAATTGTAATTGAATCCATTACTTGGTATTGCCGTGGTACTTTTAGAAAGGTGGTATTTCAAGTGGTGTCTTCGCCAAACTTCAGGTACACAAAATGCATTTTACTCAAACTTATTTTTACAAACATCCTTCATAAGCACTTATGGACTTATAAGCCATAAGCTCCTCCAAATAATTGTAAACAAACAGGCCCTTAAGCCATTGTTGGTGCAACTCCTGGATTGGAAAGATGACACGGATCCACATAAATTCCAAGGATTTACCATAAGCTCCAACATGAAGAATATTGGGAGTGTTTGGGAGAACTTATTTTTAGAAAAAATCAACTTATTTTAAGACATAGTTAGAGATTCCTAACTTTCCAACTTATTTTCCAACTTATTTTTGCAACTTATTCAATCTCAAACATACATTAAATACTTTTATAAAAAAAATTATCAAAATATAAAATTTTTACCAAAAAATAAGTCCATAAACCCTCAAAAAAGCTCAGCCAAACACCCAAATCGTAAAAGTCTGTTCCCTGCTCCAACTCCGGCTCCATTATAGTTCTCATGACATACAAGGGGACCTTAATTGGCCCAAGTATGTCTTCCTAGCTTATTATAATCACTAGCGTAACAGCCCGTGCAAGGCACGGGCCTGTATAAATACACAACTTTGCACGGGCTTGTATAAATACACAACTGATATTTTTTTTTGTTAGAAATACACTTAAATTTGGTTTATTTATAGAAATTGAGCGATTTGCAAGAATAATTGTTTGGTATCATAATCGATGAACCTGTTGAAAGAGCTAGGGTAATAATCAAATTTCATAGCAATTTACCATACATTCTGTGAACCACAGATATATAAGACTCAGGTTTTGCATTGTAAAATATGTGCTTTGTTTCTCAGGAAGCTTGTGTTGTTTACGGTATCTATGTGCTCATATGCCCCTTATTTATCATTACAGTTTAAATGAAATAGTAAATATTGAAGCAGAATAAAATCTAAATGACTAAATTTTTCGAATTGTAAAAGCGTGATGCATCATGAAACACCTTGATGTCACCTTTGTTCTCGGGTTTGCCCTGGAATTTCGTAAATTTGTTGTTTCCATGGTTGCTTGGGTTGTCGTCTTAACTGCAAGTATCAGATATTTACAACCCAAAGTGAGGAGAATTGTTTGTTAAAAAAATGATATAGATTCTAAATTGGATTTCAACTATAATTAAATTACTTTCTCCTTCGTCACCGGTATCACTTCAATGACCTTCAGCACAGGCAGCTTCTAGACGGTGCTGATTGGATACCTCATTTACTAAAAGTTTAAAAAAGACTCTAATAAACACTGGATGAATAAAGGTTGAAGGGGAAACTTGTGACTTCAGGCACACCAAAAAATCTATTAAATACCTCTATCACGCTCATCTACTGATGTGCTCAATCCTTGGAGCATCCGGAGCGAAGAATTTCTAATAGGAGGCAGGGAACTAAGTAAGTAAGAGACAAAGTTAAGTTATCTAAAGTATAAAATATGGTATTTAGAAGATATACCGCACAATTTTCTGCGAGAGTTATTGCGCAGACGCTTCAACATTCTACGCTCTTGCACCATCTCTTTAGTGAGAATTAATTTCGCTCTTCTTCTCTTTTTACCGAGTATGCTCTATCGAAGAAATGCACCGTACTATGTGCTCCGATTTGCTGCCTTTTAATAGATTACTGCACCAAGAATACAAGATTGCACATGAAGCAATACAAGATTGCACATGAAGCAATCGACAGTAAATACATAGGGATAATAACATATATATTTTTTCGTGCGACTCAAGCATATACTTATCCTCTTGAAATAAATCATTCTTCTAAGAATTTAAAAAATTGACATGTAGTGTATTGTATCAGATATGCCACCAGATTCATAAATGATTTCATGTTTTAGCGGAAACCATGACAAACTACTAAGTATTTGCATACTACAAAAGGAAAAGTCAGTCATGACCCTTTTTTTCTTGACATTTATTCATAAATGACCTTTAAAAATATCTAAAATTTTCATTTTCATCTAAACTCTAGAAAAATTTGCCACAACTTCAGATTTACCAAAAAAAGCTTTGTGTCCCAAGCTTGAATTGAATCACTCATGGTGTGCCATTGCAACTATTACTCGTCTCAAATGAATCCTCAAGGAAAGGCATAATCATGACCTTTTTATCCAAAACTACACTTAGCACATCACATTTGTAGTCAGGGAAGGAAGCAGTCTTGTTAAAAATCAGTTAATTGAGTTTTAATGGGGATTTCGGAAAATAGCATGTTAGAAATGTTATAATCTATTATTGCAAGTTTGATATTTACATGAATTTCTGTCATTATCATCACTGTCATCTATTCCTATGGACGAATCCTTAAGATTATCTTTGTTCCCTAGAAGAAAGAAGCAACACGTTAGATCAACTTGAAGTCGCTTTAGCTTATTTAATTTCTAGAATAAAATAGAACTAAGTAGCTTCTAAGAGAAAACAATCTAATACCAACCATAGCTAAAACAAATTTTGTTTTTGGTTACAATAAAATATCTTTTGTTCCCACAAATCCTTTTTAGATAGCATGAACAAATATTTCCTATGTGTAGCTCTCTTTGCATCCCATATTTTATGGGGATGGCACTTGACAGCACTGTCTAAAAAAGTTAGCAAAAAATCGATGTTATTAACATGCCACTCACACACATTAATAAAAAATTCACGGATACATTTTGAATTTAGTAACTTAATATATAATTGCAGAACTGAAGTTATAGCTTATAATCAAACATCAGAACAACTAAACAGCTTCAGCTTCAAACATTGTGATTTAGTTTCAACATATTACGATGAAAGGAATGATAGAAATGAAGAAAAATGCGAAAAATGCATATTCAACGGCAAAACACTTTACACTTTAAGGTGGATACACTATGAGGTTTCGGTACAACACATTAAGGAATGCTATCATCGTCAATACCTCCAATTTTACATACATATCAAGAAGTGATATCTCTGATTAATCCAAAACATAAAATATCACTTAATATTTATCTATGTTAACAAACTTCTATTGAAGCCTAATCCATATGCTTTTGAGATAGATTGACGACAGGTATCACTTACTATTTAGTGTTTGCTTATGTGTGTGTGTGTGTGTGTGGTTTGACATTGTATGTTCATACTGAGAGACCAAAGAGATGAGAGACCAAAGAGAGAAGATGACAACCATATACTCGACCCTTGGTAATTGGTAATTGGTGTGATCCTATTTCTAGTTCCTTAAATTTCAACGTATATATCATCTTCATGAACGGGGGATTTTGTTTTGCACAAAACATCAACTTGTATTTCTTCTTATTATCCACAGTAGATTTCAGTCCAGACACCTAAGTTAAGCAAAACACACATAGAATCATTCACAAGTTTCTCATAGAATTTAACATGCAATAACAGTAGCATATAGTTAGGCAATTACAATCAATTTACAAGAAATATACAAAGAATAAATTTGCTAGTGGATACTAATAAAAATTCAATCTTCATTAACATCCAGAAGCTTATTCGTAAAATTGACATACACACTCAGATATCAAAATTTTCAAAAACTAAATGACTCAGAGCCTCAGAGATCAACAAAACCAAAAAGTTTGAAATTTACCAGGATGACGCAAAGGGCAATGAAGAGCAAAGATAAAACAGGAATCTCCTAGAAGAATTTGTAATATTCTTGGGATGTAATGGTCATTATTCCGTTTATTTGCTTGATTTGCAATGTCGACTGACGCTCTATCAGACTACGACACTTCTTGTTAAGCTCTATAAACCATCATACCTGCTTAGCTGCTTTTTCATCCGATGAAATAAACCGGATACGAAGTTGTGACTGCATTGCCTCATTGTTCTCCAAATTTTTTAGTTCATCACAAACGCCTAAATCATATCCCCAAATTATGTCTGATAACTATAAAATGAAAAGAACTTACAATGTATACTTTATAATATTATTAGTAGCTAGGTGATGAAAAACAGTCACTTTCATTTGCAAGGCTTTAAATAAGATTATTTTCATGCTTATCTTAATTTTCATGTCACAAAAGATTATGTAACTTAATATCTTGATGCACGTATAAAATCAGTTTACGCATTTTTTACCTTTGTCCCAAACCCTATTTGCCCCCACGGCCGAACTGAGAAATTGACATCACAGCGTAGTGATCCTTCTTGCATATTCCCATTACTTATTCCCAAATATCGCACGATCCTTTGAAATTATGCTGCATACTCTGCAGCTTCTATTCCAGTTTTTATATCACGTTTCGAAACAATCTCAAGCAAAGGAACACATGCTCTATTCAAATCAACCTGCATGATTATAATAATAAATACACAATTGATAGGAAATTCATGGAAGTATACTCTAATAGCAGCTTATGGCACTTAAAGTACAACCTGAGAAAATACATGCATGCAAACAAAATTATGAAAAGTACTTGGGACAGCTCATTGCCTCATTCTGACCACCAATCCTAAAAAACTCCAAGAAGTATATTTCTAATTTATATCATAAATCACATAATTGAATAATTGTACCCTGAAGGCATAATCTCAACTTACAAGCTTAACCAAGTACACAACATGCTCACTATTCGCTAGTTAATAGTCACTAATTTAAACCACAATTCACAATTCTACTCTATAACCTTGGAATTTAAAATAGGCAATGTCCCAGGTAATCCCATACAAATGGGGCAAACACAGAGTTTGGCTGAGACCAAAGGACAACTATTAAATGCTTTTGTTAAAGTAGACATGGGTTTCTATGCCAATGATAGCCTCATAATTTTTAACAACCTTGGACAATTTTTTAGATTGTGTCGAAACTTTAACATTAGGCTGCGATTTGTCTTGAGCTGCAGTTTGGGTTTAGACTTTAGAGAAGTGGAATAGCCATTCACGTGATATAAGTATAGGCACAACCTACATGTCATATATGCAGGTATGTACGGTGGTAATCTTGTAATTATTGATCAAATAGGGGCATAATAGTAATTTTGTAGATAATTTTTTGGCTCAATTTACCCTTTGTTGGCACTTGGCATATTATATAAAAGGCCATCGATATCCAAGTCAATTCTAGCCATGGATAAGCCTAAGGTGTTAAGGCCAGGGAAATTCTGAGGAAGTGACAATATTAGTTGATGGTTGGAGAAAATTATCTGTGTCGCCTTTGTGATTTAGCAATGAACTTTGAAATCAGATGTTGTGATGTTTGTCGGGCTTTTGCATGGAAAGCCATTTATGAAGATGTTTTGCTTAGAGGAAGTACCTGTCAGACATATGTCTCAGAGGTTATCACCATCGCCTGCAAAGCACATTTTTTGTGCAAAGGCATATTATGAAGGTGATACGAAAGAACATCGACAATTTCAACATTTTATTAATTTTGGTGTTGTTTAGATCACAAGCTTGATTTACAATTTGGTTTTCCATGTTGGGAGTATATATATGCCATTTATGTATCAGTTAGTATCTTTAGAGGGTGAGGTAATGAAAGCAATATTCTTCATACTTGGAGTTCATTTCACTACTTACTTTCTCAGTGGAATATGATGTTAGATTTATTCCTTTGTGATTTAAAGATGGCCTGCTGGTGTCAAGAAGGTTGGATGTCCCAACCATGCACATCACAGGTCTCTCTTTTGCTTTTAAGTAACTTACTTTTAATCCAGTTAGCTTACTGACTGAACAACAGAGATTATTTCATTGTTTTTTGATAATCTTTAGAGGAATCTGTTTTCTTGATCCGAATTTTCTGTAGAAATGGATACATTGTATGCTGATTCTAAAACTTGGAGCTTACTAATTTACTATATACTCCCTCCGTCCCAGTTTTATTGTCCACATTGCTTTTTGCACGCATTTTAAGGTACAAATTAAACACAGCTCCTTTGATTTTTTTTCAAATTTTCTTTTTCTGAATAAAAATTCAGTATCTAAACTTTTATTCAGAAAAAGAAATTTTTTAAAAAAAATATATGGAACTATGTTTAATTTGCACCTTAAAATGCGTGCAAAAAGTAAAGTGGACAATAAAACTGGGACGGAGGGAGTACCAGTTACCAATTAAAAACCCGTTGATCAAACAAACAACAAATTCAAATTCATCACAATTTTTATAAACAACCCATCACAACTAAAATCTAATAAACCCCAAAAAACATAAATTAATCAACTCTAAAACTCAGGAATGCACAGGAAATTAAAAAAGGGTTGCCAATAATTTAACAAATAAATCCATCATTACCAACACACATATACACACACAAAGATATTATATAGCATATATGTAAATAACAAAAATCATACCTTTGAAATCTGCCAATAAAATTGTGAAAATGAGGAATGAGAAAGGGAAAAGATTGAAAGCAACAAATAAGATCGGCGAGTGGAGACAACGACAAGCACCACCAAGAAAGCAGCAGAAGCAAGGGGCTAACACAGATTGACGACCATTTTCGAGTATATGATCAGACCACCCCGCTGATATTCTGGGGATGAAATTGGGTAGCAACCAAACACGCAGACCCGAGGAATTAAAGAAGCTGCTCAGATTTTAGGTTTAGACATCTGCGACAATTTGCGATAGAGCAAAGTGTAGCTGGCACTTTCGTTATTTTCAATAAGATAAGGGCATATGAGTAATTTTACAGGCAATAAAGTGGAACTTTTTACCCCTATGTTGCTGTATAATATATAGTAATAGAGTAATAGATAGATAGATGTTTCGAGAACGTTACAGACTAGGTCCGGAGTCCCGTTGACTTATCTTTAAAAAAATTAATTTGGACATAAAAATAGTTATACTGGTCAGTACTTGAAAATAGTTTATAATCCATAAAAATTAAAAAAAATGTATTAATGAAACTGAAAAAACATTTGTTGTATTTTTCAAAATTTTTTTTTATAAATAACTTATTACTTAAAAAGTAACTATAAATAAATTTTACATATTAGAGTAATTAAATAATCAATCTATAATTAAATATGTCATTTATATTATTGAATCACACAAACACGCCCTTAATATCCCTTTTTGTCAGTAATTGGGCCTCTTAACACTTAACTAATAAATCTCATATCAAATATTTAGGGGGATTTATATCAAGTGGCCACCCATTGCACTCAATCCATTCAAAAACGATATCATTTGAATCTTTAAAGTCATAATAAATATTAAAGTGGCCACCCATTATAGTACTCGGGAAGTAAAAATAATTTTTCATCGAGTTCTATACATTTTTCTTAAATACTATGAAAGGTTATGAATTCTAGTATTTTTGATAATATATTTTGAATTTAAAAAGTTAATTACTATTTATTTTTAATTAAAACAAGGAAAATGACAATAAAATATAAAATAAATAGTAATAGAATTTTTAAAAATCTAAATATATTATCAGAAATACTAGAATTATTAACCTTTCGTTTGGTTATGGAAGCATTCACGAAAAATGTGTAAAACTCGATTAAAAATTACTTTTACTTCTCGAGTACTATAATAGATGGCCACTTTGATATTTATTATGATTTTAATAATTCAAATGATATCGTTTTTGAATTGATGGTCTATTTGATATATTTGAGTGTAATGGATGGTCACTTTAATATAAAACCCAATATTTAAGACGGCAAAGTCCATCAACTAAATATTCGTTATTTGACACACACTTGAAAATATTTTAAAATATTATTTTGTGAAATCAAATATAATTACATATTTTAATTAACAATAATTAAGTATTTTTGTATGGAAAAACACTTTAAAGTGCATATAAAAAAACAAACATAAGTGTATTTTAATCATAAAACTAAATTTTGAGTTTTAAAAATTAAAAAGAGGAAAATTATGAATGGTACCCTTTAGTTTGAGTTGTTATAGATAGTACTCATAAATGAATAGTAAAGTGGCACAATTTATAAGAAAAAAAAAAGATATCATTCATAAAAATCAAAATCAGAGTATACCATTCATAATTTCTCTTTAAAATATTAATTAGAAAATTGATTAAATATTCTTAAAAAACTATTCTAATTATGATCGGAACAATTACAATCGTACGCAAAAAAGAAAGCCAATTAATTCATATTTACATGTTAAAACTGGAAGAATATTCTTCAATGCACCGCCAATGCCAAAACCAGAACCCAGGTTTTGATATCTCAAATTCTCAATATGTAGTTCAACTTCATTGCATCAAAATGTCTAGGGGCAAATTTCCACATTTATTTTGCATGCTATTACAATAAACATATATTTATGAAGTTTGAATTCAATTGTTTGCAACAAATAATGCTGTCCTTTATTCAGTCTCTTTTTATATACATACAGTTTCACTAATAGATTTAAATTTAAGATATCTATACTATTATATAAATTCCGAAACATTGAAAGTTTTGGTACCTGTTTTTTGGTACTTAGTGAATTTACTTATTTACCCTTCATTGTAAAGAAACATAAATACACCTAAAATAAATAATAACATAATATAATTAATAGTAATAAGTCGAGATATACTTTTTATAAACACCTAAAAATATCAATCATATCATATCTTTCCATCATTAATATTTTCTTTCCAATTAAACACGTTATAATTAATGATAATTAGCCGATTAAGATAATAAAATTAATGGTAATTAGTCGATTGCCTTTTTCACATTAATATAATAAAATTAATGGTAATTAGTCGATTGCCTTTTCACATTTACTTTTAGTTAAACATATTACATTTTATAAAAAACCTAAAAACATCAATTATATCATATCTTTCGATCATTAATATTTTCTTTCAATTAAAACACATTACCTTTTTAATTTAAAACAAATCTAAATTGATGGTAATTAATCGATTACCTTTTTCACATTTACTTTTAGTTAAACATATTATCTTTTATAAACACCTAAAACCATCAAACGTATCATATATTTCGATCATTAATATTTTCTTTATAATTAAAACACGTTACCCATTTAATTTACAACAAATCTTACAATCATTGATATATACCCGAAAATATCACATCATATTTCTCAATTATTAATAAAATATATTAAAAATTGTATACATTGTTTATAATAAGGAAACATTAATATAATGTATATAATGGGTATATTAATATATATTAAATAAAAAATAAAAAATATATTAAAAATAATGATTATACAAAAACATAATTATAACATTAAATAAAATTTATAATATAATACAAGAAACCCGTGCATTGCACGGGTTATAAGCTAGTTAGAATAAACTAACACTTCCATGAATCTTATCAATTATCTTGTCTTGATTAAGTAATGTTATTTTATTTTATTTTTTGAAGAGAGACGTAATTAGATTAAAGTTAACTAGGAATGGTAACGGGTCGGATCGGATCTTTGAGATATTCAAATTTAAATCCATATCATTTTATCAAATCCAAATCAAACTGAATTTTAAAATCGAAATTCAAATCCAGTCCAACGAATTTCGGATCGGGTTCAGGTTTATCCTTGTGAAACTCTCAAAACAAAAAATTGCTTTGTCCTATAACTGAACCTAAAAATTCATTTTTAATTTTAATTAGAATGTATATTTTACAAACCAAAAACAATACTAATCATTATGGAATACAAAAAAAAGTTCAAATTCTATAGTCTTAGTTCCCAAGTTAAAATAAATATAAATTACAAGAATAAGAATTACTACATATATTAATGTATATTACTATTAATTTATTATATATTATTTATACATTGATAATGTATATTACTATTAATGTATATGCACTACATATATTAATGTATACTAGCTTATAACCCGTGCAACGCACAGCTCCTTTTCTAATATCTACAATTATATTAATAATTTTTTTTAATATTTATATGTTATTAATTTACATATCAAATTTTTATTAAAAAATTAACATATACCGTATAAGATTTTACACGTTTAATTTAATATTTGTACTCTGTCTTGAATTCTTAAAATTTTATTTGGACAATTTTACAGCCCACATAAAATTAGCAAAATAATCTTTAATTTAGTGATGACTTAACAATTATTTTTCAATTAAAATTACACAGAAACAAAAAAGAGAAGAAATTGACATTTTTTACGTTGAAAATTCTATTCGATTTATGAAATCTACTTATATTTTGTTTTGATTATCAAATACCCATCTTATTATTCAAGATAGTTCTACTAACCACCAAATACAGTTTTAATAATAATTAAGAACCGTTAGATCATAAAATAATTAGATGTAAAATGATGGATCTAGCATGAAAAATATTTTATTTTTTAACATGTAAACTAAAAAGTGTATTTATATTGAAATACGAAATCGTGTATGTCAATGATTTAAATCATATATAATTTGGTTATCTACATTGAATAGGATTATCAATGTATGTCTTCTACACTGAATAGGATTAATGTAAAAATTTATAATTAATGTGATAATTTTATGATAATTTTGTGAGCTTCGTCTGGGCTGTAAAATCATCCAAATGTGATTTCTAGATCTGAAGATAGAGACCAAATAGTAAATATGAATTTTTTTAATATTAATAAAATAAATGAAATTCAATTGTATCCTTTTAATTATATCCTTTTCATATTATAATTTTATTTTTAAAATTCAATTTTAATACAAACTTCTTTAATTATATCCTTTTTAGATTATAATTTTCTTTTTAATATGATATAATCCTGATCGTCTATTTTTAAAAATATTATATTTGACGGTTGAGATTATTTTGGTAGTACAACGACCAAACCAAAATTATGGATAAGATCACTCTTACGATTATTATATATAAGGATATAATTTCTATTAATGTATATTATATATTCATTAATATATATATATATTAACGTATATTATATATTAATGTATATTATATATATATATATATATATATATATATATATATATATACAAACACTAATATTCGGGTTTCAAATTTGAATCGGGTTATGGATTTCGGGTCGGGTTCGGATCGAAAAACCTAAAATCCGAATTCAAATCCAAACTCTTTCAGGTTCGATATCCAAATCCATAACCAAATTCAAAAAATCGGGTTCGATAATATTCAATTGAATTAATATGAATTAGTATTCTGCGGATCGGATGTTTCTACCATCCCTAAAGTTGACGAACAATCCTAAATAAATTTTGTTGATCACTATTCTATTCAACTTAAATATGGTGTATGATATAAATTCATATATATATTTATCTATTCACTTGATTCGACGAATCAAATTTAAGTATGTAATTAGTTAGATTAGATCAAACACAACTCAAATTTTAATTATCACACCAAGAAATTATGATTCAAATTAATCTCATCCATTAGTTCTATTAAAATTCCAACATTCAATTTTATCTAGCATTTTATAGCTTTTTACTTTATACTTTTATAAAAAAATCTTCATATTACTAAAATTCAATTCATTTAACTCGCGAATAAATTATGAGAGCCGACTCCCATCTTCAGATCTAGGTTTTAACCGTCTCTTCCATTCTCCACTCTCGTTCATCCCTTTCACCGATTAAACCCCCTTCGCTCTTCCACACTCTTTTCTATTTTCTAGTTTTTTAATAAAATAATTCAATTGAGTTCTTTACTTTAGTTTTCAGATCTACTACGGTTAAGAACTTGGATTTTAAAAAAAAATCAATTTTGGATTCAGAATCTCCGACCTAACATCATATCAAAATTTGGTGTCATTCCGAGATCTTGAATTTTAATGATTATCGTATCGCTTTGTTCGAGTTTGTTATTTACGTTATTAGTTGTATCGCCTTATGCGAGTGATTTTGTGTTTGCTGCATTAAAAATGAATTATATGGTGTATTCTTAGATCTAGATATGCATTGACAGCACTTTCGGCATGTTTGTTATAATTCTAAGTAGGGGGTGTGGTGTGCATGGGTCGGTTCGGCTCGATTTCTAGCTAAAACCGTTACCAAACCGTGTATTTCGGTTCGGTTCGGTTTTTATCCTTTAACCGTAACCGAACCGTTCAGACGGTTTTTTTCGATTCTGTTAACCGTTTGTCGGTTTCGGTTTTTTTAGGTTTTTACCTAAATAAAACGTATAATACAAATTTAATAATGATAACCTTAAAAATATTATGTTAAAATATTTTTTTTATAATTTACACAATTTTTATCATCATAAAATTACAATGATAATAACAAATAGGTGATAATTCTACGAACATGGGAATTGAAAAGTGTATATAATTTATATTAAGTTAATGTTCAACAGTTTATGAAAGATAGATTAATCATGTTACAGTAAAGAGACTATAATACTGGTAGTAACTAGAAAGTACATGGACAGTGAACAAAAAGTGATACCAAACAAGCAGCAAACAAACATCTTCTCACATTTTAGTATGATTATTAGGCTCTGTACAGTAAAAATTTATTAGGTATTATTAAATATTTATATAAATAAAATATAATATATATGGTTCGGTTTTTCGGTTCGGTTATAGGAGTAAAACCGAAATCGTTACCAAACCGTTCCATCGGTTCGGTTTGGTTATGATATTTTTCGATTTTATCGGTTTCGATTTTTTTGGGTTTGGTTTTTCGGTTTTTTGGCTCGGTTTTGGCTTTTCGTTTATTTTTGCTCACCCCTAACTCTAAGTATGTAATTGAAGAGAAAGAGAACAAAAATCATCATTAAAGCTTCAGAACTTTGTTACAGAGAATGGTACAATGTGTTTTACATTTCTGAGAGAGTAGTACAGAGAAAGTGTTTGTTGTTGTGTTATCTATATATGATCACATACAGTCTATATATCTCTATAGTTATAACTAACTAAAACATATAAGCGGGAAAGTTTGTTACATTCAGAACCTACAAAATAGAATCCTATGCTTGATAAAAATAGAATAGTAGCTGAGTTGACTATATTGACCAACATCCCCGCCTCCCTCAAGTTGTAGATGGCAGGGAACGAACAACTCCTAACTTGGCCAGAAAACACGATGACTGAGATGATGATAATCCCTTGGTAAACAAATATGCAGGCTGATCAAATATAGGGATGTGTTGTGCAGAAATAAGACCAGCCTTGAGTTTATGCCGAACCATGTGACAATCAATCTCAATGTTCTTGGTTCGTTCATGAAAAATATGATTAGATGCAATGTACAAGTCAGACTGTTTGTCACAGAACAAAGGAACAGGTATAACATTGGTGATGTGAAGTTCTGTTAACAATGAAACCAACCATGTAAGCTCACAACAAGTATTAGCCATATTATGATATTCTGCTTCAGCAGAAGAACGAGAGACAGTGTTTTGCTTCTTGCATTTTCAAGAAACAAGTGTGCCACTAAAAGTTACACAATAACCAGATACAGACTGACGAGTAAGTTTACAACTCCCCTAGTCAGCATCACAATAGGCCACAAGAACAGGATTAGCACTAGCTGCAAAGAGTAAGCCTTGATGCTGAGTACCAGACAAATAACGAACTAATTTTAAGGGAACATGCCAATGAACAGACCTAGGAGCTGTCATATATTGAGCCAAGACATGAACAAGATATGCAAGATCAGGTCATGAGATGGTAAGATAAATGAGACGACCAATTAACCATCTATAATCAGTGACATCCTGAAGAAATGGACTGTCAGACTCTTGTAACAACTCATGATGTTGATCCATTGGAACCAGAGAATATTTACCAGAAAGATTGGCAAAGTTTTGAATAATATCAGAAATATACTTAGACTGAGACATAAACAAGGTAGTAGAAGTAGCAGTAACCTGAATGCGTAACAAATTGTACAGTTATCCAAGATCATTAATCTTGAAATGAGTACCCAAAAACTCAGTAACCTGAGACATAAGAACCTCATCATTGCCTGTCCTAATCATATCATCTATGATGTGTAAAATAACTGCAAGCGCACAGTGTTTAGTTGTAGCAATTACAGGTCGATCCACAGAGACTACGAATTTTCAAAACCCTAATAATTAAATCAGGCGAACTAGACAAATAGGTTTGAGATGAGTTTTAATTAACCTAATTAGCAAAGATTATCAAATAATATGGAAAACCTAGGAATCCGAATCCGTTAATCAATCACAATTAATATCACCTCGCCCTAAAACCAATCCTCTTTTCTTCACAAACAAGATATATCAATCAACGAGACAAGCATATACTATGAAACTTGTTATCTAACAATAACCTATCAAAACTTCAAGGAGCAAGCATAGGCTATGAAAAATAAATCCGGTAACAATAATATATCAAAATCACTTTGTCAATTGAACAATTAAGCACCAAGAAAAATCATGAGAATCAATTAATAAGAACGAGAAGAAATCAAGAGTAATTAAATCAACTTCATCTTCATCCTAGGATAAGAGAACTAGCTAGACATGATATCGAAAAACAAACAAGAATTTAAAGCATGAATTGAATAACAGAAAAAGTGTTTTAATAAAGCAAATAAAAATTGTTTGTATTGAAGGACAACTAAATCTACTCCTACTCCTAAATTATGAATCTAGATCGGTGTCTAAATTGATGTCTAAAGTGGTGTCTCAAATACAAGAGAGGAGCCCTATATATAGGGAAAAATAATGAGCTTGGGTCCTATGATTACAATCCAATCTTGAATATAATTTCTTCAATTTCCCTTTTCTTCTCCGATAAGTAATCGATTTTTCCTCCAATTTCCTTGACTTCAAGTATTTTCCACCTCCTTTCCCTTTTTTGCACCTTTTCCTGCTTGAAATCTGTTTTTATTTATTTTCCTACAAAACAAAATAAAACAATTTATTAATTAATAAAATTACGAAAACGGACATAAAATAGGTATTAAAAATATGATTAATTATGGACCTATCAAATGCCCCCATACCTATCTTTTTCTCGTCCTCGAGAAAAATATAATAAAATAAAAAAATGCTACCTAAATAAATAATACCACTTCCGTAGGTGATCACGGTTGCATTTGGCATATGCAACAAGCCCTTTACACCCCTAGGCAGCCCTAGTGGACGAGTGAGGTCTCGTGAGGGCCTATAGTGAATGTACCCACAAAATCCATCTAGCTCATGTAAAAGATTGTTCAACGCAACACCACACATACAAGTCATCTCATGCTAGATCAACTTATGAAATCAAAGTGATTTTGCAATGTCTTGGTGTGTAAGGTACTCAAAGAAATATGCATAGGTACTCAAAAGTCCATGTCAAGTGTAAAAATAAGTTGGTAACCATGCTAAGCCCACAAGAGTACACCTTAGAGTCAAAACTTGGGATCTCATACGCACAAAACAAGCAATAACTCACCTTTCACTCACAGAAGAATATTCACTCAAGAACAAGGGTAAGTGTATCACTCCATTCCAACAAAATCATAAGCATGCTTGACATTTGGTATCAATCTAACTTTAACACAACATACATTAATGATGATAATCAAAAGGTCTTTTATTTGGGTTGTAATGGGGCTAGGGACAAGGTATGTCAAGTAATGCCAAATAAGGTGAAGTGTCAAAAGCTAGTAGAAACCATAATAAATCATACACAACACCATACATCCTCCCCATACATGGATTTCTGAATTTTTTTTTCCAACAAAATGCTTGACTAGTTTAATGAAGAAGGATCACAAAAACACATAAACATAAGTATGCTCTCATATAACTTTTTTTTTTCTGTTTTTTTTTTGGAGAGCTAACATAGATAATATAGATATATACACAACCACAATCCTTCTTCAAAATTTCTTGAACAACGACTAACAAGTAAGCAACAAAATCCAATATTTCCCCAAAATTAATGAACAAAAGTAAACCCCATCTCACACACCTTATTACTCCCTCAACTTCCTACTAGCCTTTGACAAATTGGGATCAAGTATACGTAAGGCTGCACAACAAAAAAGGTCTAGGCAAGTAATGTGGTGTGTCACCGAAAAAATAGGATTAAGCTCAAAGGGGTAACTAATTGATCACATGTAAAGGGTGTGGTAATTTGGATAAAAATTGGTTATTCCTAAACGCCTTTATCATCTTATCATCAAATAATGTCATGCATTTCAAGAAAGGTCTCAAACAAGTGCTAGCAATGCAAACAACACGTGGACACTCAAGCAAACGAATATAAAATGCAAAAGATATGCATATAGGCTCAAAATCTCACTTGGTGGCAAAAAATAATCAATCCCAAGCAAAAAATCTCTTTAATGCACCAACTTGTACTCAAAGCATGCAAACCAAATCTTCTTGCACATATTCATGTCCTTTTAATTACTTACAACATTCTATAAGTCTACTAGTTTCAACTTGCTAGTGTATGTGTGTGCACAAGAACTTAGCAAATCACTTCTCAATCAAAAGCTTCAGAAACACAAGAGTACTATAGCATGTAAGGGTGCATCAAGCCAACTTTTAACAAGTAATCATTTCACAAGGCTAGAATTATTTTTGTATTTTTTCAATTTTCATTTTTTTTTAATTTTTTTTGGTTTTTTTTAATAATAATAATACTACTAAATCCCTCCCTCATACCTAAATCATGCATTGTCCTCAATGTATGCAAATGAGAGAAAAGTGACAAAGTAAAAGGACGAAAATACCTGATAAAGGCAAGACGGAGATACACAACTACCTATAACACACACACACACACACACACACACACACATAAAACACATATAAAAGAAACACACACACACACACATACACACAGTTGCTCCCCCATACCTAAACTTAGTCATGGGAGACACATTACAAAAATAGATATATTAACCAATACCAGATCGAGGAAAAACAACACATGTAACACAATCATCAAACATGTGAAACACACCCACAAAAACACCATTATCCACTAGAGAAATATGATCATATACCAGAATAAAACTCATACCACTAACATCATTCATAGACCAATTAGACGCTTCTTTATGTTTTTTAAGCAGACTGATTACTTGAAATTCTTGGTCATGAACTAAGTCACTAGAAAGAACATGATAAGTTTCATTATCAACTACCAAAGACTGATCAAGAGTGGAAAAAGACAGATTAGGAACGAATGTGGGTGGCTCACCAACGGAAGTTTTAACAACGGACTTAGAATCAAAAGAACTATCCTCAAGTTGGGTTTCATGCTTAGAACAAATTGCATTCAATTCATCTAACATCTCATCAGAAGAAAAATTTCTATAAAGCTCATGAAGTTCTTTATTACTCTCATACTCTAACATAACATCTTTCTCAAGAAAAGACTCAATTGCACTATTCTCAAGATTCGACCATGAAACAACCTCATCTATCAAATTAACTCCTACAGGTTGTTCAAAAAGCTCATTAGGTTGACTTCCTACATTAAAGACATTAAGATCTATCGTCATGTTTCCAAAAGTGAGTTTCATCGAACCATTCCTACAGTTAATCAAAGCATTAGAGGTAGCAAGAAAAGGCCTTCCTAAAATGAAAGGAATTTGATTTTTGAGATTCTTGACTGGTTCGGTTTGTAAGACAACAAAATCAACAGGGAAGACAAAATCACCAACTTTAATCAACACATCTTCCACTATACCTGTAGGAGTTTTAACAGAACGATCAGCTAACTGAAGAGTGACACTAGTCTTCTTAAGTTCACCTAAACCCAAGGCTTGATAAACAGATAATGGAAGAAGATTCACACTAGCTCCTAGATCGAGTAAAGCTTTATCAATGAAAGTATCACCTATGACACAAGAGATGGTAGGACAACCGGGATCCTTATACTTCACAGGGATTTGATTTGATAAAATAGAACTAACATGAGATGTTAAGAAAGCCTTCTTAGGAACATGAGTGGTTCTTTTATGAGTACACAATTCTTTTAGACACTTAGCATAAGTGGGAACTTGTTGAATCGCATCTAAAAAAGGAATGTTAATCTTGACTTGCTTAAAGACTTCCAAAATCTTATCTAACTGAGCAGATTGTTTGTTTGAAGTAAGTCTTTGAGGAAATGGGGTTTTCGGTTTAAAGACTTTTTCATTAGACACATCAGAGTGGGATTTCGAAGGTGGTTCATCGGATGGTGATGACTCATCAGCTTTATCTACTTCAGAACTCTTAGGATTTGAAGATTGTTTAAGACTAGGATTCAAAAGCAAAGGATTTGGTTCAGATGTTAGCTTATCTTCTTCTTGAGTATTGACACCAGCATGATTGTTGAATTGATTACCAGATCTCAGAGAGATAACAGAATTCACGTTTTCATGAGACTTTTGATTTGGATGAAATTTAGGATTTGTCTCAGGTTGACTAGGAAATTGATTTTTCTCTCTCTCACTGATCGTGTTTGATAATTGACTGACTTGGACCTCTAGCTTAGATATGGCTTGAGTGTTGGAATTCAGTAACTGCCTATCTTGGGTCATGGTTTGCATGAAAGATTGTTGAGATTTGAGTAATGCCTCCATACTCTTTTCAATAGAATTCAATTTCTTATCAGATTCACTAAAACCAGGAGGATTCATGGGGATTGAGTTTGGATAATGACCAAGATCTTGAGGAGGATATGAATTAGGATTTTGAGTTGGGTATGGACCAGGATTGGGCTTTTGAAAAACAGGTTGAGGGTTTTGATTGTACTGATTATATTGACCTTGGTTCCATGACAAATTTGGGTGACTCTTCCAACCAGGATTGTATGTGGGTGCATAAGGATCATTCCTAACTCTAGGTTGAAACATGGCATTGACTTGTTCAATTTCAGGGCAATTCTCTACCACATGATTAGGAGAACTACAGTTTGCACAGAGAGACATTTGAGATGACATATTGTTGGTTTCTAAGGCTTCTAGACGTCTAGTGAGTGTAGCTAACTTAGCTTCGGTTGTAATAGAATTACCAACTGCGTGTATGCCCTTAGATGGGTTAGATTTTTCAGCTTCCTGATTAGGTTCCCTAGTTGACTCCCATAACATTGTTCTTTCAGCTAACTCCTCAAAAAATTGCCAAGCTTCATCCTCATCTTTGTCCATAAACTTACCATTACACATAGACTCTAACAAAGCAGTGGTTTGGCTATCTAAGGCTTTATAAAGAATTTTACAAAGTCTCCATTTTTCTATACCATGTTGAGGACATTTAGACAACAACTTTTTAAATCTATCAAAATATTTCCAAAAAGACTCATTCCGATTTTGTTGAAATTGGTTGATTTCATTCCTAAGTCTGTTTGCCTTATGGTTTGGAAAATATTTTTTAAGAAAGATAGCAACAAATCCCTCCCATGTGGACATAGAATTAACGGGTAGACTGTACAACCACTGTTTAGCATCTTCCTTTAAGGCAAAGTTAATAAGCCTGAGCCTAATGGAATCCTCACTCAATTGTTGAAGTTTTTGTAAAGCACACACTTCCTCAAACTCTCGAATGAAAAGATATGGATCCTCTCCCTCTACCCCAGCAAACCTAGGTAACATGCTAATGTTGTGATGTTTGATTTCAAAGTTATTCGCGGTTACTGCGGGTAAGACTATGCATGAGGGTTGAGCGGTACGAGCGGGGTAACAACGGTCTTTAAGTGAAACAGCCATGACTACGGGTTGAACTTCTAATTCTTTTGACTCAATTCTAGTGGGTGAAGAGAACTCGAGTTGCCTCACTACTTTAGGAGATGACAGATTGGTTTGTCTTACTAATCTAGATGTAGTGTCTCGAACCCAAGCACTTTGCATACAAGAGAAGTAATCAAATAAGCACGTAGCAGACAAGAGCTATAAGTAAGCACCTAAAAAAATGGAAAATTAAAAAGAAAAATCTATATTATCCTAAGAAAAATCTAGACCTTGCTCCTAACAATAAGATACTACTAAAAGTCACAACTCAAAAAGCACTCGTCCTGACTGGCCAGGCAGGTGCAAGCATTGCCAAGAGGCTAAACACCTTTCTAGACACCAATCCAAATTAGCCAAGTAAGCGTCACGCTTGCCTAGACACCAAACGAAAGAATACTTAGTGATTCGTTCCTCCTAGATTCTCTTCCTAGTTGAGTGCGAGATCCTAGGGGCCAACGTCTACTTAGTTTTATTAAGGAAAGGGGAATGCAAGATGAACGAATTAGTGATTTGTGGGCCAAGGAAAGGGTGATGAAATCCCTCACCTTATCTTGTAATTGGGTGGCACCCTTAAGATTGATTGAATGATGCAACACACAAAGAACAAGAAAATAAACACTTATGGATGCACTACACTATGTGGGAAATCAATAAATACAGTAAAGAAATCTAGATGATGTGATCCTATGTGAGAGAATCAATGATGCAACATATTGGTTTTTAACAAACAATTAAATAACTAATATTTTTGGTTTTTTTTAAATATTTAATTTTTTTGTGTTTTTTCAATAATAATGAAGAGAAGAAAAAAAAATAGAGAGGGGTGATACGGAATACCGAAAAGCGCTTCCAAAAATTTCAAAAGAGACAACGAGGCCTTCCTACGATCTTCTTGTCCAAGCTTTTCTCCGCTTCACTATTCCCTAAAAAAAACAAACAAAAGAAAACAAGAAACTAATCCGAAGAATTAATATCAAGGAGTGAAAATTACCAATAGTCCCCGGCAGCGGCGCCAAAAACTTGATGTGTAAAATAACTGCAAGCGCACAGTGTTTAGTTGTAGCAATTACAGGTCGATCCACAGAGACTACGAATTTTCAAAACCCTAATAATTAAATCAGGCGAAATAGACAAATAGGTTTGAGATGAGTTTTAATTAACCTAATTAGCAAAGATTATCAAATAATATGGAAAACCTAGGAATCCGAATCTGTTAATCAATCACAATTAATATCACCTCGCCCTAAAACCAATCCTCTTTTCTTCACAAACAAGATATATCAATCAACGAGACAAGCATATACTATGAAACTTGTTATCTAACAATAACCTATCAAAACTTCAAGGAGCAAGCATAGGCTATGAAAAATAAATCCGGTAACAATAATATATCAAAATCACTTTGTCAATTGAACAATTAAGCACCAAGAAAAATCATATGAATCAATTAATAAGAACGAGAAGAAATCAAGAGTAATTAAATCAACTTCATCTTCATCCTAGGATAAGAGAACTAGCTAGACATGATATCGAAAAACAAACAAGAATTTAAAGCATGAATTGAATAACAGAAAAAGTGTTTTAATAAAGCAAATAAAAATTGTTTGTATTGAAGGACAACTAAATCTACTCCTACTCCTAAATTATGAATCTAGATCGGTGTCTAAATTGATGTCTAAAGTGGTGTCTCAAATACAAGAGAGGAGCCCTATATATAGGGAAAAATAATGAGCTTGGGTCCTATGATTACAATCCAATCTTGAATATAATTTCTTCAATTTCCCTTTTCTTCTCCGATAAGTAATCGATTTTTCCTCCAATTTCCTTGACTTCAAGTATTTTCCACCTCCTTTCCCTTTTTTGCACCTTTTCCTGCTTGAAATCTGTTTTTATGTATTTTCCTACAAAACAAAATAAAACAATTTATTAATTAATAAAATTACGAAAACGGACATAAAATAGGTATTAAAAATATGATTAATTATGGACCTATCAATCTACATAGATGTGTAGATAGATTAGGGAAGACCCTTGAGCAAACACAAACAAGCTAGGATCACCACTGGTCTGAGAAAAAACAAAAAAGAATAATGCAGTAGACAGTGCAATAAACCACAAGCGAGGAGCCTGTTTTAGGCCGTAAAGTGACTTTAACAAACTACAAACAAGTTTTTGATTAGGAAACTTAACTTGAATATAAGCTGGAACAGCAAAACCAGGAAGTAAAGTTATGTAAACGTCTTCATCTAATGTACCCTACAGAAATGCATTTGTCACATCTATTTGACTGTTAGACCAATTATTCATAGCAGCTATAGCCAATAACAGTCAAAATGCAGTCATCTTGGAAACAGGTGCAAAGGTCTCGAAGTAGTCCATATTGGTTGTTTGTGTAAAGCCTTCAGCTACCAAACGGGCTTTATAACAATCATTTTGACTGGAAGATACTTTATCTTGTAAATCCATTTACAACTAACTGTCTTCTTGTTTGCAGGAAGTGGAACAACCTCCCAGGTTTCATTAGCTTCAAGAGCAGCCAACTCCACATTCATTGCTTCACACCACTGTGGAATCTGAATAACTTGTTTATATGTCTGTGGCTAAAAAATAGACTCAACTCCACTAGAAACAGTTTAATTATCTGAATGGGAGATAGAAGACTGTACAGAAGAAGATTGACCAGCATCTTCAAGAGAGACACCATTAATCAAGTGTGAAAGAAGATCAGTGTAATCCATGAATTTAACTGGAACTTGTCTATTTCTTTGAGGCCTGACAGAAGGTAATTGCATTGTTGAAGAACCAGTATTTTCAACATTAGTATCCTTAGATGAAAAGTTTCAGTATTAGTAGTAGTGGGAGTAAAAGATGGATTATCAAACTGCAAGGGTTCATCCTCGACATACTGAACAGAAGGTGGAAACAAGAGTTGTGGTGACTGAGAATCAATATCCTTGAAAGGAAAAATTTTGTCAAGAAACCTCACATCCCTGGATAACCTAAAAATATTCTAAGTATGTAACTAAAGAGAAAGAGAAAAAAAAAAATCACCATTAAAGCTTCAGAACTTTGTTACAGAGAATGGTACAATGTGTTTAACATTTCTGAGAGAGAAGTACAGAGAGAGTGTTTGTTGTTGTGTAATCTATATATGATCACACACAGTCTATATATCTCTATAGTTGTAACTAACTAAAACATATAAGCGGGAAAGTTTGTTACATTCATAACCTACAAAATAGAATATTATGCTTGATAAAAATAGAATAGTATATGAGTTGACTTTATTGACGAACAATGTTTATAGCTGATGTTCCGCATGTAGATAGCCGAGGTACGATTGAGACGGTGGTGAAAATCGCATGTGCTCACCTTTGACAAAATAAATTTATTCATAACAAGAGCCCTCTTAACTCAGTTTTTGCAATTGAGTCCTCTAAACAACGCACTATCAACGGAATTACTGTGAGGGTCAATTGTAAAGCTACTATTTTCAGGGAAGATGTAGGCTGGATTGCTCGGGAAATCATTGAAGTCATTTTTAATTTTCAGAATATTCGTATTCAGTTTGTTAAGCAATCCCGAAATAAAACGACTATTTGTTTAGTTCGTTTATTTGTTTTTCACCTGGTTGCATGATCAGTTGGGTTCAGATTGAACCATTTTCAACTTATTAATGACATTTGCTTTAATTTTGGTAAAAAAAAAAAACTCGCGAATAAACTCTGACTTAATTTATTACTCAAAAGCATGTTATGTTATTTCTGATGCAGCCCACCGTTTTATTCAAGTCATACGATTTGTATGATTGGGCCTAAAAAGTAAAAACTAATAAGACCACCTTAGACCAAACATTTGAAACAGCACCGGGCCGCCAAAGTCCATCAACCTCTTTCTTCTTCGTCTCCTACACCGCCGAAAACCAGGTTTCAATGTCTCAGTTTCATTCCTAACTTCATCATTACATTTTCTAGGGTTTTATTTTAATACTCTTTTAATTTAACATTTATATAAACTTGTTTAATTTCATTTTGTGAGCTTCATTTCACTCTGAAGCTCACAAATTGATGATATGTATTCTATATATAGACCACCAATCTGATATGTATAAAGCTCTTGGATGGAAGCGTCTTTCGTATCGATTTAAGATTGCCCATTTTGTTAAAACTGGTTTAATTGATAAAGCACTCCAACTGTTTGATGAAATGTCTCAATCAGATTGTAGAGTTTTTAGCATTGATTATAATAGGATTATTGGGGTTTTAATTAAGCATTCTCAATTTGAGTTAGCTGGGGAGTATTATGACAAGATGGGTCCGAAAGGGTTTTCGTTGAATTCGTTTACGTATTCGAGGTTTATTAGTGGGTTGTGTAAAGTTAGTAATTTTGAGGTTATTCAGAGACTTTTGCAAGATATGGATAAAGTGGGGGCGGTTCCGGATATGTGGGCGTGTAACTTGTATTTGAATCTTTTGTGTTCGGAGAGTTTGGTTGATGTTGCGTTGGAGGTTTTAAGAGTTATGGGTGAGAAGGGGAGGGAGCCGGATGTGGTGAGTTATACTATTGTGGTTAGTGGGTTGTGTAGGGTGAAGAGAATTGATGATGCTGTAAAGTTGTGGTATACGATGATTGGGAAAGGTATTGTGCCGGATGATAAGGCTTGTAGGGCACTTGTTCTTGGTCTGTGTGGTGTTGGTAAGGTTGATTTAGCTTATGAGCTTACGTTGGGTGACTTGAAAGGAAGTGTAAAATTTAGCACGGGAATTTACAATGTACTTATTAGTGGCTTTTGTCAAGCTGGTCGATTAGATAAAGCACAGGCGATTAAAACGTTCATGAGAAGAAATGGGTGTAAACCAGATTTGGTTACTTACAATGTACTGTTGAATTACTGTTGTGATGAGCTAATGATGGATGAGGCAGAGAAGTTGATAGATAAGATGGAGAGAGGTGGGTTGAATCCTGATAGCTATAGCTACAACGAACTTCTTAAGGGACTTTGCAAGGCTCACCGGATCGATAGGGCTTACAAGCTGTTGGTCAACAAAATGAGAGTAAAGGGTTTGGTAGATGTTGTATCATATAACACAATAATTAGAGCACTCTGCAGAGTTTCTCGTACAGAACAAGCTTATAAGATATTGGAGGAGATGGGACCAAATGGGATTTCTCCCGATGTGGTTACATTTTCGATTCTTATTAAAGCCTTCCTTAGAGAAGGCAGACCCAATTTAGCTAAAAAGCTTCTTGACCAGATGAGAATTTTGGGCTTGTCACTTGATCGCGTGATGTATACAATCATTGTTGATCATTTGTGTAAGACTGGCAGAACTGGGATGGCTCACAGCACATTCTGTGATATGATAGAGCAGGGAATTACCCCTGATGTTGTGTCGTACAATGCACTTATTAATGGGTTTTGCAGGGCGTCTAGAGTTTCTGATGCAATGGTTTTATATGAGGAGATGCAGACCAAAGGAGTGCATCCAGATGAACTTACGTTTAAATTGGTTATTAGAGGTCTTATACAGGAAAAAAAGCTTTCAATTGCTTGCAAAGTCTGGGATCAGATGATGGAGAAGGGTTTTACACTTGATAGAGATGTTTCTGAGACTCTTATCACTGCTATATCTGAGGATTCACCCTGCAGTAGGAAGAATGGTTTGTCTAATAGTACCTCTTAATTTGGAACTATCTTGCATGCACAATTTATTGTAATGTGCAATACCTCTAGTATTAACTGAACTATGTAGTGTAATGCTCTTTTTCTTGGTTTTCAAAAACTTGCATCGTCTCTCTGGTTGGATTTGATAGGAATGGGGGAAGTGGTATCTATATGCATATTTAGACGGGTTTAGAGTTAGAGACACTGAGAGTGCTGCAGAATATTAGTTGCATGTCGCAGGAAACAACCAAGATGTTGTAATCATTCTAAATCATATAATTGGCATATTAAGGTTTTAGTATGTATTCTGGGTATTAATGAAAATATGTTGGTGTAACTTTTTCAGGGTGATTCTGTAATTTTTTACATACTGCTGAAAGTCTTAAAATTGCTGGAGTGCACGCGTGGAAAGTGACTGTGCTTGTCCTGCAATATCAACAGATGCAGAAGGGGGAAATAAGGTTCAATTTAGTTTCTTTCAAACATTATACTACTTGCAGGATAATACTCTACTATCTTATAGGTGTTCACTGTCCAATATGACAGGGCTTTAAGTTACTTTACCTTACCTAGAGCTAGTTTGTTTTTCACTGAATAGTAGTTAAAGCTTCTGAAAATCTTCTGTGTTGATTTCTTTTGTCCACGAAACGTAAAATGACCTGCATAATATACTGAACTTGCGTAAGTAGTTATCTTTTTATTCTCGTGGTCTTACCTGTTCAGGTTGAAATTAAGATTCTAATACTGGTCTTTAATATGGACTAATATATTTATGTAAATCTATGTCCTCGTAGATGCTTGCTTGTGTAGTGTGTGATATCGACTTTTCTTTATGACGAATCCTAACGTCCTGTTGGTATATGTTAGTATGTTACCATCTCTCTTATACACACAGACTCCCTAAAGTAACTGTTCTAACTAACGTTTGTTTTTGTACGGTTAGGTGACCATAAGTTTTGCAGGAGCTTATTCTACTGGGTACTTCTGTTCATGCCAGGGAAAGTAGAATGAAGTTTTGTAAAGGTTCCTTAGATGAGAGGCGTTGTACATAGGTGAATTTCTCTAGCGAGTGTTCGTAATTCACCATCTCCCATTTTTCAGGATCATCTGAGGCGGAAATGTGCAGAAATATTTTCTCAAATTTCCAAGTGAATATGAGATAAGAACTTCTAACAATGGGTCAATCTCCGAGAGCTGCATGTCATCAGCATTCAAAAGTTGCTAAAGTAGACAGAAAGGCCATCTAACCTGAGCTAGCCATGGCAATCACTGTTGCTGGAAATTTGTTTATTTATTTTGTTAAAGCTGATGTAACATTACAGATACAGTGATCATGTTGAATTCATGGTGTACAATCTGCTATAGGTTATTTTGAGAGTAACATACCTGTTGTACTTTTCTTGTGGGAAACTGTAATCTTGTAAAATGAATATGATGCACCATAGACAATACACAGTAAAGTTTACGATAAGTTGTGCTTTTAGCCATAGCTGTAGCGGTTTGTACCTTTTTTTTTCTTTACGGTGTTATGATGATGGCACTTTGTCAACTGAAACCAAATGAAAATGGCACTTTAAATTCCTAAGCGGGTGTATTCAGCTTAAATTTAAAATTATACATGAAAAAACACAAATTTTGCAAAAAGGGAATAACGAAGCTTTGCTTGCCCTCTGGTCTATATTATATCCTGATTCTTTGCCTGTTTATTGAGTCCTACTTTAAAGTTTTCTCCAAGCCATTCTCCACATATGGAAATCCATACCTTGCCATATTAGCTACACAGTCTTCTACAACTTGCTTCTGCTTGTCATCCCTAAACCTACGACAACAATGTCTCGCACACGGGAAACCAACCCGCATTTTCTTCCGTTGCAACCAGTAAACCAACCTCAGCCACCAGAGTCTGTCATCAACCCACACTTTCTGCCCTCACAGCCACCACAGCACCAGCCTCAACCACCCCGGTCACAACCCAACCCCAGCCTCGAGTTGCCTGCACGGCCACTGCTCGATCCCAGCATTGAGTTGCCTACTCAACCACAACCACGGCTACAACGCCAAAGCAAACGAAGGGGGCGGCATGGTGCTGGCCTCCTTTCTGATCCCACACAGTCGCAACTCGGTGCTGGCCACATGTCGGATCCCACACAGTCACAATTTGGTGCCGGCCACATGTTGGATCCCCCACAGTCACAACTCGGTAACGGAGACAACTCCCCGACACACTCACAACCACGTCGCCATAGGCAACCTCGTGATCCTGAACTACTTCTTGCAGCTTCACCCAAACAACCACACCAACTGCCAGTGCATTCAGACCATCCAGCAGCCCACCAACAGCAGCAATCCTCAGTTCAGAGAATTCCACAGCACCGCGAAACTAAGCCATTTGCGTGGTGTATTGCCATCTTCTGTGCAATCTTCTGGATTTTAATCATTTTAACAGGCATTATAGTTCTCATAGTTTATCTTGTATGTCATCCGAAAGGTCCAAAGTTTGACGTGGCAGGAGCAAGCCTGAATGCAGCATATCTTGATACGAATTATTTCCTCAATGCAGACCTTACGATCTTGGCCAATTTCACAAACCCAAACAGGAAAGTAAATGTGAACTTCAAGCATGTTGTCATCAATCTTTATTTTGATGGAATTCTTATTGCCACAGAGTACATTGATCATTTCCAATTAGGGAAAGCACAATATTTGCTTGCAAATGTCCACATGTTGACAAGCCAAGTTAGGCTTTCTCAGGTTCATAGCCAAAAGCTCGGGAAGCAGATCGAAAGCGGCAGAGTCAATTTTGATATTAAGAGTTTCTTCAGAGCAAAATCAAAATTGGGAAATGTACTCAAGTATTCGGATTCGTTTGTTGGTCATTGTAAAATTGTTATGACACCTCCACCAGGTGGAGTTTTAGTAGCGAAAAATTGTGGAACAAAAAGCTGAATGTGTGAGGACTATCATCTCTTGTTTCATCATCTAGCATCAAGGATTATTATATTATGACATTTTTGCGTTTTGAATCTAATAATTTGAATCTTTCGTGTTAGGAAATTTCATAGTCTCACTCTCACTAAGCAATATATGAAGTATGTTTCATATTTTGCATTCCATGAAACGAAATAGACTGCACCAATCAGACACCAATATCAACTCTAAATGACGAACTAACAATGCAACTCCGATTAAAACTAAAAAGATTGTTTTTTAAAAAAAAAACAGGGTGTTAAGGTGGCCAGTAAGCACGGAAACAAGTATTACTCCCTCCCACATTTATATGTCACTCATCTTCTATAAGATTGAAAAAGGAACCTTGAAAAATGGATATGGTACAAACTATTAATTTTGTTCTATTTCTAACAGCCGCTTTCATGTTGAGAGATACGCAAAAATACAGAGGATGTGAAGAAGAATCTGTAAAAAGATGCACACACTGTATGTATAGCTATATAAGAGGTTCAGAAAGTTCCATTTCATTGGAACTTTCTTGTTGCATAAGCGGCTGGTTAGAACCTACAAAGTTCAGGCCAAGCCATTCCCATGGCCAACAAGCATATCTCGGCCTACTTAAAACAGATCTTGAGGTTTCCTGTGTTTCAAGCTGGCGAGTAAGCTCCTCCACCTTGTCTCTAAGTCTAGAAGACCTCAAATCAGCCAACCTCAATGATTTCTCAGCTGCATCTCTTGCTGCCATGGCAGCATCTGCTGTTTCTTCTTTAAATTTAAGTTTCTTCTCGGACTCTATAACAGCTTGCTTGGCCTCTTCAAGTTCCTGGCGAACAACTGATAACTGCAAAAATGGCACACAGTAACAGGTCAAATCAAAAGTGCAGAAGACTAGCAATGATACATCAGAAGAAAACAGGGGAGAAGAAAATGGTACTCATTATTCCACCAAGATAAGAGCATATTTCTCCTAAAATTGTTCTGAGCAGGCCAACTATTTTCATCCATGCAAAATATCAGTTTAAGTATTATATCTCAATCAGATAATGGTACTCTCACTCTAATTTATGTCAGAAGACATTATTACAAGCTATTTTGATATTTGCAACAAGTTGTAGATTTTGTTAATTTGAATCTTTGTTGACTTGGTAGAACAATTTGAGACTGGGCAATTACAAGCATATTTTGGTATACTAGTCCTATTGGATATAGTATCTATTCCACATAATGTGGCTGATGAAATATCTTTTATTCTGGCCACCTACTTGCAAGAACCTAAAACAGTAAACTGGGATGGATAGCAGCTAGTGCCGTACTGGTGGTGAGGGTACTCCAAAAATTAATGTTGGAAGGGAGAGTTGCCCTCCTACCCTTGCAAACATAACCACCTTTGACGCAATCTTTAAACCAACTCAGCCAGATCAAACACTTGTAAGTGTGGTACATATAATATTTTCTATAATATTAGGTACTCCAAATAAAAAGTGGAGAGCAGGAATCAAACACCCAACTAAAACTATGCCGAAACTATGCCAGCTGAGCAATCTTAACTTTCCTACGATATGACAAGTATACCCTATATAATCTAGAGATCTGAGGGTACGCCAAAAGGACACTCTCAGCTCTCTTTGCCTATGCCGCTAATAGCATGCATGAAATAGATATGAATAATCAATATATAATGCCTCAAATTAGGTGGGGATAATGTCACACAAAACTTGACATTTCATATCGATGTAAAATGTTTCTTAAAAGGAAAATTTTAGATGGCATGATAATTTCATTATATGGTCAAGTTTGCCATGAAGAGTATCAGAAAATAGCTGTTGCCATACTATTAGGCCTGGCAATCGTGTCGCTTCGTGTCGTTTCGTGTACTTTCATGTACTCATAGCTAAAACCGAACCCGACCCGAAATCATTTCGTGTACTCATAGCTAAAACCGAACCCGAAACATTTCCTTTCGTTTCGTGTCAACACGAAAAGTACAAGAAATTTTCGTGTACTTTTTGTTTGCACGAAACAATCCGAAATAACACGGAACGATTATATCCAAATACACGAAATATACACGAAATACTACTGAATATGTAAAATGAGTGATTAAAAATACACGAAATACTAATGAATACGTAAAATAAAATACATATATAATATTTATTATGATACATAAAATATAAAAAATAAATATATAATATTTCGTGTACTTTCGTGTACTTTCGTGTACCCAAAATGAAAATCCATATCCGATACTAAATATTTCGCGTAACTTCGTGTTTGTGTACTTTCGTGTTTCGTGTACCAAAAATAAAAACCCAAAACTGTATTTTTCGTGTCGTTTCGCGTCGTGTTCACGTGTCACGTGTCAAATTGCCAGGCCTACATATTATTGCTTTTAATTGTGTATAATTCCATGACTTGTATCCTAAGGTTGTTACGGCACCGCGACGAGTCTACAGGACCTTCACAAAATTATGGCGTCGTGGCATCACTCGTGTCCTTATTGCGCCCAAAACGTTCATACATATATATTATAAATTTATAATATATATTAGTATATTACTCTAAGTCTCTATTTATATTATATAATTTATATTAGTATATTACTCTAATTACTTACTAATAATAACACAAACACTATAAGATGAAAACTTTAATACCTAGAAATAGAATACCAGCAACAAGAAGTCAGATATCAGAACTTAAATTATAAAGCATAACACTAAACTAGGTGGGTGATCTAGGTGGCAGTAGCAAAATAGTAACTAGCAAGGCAGTGAGAACTAGTAATGCAAGTCAGGTCAGGTCCTCAAGCACCAAATCCTCCCTAACAAAACTTGCACTCCCCATATGTCCAGCACTCTCGTGTGCACTAGATGGTTCACCAAAATCATCAACTTCTTCGTCATCAATTGAAATATTTTCTTCATCCATTTCCACATCAACATCCTCCGGCTCCGAGCCTGACTCATTGTGCAATCTAAAATTCGATTCCTCCTGCTTCTCCTTAAAGATGAAGCATCATCATCACGATTACGACGCATACTGTAACTTTGGGAGTAATATACCATAATTTCAATCAATTTCTCATTAAAAATTGTAAGCATACTGTAACTTGTAAAAGTACCAGAGGTCCAGAAATACTTTTTAAACAATCAGATAATCCTTTAGTAGAGGTTCTGTAGGCAAAGGCATTTCAGGATATATACCTGCGCCATACAATCTTGTTCAACTGCTTTACCCGCATCCGCTTCTTGCTGTGCAGCTACTTTCCATCTTGTAATTTCTTCTTCGGCTACAGCAATGTCCATCATAAGCCCTTCGACCTGAGACAAGAAAGTATTGTCGATACAGTGACGGAAGATTTATAACTAGTTACATTAGGTACTCGTCATCACCATAACTTCACATATATTATATTAATAAAGCAACCCCGAAGGGGTGGTTACTGCTTGGTCATTCCTTGATTCACATCACAATTTTATAAACATTAACAAGAAATCTATAAACAAGTTACATTATCATTTGCGACTCTCTCTTTCTCTTCGAGTTCCTCCAACTTTTGTTTCCTTTGGATGAGTTCCTTGGCCTGAGCTTCAACATGTTGTCTGAGTAGATTTGCCTCTGCCCTTAATTCAGTAAAAGAAATTAAACATAACACAAAAACTGTTATTAGCATAGATAGTAAGGACTTCAGAAGATACATATACATTTATCAATTTCAGATCTCATGTTCTAAAATTACTCTATAGATGGTCAAACTTTGAAAACTTCAAGCCATACGAATCCTTTCCAAGAACACGACAAAAAGAAACAGTCCTATAACATACTCATGGTCTATCTAATCTAGCATATTAAATTTATATTATTATAACACTACCACTGATCCTTGAAAACGGGAATAACAGAAGGGAAGTACCTGACTTCATCAACAGTGTGCTTCAGCTCGATTATTTCCAGCTGTGATTGCTTAATGATATTCTCCAGGGCACCCGCCTGCATAAAGAGTATCATCACACCTCAACCAAAGAAAACATGATTACAAGACCCCTAAATCTGCTAAGACAGACTTACCAAAGTATAAATTTCATCTTCCTCTGCCACCAAAGCACCTTCGTTGTCATTCGAAGGCGGTCCCTTTCCATCCCCCATATGATTACTAAACTTATAATCGAAACCTGCCTCTTTCAATCCATTTTCTGCAACTTTAAAAAGTTCATTAGTCTTAGATGACAAATCCGCTGACACTCTTTTGGATAAAGCACTTCTAAGCAAGGTTCCAATATGCTCTTTTTCCTTGACTAACTGTGAAACTGTATCATTCAACCTCTTCACTTCATTGCTCCTATCCTCTACCAACTCCCTTGTTTTCTCAACAACATTTCTACTTAATTCATATATCGACTCCATCCCCGCCAAAGAAGCCCGAATATTCTCCTCCATATCCGTTTCTTTTGGTAGAAACAAAGACTCAGACAATTCCGATTGATCCAACTTATTACCATCCACTACCTTAATAACATTATCAATCTGATCATGAATTTTCGCCACATACTTCAACTGCTCAACCAACAAAGGCCTTTGTGAATCCATCTTCACTTCCAAATCCTTCAACTTACCCTCACTCTCATCAACCAATTCCCTCAACCTCGCCAACTCATCATCCGCTAAACCCTTCTTCTCCAACATCTCCTTCTCCAAATCCCGTAACTTCACATCCTTCTCTGCCACCACCTTCTCCAAATCCTCCACAACACTCCCCTTCTTCCCCACCTCCTCTTTCAATCCATCAATCGTAGCTTCAAGCTGCGAAACCTCAATAGCAATCTCATAATTCCGTTGCTCCATTTGCTCACGCACCTCATTCCTCTCCTTCCCAATCAACTCAACCTGCCTAATCATCTCCTCAACAATCTCATTCGTCCGTTTAATCACACCATACGCCACAGCCGGCAATCCAGTATACTTCTGCGATCTCGGCAATCCACCTACACTAAAATCCCTAAATCCACTAACTTTCCCCGAAATCTTCTCAATTCCATTCATCAACATTCTAGCTCCCGTCTCAACCTCACCTCTCAACGCCTCTTTTCCCCTAACCGCCTCATCACATTTCTCCGAAACCTCATCCTTCACTCTACCAAACTCCTCTAACTCTAATTTCAACTTCTCACCCGCTCTCACCGCCTCATCTCTCTCAATTCTCAACCTCTCACTCTCCCTCACCGCCTCGTCTCTCTCTCGTAGAGCTTCGTCTTTTACTCGATTCGTCTCGTCTCGCTTCCTAATCGCTTCGTGCGCCAACGCTTTTAACCGATTAAACGAAACTTGCAACTCCGATTTCGACACCTCCAACGCCTCTCTCGCTTCTCGCTCACGAACCAGCTCCGCGGAAACTTCGCGAAACTTCTCGACTGAAAAATCGTCCGGCGACGTGCTCGCGACCTCGATCGCAACCGGATCGTCGTCTTCCACGTCGCTCAAAACGGCGTCGTTATCCTCATCCGCGTTGCTAGTCATTATAAATCAATTAAATGACGACTCTAATAATTGAAATTAATATACTTTCATTGCAAAATTAATTAGGGATCAATAATATAAACCCTAAAAATTGGATTTTTACAGAATTGGAGTGATGATGATTGAAGTGTGTTGAGGGCAAGAAAATATACGATATATGTGTGTGTGTAAAGAATTATAGATATAGGATATGTAGGATGATGAAGAATTTGGACTAGATTTTTTTTTTTTTTTTTTTTTTTTTTTTTTTTTTTATATGTTGCCCGTTGGTGCAGGTGCAGGGAGCTTCGCTTATTGGTATCTAGAGGCATGGTAGGTAAGTCCCGTGTGGAGAAAGCCATGGGCTCAGGTATTGCTGTGAACTTTGTCGCGTATCTTTTAGATTTCTTTGTCTATATCACACACCGTATATGTCGTGCACTTAGCCGAGGGTCCTCACGGAAACAGCCTCCCCACCCTAAAAAGTGGGGGCATGGTCTGCGTACAACCTACCCTCCCCAGACCCTGCTCTGAGCGGGATATACTGGGTATGTTTGGTTTGGTTTTTATATACAACAACTAATAATCAATTGATGTCATAAAATTTCACAATTTTGTGCGATTTAGAGATTTAGAGTAAGTCCAACAATGTCCTAATTGGTACCGTATAAATATAATAAAATATAGTGTCCTAGTGATTTAAGTCATGATTTTTATGTATCTATTCCAACAATATGCCTTATACTTGTGCCTTATAAATTAAAATAATAATATATTTGAATTAGAATTGGAGGGAAGGGAAAAAAGAGAGGAGAGAGAAGTGTAGAGAAGGAGGGAAATTAATTTTTTATTGTTAAAAATGATTTAGGACAAGTATAGATGTGCCTTAAAAGTAGGGCATGAGATGAATGTCCTAGTGTTTTATGGCACCACTAGGACATTGTTGGAGCACAAAAAATGACTAAATGTCCTAAATATTGATTTAGGACAATATTTAGGACATTGTTGGACTTGCTCTTAGTACTTATAATTTCTAGGGGGTTTAAATATAAAATTGGTCATTGAAGATTTATTTACTGATTTTGATGGGAAGTAATTTTTCATCAATTTTTACATATTTTTCTTAAATATTACTATAATAAAATGAAAGTTTATGAATTTTAGTATTTTTTATAATATATTTATATTTTTAAGAAATTTATTTACTATTTGTTTTTAATTAAATAAAAGAAAATAATTATAAAATTAAAAATACATATTATAAAAATTTCTTAAAAACTAAATATATTATCAAAATACTAGAATTATTAGCATTCAAGAAAAATGTGTAGAACTCAATAAAAAATTATTTTTACTTTTAATACCATTTAAAGGTATCCGTTTTATATTTATTATGACTTTAATGATTCAAATGAAATCCGGTGAGTATGACTTCCACTTCAGTGATCAATTTTATATTTAACCCGTAATTTTTATAGATTTTTTGTATACTAGCTTATAGCCCGTGCGTTGCACGGTTCCTTTTTTAATATTTATAATTATATTATTTTTTTTAATTTATATGTTATTAATTTACATATTAAATTGTTGTTAAAAAATTGATATATATATACATATATATATATATAAGATTTTACACATTCGATTTAATATTTGTATTCTATCTTGAATTCTTAAAATTTGATTTGGATGATTTTACAGGCTACGTGAAATTAACAAAATAATTTTTAATTTAGTGATGGCTTAACAATTATTTTCCAATTAAACCTACACAAAAATTGACGACTTTTTACATTGAAAAATCTATTTAATTTATGAATTCTACTTATAATTCTTTTTGATTATCAAAATACCCTTGTAATTATTTGAAAATAGTTCTACTAACAACCAAATATATATAATTTTAATAATAAGTGTAAAAGAGATTTTGTCCAAAATTTTGATAATCAGTAGTCTGGTCCTCCGTACGATAATGATCTTAAAATAAATAGATGAAAATCGTTGGATTTAGCATAAAAAAATGTTTTATATTTTAATAGCATAAATGATTTAAATCATATATAATTAAGTTTTCTACATTGAATAGCATTATCAATGTAGGACTTCTACATCAAATAGGATTAATATAAAAATTTGTAATTATATTTTCTCTTGAGATTCTGAGTGTTTCTATTTGAATAATCTATACTATTATATAAATTCCAAAACATTGAAAGTTTTGGTACCAGTTTTTTGGTACTTAGTGAATTTACTTATTTACCCTTGTAAAGAAACATAAATACACCTAAAATAAATAATAACATAATATAATTAATGGTAATGAGTCGAGATAATACCTTTTATAAATACCTAAAAACATCAATCATATCATATCTTTCCATCATTAATATTTTCTTTCCAATTAAAACAAGTTATAATTAATGATAATTAGCCGATTAAGATAATAAAATTAATGGTAATTAGCCGATTGACTTTTTCACATTAATATAATAAAATTAATGGTAATTAGTCGATTGCCTTTTCACATTTACTTTTAGTTAAACATATTACCTTTTATAAAAACCTAAAAACATCAATCATATCATATCTTTCGATCATTAATATTTTCTTTCAATTAAAATACGTTACCTTTTTAATTTAAAACAAATCTAAATTAATGGTAATTAATCGATTACCTTTTTCACATTTACTTTTAGTTAAACATATTACCTTTTATAAAAGCTAAAAACATCAAACGTATCATATATTTCGATCATTAATATTTCCTTTATAATTAAAACACGTTACCCATTTAATTTACAACAAATCTTACAATCATTGATATATATCCGAAAATATCACATCATATTTCTTAATTATTAATAAAATATATTAAAAATTGTATACATTGTTTATAATAAGGAAACATTAATATAATATGTATAATGGACATATTAATATATATTAAATAAAAATAAAAAATATATTAAAAATAATGATTATACAAAAACATAATTATAACATTAAATAAAATTTATAATATAATACAAGAAACCCGTGCATTGCACGGGTTATAAGCTAGTAATTTTAATTTAAAGTACTACCAAAGCTCAAGTTTCGATCCTCTCTAATAACATATTTAAATATAAAGTTATAACTTCAAATAAACATACAATATTAGCAATTGATGTTTCAAATCTTAATAACAACTTTTTAAATTTTGACTATATAAGTATATTACATAAATTATAATTATAAAGGACATTTTATTATTGTATCACAAATATTTAGATCATTATTATGGTGGTTTTTCTTATCTTTTCTACGAATTATCCTGGTAACAGTTTTTTTGTAAAGATGGGTTTTATGATGACATTATGGTAATGGGTCTCAGACTGCCTCTCGGCTTTCGTTGATTGAAATCGTAAATAGAATGATTATATATACCAAAAATATGCATAAATTCGTGATTTTAGCGATGAACATCTACATATACATTATATTTTTATCTATATCTATCTATCTATACTATTATATTAAAGCCGAAACATTGAAAGTTTTGGTTTTCGGTTTGGTTATCCTAAGTTTTGGTTTTCGGTTTGGTTATCCTAATTATTAAAATAAAGAATTAAATTACAAAAACAACTCAAAAAGCTAATTACTAATGTTAACGTAGTTATATTCTGATTAAAATTCTTTCATCCACTTCTACTTGGACTCTTTTTTCTGCTCCAACAACTCAATTATTCATTTTTTCTAAAGATTTTACTTCTACTTAAAACACTTTACCATTTAATTTAAAACTAATATTACAATAATTAATATATATCCAAAATATCACACCATATCTTTCCGTAATTATTTTTAGTAGTAATTTTTGTAATTAAAACATGCAGTACTTTTTAATTTAAAATTAATCTTGAGATCACTAATATACACCCAAAAATATCTCACCATATATACAAATCATTATTTTTATTAATAAATAACAATCGTTAGTAATAATAAGATATATTATATGATTAAATTAATTTACTAAAAATTCAAAGTTCGAACCCGTCAACGACATTTTTAATTTAGAATTTTACAAAATAAATTTTAAACCATGCATTTCATTATATAAATTTATATTAAATTAAAATTAAAAAATTATTAAAAATAAGGATTATATAAAAACATAATTATAATGTTAAATAAATTTTATAACCTATCAAAAGAAACCGTGCTTCGTACGGGTTATAAGCTAGTACTATTATATAAAAGCCGAAACATTAAAAGTTTGGTTGGTCGGTCGGTCGGTCGGTATTTTACTTATTTACCCTTACTCAATTACATATAAAATTTATCCTACTAACTAATCAATTTCCCTTTTCAGTTTAATTAATTTCCTTTTTCAGGTTAAACTTATAACCTTTTCTATTTTTCAATAACTAAATAATTTCCTATTTCATGCAAAATACAATATCTTTTACATTTTATGTAACTAAAATTTCTCCTTTTTTAAAAACAATACGAGCAATTTTGTTTAATAAAATAACATAATTATATTATAATTACTGTTAACTAATCAATTATCCTTTTCAGCCAAACACGTTACCTTTTCTCTTTTCTCTAACTAAAGTCTCTCTTTTTCCAATTATAATATGGACGGTTACTTTTTTCAGCCAAAACACGTTACCTTTTTTCTTTTCTCTTACTAAAACCTATCTTTTTCCAATTATATCACGGACGTTTCTATTTGATAAAAATAAATAATAATATTATAATACTAATAATTAACCGATTACCTTTTTAGCTAAAACGTATCATCTTTTCTATTTTTTTTAATTAAATTCCTTTTTTTTAGAAATATCACGGGCAACATTAATTTCCCATTTTCTAAACACTATGAGCAATTTTATTTAGTAAAATAACATAATTAAATTATAATTACAATAAACTAATCCATTACATTTTCACAATCATGTCATCTTTTTAATTTTCACGTTAACTTTCTATTTTCTCTAACTAAAACCTCTATTTTTCCAATTATATCACGGAAGGTTCTATTTAATATAATAAACTAAAAATATTATAATAAATCATGTCATCTTTTTAATTTTCACGTTAACTTTCTATTTTCTCTAACTAAAAACTCTATTTTTCCAATTATATCACGGACGGTTCTATTTAATATAATAAACTAAAAATATTATAATATTAATAATTAACCGATTACCTTTTTCAGCTAAAAAGTATCATCCTTTCCTATATTTTTTAAATAAAATCCCTCTTTTAATAGAAATATCACGGACAATATTAATTTCTCATTTTCTAAAAACATTACGAGCAATTGTATTTAGTAAAATAACGTAACTAAATAATAATTTCTATAGCTAATCAATTACCTTTTTCACCTAGAACATGTTACCTTTTTAATTTTATCTAACTAAATCATCTCTTTTTCTAATCATATTACGGGCATTCTATTTAATGAAATAAAATAACAATTTTATAATTAATAATAATTAACCGATTATCTTTTTCAACTAAAACCTATCATCTTTTCTATATTTTCTAACTAAAATCCCCCATTTTCTAAAAATATCACAGATAACATTTATATAATTATTATCAAATCATCTCATATAAAAATTTAAGACTCCAAAATCATGTATTAAAAAAATTTATTCAAATTAATGATAAAAATTCACATAATATTAAAAAAAATCCGTGCATCGCGTGGGTTTTAAGCTAGTTATTATATTAAAAGCCGAAAGATTGAAAATTTATCGGTTTAGTTTTTGGTTTGGTTATCCTAAATATTAAAATAAAAAATGACATAATATAATTAATGGTAATTAGCCATTACCATTTTTACATTTACTTTTAATTGAAGATATTACCTTTTATAAAAATATCAGTTGTACCATATATTCAAATCATTGATATTTTCTTTCTAATTAAAACACGTTTGTAAATATGAGTATATTAAATTATATTAAATTAAAATCACAAAAATTAATAAAATAATAATTATATAAAAACATAATTGTAATATTAAATAAAGTTTAATAAGTACCTAAAATATCGTATCTTTCAATCAATTTAAAAAACGCTTACATTTAATTGAAAATATTACACTTTTTACACACCTAAAATATCGTATTTTCTAATCATTAATATTTCTTTTATAATTAAAACACGTTACCTTTTAATTTAAAACATAATTTTGCAATCATAATCTTCCAATCATTAATATTTCTTTTCAAATTAAAAAATATTAGCTTTTAAAACATAATCAATTATTAATATATACCCAAAAATATTACACCATATCTTTCAATCACTAATAAAAATATATAACAGAAATTCGTATACAACGAATAATTACCGTTAGATTTTTAGCAAAAAAAACCAGAACCGTTATATCTAATATTTGAATAATTTATATGATTAAGTTACTTTACAAAACATTCAAGATTCGAATTTCATCAACGAAGTATTTTATTTAAAATTTCATAATATAAGTTTTAAACAATGCATATTATTAATTAAATTTATATAAATTTAAATTAAAATGATTATTAAAAAATATTAATTATATAAAAATATAATTGTAATATAAAATAAATTTATTTCATATAAAAAACCCGTGCATCGCACGGGTTATAAGCTAGTAATTATTTTTTTTTTTTTTTTTTTGACACGAGCTAGTAATTATTAAAGCATCACTAAACTAAAGATAATTTTATGAGATTCGTGTGGATTGTAAAATCATCCAAATGATCTCAAGATAGAGCTCAAATAGTAAATATGATTTTTTTAATACTAATAAAAAATAAATAAAATTCAATTATAATACAATATTTTTTAATTATATCCTTTATAGATTATAATTTTCTTTTTAAAATTTTCTAATACAACCTTTTCTAATTATATCCCTTAGATTATAATTTTCTTTTTAATGTGATCTAATCTTGATCGTCTATTTTTAATCCAACGGATCATATGATTTTGGTAGTACAGTGACCAGACCAAAAATTTGGATAATGTAACACCCCCAGATCCGGGGTCAGGCATCTGGTGATTACGATCTTACATCCATAAATAATACTTGACTTGAGTCCACAATAAATAAATCACATGTTGTGACCCCACAATAATATCCACTCACACGCATAACAGTTATAGTCCCAGAGATGAAATTGAAATAAGTCTTACATTAAAGGGTTACGAATAAAAGTTATTACAATCCCAAAAGGATAACATCATAAGTTTAAAAGTTTTGCCGTTAATTACATTAATTATACATATAGTTAAACAGGAAACAAAAGCTGTCTAACTATGCTACCTCAGCAATGGCGGCTAGCATCTCAGCGGGTAGTCCGGTGGGTCGGGTAACCTGCATATAAAAAAATAATATTATTCGTCGAATAGTTACGTTCAAATAATTATTTGAAGTAAGGATCGTTAAATAAATAATCTGGAACGAATGTTCAAATAATATTCGTCGCCCAAATAATAGAAAATATTTACTTAAATATTTTTCCTCCGAGGTAATCTCGATATGTCAAGAAATATTGACTCCCGGTCTATATTTGATGAATAAGATGTATACACCCTTCTCTGAGGGTCTTACAATAACCGGCTTATAATTGATACGATAGCTATCTAATTTATAAGCCAATAACAATCAGGGAACAAGCATAATGATATAACTTGAAAGTAGGCATGCATGCTATGGCATATGTATAACAGATAACATATATATATATATATATATATATATATATATATATATATTCAATCACAACAACAGCCTAAAAGAAGGGAATTGAAACTTGCCTGGTAGTCGAGTACGGTAAGGGGTAGTGGTAGCGGGTCCCGGTTCAGCTTGGTGATCTATAAATAGCCAAGGCATTCGGGATTAATCACTTAACACTTTACAAGATTAAATATAGACTTCACTTAAGTCGAAACACGTTTTCGAATTATCTCGTTATACATCTCTTAGTGTAACTCTTTTTATCACCGATGCGGTTCGACATACGTTCGCTATTATGACCCGTCATTGTTCCCACACTTAGTACGTACTTAATCCATGTAAGTTTTAATATCGATCATTTACGAATCAAGATTGTACTACGAGTTTTATCGTCCATTTTCTAAGTTATTAACCAAGGTCATAATCAAGCATGCTTGTAGGGGTTCGTTCGCGTTTAACCTTGATTCGAACATTTTTATAAAATCGTAAAACGATCCTTTTAACGCAAGATTTTCTCTCACACCTTCCTTATCATCTCTAGTATTTAATTACGATGGTTCGCTACTGCATTACCGAATTTATACAGGTTCAATTCTGATTACGAATTGGTGCTCTCGTTTACGAACCACTTATCTTAATTCGACCATAACTCCTAAACCGTATATCCATTTCACTCGATCTTTATATCAAAACGAAGCTCGTAACATGAACTAACTAAACATAGCAAAATCCGGGACTGGACAGTAAGGTAATGCTACTGCTATTCACGGTTTCTTAAGGTTAACGACAATCGGGCATTACGACGGCTATGTTTACATGATTTCCAAATTTCAAACCATTCAATGATCATGGTTTACACTCCAAACAACACATACATGCTATTTATCCATGAACTAAGACCAAGCAATGTCTTTCCATTCATCTAAACTAATTTAACATTTAACAAAGCCCAATCATAATCTTAAGGTCCTAAACATGCATTAAATCCATATAACTCATCTAAAATACCAAAACTTAAACTAAGAGCTAGGTTTTCAAGAGTGGCATACCTTCCTTGGTGTATGTATGAACTTATCAAGCCTTGTTTAGCCCTTATCTAGCCTTAGTATAGCTTGGATGATCAAAAGAAATCAAGAAATAAAAGTTAGTTTCATGAAAGCACTATTCATCATCACTTTGATGATTTATTTGAAAATGGAAAAAGATGAATTTGGAGCTGAAATTTTTAGGGGATCTAAAATATGATATGAAGTACTCACCATAAAAATTTCAAGATCAAATGATGGTGGGAACCCCCCTTTTTAGCTTAAACCGTGAGCAGCAGAATGGAGAGGAAATGAGAGAGAGTTTTGTGTTTTTTTGATGTGTAAAATGGCTTAATGCATGTATCTTTATGTATATACTTGGATGCATCTCTTCTTTTTGTGTTGTCAACCATCTATTGGTCCACTTGTTGCCTTCTTATTGAACCAAGTGTTGGCACTACAACAAACAACTCCATTTTTGCAAGAATGCAATTACACCACTCATCTTGTAGTTGACTTATAAGGATGATACTTTGGTTTCTCCTTTTCCCACCAATTGCACTTGTTGGTCTCTTGGTTATTTATTCGTTCCTTTGTCCGGGTATTACTCAATTTCCTTGTTCTTTCAGAGGAATATCTCAAGGATTTCTAGTTATGGATTTACTGGAAACTTTCTTGATAACTTTACTAATATTCTCAATACTCATTTGTAACCTTTGTATTTAAATCCCTTAAATCTCAATAGTAAATTCTTAAATCCTTTAAGGTCTCGGGAAATCTCAGAGAAAATAAAAGTGATATTTTTCTGATTCCGATATCATTTACATACATTTATTTCATCCACTGATTATTAATACGAACTCGGAAATCCATTCAGACTGCTTTTATATAGCGTCGTCTAATAATATTCCAATTTCCACCAAAACACTATTCATAACTCATTTTCTACTAAATTCCTATAATTAGGAAAATGAACCTGGTTTACTCTCGGGTGTTCCTTAACCTTTTTACGGAACCGCTGGACTAATAACAGTTATTGATTTGGATGACACAAGAATAATCTCTCTTGGAATAATATAACTTATAACCCTGGAAGATAGATCATTCTTATCTATGCTAACAACCAGAAGCATTCTTCATGACATATAAATATTTGAATTTAAATCCATCCCATTCATTTAATAGACATTCGTTACATTGCAGTCATAACCACTATTCATTACATAATAAAAAGTTTTAATTCTATCAAAAATCTGGGTTCTTACAGTCTCCCCTCCTTAAAAGGATTCCGTCCCGGAATCAGTTTGAAAACAAATGGGGGTACTTTTCCATCATTGCACTTTCTAGCTCTCAGGTTGATTCCTCTATGTTGTGGTTCTGCCATAAAACTCTGACAAGCTTGATGACCTTGTTTCGGAGCACTTGTTCTTTCCGGTCTATGATTTCCACAGGTTGCTCTACATAGGTCAAGTCTGGTTGCATGTCCACTTGCTCATACTCTACAATATGCTTGGCATCCGGATTATACTTCCTCAGCATCGAAACATGGAACACATTGTGCACCTGCTGTAGATTCGGGGGCAATGCGAGCTCATAAGCTAGTTCCCCAATTCGTCTCAAGATCTCAAATGGTCCAATGTATCTGGGACTCAGCTTTCCTTTCTTCCCAAATCTCATTAAACCTTTCGAATGTGACACTTTCAAGAACACTAGGTCCCCTACTTCGTATTCCTTGCCTTTCCGAGCTAAGTCGGCATATTTCTTTTGTCGATCCTGGGCTACTACTAACCGTCCTCTGATTAGATCTACTGCATCTTTAGTTCGTTGGACCACTTCGGGCCCGGGCATCTTTCGCTCTCCAACTTCATCCCAATACAAGGGAGATCGACATTTTCTTCCATAAAGGGCCTCATAAGGTGGCATCCCAATGCTTGAATGATAACTGTTATTGTAGGAGAACTCAATCAATGGCAAGTGATCATCCCAATTTCCTTTGAAGTCTATCGCACAGACTCTCAACATATCCTCTAGCGTTTGGATGGTCCTCTCACTTTGCCCATCTATCTGGGGGTGGTAGGCTGTGCTCATGTTCAACCGGGTCCCTACACATTCTTGAAAACTTCTCCAAAACCTGGAGTTAAATCTAGGATCTCGATCGGATACTATTGCGACTGGGACTCCATGTCGCGCCACTATCTCTTTTAAGTAGATGTCCACTAGTCTGTCGACCGTGTACCTTTCGTTGATCGGGAGAAAGTGAGCTGACTTCGTCAGTCGATCTACAATTACCCATATGGCGTCATGATTAGCCTTGGTCTTTGGTAAACCTACTACGAAATCCATGGCTATGTGTTCCCATTTCCATTCTGGAATCTCTAAGGGATGTAGAAGTCCGCTGGGCTTCTGGTGCTCTGCTTTCACTCGTTGGCAGGTCAAGCATCTGCTTACCCATTCTGCTACGTCCTTTTTCATGTTGGGCCACCAGTAATACTCCGTCAAATCCCTATACATTTTGGTGCTACCGGGGTGCACTGAGTATCTTGAGTTGTGTGCCTCATTTAAAATCTCATCCTTGAGTTCCATGGGGTTTCCGCCCTGGTTCTCCCCTTCCTGTTCTACTTCAGTTTCTCCACCCTCGATTTCCCCCTCAAATTCTTCAGAGTACAGGGGTTCATCTTCTGCTCCATACTGGGAATCTTCTTGCTCATTATAATCCTGATCTTGTTCTTCACTACTTTCATGGTTTTCCTCGTGTTGGTTGTGACTCTCTTGGTCAGTAGATTCTCGGGGGTTAGCCCTAGTGCCCATTCGCCTCGGAGGCATTTTACTGAAAATTTGGACAATATACATTAAGTTTATTTACTTATTTCAGAGGGTTTTCCTCACAATATCATTGCATAAATGGATTTAGGATCCCACAGTTCTATATATCATGGCAGTTTTTTTAATCGAAAGCAGTACAGGCAGATATAAGATAATAAACTAGTGATCGCGTCACAAGGAAACTGAAATGACTGAAAAGGGAAATAAATATATACCAAGTACCAAACGGTACAATATCCGACATACAACAACAGTTTTAAAAGAAATACAACCATCCGAATAGTAACTAGTCAAAAGTGAGATAAGCTGTCTATCTGTCTAGTCTGCAAAAAGGGAAAACAAGTACAAGAAAACCATCCCTACAAAAGCCGGCACTACTACGTCCGTACATGACTAGACAACTAGACCACTGCATCACTACATCTGAAATCAGCCGCCACGACGAAACATCCTCCGAACCCTCCCCATGGCGATGCGGAAAATCTCCTCAGCCTCTGCTCTGTCTACCCTACCATGCCCATCAGTAGGCAACTGTCGCACCCTCACCCGAGCCCTCAGCTCGATGCGGGTCACAGCCCTATACCCAACCCTGTCACTGATAGTCCTCCTGCCCTGCAACCTCATCCGGGTGGCTCTCTCTGCTGCTAACTCCCTCCTAGACTCTGCCAACCTGGCATCTGCCACAGACAACTCTCTATAAAGCCCGTTCACAATCAAGTTGTGAACACATACTGGGACTCCTCCTATCGGGGCATGAGGTGGGGTGGATGGCTCAGCTGGAGCAGCAGTCTCTGTCTGTTGGGGCTCTGGGGTAAGCTCCTCAAACTCATCGGGGTATGGGCTCACAGGTAGTGGTGGTGGGGTAGGGGCTCTCTCAACAGGGAGGGGTGGCACTCGTAGTCCGGAACTCCCTACTGCATCCTCCACTGGCTCAACCTCATCCACAGCCTGTCCAACAACAGCAGCCATGACCTGCTCAGTGGTCATATCAGTATCCTCCTCCATGGTCCTAATCTCAGATACCACCCAATAATCCTCATCCTCAGCAACTAACTCAGCATCTTGTCCTGTCTGGATCCCCTCCGGGTCCTCCTCCCCCTCAGTCTCAACAACATATGTGTCAACATCAACCTGGACCTCCTCAGGGTCCTCCTCCTCAGACTCGATCACATCAGTATCAGCATCAACCTGGACCTCCTCAGCGTCCTCCTCCTCAGGCTCAGTATCCTCCTCAGGCAAGTGCTCATAGTATGGGTCCTAGTCCGGAACATGTCCTCATCATGCTGTCTCGCAGCTGCCTCCTGGGCCGACATGTCGCTCGCCTACACAAGACGAACTATGTTACTATCATGATACTTAAAAAAATTCCCGTAAGGGTTTTAGGTGAACCTGGCAAGGGTTCTTATTATATTATTGAATTTATTATTATATAACGTCGTATCATCTCTTGGGATATATAACTCTCGCTCTGATACCATCTCTGGAACACCCCAGATCCGGGGTCAGGGATCTGGTGGTTACGATCTTACATCCATACATAATACTTGACTTGAGTCCACAATAAATAAATCACATGCTGTGACCCCACAATAATATCCACTCACACGCATAACAGTTATAGTCCCAGAGATGAAATTGAAATAAGTCTTACATTAAAGGGTTACGAATAAAAGTTATTACAATCCCAAAAGGATAACATCATAAGTTTAAAAGTTTTGCCGTTAATTACATTAATTATACATATAGTTAAACAGGAAACAAAAGCTGTCTAACTATGCTACCTCAGCAATGGCGGCTAGCATCTCAGCGGGTAGTCCGGTGGGTCGGGTAACCTGCTTGCGCCGAGTGCGCCTGACGCGAGCCATCTGTCCTAGCTGTTGTTGTGACATAATGTGAACAAAGCAAGGGTGAGCGAACGCCCACCAACAATAATATATAACTGAACGATAATATATAACAGTTCAAAAGTATCTTTCAAACCATATGCCATGCATTTACGGAAATGATGCCAATATAATATGAACGATGAAGTTACAAGGTAACTTAAAGTATTTGTTTGTAGAAATATCTGCTACATCAAAGTAAGCGAGATATTCTCATTGTTATTAAGAAGAGGAACTTGCATGAAAAGGTTGCAATTCCAGTTATGAACACTTTTCCAGCTCTGCCAACAGTAATCATGTTGCAGGAAATAAATAAGTTTGGATGATGAACCAATGATGGAGTATTCACCGCGCCCGCTGTTCCAATTTTGATGATCAGTCAAGATTGTACAGCTCAAATTAGATTTACTACCGGTAGAAGGAAGAACTGACGGCTTTACTTGTCTACCGCCTTACTAGCTCTCCCCGGCCAACGGTTGGGCCAAAGGGGATGGACCGGCGCTACTCGGCCTCTTACATGACTCCTAGTTCAAATAGAATTCATGATTCTGAATGTAACGTTCGTCCCCCTTTCCCCAAGTATAATACTTGTTGATAAGACTCTACAAGGTAGTCGTATCTAGTTGGAAAGGAAAATTCACCAATAACTTCCAAGCCGTGCCTTGGTATCGAATATCAACTTGTTCCAACAATCTTACCCCTCGAAAGATGAGAAGGTAAACAACGACTTAATAAGTCAACAACACCCGAGTTGCGAGTGAAGAGAATACTCTATGACCGGGAAGTCGACAAGATAAATAACATTTTTCAAGTAAGGTTCCCTTATTATTAGAGAGGTAGACTCAAAAAAAGAATGATGTCTGAGAACCTTTCTTGATATAAGATTAATAATAATATGACTCCGAGATATTTTCTGTAATAATCGAAGAAGATAAACCTTATTGAGGTTATTCTAAATATGGAATAAATATTCAGAGAATATTTATTGAATTAAAAATATTTAAAGAATATTTAGGAATATGAAAGAATATCTTTAATCAGAGTATTTTTCAAAATAATCCCTGAAGAAATATCAGGAGAATATTTATTGAATAAATAAATATTTAAATGAATATTCAAAATAATATTCATTACTTAATAGGACCTGAAAGGAATATTTAAGACAATATTCATAATTAATTAGGAATTTAAATGAATGTTCAAAAAGTAATATTCATTTAATGAATAATATTCTAAATGAATATCAAGTAATATTCATTTAGTAATCCAAGCCCTAAAGGAATATTCGAGATAATATTCGATAAATAAATCAGGCTTCAGATGAATATTTAAAATAATATTCATCAAGTAATTAATATCTTAAATGAATTTTCAAAAGTAATATTTATTTAATAAAATAATATTCTAAATGAATATCCAAATAATGTTCATTTAGTAGTCTCATCTTTAGAAGAATATTCGAAATAATAATCGATAAATAATTCGACTCTGAATGAATATAAAAAAATAATATTATTCGTCGAATAGTTACGTTCAAATAATTATTTGAAGTAAGGATCGTTAAATAAATAATCTGGAACGAATGTTCAAATAATATTCGTCGCCCAAATAATAGAAAATATTTACTTAAATATTTTTCCTCCGAGGTAATCTCGATATGTCAAGAAATATTGACTCCCGGTCTATATTTGATGAATAAGATGTATACACCCTTCTCTGAGGGTCTTACAATAACCGGCTTATAATTGATACGATAGCTATCTAATTTATAAGCCAATAACAATCAGGGAACAAGCATAATGATATAACTTGAAAGTAGGCATGCATGCTATGGCATATGTATAACAGAAAACATATATATATATATATATATATATATATATATATATATATATATATTCAATCACAACAACAGCCTAAAAGAAGGGAATTAAAACTTGCCTGGTAGTCGAGTACGGTAAGGGGTAGTGGTAGCGGGTCCCGGTTCAGCTTGGTGATCTATAAATAGCCAAGGCATTCGGGATTAATCACTTAACACTTTACAAGATTAAATATAGACTTCACTTAAGTCGAAACACGTTTTCGAATTATCTCGTTATACATCTCTTAGTGTAACTCTTTTTATCACCGATGCGGTTCGACATACGTTCGCTATTATGACCCGTCATTGTTCCCACACTTAGTACGTACTTAATCCATGTAAGTTTTAATATCGATCATTTACGAATCAAGATTGTACTACGAGTTTTATCGTCCGTTTTCTAAGTTATTAACCAAGGTCATAATCAAGCATGCTTCTAGGGGTTCGTTCGCGTTTAACCTTGATTCGAACATTTTTATAAAATCGTAAAACGATCCTTTTAACGCAAGATTTTCTCTCACACCTTCCTTATCATCTCTAGTATTTAATTACGATGGTTTGCTACTGCATTACCGAATTTATACAGGTTCAATTCTGATTACGAATTGGTGCTCTCGTTTACGAACCACTTATCTTAATTCGACCATAACTCCTAAACCGTATATCCATTTCACTCGATCTTTATATCAAAACGAAGCTCGTAACATGAACTAACTAAACATAGCAAAATCCGGGACTGGACAGTAAGGTAATGCTACTGCTATTCACGGTTTCTTAATGTTAACGACAATCGGGCATTACGACGGCTATGTTTACATGATTTCCAAATTTCAAACCATTCAATGATCATGGTTTACACTCCAAACAACACATACATGCTATTTATCCATGAACTAAGACCAAGCAATGTCTTTCCGTTCATCTAAACTAATTTAACATTTAACAAAGCCCAATCATAATCTTAAGGTCCTAAACATGCATTAAATCCATATAACTCATCTAAAATACCAAAACTTAAACTAAGAGCTAGGTTTTCAAGAGTGGCATACCTTCCTTGGTGTATGTATGAACTTATCAAGCCTTGTTTAGCCCTTATCTAGCCTTAGTATAGCTTGGATGATCAAAAGAAATCAAGAAATAAAAGTTAGTTTCATGAAAGCACTATTCATCATCACTTTGATGATTTATTTGAAAATGGAAAAAGATGAATTTGGAGCTGAAATTTTTAGGGGATCTAAAATATGATATGAAGTACTCACCATAAAAATTTCAAGATCAAATGATGGTGGGAACCCCCCTTTTTAGCTTAAACCGTGAGCAGCAGAATGGAGAGGAAATGAGAGAGAGTTTTGTGTTTTTTTGATGTGTAAAATGGCTTAATGCATGTATCTTTATGTATATACTTGGATGCATCTCTTCTTTTTGTGTTGTCAACCATCTATTGGTCCACTTGTTGCCTTCTTATTGAACCAAGTGTTGGCACTACAACAAACAACTCCATTTTTGCAAGAATGCAATTACACCACTCATCTTGTAGTTGACTTATAAGGATGATACTTTGGTTTCTCCTTTTCCCACCAATTGCACTTGTTGGTCTCTTGGTTATTTATTCGTTCCTTTGTCCGGGTATTACTCAATTTCCTTGTTCATTCAGAGGAATATCTCAAGGATTTCTAGTTATGGATTTACTGGAAACTTTCTTGATAACTTTACTAATATTCTCAATACTCATTTGTAACCTTTGTATTTAAATCCCTTAAATCTCAATAGTAAATTCTTAAATCCTTTAAGGTCTCGGGAAATCTCAGAGAAAATAAAAGTGCTATTTTTCTGATTCCGATATCATTTACATACATTTATTTCATCCACTGATTATTAATACGAACTCGGAAATCCATTCAGACTGCTTTTATATAGCATCGTCTAATAATATTCCAATTTCCACCAAAACACTATTCATAACTCATTTTCTACTTAATTCCTATAATTAGGAAAATGAACCTGGTTTACTCTCGGGTGTTCCTTAACCTTTTTACGGAACCGCTGGACTAATAACAGATATTGATTTGGATGACACAAGAATAATCTCTCTTGGAATAATATAACTTATAACCCTGGAAGATAGATCATTCTTATCTATGCTAACAACCAGAAGCATTCTTCATGACATATAAATATTTGAATTTAAATCCATCCCATTCATTTAATAGACATTCGTTACATTGCAGTCATAACCACTATTCATTACATAATAAAAAGTTTTAATTCTATCAAAAAGCTGGGTTCTTACAGTCTCCCCTCCTTAAAAGGATTCCGTCCCGGAATCAGTTTGAAAACAAATGGGGGTACTTTTCCATCATTGCACTTTCTAGCTCTCAGGTTGATTCCTCTATGTTGTGGTTCTGCCATAAAACTCTGACAAGCTTGATGACCTTGTTTCGGAGCACTTGTTCTTTCCGGTCTATGATTTCCACAGGTTGCTCTACATAGGTCAAGTCTGGTTGCATGTCCACTTGCTCATACTCTACAATATGCTTGGCATCCGGATTATACTTCCTCAGCATCGAAACATGGAACACATTGTGCACCTGCTGTAGATTCGGGGGCAATGCGAGCTCATAAGCTAGTTCCCCAATTCGTCTTAAGATCTCAAATGGTCCAATGTATCTGGGACTCAGCTTTCCTTTCTTCCCAAATCTCATTAAACCTTTCCAAGGTGACACTTTCAAGAACACTAGGTCCCCTACTTCGTATTCCTTGCCTTTCCGAGCTAAGTCGGCATATTTCTTTTGTCGATCCTGGGCTGCTACTAACCGTCCTCTGATTAGATCTACTGCATCTTTAGTTCGTTGGACCACTTCGGGCCCGAGCATCTTTCGTTCTCCAACTTCATCCCAATACAAGGGAGATCGACATTTTCTTCCATAAAGGGCCTCATAAGGTGGCATCCCAATGCTTGAATGATAACTGTTATTGTAGGAGAACTCAATCAATGGCAAGTGATCATCCCAATTTCCTTTGAAGTCTATCGCGCAAACTCTCAACATATCCTCTAGCGTTTGGATGGTCCTCTCACTTTGCCCATCTGTCTGGGGGTGGTAGGCTGTGCTCATGTTCAGCCGGGTCCCTACACATTCTTGAAAACTTCTCCAAAACCTGGAGTTAAATCTAGGATCTCGATCGGATACTATTGCGACTGGAACTCCATGTCGCGCCACTATCTCTTTTAAGTAGATGTCCACTAGTCTGTCGACCGTGTACCTTTCGTTGATTGGGAGAAAGTGAGCTGACTTCGTCAGTCGATCTACAATTACCCATATGGCGTCATGATTAGCCTTGGTCTTTGGTAAACCTACTACAAAATCCATGGCTATGTGTTCCCATTTCCATTCTGGAATCTCTAAGGGATGTAGAAGTCCGTTGGGCTTCTGGTGCTCTGATTTCACTCGTTGGCAGGTCAAGCATCTGCTTACCCATTCTGCTACGTCCTTTTTATGTTGGGCCACCAGTAATACTCCGTCAAATCCCTATACATTTTGGTGCTACCGGGGTGCACTGAGTATCTTGAGTTGTGTGCCTCATTTAAAATCTCATCCTTGAGTTCCTGAACGTTTGGGATCCATATCCTGTATGTGTACCTCATGATCCCTTCCTTGTCTCTTTCGCACTTAATTTCCTTTCCGGTCATTAGCTCTTCCGTGGAGTTCTTTTCTTCCTCCATCATCCGTTCCTGGCACAGTCTAATCTTTTCTAACAATGGAGGTTGGATTCTAATTTCCATCAACTTTTCTTGGCCCTCTCCAGGTAACTTAACCTCAATTTCCAATTTCTCAAAATCTTTCACTAGTTCTTCCTCTGAAGTTATCATCTTGAGCTTTTCTTTCCTACTAAGGGCGTCAGCCACCACATTGGCTTTGCCCGGGTGATAGCGAATTTCACAGTCGTAATCCTTGATTAACTCTAACCATCTCCTCTGGCGCATGTTAAGCTCTTTCTGAGTGAAAATGTACTTGAGGCTCTTATGGTCAGTGTAAATCTCGCATTTTTCCCCATACAGGTAGTGTCTCCAAATCTTTAAAGCGAAGACTATGGCTGCTAGTTCTAGATCATGCGTGGGATATCTGAGCTCATAATCCTTCAATTGCCTAGACGCATACGCTATTACCTTGCCGTGCTGCATAAGCACGCATCCCAGTCCTTTATGCGAAGCATCACTGTTAATCACGAAATCTCCTTTTCCATCAAGTAATGCCAGCACTGGGGCTGTCACCAGCCTCTTCTTTAACTCTTGGAAACTCTTCTCGCATTTCTCAGTCCATTCAAATTTCTCGGTTTTACGGGTAAGTCGAGTTAATGGAGCTGCGATTTTCGCAAAATCTTGGACAAATCGTCTATAATATCCTGCTAACCCTATGAAACTCCTTACCTATGTTGGAGTGGTTGGTCGTTCCCAATTTGAAACTGCCTCTATTTTGGAGGGGTCAACTAGCACTCCTTCTTTGTTGATTAAGTGCCCTAAAAATTGCACCTCATTTTTCCAGAACTCACACTTTGAGAATTTGGCATATAACTGCTCCTTCCGGAGTGTCTCTAAGGTTATCCTCAAATGTTCAGCGTGTTCTTCCTCCGTCTTTGAGTAGATCAGAATATCATCAATAAAGACTATAACAAATTGGTCCAAATACTCCTTGAACACTCTATTCATTAAATCCATGAAAGCTGCTGGGGCGTTGGTCAGTCCAAACGACATTACCAAGAATTCATAATGCCCATACCTAGTACGGAAGGTAGTCTTTGGAATATCTTCAGGTTTAATCTTCAGCTGGTGATATCCGGTTCTCAAGTCAATCTTGGAGAAATACACAGCTCCTCTTAGCTGGTCAAACAAGTCATCAATTCTGGGTAAGGGGTACTTGTTCTTTATGGTTAGCTTATTCAACTCTCGATAGTCGATGCATAACCTCATACTCCCGTCCTTTTTCTTAACAAACAACACTGGTGCGCCCCAAGGTGACACACTGGGCCTTATCATGCCCTTATCCAACAATTCCTGTAACTGTTTAGCTAGCTCCTTCATTTCTACTGGGGCTAGTCGGTACGGGGCCTTCGAAACCGGCGCCGTTCCCGGGGCTAACTCGATGGCAAACTCAATTACCCTATCAGGTGGTAGTCCGGGAAGATCTTGTGGGAACACGTCCTCGAACTCATTAACTACCAGAATGTCTTGCAATCTTGGCACTTCCTTCTGAGTGTCTATAACGTAGGCTAAATAAGCCTCGTTCCCTTTTCGTAACAATCTCTTGGTTTGCGCCATGGTCAGGATTTTCTGGGTCTGTCGCATCCCCTTAAACACTATTTCTTTCTTCCTTGGGGTTTTCAACTTAACCTTTTTCCCTTTACAATCTATCCGCGCATCATTGCAAGACAACCAATCCATACCCAAAATGACATCGAATTCCCCTAGCTTAAAAGGAATTAAATCGACATAGAAGGATCGTCCTCCTATTTCTAGCTTACAATCGGGGTGAATTTGATTAACCGGTACGATTTCCTGATTAGCTATTTCTACTAGTAAGGAATCTCTTAGTTGCTGGGTTTTAAGTTTCAGCTTATGCGCAAAATCTCTAGATATAAAAGACTTAGTTGCTCGTGAATCAAATAAGACATTTGCATTGACTGAATTGAGAGAAAATGTACCTGCTATCACATCTGTGTCCCTCACGGCATCTTGTACTGACATATTAAAAGTCCTAGCAGTTGGTGGCCTATTTGAGGCAACCTTGCTTGCTCCTGATGCTGCTGGTTTGCTCCTTGGGCAATCCTTCCTCATGTGCCCTCGCTGTCCACACTAGAAACAGGTTGTGCTGTTAGGGATGACCGTGGTGCAAGAGGTAGCATAGTGCCCAGCTCGCCCACACTTATAACAGTTTATCTGCTTCAGATTGCACACCCCGGAGTGCCTCTTCCCACAAGTAGCACACAATGGCAATGGAGGTCGAGAAGGGTTGGAACGGGACATTCCTGATTGATGGCCGCCCTGGCTCACACTTACACTCGCAAATGGTTTAAACCCTACATTCCTCCCAGGTAGGGAAACCGCTCCTCGATTAAACTTGGTTGGGGGTTTTCCTCCAGCGGATCTTCCGCCCATACTAACATGCTTTCTCTTTATCCCCCCTTTCTCTCTCTCTCTCTCTGCATCTGATCACTACCAGCCTCCACAATGGTTGCCTTCTGCACCAAGGTGGCATAATCTGTAATCTCTAAAACCGCCACCCTATTCTGGATCCACTGCTTCAGCCCTTGTTGAAACCTGTTAGCTTTCTTTTCTTCTGTGTCTACAAACTCTGGCACAAATCTCGACAGCTCAGTAAATTTGGCCTCATAGTCAGCCACTGACATATTGTTCTGTTTCAGTTCCAAAAACTTAAGTTCCATCTGGATTTTCATGAACTTCGGGAAGTACTTCTCCAGGAATAATTGTTTGAACCTTTCCCAGGCTATGACAACATCAGTCTCCATGTTCTTCTTGGCTTCCCACCAATAATTGGCCTCTCCCTTTAGTAGGTAAGTAGCAAAAATAGTCTTATGAGCCTCATTGATACTCAGAATCTCGAAAGATTTTTCCATTTCCTTGATCCAGGCCCTCGCCTCAACGGGATCAGCCGATCCGTGGAACTCGGGGGGCTTAAGGGACTTAAAGGCCCTAAAGGAATTTGCCACTGAAGTGTTGTTGCCTGGTGGTGGTTGGGGGTATTGGTTCAAATTCTGCCTAAGTAGATCCATAAAATGGCCCATGGGGTTTCCGCCCTGGTTCTCCCCTTCCTGTTCTACTTCAGTTTCTCCACCCTCGATTTCCCCCTCAAATTCTTCAGAGTACAGGGGTTCATCTTCTGCTCCATACTGGGAATCTTCTTGCTCATTATAATCCTGATCTTGTTCTTCACTACTTTCATGGTTTTCCTCGTGTTGGTTGTGACTCTCTTGGTCAGTAGATTCTCGGGGGTTAGCCCTAGTGCCCATTCGCCTCGGAGGCATTTTACTGAAAATTTGGACAATATACATTAAGTTTATTTACTTATTTCAGAGGGTTTTCCTCACAATATCATTGCATAAGTGGATTTAGGATCCCACAGTTCTATATATCATGGCAGTTTTTTTAATCGAAAGCAGTACAGGCAGATATAAGATAATAAACTAGTGATCGCGTCACAAGGAAACTGAAATGACTGAAAAGGGAAATAAATATATACCAAGTACCAAACGGTACAATATCCGACATACAACAACAGTTTTAAAAGAAATACAACCATCCGAATAGTAACTAGTCAAAAGTGAGATAAGCTGTCTATCTATCTAGTCTGCAAAAAGGGAAAACAAGTACAAGAAAACCATCCCTATAAAAGCCGGCACTACTACGTCCGTACATGACTAGACAACTAGACCACTGCATCACTACATCTGAAATCAACCGCCACGACGAAACATCCTCCGAACCCTCCCCATGGCGATGCGGAAAATCTCCTCAGCCTCTGCTCTGTCTACCCTACCATGCCCATCAGTAGGCAACTGTCGCACCCTCACCCGAGCCCTCAGCTCGATGCGGGTAACAGCCCTATACCCAACCCTGTCACTGATAGTCCTCCTGCCCTGCAACCTCATCCGGGCGGCTCTCTCTGCTGCTAACTCCCTCCTAGACTCTGCCAACCTGGCATCTGCCACAGACAACTCTCTATAAAGCCCGTTCACAATCAAGTTGTGAACACATACTGAGACTCCTCCTATCGGGGCATGAGGTGGGGTGGATGGCTCAGCTGGAGCAGCAGTCTCTGTCTGCTGGGGCTCTGGGGTAAGCTCCTCAAACTCATCGGGGTATGGGCTCACAGGTAGTGGTGGTGGGGTAGGGGCTCTCTCAACAGGGAGGGGTGGCACTCGTAGTCCGGAACTCCCTACTGCATCCTCCACTAGCTCAACCTCATCCACAGCCTGTCCAACAACAGCAGCCATGACCTGCTCAGTGGTCATATCAGTATCCTCCTCCATGGTCCTAATCTCAGATACCACCCAATAATCCTCATCCTCAGCAACTAACTCAGCATCCTGTCCTGTCTGGATCCCCTCCGGGTCCTCCTCCCCCTCAGTCTCAACAACATCTGTGTCAACATCAACCTGGACCTCCTCAGGGTCCTCCTCCTCAGACTTGATCACATCAGTATCAGCATCAACCTGGACCTCCTCAGCGTCCTCCTCCTCAGGCTCAGTATCCTCATCAGGCAAGTGCTCATAGTATGGGTCCCTAGTCCGGAACATGTCCTCATCATGCTGTCTCGCAGCTGCCTCCTGGGCCGACATGTCGCTCGCCTACACAAGACGAACTATGTTACTATCATGATACTTAAAAAAATTCCCGTAAGGGTTTTAGGTGAACCTGGCAAGGGTTCTTATTATATTATTGAATTTATTATTATATAACGTCGTATCATCTCTTGGGATATATAACTCTCGCTCTGATACCATCTCTGGAACACCCCCAGATCCGGGGTCAGGGATCTGGTGGTTACGATCTTACATCCATACATAATACTTGACTTGAGTCCACAATAAATAAATCACATGCTGTGACCCCACAATAATATCCACTCACACGCATAACAGTTATAGTCCCAGAGATGAAATTGAAATAAGTCTTACATTAAAGGGTTACGAATAAAAGTTATTACAATCCCAAAAGGATAACATCATAAGTTTAAAAGTTTTGCCGTTAATTACATTAATTATACATATAGTTAAACAGGAAACAAAAGCTGTCTAACTATGCTACCTCAGCAATGGCGGCTAGCATCTCAGCGGGTAGTCCGGTGGGTCGGGTAACCTGCATATAAAAAAATAATATTATTCGTCGAATAGTTACGTTGAAATAATTATTTGAAGTAAGGATCGTTAAATAAATAATCTGGAACGAATGTTCAAATAATATTCGTCGCCCAAATAATAGAAAATATTTACTTAAATATTTTTCCTCCGAGGTAATCTCGATATGTCAAGAAATATTGACTCCCGGTCTATATTTGATGAATAAGATGTATACACCCTTCTCTGAGGGTCTTACAATAACCGGCTTATAATTGATACGATAGCTATCTAATTTATAAGCCAATAACAATCAGGGAACAAGCATAATGATATAACTTGAAAGTAGGCATGCATGCTATGGCATATGTATAACAGAAAACATATATATATATATATATATATATATATATATATATATATATATATATATATATTCAATCACAACAACAGCCTAAAAGAAGGGAATTGAAACTTGCCTGGTTGTCGAGTACGGTAAGGGGTAGTGGTAGCGGGTCCCGGTTCAGCTTGGTGATCTATAAATAGCCAAGGCATTCGAGATTAATCACTTAACACTTTACAAGATTAAATATAGACTTCACTTAAGTCGAAACACGTTTTCGAATTATCTCGTTATACATCTCTTAGTGTAACTCTTTTTATCACCGATGCGGTTCGACATACGTTCGCTATTATGACCCGTCATTGTTCCCACACTTAATACGTACTTAATCCATGTAATTTTAATATCGATCATTTATGAATCAAGATTGTACTACGAGTTTTATCGTCCGTTTTCTAAGTTATTAACCAAGGTCATAATCAAGCATGCTTCTAGGGGTTCGTTCGCGTTTAACCTTGATTTGAACATTTTTATAAAATCGTAAAACGATCCTTTTAACGCAAGATTTTCTCTCACACCTTCCTTATCATCTCTAGTATTTAATTACGATGGTTCGCTACTGCATTACCGAATTTATACAAGTTCAATTCTGATTACGAATTGGTGCTCTCGTTTACGAACCACTTATCTTAATTCGACCATAACTCCTAAACCGTATATCCATTTCACTCGATCTTTATATCAAAACGAAGCTCGTAACATGAACTAACTAAACATAGCAAAATCCGGGACTGGACAGTAAGGTAATGCTACTTCTATTCACGGTTTCTTAAGGTTAACGACAATCGGGCATTACGACGGCTATGTTTACATGATTTCCAAATTTCAAACCATTCAATGATCATGGTTTACACTCCAAACAACACATACATGCTATTTATCCATGAACTAAGACCAAGCAATGTCTTTCCGTTCATCTAAACTAATTTAACATTTAACAAAGCCCAATCATAATCTTAAGGTCCTAAACATGCATTAAATCCATATAACTCATCTAAAATTCCAAAACTTAAACTAAGAGCTAGGTTTTCAAGAGTGGCATACCTTCCTTGGTGTATGTATGAACTTATCAAGCCTTGTTTAACCCTTATATAGCCTTAGTATAGCTTGGATGATCAAAAGAAATCAAGAAATAAAAGTTAGTTTCATGAAAGCACTATTCATCATCACTTTGATGATTTATTTGAAAATGGAAAAAGATGAATTTGGAGCTGAAATTTTTAGGGGATCTAAAATATGATATGAAGTACTCACCATAAAAATTTCAAGATCAAATGATGGTGGGAACCCTCCTTTTTAGCTTAAACCGTGAGCAGCAGAATGGAGAGGAAATGAGAGAGAGTTTTGTGTTTTTTTGATGTGTAAAATGGCTTAATGCATGTATCTTTATGTATATACTTGGATGCATCTCTTCTTTTTGTGTTGTCAACCATCTATTGGTCCACTTGTTGCCTTCTTATTGAACCAAGTGTTGGCACTACAACAAACAACTCCATTTTTGCAAGAATGCAATTACACCACTCATCTTGTAGTTGACTTATAAGGATGATACTTTGGTTTCTCCTTTTCCCACCAATTGCACTTGTTGGTCTCTTGGTTATTTATTCGTTCCTTTGTCCGGGTATTACTCAATTTCCTTGTTCATTCAGAGGAATATCTCAAGGATTTCTAGTTATGGATTTACTGGAAACTTTCTTGATAACTTTACTAATATTCTCAATACTCATTTGTAACCTTTGTATTTAAATCCCTTAAATCTCAATAGTAAATTCTTAAATCCTTTAAGGTCTCGGGAAATCTCAGAGAAAATAAAAGTGCTATTTTTCTGATTCCGATATCATTTACATACATTTATTTCATCCACTGATTATTAATACGAACTCGGAAATCCATTCAGACTGCTTTTATATAGCGTCGTCTAATAATATTCCAATTTCCACCAAAACACTATTCATAACTCATTTTCTACTTAATTCCTATAATTAGGAAAATGAACCTGGTTTACTCTCGGGTGTTCCTTAACCTTTTTACGGAACCGCTGGACTAATAACAGATATTGATTTGGATGACACAAGAATAATCTCTCTTGGAATAATATAACTTATAACCCTGGAAGATAGATCATTCTTATCTATGCTAACAACCAGAAGCATTCTTCATGACATATAAATATTTGAATTTAAATCCATCCCATTCATTTAATAGACATTCGTTACATTGCAGTCATAACCACTATTCATTACATAATAAAAAGTTTTAATTCTATCAAAAATCTGGGTTTTACAGATAAGATCCCTGTTATGCTTATTATATATAAGGATATAATTTTTTTATTAATAAAAAGATTTTTTTTGTAGAAAATAGTTAAGTTTACTGTTTACATGCAATTTAAATTTATAATTTCATTAAAAATGAGTAAGAGATTAAATTTGTTTCTTTAGTGCTAAAAACTAAGAATTTTGAATTGTGATAGTGGTATCGAAATTGATAAAGCAAAAATATACAAGAATAATTATGAACAAAATTTAAATTACACGATCTATAATAAATAGTCTCTCAAATCCTCTTCTCATTAATGGTGGAGGTACTCACCTCAAATTTATTACAATACATTACAATTTTATATAGCAAATACATAATTCTCAATAACAGAAATTAACATAATAATGGAACTCTCCGTTTTTAACTAATAATAATATTAAAGGTAAGTCTTTATCTTTTCCATAATAATATATTAACATATATGTCAACATCCCCCCTCAAACTCACGATACTCAAAATCGAGAGTTTGTCAAAATTAAAAAAAAATTGAATCATCCACCCCAATCAACATAATCACCCACTTGAATCAGCTTTCATGTTGCGATCAATTTTTCATCCTCGCTCGTCTTCATCATCTTTGTCCTCATCGTCATCTTTGTTTACACTGTCACAATTTTCCTTAAAATTTTTCTTGTCGTTTGGGACAGTCTTATCACAAATCCATCTTCATCATCGTCGTGTTTTTGTCTTATCTTCATCTTCGTTTTCATGATTTTTCTTTCTTTTATATCGATCTCTCCCAATAATTTTTTTTCTCTAGCCTCCATGACCTTTTGTAGAATTCTCGCAGATTGTTTTCTTCCCCACGATCTCTCACAAGTTTTTTTTCTCGCCCCCACAAACTCGGAGTTTTCTTTTTTCAGATCCACGAACTCTCGTAGATTTTTTTTTCTAACTTGGCTTTGATACCATGATAAACAGTCTAGCAAATTCTCTTCTCATTAATGGTGGAGGCACTCACCTCAAATTTATTAAAATACACCAAAATTATTTATATAGTAAACCTAATTCTCAATGATAAAAATTAAAATAATAACGGAATTCTCCGTTTTTAACTAATAATAATATTGAAGGTAAGTCTTTATTTTTTCCATAATAATATATTAAAATATCAACAATCTATAAAAAAAGAAAAAAATTAAAGGGAGAACGGACCCTTATGCTTGAATCCATCAACATGCTCGGCATTGCAATTAACTTGAGACTAATACCAGGATTTGAAATTGTAAAAGTTGTGGACTCTAAAACATCACCATATTTTTCCTTTCCAAAAATTTGACACCCAACGATATAACAGTAAAAATATTAAAATATAATTTGGGTATTTAAAACTCGGATAAATTTTAGAGAACAAATTATTTTGATTTCTGAATTCCAATTCCTAAATCAATGAATGGCGAAGTGTTTTTTGCACATAAGAAAGACCTTAATTCTGTGTGTTAGGATTACATTAAAGTGAAGGGGGAAAGTAATACATACACTGTTAGGAAAGAAGAAACATACAAAATAAAAGAAAATAGTTGCTGAAATTATTATGACAACAACATCTTTACATACAAAATTTTACTTGCTGACAGAAAATAAAATACACAACTGGAAGGATAAAATAGTTGAACAAGTTAACTTGAATCAATCACCAAGTTTTATTGCATAGTTAGCAATAAAACACAATAAAACAGGGACACATCCACTGCTCATGAGCTGCTACTTGATGAATGGAAGCTCGGTTACTTCCCCAATTGCAACTGTTTTTCCTTCACTGATGCGCAGAGCAAACCGTCCTAGCTGCGGAAAATCTGCCAACTTCTCAATACACATGAAATTCTTCACCTGAATGCCACACAAAACAATAATGTCCCTTGCACCATTCCACCATGAACAAACACTTTTGGACATTCTCGTCATCAGATTTGAATCCTCAAGCACAGAAACTGGTAAAAATTGGACATCTTGCTTTACATTGCAACCCGAAGACTTCAAAAATAATGTCACTTGTGACCCAATTTCGTTGTTATATACTGACTGTAGGATCATCCATCTTATTCACAGCAAGAAAGTTCGTAACACCCACAGTCATCGCAAGATAAACATGTTCACAACAACAAAGCCCGTCTTTCTCAAATTCTCCTTCTTGAGCAGACACAACCAGCACACCTACATCAGCTTGAGATGCACCAATAATCATATCTGGTACATTTTCTAATGACCGGGTGCATCAAGAATCGTAAATCTTGTCGTTTGTGTTTCAAAGTGTGCTCTTCCAACCTCACCTTCTAATCTTCCCCATGTATCAATAGTGGTTTTCTGAGTTTCTACTTTTTCGACACGTAATCTCCCAATATCCGGATCATATTTATCGTTCTTCACACACGTCCACGATACTTAAGGGGGAGCTCACAAAACTACCCGGAACAAGCTAGTATTTGACTACCAATGGTGGTTTTTCCTGCATATCATAGTGACGGATATAAATATATACGTACTACGTTTGCATCTTGTACCACTTTGTCATTGATATCAGGTTTTTAAACTTCACGAGGTATCAAATCTCCATTAGCCATCAAAGCCATATCATCCTCCTGTTAACAGTTAAGTAATCACAAGGTTGTTCGATCCACAAGCAAGCAAAGAGAAAAAACAAAACAGCCTCTCTTCATACCCTAAGGTACCAGACTTTGTATTTTTATTTTTATTCCTAAATATATTACTATAATTATATTTTTTTTATAATGAAACATTTTGTAATCCTTTTTAAAAATTTAAGGGAATTTACTAAAAATACTATATTTTCTAATTTGTTTTGAAAAAATACTATATTTTCAAATTAATTGTAAATATAATAATTTAGAGAAAAAGGACCCTGAGATTGATCTTAGGGAACTTTTCCTGAGATGCTTTAAAAAGTATACTTTAAATTTAATTGGGCCCGCAGGCTAATTAAAAATTTTTTATTTTACGAAAATGCCCATCCCATAAATATTATGATTTGCATATAATTCCCATGTATCTCAGGGAATTTACCTGATATACATCTCAGGCTCCCCAATCTCAATATCTTATACTATCTTAATTGCAAATATACCATAAGTAAGTTTCCTACCTAAATGTTGTAGGGAGAATTTCGTTACAACACGAAATTGGAGGTTGCTGGAATCACGGAGCAAAATACGGATATTTTGCTAAGAACACGAAGAACACGGGAGGAGATTGGTGTTTGTTTGTGGCTGATCTTGTTGATAGATAGTCAGGGATGAGCTGAGGCGTATCCAAACAAGGTGCCTACGTACCCTATTTATAGGGATCAAGCCATACGTAGTTCTTGGAGAAGAAGTTACCTAGGCGGGCTAGGGTTTTAAGAGATAAGCCATAGTCCAAGCCCACTCGTTTAGGGCTGACGTGGCAGTGAGTCATCAACCCTATCCATGATCCATGGCCCAACAGGAGGAAGCCTATGGTCTCGCACGGATAGAGTTGGCTAGTAGAGAAGTAACAAGGGCCTTGCATGCGATCTCGAGGGATCTGGCCATGCGAAGTGAACCCTAGTGTCCAGCTACTCATGCGACCTCGAGGGGTCAGGCCATGAGCCTTCCAGAAAAGAGTGAGATAGCGATCCTCGGGTTGCGACCCCGAGGCCTAGCGGCGTTAGAGGCGAAGAGGCCTAGCGTGAGAGGCGCAGAGGCCTAGCATGAGATGCCTTGAGTAGTAGCAGGAGGTCATAGTGAGGCGACCCCTAGGGCGGGATCATGTCTTTTGAGAGATTGTCTTCAAATAATATGATGAGATAAAGGCGAGGTGATCCCTGATCGGGCCTCACGCCTTGTTGATCCTTCTTCAATATTTAAGCCCATTAGTAGATAATTGAACCCATTAAGAGAGGTGGTTGAGCCCATTAAGAGAGGTGGGCCCCTTGCATAGTCGTTTGAGCCTGTTTAGGATCTATGCCGAGATTCGGGCATAACAACTACCCCCCGATTCCATATTGCCATTATGAATGCAATGTGGAATCAAGTAAAGTGACGCCTTCCAGTTGATGCGAAGCCATGTATATGTTAGTGATGGTGACCTCGAAGGGTTCTTCCAAGCACAATATGGTCCTGCAGGGATCTTGAGAGGTGACCTCATAGGGCCTCGCGGTCATAAATTGTTAAATATGTCTTCTGTTTAGCTGATATATGAGCTCATGCTTTCACTTGTGTCTTCAAGCTCTTCCTAGAATATGATGAGAGGACTCTCCTCCGAGCTTACTCCTTGTTATTATGATGAGAAGACTCCTATATGATGAAAAGACTCCCTTTATGTTGAGGACTCCTCATAAGTTGAGTGGACTCCCCATAGCCCCATATGTGGAGAGGTCTTCTCTTTCTGATATAATAAGAGGACTCCTCGCAGCCTCATATGTTGAGAGGCCTCCTCCTCGCAGCCTCATATATTGAGAGGCCTCCTCCTCGCAACCTCATATGTTGAGAGGCCTCTTCCTCGCAAACTCATATGTTGAGAGGCCTCCTCCTCCCAACCTCACATGTTGAGAAGCCTCCTCCTCGCAGCCTCATATGTTGAGAGGCCTCCTCCTCGCAGCCTCATATGTTGAGAGGCCTCCTCCTCGCAACCTCATATGTTGAGAGGCCTCATCCTCGCAAACTCATATGTTGAGAGGCCTCCTCCTCCAAACCTCACATATTGAGAGGCCTCCTCCTCGCAGCCTCATATGTTGAGAGGCCTCCTCCTCGCAAACTCATATGTTGAGAGGCCTCCTCCTCGCAGCCTCACATGTTGAGAGGCCTCCTTGCAACCTCATTTGTGGAGAGGCCTCCTCCTACTGATATAATGAGAGGACTCCCTTAGTGGCTCACACTTCTCAACCTATGACCCTCTGGAGTAACGAGCTCGATCCCGGCCCGGGCTTCGTCCTTGTTTGATGACCCATCTCGCATATGAACACAAAGTACTCCTCCTTCGCCTCGCATAATCCATATTGCTGGCTCTAGCCCCACCTCACATATGTAGCTGGTGGGCCTTGCATCTTTGAAAACTAGTAATTTTGAATTTTCCCAAGTGCTTTGGGATAGCTAATTGAGTCTTCATATGCTCTTATTTGCTTGTAGATTGACTATAACACATGCCTAGAGATAGCTCCACATTGTATAGACTTACGGATTGACCAATCATCGCCAATGAGGTCAAGTGGCCTTGCATTGTAAGATATCGGGCTTGCGGCCTCACAACGTTAGGTGCAGCCTCGCAACGCTAGGTGATGCCTCGTAACGCTAGGTGTGGCCTCGCAACACTAAGTGTGGCCTCGCAACGCTAGGTGTGGCCTCGCAACGCTAGGTGTGGCCTCGCAACGCTAGGTGCTGGCCTTGTCTTGAAAATTTTCAAATGCCCTTCTAGAAGAGGTGTATATGTAACCTAATTCATCCACAACTCAAAACTCACACAGCTCAAACAATACACAAAGACGTATTACATGTATACCTCATCAATTTCATTCGTATCAGTCTTATCGGCGTTGTGATTGATGACATCATCATCATCGTCATCAACAAAACCAGTATCATTAAGCAATTGAATAACTCGTTGACATTGCTAAGCATAGAATTCAATGCTTTTCTCCTCACACGAACCCTAGTTTTATTGGAACTCGTGTTGTGTGTATAGGTTGTATCTATAGCTTTTCCACCCTCCACTACTTCCATGCTCTGAAATCGATATGCATACATGTACGTATGTATAATTGATTTGAGATTATGAGAATTTAATTGTTGTGTTGTAGTAGTATTTAAATTTAAAGACGTTATTTATTTATTTGTTGTTCTTGTTGTGTTATGATTCATTGTCGTGTAGTGATTACGAAATTGGTGGTGGAGGTTGCTTTTAGTTGATTATTTGGTTACATAGTAGATTTTGGAGATTAAAATCAATTGATTCCAGTTGATTTTAGTTGTTTCTGGCCCAGCAGGGGCACTCATAACTCCACCACCATCACTAGAGCTTTGAATTCAACTTACAATTTTTAGTTGCATTCCAGTTGCATTCAATTGCATATGCAACTAGTTACAACTGAATGCAACTAAAAACTAAAAGTTAAATTTCCATTTTTGTTGCTGTGCCCTTATATATAGAGCTGGAAGTTGGTAAGAAAAAATGAAAATTCAAATTACAATTTTTAGTTGCATTTAGTTGCATTCAGTGCAACTGAATGCAACTAAAAACTAAAAGTTAAATTTCCATTTTTGCTGTTGCACCCTTAGATATAGAGCTGGAAGTTGGTAAAAAAATAAAAATTCAAATTACAATTTTTAGTTGCATTCAGTTGCATGCTACACAACCATTACAAATAATATAGTATTTTTACTAAATTGTCGGAACAATTGCATCTTGTTAAATGTAGTTGAATCCCGTATTTTTGCAAAAAAATTTCAAAAGATGGTATTTTTTCAAAAGACCTTTAAAATAACAGTATTTTTACAAAAATATTTATATGTTGGGATATTTATGAAAAAAGCCCAAAATTTAATTGGTTTACAATTTAGAATAACTAGCTTATAGCCCGCGCAAAGCACAGATTATTTTTAAATATTTTTGAAATTATATGATTAAATAAAATAGAGTATAATAATTTATTATGGATATAATTTAACTTTGTAATATTAATTAATAAAATTATTTGTAATAATAATAGTTATTTAATAAATGACATGTATTGTTTAAAATTAATAGTATAAAATCTCAATGTAAATTTGTTGTTGACAGTATTCAAATCTTGGATATTTAGATGATGGATTTAAATATAGAATATAACTTATTATTGTTGTAGGGTGTATGCAATTTTGTATTTAAGAGTGAAAATGAAGAGAAAAAATGGAGAGGGTTCCGATTATGTTGAGAGCAAGCAAGTATCTATTTTTGTATGCTTATTCCTTTGATCTCAATCACTATATATGGGCAAACAACAACATAATCTCCACCCCTCCAAAGTAACTGCCCTTATGCCCTATTCATTACAATTTATCATTGTCATAATGAAAATATTTGTAACTTACAAATATAATAATCACACAATCAATGTAATATTTGTAACTATTAAATACATTTATGTATTTAGTTATTTTCTTTAATTTGACAAATAAAGTCAAATACAACATCTCCCACTTGACGCATTTGTCAATTTTTTTTAAGACTCCCACTTTTCGTAGGATCTATAATTATTAAATCTATCCCAAATACACAACTTCCATTACACATTACGATATCCAATCAAACCAACATCTTCCATTTGACGTTTTTGCCAAATACTTCTAGTGACCATCACTTTCAATCAATCTATGTTTCCACTTATACCCTTTCCAACACATTTAATTGCTTCATTTTTTTTAACTTCAACTCCACCGCAATTAAATAAATATTCCGAAGTTGAATTCTTATTAACAATATCACCTTCGATACTTATATCGCAATAAACAATAACTTCAAGCACGTCTGCTTGATTCATTAATTTGTTATACAACGTACTCTTCAAGTACGTGATCATGATCCCCCTTACAGCCTCTCACTAGGCTCAAGCAAAACTGCTTCACAATCCACTTACAAAACTAACTAAAAATGTCAAGTCAAGTCAATCGATTACACAACGTAAAATATATCGAACTTCTGACTACTTGCACATAATACATTAAGTGGTTCCTTTTCTGAATTAATCATTTTCCCATTACCAATAGGGTTGACACCGGACTGCAATGCTGCATCCTAAAACAATTAAACATTTTACTCAAATACCTTTTCTGGCTCATATTCAATATTCAAATTATTTTCCTTAAATTTGATTTCTTTAAACTTCTCAAATTTCATAAACATTTATATAATCTCAACGTCTTACTAAGTTCCAACTTAGTTTTGTTCTTTATCAATTTCAGAAAACATATTATCCACATACACCGATAATATTACTAATCAACTCCCACTTTTAAAAATATAGACATAATTGTCTACTTCCATTATCGAATTTTCATAAAACCTTTACAACTAGGCAAATATCATAATAAATTAAACATACCAACAACTTCATTTTCCTTTTCAAAATTCATTTGTAACCAATGAATTTTCTATATTCTGGTGGGTCACGCAACTCCCACTTTTATTCATTTTCATGAACTCATCTTTCGATTTCATTTCGAAAATTCTAATTTTGTACTAGCTATTCTGAGTATAAAAAAAACACCTTTTCCTTTCCACTCTCTATTCTAAGAGGCACTATAATATTTTGGATTACAATGTTGTCTTTTTCGACAACGATTCCAAATTACCTTAATACCATGTATAACAACGGGTTCCAACCAAAAGAATTATTTTAAATAAGAACACACATTTTATAGTTCAATGGATGTATCAACTTAACCACACCTTGCTAGCATCATTTTTCAAAATATCTTTTAGAGTTCTTAACTCCTTAGTCTAACAAGATCAACAAATTCTTGTTTATTAAATCTGGTCACTTCTCCCAATTTTCTTGAAAATTAAATAAATAACTTATTTCAAAAAAATTTCTCTTTTCATTTCTATATACTCTCTATTCCGAGTATCATAAAAATATTTCTTACAAAATATTATCTTTTAAACTGATAAATTTTCTGATTGTCTCCAAACAATCTATATTCCCAATTTTTTTTAACTCCGTTAATAAAAATATAAAACACAATTATTTTGACACATTTTTTTTTCTTGCCGCTCTCCATTATGAGAGCCACACAATTTTTCTCGAAGACAGTGGCATCTATTTTAAACAATAAATTCTAATGTATCTAAATAATTCATTTTTCGGCTCCACTTTCCATATATGGTGCCTCTAAATTTCTCAATCTTTATCAACTTAGACAAAATCAATGCAATCGAAATAAACTCAATCGTTATTGCAAATCACTAAACAAGATTTCAAATCTTGCAAGTATAACACAATCACAATATTTCTCATTAAAAAAAATGCATAAACGGAACAAAGATATTACCAAATTGACAATAAATATTAATTTTTTTAACACACTAACCGGTCAATTTTGGCCAAATGAACAAAACAAAGAACAATGTGCAACAAACATGCCATTTAAAAATATCAACAAGATCAACAGATGACAAAACATTTAATTAACCGAACAAAAATTACAAAACAGATGCATAAAGTGGTACTGGGGTGGGGAGAGGAAATAGTACAAGGATACATGCATTCTAAATATTGTTAAACCAATCTAAATCCATCAAGAAATAATCAAGCAAACAAAGAAAAATAGATATTAAAAACAAGTTATCAAAAATGACTTCCTACTAATTTAAAAAGGACACTACCTAACAAATAGCATAAAAACACCTAATACCAAAGATTATATGCATTATTCCATTTTAAACATGAGGCAGATTACATAAGAAAAGAGATGAAGGACCAAAAAAAATGTTTATGGAATTGGATTAAGAACAATTTCTAGAACAAGACAAGAAAGAAAACATTGGACTAAGGAGAGAGATTCAATCTACCAAATAAAAATTAAAATAAATGTATAGGTATATAATCACACAACCATACACAATCAATTAATCACAAATAAAAAAAAACATATGGGATAATAGACACGCAATCTAAAAACATAAGAGATATAGATAACTATTTTATAGTAAAAGAAACCAAACTTATATTGGAAAAAGTCAGGTAAGCATTCATTAAGGCAATTGACAAAACAAGCAAATATACACAACAAGATATAATAAGTAAAAATATACCACACCTAGTATCATAACAAGATGGAGAGAGACACGCCAAAACCATTGTGCACACTTAGCGGCAAAGACAAGCTGCTGATGTATAAACCGGTGGGCCGAAAACAGTTTAAAATCCTAAGCTCTGATACCATTGTTGTAGGGTGTATGTAATTTTGTATTTAAGAGTGAAAAAAGGAGAGCTCACCATGAGAGTGCATGATCAGAAAGTCACTTTCAAGGTGTTCAAGGCAACAAAATATCCGTCAGTTTCAGCGGAGTGTTTCAAGGTGGACGTGGTTGATAAGATTGTGAAGAAGGAGATTGAACAGCTAAAAAAATCAGCTTCCGTGGAAAAAGCTTCAAGAGGGATTTCTGGCATTGAGAACGAAGAAAGAAAGGGGCTATTTCAGTTGTTGGATGCAACTCAATGGGAAAGAAGAGTTGACATTCTGCATAAGTCTCATGGGCTATCAGATTCTAATAATTTTCAGGTGCTACGTAAGTTGTCAAGTGAGGAAGCTTTTGCACTTGAACTCAAGCCATTATTACCCGAGGAGCCACCACCAGATTCTCCACCCGAGGAGGGTGATCCTACTGACAGTTAGGTATGTTCTTTACTATCCTTTTATTGCCTTCAATGAGGACATTGAATATTTTAAATTCGGAGGTGATTTGAGGATTAGTAGTTAGTAGAGTCATTGTTCATGTAGGAATCATATTGCATGTGTAGTAGTAGTTTCATTCATATTATTGCATGATTGTTTCATGTAGAGCATATTTGTTTGCATATTTGTTTATTTATTCCATGTGAGTCCATTTAGTTGCATTTACATAGCATATTTCATGATCCCGTAGGACTGGCTATTTCTGGTTGGTAGGTAGATGTTGATTTGGGTATGGTAATGAATAAAGGGTTGATTTAAGTATCTAGGAATTGACTTGCATGCTTCAGAAACAAAATCTTTACACAGTCTCATCGTTTGCTTTCGGGCTAGATTGAGATCATACTTGTTTGGTTGTTTGAGATTTAATCACTTGTTTATATTTAGAATGTTCTTTATTCCCTTAATAGCGTAGGAGTACTAAAGTATAAGTTTGGGGGAAACCAGGGATTTCATGCTAGTTGTTAATAAAGGTTAGGTGTCAAAAGGCTAGTAGCCGCTCATATTTATGAGTAGTTGATAAGTGGATTTTATATCTACTTATTTTCCGCTAATTGGACCTAAATTGATGGTTTATCCTTAAGTATGTTGTGTCTTTTAATTCATTTTTTGTTGTGTTTCAGCATTTGTTGTGCAGAACTCGCAACTTTAGGTATCGTGGCGATAAAAGGCTAAAAACGATGAAATTTTGCACCAATTCGGAATTAAGAGTTGCCAAAAGAATTATCATAAAGAAATTCTGAGTGATATATTCTTAAAGCAGAAATCCCGGTTGGAATTGATATATGTTCTGATAAGCAAAAGGAATCCAGTTTCAGATCCTCAGCAGGCCGTAATTTACACCTGAACGAGCAAGGAGAAAATAGAATTATCACAAAAAGATGGAAAGTGATATATTCTTAAAAAGAAAGTCCCAGTTGGAATTGATATATTTTTCTTTATGCAAAAGGAGTCCAGTTCCAGGCCCGCAATAGACCGCAGCTTAAGAATTAAGGATTTATTTATATTAATAAATATTTAATTTAATTAGAAAATTATATTTTTAAATATCTAATAATATTAGATATTTATTTTTATAATTTCTGGATTAAATTAATTATTTATTAATTAAAGATAAAAAGCTATGCGGTTTAAAAAAAACAATTTTTCCGGACAAAAAAAAAGAAGAGAAAAGCAAAAGCAAAAGCAAAAGCAAAAGAAAGAAATAAATAAGCTATAAAGAGGAAGTAATGGAAAGCTGTCGGCAAATGAATAGAAATAAAAAAAGAAAAAAAGAATTCAAGTCTACTGTGTCAACCGTTTGTGATTGATGAATCACGCCCCTGGACGCGCGTGGCGTGCACGCGCTAGGGAAGGAAAATGTTCTGCAGCGCGTGTTTTACACGCGGGTGGGATGAGAATGGTTTTGGCAGAAACAGCTGGTTCAGAGTGTTTTTGTGGGAAGCTTTCGGCTGTTTAAACAAATGGGGAGCTGTTGTGTTATTTTTTTTTATTTCTTTGTAATTCTTTTTAATTTTATTTTATTAATTGGTGTGCTAATTTTTTGCTATAAATAGGTGAGTTCTCAAGCTCAAAAACACACAACATTTTGGAGAGCAATAAATTCTCTCTTGTATTCTCTCTTTTTTTCTTGTAATTTTAAGTTTCATTTTTATACACTTTAAATTTTTGCAATTTTAGTATAATTGTTATTTTGGTTGAAGAATTTACGGGGATTATTAGGAGCGCTCTTTTCTTTCATTGGAAGCTATTTCGGTTCTACTTTCTAACTCTTGTAATTTTCATATTTAATTTATCGTAATTTTTAATTTAGTTTTATTATTGTTGTTGTTGTTATTATTATTATTATTATTATTATTATTATTATTATTATTATTATTATTATTATTATTATTATTAGTATTATGATTTCAATTAATCCCATGATGACGATTCGTTTAATTATGAACTAATCGCCGTCATGGGATTCTAATGGATTTATTTACGTAATTTAGTAATTTGATGCCTTAATAATTTGTATTATGATAAAAATTCAGATTGCCTAATGTGGTGGCGATTAATTTATTAGATGCGTAGCTAACGTCTAAATTATTAATTCCTAATGAATGCGAAAGTGGATTTAGGAATTTAGAATTTGCCATGTTAGCATAGGTTCGTAATTTTCATGTACATTTACGATAAGTGATAGGATTTTTTCACGTCACCCTATGTAGTCATAATAAAGGAATTTATTCGTAAACCAATTATGTTTTCAAATCTTATAGACATATAGGGTCTAAACATAAAAGGTGTCCTCGCGACTTCTATCTTGTTAAGTGGATGTTTGTGTGGTTTGATTAAGTTAAGACTGAAAGGCGCTTATGTTATTTTCGTGTTCCCGACTAGCTTTCGTAAATTATCAAAATTACTTTGAAATTAAGGCATCAATTCTAAATGAAATAAATAATGAAATTAGAATCCCATGTTTTTCTCACATATAAATTTTCATTTAATTAAATTAATTAGTTCGAATTATTTATTATTAATAATTTAATTAATCAATTAGAATAATACAAAATTACCCCCTTTTGATATTTATTCAAGCAGTTTGTTGTTTAATCATACGTCGTTGCTTAAACATTATTTCTGAACAAACACCAAGTCTTCGTGGGATCGAATTTATTATATTACTTGTGACCGCGTACACTTGCACAGTTAGTTTTCGAACCAACAGTAGTCTAGGATTGGATGAGATGGAGCGAAACGCACTCATTTCAAGTTAGTTGTGTGAAAAAAAAAGAAAAAAAAAAGAGAAAAAAAAGGAGTCAAAGAAAAAAAATGAGAAAAAGAAAAAAAGAAAAAAATAAGAAAAAAATAAGAAAAGTGTTATGTGAATTTGTAAATGCAGAATTAACCAGGGTGAGCTCTTTAATACTCGAGCAATTAAGTTCTAGGGGACTTTGTGCCTAGTGACCTAAGACTTTGCCGGTCTGGGATCCACTAACCTAACGCTCGCTACATGGGTATTATTGTATAAGTCTTTCGGGGTCTCATTCATTGCACGGTTAAATAAGCATGCGTGTTGTGTATAGTATTATGTGTCATAGTTGTTTAGTAATAAAGCATGAATTTCTGTCAAACTCAAATGATGATGGAGGTGTTTTTTAGTTATGAAGTGTTTACAGTTCATTTTATCTATAAACTTGTAATTGTCTTGGCGAAGAATAGGTAGGGCTTTGATCTAGAGTTAGGAGTATATCTGATGAGCATCGCACACACCCACGTTTCTGTTCATGTATTGTTAGTATACGGGGATTTAGTCGAGCTCTATTTGGACTTATTGAATTCTTTGAGATATTTTCTTGCTAAGTGGTTTTGGTTAGTTCGAGGGGATCATTGCATTTTCATTTAGTTGCATTCATGCATTGTATTTGTATGTGTCGAGTCTGTTTATGCTTGAGGACAAGCATCGGTTTAAGTTTGGGGGTGTGATAGGTGGATTTTATATCCACTTAGAACGCTTCGTATCGGCTTAAATCGATTAACTTGACCTCAAGTATGTGGTGTGTTTAATGTGTTTTCATTGAGTTTTGCAGAACTAATAGCTGGAGGCATGGGTAGTGTTTAATGACGTAATTGTGGTGGAATTTAGCTCGGGAGTAGGAGGCCAGAAGCAGGCCAGAGATACGTCAAGAAAAGAAGTATCAAGGAAATATAATAAAGGAGGGCTTGGAGTTTAAATAGCAAGAGTTGGAGGCTAATTTGATTAAAATTCGGATTTTTCGGGTAGGTTGCGCAGTCTCCACTGTTTTGGCCATATCTGGAGTTCTACAAGTCCGTTTGAGGCCCGTAAGCAGTCGTTGGAAAGCTTGGAAGAAGACAAATATGTTTTGGCAAAGTGTTCCAGCAGATATGGGCGCGGCTGCGCTCTAATGCCGCGCGGGCGCGCTGCTTCGTGCTTCCAGAAAATTCTGATTCAACTTAAAATTGGATTTTTGGATAATATTTCTTGCTGTCCAAGACGTTGGGGCTATAAATACATAACTAGACATCATAAGAGCCACATTTTTTACAGAGGAGAGATGAGAGAGCAATATGTGAATACAAATGTTAGTATTCTCAGCTTCTTTCTCAGAGAGATATTACATGTAAAAACTCTAGATCACTCTGTTTGATACTTGCTAAAGAAGTAGGGTTGTTCACTTATATCACGTGAACAACTTGCTTACAAGAAATAAGGTAGCAAACAAATTTGCTTTTTAATGTGTCTATCCTATTTGAGTAAACATCCAAACTGTTACGGATTTGACTTCTTAGAACTCTGTTCAGATCCACTTCTTTAGCTCTTTGTCTCTTGTACTATCTCTCCAAGCTTCTTCGTAGGCTTTCCAATGTGCTTTATAGTATGTGATCCATAAAGCATCTTGGCTTGTTGCAGGTCTCTGACTTGTACAATTCTTCAGTATTTTGTCTCCAAGATTGTATTCGAGAAGTAACTCTGTTGGTGATTCGAGAACTAGACTTGGCTTAATCGATAACTCTGAGTTCTCGAATACTGTTGAACTGACATATGGAATCACTTCTCGAATAAGTCTTTTCTTCAGGAATCCTTGAGATATCGAATAGAGCATTTTACTTATCGAATCCCTGAGATATCGAATAGCTTCTTTAGTCCTTGAGATATCGAATAGAGCATTGACTTGTTGACTCTTAGAGAACTCGAATGATGCTTTAACTTGTTGACTTCTTGAGTTCTCGAATAGAGTATTAGACATGTCGAATCTCTGAGTTCTCGAATGAGGCTTTGACTAGTTGACCTCCAGAGATATCGAACAATGTCTTTTGAGATATCGAATCCCTGACTTCTCGAATGCTAGACTTCTCGAATATAACAAACATACTTCTCGGATTGGTACTTAGGCAAATCTTCATTCTCCAAATTCCAACTGTGTTTATTTTGACAGTCTTGATCTTCAAGCTTGAGGCATGATCCTTGGAACTTCTTTCAAGCATTATTCTCTGACTTTAATTACAGTTACACAGGTAGAATTTGATGCCTGTTATAAGTACTACAACAAGTAGAAACTCTACAACTAGAGATTCCCTCAGTTAAGAGGTCATGTAGGTAATGCAAAGCATTACAAACAATTAGGCTTGTTATTAGATGTATACAGGCATGCCTCTGTGACTAACAGAATTAATTCTAATACCACAACAATAAATTGGATCAAATCAAGTGACAAGAAATTTTACAAAGTTCACGTCCTTAGTCTCAATGAGTTTCCGAAAATCGAAACCTGAAATATATTAAAACAATGAGCTGTAAAGCCCAGCAAGTAACTATCGCCCGACGGTTCAAAATAATACTTTAAAAAAACAAGAGTTCTAAAGCTGTAAATCGATAAATAAAGAATCTTAATAGTAAAATCACATTTTATTTCCACCGTTCTAAGTAACGGTCACACTATGCCAGTGACACGACTTCTAGTTTGATGGTTCGATGGCGGGCCAGTTTACGTCCCTCATTAAGTCTTACTTAACAAGGTATCTATGTGTTCCGGAACGTGCGTAAACTAGTTCTATATGTCACACTATCCAGTGACCGGATTCTATGATTCGATACGCAACTAAAACTGGGGATGCTTATAAAAATCTTTTCTATATTCATTTTTCGATATTACAATTTTCAAAAATCAAATACTACAAATACAATAAAATTAACAGAATTGAAACAGATTTGATAATACTGGTGAGCAACGAAAAGTCATTTACCTCGCTGTTGATTTCATACCCTGAAAATAAAATCAGAACAAATCTTAACTATTAATTTATAATCTATTAACAGTCAAACAAAGAAAATAAGCACACACCTTAATAGAACTCATACGGTGCTACATATAACTTACTCAAAGAAAATTCCAAAAATCACACACCAAAATATCTTACAAAGTAGACCATTGTTAACAAAATCAACATTGATTAGTTCTGGAAATTAGTAAATTAATCTATGAAAATGATTTTATTTGAAAAAGTACAAAGCACGAAAAACATAGACAATTCTGAGACCTTTCCAAAATGGTAAGGCTCAATAAAAACAAATAGGTAACGAATTCAGAAAGTAGATATATATGGACAGCAGAACGGTATCAGACCCTGAAATACCTAGTATTTTGTTGTTTAAGACTTCAAAATCATATAATTTGATGGAGGAATGCAAACAGAAAATGTAAAGCTCGAAATTATCTTTTCAGAATGTTAAGACTCGTCAAAAACGGAGTAGTAATGAATTCCTAAAATAAAAAAATACGGACTGCAAAAACAGAAACAGCCCCTGACTATGATGGTATTTTGTGGTTTAAGACCTTAAAATCACAACAATTATCAGAGAAATGTGAACAATAAATTTAGGGTTCGAAAGGACCTTTACAAATTGATATTACTCATAATATTTGGACAAAATTCAATTTATTACGAATTTTCTAAGTGAGACATCTCAGTTTCGAAATCATAGTGGCAGGTCACACAAATCACAGAAAAACTTATATTTACAGACCGAATTTCAAAAAACACAAAGAATCAAAGTCATATATAATTCAAATACATTTTTAGAGAGTCTAATATCATAAGATTTCGATAAATAACGAATGAGATACGAATTTTACAAGAATTCAAAATTCAAATATAATATACATACAAAATCGGAAAGACAATAAATATAACAAAGAACTCATGGTATATACAAAACATCACCACATATACAAAACTCAAAAGAACAACAAAGATCCTTAATATAATCAAAACCAATCAAATAGCATATTCCGATTTTGTTTCATAAAAAGAATATGATGTACACATAATATCATATACGCGAATTTATACGAATATCAAGAAAATTAAAGAATCGTTACCCCTTCTTTTTTAAGCTTGTTATGAATCTTCCTCTTCTCATGTCATTTTCCTCTTCTCCCTCTCTCTCTCTCTCTCTCTCTCTCTCTCCCTCTCTCTCTCTCTCTCTCTCTTTGCGTTTCTTTTTCTTCCTTTGCCCGATTGTATTCTCTTGCTAGGGATTTTTTTAATGTTTCGTAAATGACATCTCAATCTTTCTCTATTTTTCGCAATCTTTCTCTATTTTCTATATAAGTATACATACATTATCCTATATCTAATTTTATCTTAATAATTACTCTTTGATGATACATCTTCCTATAACTAAAAAAAATTACTATTTTTTAGCCTAAATTCAAAAGTTGAAAATCAACTATGAGTTACAACCTATTAATCTTCTATTTTTAATGACTTTCTGCAATAACTCCTCTAAAATTGAAAAATGCTATAATTTTAAATCCTAAATTATTAATACTAAATTATCAAATTATTTGCTAAAATTAATCTAAAATTAAAACCTGGAATGTTACACTATATATGAATGTTGATAAATGAATAAACTCGTTGATAATTTTTTCGATCCCAACTTGGGATAATGTGTATGAATTATCTCGTTAATCCATTAATAAATAAATTTCCTTATATTATTTAAAGGCTTCATGTAAATTTAAATAAATATTCACTAAATTTGGAGGAATATTTATATATCATCTAATAAAAAAAAATTATATACATAAAAACTCTAAATATTTCACATATACAATTATTTAAATTTTCTCAAGTACATGAAAATAATCATCAAATACACTATACTTCATAGTTTTCAAACACACAATATTGTACTTAATATTCTCCAAATACACAATACTTAGTATAAATGTATAACAAATGTATTTATATTATGGGCTTGGAGTTTCTAAAGGTCACAATGAAAAATTTTATAATCATATTTAATAATATTTCATAATAGAATTTTTTTTATTAATGCGGGCCTATAATCATATTTAATAATATTTTTTAACCATCCGATCGTACAGATGTGAAGATTATGTCAAAAAATTGTTGTAAAATATTTTTTTATGCAAATTTAAGTTGTAAACTATTGATTTTATATGATATTGTTTTCTTATATAACATCAACAGTAAAGATTGATCAATTATTTTTTGTAAAGTGACTGATCCAAATTACTAAATCATTTGAAAATTTGTACATTTATTCATTTTCACTAGATATTTACATAGATATTTACATCCGTACGGTTAAATTTTTAATTAAGTGTTCAAATATTACAAATTTGAAGTGCATTAATTAGTAGAAATTTTTTCTAGAATGACCACTAGATTCTCTTTTGACTTATATTATTGAGGATGAAAAAGTATATGATAAGAATTTTATGTTTTTAACTATTATATTATCTTGTAGTTAGTGTACATTCGAAAATTAAATTTTTAAATATTATTATAAGAAAAAATTAATTATATTTTTTAGTAAATAAATATCGTAAGAGTAGTGAATCGTCGATAAATCGTTAAAAAATATTTGATCGAACTGATTTTTATAATTCGATTTATTGCTATGAAATATTTTTAAATGGTATATTATATATAAAGTAGACTAATATAAAATATTATTAAAATATTAAAATTTATCCGATTTTTGTTCCGTTTTATCATTCCGATAAATCCCGATTTACTGATAAATAGCTATTAGGTACCTAAACCGATTTATTCCGATTTCCAAAATTGTAAGTGAATAAATAAATTGTGAAAATGTTTTTTTGATCCCAACAATTTTCATTTATCGGGACTGTACTGTATTGCTCAACTGCTGGTAATATTTATACGCATGCAAAGAAAAATACATGGAAAGTTGTTACACTTGTTTGCATTACAATATTCGACCGTATTCATACATGGCAACTGAATCGCATGCAGAAACAAATACATACCAAATCAAATTATACTTTCCATTGTAAGTCAAACATGAAGTTTCGTACGACCGTTTGTTTCCATTATGAAGTAATTAATTCGGTTTCAGTCGTTGACAGAATTTATCTGGACTGAAATACAGTTAGTATTTTGTTCCGTAGATTGCGTACATGAATCCTCTTCCGCTTCGTATTTATTTATTATTGCGTGTAGTTTTCTCTAATACACATGCATGTTCTTGATTTGCATTTAAAATCTATGTTTAGTTTAAATATCTTGATTAAAGATTAGTAATTGTAGTAGGTAATGAACCATTTATGTAAAATTCCGAACTTTTTGGTTTTAGTCAATGCATTAAATATTAGTAAATGTACATTTTATACTCTTACCCTGCTTAAACCCCCTTGCAAATCTTTGTTGCATTATACACCAGGAACTTTTTTGGAGGTGTTAGGTGTATATATATAGTAAAGAGTTGTAACAGGTTTGATTCATACGTGCAGGCCACTTCTTTTCTTGTCTTTTGAAGGTGAAAAATCGAGATATTGAAGGCCCGGAGGATTTTGATCAGTACAGGGTGCGTTAGGACTTGATCATGGGGCTTAAGATTTCGAAACAGAGGCGAAATCGGAGTTCTCGAGGGGGATCATCGACAATTATTAATGGGAGTTCTCGAGGGGGATCATCGACAATTATTAATGGGAGGTCTGGATTATCGAATGTCGATCACTTACAGTATTACACTCCTCAGCATCACCATGCACCTGCACGAAGTCATTATAGGCCCCTGACTCCGCCACATCGATGTATGTCTTCGTATGATTATCAGCAGTCTTTTTCTCAACAAGAAAGCAATTTCTCTAGCAAGTATTCAAGGATAGCTGATAATTATCAAACATTGGATCAGGTTAGTTTTATCTTCTGTTACTAATTTTGGTTGGTTATTCTGGTGTTCTGTGCTTAGTCATTTGGGGTCATAGTGTTTTGTACTTTTCAGGTTTTGCCATTGTGATTGTGTCGAGAATAAAATCTGGTTTGAGTTGGGTTCTCTGTAGTCTTACATTGTCAATTCTATCTGCGAGTAGATGTAATTGTAGTTTAGCCTAAACTCGAAGACTGCAATTCAATATGTGTTGGGCCATGAATATTAGAGTAGAAAATAGGAATATTAATAGATTGTAATTAGGTCCAAATAAATGTAATTTCTTTAACGGGCTTAGAAGTCCAAGTTGTATTAGATCTTGACTTCCGTCTCAAGTTAGTTAGAGGGGGACCCACGTGGTTTCCCTAGAAATATTAAGCACTTTCTTTACTTGGAAGGGGATGCAACTTTGTAAAGGAGAGAGTTTGATTATGAAATAATAAAATACTACATTCCAACTCTATCACCTTACTTATTTTTTATTACTTAGTCCCTAAATATTTCGTAATCTATCATCTGGCGGCGCTAGAAGGAGCTTCTTTACTAATAGTTGCATCACGAAAAAATTATTATTAGTGACGAAGAACCAGTCGTACGACACCTCACGGAGGAAGAGATCCGAACGGTCCCCCGTGAGGACAACGATGCCTCGCGACAGCCACTCCAGTCGAGACGTTTATTCTCCGTTCCACAAAATGATGAAGTGGCTGAGGGATCCCAGAGACCCCCCGCCACAGAGCAAAACAAAGACAAAAAGAGACCCCGGCTTGATACTCGTACGAGGGTTCCGACGGTTTCGGGTAAACAAGTGTTGACGAGCGACGCCCATCTTCACCTCGAGAAAATGAGAAGAAAAAATGTGGATCTAGAAGTTGAAGAAAACGACGAGGACTTCTACGGCTCGGACGACGAGCTTATAGCCCTCGAGGCTCAGAGGAAGAAACTGGAGGAAAAACGAAAGGAAATAAGATGCCTGCAGCTCGAGCTACAACAGACATCGCTGTCTGCTCATTCCTCTGAGTATCAATCTGAAGGTCACAACCGCGAGGGGTATGACGAGGACGTAAGCTATGAAGTCGAGACAGAATCAAACAGGTCGTATCAGGTCCCCCACAAAGGAGACAAACAAAATCTCAGGAGAACGCCTCGTGGCAAAGTGAGTCGAGCGGCTCCTACAGGTCGGAAGAGATCTCGCAGCTACAAAACGACGTAGAAATGTGTAAAAAGTTCATTCGAAGCCAAGCTGGCTCTGATGTCCCAGTAGAAAGCCCCTTCGCTGTGAGAATTGAGAAAGCACGAATAAACAGAAGCTTAAAAACCCCACAAATCGACCAGTTTGATGGATCTACGGACCCAAGTGAGTTCCTGAATACCTACGACGGGAGAATGACATTTTGCGGACACTCGAAAGTAGCTCGATGCCAGTTCTTCTCCACCTGTCTCCGAGGCACGGCTCTTCGGTGGTATAACAACTTGCCCCCAAGGTCTATAGACTCGTGGGACTTGTTGAAGACTAAGTTCAAAGAAAGGTTCTCTAGCAATTACAGGGGTGGAAAGATCACGGCCTCACTCATGACTGTCAAACAGCGCTCTAACGAGTTGCTAAGAGAGTTCTTAACTCGCTTCTGAGCGGAGGTCGCAGAAATACCCAACCTTGTGGAAGACCTCACTATCAACTACCTCGCTGCAGGCATTGACAAACACAGACACAGCTCCCTGTTGGAAGAATACTTGAAAAAAGCCCACGATCTCTTCAATCAGCCTTGCAGATCGTAGAGCATAGAATGACACTGTAAGAAGCAGTCGGATGCAACTTTGTAAAGGAGAGAGTCTCCTATTTATTATGAAATAATAAAATACTACATTCCAACTCTATCACCTTGCTTATTATTAATTAGCAGATATGACTAGTTAAAATGGCCTGTTTCCTAAACGGGTGGAAAATAATAAGACATGAAATGAGTAATTCAAAAACATTGTCAATTCTATCTGCTAGTAGATGTAATTGTAGTTTAGCCTAAACTCGAAGACTGCAATTCAATATGAATGACCAAAAGGCACTAGTTTTCTGGGAAGCAGGTTTTACTATTGATGTACAATGAAACTGAATGTAATAGAGCATTAGTTGTTTTCATGAATGTACTATAACATTAGTTGTTTTAATTTGTACTAACGGAAATTTGGATAATAATTACTGTCTTCATTCAGGTTACTGCTGCCTTGACTGATGCTGGATTAGAATCCTCGAATCTAATTATTGGCATTGATTTCACGAAGAGCAATGAGTGGACAGGTTAGGCTACTTCAATTACTTTAGATATATTATAGTATTATCAGTTATTACTTATCAGCTACCCTTTTTTCGAATATTAGGTACTAGGTCGTTCAACCGGCAGAGCTTGCATAATATAGGAAACGTTCAAAATCCTTACGAAGAAGCAATATCTATAATTGGGCAGACACTGTCTGCTTTGGATGAGGATAATCTAATTCCATGTTTTGGATTCGGAGATGGTAATTGCAGATAAGAAGGGACTATATCATTAGTAATTATTTAGTAGTTATGGTTGCTATTTAAAGATTGATACTGACACCTATAATGTTGCAGCATCAACACATGATGAAGATGTCTTCAGTTTCTATCCGAACCATGCTTATTGCAATGGATTCGAGGACGTGTTAAGACGATACAGAGAAATAGTTCCGCACCTTAAGCTTTCAGGTTCATTTATATGCATTTAATTAGGTAAACTTCATAAAATGCTCATGTATAGATAAAAAAGATTCCGATCAAGTACATGGATTTTTGCTTGATGTAGGACCAACATCTTTTGCCCCTATTATTGAAATGGCCATGACTATTGTTGAAGAAAGCTGTGGTCAGTATCATGTACTGCTGATAATTGCTGATGGGCAGGTGATTTACTTAACATTCCTTGTGCTTGTTAAATTGCAAAAGATATTCACACTTGAGGCATCTTGGTCAAGGGTCAGTCATAATTGATATATGTCCGAGTTGCTTGTGTCTTTTGTTGCTTGCATAAGACTTAGTGTTAAGCAGCAACCGTTGACAACTTGACATTCTTTCCTTGTCATCCATAAAGTTTTGGCTTCTCTACTCGAATGTATATAGCTATTGTACTGTTAAACATCCTGATTTCTCTTCTGTTTTGTCATGAAATGCACGAGTGAACCTGTAAATGGTGTATTATCCATTCTACAATGTTCATTTTATTTTGTTAAATTAATATTAAGAGCTATTTAGTTAAAATCTGTCAGAGCAGACTAATGGTAAGATAGCTTCATCTTGGAATTTACATATCACTTTTTGTCCATTTTTTGACATATATCATTGTCAGAGCATTCACCTTAAGATAAAGTTACTGTAAAAACATGGAAGAACGTTTTATTTAGTTACACTTGTCATTAAATAATGAATAGGTTCGAAATATACTGTTATTGTTGTACTTTTAACATCAAGTTTTATATGTTGTAACTTGTAATGAACGTTAGTTATCATGAGGAAACATAGAAGTCATAGCATGCCCTCAGTTCGTTGTGCTATATTAGCGTTAATGCTAATTGCAATATGTGTATTAACTTAGGTGACAAGAAGCATAGACACCCAAGACGGTCAGTTGAGCCTACAAGAAAAGAAGACTATTGATGCTATCGTGAGAGCCAGGTAAGTTAATAATCTCTGCAACATGGCATTTGAGGTTGGAAACTGTCATTCAATTTCCTATTTTCTGCAGTGCGTATCCATTGTCAATTATTCTGGTTGGGGTTGGAGATGGTCCTTGGGACACAATGAGGGTGTTTGATGATAATATCCCAGCTAGAGCCTTTGATAATTTTCAGGTTGGTACCTAGACTAATTTAATTTGATTATGCATTACTAACATATTATGAAAACTTTTTAACTCAGAAATGCGTTAAGTGGGTGAATGGATTTCTTTCTTTTTATAGTTTGTGAACTTTACGGATATTATGTCAATGAAAGTCAGCCTACGAAAAAGACAGACAGAATTTGCACTTGCGGCCTTGATGGAAATTCCTTCTCAATATAAAGCAACTATTGAGCTCAACATATTGGGGTAAAAATTAAATCATTTGTTAATTTTCGTTGGGCATGAGTTGGATATTAAATTTTCATTTATTTTCTTGAGCAGACGTCAGAGTATCAGTTATCCACAGAGGATTCCTCTTCCTACACCTATTTATGATGCCTCGTCTTTACCTAGTGGTTTGAAACCTTACCCTCCGAGGAGCTTCCACCAGAACACACCCGTTCATCCGATGCAGAATGTCTCTGCACAAACAGCAGCACCTTCAGGTTCTATTAATGATAATAAGGTAAAACAAACAGCTTAGCATTTTTTAATTAAAAAAACTAAATCTGATTGTAGTATGTTTGACAAGGAGGGTGTTCTAATTTTTTTGTTGTGCTCAATAAAATGACAGTTATGCGTCATTTGTCTTGTTAATCCAAAAGACATGGCTTTTGGCTGCGGGCATCAGGTAAATACATATAAATCCTCCCCTTGTAATTACATAGGTCAAAAATGAAGACAAGAATTTGTTTTCTAATATTATGCTATGTGCAGACATGCTGCGAGTGTGGAGTTGATCTTCAATCATGTCCCATCTGCCGTCGCCTAATTAAGACCAGAATCAAGCTCTTCTCATAGGCTTTTGTGACTTCCAGTTATCTAGTTTAAGTCTTCTATTATTTATTCTTTGGAGGGATTGTATTTCTTGTATATCAGTTATCTAGTTCAGTCTTCTGCTTTTTATTCTTTTCAGGGGGGGGGGTATTTCTTGAATTTCGATATTGAATATATTTATAACAATCGGAGTCAATAACTTATTCTTATCATTCTCTTTCATCAAAAAATTCTTCACTATTAACTATTTAACCAAGTTTTTGTATGTACGAGATTAAACAATACCAGCATGTCACCATTTATGATGTTATATTGCGGTTTCCTGAAAAATTATGATTCTTTGTGCTGATCTCCACATTCCGTTACCTTATCATTTCTCAACATCCCAGCAAGACCATAAACTAAACAAAAGTGTGACAAAACAATAGACCTTAGACTTTCTAAGCTTCTGACATGAAGTAACCAGTGATTCTGAGGTACTTTAAGCAAGTCATGATGACCAATTTTATTTGGCAAAATAAATTAGATGCGATACCCTTTGTCTGCCTGTGTGCCCAGTGGGTGGGTTGGCCCCTGAAACTTCCTGAGAATGGTTACATGCTTTATCGACTTTACTTTGCTGTTATATAGCATTCATTTCATTGTAGCAAGCATTTCCTTTATTTTCTCTTGCCTGCTATTAGACTTTGCTTTTGTCCCCAATGGAGATTGTGGATTGTCTTAATAATGTAAAAAGAAAATTTTCATCATGGAAATAAGGCTAAATAGCTGTTCAAAATGCTAATACACAACTAGACTTATCTGCTTTGCTTTTTATTATTAAAAAAAAATGAAAATCAAGGACAACATTACCAATAATAAGGTTATAGTTAAATGTTAAAATTGAGCAGAACATGAATTTATGTTTTATAGATGAGAGGATCAAATCTGGAGTGCACAAATATAGAAAAGCTTCCATGTTTAAGAGACATCTATATATGCTGTCTTTACTTTACAAAAGCTAAATTGTACAACCAAATTGGACCAGAAAGAAGAAGAGACACCATTGAACTACATTAAAGCAGAAAAAGATTTATCCATGTTTTGTCTTTTTCTGATGCTAATGTGCATATAACATCTCAATATTTAATTCGTTTATTTTAAGTCTGCCATGAATTTGGATGAAGAGGAAGGTTTTTCTTTAGAGTCTTCTGAAGATGATTTCCTCATTCGGATGATTGTACTCACGCATGACCCCGACGGTCGATACCTTGATTCTGAGCTGCTACTTCAAGCAGTGGAAAATGTTATGTGTTCAGCTGCTACTGCAGATGTAGGAATTCCTCTCTTTGCACATTTTAAAATTACGCTGATGCAACATGATCTTCATTCTTTTTAAATCTATTGCATACCTAGTATAAATTATTAGAAACTGAATCATGTATTCCAGCCACAAGTTTTTCTTAGTGTAACATCAAAAATAATTTATAGGTGATTGTCATCTATACATGATGATAATCCATTTTATATTTTCTTATCCATCTTTCCAGGTGTCTGATCTATATAATGATGGTGCCATTGTTGAAGTTGTTGGTTCAGAAGAATCTCTAGAACAAATTGTCTACAAGATCTCACGTGAGGTAATGAGTTGTTCTTGGCCTTACTGTGCATGTTTGTATCGTCTGTCTAATAGCATAATTGACTGCAGATGCTGTTGAAGTGCTCTGGTGATTTACACACAAAGACAATAGTCTTGTTGCATATGTTAGAAAAATATACCTGGGATGACAAAGTGGTGTTAATACTTGCGGCATTAGCGACAAGCTGTGGTGAATGCTGGCTCATAAAACAATTGTACCCTTATAATCACTTCGCAGCATCAGCTGGATTGCATAAGCAATATCCTTCGGATCTGAACATATTGAGGATTCAGTTTAAGGCCTTAAGAAAGTTCGTTAATACTATGGTAGAGTTGGCCAAGTGCGTCATCAAGTTTGAAAAATTGCCCATGAAAGAAGTACATCTGGACTATGAAGCAATGGCCTTTACAAAAACTCAGATCTATGTAGCTACTTACAGGATCTTTAAAGGCTCACTAGAATTTTCTGCTCAAATGACAGATTTTATAGCCATGAATCAAGAGAAGTGCATGTTCTCTCCTCTTTTGTGCTTTTAACTTGCGGTCTTGTGCCTGCATTCGCAAGCCATATCCTATTCCTATATAATGTATTAATAATATCTCTTTTCAATTCCAGAATTTCCCAGACAACAACAATTGCAGCATGGGGACTCTCATATATGGTACCTAGGTTAAGAAGACTATGCAATGACCTCATAAAACAGGTGGATTTGTGCCATGATCAGATAGGTTGCAACTTTTGTTCTTGTTTAGAAAAGATCATTACTAGCCAAATGTAATATTTTCGAAAATGGTTCAGCAGAAAAAAGAAAAAGAAAGAAAGAAAGAAGATTCTTAGAAATAATTTACTAATTTGCTGACATGAAACCTTAAAAGAATATTTGGTAATAGCAACATCATCATTATGTTTTTATTAATTGAACTAATTCCTGATGCTGGTACCCAACTAAACTTTGTTACTGTTGTAACTTGCAGAAGCAAAGCTGTACCAGAAACTATTGGATATTTCCAGGAAGCCCCATGCGGACAATCGAGAGGTTGTACAAATGTTGTTTGCTGTGAAGGATGAGATACCATTAAAAGATTGCTCTTCACAAGCACAAGTAGGCTTCTCTCAGATAAATTCAACATACTTTATACACAAAAAATGGTTCCAAAATAAGGATTGGGAGTTCTTCATATAGCTTTATTAAGAAGTAATAGATGTTCCTGTTACAAAGTAAATTATAAAGAGATCATGCCTAGCTATACATAATACATGCTCTTATTTATTTATTTTTTAAATTTTTTGTGATAATTTATAGTCATGGTTAACGTTTAGTGTTTGGAACAGGTTAACATCTCCGAACTAGAAAAGAAGGTAGTAATAATCCTAGTATCAACACCAGAGCTTCTTCCTGTAGATCATATACACTTGCTAGAGCAAAGGACACATAATCATCATCATTACCGTAAGAAAATTCAAAGAAGCTATGAAATTGTATGGCTCCCAATTCCAAATTCAGATACATGGACTGTTTTCGAGAAGGGAAGCTTTAACTTTTTATCAAACTCCTTGCCCTGTCTCTGCATCCGAAGACCATGGCTACTAAATTCAGCAGTTTTGAACTTTATCAGACAGGAGTGGAACTACAAAAAGCAGCACTCCTTGATGGTAGCATTGGACTGGCAAGGCATGGTCTCAAATTATAATGCAATGGATATGGTGTTCATATGGGGTGCTAAGGCATTTCCCTTTTCTGCTTCAAAAGAAAAGGAGCTCTGGGAAGAACAGAAGTGGAGTTTGAAATTTCTGTTAGATGGTGTAGATCCTCTTTTGCTGAAGTGGGTAAGGTTGTTTATACTTAAAATTTATGTTTTATGATGCATGTAAGATATATTTCATATTCCATACATTTCATGGGAAGAGTCATTTTTCAATTCTGCAGTAACTCATGAAAATTGAAAGTTAATCCATTAAGGGCATAAAATGAACTAATATTATAGCACCTATCATGGTACCACACATAAAAATGAGATGAAATCAAAGACCATATTTTGACATGATATGGTGAAATGATTAGAAGCCAATTCTGAACTCTTTTCTTTTGTAGTACCTTTTTTTTTACTATTAATCATTAAAAGTACTCATATTGCTACAAACATATTATGATGATCTAGGTCGAAGAAGGTAGAAACATTTGCTTATATGGGAGCGATGACTTATACTGGACAAGAAAATTCAATTCAAGAATGGATGAGATCAGGAATGCAGGTTTAAACTTCGAAGTGATCAACATTGATAAGCAAAGTCCATCAGAAAGTGTACATCACAATTTGGCCAGCACTGGCCAAGCAAATCTTTATGATGCTCAAAAATTGACACATAGTAAAAAACTTTGGCTTCGGATGGAGAGTATGAAAAGTTCAATTCTCCGCACTGAGAATGCAGCTCCTAATCACAGAATTCTGAAAGAGGTGTTGTGGTTACTAGAAATGAATAATAATAGTAAAAGCTGGGTACTTGTTGGAAATGAAAATTCAGATGATGTTATTAAGCTTCAAGAAATGGAAGTTATAGAATGCCTTGATCTTTTTCCAGTTTGGAGAGAAAATGTAGGAAAGATGGGATTAGTAAAGGCGATTAGAACTGCGATGAAGCCTCATCTCTCAGGTGGCTCATGATCATAGTGCTGATCAATATCTATCAGGAGAAAGGAAATGTAATTTTTAGTAAATGTATTATCAAGATTTTTTTTCTATATATTCTGTTTTATATTTGCAGTGAGGACATTCATAAATTTAGGTTGTGGTATTGAAACATGATATGCTAGTTAAAACCGAAAACCAATTGATGCCCCAGGATTAAAATTTTAGAACGCGACTCCAAAGTACAACTCTTTTTTCTAAGAAAATTGCCTATTTTCGTACTCCTGCTAAACCACAAATTTACACAGAGGATCTAACTGATAGGCTGTAGTGAAATGTCACAATGTAGATATAGTCATGTAGGCTATGCAAAATGATTCAAATATTGTTGTGGACTCATTGACAATTTTTTTTTTTGGAGAAGTCTGAAAATGTAATAAAATCCTTTGAATTACTATAACCAAGAATACAAAGTGTGTTGTGCGTGTGTGCGTCTTTTTTATGGACCCCTTGAAGCTATGGAACATCCCATATCCGGATTGAAAACCTTTTCACTTGTGCAAGCAAGGAATTGTATTTAAGAATCTTCATATTTTTCTACTTAAACAAAAGTTGCAGTCATATATTGAACATTAGTAATTGTTTTTAAAAATTTAGTACTTTGAATAGTAAATCACACTTTTCTTAACTCGACACTGATAAAAGTTTATATTAGTTTAAAACCTTAACATCCCACATAAAGCTTTCAAGATTAGAAAATGATGAGAACAATTAGCCCTCGTGAATAATGCTCGTATTGGATTGCGATAAACTACTACCAGGTCGTTCTGAATAAAGCAACATCTTGTGCGCCAGAATGATCAAAGTGGGCATATATAGAGCAAAGGGTCTTCACTGAAATAGTGGTAGGGATAAGGTCTGGCCACATATCATGTTTTCAGGACCTTTCTTTGGATTAGATGACTGTGGTTTTAGATTATGCAAAACCAAATTTACCTTGAAGATGCTCATAAAAGTACATTGATTTTTAAACTTTTTTTTTTTCTTTTCATGGTGAATTACAAAAATTTTCTATCCTAATATATGTTGTTGGTAAATATCTTCACAACTTTCCTTAGCTTTTAGTTGGACATGAACTGAAGGAAAGGAATCATTTCCAACAGATAGATAGATAGATACTTAACCACATTATCTACAAGAAAAGCTCTTAGAGTTGCTCCTGTATTGAAAGCAAGGTATTTGGTTCAGCTAGCCTTTAGTCCACATCACTATCCTCGTACTTACTATAAATATGTAACAATCATTGGACACCAACTGCATAGTTTACCAACATTATTTATTCCAAGATAAGTTTAATTGTTTGTTTTGTTTGCATTCTAAATTTGGCAGTTGGCTTTAATGGCTGCAATTGTACCGGCTGGGATTGCTAAGATGCAGCAGGCAAGGGGTGATCGGAGCTTGTTCTCTACGTCGGATGACAATGTCATGATGAAACAAATCCATAGTACACATTCTCCTGATGGCCGCGAATTTGATGTCAAACCTATTCTTCTTATCATCGAAGATGTCATGCACCGTGCCACTGCACCCCTCCCTGGCACTATTCTTTCCAACACTCTTCAGGTATACTGTACCATCAAAACATATAGGAAAATATAGTTTTTGTATGAGACATAAGTCGGCGCTGCAACTAATTCTACCAGTAAGATATGTGACCTCATTAAGTAAGCTTCTTGCATGTGTTTTTCCAAATCATATATCATCTGTTTCCGTGGGTACTCCAAATTTCATTTCAGGCGAAATAAAATTTCCATTGACCATTATTTACACAGAAAAATATACCACATTGGTTGATAAAAGGATTGACTAATATTCTGGCATGCTTTTTTAAAGGGAACTCAAGCACAGTTGGATGCAGTGGATGACAAGGCTCTCCACAGCGGCTTCTCTGACATTCTTGAACTATTAGCCTACACTATTAATAAGATTTCCTGCGAGGTAATATCTAACCAGTATTCTGAATGTTATTATTTTTAATGGTTACACATATTTTGAATATTATTATTACACTTTATAGATATCCTGCAAATGTTCTGGGGGAGGGGATGCACATGCAACAACAGTGTCACTCTTTAACACACTCTCAAGCTACCCATGGGATGCTAAGGTAGTGGTAGCCTTGGCGGCATTTGCTGTGATCTATGGTGAATTTTGGCTAGTGGCACAGCTTTACCCCACCAACCCTTTAGCCAAATCAGTTGCACACCTTAAGCAACTTCCTGACATAATGGAACGGGCTGAATCATTGAAACCAAAGTTTGAGGCACTTAGTGGCCTGATCAAGGCAATGCTTGATCTAACAAAGTGCATTGTGGAGTTTAAGAGCCTCCCTTCGCAGTACATTAGCCCGGACACTCCAGAGATGGTTACTGCCACTGCTCATATCCCTATAGCTGTTTACTGGACCATCAGAAGCATTGTGGCTTGTGCATCTATTATTATGAACCTTATAGGCATAAGTCATGAGTATGTTCCTGCTGCTGCTTTTTTTGGTTATTATATGTTGCAGTTTGATCATATATGTCGATCAATGAAAATTATAATGTTGATTTTGTTTGATTGATTAGGTACATTGCCTCGACAACGGAGGCATGGGAACTTTCTAGTTTGGCCCATAAGGTCAATAACATACACAGCCACCTCAACAAACAATTGTCTCTTTGCCACCAGCACATTGGTATAATTCTTGTGCATTTGTCTTCATGAAAGTAATCACTTAGCAAAACAAAACGAAGTAATTTATGTTATTGTTTTTGCATATGTATATGACCGAAATTCTATATATCAGCTATGATGAAACACGATGAAGCTTATAGAACTCTTGTTCGGTTGTTTGAAACACCTCACATTGACAACATGAAGGTCCTAAAGGCTTTGATTTACCCCAAGGACGATCAGCTTCCACTGTTTGAGAGTTCTACGAAGAGAAGGGTTATTTCTTAAGTTCTCTAATCTGATTCAGTTTTTTTTTAAATCACATGTAACTAGTCAAGTTTTGAACTTTAATATGCATGAAAACAGGTTAGCATTGAGACCCTGAGAAGGAAGATTGTGCTGCTTCTCATTTCAGAACTTGATTTTTCCCAAGAGGAGCTTTCACTTTTTGATTCAATGTATAGAGAAGCAAAGCAAAACCCATCTAGGCCTGAGAGTCATCATGAAGTTATCTGGCTTCCAATCACCGACAGATCAATTCCATGGGATGAAGAAAAGCAACAACAATATGAAAACTCACAGAACACAATGCCATGGCTATCTTTGCATCATCCGTCGATGCTGGATCCAGCTGCCATTAAGTACATTAAGGACTATTGGCACTTCACCAAGAAACCTATTGTTGTGGTGTTGGATCAACAAGGGAAAGTTGTGAACCTTAACGCTCTCCATATGATGTGGATTTGGGGTAGCTTGGCTTACCCTTTTACTAGCTTAAAAGAAGAGCAACTTTGGAAAGAAGAATCATGGAAAATTGAGCTACTGGCAGATTCCATTGAGCCCATGATCTTTAACTGGGTAAGGACACTATGCAATCATTATTTTATATAATCTCACAAATTAAACTTCAAATTGACCACATTTTCTTGTGTAGATTAACGAAGGAAAGTACATTTGCTTGTACGGTGGTGAGGATATTGATTGGATCCGCAAGTTCACAACCACAGCGCAAGCAGTAGCACGTGCTGCCAATATCCAGCTAGAGATGTTATATGTAGGCAAAAGCAACCCGAGGGACAAAATTCGAAAAAACAATACCACCATTGTTACTGAAAATCTTAGTCATGTGTTGCCCGATTTGACCTTAATCTGGTTCTTTTGGATTAGGCTAGAGAGCATGTGGCACTCCAAAGTGCAACACGGAAAGTCTGTTGAAAACGATCAAATTATGCAAGAAATAATGATGATGCTTAGCTTTGACGGTAGTGATCAAGGATGGGCAGTGATTAGTCGAGGTACTGGAGATATGGCTAAAGGGAAAGGTGAAATGTTTTTAATGAGTTTGTCTCAGTTTGATCAATGGAAGGATCAGATTGAGGAGAGAGGTTTTTTGCCTGCACTAAATAATTATATTCAAGAGCTTCATACTCCACATCACTGTAACCGTTTGATACTTCCCGGATCAACAGGCAGTGTCCCTGACATGGTAGCTTGTGCAGAATGTGGCCGTCCTATGGAGAAGTTCATCATGTACCGTTGCTGCACCGATTAAGTGCAAATATCTACTAGCAAGCTTCAATCTTATATGATGTTGATTGCGGCGAAAATGAATGTCTCTAAGTTTTCTCTTTTTAGTGTGCTTGTTTTTCTCTTTATGTAATGCTTTCTCTTTTAGTATGTTGTCAATAAGCAATGTTTTAAGGATCTTTCATTGTTCTACTAGTTTAAGCCTCTCGACATAGAAATTCAAAGCCAACTGAGAAATTCTATAACATTACAAAGGGAAGCACAAGCAATGAATATTAGAGTCCTTAGACAAGCACTGGATATAAACTCAGCTAGCTGAAGCCTTCATCAAGGAGTGGGCAACGGGACGGAACCGAACAGAACCGGAACATAAAGAACCGAGAATTGAAATAGTAACACTTTTACCGTTTGGCTTAGGGCTGAGCATTCGGTCGGTTCGGTCCAAAACCGAACCGAACCGAAATAACCGAAGAACCGAAATGACATTTTTTATGGAACCGAACCGGACCGAATAAGGCTGAAGAACCGAACCGAACCGGAACCGAAATAATTCGGTCGGTTCGGTTCTATCCATAAAAACCGAAATTTTATCCATATTATTATTAAATCACCTGCACCTGCTGGCTGCTAGCCTGCTACTTCTAGTCTGCTTGCTACTGCTAGAGCCTAGAAATGAAATTCATGAATCATGATATAAAAAAAAAACAGAATACACACTTGACAATTGGCATGCATACTGTCCAGAAACAGAATGTGGCATGGATGTAAACTTCAAAGGTAACAGAAACAGAATGTGGCAATTGAATTGGCATATTGTCCAGTGTCCAACAGGCAACCAAATTCAATCAGCCATTAGGTTTACAAAGCCCGAAATAATAGTTTCTACAGAGTACAGACTATAGAATACAGATGTTCTCATGTGACAAACAGACAAAGGTACACAACTGCATTGCAGTTAAAAATAACAGATGAAGCTTGCTTCAGGCTTCATGTCACGCTCTAAGTCCAAACTGCAGCCGTGCAACACCAGTACTCAGTAGGTGACTACTTGCATCATCTGGACAAATCAACAAAGAGTTACAAATTAAAGGAGTTCATGCAGGCTTTAGGTGACTACCGGATTTCATGCTCAGATAACGATACCTTTAAGTCATACAAACTGCACATTAACAAACCTCTCCATATGATCCCAAACTTCCGACCTCGATTTCATAGGCTTTCTCTTTCTCTTGGCGGAACTTGCTTGAGTTGGAGGATTATTAGCATCATTAGAATCTCCCATTCCCATGTCTCGTAGTGAATCTGATTGCGACATATTTAAACTGAAACGAAGAGGAAAAATAAATCAAATTTTTAAGCTACAGTCATACAGTGCTACTGACTACTGAGTTACTGCCTAAAAAAATCAAATATTTCATACAAAACAAAGTAACAAACAATATAAATACAATTATACAAAACAAAATCTAAGAGAAATCATTAAATCAAGCATTAATTAATAAATCTAAGAAGCAAATTAAGAAATCTAGATAACAAAAGTACAAAACTAAATTAATCTAGATAACGAATTAAGAAAAACAAATAATGAAATCTTTAAAATAGAATTTAACAATTTAACATTTAAGATTTGAGAATATAACAAATTAGATTCGACAATCGACATTCGAGTACAGATGCGGAGGTTCGGAGGACTGATTAAGAATCTAAGGACTAAGAATATAACCTTAATTAGAATCTGTGAGGACTGAGAATCTGCGGGCCTGCGGTGACCGGCCGGCCGGCGGCGATGGGCTGATGGCGAGTGTTGAGTCTGTTGACTGACTGCTGCTGCTGCACCGTGGGTTTTCAATTTACAGTATTAGATTAGACTTAGTAGTAGAACAGATAGATGGCTTAATAAATTACTTATTCTGTAAAAATGTATGTAAAAAAGTACTTTTTTCTAAAAATAAGTAATTTATTTTTGCAAGATAATGAATCTTAAACTTCCCATAAATATTTATTTTTACAAAAAATATATAAATACGTACTTTTTTTTTCCGAAATAAGTAATTTATAAGTTGAATTTAAGGAGGGCCAAACATGCCCTAAGAACCGAATCGGACCCATTTTTGTGGAAGAACTGAATCGGAACCGAACCGTAAATTCCGATTCGGTTCAATTCGCTTCTGAACAAAGAACTGAACTTTTATTTTATTTCAAATTTTTTATTTTGTATATTATTTTTTACTCCAAATTTATTAATTTCCAATGTTATTGTGTGTTATAAGAAGATTATTCATTAGGGGTAACTTAACTAAACAAAGATTATTTATTAGAGATAAAAAAAATTATGCGTTCGACTATTTTTTAAAAATTAATAAGAAAATATATCTATCTATACTCTTTATTAAAAGCAGAAACCCCCTTTAAATGGTATGTCATGTATACCGCGGTATGCACGGTATGCCACTAAATATTAATTAATTTAATTAATTAAAATTGTAATATTATATAATAATTTAATTTAATTTAATAATGAAATTATATACTATGAGTTTATTAACTAAAAATTGAAATAAAAGTCATGAATATAGTATCAAATAGAACTTAGGACTCCTTTAATTAATGAAAAATCAGGAATATAGTATTAAATAGAACTTAGGACTCCTTTAATTAATATTTAAAAGTATCTATAATAGATTAATAATAAATTCAATTAATAATATAGCTACTCTTATATTATATTACCAGGATAAAGTTATGTAAATTTAATTAATTAAAATAACAATATTATATATTAATTTAATATTAAATATTATATTACAACTTGGTGCTTCAAGATTTTATTTTATTAAAAAAAGTTAAAAATTTAAAATTTAAGATAATTTATTACGATCCGTGCTTCGCACGGGTTATCGGTTAGTAATAATAATAATCGAAACATTAGATAAATGAATAATAGAGTATAGCATAATATTTATTTTTTGAACTTTTTTTTTTTGTCAGGAGAATCTATTCCATAAATAAATTGCAACGAGTACAATATTCGTAAGAAGGTGTTTCTTTCATTTAAGAAAGTTAATCATCTAACCGAAAGACACGCATCTTACCTCCGGACGCTTAGACAATAGAACTTTAATGTATGAGAAGATGTCACCGGATAAAAACTAGAAAGAAAAAATTAAAACTATAAGACCAACACCCCATAAATGTATCCTGGCCGATCTTCAAAAGTCTCAGAACCCAAAACCACGAAACCCAAACGTTCCATAAATTGTCACCAGCCTACTATAAGAACTTGCATTTCTACTCATCAACCCAATCAAAAGGGACACAAAAGGAACAGAGAAGGGCCTCGTTAAAAACCCACAAGAGCAAAACCCTTTGGGAAAAAAACTCAAGTGGGAAAAGAGTGCCCTCCCCAAAATCATCGAAACACAGGAGGCTCCTAAGACAAAGGTTAAAACATTTTATAAGCTTCCGCTCCTTCCTCCGTTCATCATCTCTTCATATATAAATTGCCAACATATATTCGTCTATGTCAATTATTGAAATCAATAAACATGTCGGGACTTCCTGCAAAATTAAAACCAACAAAAGTAACATTCCTCTAGCCAAAACAGTATCCCTTTGGCTAGATACATTAGTCAACTATTATAACACAACAAACGTCCATAAGACGACAACAATATTTCCCCCAAATTTGGCACTTCCATAAAGGAACAAAACAGTCATATAAAATGACACAAATACATATACAATAATTGAAAACGATTATCTATCATCAAAAATTGTATTATATACTAAATAAAATCGTATTAAACTAAAAAAGAACAATTATCATATTAGAGAAATAACTTATAACTAAAATTATCAATTAACACTATAGCACTAAAAAACGTAAATGATGACATTTAAGATATGTTAGTCACAGAGGCATGCCTGTATACATCAAATAACAAGCCTAATTGTTTGTAATTCTTTGCATTACCTACATGACCTCTTAATTGAGGGAACCTCTAGCTGTAGAGTTTCTACTTGTTGTAGTACTTATAACATGCATCAAATTCTACCTGTGTAACTGTAATTAAAGTCAGAGAATAATGCTTGAAAGAAGTTTCAAGGATCATGCCTCAAGCTTGAAGACCAAGACTGTCAAAATAAACACAGTTGAAATTTGGAAAATGAAGATTTGCCTAAGTACCAATTCGAGATGTATGCTTGTTATATTCGAGAAGTCTAGCATACGAGAAGTCAGGGATTCGATATCTCAAAAGACACTGTTCGATATCTCTAGAAGTCAACTAGTCAAAGCCTCATTCGAGAACTCAGAGATTCGACATGTCTAATACTCTATTCGAGAACTCAAGAAGTCAACAAATCAAAGCATCATTCGAGTTCTCAAAGAGTCAACAAGTCAAAGCTACATTCGATGTCTCAAGGACTAAAGAAGCTATTCGATATCTCAGGGATTCGATAAGTAAAATGCTCTATTTGATATCTCAAGGATTCCTGAAGAAAAGAGCTATTCGAGAAGTGATTCGATATGTCAACTTTACAGTATTTGAGAACTCAGAGTTATCGATCAAGTCAATTCTAGTTCTCGAATCAAACACTTAGCCACTTCTCGAATACAATCTTGGGGACAAAATACTGAAGAATTGTACAAGTCAGAAACCTGCAACAAGCCAAGACGCTTTATGGACCACATACTGTAAAGCACGTTGGAAAGCCTACAAAGAAGCTTGAAGAGATAGTACAAGAGACAAAGAGCTAAAGAAGTGGATCTGAACAGAGTTCTAAGAAGTCAAATCTGTAGCAGTTTGGATGTTTACTCAAATAGGATAGACACATTAGAAAGCAAATTTGTTTGCTACCTTATTTGTGGTAAACAAGTTGTTCACGTGATATAAGTGAACAACCCTACTTCTTTAGCAAATATCAAACAGAGTGATCAATAGTGAATACAAGATATATATCTCTCTGAGAAAAACGAAGCTGAGAAGGAAATTCAATTTATAACATTTCTTAACAAGGATTCCTTTTATATAAGCGTAGTAGGACAAAGAAATATCCAGTTACCTCTTCTACGAGAATATAAATTCTTACGTGTATATATATTAATAAACATTGTTCAATTATTATATCCATTCTAATCACAAATATTGCTTTTTCTTTTTGATTATATTGCTTTGTCATTAGGCTTGGAAAAAAAATATTGCTCCATCATTCGTAGCTAATGTTTATTATTATTTTTTAATTGCAGTAAGTTTCAACTAATGAAGGATTTTGGACAAGAGGGTAACTAATTTGGAAATCAAAATCCTCTCACTCATGATCATGATATTGTAACTAATGTCCATCTTATGATATCCGGTGAATGTAATGAAGACATGTAACATACTAACATCCATTATTATGTGTTTGTATAGTAATTTTTCAAATTAATTGTTTGATATTGTGTGTGAAATGCCTTTCAGAATTCTTCATATTACAAGGTTAGCTTATTCACTATCATAAAAATTTTCGCGAACTGCAAAGTATCCATACTCTAAATTATTATTTTTAATTTTTAATTTTTATAAAAGAAAAATTATATTTCATAATTTATAATTTAATCACAAGTTAAATTATATTGAATTCGAAAAAGGGAAACGAATGAGTCGCTAATGTAGTTGAGTGATGGGCAAATTTGTTCATTTATACATATGTTTGGTATCAATTTATTTACTTCAAAGTATTTTACGTATCATGATTGATGAATGAAGTAGCCGTGATTTTATTAAATATACTAATAAATAGAATTATTTATATATATTAAAAATATAATAGGTGTTTGAATTTATAAAATGTTTTAACGAGAGACGGCTCACTAGAAAAAATTGTATTAGTTCTTAGAATTTGATAATGATGTCATAATTTTTTTTTTTAATTTTTAGGTTCGATTTTTATGGATAAAAATTAAAATATAAGTCTTTATAATATATGTTAAAGTTGGGATTTCGATTTTAACGAGAGAGTGACTCAGTCGAAATAATTGTGTTTAACAAGAAATCGGTTCATCAGAAAAGATTATATAACTATTAAAATTTAATATTAATAATATCGTATAACGTAAGTATGTATTAAATTTTAAAAATAAATTGTAATGCCGTCGCGAAGCGCGGCTTTATCAACTAGTTATTATGAAGATTGAGGATTCATTATTCAAGTAGATGGCACGGAGTCACACGGACATACACAAGGAAATGGATCTTAATGGCTTATTATTGATTTAATTATAAGTCATAAATTTGTTACTCAAGATTATTGTGTTTATCTTAAAAATTGAAGGTCTTATTAGTAATTTAACATTACTATGCGAAGTAATTTTTTATTGCATTTAGCAACACCCTATTTAAACACTACAGTAGTGGCCAATCGCCCCAATCGCCTCCAAAATACATACAAATACATACAATATTCCAAACAATCTCTCTCTCCCCAAAAAAAATGTTCGGAGTTCCAGTTCCTCGTGACATTGTTTTCAATCCGGTCTTCAAACCGACGTTCAACGTATACTGCGGTAGAGCCGCTCTGATCGCATCTTGTAGTTTCTCTCACTTCCCTCTCCTTTATTTATTTATATATTTGTTCATTTCTCTGATCCTGTAATTTATTTAGGTGCGGTAGTGGTTGCTTGTGTGTTCCGCCGCTATTTCGGCGGCGGCGGTCGGAGGGGAAACGTAAAGGTGATCAACATCATATTCGTTGATGGGAGGCCAGTAGCAGTTACGGCGATGCCAGTTGTTGCGGAGGAACCTGTTGCGGATAATAACTTCAATCTCTAGGTTAGCTTGAATTGTTCATTTAGCTCTACTATATGTGTGTGTATTTTGTGCAGTTACTTAATATTTTAATTTTATGTGTTCAATTAATTTGATTGTAATTGTGATTTTTTAGTTAATTGTTGAGATTTTTGAATAGATTTTTGATTGTTTTGAGTAATGATGAATGTAATTGAAGTAGTATTAGAGCTTTAGCCTGATCATTGAATGTTAAAGAAGTTTACGATTAATAAAGATTTGAATGTTAATAGATTTTATTAGATTTACATAGATATGAATGTTAATAGATTTTAATAGAGATTTGAATGTAAATAGATTTGAATGTTAACAGAGATTTGAATGTTAATTGAATGTAATTGTTTTGATTTATCCTGATCACTGTAATTGAAGTTTACGATTAATAGAGATTTGAGGCTGCTGGAAGCTTGGGATGCTTTGTGTTTTCCAATTTGGATGGTACCGTTGCACGGAATTTGTAGTGTGATATATGTTACGAGTTACTTCGATTGTTTGCTAATTTTAGGTTAGGTGTTTGTTGAGGTGTATTTGTGAACTGAAAGTTAAGATTTGAAAGTAGTTCGGTAAGTTTACGATTACTTGATTAGTATCAATAGATTAATTTATTTATATCCTAGCAACCAAATTGATTAGTATCAATAGATTTTAAATAAATATATGAGAACTGTTTAATTTAATGTTAAAAAGAGTATTGGTTGTTAGTAGGATTACAATATTCAAATACTAAAAAAATGCATTTCAATAATTTAAATCAAATATAATTATATTTTTTAAATGGGATAGAATTCTCGATATAAAAATTTGTAACTTTTCTTTATCATCAATTATCGAAAAATTACAATTAAATATTAATTGTTAAAGTATTATGAAATTAAAGATTATTTTTTGAGTTTTGAGTGAGTTGTAAAATCGTCTAAATATCATTTTTGGATTACAAGATAAAACGAAAACAATGAAATGAGCGTTTGAATTGATTGTTTTTTTCTCAACAAGGATTCCTTTTATATAAGCGTAGTAGGACAAAGAAATATCCAGTTACCTCTTCTATGAGAATATAAATTCTTACGTGTATATATATTAATAAACATTGTTCAATAATTATATCCATTCTAATCACAAATATTGCTTTTTCTTTTTGATTATATTGCTCTGTCATTAGACTTGGAAAAAAATATTACTCCATCATTCGTAACTAATGTTTATTATTGTTTTTTAATTGCAGTAAGTTTCAACTAATGAAGGATTTTAGACAAGAGGGTAACTAAGTTGGAAATCAAAATCCTCCCACTCATGATCGTGATATTGTAACTAATGTCTATCTTATAATATCCGGTGGATGTAATGAAGACATGTAGCATACTAACATCCATTATTACGTGTTTGTATAGTAATTTTTCAAATTAATTGTTTGATATTGTGTGTGAAATGCCTTTCAGAATTCTTCATATTACAAGGTTAGCTTATTCACTATCATAAAAACTTTCCGCGAACTACAAAGTATCCATACTCTCAATTATTATTGTTAATTTTTAATTTTTATAAAATAAAAATTATATTTCATAATTTAAAATTTAATGACAAGTTAAATTATGTTGAATTCGAAAAAGGGAAACGAATGAGTCGCTAATGTAGTTGAGTGATAGGCAAATTTGTTCATTTATACATATCTTTGGTATCAATTTATTTACTTCAAAGTATTACGTATCATGATTGATGAATGAAGTAGCCGTGATTTTATTAAATATACTAATAAATAGAATTATTTTTATATATTAAAAATAGAATAGGTGTTCGAATTTATAAAATGTTTTAACGGGAAGACGGCTCACTAGAAAATATTGTATTAGTTCTTAGAATTTGATAATGATGTCATATTTTTTTTAATTTTTAGGGTTCGATTTTTATGGATAAAAATTAAAATATAAGTCTTTATAATATATGTTAAAGTTGGAATTTCGGTTTTAACGAGAGAGTGACTTAGTCGAAATAATCGTGTTTAACAAGAAATTGGTTCATCAGAAAAGATTATATAACTATTAAAATTTAATATTGATAATATCGTATAACGTAAGTATGTATTAAATTAAAAAAAAATTGTAATGCCGCCGCGAAACGCGGCTTCAACAACTAGTTATTATGAAGATTGAGGATTCATTATTCAATTAGATGGCACGAAGTCACACAGACATACACAAGGAAATAGATTTTAATGGCTTATTATTGGTTTAATTATAAGTCATAAATGTGTTACTCAAGATTAGTGTGTTTAATCTTAAAAATTGAAGGTCTTATTAGTAATTTAATATTACTGTGTTAAGTAATTTTTTATTGCATTTAGCAACACCCTATTTAAACAATACAGTAGGGGCCAATCGCCTCCAAAATACATACAAATACATACAATATTCCAAACAATCTCTCTCCCCCCAAAAAAAATGTTCGACGTTCCAGTTCCACGTGACATTGTTTTCAATCCGGTCTTCAAACTAACGTTCAACGTATACTGCGGCAGAGCCGCTCTCATCCCATCTTGTAGTTTCTCTCACTTCCCTCTCATTTATTTATTTATATATTTGTTCATTTCTCTGATCCTTAATTTATTTAGGTGCGATAGTGGTTGCTTGTGTGTTCCGCCTTCCGCCGCTATTTCGGCGGCGGCGGTCGGAGGGGAAACGTAAAGGTGATCAACATCATATTCGTTGATGGGAGGCCAGTAGCAGTTACGGCGATGCCAGTTGTTGCGGAGGAACCTGTTGCGGATAATAACTTCAATCTCTAGGTTAGCTTGAATTTTTCATTTAGCTCTACTATATGTGTGTGTATTTTGTGCAGTTACTTAATGTTTTAATTTTATGTGTTCAATTAATTTGATTGTAATTGTGATTTTTTAGTTAATTGTTGAGATTTTTGAATAGGTTTTTGATTGTTTTGAGTAATGATGAATGTAATTGAAGTAGTATTAGAGCTTTAGCCTGATTATTGAATGTTGATAAGTTTATGATTAATAGAGATTTGAGGCTGTTGGAAGCCTGGGATGCTTTGTGTTTTCAAATTTGGATGACACCGGTGTGCGGAATTTGTAGTGTGATATATGTTACGAGTTACTTCGATTGTTTGGTAATTTTATGTTAGGTGTTTGTTGAGGTGTATTTATGAACTGAAAGTTAAGATTTGAAAGTAGTTCGTAAAGTTTACGATTACTTGTGTGATTACCCTGTCAACACACTGTTTGCACAGTCTTTCGAGTATCAAGACCAAATTTTAGAGTGCCTTAAAATACGTTTCACAGCATTGATATGCATCACGGTAGGCTTTTCCATATACCTACTCAAAATGCCCACCGAGTAAGCAATATTCAGTCTCGTGTGAACAAGACACCGCAGCCCTCCAATCATACTCTTAAACATAGTAGGACCAACGAGTTTTTCACCCTCATCCTTGGTTATAATCTCCTTCGGGTCCATTGGAAACTTTGTTAGGTTGCACTCCCCCATGCCAGCCTTCTCTAAAAATTTTCTTGCATACACTGATTGTTTCAATTCTATGCATCCAGTGCTTTGTTTCACCTCGATTCCCAAGTAGTGTGATAATCTTCCTAAGTCACTCATTTCAAACCTTGCACTCATTTGGTTTTTAAACTCCTTTATAACTGCATCACTTGTACCTGTCACCAAGAGGTCATCAACATAAACCCTCACAATCAGGCTTTCTCCGTTCATCCTTCTGGTATAAACTGCGTCGCCTCCCTGGCTTCTTTGGCAGTCTCCTTTTCTGCCAATGTATTTTTTATTTTTATTGATTTTTCTTTATTGTGGCATATGAGGCTTGGTCACCTGCCATTTTCACACTTAAAAACAATGAAACCGAAATGTATTATTAGAGATTCTACAATATGTCAAATTTGTCCAGCTGCCAGACAATGTAGAAATTTTTTTTCTCATAGCTCCATTAAAACTTCTAGTGTTCTTCAGTACTACATATTGATATATGGGGTCCTTATAGGACAAAGACATATTCAAATTGTACTTTCTTCTTGACTATTGTGGATGATTTTAGCTGTTATACAAGGGTTCATTTACTGCAACATAAGTCTGAAGCTCCTGTCATACTTAAGCATCTTGTTAACTATGTTGAAACGCAGTTTAAAGCTAAGGTCCTTTGTATACGTTCTGATAATGCACTTGAATTAACATCAGGGGCAATGAAACAATTATACCTGAGGAAAGGTATTATCAATCAGACATCCTGCGTTTATACTCCCCAACAAAATGAGGTAGTAGAACGTAAACATCGTCATATTTTGGAAACAGCTCGTGCATTATTCTTACAATGTAAACTGCCTGCTCGTTTTTGGGGTGATAGCATTTTATGTGCTACATATTTGATCAATAGGATGCCATTATCTAGTATAGGTAATTTCTATCCTTATTTCAGGTTATATCAAGAAATTCCTTCTCTTGATCATCTTCGGAATTTCGGTTGTCTTTGTTACATCTCTACTACTCAAGCTCAACGATCAAAGTTCCATCCTCGTGCTGATCCTAGTGTCTTTCTCGGTTATACACCCACACAAAAGGGATACAAAGTCCTTAACCTTGCTACCAATCAGGTTCAAATTTCTCGTGATATCAAATTTTATTAATTCGACTACTGGTCAGAATTCTTATATTGACTCTGTTTTTCTACCTTATACTATACACAAGATAAAACAGATAGTTTTGACACATTTGACCATTCTTCACAATCATCAAATTTATTCACTCCCTCTACAACTATTCCTGATACACCACCATCTTCTCCTCAATCTAGTACACCTCAATCTTCATCTAATACACTTGATTCTACTCCTGATACTCTTGTTTCAAATGATTCACCTAATAACTCAATACAGTCTCAGTCTCCAAGTTTAACTAATTCTTCACCACCACCTGCTGTAAATCCTACTCGTGTTTCTATCAGACAACGTTTTGTACCTTCATATTTACAAGATTATCATTATCACATTGCCACTACTTATACACCAACTTATCATTGTAATTTTGTGTCTTCCTCAAATTTTACTCCAGCACACAAAGCTTATCTTTCTCAACTATGTGATATTACTGAACCAACGTTTTATAAAGAAGCTTCTACCAAACCAGTTTGGGTTGAAGCAATGACCAAAGAACTTAAAGCTCTTGAATTTAACCACACATGGGATTTGGTTCCTCTCCCACTAGGAAAAAAGGCCATTAGGTGCAGATGGGTTTTCAAAGTAAAACTAATCTCAGATGGATCATTAGAATGTTGTAAAGCATGACTTGTAGCAAAGGGTTTTACTCAAAAATTTGGCATCAATTACGAAGAGACATTCTCTCCTGTGATTAAAATGGTTACAGTACGTTGTATTATTGCTCTTACTGCTAGTCGACACTGGAATATCTTTCAACTCGACGTTAATAACGCTTTTTTACACGGGGATTTAAAGGAAGAAGTTTATATGCATCCCCCTCCTGGTCTCAATGTTCCGGCCAACCTTGTGTGCAGACTTGTTAAATCTTTATACGACTTTAAACAAGCATCGAGGGAATGGTTTTCAAAGTTAGTTTCAGAACTTACTGCTCAAGAATTTGTTCAATCAAAGAACGATTACAGTCTCTTCATCAAATGACATGGTTCTCTAGTAACTATCATGGCTGTTTACGTAGATGATATAATAATTACAGGTAATGATCTGCTTCCATTAATCATATTAAAGCTCACCTTCATCAAGTTTCATCAAAGACTTGGGTTTATTACACTATTTTTTGGGTATCGAGGTTGGTTATTACTCAAATGGCATCACACTTAGTCAACATAAATTTACCACAGAATTGTTACACGACTGTCCTTTTGATTTGCTTACCAAAGCTTCCACGCCTTTACCATTAAATCTGAAACTCACTACTACTGATGGTAATTTCTGATCCTGCCATATATAGATCACTAGTAGGAAAACTTAATTGCTTCACAACACTCGTCTTGATTTAAGCTATGCAGTTCAAGTTCTGAGTGAGTTTATGCAATCACCACGATCAACACATCTTGCTGCTTTGTTGCATACTCTCAAGTATGTATCTACCTCTCCTAATAATGGTATTCTTCTTCGAGCATCTGACACTTACACTTCAGGCATATTCAGATAGTGATTGGGCTGCTTGTCCAATGTCTCGACGATCAGTAACAGAATATATTTTACTATTTGGCAATTCACCCATCACATGGAAATCTAAAAAGCAGGCCACTATATCTCGTTCCTCCTCAGAATCTGAATATCGAGCTATGACCTCTGCTGCTGCAGAGGTTACCTGGACTGTGCATTTATTAGAAGAACTCGGTGTCACAAATCTCAAACCTGTCACTTTACATTGTGATAACCAATCTGCCATTCATATTGCAAAAAATCCAGTTTTTCACGAACGTAAGAAGCACATTGACATTATTGTCATTTTACACGAGACAAGCTTCATGAAGGTCTTCTCCAACTTACTTATTTGCCTACTCAGAACCAACTAGCAGATGCTTTTACGAAAGTCTTACCTTTACCTCAGTTTTAGCAACTTTTATCCAAGTTGGGAATGTATTCTACCCTTCCCAACTTGAGGGGGGTGTTAATTATCCTCATATTGATAATAAAAATAGTCAAGATGCTGAACAAAAGTGTAGTTTGACAGCAAGCAAATGGTCAAGCAAATAATTCAACTTCTAATTATAGAATGTAGCCAATCTAAGTATAGAAAGTAGACAACTGTACAGTTAGTTATTAGCATGTATATCTGGAGAGATTGGAAATAGTTAGTTGCATTCTTTACTCTCCATCATTCTGTAACTAACTCATACTACTCTATATAGTTCTTTGTTTTCTTCTTCTTGAATGAAATGAGAGCTTCATTCATCTACATTTTCTAGTTGAAATTTACAGAAGTTAACAAATATAACATTGCGCCTATGCTGCATGTGGTGGTGCACCTGACTCGATATTGCTATAGATAAGTTTCATCAACTTTGGAAAAAGTATGTTGATTATGAAACGAGTCAGCAATTTCGGACTCAAGTAGAAAGTATTTGCAGCATAGTTAGAGCTAATCCCACTACAACCTTCGTATACTTCGTAGTGTGCTTAATCCAATATAGCAATATTTAAATGTGTTCCTGCAATTCTTTTTGTTAATTTTGTGCGACTGCATTTGATAGTATTTGCAAAAAAATTGTCTTGTATTTTTTTATTGACAGAACATATCTCAGTGGTTTTGTAGATTATTGGGTTATAGAGTTATGGTCTTATCAACCTAAAGCCTCTTATAATGTTACCATTAACTTGATGCAAACCAGACTACGACATGTAAATATGTAACATACAAATATCACAAGGGGCTTCGATTTACTAACAGCATGAAAGAATCATCCTGCTACCCTGCCTGCAGAGTTGCAGGACTTGAGATCCGAAAAACTATTATGTGGTATCAGGAATCAGCTGCTATAGAGGCTATACAATGTTAATGAGATCAGAAACCAAATAAATGATCAGGCACCTAACAACATGCAAATACACAGGAATGAGAAAAAAAGAAAGCACTAAAAAATATATTTTAGTAGCTAATTAGAAAGTATCAGAAATTTAGTATATTCCTACACAAGAAAAGGTTCTCTCTATCCAACTCTCTGTCTATTACCACCCTTTATGAAAGGAGAAAGCAGCATGAGAAAATAAGTACCCTACAGAAAATTACACAATGCCTTGTTACAAAGAAACTTAAGTTGCTCACCAAATGTGAATCAAATATAAACATATTTAAATCAAAAATTATATATTTCCATGAACTTCATTTCTTAGATAGGAGTATCATATTAAAACATAATCCAATAAATATATAAACTGATATTTTAAGAGCACGTCGGAGCAGGCATATATCTAGTTTCCATAGACCAAATTCGACGAAGCCCAGACATGGTCATACTCCTGGTCTCTTGGGTAAACTCAAAAAAGGAGAGATCCCTTTGCATACATACGAGTCCAGGACCTGGCCACCATCTCGTAACGGAACCGATCTTTTACATACATATCAGCAATCTCCGGCACCACCTTATTGTCGATCTCTACTTCCATCAATAGACAATAAATGTCAACCAATATCTGTCATAAAAAAAATTGTTATAAAGAATTTGTATTCTTTAGCAAAAGTTGCATTGTAGACTTGGCATCTTCTCGATGGAATTTTCAGATAATAGATTTAAATATCATAATGTGTTACCATAATGTGTCAGTCGCCTAAAACAACGTTATGTTTTTCAGTTTTACAGAGTGAATCAATTAGTCTGAAACTTAAGCCAATCCGCTTTTCGACTAGTTAACTAGTTGTTTAACTAGTTGCCGACTTGATAATCATGGCCATAATAACAATTACCAACTAATTCCAGAAACAGCAGGGACCCTGCCAACCACTCAACGCAACCAGAGACAAAAAACAGACAACTTAACAAGATGATATGGAGATTGTAAGGCAAGATATAATTACCGTAGCCACGAGTGTTCCAGAGAGCCAGTCTTTCCACAAACAAATATTGCCTTTGTTGTCAATATTTGGGTGGAAAATCTTTGTCTTGAAGAGAACCTGTGAAATTTAATTAGAGGTCATTGCTGAACAACTAATGAAATGAAGATATAGCATAACAAGGTACTATGTGAAAGGAGCCTGATCCAATGCACTAATACATATGTGTGTATAGAGATAATTGTCATTTGTGTGTATATAGAGATATACTATTATGTTAGTATTATGTTGGTATAGAAATCACTTAGTCAACTAAGTCATATATGATTCCTGTTCACTTGAGCCTCCAGCAGGTGAAATTGATTCAATTTATAAAGGAGGTCAGCTAATTCTAACTCATTCCTTTGATATCATTTTAGTTTCTGTATATAAATCACAAAAGAAATCAGGTTGTTGATTTCAGTGCTGATTTAATTTGTGTTCTTATAGCTTGAAGTGAGAGACTGCTCTTAATTTCACTGAGATTAGATCTAAACTTTGAGTTAGCTGTACAAATGTATTCCTTTCTCTAGGCTTCATCATACTTCTGTGTTCCACTTCAATTACCCGTGTAAACCTTGAAGATTAGAGGAACAAGAAAGTGAGGAGAAACCTTCAATCATCCACAGAAGAAATGTTCAGTTTCTATTGCGATTAACAGTATTCTCCTACTCATGAATGTAAAAAGCCTCAAACTTTCATGATGGTTTGTTAACAAGATGAAGAGAGTGTTGGAAGAATGAACCTAAGTATGATGACGATCCAGATAATGAAGATATTAATTTGCAAGAGAAGCAAGTTATTGGGAATTTGAGAGTCCTTTCGGTACCTGCAGACAATTCAGTGGCAGAGTGGGAAGCACTTTAAAGTTCATAACTGAAAGTGTGGCTACAACCGTAGAGATAACTTTTGGTAGGGGTATGAGAATTCAAGTGACTCTGGCTGGTCAAAGTCATAACTTAGTGAAGGGAGTTGCATTGAGGACGACATTCCAAGTCCATTTATCTAATTGTAGCAGAGGGATCAAGATGGCATAATATCTATCAACTTGTTCAAAATTTTGAAGTACTACTCTTCAACATTACAATATTTGATCCAGGACGGTTTCAGCACATCCATGAAGACATGTATAAATTTGGAGGAGGAAGGAATGTCAAGACTGTAGAAGTAACTACTATAATAAATAAGTGGTTGTACTATTTTACCTTTCAGTATCAAGCATTAGAAGATAAGCTAGCGGTTTTTGTGCAAAAGCCTATGTTGGTATTAGTAGCTATTGTTAGGAGTCGTCGAAGATGTAGTTTCCTGTTATGAATGAATATATGAAAATGGATGTAATTCCCAGTAACCAGCCTCGCAACAAATCTGACTTGCACTCCAAGCTGTCTCTCTCCCCTATCTAATCTGCTCTTTTCTGCCTAATTCTCTCAATCTCTCCCTAATCTCCTCTAATTCTACCTTAGTTCTGTTAATTTAATTACTTATAGTTCCTAACAGTTTGACCCGATAGCTAGTGTCTGGCAGAATGATTTAAGGATTATATATCCAGATATCAACTATACTTAAACCAAAGCGGCTGCAAGGAGAAAGAAAAATAACCAACACAATATCTAATTAATGAATTTAAAGCTAATCAACAAGTGACATAAACAACTTCGGAACAAGTATGCATCCAGATAGAAAGTAATCAATCATTAGGAATAGGTTGTTAAGGACTCTAAACTTGTTAACTCGATTAACTATTTGGCTTAGTTGTGTACAAACAACACAAACCTCGCGAATTCATAAAACTAATTAAATAAAAAATTGTAACTGTAATTTTTTTTTTGATAATCCGGTGTCCGGGCCAGCTTGCGCGCACCTCGACTAATCCGGAGGGCATACTAGGACACTCATACCCCGAGCATGGTAGCCCACTTAATCCCGGAACAATTGTAACTGTAACTTGCAATGCTAATTACGTACCTCTGGAGGTTTAAAAGGGTAGTCGCGAGGGAAACGGAAGGTGAGATAGAAAACTCCTCCTTCATATGGACTATCATCAGGCCCCATCAATGTTGCTTCCCAGTAAAATATGTCACCATCAACGGGAACTGTTCAAACATAGTGATCATCAGAATATACATATAAATCAAAAGTTTTAAATTCATAAACGCAGTCTCATGCACTACTTACTTTTTATATGACAACAAAAATAAACAAATAAATAAAATTATTACCTACGGTAAAAGAGATCGGTAAATTCCCCCTAATAATTTTCAATTCATTTTGAAGCCGTATCTTTGCTAATTCTTCTGGCGGGCGTGCACAGTAAAATTCCCCTGCAAAGTATGTGCATGAAAAAAATTTAAAAAAACGCTTTTATAGACTAGTAATCAATAAACATAAAAATATTAATTTGCAAGAGAAGGCAATTATTATTGTAAAATAACAAAGCAAATCTAAATGGTACCCTCATCTTCGTCATCTTCATCTTCATCTTCATCTTCGTCTTCATATTTATCTTCGCGATCTTCTTTCTGAGTATATGTCATTCGAGCCATAGCTGCTGCTGCTTCCATCATCAAATCAATGTAGTATTTCATATCAAATCCCAAGTTAATCATCGTTACTAGTTACTACTCCAATATTACAAGTCCTTAACCCTTTTTTTTAAACTTGGTTTGCAAGTCTAGTTTTCCACCTTATATATAGCCTTGGGTTGGGACTGGGCTTTTGGTCTCCTAAGAGCATCTTCAATGGTATTAGTTAAAATGGTTGGCTAAAATAATGGTTGGCTAAAATATGCTGAATCTGTAAGGTGGTATGCTCCAATGGGGTTGGCCATAGTGATTGGTTATATATTTGAAATAATATTTTATTGTTCTGAATTTTATTTTTTGAATAAAAATTAAAATTTATAAAATAGTTTAAGACTAATTGATACGAAAATGTGGTCATATATCTAAAGATTTTAAATTAAATTTTTTATTAAATATTAATAATTATATTAACACATCACAGGAATAACTTTTTGTGTTACTTTTCAATACACTATTATTTTCCTTTTTTTTCAGTATTTACAAACATATCCACAGACCACAGCAAACAAATAAATAAATAAAAAAGAGAATAAAATACATAGCTTTCCTTGCAAAATCAAAAGGCGAGAGAAGAAGCTGAATAAGGGGAAAAAAAACAAAAAAAAAAATGACGTGGAAGGCCTTACAGATCTGTAAGGCTTCAACATATATAGCCAAGGAAATGACATTGGCTATAATTATTGCTAAAGGGAATCATCGGTTGGAGAGCTGCATTTCTCAGAAGTTGGCTATAATTGTTACTATTCATTGCCAGCTGGAGCTTTTAGCCAAGGGCTCACTAAGATTGGAGATGCTCTAAACCTATTCCTGTTGGCCAACAATTATAAATAATTTATAATTAAAATCCAATTAAGATTTTCATTCGCAAAGATCCAACTACGGCTTGAATTTATCTATTCAATTAAGATTTTGAGACCTTCTGTAGCTCTGTGAAGCTAATGTTAAACATGTTTATGTTTTGTATATTTACTAACTATAAATTCGGAGAGGGAATTTATAATACTAACTATAAATTCAGAGATGGGACTTAATTAATGTTTCAGTAGCTATATTATAACTATTAAATTAGTTACAACAAGCAATGATGAAAAATTAGTTAATAATAATAATAATAATAATAATAATAATAATAATAATAATAATATAATAATAATAATAATAATAATAATAATAATAATAATAATAATAATAATAATAATAATAATAATAATAATAATAATAATAATATAGAAAAAAGTTAAGAATTGTTAACTTTGTCTTAAAATAAGTTGACTTATTATGAAAAAAAAAACTTTTCCAAACGCCCCACTATTCCACAACACCATAAGTTTGATCTGTGCAGCTACTGGGCTAATCAAGGTTTTCATATACGGGTTCCATTTCGGAAATTTTATTCTTCAAAAATAAGTTACTTATTCTGAAAAAATTGAAAAAAAATACATACTATATTTTTTTTTCTGAATTAAGTAACTTATCTTTGCAAGATAATGATTGTTAAATTTCTCATACACATTGTTTTCTAAAAAAATTATGTAAATATAAAATTTTCTTTAAAATAAATAACTTATAATTTATTTGTAAGAGGGGGTAAATGGACTATCTGTTTGATATTTTGTTTGTTTCATTTCTTGAGGAGTGTATCTGTTGTCACCACTTTGTATACTAAGGTTGTGTTTGGTTGGGGAGAATGAAATGGAATGAAATGGAATGAATAGAAATTAAAGGAACACAATGAACATGAGAGGTAAGATTTAAAAAAAAAATGAGTGGGTGTAAATTTTGTATGATAGGATTTGGGAAGAAAATAGGTTGGAGGGAGAATGGATCATTCCTTTTCAAATTGGTGTGTTTAAACTTTAGCTTAGGTGGTTAGGAATGGAATGATGTAAAAAATGAAATTTTTAAACATTTAACTATATTCTTATTCAAATTCCATTCCATTCCCTCCAATTTGATTCACCCCAACCAAACACAATGTAAGAATGTGTTTGAATTTTAAACTAAAATTTACGCTAATTGTTTGGGAGATGCTTATCAGCAAACGCAATTGTCAGGAATATATTATATCGCAAAAAATTTTACGCTAAAATGCAATTATTAGGAACATATTATATTGCAAAAATTTTTATGCTAAAAATTTTAGTATATAAATTTTATATGCTGCAACAGTGTAATATGCCGGCCCCGACCGGTCCCTGATTATTTTACTAAGTACTAACGAAAACACACTACTCCATAAGCTACAGTGTCAATCAAGGGTAAGAGCAGTTTCAATGATGATTCTGAAGTAGTGTAGTCAAGTGACGATCCCAGTGTAATGATTGATGCCAGGTATGAATCCCGTCCCTGGCAACCTTGCAAGAAAAATATTTATCACACAAAAGATTTGCAAAAAGAATAGCACATGATGCCTTTGACACTATAAAACAATATTTAAATATTGTCTTTCATTATTAAAAAACCTTCTTAGCACATTGCACTTTCTCTAAGATACGGTATATATGTGTACCAAGTAAGAATCTTGTTACCTACATTAACTATGGGGCTGCTAGGTTTACCATCCAATTTAAAATATGTTGACAAATTTATATGAACAGGGTGTAGGAGCATGGTACCCAGGGGGTGCCGTTGGTTGCTGTATAAATTTCATATTTAGTCTAAATATATTAATAACAGATCATAAGGTAAAAATAGAAAAAATATTAATCCTTATTAGTATTTTTTTAATATTTTTTTAATACAAATCGAATAGGAATATTATTAGACGACACTATATAGAAGTACCCGAAATGATCCAAGGGGAAAAAGAGTGTATGTAAAAGTTATCGGATTCTGAAAAATAGCACTTTTATTTTCTCCGAGATTTCCCTGGACACTGAAGGATTTAAGGATTTAATATAAATATTTAAAGAATTAAATTCAAGAATTATAAAGGAGGATTAAAGATGTGAGCAAAAATATTAAGACGGTTTCCGGTAAAACCCTAACTAGAAATGCTCGAGTTATTCCTCCGAACGATCAATGAAATTGAGTAATAACCGGAAAAAAGAGTAATCAGAGAACCAAGGTGCATGCATGTGCTAGTGGATAAGAGCAAGTAACCAAGTTAGTTACAAGAGAAACTAGCAACATTAGAATCAAACTAGTACTTAGCATAACTTTCTCATCTTATCACCAAAACATCAACACTTGTCCACCAAAAATACAGCATCCATGATATAGCACCTTTAATTAAGCGACTTTACATGAGATATTATCCAAGACAATCACTTTATGCATTATTATCCAAGATCAAGCAAGCAAACTCTCCCCCCCCCCCCCATTAGTTCCATTCGGCCCTTCCTTAATTTCAAAAACAAAATCCAACCTCCAACCATTATTTGATCTTGAGATTTTTATGGTAAGTACTATATTCATATCATGGTTATCTCCAAATTTGAGCCTTACCCACTAGCCACTAATGTTGAATTGGAGGACTTCTTTGATTTTATCAACTACTCAGATAAAATCAAACTTGGAAATTTGAATAGGAAGTTCTTGAGAAAAGAATTGAGCTATGTCTTTGCCACTCTTCTCCAAGTCTTCACAGCAAGGAAGTCTAACTTTGACCAAATCAGTACACTTGTTCAACAAATAGGCTATGCCCTAGCGTATGGGAAAAAGATTGATATTGGACTAATCATAATGCAGGAGCTGTATGGGAGACTTGGTAAGAACTCAACCAAGAGAGGTACTGAAATTTTCTTCCCTCGTTTTATTCAATCTGCACTTAATTTTGTAAATAACAAATTGATTGAACTGCCTGGGATAGATAAATCTAGAACAGGCTATCCTAGATCCATGACCAAACTCATTTTTGGTAGCTTGGAGACTAGGAATGATGTGGATGTAAGACTTAAAATAACTCCCCATATGGAGAGTTTATTTAGGACTTAGCCCCACAACATGCCAATATTGCCTCTAAATCTGAGTTAGCTAGGCCTAAGCAAGGAGAACAAGATGCTAACCCAGGGCCTGCTAACCAACCCCCTCAAACAAACATTATACCAAACACAGAGCCACCTGCATCATCCTCTCAACAGGGTGGTGTTAGTAACAAGGAGAAGAAGAGAAAACAGATTGCTTCTGAACCATTGAATATCTTAACTAAAGCGGCATTGGCTGTAGAATTAGGTTTAGAAAGTGAGGAACCTGAGTCACCCTTACTAAGGCCAAAGAAGAAGAAATCTAAAACCACCTCTTCAGTCACACAAATGGCTGAGGTTGTAAAATCAGGGGCACACAGTTCAATAGATGTATCCTCTCAACAGGGTGCATCTATAGAATCAAGCATCCTCCCCAATGCACTATCTTGTAAAGAGTCAGCACCGGGGAGTGATAAGGCTGGCACAACACAGAGTGGAGAGCACATCACACTTGAAACTCCCTCTATTTCTCAAGGGGAGTTGCCAAAATCTACTTTAAAAGACACTACTCTTCCAGAATCTAACACTCAAATTTCTTTAGAGCCTGCAACTCAAGCAATTGAGGAGCAAGGCATTGATCACCAAGAATTTTCTTCTCTTGGTGAGCCAATGGACTCAAGTGACTAAGTGCATGACACTTTGCTCACCACCCAGGAACCACATTTAGATGGTGAGGGAATGCTAGCTGGGGCATATCCTAATGACACCATCACAAACACAGAGGATTCACTAGTTTTCACTAGAGACTCTGTGCCTGTGTCAACTACTGGTGTAACTCATCCCACTTCTGTGGAGACACCAGTAGTAGAGTCATTCCATCCGGTTACAGAAGTTGTATTTGTAATTGAGGAGTCTAGCTTGCCTAGCTCTAGCTCTGACTTTGTGTCACAATGGCTGAAGCCTGTGCAACATGACAGTGCTTCAGGATCAGGGTCTGTTCCACAACAATTGACGGTTGAAGCTCTTCAAAACTTAATTGTGGATCAGATTCCTGAGTTCACAAAGAATGCTCAACACCTCCTCTCTGCAGACATGCCTGATCCAGACTATGAATCCATTCTTCTATGTCATAAAACAGATGTAGAGGAACAAAGGGAGAAAATTGTAGAGGCTACTGAGAGATATGGCAATGTAGATGCTTGGTTGCAAGGGAAATATGACATCCCTCTCTCAGATGGTCTTCAATATCTCAGAGAGGAGTACATCACTTCAGTAGGGTCCAATGCCAAATCTCTCACCCCTAGTGATGTGTATGAAGCAATGAATGACACCTACAAAGGCATTCTCAAAGCTGCACACTATCATGGCAAGGGCCTCAAGACAGAAGTTAATGAAGTGTGTGCAGCTACAATTAAAGAGGTGCAGGACATCAAAAGGGTCTTTGATACCAAATTTCCTAAACTAGACAGTGTTCTCAAGGATGTTCAACTCTGCAAATCTGAATGCATCAAAATGGACAACTCTATGTTGTTGGTTCAAGGGGCTGTCAAGAATATGGCTGCTCAGATGGAAAAACTGTCAGACCAGACAACAGAAGCTAATGCAACCCTTAGAGTTCTCTTTGCCAATCAGTATGGTGATAAATTGGTAACTGATGTTCCTATCCATAACATAACCAAACATGAAGTACAAAGACTCAAGGATCAATCTCTCACTGGATTCAAAACCATTCAGCTATTCACCAAAGTGGATACTCTTGAAAAGGAAGTGACCACTCTCAACAAATCTAATGCTCATCTTACAGACACAGTTGCCACAATTAATGAACAGTTGAACACTCAGGCCACCACCAAGGCTGATGTTCTTCTGCATCAACAACTAATGATGTCTGCTATGATGAAGCACATGGGGCTTCCTCTACCTGATGAATCTGTTAATCCCACCTCTTCCACTCTAAGGGTCTCTACCAAAGCCTCTGTGCCTGACAACAAGCCTAAGGGGGAGAAGAGGACCTTAAAGAGCTCAAAACCAAAGGGGGAGAATAAAGAGGAGAGACCTAGGGAGAAAGGCATTACCATAACTGAGGGTGGTCATCCAAGAACTTCAAAGTCTACAACTCATGTACAAGGCAAAAGGGAAAGCCAAAGTTGATGAACCTCCAACTACTCTGCCAGTTACTACACATCCACCTGTGCACATCACTACCCTAAGTGGCCAACAGCAAACCATCACTACTACTGTAGTTGCAGGGAGTATGCCATCTGACAAACCACCATTCTCCAAAACTGTAAATGCCAAGCATGTAGAAGTAAAGGTGGTTACTGAGGCCAAGCTGCAAGAAGTTGCAAAGTCTAATGTCTACCATGATGATGCATTCTTGGAGTTTATGAAAGCCTCTAGAGAACAGGCTGGTGACACTCAACTTTATCTGAGGAGTTTGAAGGAGCAGATTGACTACCTCACTGTGGTGCCTAATAAAGTTGATAGTGTGTGGTACAAAAAGATAGTGATGGTGGCAAGATCCAAGATATGGCATCTAACTTACAAGACTCTTCAGGCCCTAAAATTCTCTGAGATAAATGAACTAATCAACTTGATTGAGAAGAGGAATGAGAATAAGAACAACAAGAGTCTATATGATGACCTGAGGAATGAGCAACCCTCAAGACTGCCTGAAGTGATTACAAATCCTAGAACTATCATCTATCAATTTAGAACAAGAATTGATGAGATCAAGCAACTGGTCATCCCCAAGCATCTTATTCCTCAGAACCATAGTCTCATCATTGCCATCATTGAAAAACTAACTAAAAAGCAAGGAGTCAGGACTGCTGAAGAGGTGGAAGCACTAAATATTCTCATAACTTTCACTGCAACTGGCATTGTTCCAGAAATGGCCAAAATCATGAGGAATAAGGATGATGAAGATGAAGACAAGAGTGATGGGTGAAGAAGACAGCACAGGAGTGATAAGGGTAATGAAGACAAGAAGAAGAAGAAGAAGAAGAAGAAGAAGAAGGACAGCAAGGACAAGAAGGATGATGATGACCAAGGCAAAGTCTATGAGAGGAAAAGTGGAAAACAGCAAGCCTTAGGCATTGCTAACTGTAACATCACCATAACACAAGACTCTAAGTCTAGGGTGAATACAGTTAGTAATGACCTACCAAAATCTACATCTATGGCTTCTACAACTGTTTTACCACCTCAAGAAGAGAAGAAGATACAAATCAAGAAACCATCTGTATGTTTCCAAAAACACACTGCTAATGGTATACTACAGTGGTCTACAAGCAAAGGTCATAAGTTTCTGTCAAGCATTGGAGTGAAGAAGGTTAAATTCAAGCATGCTGCAAGAAGAGTGAGGTTGTTAGGCCGAATACACACTAATAATCAATATTAGATGAGAGAATAACAATTAAGATGATTATGCACTTTAAATCTTCTAGTATTAAAAACCCTCTTCGTGATGTAAACTATCACAAAAAGCTGCTAGGTTACAATAAAGATAGTTCGATGCACGATACCCTTCTAGGGTTAACCTAACTGTATTTATAAAACATACAGCTTCGATACAATCTCTAATTGATATTCCTAATAATCAGCTATATAATGATATCAATTACAGATTGTCACACGTATCCTAAGTCAACTCGATCTCTTTGATAGCTATCCAGTCTCCAAAGATCTCGCTTCCATATCAATCTTCAATTGATCTCTAATATCTTTTGTTGACTTCGTACGCGCTGCTTCTAGACAGACTTTACTAAACTCTGTCTAGCTTCCGTCAGTCAGACTTTACTAAACTCTGACTTCCTTCCAGTTAAACTCTGATATTTCAATGTTACACTTAAACACTGAAACATTACATCAATTATATCTAACAATCTCCCCCAACTTGTTCATTAGCAAAAATGCACAAGTTAATAGATAATTGATGATGTCAAAAACAAATAATCATATACAGTGTTTAACAACTAAACAGAGTTTAAACTGATACTTAACAAAATTACAGAAAATATGATAAATTACTTAATCCTTTCAACATCCCATGCTGTCTTCAAGTACTCTATTAGCAATCTCTCTTCTGCAACTTCAAGTGCTCTTTCCATCTGTAACTTGATCTCTCGAAGCTTAGGATCTGTACCATCTGTCTGATAAATGGCTGATCTCAGATCATAGATGTTGTTCTTCTTCATTTCATTTCCAAGTCTGATAAAATATGACTTTGTTGATTCTGAATTAAATTCAAGCACAGTGATACCCAAATCAGTTCTCAGCTTAGCACTGTTTCTCTTCATTTCAACCATTCTTCCTTTGTAATCTAAGTACTTTGGTACATATTCAGACTTGTCTTTGATTCCATAAATCATCTTTGATCTTTCCATCTGGTATCTGAGCACTTCTGCAGCTCGGTAAGTAGGATTGTTATTCACCTTGAAAATATGTAAGACATACTGCAGTTCTTCATACATTTTCAAATGAATATCATGCTCTCCAACTTTGTAAACAGTCCCATCCTCCATGAAATACAGCAGAAAGTCTTTATTTAGACTTCTTTGATGAATCAACTGTACTGATTCCAGCTTGTCCAAATTAACTTGAAGGACACCCTTGCTTGGAGCAGCCAGTGATGAATGATCTCTAGGAGTAATATTCAAAGTCCTTTCTCTGTTTGACCCTAAACCAGCCAAATCATGAGGTTGCTTAGCAATCATTGCTCTGCTTTGAAAAATATCACCTCCTTGAACTTTCTCAGTATTATCAGGAATAGTAGGTCTCACAAAACCATGAATTGGAAGAGTAGTTTGTACAACATGTGTAGAAACAGAGGTTGTAACTTGCCTTGACTTCTTTAAACTCTTATCATCTTCAACAACTTTTCCTTTAAGCTTTAATCTAGCCTCATCTGCTGTTGGATTTCTTGAATGAGACAATCTCTGATCAGCATTTACATTTTCATTGATCTTAATGCCTTTAAGAACAGGCCTTAATGCCTTTTCATCTTTCTTCTTGAATTTCCCAGATTTAAGCTTTTTCTCATGTTCAGCTTTAAGTCTTAGCTCTTCAGCCTTTACATCTTCTAGAGTGACATCATTTCCATGTTCTTCAAGAAACATATTTGCAGCTAACTCTGTATCATTCTGTGGACCTTCAGCAGTGTTTGCTTTAGCAGAGTTTGCTTTAGCAGAGTTTAATCTAGACCTTGTAAATGCTCTTTTGGTTCTATCAGATCCACCTCCATCTGCAGCATCATCCTTCCTCTCCAAGGATTGAAATTGTTTGCAAGCAGTGTTTGCAACTTTCTCCCCCTTTTTGACATCATCAGGAATCAGGATGGAGGTTAGCAACTCCAAAGAGTTTGCAATGGAATCTATTTTGGTAACCATCAGATTTTGATTTTCTTCCACCTTGGCCAATCTAGCTGAATAAGTTTGATGTCTAAGAGTAGCTTCCTTCTCCCTCTTGAAATCAATTTCAGTAATATCTCTTCGAAGACCATTAATATCTTCTACAGCAGCATCAAATCGTTTATTAAGGACTTTGACCTGAACAACAGTTGCCTTCAAACAGGAAGCAATGTCAGGATTTTTAATTTCATCTGCAGCCTTTTTCACAAAGTCTACTGCCCTGCCAATTGGAAAAATACAATCTGATTGATACCATCTGGAAGCTGATTTTTCAAAGTGTTCTCTTTCAAGATCATGACATGTAGGAACCTCAGGACCAGACACAGGATAGGCTTGCACCTTGGCATTAATTTGTACTGGTGCACTCAGAAAAGAATCAGAGTTTGCACTGCTTTCACTTTCAAGTTCAACACTTGCAGCTTTAGCATTGTCAGCCATAGTTTCTGCAATTTCTTCTGCAGCCTTGTCAAGATTTTCTTCATGTTGCTCAGGCTCAGCAACCGAGTTTGCATTTGTGTCATCAACAGGCATAGGCTGAGAAGTAGCCTTGGTTGCTTGATCAACCTCATCACCTCCTTCAACAGTCTGGTGAGCATCTGAGAGTAACTCTGTATGTGATGCTACAGTTTCAGAAATGACAACTGTAGGTTGATCAGCTGCACCAGTTGCTTCAGATTGAGCAAAAATAGATGAGATAGGATCAGAGAATGGCATGAATGAATCAAGAGTATCATCCATTGGAGAAAAGCCATCTCTATTATCCTCTTCTGCAGGCATTTTATCCTCTGCAGGCATTTCAACCTCTGCAGGTATATCTTTTTCAGCCTCAACAGTAGGTGTTTGCTGTGAAACCACCTCTGGAGCTTCAACATTTTCACCATCAGAATCAGAGATTACTAGTTTTCTCCTCTTAGCTAAAGGCACTTCATCTGAATCCTCTTTACTAGATTCTGCTACCACAGAGGGTGATTTAGGTCTTTTTGCTCTTTGAATCTTTCTTCTAGCATAAACAGCTCCAGTAGATGTATGTTTTGCTGTGGTGTGTTTCTCTATTGTCTTCTTAGCTCTTTCATGTCTTTCAGTAGTTGTTGCTGATTGCTTTACTCTGCCTCTTTTTGCTTTAGGCTGTGGTTGTGGTTGAGATTATGATGGTTCAGTGTTTAGTTGTTGAGTGTGTGAAGATTGTTTTATGATTGGAGATTGAGGATTTTGGGTTGATGCAGGTTGTGGTTCAGGGATAGAGGTTTGGTTTGAGGTTGCAGGTTGTTGAGTAAGTACAGTGTGGGTAGGTGATGTAGGTGGTTCAGTGTTTAAGGTTTGAGTATGATCAGTGTTTAGTGGTTCAGGTTGTGGTTCTGGTTGTGGTTGGTCTTGAGGTTGGTTGAGAAAATTCTGCAAAGCAAGTGGCAGAACAAAGACAGGTAGGTTTTCTTTACCAGCATCTTTATTAGTCATATCAGAGAATATTCTCTTGTTGATTCTAAAAGGCTGAATCACATCAGCTTCAACAATCTCTAAACCAGATACACAAGCAGTGAATAGCATTTGACAAAATCGAGCAAAATAAACTGTAGTAGACTCTGACAGTTTATCACCTAGATTCATTAGAACATATCTACCAAAATCAAAATTACTACCATAAAGTAGAGAATACCCGATTTGTAGACTGTCCATTGGAATAGCATCCCAGTTAGTGACCTTCTTCTGGAATGTTCTTGTGATGCAGTCGAAGAAAAAATTCCATTCCTTCCTGAGATTAGGCCTCTTTACACTGCCAAGCTTGTCAAGAGAATCCATGTAGCCTATCTCCTGTAGCATTTTTCTCAATTGAGGTTCACCAACATAAGCATAAGAGGTGTGTGTATCAAAACCCATCGTTTCTCTGACAGTTTGTGGAGTAATCACAAACTCTTGTTCATCATGAGTGAAGATGATGTTTGGAGTCCCATTCTCTCCTCCATCCACATAGACTGAGTTTCGCCAAAAAGTGGCAATTTGAGATGCAGAGAGAGTACTAGGTTCAACCAGAGCTTGTCCAATCTCTGAGTCTCTTAAGAAATTCTGCATAAGATGAAACGCTTCTGGAATACGTTCATTATTGAGTGGGGCTGCATAATTGTTAGGGACAAAACGTAGACCAAGAACAGTGAATGATTTAGAAGCCATTTAATCAAGAAACGAGCAAGAAATCACAATGAAAAGTGTATGTAGGAAAAGTGTTTGCGAAAATGCGCAAGTGAAAACTGAGAGAACTGTGAGATGTAAAAGTGAGTGGGTGAAAGTAAAACTCAATCGTTTGTACATAAAAGTAATTAGAGTTGTAATTAAAAATTAAAACTCAATCGTTTGTGTATTCAAACACTCAACAGTTCCTAGATTAGTGTGTGAGTGGGACACAATAATGAGTAAGTGGGACATGTGTCATACATGCAGTGGATCAGTTAATCATGTGCAGTAAAAATAGCAATTATCACCGCTGTATTCTCTTTCCTATTTCCAAGACACTTTAACACAATACACTAATTAACAGTTGTCAAAAGCACTATTTACTCCAAAATTTTCAAATTATCCAAATGAAAATTTACCTTAGAGTACTAACCACAAATCAACAGCGTTTGTCAATTCTCCAACTTTATCACCGAAACCCTTTCAAAAATTGCACAGTTGTGAAAATATGTGTGTGTATAGCAGAGTTTACCAAATCAATTTTTAGAGCATCTAATTTTTCATAAAATCCATAAAGTAAATCAATAAACACTGGATGCACAAACTCTTATAGTAAACACTGACTGTATGATGAAAGCTAAACTTTGTAGTAATCAATCTATATACAGTAACATTTAATTTATTTTATACCCCCTTTTTTTTATTCTATTCATTCCAGTAATTAGAGGTTGGAGCCAGTCACCAAAAAATTCAAAAATTTTAGCCCTTATCATTTTGATAAGTTCCTGGGTCATCCTAGTCTTTGACTAGTCACCAAAAATCAGAGAATTTTAGCACATATTATATACCAATAAGTTCCTGGGTCATCCTAGTCTCCAACATAATCTCAAAGGAGTATAGCAACCTATATACATTTTCTTTGGGGTTATTGCAGTAAGCATTTTAATCTACCAGAGTATAACTAACAGAGTTTAGAGTTCATCAACATCAGTAGTTATTCATGAGAGGCAATGCACACAGTATTTATAGACTCAGAGTTTAGGACAAAATAAACTAAGAGATGCTATAAATATGAACCAGTATCATGCTGTGTTAACTTTCTGCACAATCTAAGATTATATTACAATAACTCAGAAAGATTCATGATTAATTACTGAGAATCATGCTTCATACATATTTCTTCATTGGTGTTTCCATTCAGACAATAATCAACTCAGAATTCACAGAGTTTATCAAACTTATTAACAATGTATGACATACAGGCATGCTGACAGAATTTAACAGAGTTTGACAGTGTTTAATGAAAAACATGTTAACAGAGTATGCATAACAGAGTTTAATCAACAGAGTTCACTTAGCACTTAACAAATCAAGAAAATATGAGCAACACATTACATAAGTAAAGTTTGAATCTAACCAACATTCCTAGTCAAAACCAGAGACCATTCCTAGTTCATTGACCAGTCTTGTAAATGTAGCTTCACTCAATGGTTTGGTGAAGATATCTGCAAGCTGTTGTTCTGTAGACACAAAATGTAGTTCAATATTCCCCTCTTCCACATGTTCTCTGATGAAATGGTACCTTATGCTGATGTGCTTGGTCATTGAATGTTGTACTGGATTACCTGTCATAGCAATAGCACTTCGATTATCACAGTAAATAGGAATCTTACTGTACTCAATCCATAATCCAGCAATTGATTCTTCATCCACAAGATCTGTGCACAACAGATACCAGCTGCAATATACACTGCTTCAGCTGTAGATGTAGAAATTGATTTCTGTTTCTTGCTGTACCAAGAGACAAGTCTGTTACCAAGAAATTGACAACTTCCACTAGTGCTCTTTCTGTCTATCTTGCAGCCTGCAAAGTCTGCATCAGAATACCCAAGTAGCTTGAAATCTGATTCTCTAGGGTACCACAGACCTAATGATATGGTGCCCTTGAGATACTTGAAGATTCTTTTCACAGCTATCAGATGTGGCTCTCTAGGATCTGCTTGAAATCTTGCACAAAGACAGGTTGCATACATGATGTCAGGTCTACTAGCTGTCAAGTAAAGAAGAGATCCTATCATGCCCCTATAGTTTGTCATATCCACTGAAACTCCTGTATCTTTGTCCAATTTAGTTGCTGTTGCCATGGGAGTTGATGCAGATGAACAGTCAAGCATACCAAATTTCTTGAGAAGATTTCTGGTATATTTTGCTTGATTAATGAAGATACCATCATCTGTTTGTCTCACCTGTAGGCCTAGAAAATAACTAAGCTCTCCCATCATGCTCATTTGATATCTGGACTGCATGAGCTTGGCAAACTTCTTACAGAGTTTATCATTAGTAGACCCAAAGATAATGTCATCAACATATATCTGAACTAAAAGCAAGTCACTCCCAGATTTGAAATAAAACAGAGTTTTGTCAATAGTACCTCTGTTGAATCCACTTTCTAAGAGAAATTGAGCCAGAGTTTCATACCATGCCCTTGGTGCTTGCTTAAGTCCATAGAGTGCTTTATCCAGCCTGTAGACATGGTCTGGATATTTTGGGTCCACAAATCCTGTTGGTTGTTCAACAAACACTTCTTCTTCAAGCTTCCCATTCAGAAAAGCACTTTTCACATCCATCTGGAACACTTTGAATTTCTTGTGAGAGGCATATGCTAGAAAAATTCCGATTGCCTCCAATCTTGCAACTGGAGCAAATGTTTCATCATAATCTATTCCTTCCTGCTGTGAATAGCCTTTTGCTACCAGTCTAGCCTTGTTCCTTGTGATAACACCTTCACTGTCAGTCTTGTTTCTGAAAACCCATTTAGTACCAACAATAGATCTGTTCTTTGTCCTTGGTACAAGGGTCCAAACTTCATTCCTTTCAAATTCATTCAACTCTTCCTGCATTGCTGTTATCCAGTCAGCATCTTGAAGAGCTTCTTCCACTTTCTTTGGTTCATTCTTAGACAAGAATGCATGAAACAAACATTCACTTGCAGTGGCACTTCTTGTTCTTACTTTTGCATCTGGATCACCAATTATCAAATCAGGTGTATGTGATTTAGTCCATTTCCTAGCAGAAGGCAAATGACTTCTGTCAGCATGTGATCCTCCCCCTTGATCCATGCTCTCCTGATTTTGTTGTGGGCTTTCTTCATTTTCTGAGACTCCCCCTAAACTTGACTGCCCAGAGTCAGAATTTGAATTTTTAGAGTTTGAATCATCAGAGTTTGATCCAGATTTTTCAGTTGACTCAGTATCAATGTTTGAGTCTTCATCTTGATCATGCTCCCCCTCAACTGGTTCTTCCCTTTGTTGTGGCTGAGAAGTTTCTCCAGTGTTTACCAGTAGAGGTTCAGAGTCTGTTTTAACAGAGTCTGTCAGAATAGTTTGATCAGAGTTTACTTCAACAGAGTTTAAATCTTCATTTTCAAAGTTCAGTTGATCATATTCATCTATGTCTTCAAGTCCAGTTATTTTCTTGTCATCAAAAGACACATGTATAGATTCCATGATCACTTTAGTTCTCAGATTGTAAACTCTGAAGGCCTTTGTTGACAGTGGATAGCCAACAAAAATTCCTTCATCTGCCTTTAGCTCAAACTTGGTCAACTGTTCAGGATGAGTCTTCAAAACAAAGCATTTGCACCCGAAAATATGAAAGTATTTCAGGTTAGGCTTCTTTTTCTTCACCATCTCATATGGTGTCTTTCCATGCTTATTGATCAGTGTAGCATTTTGAGTAAAACAAGCAGTTTGAACAGCTTCTGCCCAGAAATAAGTTGGCAATTTTGCTTCATCAAGCATAGTTCTGGCAGCTTCTATCAAGGTTCTATTTTTCCTTTCAACTATACCATTTTGTTGTGGTGTACCAGGTGCTGAAAATTCTTGCTTCACTCCATTGTTCTTGCAGAATTCTTCCATTGTTGCATTCCTGAACTCAGTTCCATTATCACTTCTGATGATTCTGACTTTGTTACTTGATCCTTTGTCCAGAAGCTTCACATGCTCCATCAGAGTTAATGTAGTTTCATCCTTCTTTGCTAGAAAATACACCCAAGTGAATCTAGTGTATTCATCAACAATGACTAAAGCATATTTCTTCCTTGCTATAGACATAACATTTACTGGACCAAAGAGATCGACATGCAGAAGATGATAAGGATCAGTGATTGAAAATTCTGTCTTGCTCTTGAAAGATGACTTCCTTTGCTTGGCCTTTTGACATGAATCACATAGGCCATCAACATTTAACAGAGCCTTTGGGAGTCCTCTTACAAGATCCTTTCTGATCAATTCATTGATGTTGTTCAAGTTCAAATGTGAGAGTTTCTTGTGCCACTTCCAACTCTCTTCACTAGACATTCTTGTAGACAGGCAAACAACTTTTCCAACAGAGTCTATTAAGAGCTTGATTTCATAAATGTTGTTTTGCCTATGACCAACTAGAACAACCTTTCCTGTAGATTTGCTTATAACTTCACAATATTCAGGTTGAAAATCTACATGATATCCCTTGTCACAGATTTGACTCACAGATAGCAAGTCATGCTTGAGTCCTGGGACATGAGCTACATTGTTGATGATGACATTTCCAAGATTAATATTGCCATATCCCAATGTTCTTCCTATATTGCCATCACCATAAGAAACTTTTGGGCCAGTCTTCTCCTCATAGTCTGATAGCAGGGCTTTATTTCCAGTCATGTGTCCTGAACATCCACTGTCCACAACTAGGATTGCCTCCCTGTTGCCCTGCAATCACAAGCAATTACTGAGAGTTAGATTTAAGGATCCAGACTTGCTTGGATCCTTTGACATTCTTAACTTTGTTAGATTTAGCAGCGGAATTAACATTATCAGAGTTTGAGCTAACAGTATCAGAGTTTACACTTGCAGTATTAACTTTAACCCATTTCAGATTGGGTTTCAGTTCATAGTAATTATGATAGATAGCATGATACTTTCTGCAAGTATAAATGGAATGCCAAGTGCTTCCACAGTGTGTGCATAAAGTCTGTGGCTTAGTTCTAGCAAAATCCTTCTTTACCTCAGACTTGGAAGGTAAAGAATTTATATTTTTGTTTTTCTTGCAGAAATTTGCAAGATGCTTAGTACTACCACAGTTATGACATGTCTTTCTTGAAGCATAACTAGAAAGCATTGGTTTATTTCCTGAAGTAATGTCTACTTTTCCATTTCTGTTCTTATTTGACACTCCCTGTTTCTTAACAGATTTTAACTCCTTCAGTTTATGTTTGAGTTGTTTATCTGTCATTAAACCAATATTAACCTGTTTAACACTAGTTTTTATTGGTTCACTTTTAACAGCTTCTTTTTCATTATCAGACAAAAATTTACTGGCTCCATGTACAAAACGAGGTCTGATTTTAACTTGACTTTGATATCTTAGTTCATCTCCCTCATTATAACCTAGACCAACAGTGTCTGTTTGAAAAATCTGTTGAGTGTCCTTTCCAGAATTAGTCCAAGTCCTAATTTTCTTATTTGCTTCCTCCAACTCAGATTCTAGTTGTTTATATTTCTGAAGCAAATCCTGTTCTATAGAAACAACATCATCTCTCTCTTTCTGAACTTGTTGCATATTTTTTAGCTTTTCTTCAACAATTTTATTTCTCTCTTTGAGTTCAGAATTCTCGGATTTAATCCTCTCATTCTCTAAAGTCTGATCCCTATAACTTATATGCAATGACTTAAGATAAATTCTTAATTGAGAAATGTCATCAATATTATAAGCATAGGTAGTTAGAGGTACCTGATTTTCAGAAGCTTCTGGTTCAGTAGTAGCCATCAGAGCATAGTTAATTTCTTCATCAGAATCTGAAGTGTCTGCCCAATCTCTGCCTTTTGTGATGAGTACTTTTCCAGTTTTACCCTTCTTGCACTCAGGAGCATAATGACCCATCTCCTTGCACTTGTAGCATTGAATTTCAGACTTATCCTTCTTCCCAGACTTGGTCTCTTTTCTTTCAGACCTCCTGAAACTTTTTCTTTCTTCATTTGAATCTCTAGAAAACCTTTTCCCTTTCTTGAAATTCTTGAAACCCATTTTCTTGAAGGTCTTCACCATCAACACAGCCATTTTTCTCATTTCTTCTTCATCATCCTCAGAGTCAGATGATTCAGAAGAGTTTGAATCACAATCAGAGTTTGATGATTCACTTTCTGAGTGTATGACCAAAGCTTTTCCCTTCATTTTCCTTCTTGATGCCTCCTTCTTCTGAGGCTTCTCTTCAACCTTAAGAGCAACAGACTTTGCCTTCCTGCTTGATCTCCTGTTTCTCTGCTCCATTTCCAATTCATGAGTTTTGAGCAGCCCATAGATTTCATCAATCTCTGTTTCAGCAAGTTCATAGTTGTCTCTAATAGTGGTTGTTTTCACATCCCACTTTTCAGGTAGAGAAAGAAGGAACTTGAGATTTGAGTCTTCTAGATCATACTCTTTGTTGACCAATGACAGATCATTGAGCAGTTTACAGAATCTATCAAATGTTTCTGTCATGGTCTCTTCAGGTTTAGCCTCAAAATGCTCATACTCTTGTGTGAGTATGTTTCTCCTATTCTTCTTAATAGCAGCAGTTCCTTGACATCTGACTTCAAGAGCATCCCAGATCTCTTTTGCAGTGGTGCAGTTAATCACTTTGTTAGACATAACATTGTCTAAAGCAATATGCAGTAAATGCCTAACCTTCGTATCCTTAGCAATTGATGATAGATCTTCAGGAGTCATGTCCTTCTTTTCCTTTGGAGCTATTTTAGCTTCTTCACCAGCAGTTGCAGCAGATAGCTTTGTAGGATTGTGAGGGCCTTCATTAATCCTGTCAAGATATTCTGGATTTGTAGCCTCCAGAAACATAGTCATCTTGACCTTCCACATGGCATACTCTGATGGCCTGAGAATAGGCAACCCTGATTGGTTCATAACGACTCACAGTAGTAGGAGCCTTTTCAGAACTAGTAGATGTTGGTGGAGGAATTGCTGACATGATTATTGTTGTGTTTGGATCTTAAACTGTAATAAAGTAACAGATTGGCTCTGATACCACTTGTTAGGCCGAATACACACTAATAATCAATATTAGATGAGAGAATAACAATTAAGATGATTATGAACTTTAAATCTTCTAGTATTAAAAACCCTTTTCGTGATGTAAACTATCACAAAGATCTACTAGGTTACAATAAAGATAGTTCGATGCACGATACCCTTCTAGGGTTAACCTAACTGTATTTATAAAACATACAGCTTCGATACAATCTCTAATTGATATTCCTAATAATCAGCTATATAATGATATCAATTACAGATTGTCACACGTCTCCTAAGTCAACTCGATCTCTTTGATAGCTATCCAGTCTCCAAAGATCTTGCTTCCATATCAATCTTCAATTGATCTCTAATATCTTTTGTTGACTTCGTACGCGCTGCTTCTAGACAGACTTTACTAAACTCTGTCCAGCTTCCGTCAGTCAGACTTTACTAAACTCTGACTTCCTTCCAGTTAAACTCTGATATTTCACTGTTACACTTAAACACTGAAACATTACATCAATTATATCTAACAGAGGTTACCTAAGTCAAGGGCCCTAACTATCTATCCAGGATTAAAACTCCAACCACTAGATGAAGACTTTGATGAAGACCAACTACAATTCCTATGGCCTCAAAGAATCTATCATGTTGCCATTGTTGATGACTGCCTTGAAGTTAAATATACTGATGGAAGACAGAAGAAATTCAGGCAAGGGACATGTCTGCATTGGGGCAAGCTAGATGATATAGAAAGGATTATTACTATGTTGGATTCTAAAGATAGAGTGGAAAGAGTATGGAAGCTGGAGTTGATTGACTTTGTTAAGATGAAGAGAGATCACCAGGCAGAACAGAAAAAGAAAAGTGAGGAGCTATTTAAGAAAAGAGAGGAGGAGTTTGCTGCTATGGAAGCTAAGGCTGATGAGTTATGTAACGGTCCCAAAATCCGGGGTACAGCTTTGGGGCCACCAACCACAATCAACATAATACTAACTTGGATATAAACATTAAATAAACTGATAAAACATTAAAACCTCTTAACCATGATCGCATACAGGTTATGGTATGAAACAAACTATCGAATTACTTTATTACAACTCAATCTCAGAATAATAAAAATATTATACATTTTGTGAATATACAAACCAATGTCTAACTATATCTCCAACCTTGACAATTCTCAATTCACTATCTGGCGAAATCCATAACTCGACTGTCTCCTCTCGCTGCCCAGAGATTAATACCAACTGTCCCCTTACTAGGTCTACTAAACTTCTCTATTAACTGGAGAAAACAAACAAAATCAAGAGTGAGCCAACAATGCTCAGCAAGTGCATAAAGTGATAACAATTTTAATATCGAAACAATTCTGATAACAAAAGAATTTCAACTCATTCTATGAAAGAATCTGTGATATTTACTTTTAAGTTGCCACGAGGGCCAATACTTCACCATTAATGAGGTGCAACAGGAACTAGAACAGATAAAAGTTTTGTTCAACCAAAATAAGCATTACAGACTTCAAGGGAATCAGGCTTTAACAATTCAATAATGATACTCGAAAACTCAAGGTTAAATGATAACAATCTTTGTCAATTGGATAATCAATTCATAGATTAGAATTGGATATTCATTTTGACGCAACGAGTTAAAGTGGATGATCAGTCACACTAAAACTCCGGATATACTCTCTTGGTATATCCAAATACTTAACTGGATCCATGGCCCATTTTGGCCTAAAACATAATACTCATACTCTGACTGGCGTCCACAGTCCTGAAAACATTTTCATTTAATAAAAACTTCCAATTCTATCTTTAATACTCAGGTTAGGTGTCGGGACAATCGACCACCCTTGATTTCCAAAAACTGGAACTCACGTCCAGAATGACGACTTAGGATTAGGAATTAATAAGAAACGACATCATCGTCTGGTATCGACAAGTTCGATACCATATAGGGGGAACTATAAAGAATGTCAATTCGAATAGGTATCAGCAAGATCGATACGAATACTTCGAATTATAACCACATCAGATTATGCAAAGAGAAAGTTCATTTGAACAAAAACAAGGATATAATGTGCAATAAAATTTCAACAAATAAAATTATAGACTAAAGCAACGATATGGTCACGTACCGACATTTAATAAAACTTATACACACTGAAGAATTTGAGCTTCCATAAGCGGAGAAATAGACTAGAACAATAGTTGTAAAACAGTTTCAATAGGGAAAGGTTTAGATCAGCTTAGGGAAACATTGTCCAATTAGAAATCCATTGGTGAAAATATACTAGATCAGGCACTGTGCCAACAGGCCTTCATAAAAGTCAAGAAAACTTGGATGTCCTTGTTTACAAAATTCCTTAAGAATATCGGACAAAAATAGAAGAAATGGCATTCCGTTGACAGAATGTAAAAAGGGTTATTTACAAGATTCTTTGTAAAACCGACATGTGAATTATGGGTGGGGAAAATAAACAGCATCATGGTAATTTAAAGAGGTATATATATCATTTTTCAACTATACTTGACCAACTCATTTCAATACAATAAATAAACTAAATTGCATCACTTGAACAATAAGTGAAAAGCAATAACACTTGCCTTGTTATACGAAGTTCTCGATCCTAGTATGGATCCTCGACTCAATTCTTTTACTTGCTAGCCTCTCATTCGGCCCTATCTCCATGTTTACTTCATTTATCGACAATCTTCACGTCAATATATTTGTCCACTTGGATAATGGTCCTTTGGCTCATATTTCTGTTCACCCGCGCCCTATTCTTGGCCAGATCTCCTACTCGTACCTTTACAAGGTAAAATACTATTTCAATATCAAACCAAGCAAAACCTTATTCTTTACGTTACTCTACCCATGCGCGTCCTATAACGCTTACACATACATCACCCATAGACATATACAATCATTTCATAAACTAGCTTTAGTAACCCACTAGTTCAAATATGCACTTCACATAAAGACTTACCATCTAATTTTCAAAACCATATACTTAAACCCTTAGAAATCATAACATACTTTCAAGCATTGAAATCAAATAACTTAAATAGACTTTTAAATAGATTTGCAGGGGATTTTTAGAAAATTTCGGCATGAAGTATTCGTAAATAGGACTTTTCCCCTGTTTTTCAATTCAAAAATCCCAAGGAAATATCAAGCTGCTTCTATGGCAGCAACTTAAAGTAAACATATAAGAAAGTATCCGCCCTGACATGCGGCACATAGCACATAATAATTTACATTACACTACTACTTACGCTACACCAATGATCGTATTTCTCACGCATTTTAATGATACACGTGACAATCAATCATTGATGTTCGTAAGCCCTAGGGAACAACCCCTAGCACTAACTATTACTTACGCTATATCAATTAACACATCACTCAAGTATATTAATTATACTCGTGATAGTTAATCATGGATATTCGTAAGCACGGGGAACTAGTTGAAGAGAATTACACAAGTCTTTAAATATTGACATTTAAGACTTGTGACCTCATTGCAACTCCTCGCAGATAAGCACATAATAAAATAAATCTAACAATTAATCTTTGATATAATTCACATTTTAAAACCATACAAATAGCTCACCACCACATATAATTTACCACCAAGTACTCGACAAGCATAATATCCGACAAATACTATAACTTGACTTTATACATTTAGTACATAAACATTTGTGACTCGATAAAACCATATATCTCAATATATCATTCAACAATTAATAATTAAACACTGCTAGCCCGAACACATAATCGGGTCCACAATTAGCCTCAACAATTAATGACTAACAATTAACAATTAATAATAATCAAAACATATTGTTCAACTCGAAATAAATCCCACAATTATACTTAACCACCACGATACTAAATAACTATATTCTCCGAATTAATCACGGAGTTACAACAATGATATTGCAATTTAAACTAATTAAATTACAACAACTACATAATTAAATCACAATTAAATTACTACAATCACAATAATTTATATACTTTCCGAATTCAAACTACAAAAATTAAAACAATTATTTCGAATTTACAACTAATTAAATACGAAAATTAAATAGATAAAATGCGAGATTATACCTTCCGAATTCATCGATTCCCCGCAACAATCTCTCTCTCTCTCTCTCTCTCTCTCTCTCTCTCTCTCTCTCTCTCTCTCTCTCTCTCTCTCTCTCCCTCTCTCTCTCTCTCTTGCTCACTGCTGCTGCGCCTCGCCACTACCTCCACCAGTTCACCTTCCTCACGCCATCACCGACGATCTCTCCCTCCTCTGCCGCCCCTCTCCCGCGCGCTACCTCCCTCTCCCCTGCAACACACACCGCGCGCCTCCTATACACGCACCACTGCACGCACTCTTACACACACACACACACACTTACACACACACACACGTATGTATGTATATATATATATATATATATATATATATATATATATATATATATATATATATATCTGTGTGTGTGTGTATGAATTCAAGTCTCCAATTCCCTTTTCTCTCTTCCAATTTCTTCCCCCCTGCTGTGTTTTTCTCCCCCTCCCCCGATTCTAGAATCATCTCTACTGTTGTGTTTGTTTTTGTGTGTTATTGGGCTTGGCCCAATACAATTATATCACTTTTACACTTCATACCGACCCCTTTTTAACACTTTTAAACGACTTATAAATCGAAATCAAATAAAATATTCGGAACATTAAACTTTTTATTTTTAAAATAAAGAATATAAAATTACGAGCACGCACATATTTTCGAAATATTTTTCGGATCAAAAATGAATTAAATATGAATTTTCAAAGTTTTGATCTTTTAAATACAATAAAACTCTTAAATTCATTTTAAAATACTCAACCACCCAAATTAATCCACCCAACAATTTTAAAAACTAAATAAATATATAAAGATGATATTACAAAAGATTTCATGATTTTTAATCCCTCCAATAATTTTATAAAATTTACAGAGGATCAAAAATACATGATTTAAATATACTTAAATCCTCAAAATTACAAATAAAAATATACTGACCTTCACGGCTCATACTAATCATCATATAATCACACAAATATAACTTCACACATATTACACTTTCCAACAATACTCACATAATAATATTCATAATTTATATAAAATAAATAATTCGAAATTCCAAATTTTCTAGGGCGTTATAAGTTACGAGCCATGGATCTATGTAGAGTTAGGTATAATCCTTACATTATTGAATATAAGAAATATGGAAGAACCGTGAAGTTAGAATGGACTACATCAGTTCCTACTCTGAGAAACAGCTGAATGAAGTTCTTAAAGATCTATCAGGCTCTCCTCTAATTGAGGAAATCACTGCTATAGAAGACATTGTTCTTTCTATGGAAGAAAATGCAAAGAAGAAAGCTAAAGAAGCTGAAGAAAAGAAGAAAAATGAGAATCTGCAAGCCAAATCTCAAGAGATGAATCCAAAAGGATATGGCTAGTAATTCTTCATAACTTGTAAGGATGCCTCCTTGTATTTTCAATCAAGTTACATACCTGTACTTTTCAAGTTTTATCTTTATGTATGTTAGGCTTGTTATCAGGCATGAAATTGTGACTAAGGGTCTTACTCACAATTTGGGGGAGATTGTTAGTCACAGAGCCATGCCTGTATACATCTAATAACAAGTCTAATTGTTTGTAATGCTTTGCATTACTTACATGACCTCTTAACTGAGGGAACCTCTAGCTGTAGAGTTTCTACTTGTTGTAGTACTTATAACAGGCATCAAATTCTACCTGTGTAACTGTAATTAAAGTCAGAGAATAATGCTTGAAAGAAGTTCCAAGGATCATGCCTCAAGTTTGAAGACCAAGACTGTCAAAATAAACACAATTGGAATTTGGAAAATGAAGATTTACCTAAGTACCAATTCGAGATGTATGTTTGTTATATTCGAGAAGTCAGGGATTCGATATCTCAAAAGACACTGTTCGATATCTCTGGAAGTCAACTAGTCAAAGCCTCATTCGAGAACTCAGAGATTCGACATGTCTAATACTCTATTCGAGAACTCAAGAAGTCAACAAGTCAAAGCATCATTCGATTTCTCTAAGAGTCAACAAGTCAAAGCTACATTCGATATCTCAAGGACTAAAGAAGCTATTCGATATCTCAGGGATTCGATAAGTAAAATGCTCTATTCGATATCTCAAGGATTTTTGAAGAAAAGAGCTATTCGAGAAGTGATTCGATATGTCAACTTTACAGTATTCGAGAACTCAGAGTTATCGATCAAGTCAATTCTAGATCTCGAATCAAACACTTAGCCACTTCTCGAATACAATCTTGGGGACAAAATACTGAAGAATTGTACAAGTCAGAAACCTACAACAAGCCAAGACGCTTTATGGACCACATATTGTAAAGCACGTTGGAAAGCCTACAAAGAAGCTTGGAGAGATAGTACAAGAGACATAAAGCTGAAGAAGTGGATCTGAACAGAGTTCTAAGAAGTCAAATCTGTAGCAGTTTGGATGTTTACTCAAATAGGATAGACACATTAGAAAGCAAATTCGTTTGCTACCTTATTTGTGGTAAACAAGTTGTTCACGTGATATAAGTGAACAACCCTACTTCTTTAGCAAATATCAAACAGAGTGATCAATAGTTTATACAATATATACATGTCTCTGAGAAAAACGAAGCTGAGAATACTATCATTTGTATTCATTGGTTGTAGCAAATCTTTATCTAATAAATATTAGATTAAAGTGATATTGTGTCTTGTGTTGTTCATTTTCCGCACCTATATTTCTGCACACACATAACACATATCTTGCTACGTACATCAACCAGATTCAAGAACAAGAAAAGTTCAAGAATCCATTAACCCCCCTTGTATTCTTTTGTGTGTTCAATACTCAACAAGATAGTTATTCAATTTCAAACCATAATTAAATAGGTGAGTAAATCAAGTAATCAACATTATATAATAAAGGTAATGGCAAAACATTAGCTCACAAATTTGGTTCATAAATCAAGAAAAATAAGAATCCTTAAATTTCAGTCACAGATTTGGTTAATAAATCAAGAAAATTAAGAATTCTTAAATTATCACAGTTATGTATAATCAATTATGAAATAGGACATCATCAGCAATAGTCTGGAAACAAAATCAAATCTGAAGATCACACAGACAGATCACAATATCAATCATACAACACACAAGCACTTGATTTACTCAACTATCACACACACACACACTCAATAAGCAAAATCAAATTCCTAGCAATACACTTACACTAATTAATGATAATCACCGAATCAATTTTTAACACGCAAAATCAAACAATTAGCAGTAGTCTTACACTAATTATCGCAAATCGACAAATTATTAAAGAAACATCACACGCACTGACACACAAAAAATAAGCAAATTCAAACAATTATCACTAATTATGGCAAATCGCCAAATTATTAACACACGTTAGCAAAATATAATTGAAACAGAAAAAGTGAATCGAAGATGACGAACAGAAAACACAGTACAAATCACAAAGCTCACAATTACAGACCGAGTCTTTCGAAATTGGATAATATACAAAACTCAAATCCCCTACCAACCCAGAAGCACACTTGCAAATAAACCTAGTGATTCCAAATGTTATAATTAAGACCTTATGCTACATCTTGTATTGAAAAGGAAGCATAAGGGAAGCTAAACAACAATGTAAGAGACAAACAAAGAACTCTTGTATTGCTATGAAATATTTAGCTTATTCTATTACATGCTAGAGGAAACAATATATAGATGAAAAATGGTACACAAAGTCTATACTTGAAGGTATGAACTAGACTTTAACATGGCCACTAAATTAGACTTTAACATATTAGACTTTAACAACTAAACTAAACTTTAACATATTAGACTTAGACTTTAACAGCAAATAAAATATGAAGAAGCAGAACAAATATTATCCAACTAATCATAAAGGAAAAATTGATAACACCTGAACAACCTCTTCCTAACAATAAAGCAAACAAAACGACAAAATAAGACAATAAACAATCTATACTATACTAAATTTTAGCGCGCACATTTAAATTTAATCAAAAAAATTCAAGTAAGAACCGCAACACTTATTAAAGCACCATATTATATACACTACATCGACAAATAGTCTAATAAACATGTAATTTTATGATCTAGAAAGAGTACACCTTTTATGAATGTAAAAATCTTGTCCATAGACGTGCCGGTTGCTTTAGCAAAATCGAAACTCAAGACACACGAAAATATATTTGACAACATCGATTAAAGCCCTTGTTTGGATCCATTATCCCATCACTGGCCGACGAGACTGACGGAAGAGCGTCGCGAAACGGCGGTTTGCGAAAAAAGAAAGGAGGCTCGAGTAGGCTTTGGCTTCAACAATCAAGGCTGGTTGAGGTGGTGAAAATAGAGAGGAAGACGGTGGTGTGTGCCGTGTGCGTGTATGACAATGGAAGAAAGGGAAGGAAGAAGAGGGTGGCGGTGGGAACAGGGCCCTTAACAAAAATTCTTATTTTTTGAACTTTTTTTTTGTCAAGTTATTTTTTGAACTTTAATCTAATGTAATATATGAGAAAAGATTGTAACACGTGATATACTAATTTATGTTGAAGAAATACATATACATATATTCGGTTCGGTTTTTACGATTCATGTTAAAAATCAGAATCGAACCGAAAACCGAAATTTCAGAAAAATAAACCGCAATTTCGATTCGGTTTGGATCTCCATTCTGAACCGCGAAATGCTAACTCCTACAGGCTTCATGGGCATTGCTTTAGACCAGCATACAGGAGTTACATTCTCTGAATATTGGAAGAATTAAAATACATTATCTTTTTTTATTTGGTGACTACATATTTTTTTTTATTTTGTTTTGATAAATAATTATAAAAAAAAAAAAAGGTAACTACATATTTGCCACTGAAAGCATTGTGATTTATGTCCGACAATATCTTGTTTAGCCATTTACTCTGCAGTTGTCAACCTCTGCTTACAAAATCAATGGCATATCATTAGGAGTTAAAAAAAAAATCTTTTGCACTTAGGAGTGAGAAAACTAAAACTGATTGGCAATTGAAAAACATTTGGAACCCTGCTTATTGTGCGGGATCTGTTGTGCATTGTTAAAATATGTATGAACAGGTGCGATTTCATTGCACGTTTTCATGAGAATTATTACTCATCCAGCAATGTGAGACAGCAAACTATATTGGCAGTGCAGACCAATGGCCTGCTCTTTTCGCTGGTGTGCAATGCATGTCTTATAGTAACTGAACTCACAATCACAGACTTACAGATGGTTATTAATGTTAAATATATAGCTTATCAGATACATTTGTCAGTTAGTGCTAAGTGTGTTATACAATCCAGGAAACTTATGCAAAGTTAAAGTCCAATTCCTTTACTCTCTCATCAGGAATCTTCTTGAGCAATCTACCACACTAAAGCTGATTAGAGCATCTACAATGGAGTGTGTCAAGAGGGGTGCCAATGCCATGTGGCATGACATGGCAGGGCATCCTTATTAGCACTTCATTGGAGTTGTTGAGATGCCATTGGGGTGCCAAGTGAAGTGGCATGGGGTGCCAAAAGTTAGCATCCCATCCCATAAAGTAGAGTGCCAACTTCATTTGTGGTCCCAAAGATGAATAAAATATTATTTTCTAATATATTTCTATTATATACATTTTTTGTGAAGTTAGCATCTAGGGGTGCCAACCATTGGAGTGTTTCTGAATTAAGGGTGCCAAAAATGATGTGTAAGAGAGAGAACATAAAAAATAATTTTTTTTAATTATGTGGCAAAGTTGGCTCCCTTTGAAGGGTGCTAACCATTGGAGATGCTCTTATATGACAAAAAGTGTCCCCCTCAAGCAACTTTATGAACACAAATTCTAACCCTGGAGAAGTTGTCCCAACAATATATCCGGCAAAGCAAGGTATTGGATTCAGTTGGCCTTTAGTCCACATCACTACCCTCGTACTTGCTATAAATATGTAACAATCACAGTGCACAAACTTCATAGTAAATGAACACAATTTAGTCCAAAATAAGTGTGTTGTGTGTTTTGTTTTCTAAATTTGGTATTTGGCTTTAATGGCTGCAAATGTACCGGCTGGGAGTGCTAGGATGCAGCAGGCAAGGCGTGATCGGATCTTGTTCTCTACGTCCAATGACAATGTCATGATGCAACAAATCCTGAGTACACATTCTCCTGATGGCCGCCAGTTTCATGTCAAACCTATTCCTCTTATCATTGAAGATATTATGCACCGTGCCAATGCACCCCTCCCTGGTACTATTCTTTCCACAACTCATCAGGTAAAGTGTGATATAGTAACATGTAGGAAATTATAGTAATTATGTATAAGAAATAAGTCTGCAACTACAGGTCTATCAATAAGATACGTGTTCATTAAGTCCAATGTACTTAGACTTTAAAAGTGCACTTGTTGCATGTTTTCAGCCAGATTTTAAATCATATGTTTTTGTGAGTCCAAATATCATTTCAGACGATATATAAATTTCATTTCAGACCATAAACACAAATACATACCACATTGGATAATTTATTAATTGAGTAATTTTATTCTTATGATTCAATTTTGTAGAAAACTCAAGCACAGTTGGATGCAGTGGATGAGAACGCTACCCACAGTGGCTTATCGAGCATTCTTGAACCTTTAGCTTACACTATTAATAATATTTCCAGTGAGGTATATGTAACCAGTATTCTTAATATTGTTTCATCTTATAATTTTCACAAATTTTAAAGATTTTTAAATGTGTTAAAGATGTACTGCGAACGTTCTGGGGGAGGGGATGAACAAGCAACAACTCTGGCACTCTTTAACACACTCTCAAACTACCCATGGGATGTCAAGTCAGTGCTAGCCTTGGCGGCGTTGGCTTTGATCTATGACGAATTTCGGCTAGTGGCACAGCTTTACCCCACCAATCCTCTAGCCAAATCAGTTGCACACCTCAAGCAACTTCCAGATATAGTGGAACGGGCTGATTCTTTGAAACCAGTGCTTGAGCCACTTGGTAGCCTGATCAAGGCAGTGCTTGATCTAACAAAGTGCATTGTGGAGTTTAAGTACCTCCCTTCGCAGTACATTAGCCCGGACAATCCAGAGATGGTCGCTGCCACTGCTCATATCCCCATAGCTGTTTACTGGACCATCAGAAGCATTGTGGCATGTGCATCCACAGTTATGAACCTTACAGGCATTATTCATGAGTAAGTCTTTGCTGCTCCTTTTTTAGGTATGACATCTTCAAATTTGATCATATATGTTAATCGATGAAAATTATAATGTTGATGTTGTTTATTTGATTAGATACATTGCCTTGACAACAGAGGCATGGGAACTGTATAGTTTGGCCCTCAAGGTCAATAACATTCACACCCACTTTAGCAAACAATTGTCTCTTTGCCATCAGCACATTGGTATATTTCTTGTGCATTTGTGTCTTTAAGTGATTAATGGTTTCATTTTCGGACACGTATATGACTCGAGAATCAATATATCAGCTAAGATGAAACACGATGAAGCTTATAGTACACTTGTTCGGCTGTTTGAAACACCTCACTTTGACAACATGAAAGTCCTAAAGGCTTTAATTTACCCCAAAGACGATCAGCTCCCACTGTTTGAAAGTTCTACCAAGAGAAGGGTTAGCTCTCCAAATTTTAATTCTGCTACATAATTATCGAAAAATAGCATGCAGCTTATCAAGTTTTGATCTTTCATATGCATCGAAACAGGTTAGTATAGAGACACTGAGAAGGAAGATTGTGCTGTTCTTTATTTCTGAACTTGACATTTCCCTAGAGGAGCTTGTAATTTTTGATAGCATTTATAGAGAAGAAAAGGAAAACCCATCTAGGCCTGAGGGTCATTATGAAATAGTCTGGCTTCCAATCACAGACAGATCAATTTCATGGAACGAAGAAAAGCAACAAAAACTTGAAAACTTACAGATCGAAATGCCATGGCTATCATTGCATCATCCGTCGATGCTGGATCCCAACGTCATTAGGTACATCAAGGACTACTGGCACTTCACCAAGAAGTCTATTGTTGTGGTGTTGGATCAACAAGGGAAAATTGTGAACCTTAACGCCCTCCATATGATGTGGATTTGGGGTAGCTTGGCTTACCCTTTTACTAGCTTAAAAGAAGAGCAACTTTGGAAAGAAGAATCATGGAAGATTGAGCTACTGGCAGCTCCCTGTGAACCTATGATCTTAAATTGGGTAAGGCCACAATGCAATCAATGTTGTATATAATCATACAAAATGAATTAAAATTGACCGGATTTTCTTGTGTAGATTTGTGAAGGGAAGTACATTTGTTTGTACGGTGGTGATGATGCAGATTGGATCCGCAGGATCACACGCAGTGCGCAAGTAGCAGCGCAGGCTGCCAATATCCAGCTAGAGATGTTATATGTAGGCATAAGCAACCCGAGGGAAAAAAATCGTAGATATGAAGGCATCATTAAAGCTGAAAAACTTAGTCATGTGTTGCCTGATCTGATCTCTTTTTGGTTCTTTTGGAGTAGGCTAGAGAGCATGTGGCACTCTAAAGTGCAAACTGGGAAATCTGTTGAAAATGATAAGATAATGGAAGAAATTATGATGATGCTAACCTTTGATGCTAGTCGTCAAGGATGGGCAGTGATTAGTCGAGGTACTGGAGATATGGTTAAAGCGAAAGGTGATATATTAATGATGAGCTTGTTTGAATATAACATATGGAAGGTTGACATTGACAAAAAGGGTTTTTTGCGTGCACTGGATGATTTTATTGAAGTGCATCGTAGCCCGCTTCATTGTAATCAGTTTATACTTCCCGGAGCTACGGACAGCCTGGATATGGTGGCTTGTGCTGACTGTGGTCGTGCTATGGAGAAGTGCACCATGTATCGTTGCTGCAATGATTAAGTGCGCTTATCAACAAAGGTAGCTTCAATCTAAGATGAATCTTATATGATGTGACTGCGACCAAAATGTTTGCCTCCAATTTCTCTTTTAGTGTGTTGTTTTACTTGGTGTGTTCTTGAATTTTCCAAATGTACTACTTTCTCTTTTTGATACATGTAACAATTTGTTGTCGATAAGCAAGGTTTTGTCCAAAATTCATATACTGTTACTCTAAGCCTCTAAACATGGAAAATCAAAGCCAACTGATAAATCCTAGAACATTATAAACGGATACACAAGCAAAGCAAATTTGTAACTTAAGAGCAGCATTGGATATGAATATTAGCTAACTCACTCTCTTAAAGGTCTTTGAGTCTATATTTTAAATTGCATCCGCTGACAATTTGAAGAATTATTCATAAGTTTCTAGAGAGAGATGCATTTTCTTATCGGGTTAAATCTCAAAGTGCTCATTGAATTGGAGGGCTGGTATCAAATTGCTCACTCTAGTTATCGGCATCTCATTTGAATCATTAAAGTCATAATAAATATCAAATGGATACCATTAAAATATACTCAAAAAATAAAAATAATTTTTCATTGATTTCTAAATATTTTTCTTGAACGCTTCCATAACCAAACGAAAGGTTGATAATTCTAGTATTTCTGATAATATATTTAGATTTTTAAAAATTCACTTACTATTTATTTTTAATTTTATTGTCATTTTCCTTGTTTTAATTAAAAATAAATAGTAAATAAACTTTTTAAATTCTAAATATATTATCAAAAATACTAGAATTATTAACCTTTCGTTTGGTTATGGAACCATTCAAGAAAAATGTGTAGAAATCAATGAAAAATTATTTTTATTTTTTGAGTATATTTTAAAGGTATCCATTTGATATTTATTATGACTTTAATGATTCAAATGAGATGCCGATAACTAGGGTGAGCAATTTGATACTAGCCCTCCACTTCAGTGGGCAATTTGAGATTTAACCCTTTTCTTATCTGATAACTAATATTTTATACAAGAAACTATATGATCTATGTTTTTCACTACAAAAACTAGGAATGAAACAAATAAACCAGTGCCAGAGTTGGAAATTTTTGGGACCTTTTTATATAAAAAGGCAATACCATTTTTAATACACATAAATTTTTACGGTTGTACATGAGAAGGATGCCGTAAACTGGTTAGAAGATATCAAATTTAAAAAAGAAAATTGTTACTATAAATTTGGAGTAATCCTGCACTTTGCACCCAAAAGCTCTGGATCACCTATCCTGCTATCTGGTAGGTGCTTCTCATTCGGGGGACAGGGATGTGTTCTGCACTTGGGGTAAACCACGGTTATACCTGCATCCTTGAAATCAAGAAATAGCTAGTAACGGAAAGGACTAGTCCTCGACGGGGGAAGTTTCCTTATCCGTGAAGTCTTGAGATCTTGGATGAGCCTTGGGCCTTTGTGGTTAGACCTCATAGTAGAACATTCCCGATGCTGGACCGATAATCCAAGCCCATTTGGGTTTCTTGCTCTCCAAGAACTACGTATGGCTTGATCCCTATAAATACCAGGGTACGTAGGCTGATTGGGGGTTGGAAGTCGAGAGCTCTGAAATAGCCGCCACTAACCCTATCAATCTCAGCCACCAATTATCTACAGCCACCACACACCACCACTTTTTTCGGAGAAAAACCACCGTCTAAGATCTTGTTTCCGGCGACGTACCTTGAATTTTGTTGTTCCTAAATTCCTCCGTCAACAAATTGGCGCTAGAAGGAGGGGCAGCCAATCAAGATCTACATCTTAGGAGGAAAAGATGTCTCACAATCAAGGCAGAGGTTCTCGAGAAGAAGATGGTTACGATTCTGATGACAGCTTGGGAGATAACCAAGCGCGTCATGAAGCTTATGTTCCAGAAAATATTACTGCTCCCCCGCGACATCATGGAACTCCGGCCGCCGTCGGTGGACAGCCGCCCGTTCTTATCAGTAATTCGGCATTAATGGAACAGTTGTATGTTATGCAAGATGCCATAAATAGTTTCGGGGTGAGATTGGGTTCTGTGGAGGAAGAGCAAGAATCAAGGAGAAAATCTCGGAGTATCCCAACGAAATCATCGCCGATCAGGGAAATCCCCTCAGATTAAGGAAGATTCTCGAAGGAGAGAGGAAAATCAGGATAGGAGATTTCAGCTGGTCACTCCTCGAAGGTTAGATTATTCTTATCCTATTGTTGAACATCTTAGTGAAGATAATTTTGAGCGCAGGTTATCGAATCCTCAAGAAAGGGCGCGCCCTCATCCTCACCGTTCAGGGCGCACTTTTAGTGAGATTCAAGTCGATGAGGAGCAAATGGCTAGAGAGAGGAGAGATTTTGCCAGCTTGAAGGAACGCCTTGGAATAAGGCTTAATGATGACGACTTGAGGATGGTACTCCTCGAGCTTCAGAAGAAAGACAAATATATGGAATCGAGGCCCCATGATTCACAGCGCGTGCCCCCTGACAACAGGTCGAGGCCCCGTGGACATGAGCGAGCCCTTCCACAGAGTCATGATCCACAGCGCGCGCCCCCTGACAACAGGTCGCGGCCCCTTGGACATGAGAGAACTCTTGCTCGAAATGATAATCCACAGCGCGCCCCCTATTCATAACAGGTTGCGGCCCCTTGGATTTGAACAAGCTCCTCATCGTGATAACGCTGGAAGAAGAAACTGTGATAACAGTGATAGAAGAATGGATTGGTATCAGGGAAAAGGGCGCCCCCGTAATCAGGGCGCGCCTTCAGGTGGAAGATCCCCCCGTATCCATCAAATTCCCTCAAGCACCTCTAGTGAGTCCAGGTCAAGGACGCACCCTCACTCGGGAGAAAAATATCAGAGAGGTTCTCAAGGGAATTCACGACCTCACGGAAATCCTGAGAGTCAGCAAACTCAAATTCAAACTCAAGAGGACGTTGTGATTCAACCACAAGCAGGGGTTCAAGGAGGCACTCAGACGGCGGCTCCACCGCCACCTCCACCCCCGGGAGGTACTCAGACTGTAGAACAACCAAATATCCAGAATATTCCTGGAGTGGGAACTTTCAATGTGGATGATTTATAGAAACTCCTTGCCCACCTGGATGGAGGAAGAATATCTGCAACTGCACCAACATCCCCTCCCTTCTCGATCGAAGTTAGAGAGGCACAGCTCCCTGCTGGGTATAGATCAATGACAAATGATTTGCGCTTTCATGGAAATGCAGACCCTGTGGAATTCCTTGGACGTTTTGATATCGAGATGGATGTCTATCAAGTCACGGAATTGGCTAGATGTCGATTGTTGGCGGCAACTTTCAGGGAGAGTGCTCAGCAATGGTTTCAGAAGCTTGGTCCAGGAGTAATTACATCATGGCAAGTGATGAGGAACTTGTTCTTGACTAAGTTCCAGGCCACAGTAAAATATGCTCCCCCAGTCACAACCTTGTCCAATATCAAGCAAAGAGAAGGAGAGAGTTTGCAATCCTATTTCAAGAGATTCAACTCGGAATCCACTATGGTGAGAGGGGCAACAGATGAAACGCTCGAGAGTTTACTAATAGCTGGATTGTCAGTAGGAACTGATTTCTGGAAACACCTTCAAGGACGGGATCCACCTACGTTAGCCGATGTGTTTGTACAAGCTGAGTCTTTCAAGATTGTGGAACAATCCTTGGCAGATAATTGAAAAACTGACAGTCAGAACGGCTTCAAGGGAAAGGCCGGTAAGAGGAAGGATAGGTCTACTAGTCCTACTCGCCGTATAGCAACTGGTGCAAATCGCGTGAATTTAGCTGAAGCTGGAAGGAGTTGGGGTCCTCCCGATACATACACTTACGATCAAAGGCCGGGTAACTATACTCCTTTGGCAGCTTCTATTGAGCACATTTTTGAGGTGAATAAGAACAAAGGGTTCTTCAGGAGGCCGGAGCCACTGACCTCTTGGCAGAGTAAAGATAAGAAGAAGTATTGTGAATTCCATGAATCTTCAGGGCATAACACTCATGATTGTCGTCAGCTCAGGGAGGAGATTGAGGATTTGATTAAGGAAGGATACCTGACAGATTGGATTGTTAGAGAGGTGAAGAAGCATAAGGAGAATCCTGATAGAAGGGATGGAGGGCGCGCCCTCCACGGAGATGGTAAGCCCGAAGAGAAAAAGTTTGTTAAGGAAGGGAGTATTCATACTATATTTGGAGGATACCACCTGGGTGGTGATAGCAATCATGCTATGGAAAGGTATGCTAGAGAGGCAAGATACAGGCCTCTCACAAATGTGAACAGTTTGGAGCTAAGGCCGCCCAAATTGTTCAAGGGAGAATATGCAGATATTACTTTCACTGAAGAAGAAGCTAGATGGGTACATCATCCACATAATGATGCTCTGGTGGTGGCAATTCAGATTGGTTCCAAGAATGTTCATCGGGTTTTTGTTGACAATGGAAGTTCGGTGAATATCCTGTATTACAGCACTTATAAGAAGCTGGGACTTCTAGATAAGGATATGATTCAAGACAATGGATGGATCTATGGTTTTTCGGGCGAATTTGTGAAAGTCTTGGGAGCCATCAAGCTACCGGTAACTCTTGGGGAAGGAGTTCTTTCTGTAACTCAAATGATGGATTTCATGATTTTGAATGTGGAATCTTCGCATAATGCTTTGGTAGGGCACCCCTTGTTGAAGGAAATGAAAGTTGTGACCTCCATTTATAATCTTGCAATGAAGTTTCCTACACCCAATGGTGTGGGGACTATAAGGGGTTCTCAACATGATTCCAGAGATTGTTATCAAAAGGCAATCAAAGGGTTTAGGAGACAACAAGGTGGAGGGCGCGCCCTGACTGAAGATAATTCAGGAGTCATGAGCATTGCTCCGGGAGAAGTTAAAATTCATTATCTCGTCCAGGAGCCGGAAGAAGAAGTGCCTGATGCGGTATATTTTTATGTTCGTTCGCAGGGAGACAGGTTTTATCAATTTTAATTTAATTGTCACGAATTATTTCTAAAATAAAAATAATTATTTAGAATTTTTGTATAGGTAAATAACGCAAATAAATGTGTTTTAAAATCGATTAATTAAAAGTCTAGGGCGACCGGGTTCACCATGTTTACACCGAAACAAATTATACGGATGTAGTTAATTTAACGGATTTAAATAATTAGAGCATGTGTTAATCTCTCTCAAGCATTAACGCTCTCGGAAATCCAATTATGCTCTCGCACTAAAATTCAATTCCGCTAATCGTATGTATGCCTCTAGTGAATAAAATCTCTCGATCTATTATTCCTATTTGCAAATAATTAATTAATGATACCGGCCGATAACAAAAATTAAATTTCATAACATATCGATTAGAATTATTTTATATCCGTTAAACAACTAATAAGATTAAAGCATTATTGTGGTGTAAACATGGCTCCCCCGTGCACCCTAGAAATAAACTACTCACTCATGCTATTAATAAAATTTACAAAAACAATTAAACAAGACATATAAAATATATATTAACAAGCAAAATAAAATTAAGGAGTACCTCAAATTTGCAATAAAATGGAGAATTTAAATCAAGGTGTACATAAAAGAGAAGAAAACCAAGCCCCTAATCCTTGAAAAATCCTTAGCCGAATGAAACAAGATGAATGTAAAGATGGAATGTGTTGTACACATGTATGTCTCTATGCAGTGTGTTAATGTGATGTGTTTTATAAACTAATGTGTCTCTCCCCCTCCTGCAAGGCAAGCCTTATATAGCCTCAAAATTCCTCCAATTTTCATAAATTAATACCTCCATTATTAATCTTCATCATTAGCACCACTTTGGAATTCTTTTTCTTCTTTCTTTTTCTTTGCCAACCACTCCACTTCATCTACTTTCGGCTGAAATACTCTTCACAAGCTAATCTATCAAACACTTTAAATAAACTAAAGAAAATTCCAAATCTAAAAGATTTACACTAAAATTCGGAACTAAATTTGCTCCTCAGATTTCGAGTTGCTCCAGTCGGATTTTTGCTTATTTAACCCCTCTGAATTGTAGATAATTTTCCAAGCTTCGCGTGGACTGTAAGATCGTCCAAATCCGACTTCTACAACTCCGGATATGAATTAAAAACCGTAGAAAGCGGGTGTAGCTCAATAAATCCGAATTTCTTCCATTTTTAGTTCCAAAAGAACTCTTTAAGCCCAAATTCTTCCAAAATTAGGAATTCTTGTCTTCTACAATAAAACATTAAGATTTATTAAATAAATACCCGAATTAATGCAAAATGCAATTAAATATGGGAATAAAATTATCTAAAATATATATAAAAATATATCTTATCAAACATCCCCCCACTAAGCATTTGCACATCCTCGGACAAATAAGCGAAATAAAAACTAAATCCTAACTAATATCACTTTCGTAGATGACACGATTGCATTGAGCACATGCAACAAGCCGTTGAACCCCTAGGCAGCCCTAGTAGGACGAGTGTTGTCTCGTGAGGGTTTATAGTGAATTTACCCACAAAATCCGATTTTTTTCTGCCAAGTCTCAAGTATGCAACATATCATAGTACTCCACACATGCAAAACTTAATTACATAATATAGAAAAGACAAGTCTTTCAAATTACGCATCATTTGTACAAGACTATCCAAGTAAGCACACAGTCTAGATAGACAAAAAGATCATGAAATATATATCAATGCCGCATTCAGTGAGTAACATGCTATGGATATAAATGAAGCTCACAAAACTCTCAAATCACACAAGTGTATAGGTGAAGTGTATTCGCTCAAGTTCAATCAATAAAGTAATGTGCTACCATATGCTTGGTTGTCCACCAAATCTCCACTACTTTGTATACATGCATGCACAAATCAAAAGGTCTTTGTTAAAGGTTGTAACGAGGCTAAGGTGAAGGGTAGGGAATCAAGAAAAAGGCTAACAAGTGGTTAACTCGACAAACTAATAGAGCACAATGTTCATTTCTAATTAAAACACTCAACATGAAATTTCGATCATGTAAAAGCTGATCAGACTCTCACAAGCATTAAACTCCAAGCACATATTACCATGTACTTTTCCACTTTCATATTGCACAAACCAATGAACACAACTCTATTCGATCTTTTATTTTATTTTATTTTATTTTTTTTCTCTCTTTTTTTTTTTTAGAAATTCCCACCAAATTTTCACACTTTAACAAAGAAATCCCCACACTATGCACTCACCAACCTCCAAATGAATCAAAATGCTCTACTAGTAAATCAAGAGAAGAATAAACAAGTAGGCTCAAGAATTTAGATTGGTGATATACGAAAAGAACGGATAAAAAGCTCTGAGGGGTTCACTAAGGATATATGCTTCAAGGGTACTGTTTGGATAAATACGGTTAATCCTAGTGCCTTTATCATTTTCATGCATACAGATATCATGTAATCTCAAAATGGTTTGAAACAAGTTCTAGAGCGACATACTTAATGATGAACAACACACAACAATAAAAATTTGATCGATATAAAATTCACAAATTAGGCTCAAGATCTCACAACGTGAAAGCATGCTTCAGTACTCACTAAATTTGACAAAGATGTATCTCAAGTTTTAAAATTTTTCGCAAGTACGAACAAGGAATCATCAAGTAACAAATGATTTTCTAGAGATATGACATGTCAAATAAGCTCACAAGATGTGTACCTATCCTTGTTAACACACTACGAGACGAGGCAATTAATTTTCTAATTTTCTGATTATTTTTTTGGATTTTTAATTTTTTAATTTTTTTGGATTTTTTTTTTAATCATCGAGAACTCATCCCCACACTTAAGTGGTTCATTGTCCTCAATGAACAATTATATATAGAGAAAAGTAAGAAATACTCCCCTAAAAGCCTGCTCAAACCATTGGGTTGCCTCCCAATAAGCGCTCTTTTACCGTCATTAGCTTGACTTCTGCCTTCGAATCAAGGTTCCATGGAGAGATTGTCGAGCTGAATCGTCACCATTTTTCCAACAAATGCGCCTTCCACATATAATTTAAGGCGTTGACCGTTTACCTTAAATTTTTCTCCATCTTGCCCCATGATTTCAATAGCACCATGAAATTTAACTCCACTTACAGTGAAAGGTCCAGACCATCTAGATTTAAGCTTCCCAGGAAAGAGTCGGAGCCTTGAGTTAAATAACAATACCTTGTCACCAACTTGAAAATCTCTTCGCTGGATCATCTTATCATGCATTTTCTCCGTTCTCTCTTTGTAAATCCGGGAATTATCATAAGCATCAAATCGAAGCTCATCTAATTCATTTAATTGAAGAAGTCTTGCTTGTCCCGCAGCCTTTAAATCCATGTTGAGTTCTTTTATAGCCCAAAAAGCACGATGTTCCAACTCAACTGGCAAGTGACATGCCTTGCCATATACTAACCGATATGGGGTAGTTCCAATAGGGGTCTTATATGCTGTCCGATAAGCCCACAAATCATCATCTAGCTTTAAGTACCAATCTTTTCTAGATTTTGAAACCACCTTCTCTAGAATGCTTTTAATTTGACGATTTGAAACCTCCACTTGGCCACTTGTTTGAGGATGATAAGCAAGACCAACCTTGTGAGTGACACCATACTTCTTCAACAAAGTTTCAAATTGTCGGTGGTGAAAATAAGAACCACCATCACTTATCACGGTTCTTGGAACTCCAAAGCGCGGGAAGATGATTTTCTTGAAGAGATTTATAACAACTTTAGAATCATTGGTACGTGATCCGATTGCTTCAACCCATTTGGAAACATAATCAACTGCAACTAAGATGTATTTCATCCCACAAGAAGTTGGGAATGGTCCCATAAAATCAATACCCCGTACATCAAATATCTCGACCTCAAGAATACCGGTCTGAGGCATCTCATTGCGTTTAGAAATATTACCCGTTCTTTGACATGCATCACAAGCCAGACAGAAAGCACGGGCATCCTTAAAAAGAGAAGGCCAAAAAAAACCGGATTGAAGTACCTTAGCAGCAGTTTTAGAAGGACCATGGTGCCCTCCACATGCAAGAGAATGACAATGTTTGAGAATGTCATTTACTTCAAATTCAGGGACACATTTACGAAAGATCCCATCAGCACACTTTCGATACAAGAAAGGGTCATCCCAAAAATATTGTTTAGCATCATGATGGAACCGCTTTCGTTGTTGATAGGTCAAGTCTGGAGGATGAGAGCCACTCACACAAAAAATTGCAAAGTCTGCATACCATGGAGTTTTAGTGGCAACAGCAAATAAATGATCATCAGGAAAAGAGTCGTCAATAGGAGTATCAGATGCAACATCTGATGTGAAACGCAGTCGTGAAAGATGATCTGCAACCACGTTCTCAGCACCCTTTTTGTCTTTGATTTCCAAGTCAAATTCCTGGAGTAACAGAATCCAACGAATAAGCCTTGGCTTTGCTTCTTTCTTCGCCAACAGATATTTAAGTGCCGAATGATCAGTGTGAACAATGACTTTGGAGCCAATGAGATAGGCTCGGAATTTGTCAAGAGCGTAGACCACAGCTAGAAGTTCCTTCTCAGTCGTAGCATATTTGACTTGAGCTTCATCCAAGGTTTTACTTGCGTAGTAGATAGCGTGCAATACCTTGTCTTTCCTTTGACCGAGAACGGCTCCCACAGCATAGTCACTTGCATCACACATGATTTCGAATGGAAGGCTCCAATCTGGAGGTTGTATGATTGGTGCACTAATCAAAGCTTCCTTGATCCTGTTAAAAGACTCCAAACAAGCGTCAGTAAACACAAAGGTGGCATCCTTAAGCAACAATTGAGTGAGGGGTTTTGCAATTTTTGAAAAATCTTTTATAAAACGACGATAAAAACCCGCATGGCCAAGGAAACTCCTCACTCCCTTGACATTAACAGGAGGAGGAAGCTTCTCAATCACCTCAATTTTTGCTTTGTCAACCTGGATGCCACGTTCAGAAATCAAGTGACCAAGTACCACTCCTTCATTTACCATGAAGTGGAACTTTTCCCAATTCAAAACCAAATTCACCTCTTCACAACGTTTAAGCACTTTAGAAAGATTATGCAGACATACATCAAAATCGACCCATAAACACTGAAATCATCCATAAATACTTCCATGATAGACTCTATGAAATCAGAAAATATGGCAGCCATGCAACGCTGAAAAGTAGCAGGGGCATTGCACAATCCAAAAGGCACTCTACGATATGCAAAAGTACCATATGGGCAAGTAAATGTAGTCTTTTCTTGGTCATCAGGATGTATAGGGATCTGAAAGAACCCTGAATATCCATCTAAATAGCAAAAGTACTTATGCTTAGCAAGTCTTTCAAGCATCTGATCAATGAATGGGAGAGGGTAATGATCTTTTCTAGTAGCAGTGTTTAACTTACGGAAATCAATGCACATTCGCCAATCGGTGACAATTCGAGTGGGAATTAATTCATCTTTATCATTCTTAATTACCGTTGTTCCTCCTTTCTTAGGAACTACCTGAACTGGGCTTACCCATTTAGAATCGGAAATCGGGTAAATGATGCCCGCATCTAACAACTTCAAAACTTCTTTTTTAACAACCTCTTGCATGTTAGGGTTCAAGCGACGTTGTCCCTGTATGCAAGGCTTATGGTCATCATCTAAGTGAATTCTATGCATGCAAAAGTCTGGGCTAATTCCTGTAAGATCATCAATACTATACCCAATTGCTTTTCTATGCACACGCAAAACAGTAAGAAGCTTAAAAACCTGGTTATCATCAAGACTAGAGCTAACAATCACAGGACAAGTCTTTTCATCATCAAGAAACACATATTTAAGATTAGATGGCAAAGGCTTTAACTCTAACTTTTTTACCTGAGGTTGACCACAAGAAGTGTTGGTTACGTCACAATTCGGATCAGCTACACCATCCAACTCAAGAATCAAGGAATCGACTTCAGCATGTCCTTATCCTTCGTATGCTTTAAGCATGAGCACTGCTTCCAATGCATCATTCAATAGAATCTGAGGCGTCTCATCTTGGACAATTCCATCTATAACATCAATCCTGTAGCAAGTATTCTCAAGCAAAGGAGATTTAAGAGCAGAGGTTAGAGTAAAAGTAATTTTATCATCACCAACGCTCAATGTGAGAGTCCCACTTTTAACATCAATTACAGCACCTGCAGTACAGAGAAATGGTCTACCTAAAATAATAGGTATTTGGCTATCCTCTTCCATATCTAGAACTACAAAGTCTACAGGAATATAGAATTTTCCAACCCTAACAGGAACATCCTCTAAAATTCCAAGAGGATATTTTATCGAACGGTCTGCCATTTGCAAAGTCATCTATCTGCATTTTAATTCTCCCATGTTTAATTTTTGAAAAATCGAGAGAGGCATGACTGAGACGATAGCGCCTAAATCACATAAAGCTTTATCAATAAACAATGCACCTAAATGACACGGGATCGAAAAACTACCAGGATCTTTAAGCTTAGGTGGAGACTTATTCTGTAAAACAGCACTACACTCCTCAGTGAAAGCTACTGTCTCTACCTCACCAAAGGACCTTTTCTTAGTGAGAATATCCTTGAGAAACTTTGCATATGATGGAACTTGAGAAATTAAATCAGTGAAAGGAACTGTTACCTCAAGGTTCTTGACAAGTGTCATGAACTTACCAAACTGCCGGTCCACCTTAGTTCTGTTCATCCTGCTAGAAAATGGGAGCTTTGGCACAAATGGTGGAGGGGTGACTGCAATCTTTTCTTTGTCCTTTTCCTTGCTTTCCTCAGTTTCACCTTCGTTTGTGTCTTCAACAACTTTCTCTACCTTGTCTTCCTCAGAATTCTCTTTTTCTTTCTTAGTAGGAACATCGTCAGTAGGCATTGGAGGAGCACCATATGTATGACCACTCCTAAGAGTAATGGCATTCACATTTTCCTTTGGCTGAGTTGGTTGTGCTGGTAGAGAGCCTTGTTGCCTTGTAGATGAAGAACTAGCCATTTGAGCAATCTGATGTTCTAGCATCTTATTATGAATCTCCATCTGGTTCATCTTCCTATTGGTATCCTCCATATTATTTTGCATTTGCAACAATATCTTCATCATATCACCTTGATTATCAGCCTGTGCAGCTTGATTGGCTTGAGGAGCATAATTCTGAGGAGGCCTTTGGAATCCAGGGGGATTCATAGGTCCTTGCGGGGGCCTATACTGCTGCTGTGGAGGAGGCTGATACGACTGCTGATATTGCTGCTGCTGATTAGGAACATTTGAATTCTGAGCGTTATTGTTCCTATATGAGAAGTTTGGATGATCTTTCCAACCAGGATTGTAAGTGTTGGAATACGGATTGTACTGCTGCCTCTGTTAGAAAACATTTGCATGCTCCATCTGAAAATTTTGTGAATTTTGAGCATTGTATTGGCAATCGTTACCATAGTGGCCTTGGATGCCACAGACTTCACAAACAGGATAATTCATAGCAGCCACGGATGACAATGCATTGATACTCATAGGTGGAGTAGAGGGCTGAGATGTCTTCAATGAGTGGATCTCCTGAGTCAATGCAGCGAGTTGAGATGATAATAGAGAATATGCATCCACTTCAAGTTTACCCCCTTTCTTGGCTGCTCTCGGGTTACTGAAGTGATTGGCAGCCAAATTTGAAAGAAAAGCATGTGCATCATCAACTCCTTTGTCTAAAAACACGCCACCTGCAGCGTTATCAACTGTACCTTTTGTTTCAGGATCAAGACCATTGTAGAAGCGTTTAAGCAGAAACCACTTCTCAAGACCATGGTGAGGGCATGCACGTTGATAATCCTTGAATCTGTCCCAAGCATCCCGAAGAGATTCGCCATAATCTTGCTTAAAACCCATCATCTTGTCGATCAAATCGTCGGTTCTGTTAGGAGGGAAGAACTCAGTTAAGAAAGCCTGAGCAATCTCATCCCACTCGGTCAAGTCAATATCATTCATGTAAGAACCCTAATTTTTGGTAATATTTCCTTTTATTTAATATCTTGTGACATTGTCAATGTGGAACCTTTCTAGTCATCCCTGTTGATTAATAGAATTGATTGTCTGAGAAACTGTGTTGTAGCACTCACTATGTAAGATAAAAGGAAGATTGTGAAGGCAAGAGTCTTATTGTTAGTAAGGTTTATATAACTTGGGATTTGAGAATGGTTAGAGTATTAAAAGATTTATTAAGAATTATGACGAGGAATTATGGACATTCGAGGAATTTACACAATTAAGTACTTAAGGAATTATAGGGGAAATCTCTACGCGACAAAATATTATTACGAGAGATTAATTAAGATACGATACGGATTAAAGATTAAATGACAAGCATTGGTGGAAGAATAATGAAACAAGGAGTAGTATTGCATGCAAGTCCCATGCAACTAAGTGGTTAGGAATAAGCAAACTAGTTAACAAAATTGAAGAGAAATAGTAACTAGTTACTTGCTTTTCAAAAAGGGGAGACAAGTAGTACATGTGACCATACCTTGCTAGTACCTTGCCTATACATACACATTATGTATCACCCAACACCTTTTAACATCAATTATTCAACCAACAAAACACAAAAATCAAAAATACAACCCCCCCTCTTCCAAGGAGCTCTCGGCCAAGCTTAGTAAAGGAAGAAGAAAATTCTTCCTCCCCCATTTCCCACCACTCATAAATCAAGATATAATTACTAGGCCCTCTACAACATCTAAGCAAGGTATGTTAATAGTTTCAAGCCATTTCATCCATCCAAATTCAAGTTATAAATTGTTAAAGATTGGGTGAATAGTAAACCATGTTTGATTTTCTTTTAGATCTTGGATTGTAAGGGTTGTAGGAGACCATTCAAGGTGTTATTGAGTTGTGTAAGGCTTATCCAAGGCTCCTAGGTGCTCAAGAAGGTATAAAAATCACAAACCCTTTTGGTTATGTAGTGTTTATAATGTTTGGTAGTAGATCCATGTATATATGAGTTAATCTTGGTTGTATAAGCAATGGATGACATGGATCTTGAGTTTTGATGTTGTGATTGTGACTTTTATGATTATGGATAGTATATATATCTCCATGAGTGTTATAAACCACGAACTAAGTGAATTAAGTGTTGGTTGTGTTGTGGAATTGTGAAAATTGATTGATCTATGTAGTACATGCTTGCTGAGTTTTTCCAGGAACTTTGACCTGTCTTGTAACACGGTTTTGAACCCCCAAATGTTGTCCCCTGATGTCCTACCATATATTTTTGGAAAGATAATTGAATGTAGTTTCTGGAAATGTAAGGTTCATGTCTAGGTGATGTATAGATTTTAAGTTATGGCCGGAGAAGTGAATTGTGTTTCTGGATTCCAGACTGCACTAAGTGACCCCCTTGTGAACCTTGTTTAAACCCCTAAAAATATATGTGGGATCATGGAAAAATTTGAGAAGTTAGGGAATGCAGTGGTGAAGATCACCCAAAAAGAATTGGATTAAAATATGAATTTTTGGATTTTATAAAAATGCTAGAGTAAATTTCGCGCAAGGGAAAAAGTCGTTAGTGGAGAATGATTCTAAGGGTAATGGTTATGATTCGAATGTGGTAACTAAATTAAGTCGAATAAGTGACGAGCGTAACCGAGTGACAACATGAACCTATAGTGGGGCTAGAGTGTCATAAGACGAAGTTGTTAAGTTAATTTCGTACCCCCTAAAACCCCGTAATTAAAGAGATTTTTTAAGGTACTAACGAGCGGTTATTGCTTATGTATAGATCGTTCGACTCCGCACGCTCGACCACCCCAACCAAACCAAGGCAAGTTTACTTTTCAAAACTTATACATGTACAAGGACTTTCACTGTTGTGTTTGTAGTTTTCAATCATATCAAATGCTATGTTTATCAAAGTATCGATGCAATTGAGATTGTATAAATACATATATGCTTGTACCCCTTGAACTTAGATTGAAATGTTTTCTTCGGACAACGACTCTAGCAATAGAGGTCGTATCGGTCCGTATATACTATTGACCGGGGAGCGGTATATTATTATATCGTATCTAGATTGCGAAAATCCGAAGGGTCATTCGGGTAGTATCGTATACTCAAGTAACTATTGTTATATCTTCGTAAATACTCGAAACCCTATCTTGGATTAAAAGTTTATTTTATCGAATAATTATTTTATTAATTATTAATATTAAATCTTAAAATATTATTTATTAATTATTGTTCATTATTTAAAGACAAAGTCAATCCAAGATACATTTAATACTTTCAAACTCGAACTCTTTCGAACTCAAAACATTTTCGAAAACCCCCGGTCAGGTTCTGCTTCTTGTATGATTTCAAGAATCATCGTTCGACTGATGTCGGACCTCAATTACTCTGTTTTCAATCAAAATCAAGTTTTCAAAAGAAAAAGAAAAAGGGACTCTGGCAGGTGTGGGAACCGTTGACGAACGATTCCCGGGATGTGTAAGCGGTCGTGAGCCAGGCGGTCCATCAAATATTATTCCGGAGCAGGTGTTGCCGAAGGATGATTACGGATGTAGTTTTCATCGAGGGTGATTACGGATGTAGTTTTCACCCGGGGATAGTTACGGATGTAGTTTCTATCCTTCTACCGGTAGAGAAGACCCGCGGATTATTGGACTTGGATGTGGCGACTGATCATCGTCAATCCCTGTCAGGTTTTTTTTATGTTTTCTTCCAGTCCCATCCTCCACTTTGGAAAAATACTCAATCACTGCTTCTTGGGCCTAAGTGCCAAGTTGCTGATAGTGTGGTTTTTGATGAGAAAATATTGACATCGTGCAGTATCTAGAACTGCAAGATTTTCTATAAAGATTGGCACGTGTTGGTGCACTCTTGCAATTGTTTCAAAGAATGAAATATTTTTGTATGAGAAACCTTCTAAGCTAATGGAAGGAAAGAGGTTTGCAATGATGTATTCCCTGTACAGTATGTTAATCGTAGAGTGTTTTGCCGAAAATGATATACTCATATGTATATATTTTCAAACTTGAGATATATTGAAATGGGAACCTTATAAAGGGTTCATATGTTATTCTTAAAGCTCCTTAGTGAGTATAGATGTTTTATTCAAACTCGAACATATACAGTGTCCAATTATGTTTTGAAATCTGAGATATATACCCATATAGTTGGGAATGTTTTCGAAATAAACCCCATTATTATTTTACAAATGGTGAACTTGCTGAGCATTATGTAGCTCATTCTTGCTTTATAAAAACTTTTTAGAAAGAGAAGAATTTGGTCGGTTAACTCCGCGATAGCAGAAGAGGAGTAGAAGATTTACCCCGGAGATGATTTAGTTCCTGATAGATACGACAGAGTAAGTCTGATAGGTTTTCAACTGTAATAGTAAGACTTGTCTTCAAGTGTAGTTGTATAAGTGGAATCGTATAAGACTCTGATTTGTACAAATGAATTGTAATATTTAGTGGCACTTTTGATTATCGTTTCTGAGGCTCTAACTTGTTTGTGCTTAAGATTGAGGTCTGAATGGATGTATTGTTGAGTTGTACAGTTAATACATGTATGATATGGTTGGATGGTGATGTGACGACCTGAATCTTTGACCTCAGATTTGGGGGCGTTACAGTAATGGTATCAGAGCGATAAGTTACAGTACTTAGAAACGATAGTGTTGAGAGTTGAGTCTAAGTAGGAAAATGACATAAGAGATCGTAGTAAACTTATTATTGGACTTCCGGAAGAGGTACCGGTGAGTAGAATGGACTGGAGTGTTTACTGGAGGTATTATACTAGGGTCGATAGAATCCTTATAGACCTTCAGAATGACGAATAGAGGTTTGAGAGTCGTACATGACCTATCATAGGTAATGATATAGGAAGCAGGGCGAAATCTCAAGAACAACTGAGGTAGAGGCGATATTGCCAATACGATCGGATGACTAGGCTGGCATAAATCTTGTGGCCCATAGTCCTCCACAGTTTAGGAGGCGGCATTTTAAGAATCAAGAAGTTTGGACTTCCCTACATAATTAAGGGTACTTAGTACTTGGATTAATGAAAGTCTTTTACTTTGGCTATAAGATCCGATTTTCGATAAGTGACGGGTACCTGAAGGTTGGTCACTATGTCGTTGTGGATTCCATTACCCTTGATGGCGAATTTTACATGTGTGATACGAGAATGTTATCATAAGACGAGCGTGCTAGGTAATTCCACGCATGATTCGGACGCTAGAACATGGTAGTTCAACTTAGAGAACAAACAAGTAGGATTAACAAAGGGACTCAAGAGAAGTTGAATATGGTTGCAACGAGCGATACAGTGATCTCAGAGCCTACCAAAGGAAAGACCAGCGGGTCTAGAGTGGGATCCTTTGATAGAGATGTTACCAGGGACGACATATATATGTATTGTAGACCTCAATATTTTTGGTATATGTTCACATACACACACCCGCCACTGAACCTATGGACTGCACTGAGATCCCTGAGAGATCTCTTTGATCTGTTCCCAGGGGGAACTGGCCACTTGTGATTCATGTCAGAAGGCATGAAGTAGGACCCGATGGACTTAGCAGGTGTCCCCGGAATGACGTGAAGCTTGGTATTCAAGATAAAGCACAGAACACTAGTTGGTGTCTTGTATTACGAAGACGAAGAGATGGAGTTACCCTCATAATGGTGATAATGGAATGCACGAATAGTTATTAACTTATTTCGGTAACTACCGGCTGGTGCACTACTTCATTTTAAACTGTTCACTAACCATGTTACCTCGATTAGTTTATATCAGGTAACCCTCCTAGCTTTCTACTTCAAACTTGTGGAATGACAACCAGTGATACACTTTCTCGAAACCGGGACTCATCCAAAGTACCTTAATTGAGCCCCGAGCATTCTATTTGAAGTTTATAATTATTTCTGCTCAGGACTATTTACACTCTCTTTCAATTATCCAAGGAATGTTCCACAAATATTTCCTTAATTAATCGACGAATACTACTTAACGAATATCGATATTTGATTGCTTCTTTCATACTTGCATTCTTCAGTTGAGCTCATAAATATTCAACAAATTACTGAGGACAGGGATGATCTAATGTCCAGACATCCCTCATGAATTCTTTTCTTCTATTCAAGATGAGATTGTACACCGTACATTGAAATCATAGTAAGGATATCATCTTGATATTGGTATTCCGAATCTAATTCTATTGTCGGACCTGATAAAGCATGTGTACGGAGGCACCCTTGGGTGGACCGTTTCACTGATAAGTAATATTTGATGAGAGGTTATCGATTGTTCCGATACCTAGAACATTCTCTTCAGATTTTATAGTTTTCTTTTTTTTTTCAAACTTAATAACTTCTTATTTTCATTCGTTGTCCGAGAAGCCTAAAGTTTCTTCAGTGGCTACGATGTTGAAATTCCGTTCTATCCAATTGAAACTGGCTAGTCATTATGTCAATATGAATGACTAGTTGATCGTTCCAACTACTCAAAATTGTAATGTTGTGAAGAACACCTAGCTAATTGTCCTAGCTGGTGGTGATGTCTCAAACAGGTGAACTAGCAAATTTTGTCTAGCTAGTCGCTAGTGTTTCTTGAAAAGAACTAGTTATTGTTTCACTGGTCCAACTCCCAATTTAATTCATTCCGCAATGCATTTTGCATGTGGTAAAGTATGATGATGAAAGTTTGGACGAATAACTTGATTGAGACCTAGTGAGGTCGCCCACTCGACTTGAACTCTACCCATCTTCGTATCAGACTTTATATCACTTGAATATTTTATTCTTTCATTTCATACAATGAGAATTCATTTGAAACCATTGATTACTTGAGTGAAAAACTACTTCATTCTTTAATTGTTATGGAGTAGACTTGCTTTCTATTGGCTGACCTTCATCAATGCGACTTTAGATTTCCTCTTATTATTCAGAAGGAAAAGTATCCACCCGATGTAAGAATTGTATAGAGACCGTCTTTATGACTTTTGTACCTAACAATCATTTCCCTTGTGCAACATTCTTTATGGTGTCATATTACAGAATTATCAGGACGGGAAGGAATAAACCTTGTTGTATTCTTTCTGTCCATCCTTACATCTCCAAAAATCGAGACTCCTAGTATTTGGAACCATCAACATTCTTTGAACATCCAATGTAGAATTCTTATTGAGATTATCTATTGGACCTTGTTATTTTGAAACCATTCCTTTCAAAGTGATTACTCTAAGGTGAACGGGAGGTACAATTGTGAACCGTTACACCAATATGAGATCAAAAACCAAATGTTGTAATTGTGCAGCCTGAGCGTTATGCCGAGTAATTATTGAAGTAGAGATAACATGTCAGGGCATACCACAAGACCTTTAATATTGGTGTGGGGAAAGTTATAAGAAATGATGAGGTGGTTGGGAGCACGCTCCTACCAACCGTTGTCAGGATGTTATATTAATGAATTCTGGAGTTACCAAGCCTTTTCCTGATCCAAGAAATGCAAATCGATTGCGATGTAAAACATATCCTTAGAGGAAACTACCTGGAAGTGAGATGGACAAGAAAGGAAGAAATATCGTGGCAAGAATGTGAAGCTTTATTTAGCTTAAAGGGATTGATGCACATAGAGAGACATAAAGTTTAACAGGCCCCTAATAACAAATGGATGCATGGATATATGACAATGATCCTTCGTGATTACCACCTAATCAAGTTTATTGGGAATCGCAGTAGCATGCAGGCCTCAGGCTGATTGGCGCCAGTTGTGAAGGTGGACGAGCGTATGACATCTTACATATACCATCGAGAACTGATACCCTTATCGGAAATGGAGGAATTGTTGACTAGTTAAAATGAGTACTTGTTTTTCAAAGATAAGGTTGAAGAGAAGGTTTTACCAACTCAAGATCGACCTCTGTACTGTGCCAAAGTTGGCATTTCACACTAATATAAACGTTATAAAATTGTGGTAGTATCGTTTGAATGGACTAATGAGTCAGAAGCCTTTATGGATTAATGAACAAAGTTTTGGGATGAAATGAGATATTAGCAACAACCTCGTTGTTAGCTATACTTGATGATAAAAAGAGGACTTTGAGAGTCACGATGATGCGTCTTTCGAGAGTTTAAGAGGTGTGCTGATGCAGTAGAAAAAAGATGATAGCCTATACTTCTAAACAACATAAAGGTTACGAGATAGCACTAACCGTGAGTCTAGGATTAGTCATGATGGAGTTCACGCATAAAACTGAGACGTTAACCTTATGAGAAAAGTGTGAAAATTTCTCCACAAGTGCCATAAATATAACTTCATATTAGAACTAAACATAAGAAAGAGAAGGTGACGAGAGGGAGCAGGGTGTATAATGGAGAATTTGTTATTACCTAGGGAAGGCCAGTGTGGTGGCCGATACCTATAGAAGGTATTATTCGAAATTGGAATTCAGTCAGTATTGACCAAGAAAATAGAGTATATACAATAAAGAATAATGTTAGAGGAAAATAAATAAATTATGGGGAAGGACAAAGATGTATAGAGAATTAAAGGAATGTTTGGTAAACTGAAATGAAGAATGGTATTGGCAAACTATTAAGTACTAACGCGACATGTCAAAAGCAGAATGACAGAGATCTAGTGGATTAATTCCGCCTGTAGAAAATATTGAACGTGGACAGAATTATAGTGAATTTCATAAGTAGGTCGCCAAAGACCGAGCCAAGAGATAGCCCTAGTTGAGTTATAATTGTTGGACCAAGTGATTTACCTACGAGAGACTTTCCATTGAGAAGATTATCGAATATTATACGAAAGAGATGGTGGTGCAATATAAAACTTCTGCAGTGATTACGTTAGATAGAGACTTAAGGTTAAACTTCGAATATTGAAGGTGCTTTCAAGTATAATTAATAAAGAGATTCAGCGTATGTACTAATTTGATCTGTGGCTGACGGACAGGGAAGAAGAATTATCCAGACGATCGAATTTATATTTAGTGTCGTGCCTTAGATTTCACGGGGCAGTCGAGAATAAAAACTTATCCATGAAACGAATGTTGTTATCACGATCGGCACCATGCGAACGTAAGGACGTCTCTTGTAAAGCGTACTACGAAAGAAGAAGTTTCGCTTTTCTTGCGTTACGAAGAAGTCAATGAACGAGGGATATAGTAGCTGGACTGGTTCGACGTATACCGAAGACTATACAGTATCCATAGCAAGTGGTAACGACTGACGGGAGGCAACACAAGCGTGCTAATCAAGCCAAGGAATATGAGAAATACCGTGCGTATTGACGTTGTCTCAGATTATAAAACACGACCACAAAGTATTCACGGGCCAACGATACAAGGACTCAACACAAATACTATGAACAAGGTAGAAGAGGAACGCATAGTAGTGGGATAGAAACTTTCATTCATAGAACAACCGATAAGGGAAAACAGGTCGAGGAGAGCATGCGTTGAGAAACAACATTAAAGCGTTGGTGAGACCAAGGTGAGAGAACAATAGGGTTGAAGTGTCAACCTGAGAGTTGGAAAGGGTAAGGTTGGAATTGTATCCACAACTATTATCTTTAGGTTCTTAAGATAGAATCCTTTTAAGGAGAGGAGACTGCAATAACCCTAAATTTCGTGAATATTCGAAACCTGGATGAAAATTAATTTTATGGGTGGATGAGAAATTTTTGCAATCACGATATGTACGAATTATTAAATAAAGATTTCGAATTGATATTACGCCTTTACGGTGCAGACGAGTGTATGTAAAAGTCATTATTTTTTTTTTACGAAACCCATTATTTCGAATGGTCAAATTTATAAGATATCTAAGGAGATCGTGGTAAGGCATGGGGTTCCTGTGAGCATTGCATCTGGGAGAGAGACCCAAGGTTCAACTCCAGGTTCTGGAGAAGTTTTCCGGATTGTGTGGGGACCAAGTTAAACATGAGTACTGCATACCATCCCCAAACAGACGGACAGAGTGAGAGGACCATCCAGACCATCGAGGACATGTTGAGGGTATGTGCCATTGATTTTAAAGGAAGTTGGGATGACCACTTGCCGTTGATCGAATTTTCCTACAACAACAGTTACCATGCGAGTATAGGCATGCACCCATATGAAGCTTTATACGGACGAAGATGTCGGTCTCCCTTGTGTTGGGAAGAGGTTGGAGAGCGGAAGATTTTAGGACCTGAACTGGTCCAACAGACAAGAGAAACTATCGAACTCATAAGAGGACGGCTGGTAGCGGCCCAAGACAGACAGAAGAAGTATGCGGACCAGACCCGTAAGGATAAAGATTATGAGGTAGGAGAGTTTGTGATGTTGAAGGTATCACCGTGGAAGGGATTGATGAGATTTGGTAAGAAGGGGAAGCTAAGCCCAAGATTTATTGGACCTTTTGAGATCTTGAAACGAGTTGGAAAGTTAGCCTATGAAATGGCTTTACCTCCGAGCTTACAGCAAGTACATAATGTGTTCCATGTGTCCATGCTACGACCCTACCATACCGACTTCCGACATGTGATAGAACATGATCAAGTGGATCTGCAACCAGACTTAACATATGTAGAGCAACCCGTAGAAATCATGGATAGAAAAGAACAGGTGCTGAGGAACAAGGTTGTCAAATTAGTGAGAGTTTTATAGAGGAATCAGAATGTCGAAGAATCAACATGGGAACTAGAAAGCGCGATGCGTGAAAAGCACCCCCAACTGTTTTCAACCTGATTCTGGGACGGAATCCTTTTAAGGAGGGGAGGCTGTAAGAACCCTAATTTTTGGTAATATTTCCTTTTATTTAATATCTTGTGACATTGTCAATGTGGAACCTTTCTAGTCATCCCTGTTGATTAATAGAATTGATTGTCTGAGAAACTGTGTTGTAGCACTCACTATGTAAGATAAAAGGAAGATTGTGAAGGCAAGAGTCTTATTGTTAGTAAGGTTTATATAACTTGGGATTTGAGAATGGTTAGAGTATTAAAAGATTTATTAAGAATTATGACGAGGAATTATGGACATTCGAGGAATTTACACAATTAAGTACTTAAGGAATTATAGGGGAAATCTCTACGCGACAAAATATTATTACGAGAGATTAATTAAGATACGATACGGATTAAAGATTAAATGACAAGCATTGGTGGAAGAATAATGATACAAGGAGTAGTATTGCATGCAAGTCCCATGCAACTAAGTGGTTAGGAATAAGCAAACTAGTTAACAAAATTGAAGAGAAATAGTAACTAGTTACTTGCTTTTCAAAAAGGGGAGACAAGTAGTACATGTGACCATACCTTGCTAGTACCTTGCCTATACATACACATTATGTATCACCCAACACCTTTTAACATCAATTATTCAACCAACAAAACACAAAAATCAAAAATACAACCCCCCCTCTTCCAAGGAGCTCTCGGCCAAGCTTAGTAAAGGAAGAAGAAAATTCTTCCTCCCCCATTTCCCACCACTCATAAATCAAGATATAATTACTAGGCCCTCTACAACATCTAAGCAAGGTATGTTAATAGTTTCGAGCCATTTCATCCATCCAAATTCAAGTTATAAATTATTAAAGATTGGGTGAATAGTAAACCATGTTTGATTTTCTTTTAGATCTTGGATTGTAAGGGTTGTAGGAGACCATTCAAGGTGTTATTGAGTTGTGTAAGGCTTATCCAAGGCTCCTAGGTGCTCAAGAAGGTATAAAAATCACAAACCCTTTTGGTTATGTAGTGTTTATAATGTTTGGTAGTAGATCCATGTATATATGAGTTAATCTTGGTTGTATAAGCAATGGATGACATGGATCTTGAGTTTTGATGTTGTGATTGTGACTTTTATGATTATGGATAGTATATATATCTCCATGAGTGTTATAAACCACGAACTAAGTGAATTAAGTGTTGGTTGTGTTGTGGAATTGTGAAAATTGGTTGATCTATGTAGTACATGCTTGCTGAGTTTTTCCAGGAACATTGACCTGTCTTGTAACACGGTTTTGAACCCCCAAATGTTGTCCCCTGATGTCCTACCATATATTGTTGGAAATATAATTGAATGTAGTTTCTGGAAATGTAAGGTTCATGTCTCGGTGATGTATAGATTTTAAGTTATGGCCGGAGAAGTGAATTGTGTTTCTGGATTCCAGACTGCACTAAGTGACCCCCTTGTGAACCTTGTTTAAACCCCTAAAAATATATGTGGGATCATGGAAAAATTTGAGAAGTTAGGGAATGCAGTGGTGAAGATCACCCAAAAAGAATTGGATTAAAATATGAATTTTTGGATTTTATAAAAATGCTAGAGTAAATTTCGCGCAAGGGAAAAAGTCGTTAGTGGAGAATGATTCTAGGGGTAATGGTTATGATTCGAATGTGGTAACTAAATTAAGTCGATTAAGTGACGAGCGTAACCGAGTGACAACATGAACCTATAGTGGGGCTAGAGTGTCATAAGACGAAGTTGTTAAGTTAATTTCGTACCCCCTAAAACCCCGTAATTAAAGAGATTTTTTAAGGTACTAACGAGCGGTTATTGCTTATGTATAGATCGTTCGACTCCGCACGCTCGACCACCCCAACCAAACCAAGGCAAGTTTACTTTTCAAAACTTATACATGTACAAGGACTTTCACTGTTGTGTTTGTAGTTTTCAATTATATCAAATGCTATGTTTATCAAAGTATCGATGCAATTGAGATTGTATAAGTACATATATGCTTGTACCCCTTGAACTTAGATTGAAATGTTTTCTTCGGACAACGACTCTAGCAATAGAGGTCGTATCGGTCCGTATATACTATTGACCGGGGAGCGGTATATTATTATATCGTATCTAGATTGCGAAAACCCGAAGGGTCATTCGGGTAGTATCGTATACTCAAGTAACTATTGTTATATCTTCGTAAATACTCGAAACCCTATCTTGGATTAAAAGTTTATTTTATCGAATAATTATTTTATTAATTATTAATATTAAATCTTAAAATATTATTTATTAATTATTGTTCATTATTTAAAGACAAAGTCAGTCCAAGATACATTTAATACTTTCAAACTCGAACTCTTTCGAACTCAAAACATTTTCGAAAACCTTCGGTCAGGTTCTGCTTCTTGTATGATTTCAAGAATCATCGGTCGACTGATGTCGGATCTCAATTACTCTGTTTTCAATCAAAATCAAGTTTTCAAAAGAAAAAGAAAAAGGGACTCTGGCAGGTGTGGGAACCGTTGACGAACGATTCCCGGGTTGTGTAAGCGGCCGTGAGCCAGGCGGTCCATCAAATATTATTCCGGACCAGGTGTTGCCGAAGGATGATTACGGATGTAGTTTTCATCGAGGGTGATTACGGATGTAGTTTTCACCCGGGGATAGTTACGGATGTAGTTTCTATCCTTCTACCGGTAAAGAAGACCCGCGGATTATTGGACTTGGATGTGGCGACTGATCATCGTCAATCCCTGTCAGGTTTTTTTATGTTTTCTTCCAGTCCCATCCTCCACTTTGGAAAAATACTCAAACACTGCTTCTTGGGCCTAAGTGCCAAGTTGCTGATAGTGTGGTTTTTGATGAGAAAATATTGACATCGTGCAGTATCTAGAACTGCAAGATTTTCTATAAAGATTGGCACGTGTTGGTGCACTCTTTCAATTGTTTCAAAGAATGAAATATTTTTGTATGAGAAACCTTCTAAGCTAATGGAAGGAAAGAGGTTTGCAATGATGTATTCCCTGTACAGTATGTTAATCGTAGAGTGTTTTGCCGAAAATGATATACTCATATGTATATATTTTCAAACTTGAGATATATTGAAATGGGAACCTTATAAAGGGTTCATATGTTATTCTTAAAGCTCCTTAGTGAGTATAGATGTTTTATTCAAACTCGAACATATACAGTGTCCAATTATGTTTTGAAATCTGAGATATATACCCATATAGTTGGGAATGTTTTCGAAATAAACCCCATTATTATTTTACAAATGGTGAACTTGCTGAGCATTATGTAGCTCATTCTTGCTTTATAAAAACTTTTCAGAAAGAGAAGAATTTGGTCGGTTAACTCCGCGATAGCAGAAGAGGAGTAGAAGATTTACCCCGGAGATGATTTAGTTCCTGATAGATACGACAGAGTAAGTCTGATAGGTTTTCAACTATAATAGTAAGACTTGTCTTCAAGTGTAGTTGTATAAGTGGAATTGTGTAAGACTCTGATTTGTACAAATGAATTGTAATATTTAGTGGCACTTTTGATTATCGTTTCTGAGGCTCTAACTTGTTTGTGCTTAAGATTGAGGTCTGAATGGATGTATTGTTGAGTTGTACAGTTAATACAGGTATGATATGGTTGGATGGTGATGTGACGACCTGAATCTTTGACCTCAGATTTGGGGGCGTTACAATTCAACCATTTTTGAGCTTTGTCACGAAGAGAGAAACCGAACAACATGACTTTCAACTGATCTGGAGTGACTCCCTGATGTTTAATGGTAGAACAGAGCTGTTGAAACCTTTGCAGATGAAGTGTAGGGTCTTCGGATGGAAGACCAGCAAACTGATTATGTTGGATCATACTGAGCAACGCCGGTTTGATCTCAAAGTTTGCTGCTTGAATAGCTGGCATAGCGAGACCAACTGGTACCCCACTCGGAGAAGGCTGTGAATAGTTCTTCAAAGATTTAACAGGAGGGTTGGCCATTTTAATCTCTGAGAAATGGATCTTTCGATGCGTTTTATTTCTCTGTTTATCGATATATTGCTGCAGAGGTTCTCCGGAATCAAGATTCCGAGTAGAATCAGGAGTTAAAAATGCGTCTTCTGTAGACCTGTGCATCAACAACAAAAACAAGAAAAGCAGTAAAACCGGTCTCAATTGGAACTAAAGTTCCAACGAGACAATGGAAAAATAAACTAATTAAAAAGCTAACACAAAATTTAACAAATTAAACATAAAATATTTATTTTTTTATTTTATATATATATATATATATATATATATATATATATATTTAAATCAGGGAAATCCACAATAAACAAAAACTCACAAAACAATTTTACAAATTTAAAGAATATTTTAAACTATTTTAAAATAATTAAGTAAAAATAAAAAGATCCAAAAACTAATTTTAACAATTAATTAAAAACTGTCTAATTAAATTCCGATTTTTTTTTTAATTAACTCCGAAAAACCTTAACTCACAAACTAAAGAACAATTACCAAAAGCAACTCAACAAGTCGGCTACGACTAAAAAAAAAAATAAACGTAGAAACTGTAATGACGACTCAAACTCGGAACATGAATGATCAAAATTTAAACTATATATATTTTTTTTTATTTTTTTTATTTTTTTTAAAAAAAAAATTAAATTAATCTATCTTTAACTAACAAAAACTGAATTTTTAATTACACTATTAGAATTAAAAGTTGATTTTATTTATAAAAAAAATTGACATGATCCGTTTAAAAATATGACTTGCAAATAACACAATCAAATCAAACTCTACGAAATCTCGCATTAACTCGACAACACGAAACAACAAAGCATTCCAAACCAACTCTTCAAATTCGACTCAAAGGAATAGCAACTCGAAACTAAGAACTAAATAACAATAACGCGCAAACTCTAACTGCAAACATGACATCGAACTGAGTAAAAACTCAAGAACCAAACTGCGAACAACAATGACGAAGAACCGTGACTCGGCAACTCAGATTAACACGGGCCAACTCAGTAACAATTTAATAACACCAGCGAACAACCAGCGAGTTAACTCAGACACTCGGTAAACAAAGAGAACGAACAAAACACTGGACTCCGATTTGAATTAAACGAACCACACGACTCAACAAAACACTTGACGGGTTTTTGGTACGAGAAGGGGGTGTGGGATAGCAACTGGGTTGGTTGTGGGAAAATGAGAAAAGGGGAAGGAGGAGGCTGGTGGGAACATGGAGAGGCGCGGGTTTACAGATGGTTGCGGGAATGGAGATTGCAGTCGTGAGGTAACAGAAGAGAGGGAGGAGAGATAGGGGAGGGTGGAATGGAGGTTACGGGTAAGAGAATTGTGGACAGAGAAGATGGCGTGGAGATGTGTGACTGGTGTGAACGGAGAAGGGGAGAGGAAGGGAAGAGGGGTTGATATGTTTAAGGTTTGCAACGAAAAAAAAGAAACTGCAGCACTTTATTTCTGGGGAATGATTCGTGGCCGTGGGGAATGGAAACTAAAAAAAAGAAACAAAAGCAAGGGAGGGGTGTTTGTTTTTGCAGTGAAGGAGGGTGAATGAAAAAATCAAGCTGGGTTAGTGAATGGGTTAGAAAAAAAAGGAAACAGGGGACAGTCTCTTTATTTCTGAGATGAAATAATAGAACTAATATTTTTGTAGTTTTTTTTTTACTCTAACATAAAAAATATAAAAATTAAATCTATAATAAAAAAATTTGAAACCCGGACAATTAAACTAAAATTTATAAAAATTAACCGCCTCCCCGGCAGCGGCGCCAAAATTGATGCGGTATATTTTATGTTCGTTCGCAGGGAGACAGGTTTTATCGATTTTAATTTAATTGTCACGAATTATTTCTAAAATAAAAATAATTATTTAGAATTTTTGTATAGGTAAATAACGCAAATAAATGTGTTTTAAAATCGATTAACTAAAAGTCTAGGGCGACCGGGTTCACCATGTTTACACCGAAACAAATTATACGGATGTAGTTAATTTAACAGATTTAAATAATTAGAGCATGTGTTAATATCTCTCAAGCATTAACGCTCTCGGAAATCCAATTATGCTCTCGCACTAAAATTCAATTCCGCTAATCGTATGTATGCCTCTAGTGAATAAAATCTCTCGATCTATTATTCCTATTTGCAAATAATTAATTAATGATACCGGCCGATAACAAAAATTAAATTTCATAACATATCGATTAGAATTATTTTATATCCGTTAAACAACTAATAAGATTAAAGCATTATTGTGGTGTAAACATGGCTCCCCCGTGCACCATAGAAATAAACTACTCACTCATGCTATTAATAAAATTTACAAAAACAATTAAACAAGACATATAAAATATATATTAACAAGCAAAATAAAATTAAGGAGTACCTCAAATTTGCAATAAAATGGAGAATTTAAATCAAAGTGTACATAAAAGAGAAGAAAACCAAGCCCCTAATCCTTGAAAAATCCTTAGCCGAATGAAACAAGATGAATGTAAAGATGGAATGTGTTGTACACATGTATGTCTCTATGCAGTGTGTTAATGTGATGTGTTTTATAGACTAATGTGTCTCTCCCCCTCCTGCAAGGCAAGCCTTATATAGCCTCAAAATTCCTCCAATTTTCATAAATTAATACCTCCATTATTAATCTTCATCATTAGCACCACTTTGGAATTCTTTTTCTTCTTTCTTTTTCTTTGCCAACCACTCCACTTCATCTACTTTCGGCTGAAATACTCTTCACAAGCTAATCAATCAAACACTTTAAATAAACTAAAGAAAATTCCAAATCTAAAAGATTTACACTAAAATTCGGAACTAAATTTGCTCCTCAGATTTCGAGTTGCTCCAGTCGTATTTTTGCTTATTTAACCCCTTTGAATTGTAGATAATTTTCCAAGCTTCGCGTGGACTGTAAGATCGTCCAAATCCGACTTCTACAACTCCGGATATGAATTAAAAACCGTAGAAAGCGGGTGTAGCTCAATAAATCCGAATTTCTTCCATTTTTAGTTCCAAAAGAACTCTTTAAGCCCAAATTCTTCCAAAATTAGGAATTCTTGTCTTCTACAATAAAACATTAAGATTTATTAAATAAATACCCGAATTAATGCAAAATGCAATTAAATATGGGAATAAAATTATCTAAAATATATATAAAAATATATCTTATCAGTGCCTCTTTACAGGGTACGCCCAGAAGAAGATGTCCCAGTTCTTGGCGATCTTCAAGAAGGAATTCTGGAAGAAATTGAAGAAGATTCAGAGGATATAATATCTATCAACATCAGAGGTGAACAAGTTGAAGGAAGGCGAATGTTACTTGAAGGCTTGATGCATACCCTTGTTGAGGAAGACTTCCCTCTTAAAGAGGACGTGCCCTCCAAGGATGAAGCACCAATCAAAGATCCTCGAAGTTTTGATTCCGACCTTGATCCAAGAACACCACAGCTGGTTGAAAAGACTGGCCCTGTAGAGGATACAATTTCAATTTTGGTAGATGAAAAGGATCCAACTAAGGTTCTGAAGATTGGATCGCAGTTGAACTCCAAGTTAAGAGCCATGCTCACCAACTTCCTTTTAAACAATCTGGATGTTTTTGTTTGGAGTCATGCTGACATGGTTGGAATTGATCCGGAGATTATGTGTCATCGTCTGAATATATATCCTACCAAGAAGGGAATCCGCCGGAAATGCCAGCCAGTGAGTGGAGAGAGAGCCATAGCATTGAAAGAAGAGGTGGATAGACTTCTAGATGTTGGGCTGATCAAGGAGTCATATTATCCAGATTGGTTGGCTAATCCAGTTCTCGTGAAAAAACCAAATGGAAAATGGAGGACTTGTGTGGATTTCACTAATCTGAACAAGGCATGCCCGAAGGATATCTTTCCACTCCCGAGGATTGATCAGTTGGTGGATGCCACGGCAGGACACGCTCTTTTAAGTTTCATGGATGCTTACTCGGGTTACAACCAGATCCCTATGTATGAACCGGATCAGGAACACACTTCTTTTAATTAGGATCGAGGATTGTATTGTTATATTGGGATGCCTTTCGGGTTGATCAATGTTGGCGCAACCTATCAGAGGTTGGTAAATATGATGTTTAAAGATTTGATAGGGAAAACCATGGAGGTATACGTGGATGACATGCTTGTTAAATCCTTAAAAGCAGAGGACCATGTAAAGCATTTGGAACAGATGTTTGAGATTTTGAGGAAATTTAGGATGAAGCTAAATCCTCAAAAATGTGTCTTCGGGGTAGAGTCCGGGAAGTTTCTAGGATTTATTGTCAATCATCGTGGAATCGAGGCAAATCCAGCAAAGATTAAAGCTCTTCTTGAAATGAAATCTCCATCTAGTGTGAAGCAAGTTCAGAGTCTCACGGGAAGGATAGCTGCTCTTAATCGTTTCGTATCAAAATCATCGGATAAATGCATAGAATTCTTCAAAGCAATTAAGGGGGCAGCTAAAGATTTTGTATGGACTTCTGAATGTGAGGAAGCTTTTCAGAGAATAAAGGAGCACCTGGGAAATCCTCCACTTTTAGCTAAGCATGTGGAAGGAGAGACGTTAATTTTATACTTGGCCGTTTCGGAACATTCCATCAGTGCAGTGTTGGTAAGGGAAGAGGTTGATCATCAGTCTCCGATTTACTATGTGAGTAAGCGTTTGCTCGATGCGGAAACCAGATACACTAGCATGGAGAAGTTGGTCTATGTCTTAGTTCTGGCATCCAGGAAGCTTCGGCCTTATTTTCAAGCTCACAAGATTGAGGTTCGTACGGCATATCCATTGAGAGGAATTCTCCATAAGCCGGAAACCTCTGGTCGAATGTTGAAATGGGCAATTGAGTTGGGACAATTTGATTTGGAATATACTCCAAGGACTGCTATCAAGGGTCAAGCTCTAGTTGATTTCATTCTTGAATTCGAGTCAGAAAATGAAGAAAAGTCAATTGTATTGGTTGAGCCTGAAATTCCACTTAAGAGGGCGAGCCCATTTGAAGAAGTTCCTCAACCTTGGTGGAAGTTACAAGTAGATGGAGCTGTCAATAATGGGGGGGCTGGAGCAGGTGTAATCTTGTTTACCCCCGAAGGGAATCAACTCATGAGTGCCATTCACTTCAAATTTCAAGCAACCAATAATGATGCAGAGTATGAAGCCTTGATTAATTGGTTGAAAATGGCTTTGGAGATGAAGGTATTAAATCTCATTGTGTTAAGTGATTCAGAATTAGTGGTTGGACAGGTAAAGGGTGGATTTCAGTGTAGAGGTCAAAGGACAGAGCTTTACATGAGGTGCGCTCAGCGGTTGATCAAAAAGTTCCGAGATGTACGGGTAGAGTGTATTCCATGGGATGAGAATTTTAGCGCAGATGTTTTAGCCAAGTTAGGGTACCAGAAAGATGCTATGCTGTTGGGAACAGTTCCTTTACAAATTCAGGAAGTACCTAGTATTCCAGAGATAGAAGTCATGGAAGTGGAATCAACCCCACATGTTACTTGGATGACTCCCATTCAAAAATATATCCAAGGAGGTATACTTCCAAGTGAGAAGCTTGAGGCAAGGCGGCTTCAGTATCAAGTAGCTAGATTCGTGGAATATGATGGAATATTATATAAGAGGGGTTTCAATCAACCACTTCTCAAGTGCATAGATGGAGATGAGTGTAATTACATCCTTAGGGGGATTCATGAAGGAATTTGTGGCAATCACTTGGGGGGTGGTTCGTTAGCGATGAAGGTGTTAAGGCAAAGATATTATTGGCCTACATTGAAGAAGGATGCTTACGAGTTTGTTAAGGCATGTGACAAGTGTCAGAGGTTTGCCAACTATTCTACCAGCCCTGTTACTACCTTGACTTCCCTAATGAGTCCATGGCCGTTTGCTATGTGGGGAATAGATCTCATTGGAGAACTCCCCAAGGATAAGGGAGGTGTGAAGTATGTTGTTGTTGCTGTGGATTACTTTACCAAGTGGGCGGAAGCAATGCCCTTGGCCACCATTACTGCGAAGAAAATTCGAGATTTTGTTTTCAACTCTATTGTGTGCAGATTCGGGATTCCATATAAGCTTGTGTCGGATAATGGAAAGCAGTTCGACAGCAGAGAGTTACGGAAGTTGTGTGATGACTTGGGGATAAAGAAAGAATTTGCAGCTGTGTATCATCCTCAAAGTAATGGACAGACAGAGGCTATCAACAAAATAATCAAGCATACTTTGAAGACGAAGTTGGAAGAAAGAAAGGGGAATTGGCCTGAAGAACTTCCCATGGTGTTGTGGTCATACAATACAACTCCGAGAACTACAATTGGGGAGTCACCTTTTGTGTTGTCTTATGGATGCGAGGCAATGGTTCCGGTGGAGATTGGAGCAGGATCGTTCAGGAGAGATTTCTATGAGGAAGAGACCAATATGGTAAATCAAAGGCTGAGTCTGGATTTTTTGGAAGAAATGAGAACCAATTCACAGCTGAGGTTGGTAACTTATCAGCAAAGGGCTACGAGGTATTATAATCGAAAGGTGAAGACCCGTCTTTTTAAAGTGGGTGATTTGGTTCTTCGGAAGGTCATGCCAAATACAAGGGTAGCTGCTCATGGAGTCTTTGGTCCCAATTGGGAAGGACCTTATAAGATCAAGTCTATCATCTGGGAAGGCACTTATCACTTAGAAGACTTGGATGGTAACACGATTCCTAGGGCATGGAATGCGGAGCATTTGAAGAAATATTATCAATAGGGTGCGGCTTCGGCCCCCTATTTTATGAAGGCTTATATTTAAGTTATAGAATAGTATCAATAATTCTTCTCCTAATCTAGGGGGTAGCGTATATATGCCTTCCTTAGAGTTAGTCGAGACTTGCTGATTTTTATACTTTTCAATAATCATTCTCCTTAGCTAGGGGGGTAGTGTTTTTACACCTTCCCTTGTTCTGAAGAGACTCAAGTTCAATGAAGATTTTCAAATTTTTTCAAGATTTTTAATATATTCGAAGATTGTTAGAAGAATATTGGTTGTTGAAATACAAAAGGTCGAGCCCTAATTCAATAGGGTGCGCCCTACGTTTACACTGACGAATTTACAAGTGTTTTTAATTAATAATTTTATTTGTTAATACTCGAGGTCGATCTGGAGGCCGCGCCCTAGCGTATAAAGGCGCGCCCTCAGCTTACATACAATAATGACTTGGAGATTTATTTGAAGATATGCTTTAAATGTATGATAATTTAAAAGGATTTCAAGGAAGTCACCCTAATACATTAGGGCGCGCCCTCTATTTGCTGGCAAAAGTACTTTGGCAATAATGATGCAGAGAACTTGAAGAAACATAACATGTTAAATATTCGAAGTTACCAAAAAACACGAGTTAAAGGGATAAATTCAAATTACAAATTGAAAGGTTTTACAAAGGACCCGCACCTTAGAAAATTAATAGTTCAAACAAAAGTTGGGTTGATTAAAATTTAGGGAAACATTTTTGATATCAAGGTGCGCCCTTTGAGGCAGTGGGGGACGCGCCCTGGATATCATCAGGCTGAGTAGGGGGACTGGTCATCTCGAGAATAGAATCATGGTTGGAGGTTACAGCATGAGGCAGTTGATCAGAATTGGTTGTAGTTTGAGGTACTTGTTCAGGATTGTTAGGAACGTCTTCTGTCGAAGGCGCGTCCTGAGAAGTTTCCTCTAGTCCCAGTTCAATTCTTTTTGCTTTGATAGCATCGGCATTCTTGATCTTGAATGCGGTTATGTCCTCAGCACTGTCAGCCCCAAACTTCTCAGCCCAATTATAATCAGGATCGTTGGCTAGTAATCCAAGAAGATAAAAATCAAAACCAGCTTGGAAATTACGATCTTCCATAGCCTGCTTTTCATCCTTCCAACAGTCAGATTTTTCGATTTCAAGAGCATCTCGCTGCACTTTCAAGTCTTCATTCTCTCTTTCCAACTTATCATTCTTGTCGGCCAGGAGTTGGCGATGGTCAACAGCGTCTTGCAAATCATGTTTATGATCTTGAATAGTAGCATCCCTGGAATCACATTCTTTTTTCCATTTGTTGTCACTCTCCACTATCATTTTTGCATATTTCCTATTCTCAGCCTCGAGCTTGTTGATGTGAAGCTTTTCTTTATGAATCCTCTGGGCGCGCCCTAAGGATTGAACCAAAAGCTGAGCAGAGGCTTTGATCATGGAATTCGTCTCGTCATCAGCATTCATATTTTGCCAAAGATCAACCTCCTTTTCGTTGACAAGTGACGCAGCAGCTGGCCCAATAAGGGTTTCGACATATGAGGGCGCGCCCTCAGTTCTTTGTCTTTTACCCTTATCAACAGGAGGATCTTGGGTCTCAGTATTCCTCTTCGAAGATCTAGAAGAGGGTGGAATCGTATGGTTAGACTCTTGCTGTTGCTGTTGGATAGGGCGCGCCCTAGTGTCAGAGGTATCAGCTTTGTCATTTTGCTTCTCTTTGTCCTTCTTTTTAGCTCCAAAGCCACGAGGAATTTGGGGGGCCATATCTGCACCAGAACAAAAAAAAATGTGTTAACTCGTGAAAGAGGTTTTTCATGTAAAGACAAATTGCAAGATATATCAAGTAAAGGATAAAAGATAATGAAGATAAAGCCAATAGGTTAGGGTGCGCCCTAATTTAGGATTTCATACCTTCATCTTGATCAGAGTCGAAATTTTCTTTATCACTATCACTAGAAGAGGACAGGGGAACGGAAATACCATTTCTAAATTTCCTAAATTTACAGATTGATCCAACTCTATCAGAAAGGATTCCAACCCTTTTTAGGTTTTTCCTCAGTAATTAGGGTTTGAAGGTTGAATTTCTCTGCTGCAACTTTGAGGACGGCTGTGGCTCGAGATGAGGCCGCGCCCTGGAGAGTTTTTTGGATTCTTCTATCTGTTTTAACTTAAAGGAGTTAATAAAAACTTAAAAGGAAGAAAGATAAGAGAAATTCAAGACGCGCCCTCACTTACAAGGGTCTGTATTGAATTGAACGCGAGCTCGAGGAACGTCCCAAACGAAGAAATAAGGCTCTTTCCATCGTTTGATGTTTCTAATTTTTCCTTCAGAAAAGCCTTTATTGTTGTGAAGTTTGTTGACCACCAAGTAATAATAGCCGATATTCGATTGCCGGATACTAAAGAAATAGCTGACTTCTGGCATGGAGGGAGTCCCGAATCCGAGGTCATGATAAAGAATGAAAAGAGCTAGAACAAGCTTGTAGCTGTTGGGAGAAAGTTGAATTGGAGCAAGGTTATACCACTCGAGGATCTCTTTCAGGTATGGATGCATGGGCGCGCCCACACCAAGAGCTACGAGTTTTGGGCTTAGGACCATCCTTGGAATTCTAAAATTTCCCCCGTAATTGAAGATATGGGGGCGATGGTGAGAGTGTGGAATGGCCCAAAGTCCTTCTTGGCTGTAATATTTCATAGTCCACTCCACTTCATCATTTGTAGCAGTAGAAGACATGCTCACGCAGGCTAGCTTGCCTCGTTTCTTTCTGAGTTGATTCTTCTCCTTTTCAGACATGTCTCCGTATCTCCCCCACTCAATATCAATTTCTTCATCAAGGATTTCCCAGTGTTCAAACGGGACTGGTGAAGGGGGAGGAGATGTTGGCTTGGAATTAATCATGGGCGAAATGGAGGACGCTGAGGGCGCGCCCTCAATAGAATAAGTATCTAAGGAGTGGGTATCGTTGGAAGTATGGTTGTCTGGAATAAAGTCATAATCAGAAGGATCTGAAAGAGGTGAGTTTAGAGTTCTTTAAGGAGTTGGTGTTTTTATGGAAGGTTGAGGGTTTTGAGTTCTTATGAGACATGTACTAAGGGGGACATTGTCTAAGGAATCTTCACTGGATAAACTCATTCTGTCTTCGTTAAAATCCTCTATAAGGCGCGCCCTAGTTTCTGAAGGTATGAATGAAAAAAGAGGCCTGCAAGGAATTGGAGAAAGAGGAGCTGGCAAGGGAGAGAAGATTCCACGATTTTCGTTGAATTCCTTAAAAGGATGAAATGGAGAGGACGCGCCCTGTCTATCCAGCTGCAAAATGGAAATAAAAGCACTAAGGACGCGCCCTGAAAAGGAATAAGTAGGAGAATTTCTCTCCGAATTATGATTTACAGTCTTTCTTGATTTCTATGACTAAACTTTGGATTGAAAGAATTCAAGGCACGCCCTGTGAGGGAGGCGCGCCCTGAAAAATACAAACTAGGGTTAATTAATAATAGTGCGATTTCTAAGAATATTGTGGAGGAAAAATTATAACAAAACAAGATTGAAGACGCGCCCTGGGTCAAGAGCACGCCCAAGAGTTATATGGAGTTGGTAGTTATTTTCTAGAAACACTACTTGTGAAAGTTATTTAAGCAAATTGAAGATCAAAAGTATATACTTACAAGCGTATATATATTAAAAAAATGAAGAACATATAAGAACATGAACAGTCATAACATCAAATCAAGCAATTTATACGGTTAAACACGAATGGAAGACATAAAAATATACCTTGGAAGTTCTGGAGCAAGATTTGTGAAAGAAATTTGCAAAAACAAGCACTGGTTGGCCGGATTTGTGATCGGAAATCGGGCTCCGGGGAAGAGTATTTTTTTGGAATAAAAAGATCAGGAAAAAAGTAAAGTGAAGATGATTGGGATATTTATAGACATTTGAAGGGATAGTGGAAGACAACTGTCAACCACTCAAGTCGGTTGGGATTCTAAGGGCGCGTCCTCTGTCAAGGCGCGCCCTGAAAGAAAATTTTGTGGTGATTTTGGGTTACTTAAGAAGAATTCCATATATCATCTTTGATTTCATATGGAATTGGGGGGTAGTTGTTATAGCCAAAATTCGGTTCGGGTAATCTAAAGAGGATTCGGGTCAAATATGGGTTTAATTTAGGGAATTCTAGGTCAAATTAGGGTTCTGGTGAAATAGAGTTAAGTTAGGTCGCGCCGTGATTATTAAGGCGCGCCCTCGATGACAAGTCATGATGAAGTATTTTACTCAAGCTGGTTTTCAAAGAGCGATTGAAGAATTCTTTTCTGGGATTCCCGGAGTTATTGAAGAATTCCCTCCTGTCGTATCTCAAGAGGGGGATGTCCGTCGCAGAAGGCCTCCAGGGGTTTGCCTGGATATAAAGACCCTTCTTAAACACTAAGTGCGTGCCCTAAGGTGGAAAGATGGGGACTTTCTGGTGTGTGCTTTGGGAGCTCTGTTCCTATAGCCAATGGGCGCGTCCTCATTGGGGAACTTTGGAGTAATCCTGCACTTTGCACCCAAAAGCTCTGGATCACCTGTCCTGCTATCTGGTGGGTGCTTCTCATTCGGGGGACAGGGATGTGTTCTGCACTTGGGGTAAACCACGGCTATACCTGCATCCTTGAAATAAAGAAATAGCTGGTAACGGAAAGGACTAGTCCTCGACGGGGGAAGTTTCCTTATCCGTGAAGTCTTGAGATCTTGGATGAGCCTTGGGCCTTTGTGGTTAGGCCTCATAATAGAACATTCTGGATGCTGGACCGATAATCCAAGCCCATTTGGATTTCTTGCTCTCCAAGAACTACATATGGCTTGATCCCTATAAATACCAAGGTACGTAGGCCGATTGGGGGGTTGGAAGTCGAGAGCTTTGAAATAGCCGCCACTAACCCTATCAATCTCAGCCACCAATTATCTACAGCCACCACACACCACCACTTTTCCGGAGAAAAACCACCGTCTAAGATCTTGTTTCCGGCGACGTACCTTGAATTTGTTGTTCCCAAATTGCTCCGTCAACAAAAATCATAAGCAATTAACAAGTGGTTGAATATGAAACCTTTTCCGAAATTAAGACTTATATTGTTTTTTCTTGTTGCTAAGCAAGGCTTTATTGTTTTTAACTTTAAACAACTAACTTATTAGCTTTATTTGTCACTTGCTGGAAAATGTGTTACACAATCCAGGAAACTTATGCAAACTTAACAACCAATTCCTTCAATCTCTCATCAACAATACAAGAAACTGTCTGGAAAATATACCAATGTATAGTTAGTCATATGACCAATCATGTGCCCTCAAGTAACTTTATGAATAGAATAACTAACCCTGCAAGAAACATGTCCCAACAATGAACCAGCTCTACAAAGAATGTACTTTTACAGGCTGAAGGCCTAAAGCTATTTCCATCAATAGCATATAAGAACTGAAATCTAGCTCTATATAAACCCGTAACTAGATCATAACTTACATACTATATCATTGTAGTTCTCAGTTTCATATGTGTTATGGAGATAGGAAAGTTTTTCGTGTTTGCTCTTTCATTGGCACTAGTTGCCTCTGTGGCAAAGAGCAGCGAGTTCAGTGAAAAAGACTTGGAAACAGATGAAAGTTTGTGGAATCTTTATGAGAAGTGGAGGAGCCACCACGCGGTTTCCAGAGATTCGGAATCAACAAACTCAAGACGAATAAGTTAGTCTCTTTATCTGAACAAGAGCTTGTTGATTGTGAGCCTGATTGCGGTGGTTGCAATGGCGGATTAACGGAGAATGATTTCGAGTTCATTAAGGAAAATGGTGGAGTCACAACTGAAACACTGTACCCTTACCAAGCTAAGGATGCTAAATAAGATGCAGTAAAGGTCTTTAATCTTTATCAGCACAATGATTTTTGAGGTTCGGTGGCTATTTAAATTTGTTTACCATAAATTTACTTTAATGTTTATTACAGATGAATGCTCCTGTTGTTGTGATTGATGGTTGGTAAAACTAGAATGGATATATGATTTCAGAATCAAGAATCAAGAAAACAATGTTGTATTGATTGTATTGATGTGTGTTTATTACAATCTCTGAAGTCCTATATATAAGCATAACTATACGTAAGGGATTACATCACTTGGTACTGTAGATCGTAGACTTAATCTAACGTTTACATTCCAACACCCCCCCTCAAACTTAAGATGGTTGAAAAACCAACTTGAGTTTGCGATTACGAAATGAACCAGGAGGAAGGGATTTCGTGAAAATATCTGCAACATTATCTGCACTAGAGATAGCATGAAGACGAACTGTTCCTTTTTCAACCTGTTGACGGGTGAAATGACAATCAATCTCTATATGTTTAGTGCGTTCATGAAAGACATCATTGTGAGCAATGTCCCTGGCACTTTTGCTATCACAGTAGATAATAGTGGCTGGAGAATGAGTCACAGTCATTTCTTCAAGTAACCATCGTAGCCAAATTAATTCCTGCGTGGTGTCATCCAGAGCTCGATATTCTGACTTGGCACTGGATTTTGAGGCAAGGGATTGTTTCTTACTACGCCAAGGGATAAGAGAGTCACCCAAAAAGAAGCAAAATCCTGTAGTGGAACATCTAGTAGTGGGATCACCACCCCAATCAGCATCAGAATAGGCATGTAACTCAAGTGATGAGTTGTATGCATAATGTAATCCGTGAAAGATGGTGCCTTTGACATAACGAAGTATGTGAAGGACAGCTGTATAGTGAGGAGTGCGAGGAGCTGCCATAAATTGACTAACAATATGAATAGCATGAGCAATGTCAGGACGAGTGACAGTAAGATAAATTAGACTTCCTACCAACTGGCGATATAATGTAGGGTTGACAAGCAGATCACCATCTTTAGAGTTAAGTTTGACCTCGTATTCCAAAGGTGTAGATGTAATCTTATTGTCACTGATTCTAGATTTCAACAAAAGATCAGATGCATACTTAACTTGAGAAAGTGTGTATCCAGTAGGAATGGAAGAAACCTCAAGACCCAAGAAGTAGCTTAATGAACCAAGATCTTTCATTTCAAATTGCTCACCGAGAAACTGTTTGAGATCAGAGATACCTGTAGTGTCATCTCCAGTGATAATCATATCGTCAACATAGAGGAGGAGGAGAACAATTCCTCGATTGGTCTGTTGAATGAAGAGAGCATGATCATATGGACTAGAAGAAAATCCTAGCTCACTGTTGACTCTGCTAAATTTCTAGAACCAAGCTCGAGGTGCTTGTTTTAGTCCATAAAGTGCCTTGTTAAGCTTGAGCACTTGTCCTGGAGAGAGATCAAAACCGGGAGGAGGTTTGAGATAAACTTCTTCATCTAAGTCGCCATTAAGGAAAGCATTTTTGACATCCATTTGCCACATGTTCCACTGTTTTGATGCTCCAACAGCAAGTAAACTCCGAACAGATGTAAGATGAGCAACTGGTGCAAAAGTCTCTTCATAATCAATGCCAGACTCCTGGGTAAACCCTCTAGCAACTAGACGGGCTTTATATCTCTCAACGGAGCCATCAGATTTTGTCTTAATTTTATAGATCCATCGACTTCCCACAGCTATTTTCCCAGGGGGCAAGGTAACCAGATCCCAAGTGTGATTTTTGTCTAATGCTTGAAGTTCTTCTGCCATAGCTTTCTTCCAAAGAGGATTAACACTTGCCTCTCTATATGTTTGAGGCTCATGCAATGATTGTACAATAGAGTAAACATGATAATCAGGAAAGACGAACAGAAGGTTTTCTTACCCGAGTAGATCTATGAGTGTGCTCATCAGAATGGGATGGTAAAGTGGGAGGCTCGGTACTAGAATCCTCAGACTGACCTGCTGTCGAAGGGATAATAGTAGATGGAGATGGTTGTGTGAACTCAACTGAAGGATCTGTTGAATGTATATCAGAGGAAGAGGTCGGAGATTCTATATATTTATCACTGGGATGTAGATCAACAAATGGATCTGTAAAGTGAGAAATGCTAGTAGAAGTGTCAATGTGAAAATATGACATAGATGAGAACATTTTATGCTCCCAAAAAGTAACATTTCGAGAGACACGAAGACGTTGCGAGATAGGATCCCAACAACGGTATCCTTTCTGACCACTACCATAGCCAATAAAACAACAAAGACGAGCACGTGGTTCGAGTTTTGTTCTCTCATGTTGAGGAAGAAGAACAAAACAAGCAGAACCAAACACCTTAAGTGAATCATATGAAGGAGGTTTGTCATATAATTTTTCATAAGGGGACACATTATTGATTACAGGAGAAGGAATCATGTTTATGGTGTGCACAGCAGTGAGTGCAGCTTCTCCCCAGAAGTATTCTGGACAAGAAGAAGAAACGAGAAGGGCTCGAATGGTGTCAAGAATGTGTCTATGTTTACGTTCAGCTCGACCATTTTGTTGAGATGTGTAAGGGCAAGAACTCTGTGCAAGGGTACCTGTTCGCTATTTTCTCTACGCAAGTATACGCAGTCCAAAAGCAATATAGGGAAATAAGGATCGTTCCCACGAAGACTTGGTGTATTTAAGTAAATATGTTTATTCAACAACGTTCGGTTAATTATAGAAGCCTGAACAACGAAATGGTTGGTTTGTTCAAATCACAATTAATTAATGAAATAACGACTAAAAATAATATGATAAAGATTTTATATATGAGATAAACATGGGATTCTAATTTCATTATTTATTTCATTTAGAATTGATGCCTTAATTTAAAGTGATTCTGATAATTATGAAAGCTAGCCGGGAACACGAAACTAATATAAGCGCCTTTCAGCCTTAACTTATATCAAACCATACAAACATCCACTTAAAAAGATAGAAGTTGCGTGGACACCATTTATGTCTAGACCCTATATGTCTATAAGATTTGAAAACATAACTGGTTTACGAATAAATTCCTTATTTTTGGCTACACAGGGCGATGTGATCCAAAACCCTACCACTAATCGTAATTATATATGATAATTACGAACCTGTGCTAACATGGCAAATTATAAATTCTCAAATCCACTTTCGCATTCATTAAGAATTAATAATTTAGATGATAGCTACACATCTAATAAATTAAGCGCAACCACGTTAGGCAATCTGGAATTTTATCATAACACAATTTATTAAGGCATCGAATTACTAAATTACGTAAATAAATCCATTAGAATCCCAATACGGCGATTAGTTCATAATGGAACGAATCGTCATCTTGGGATTAATTGAAAACATGGTATAAAATTGCATGAATAAAATGTAAAATTATAAGAGTTTAGAAACTAAAACCGGTATAATTTTCACTTCAAGAAACGAGCACTCCGATAATTCCTTGTAAAATAAAATTAGAAAATAAAACCGAAATAATTTCCACTGAAAGAGAAGAGCACTCCAAATAATTCCCGCAATTTCTTCAACCAAAATAACACTTATACTAAATTTGCCAAATATTAAAGTGTATAAAAACAAACTTAATATTACAAGAACTAGAGAGAATTACAAGAGAGAATGTTACTCTCCAAATTGTTGTGTTGAAATAAGCTCAAGAACTAGGCCTATTTATAGGAAAAATTAGCACACCACAATAATAGAATAAAAATGAAAAGAAGTAAAAAGAAATCAAAAGAAATTAAAACAAATAAAAAGAAATCACAACAATTATACACACAGCACAACTGCCGAAAGCTATAAACCACTCAGCAATTAACCAAAACTGCACTCAGCCGACCAGAAAACAAGCCCACTCGCAGGACGCAGCCGTGCGCGTCACGCGTGATTTGCACAGCTTTAGCACTGGCGCGTGGCTCCCACGCGCGCGTGGGAGCATGAACATCTGCCGACAGACATTTGCAACTTGACACAATCTCTTTCTTTTATTTTTTTTAATGCCGACAGCAATTCTTTTGTGTACTGGCCTATCACCACCTGCTAGAATTAATTGCACATAATTCGTTTCCTTTTTTTTTGTAACTTATAATTTTTAATTAACAAATATTTAATTCAGAAATTATAAAAATAAATATCTAATATTATTAGATATTTATAATTATAATTTTCTAATTAAATAAAATATTTGTTAATATAAATGAATCATTAAGTCCTGAGCTGCGGTTAATTGAGGATCTGAAACCGGACTCCTTTCGCTTAACGAAAAATATAACAATTCCAACCGGGGTTCCAGATTTAAGAATATATCACTCAGAATTTTTTTTTATGATAATTCTTTTTCCTCGTAGCCAGTCCACTTGATAAAATTGAGATAGAATTCCACCCTTTTTAGCCTTTTATTGCCAAATAAACGTGCGTGTGTGCAATGCTCATCAGAAATACTTCTAACACTAGATCAAAACCATACATATTCTTCGTCAAAACAATCACAAGTTTATAATTAGAATGAACGATAGACACTTCATAACCTAGAAACACCTCCATCATCATTTGAGTTAGACAGGAATTCATGTTTTATTACTAACAACTATTACACAAAATACTATACACAACACACATGCTTAATTGACCGTGCAATGGATGAGACCCCAAAAGGCTTATACAATAATACCCATGTAGCGAGCGTTAGGTTAGTGGATCACAGACCGGAAAAGTCTTAGGTCACTAGGCTTGAGTCCCATAGAACTTAATTGCGCGAGTATTAAAGAGCTCACCCTGATCAATTTTTTTATACACACACATACTCCTTTTTTTTCTTTTTTTTTTACATTCTGGAATGAGAATTCTCAGTTCCAACCCTAGACTACTCATATAAATATGAGCTGGCTACTAGCCAATTGACACCTATCCATTATTAACAAATACACACAAACTAGCATGAACCCTGGTTTCCCCCAAACTTATATTTAGTGATTCTACGCTATCAAGGGAATAAAGAAAATTCCAAATATAATCAGGTGATTAAATTTCAACAACCAAACAAGCATGACCTTAACCTAGCCCCAAAAGCAATTGATGAGTTGTGTAAGATTGTGTTTCTGCAACATGTATGTCAATTCATAAGTATTTAAATCAGCCCTCTGTTTATCATTAACACACTCAAATTCATCATTGGCTGCTAAACGGAACTTCCAAGCGCTACGGGATCAATGAAAATATGATATGCAACTAATCATGATTATGCAATTTTTTTTTATATGAATTATATGAAATTATACTAGCATGGTATATTATGAACTATATGAAACTATATGCATACTATGACTCAATTAATCAATTAATCAATTATCCTAAATCACCCCCAAACTTAAAATATTCAATGTCCTCATTGAAGGTATAGATAAAGGATAAACGAGAACTCCCCTGACTGTTGGCATCGTCACCCTCCTCGGGTGGTGAATCAATTGGTGGAAATGCTGCATGAGCTCCAAACTGAGGCCAGTTTACCTCGAAAGAAAATTTTATCTTTTGCAAAGCCAGCTCCTGTAACTCGTCAATGACCTGCACTCTCTACATAATAATAAACAAAATCACACAAAATCAAACCACACATAAAAACACCAAACCTATGGGTTGCCTCCCATGAAGCGCTTGTTTATCGTCGCTAGCTTGACTTCACCTTCGCACTTCAATTGGTAGTACCAAGAACCGTGGTTTCCGCTTCGCGATTCACATGATCACCAAAATATGGCTTCAACCTCTATCCATTTACTTTGAAAGCCGCTTCCGGTGTTTTATCAAAAATTTCCACCGCACCATGTGGAAACACTGTTTTAACCGTGAATGGCCCTGACCACCTTGACTTAAGTTTCCCTGGGAAAAATCTGAGACGAGAGTTGAACAGCAAGACTAACTGTCCCGGTACAAAAGTCTTTTGCACCAAACGTCTGTCATGCCATCTTTTGACCTTCTCCTTGTATAACTTTTGGTTTTCATAAGCCTGTAGCCGAAACTTATCCAGTTCATTAATCTGAAGCATTCTTTTCTCACCTGCAGCTGATAAGTCAAAGTTCAACTTCTTCAGCGCCCAATAAGCTTTGTGCTCTAGTTCGGCAGGCAGATGACAAGCCTTCCCATAGACAAGCTGATATGGCGACATACCCAAGGGTGTTTTATATGCTGTACGATAAGCCCATGCGGCTTCATCGAGTCTTAAAGACCAATCCTTTCTCGAAGGACTCACCATTTTTTCCAGAATGCGCTTAATCTCGCGATTAGATACCTCGGCTTGGCCATTGGTTTGCGGGTGGTATGTCGTAGCTACCTGGTGGTTGATGTTGTACCTTGCCATAAGATTAGTAAATTTGCGATTGCAAAAGTGAGTACCTTCATCGCTTATGATTACTCGAGGAGTGCCAAATCTTGTGAAGATGTTCTTGTGAAGGAAATTGAGCACGACATTGGCATCATTGGTCAGAAGTGCCTTGACTTCAACCCATTTGGAAACATAATCAACGGCCAGCAAGATGTATTGGTTGTTACATGAGGAAATGAATGGTCCCATGAAATCGATGCCCCAAACATCGAAGATTTCCACTTCTAGCATTATATTGAGGGGCATCTCATCCCTCCTAGATATGTTACCAACACGCTGACAATGATCACACTTCAATACAAACTGATGGGCATCCTTAAAAAGGGATGGCCAATAAAATCCCGCTTGAAGAATTCGAGTTGCGGTCTTTTCACTTCCATAATGGCCATCATATGTCGTGGCGTGATAATCCCTTAGAATAGCCTCTGTTTCACTGTATGGCACACATCTCCTAATCACCTGATCGGCTCCTTGTTTAAACAGATATGGTTCGTCCCAACGATACCATTTGACTTCATGCAAGAATTTCTTTCTTTGTGCAAAAGTGAGCCCGGGAGGAATCACTCGACTCACCAGAAAGTTCACAATGTCTGCAAACCAAGGCTCTTCTTCTTGTACCCCAAACAACTGTTCATCCGGAAAGAATTCATTAATGACGGTTTTGTCCTGGGATGACTTCCCAAGGTCTTCCAATCGTGAGAGATGGTCGGCTACTTGGTTTTCTGTCCCTTTTCTATCCTTGATCTCCACATCAAATTCTTGCAGCAGGAGAATCCATCGAATCAACCTAGGTTTGGAGTCCTTTTTAGAGAGCAGATATCTGATAGCCGCGTGATCAGTGTACACAGTCACCTTCGTGCCAAGCAAGTATGAACGGAATTTTTAAAAACCATAAACTATGGCTAACAGCTCCTTCTCAGTGGTAGTGTAGTTTAATTGAGCATCGCTGAGGGTTTTGCTTGCATAATAGATGACATGAAACATTTTATTTTTCTTTTGGCCAAGAACGGCCCCAACTGCGTAATCGCTAGCATCACACATCATAGCGAAAGGCTCACTCCAATCTGGAGCAATGATCACGGGTGCTGAAATTAATTTCTTCTTCAGAGTCTCGAAAGCTGTGAGACATTCTTCGTTAAATTTGAAATGAATATCTTTTTCCAGCAGCTGACACAAAGGTTTGGAAATTTTTGCGAAGTCCTTGATGAAACGCCTATAGAAACCTGCGTGCCCAAGGAAACTACGAATCCCTCGCACTGAATTAGGCGGAGGCAGCTTTTCGATAGCTTCTATCTTTGCTCTGTCCACTTCTAGACCCTTACTTGACACCTTGTGCCCGAGAATAGTTCCTTCTTGTACCATGAAGTGGCACTTCTCCCAATTGAGCACTAGGTTAGTTTCCACGCATCTTTTCAGCACCAAGCCAAGATTTTGCAAGCATTCATCAAAAGATAGACCGAATACCGAGAAGTCATCCATGAAGACTTCAACAGTCTTGCCAATCATGTCTGAGAAGATGGCCATCATGCACCTTTGAAAAGTACCAGGTGCTCCACACAAGCCAAAAGAAACCCGCCGAAAGGCGAAAGTGCCGAACGGGCATGTAAATGTTGTTTTCTCCTGATCCTCAGGAGCAATGCAAATTTGATTATATCCAGAATACCCATCCAGGAGGCAGTAATAATCATGGCCGGCTAGTCTATCTAGCATCTGATCAATGAAAGGAAGGGGAAAATGATCCTTCCTTGTGGCTTTATTCAACTTTCGGTAGTCCATGCAGATTCGCCAACTGGTGACTGTGCGAGTAGAGATGAGTTCATTCTTTTCATTGGTAATCACAGTCATGCCTCCTTTCTTCGGTACACATTGCACTGGACTCACCCATGCACTGTCAGAAATGGGATAGATAATCCCTGCATCCAGCCACTTGATGATTTCTTTCTTCACTACCTCTTTCATAAGAGGATTTAGCCGCCTTTGATGCTCCACTGTTGGTTTACTACCTTCTTCCAATGGAATTTTCTGTTGACAATAAGTTGGGCTGATGCCTTTGATATCCGCTAGGGTCCAACCAATGGCTGTTTTGAATTCCCTCAGGACTCTTAAAAGCTTGTCTTCCTCAGAGTCTGAAAGGTTAGCAGATATAATCACAGGTAAGGTAGATGATTCACCAAGAGAAGCATACTTTAAGTGATTAGGAAGTGGTTTGAGCTCTAGAGTTGGAGCTTCCTCGATAGATGGTTTCATTTGCTGATGCGGCCCCTTTAGTTCTGGTAGATCCAATGATTCAACTGGTCTTTCAAATTTTCTTTGCCATGGCAAAGCATCCAGATATTGTAATTGTTCATCTATGTCATCTTCATCTAATGAATACCTTCCACTAAGGGCCTTTTCCAAAGTGTCAATGGATATGTGATCCAACTTTTCTTGTACCATAGACTCAATTAAGTCTACCTTCAGACACTGTTCTTCTTCTGTTGGAAACTTCATGGCTTTAAAAACGTTGAAAGTTACATTTTTATCATGCACCCTCATTGTAAGTTCCCCCTTTTGGACATCAATCAATGTTTGTCCTGTCGCCAAGAATGGTCTACCAAGAATGATTGGAATCTTCTTGTCCTCTTCGAAATCAAGTATGACAAAATCAGCTGGAAAGATAAGTTTGTCTACTTTCACTAGGACATCTTCAACAACTCCCCAAGGATAAGTGATAGAGCGATCAGCTAACTGAAGTGACATGTTCGTCGGGTTTGGCTCAGGAAGGCCAAGTTGTAAGAAAACTGAGTATGGCATGAGGTTGATGCTTGCTCCTAAATCACATAAACATTTGTCAAAAGACAGATTCCCAATGGTGCATGGTATGGTGAAACTTCCAGGATCTTTTAGCTTAGGCGGTAACTTTTGTTGCAATACCGCACTACACTCCTCTGTCAAAGCAACAGTTTCTAAGTCCTCAAGTTTTACTTTTCTCGATAGAATGCCCTTCATGAACTTGGCATAACTCGGCATTTGTTCCAGGGCTTCAGCAAATGGAATGTTGATATGTAATTTCTTAAAGACTTCATGAAATTTGCCAAACTGCTTGTCCAGTTTCTGTTTTTGCAAACGTCGAGGAAATGGCGGAGGTGGATAGACATGCTCTTCTGCTTCTTTCTATGCAAGGACTGATTGTTTAGGAGGTGGTACACTTTCTTCTACCTCCGTGCTTAAAATTGGAGCCTTACCCTTGTCCTCGGTATCTCCCACGTTCACTGTTTCTTCATCGGACAGAATTCTTTTTGCTCTTTCCAATTCATTGCCTTCTGTGACTTTTCCCGATCTTAAAGTGATGGCTTTAATGTGCTCTTGGTTGTTCTTTCTCCCCGGATTAGCTTCAGTATCACTTGGGAGTGTTCCTTGTGGTCGGCTCATCATGAAACTAGCGAGTTGTCCCATTTGAGTTTCCAGATTTTTAATAGAGGCCGCTTGGCTTTTTGACGCCAACCTCAACTCCTCCAATTCTGTCTTTTCACTAGAAGCTGATTGCCCAGAATTCCCATAGGATTGTTGTTGAAATCCTGGAGGATGAAATTGTTGTGGGGCATATTGTTGCTGATATTGGTGCCCTTGCTGTTGCTGGAATCCAGATGGATTATATGGCTTAGCTCCAAACTGCTGATTTTGAAATTGTTGGTAGGGCTGATTTGATTGTTGCGCTCCTCCTTGATTATTGCTCCAACTGAAATTTGGGTGATTTCGGTTGTTCGGATGGTAGGAATTTGGAGCTGGCTGTTGCTGTCTTTGGAAATTGCTTACGAATTGAACCGACTCGTTTGAGATGGCACATTGGTTTGATTCATGTGCGCCCGCACACAACTCACAAACACTAGCAACTTGATGAAATCCTTGTGCTATCAACGAGTCTACTTTCAAGTTCAAAGCCTCTAGCTGAGCTGCTAATGAAGTGGCTGTGTCGACATTAAGAATTCCTGCTACCTTCTGTTGTGGCATTCTCTGAGTTGGGTTTTGATATTCATTAGCTGCCATCATCTCGATAAGATCGTAGGCCTCCTCATAACTTTTAGCCCATAATGCTCCCCCTGAAGCTGCATCTACCATTGGCCTTGATTGCATTCCTAGTCCATTATAGAAACAATTTATGACCATCCAATTTGGCATGCCATGATGAGGGCATTGTCGAAGCATTTCCTTGTATCTTTCCCACGCTTCACATAAAGATTCACCAGACTGTTGAGAAAATTGCGTGATAGCATTCCTTATAGCTGCAGTCTTTGCCATGGGGAAGAATTTGCTAAGAAACCTTTGAGCTAGATCAGCCCAAGTGGTGATAGATCCCGGTGGCAGAGAGTGTAACCAACCTTTGGCCTTGTCTCTTAAGGAAAACGGGAAGAGTCTCAACTTCACAGCATCATCTGACACATTGTTGAATCTAAATGTGTCACATATTTCTATGAAGTTCCTAATGTGTAAGTTAGGATCTTCCGTTGCAGTTCCTCCGTACTGTACTTGATTCTGCACCATCTGAATAGTGCTGGATTTAATTTCAAATGTAGGAGCCGCAATTGCTGGACGAATGATACTTGACTGAATGTCATCAATCTTCGGTTGTGAGTAGTCCATTAAAGCCCTTGCTGCTGCAGGTGCAACTACTTCGGCTTCTCCGTCCATCTTGTGAGTATTTGCTAGTTTAAGTACTTGCTTGGCTTTTAATGCTTTAGCACGTGTTAGCATAAAAATCCAAGTATCTGAACACAAATAATCACTTCAAAATATAAGATAAAATGTTCAAGTCAAACAAATTAACTTCTATTGTAGTAAAACACATAAACAAAATAACACCGAGTCCCCGGCAGCGGCGCCAAAAACTTGTTCGCTATTTTCTCTACGCAAGTATATGCAGTCCAAAAGCAATATAGGGAAATAAGGATCGTTCCCACGAAGACTTGGTGTATTTAAGTAAATATGTTTATTCAACAACGTTCGGTTAATTATAGAAGCCTGAACAACGAAATGGTTGGTTTGTTCAAATCACAATTAATTAATGAAATAACGACTAAAAATAATATGATAAAGATTTTATATATGAGATAAACATGGGATTCTAATTTCATTATTTATTTCATTTAGAATTGATGCCTTAATTTAAAGTGATTCTGATAATTATGAAAGCTAGCCGGGAACACGAAACTAATATAAGCGCCTTTCAGCCTTAACTTATATCAAACCATACAAACATCCACTTAAAAAGATAGAAGTTGCGTGGACACCATTTATGTCTAGACCCTGTATGTCTATAAGATTTGAAAACATAACTGGTTTACGAATAAATTCCTTATTTTTGGCTACACAGGGCGATGTGATCCAAAACCCTACCACTAATCGTAATTATATATGATAATTACGAACCTGTGCTAACATGGCAAATTCTAAATTCTCAAATCCACTTTCGCATTCATTAAGAATTAATAATTTAGATGATAGCTACGCATCTAATAAATTAATCGCAACCACGTTAGGCAATCTGGAATTTTATCATAACACAATTTATTAAGGCATCGAATTACTAAATTACGTAAATAAATCCATTAGAATCCCAATACGGTGATTAGTTCATAATGGAACGAATCGTCATCTTGGGATTAATTGAAAACATGGTATAAAATTGCATGAATAAAATATAAAATTATAAGAGTTTAGAAACTAAAACCGGTATAATTTTCACTGCAAAAAACGAGCACTCCGATAATTCCCTGTAAAATAAAATTAGAAAATAAAACCGAAATAATTTCCACTGAAAGAGAAGAGCACTCCAAATAATTCCCGCAATTTCTTCAACCAAAATAACACTTATACTAAATTTGCCAAAAATTAAAGTGTATAAAAACAAACACTAATATTACAAGAACTAGAGAGAATTACAAGAGAGCATGTTACTCTCCAAATTGTTGTGTGGAAATAAGATCAAGAACTAGGCCTATTTATAGGAAAAATTAGCACACCACAATAATAGAATAAAAATGAAAAGAAGTAAAAAGAAATCAAAAGAAATTAAAACAAATAAAAAGAAATCACAACAATTATACACATAGCACAACTGCCGAAAGCTATAAACCACTCAGCAATTAACCAAAACTGCACTCAGCCGACCAGAAAACAAGCCCACTCGCAGGACGCAGCCGTGCGCGTCACGCGTGATTTGCACAGCTTTAGCACTGGCGCGTGGCTCCCACGCGCGCGTGGGAGCGTGAACATCTGCCGACAGACATTTGCAACTTGACACAATCTCTTTCTTTTATTTTTTTTAATGCCGACAGCAATTCTTTTGTGTACTGGCCTATCACCACCTGCTAGAATTAATTGCACATAATTCGTTTCCTTTTTTTTTTTGGAACTTATAATTTTTAATTAACAAATATTTAATTTAATTCAGAAATTATAAAAATAAATATCTAATATTATTAGATATTTATAATTATAATTTTCTAATTAAATAAAATATTTGTTAATATAAATGAATCATTAAGTCCTGAGCTGCGGTTAATTGAGGATCTGAAACCGGACTCCTTTCGCTTAACGAAAAATATAACAATTCCAACCAGGGTTCCAGATTTAAGAATATATCACTCAGAATTTTTTTTTATGATAATTCTTTTTCCTCGTAGCCAGTCCACTTGATAAAATTGAGATAGAATTCCACCGTTTTTAGCCTTTTATTGCCAAATTACCTAAAGTTGCGAGTTCTGCACAACAAAAACTTAATTAATAAAAAATGAATTAAAAATCACAACATACTTAAGAATAAACTACTAATTTAGGTCCAATTAGCGGAAAATAAGTGGATATAAAATCCACTTATCAGTACCATAAGAGGCTAAAAAATGTGTAAGATCAGATTCTTTATATTCTTTGGCATTATCGGCACGAAAGAGTTTGATTTTCTTTTTAAACTGAGTGTGAATCATACTGGCAAAATTTTTGTAAGTTTCTCCTAATTCTGAACGATGTTTCAGGATATAAATCAAAGTGAAACGAGAAAAATCATCAACAAATATCACATAATATCTCGATCCCCCCATAGTGGGAGTTGGAGAGGGACCCCAAATATCAGAATGAATAAGATCAAAAGCAGAGGATGATGTTTCATAATGAATAGGAAATGGAAGTACATGTTGTTTTGCTAGTTTACATGACACACACTCAATTTTGTCATCACTTACTTTTCCTAACTGACCTTTAGAAATAAGACTATGTAAACGAGTGAAAGATGGATGGCCCAACCTAGAATGCCAAGTATTTGATGAAACCGCACAAGATAGATGAGTTGATGATTTTGGTGTAGGTAGATGGAGAGAAATGAGCTTAAACAACTTTCCACACCTACGTCCTGTCCCAAGCGTTTGTTTTGTCTGAGGATCCTATACCTGACAACCAGAAGATGTAAAAATAATGTTAATACCGAGATCACATAACTGACCAATGGAAATAAGATTAAGTGAAAGATTAGGAACAAAGTATGTGTCAGGAAGAGAGAGATCTTCTATGGATATGGTTCCAATATGTGACACTTTCATTTTTGAACCATCAGCAGTTTGAATAGTTGGAAGCGATGAACTCTCCATTTTTGTGGTAAATATGGATGAATCATTTGTCATATGATTGCAACATGCAGAATCAAAATACTAAGAAGTAGCTGGAGTAACCGAGAATGCAGTGGAGGGAGAGTTCCCTTTAAGTAAAAACTGTTGAAGTAAAGATTCAAGCTCGAGGGCTGACATAGCTGGAGCAGAATCTGATGTAGATTCAGAGGTTGCAACTGAAGACTGGGAGAATTTATTTGGACGAAAAGATGGCCTTTTCTTGCAGAATTGTATTGAGTAGTGACCCTTTTGGTGGCAATGTTGGCATGTGTGATTGCGAAGAGCTGCACAATCCTTAGTTACATGTCCATTTTGATGACAAAACCTACAAAAAGGTTTGTCATAAGTGGGTACTGGAGGTACCGCTAGGACGGTATCATTCGTGGGAATAATTTTGCCAATGCCAAGTCGAGTTTCTTCAGAAATAAGTTCGGTTAAAGCACTCTCCAAAGAGGGTAGCGGAATGCGATGGAGAAGAGCAGCTCTAACTGGTTCAAAATCCTGAGTAAGAGCCATCAAAAACTGGATGAGTCGCTGTTGATCACGGTATGTGTGATAAAGTGCGGCATCCTCTGTGTTTTTCCACTTTGGTTCAGACAAAGTCGGTTGATCCCAAAGTGCTTGTATTTGAGATAGAAAATCAGCGACAGATTGACCAGGTGTTTGTATCTGCTTGTTGAGAGAATGTATAATCTGATATTGATGAGAAAGATCGGATGTAGTGTACTGAGATTGCAAAAGATCCCAGATTTCTTTTGTGGTGTCAAAATTTCCAAATTGTAAATTAATTTTAGAAACGGAAGAGTTTCTAAAATATGTAATAACTTGATGATTTTTGACATCCCATTCTTCGATGCGATCTTTCAATTGTGAATCAGTTTCATCCTTCTCCTTTGTAGGAATAGTGAAATCCCCGTTAACGTACCTCCAAAGACGTTTTCTCTTGAGAAAACTACGCATAGCTTGAGACCAAGATAAATAGTTTGAGCCGATTAAAATTGTTTGAATCGGTAAACAACTTTCTCTTTCCATTTATGCAAGTACAGGGTTATAGTGAAAGTTTGAAAACTTCGGGGACTATAATGCAAAAAATAAACAATCCAGGGGCTGAAGTGTTAGTTGAGAAAAGCTGGAGGGTCAACTTGCAAGATCTAATAAAGAGTAGGTACCAAGGTGTAAGTGGTCCAGAATAACTAATTGTGTGAAATGGTACGGGCTATCTTTGTGTAGCCCAATAAAAGAAATTAATGGGCTAGTAAAAATATTGGCCCAAATAAAGAAATAAGAGCCCTTATCTAGTTAGAATATGGCAGTGTATTTTACAGAGAACGAGACATACACTACGTGGGCGTGTTAATCAACCGGGTGTGTGGACTCGTGGGTTGTGACCGAGTCTGATAGGTCTCTGATTGTCTGAGTTGTGAGTTCAAGCTGGTGAACTCGGTTGATGAGTGTCAACTGCTTGTGGAAGTATCTCACAGACAAGGTGAAGCTGGGTAAGTGAATCAAAGGGGAATCAGTGAGTCGACTTGGCGAGTGAGTTTACTCGGAGTATGATGACTCGATAGTGGGAATGAGGTTTGATGTTTGTGGATATGGCTTGTACGAGGGTGATTCAGAAAGTGTTTGTTAGATCACTGATTTGCTTACAAACTGTTTGTATTAATGTCACAAAGCTTGGAAGAGATGAAGCTAACAAAGACAATGGCTGCCACCGGAATAACAAGGTAAGGATCTTATTGGCTCTGATACCATGATAAAACTAGAATGGATATATGATTTCAGAATCAAGAATCAAGAAAACAATGTTGTATTGATTGTATTGATGTGTGTTTATTACAATCTCTGAAGTCCTATATATAAGCATAACTATACGTAAGGGATTACATCACTTGGTACTGTAGATCGTAGACTTACTGTAGATCGTAGACTTAATCTAACGTTTACATTTCAACAATGGTCATGAAAATGTACCTGAAAATGATGAAAAGTCTTAGATGAAAGCTGTTGCAAACCAGCCTGTATCGGTCGCTATTGATGCTGTTGGTTCTGATTTTCAGTTCTAGAAAGAGGTAAAATTATTATTCAGTCAGTGAGTACTATTAAAATCCTATCAGAGTATTTGGAAGAAGTAGTTGGAATTTAAATGAAGTTATTATGACAACGCAGGGTGGTGTGTTCACTGGAGACTGTGGCACAGAGCTAGATCACGGGGTGGCTATCATAGATTACGGAACAGCAGTTGATGGAACAAAATATTGGACCGTCAAGAATTCTTGGGGACCGGAATGGGGAGAAAAAGGCTATATAAGAATGCAGCGCGACGTCGATGCAGAAGAAGGCCTTGTGGTATAGTCATGGAACCTTCCTACCCTGTCAAACTAAGTGCTGATAATCCCATAAAAGCCTCTTCCAATGATGAGCTTTAAAACACCATCAAATTATCAGCACAACACGAAATGAAGCCATTCTAGATCCCAAGTTCAGATTAGAAATTACTATAATTATGATCATGTCTCTTTGTAATTCATCATAAATTCGTGTCTTGGACTTGAAGCATGTTTGTTAGTGTATCTTGTTTCTTGTGTTTCTTTGATGTTGATGTGGAACATCTGTACAATGTTCATTTTGTAATTGGTTTAGACTTTTTATGGGCCTCGGAATATTTCATGCAAGCAGCTAAATTGGCTGGTAAAATAATTTCGGCCCAATGTAGCTAGAACCAGTTGCAGTCTTATCTCACAAGAAGGCCCGTAGTTTCCTTGTGGAAATATATTTGGGCCTGCTTCTTCCTCCGCGTTTACAAAATCATATTTCATTTCTGCTCTTGGAAATATATTAGAGTAAAATGCATCTACACTAACCCGTACATTAATTTCCTAAAATCAACTATTAAAATCAAGTAGTTTTAAGGTTATAAGATTATTTTATAAAAAAATCAATAATTATGCATTTTTTAATATTTAATTTCCAAAATAATATCCTAATGATTGAATGATTAATTGATAGCACAAATACATCTGTTCTTTCATAAATTTGATAATCTTTATTTGTAACCTCATAAATGGAAATTTTTATAAAATTTTCTTATTTTAATAATTAATTTTTAAAAAAATCTACTGTAGATACATTTTATTCAATACATATTGTATGCAATAATTTTAGGTTATTTTGAAATATTAGTGCGATTGTTTGTAGTCGACTGATCTTAAAAATTGGTAAATTTTACAATCTCGCATAATTTCAAGGATCTTGTCAAATACTACTTTATAGTTAACTATTAGTCCCGGATTTAAAATATTTTGGTTAGGCCGCCACTTTTGGAAGAAAAACAAGTAAACAACATCTTGAAAAGTCGTCTAATCCATTTTTCATTTTTTTTTTTTGACGAAAAGCTGAAGATTTTATCAGTGAATCAAAACCAACTCAATACTAAATAGCGGAACAAATACCCGACTGTCGATACAACCAGGTTGAAAAAATAAATAATTTATTTCCTGGTCGTTTAACACACAGAACTTAATAATTTGTTTCCATTTTTCATTTTTACTTTAACAGAAATGCTAAAAATTCCAAAAAAAACCATTCCCAAATAATATTGTCAATACTATTGGTTTTCTTTACATTAATGAGATGAGCCCATCGTGTATATATATAAATTCATAAATAAAAATAAAACATATATCATTCGGAGATAAATTCAAGATCCGCTTCGGGGATACGTAGCATTGCTCTTACTTTAAATTGTCATCTTCTTTGATTCGATTGGATTGGACTGTTTTCATCCTAACATTTTTAAAATATCTTAAATAAATAATATCTGCAGAATAATTCTTTTTATAATTTTTGAAAATGCAACACAATTATTTCCGATATGTATATTGGAGGCATGACCGTTCCATACTGTACGGGGGCCTAAGGGCGAAGCCGAAAAAAAAGATCCCTGTTTTTCTAAAAAATTTTAATAACATAAAAATTGCAATGGTACAAAACAGAAAACTTAATCAACTTCAATAAAAATACCAAATAAGTATTAAGTATTATCAATAATTTAAATACTTACAAATTAAGTAAAACAATTCTGTCGGGCACTCCTTGATGCGAAATCTGAAATTTATTACAAGACTTGGTGTGGTTCCATCGATCGCATATTGTAACAACCCCAATTTTTCCGGATTTATTATTATTATTATTTAAATATTTTATTGGTTTTCCATAAAAGAATAATAAGATTGTGAATATTTAATTTTAATTTGAATGAAGTTATGTGTTTAATTGTTAATAGGTTATTCGGGTAGACTGTATTTGGTACTGTCCATGTTAGTAAAATGTTTATTTTATTAAAAATTTATATTTTTATCAAAAGTGATAAATTGAGTTTGTTTTAAAATTTTATGGATCGAGTTGGTATTTTATTGGTACAAAAATTATACCCGATATTCTACCCGTGTACAAAAGTTTTATTTGTATAAATTACTAAAATGTTTAAAATTTAGTATTTTCACATTTTTGGTGAATTGAGGTTATTTTAGAATTTTAAGGATCAAGCTGTATTTTTCCCCTGCCAAAATTTTACCCGGTAGTTTATCCGTGATCCAATTGATATTTGGGTGAGTTATGAAAATATTCAAAAATTGTGTATTTTTTTATATTTCTGAACAATCCGGGATTTTTAAAAAATTTGTGCATAGTTATTTTAATTTTTGGAAAGAATAAATTTCCAATTTTATCCGAATATATTATTTCGGGTCAAAAATGATTTTTAAAATAAATATTTCTTTTATTTACAAAAATAGAAAATTTATTATTTTACCCACTAATTATTTGATTGGTAATTTTTATGACCAATTGAATAAAATTAGGGATCAATATTATTTATGAGGTACATTATTAGAGGTGTTAATAATAATAAATACATTTTTTTTATTTTATTCATTACTTATCCTAATTCTACCCGTGACTACCCCCACCCCCACCCCTGTCTCTCGTTCCTCACATCTCTCTCCCGTATCTCTCTTTCTCTCTCATCTCTCTCAACACTCTCTCTTGTTCTTCAAGATTAAACCCCTCGTTTTTTATGATTTTGGACTCCAAATCCATCATATGAATAGTCAAAATTCATCTTTTTCAATCCTCTATCCATATCCATCATCAAAACGCGGTTTTGGTAAAATTTATTTTTGAGATTTAATTCAGGTTTTGTTTATTACTACGATTTTGATGTTGTTGTTGATACATATGTGTATATCGATTAATTGGGAGGCGATTCATGTTAATTTTGTTATGTTTGGGCATGATTTTTGTCTCGCCGGAATTCTTCAAGCTTGACCGGAATTTGAGTTGTAGTTATGGGTTTCTAGTTTTGTTTTGGTATATATATAAATGGGTGTATGTAGTATGTTATATGTTGTTGTTCGAATTTTCTGGGCATTTTTGCTTCTCGCCGGATTTTAATATTTTCACCGGATTTGCTTATTTTAATTCGATTATGGAGCTATCAAATGGGTTGTTGTTGATTAGCACTTGTTTGAAAAGTTTTAGAGCTGTTGGTATTGTCCATTTTTGGCAGAGGTGTTGCAGAATTTTTTTTTCCGGTGGCCGGAATCTGGAAACCTTCACCGGATTCCGGCGAGTGTTCTTGAGGCCCTGTTTGATCTTTAAATCCTATTTTCATTTTGTAAAAACTGTTTGTGGAATAAAAATTAAAAATAAAAATCCAAAATTCATAAATTAATTAAAATAATTAATTGATTAATTATTTTAAATAATTAGTTGATTAATTTATTTAATTGATTTATTTATTTTGATCAATTTTGTTAAAATTTCATTAACTTTAATTGATCTTAATTAATTTTAGTTAATGATTAATTCAATTAATTGATTAATTTGATAATTAATTGATTAATTCTATTAATTAATTATTAATTAATTTTGATTAATTTTAATTAATCTTAATTAATTTCGATTCACGCTTTTAGAAAGAAAAACGAGACAATTCGTCTAAACGAACAAAAATATTTTTAAACGGAAGGTGATTAGATTTTTGAGAATTAGAAAAATGTTTTAAAAATTTGAAGATCAAACTAGTGATTTAATATCGAGTCATGATTGTCTGTAATTTATTTTACTTTATTTAATTATTGCTTTAACTCTTTAAATTCTATAATTGTGATTGATTTTTGATCTAAAAATGTTTTCTATCCAATTTTTTTTTTTTTTTTTGTAAAATGAAGATCAATTTTTTTTAAAAAAAAGAGTTTTCGACTTTATTACGTGCTATGTGATTATGTGATTTATTAATCAAATTGTTGTACGTGCAATTTGAATTATCTAGTTATTATATATTGAGGATTAGATTATCTATCGAGCTTTGACCGATATATATTTAATATGTGTTTAATTGTGTACATGATTTATATTATAAGATGTCTTTAGGGGTAAACTACGCTTTCTTTTGAGTTACTGATTAAGATTGTCAGATTACTTATATTTTTACAAGGATTAATTGGTAAGTATTGATTTAGGTCGTCAGCGGAGATAAGTAGATGTTTAATAAAGGAGGTTGGAGATGGATGGAATATTCTTTGTGGGTTATGAAGAAGGTTGGAGATGAATGCAGTATTGTTTGTGGATTGTAATAAAGAAGGTTGGAGATGAAAGTATTGTTTGTGGAATTGATGGTTTACTTGTGAGGTGTTTTAACACCGGGAAAACGTATATGGTCAAAGGGGACATTTTCGATTATTTTCTTTCAGCTGAGATTTTGGTAAGCATGGATTAAAACTTTTGAGTTTATAACCGTTATTAGAATATCAGAATTGTCGTCTGGAGATTGAGGTATTATCTTATGTTTGACTATAGAAGTAGACGCGCGGCTCGATGTTGACGGATCAGATTCATGGCAACCGCTAAATCGTTAAACCAATGAATGATTAAAACAAAGGACATGATGACGTGAGATAGAAGAAAAAGATAGTTGTATTACCTCGGCGTACGCAATAGCTAAGGACCAGAGGCAAGTATTTTCTTGATCATCTTAAACACTTTTATTTTATGTTTCATTGATTCATATCATGACAAATAGTTATTGTTCAGAGCTATTTGTGATTCTTAAATATTTTTGTGCGAACAAAGTTACTTGATATTGGTACCCTTGATGTGGGGAATTGTTTAAGATAAACTCTTCATATCCTTATTATCGTAGTAAATAATAGGGATGTGAACTGTATGTGAAACTAAGCATTTCCTGTTGAATTCGGAAATTGCTCTATTGGATTGGAAAATGGTAAAGCGTAGGAGGCCATGGTTGATGTCATGGTCCAACAATATTTATTGGAAAATGATAAAGCGTAGGAGGTCATGGTTGCTGTCATGGTCCAGCAATATTTAAGGAGGATATGGTAACCATTCCATCTTCCTATAGGCTAACATTACTTGCCTATTTTGGTACCCTCATGAAATCCGGATTATACACACGGGTATAGCTGTACCAGTGGAGTATAAAGGGTCCCATTGCTTTTGAACCTGATCAGGGGGCAATGGTGTTTCAGTTATGTATATCCAATCCATATCGCCAGAATGGCTATTATATATTGTGAGTTGGCAGATGATTCGTTTTTATGACATGCCAAATGATTTCAGTTATGGTTTGAATTATATCACAGTTGTTGATTTTACATTTCAGTTGATTTTATACCCCACTTATCTTGGTTTTTGTATCAAAATTTTTATACGCTTGCTGAGCATTTCTTTCGCTCATACTGCTGTTGTAAATTCTAACATTTCAGTAAGGTAGTTTGGCGAGACTTATCCGCACAATTCAGAAAGAGAAGAGGCGTGATGCTATTTCGAAGATGACTTGCTCAGGATGTCTGGATTTAGTGTAAGATCTATTTTATATAATTAAGTTCTAATATTTACTACTATTATGCGATAGTTTAGTTGGCCTGACGTACTTCTTATCGAAGTTACACCAGTGGTTTAAGATTTGATCAAAGAGAACGTTGTAAAGAAGGAATACTTTTTATTTAATGAAATTTGGATTCTTGTTTTTAGCCCTATAACCTTAAAAGATCTTGGTATGTTTGGGGTCACAGATGTTTTATTTTGAGGATTTTCGCGTGACGACCAAATCTCCTAACCCCGGATTTGGGGGGCGTCACAGTTGGTATCAGAGCTGAGGTTATAGTAAACTAGAAACGAGAGTGTGTAGGAGTGTGTATAGCTAAGTAAGGAACGTCAGAGCTCATATAGAGTTCGTGTTGGACTATTGGATATAGTTCCAATTAGTAAGTTAAGATTGGAGTACCCGTTTGAGATGGTGGTGCTGAACTGGATAGACCGCCTTGCAAATGGAGATGTCTACTGTGGAATCTTCAGAGATTATTACGAGCGGACGATGACATACGATATCGATATCCTTAAAACGTGGAGAGGAAGAAGCTTATAATCGAAGGACGAGCTATCAAAGGAGCTGACAAAGAAGGCATAAGTAGAGACCTTGGCAATACTTTAACATCCCAACATTTAGCTTAAAATAATAAACATTTTCAAGTCCACTAAATTCAAATTCTCCAAGAAATAACCAATCCAAACAATACCAATCTCCAACTTACAATCCATAAAATAAAGCTTAAACTTATAGTGTCCAACTCCAAATTCAAAAGCACACTTACTAAAGTCCGAAATAAATTCTATAATTCTAATAAAAATGCAAGAAAATAAATTAGCTCCGCTAAACCTGCACTCGCGCTCATCCCATACGTGGCCCAACTAGTTAGGATTACCTGCCGGGGAAAAACAAGAAACAAAAACCGGCAGTGAGCGAAAGCTCATATACGGATAAGAATGATGACAAGGTGAATAAACAAAATATCTAAACGAGAAATAAAGACAAACTTGGAAAAAATAAAAATACCACCAAATCTTAAAACCACAATGTAAACATACGTGATTTCCAATCCAAAATAGCCATGCTTAATACATACACTTACACTTACGAATCATACTCAAAATAATATAATGGAAAGCAAAACTTACACACTAATAGGGGAGTCAATCTTACACTTACAGGATGTCCTACATTTTCGGTTATCCAGAAATATGTAGTCATCAAAACAAACTTATAGGGGCTTGCATAGCACAAAGCAAATGCTACCCAAAATGGCCAAACATACATATACGGAATAGTCATGACTATACGTGTCCCACTCCTCCGGCGACACGCCTATACTCTTTAAATACACCGTATAGGAGGTGCCAAGCACGAGATTATCCACTCGTGACGGATATCTTAAAATCTCCCAAATCACATTTATATCAAAATATAACCAAAACAAAATTCTCAAATATCACAAACCCAATTATATTACAAAATAGACAAAGGATAGCGAAATCACAACTTGATCAGTTCTGAAAAATGGGAAATTACACTATGAAGATAAATTCAAATCAAAAAGTATAAAACATGAAAATCGTAGGAAATTCCAAGACCTTTCCAGAATGGTAAGGCTCATTAAAAACGGACAAATAACGAACTCTGAAAGTAGATATTTGCGAACAGAAAAAACAGAATCAGCACCTGACTTATTTAGTATTATACTATTTACGACAATAGAAACATAGAATTTAGCAGCGGAGTGTAAACAAGAAACGTAGAACGCGGAAATACCTTTCTGTAGATATATTACTCATAAAATTTGCACAAAATTTCAATTTAATACGAATTTTCAAAGTACGAGTATCAGTTCAGAAAATTCCCTGGCAGGTCACTAAAATCGCAGAATACACCTACTTACGTGTAGAATCTCAGAAAAGTTAAAGAACAAAAGTTGTAGATAATTCAAATACCTTTCCAGGGACAGTAAAATTATCACCATACGACAAAAATTGAATTTTCTACAGATTTTACAAGAACTCAGCACATGTAAAAGACCAAATACGGCAATTCCTTACAATCGTAACGAAGTAAAAAGCATAAAGATGATATCCGTACCTTAAAACTCAGAAATTACGAATGGTGATCAAGAATTTCAGATTTCCCAATCACTCTAAAACCTAATACATGTATATATAACATAAAACTCGTAAGTTCTAAATTTTAATCCAATATGATAGTCTATAAACAAGGGGTTTGTGTTTTTACCTTTAAACTTCAAAATCCTTCTCCCAATTAGATTGTATTACCCATCTCTTTCTCTTCCTCCTTCTCTTTCTCCTCCCACTTTTCCTTCTTCCCCTCTGAAAAAATAACTTAAGTTTAACTATCCCCCTTTTTTTTTGTAACGTCTTTTCTTTTCTTTTTTCTTTTTTTTTTCTTTTTCTTTTTCCCAATAAATTAATTTATATTTAGTATTTAATCATATAAAATTATTAAATTCTCGGGGTCTTACAAATACCTTCTCTTCTTACAAATTATTTTGATATCCCTCCTAGAAAGGCATTCGTTAAAAGATATATCTCCTCTTCTAAATAGTGACATTTTGAATTTTAACTTTTCGTTTTCTCTAGTGGTTAATAACTTTATTTGAAATATAGTACCACTTGTTCGGTACTTTCTTTTTGGTTGTTCATCTTCTCAAAAATGACACATTTGGAATTCCTTTCATATTTCTCAACTCCTACTGAGACGAACAACCCTATTTATAGGGGACACCAGGTATATCTTTCTGTGTGATAGAAGTTGGATGGGACGCCATCACTGGTGTGTTGTGTATTACAAGAAGGCTGGCCACCTTTATTTGTAAATGTCGGAGCTAAGACACGCAACGTCGGGTTGATATGATCATATTGATCTCTCAGTTATTCTTTCATTTCAAAGAATATTTGCTTTTAAAATTTATAAATTGATAACCACAATTGTGGGACATTCGCTAGGATATGAAATATTTTTTTTTTTCAAAATTTCATGATTCTTGTTATCACAAAAAGTTTTGAAGGTAGGCCAATCAATTGGGAATAAGTTAACCTTGACGGGATGAATTAAGACTTAGCGATGGGATTATCATGAGCAAAAGCAGATCAAGATACGATTAGAATACTAATGGCGGATAATGGAGTCAATTCGTTTTCTCTTTATCGATTAACGCTACGTTACTACAAAGTTGGTTCGATTTTATATGGAAGAAAAGCAAGTGTGGATGATGAAGGAGTTAAGGAACCCTAGAGATTTCTTTTCCTCAGTGGATTCCGAGGACGGAATCCCTTTAAGGAGGGAAGATTGTAACAACCCCAATTTTTCCGGATTTATTATTATTATTATTTAAATATTTTATTGGTTTTCCATAAAGGAATAATAAGATTGTGAATATTTAATTTTAATTTGAATGCAGTTATGTGTTTAATTGTTAATAGGTTATTCGGGTAGACTGTATTTGGTACTGTCCATGTTAGTAAAATGTTTATTTTATTAAAATTTTATATTTTTATCAAAAGTGATAAATTGAGTTTGTTTTAAAATTTTATGGATCGAGTTGGTATTTTATTGGTACAAAAATTATACCCGATATTCTACCCGTGTACAAAAGTTTTATTTGTATAAATTACTAAAATGTTTAAAATTTAGTATTTTCACATTTTTGGTGAATTGAGGTTATTTTAGAATTTTAAGGATCAAGCTGTATTTTTCCCCTGCCAAAATTTTACCCGGTAGTTTATCCGTGATCCAATTGATATTTGGGTGAGTTATGAAAATATTCAAAAATTGTGTATTTTTTTATATTTCTGAACAATCCGGGATTTATAAAAAATTTGTGCATAGTTATTTTAATTTTTGGAAAGAATAAATTTCCAATTTTATCCGAGTATATTATTTCGGGTCAAAAATGATTTTTAAAATAAATATTTCTTTTATTTACAAAAATAGAAAATTTATTATTTTACCCACTAATTATTTGATTGGTAATTTTTATGACCAATTGAATAAAATTAGGGATCAATATTATTTATGAGGTACATTATTAGAGGTGTTAATAATAATAAATACATTTTTTTATTTTATTCATTACTTATCCTAATTCTACCCACCCCCACCCCCACCCCCAACCCCCACCCCTGTCTCTCGTTCCTCACATCTCTCTCCCGTATCTCTCTTTCTCTCTCATCTCTCTCAACTAGACCTGGCAATTCGTTCGTTTCGTGTACTTTCGTGTCGTGTACTTTCGTGTTTCGTGTACGTAATGCTAAATCCAAAACCGACCCGTTAAGGATTCGTTTCATTTCGTGTTCGTGTACCTTCATTTCGTGTACGTTTCGTGTCGTATTTCGTGTAACTTTGAATAAAAATAAAAATATTTAAATATTAATTTTTTACTAGTCCAGTCTTAAGATCATAAAGAATGAAGTGTGCTTAAGTCTTGTGAAACTAAGATTTGAAACTATTTTGTATTTATCTTATGTAAAAATTATATATAAAATATCATTTTAAAATATGTATTCATATAATTTTAATAAAATTATTTAAATATTTATTTATTTCGTGTATTTTCGTTTCGTGTCGTGTACCCAAGGGTAAACCCAAAACCGACACTAAATTCATTCGTGTAATTTCGTGTTCGTATACTTTCGTGTTCGTGTACCGTAAAGGTCAACCCAAACCCGTAATTTTCGTGTCGTTTTCGTGTCGTGTTTTCGTGTCGTGTACGAAATTGCCGGCTCTACTCTCAACACTCTCTCTTGTTCTTCAAGATTAAACCCCTCGTTTTTTATGATTTTGGACTCCAAATCCATCATATGAATAGTCAAAATTCATCTTTTTCAATCCTCTATCCATATCCATCATCAAAACGCGGTTTTGGTAAAATTTATTTTTGAGATTTAATTCGGGTTTTGTTTATTACTACGATTTTGATGTTGTTGTTGATACATATGTGTATATCGATTAATTGGGAGGCGATTCATGTTAATTTTGTTATGTTTGGGCATGATTTTTGTCTCGCCGGAATTCTTCAAGCTTGACCGGAATTTGAGTTGTAGTTATGGGTTTCTAGTTTTGTTTTGGTATATATATAAATGGGTGTATGTAGTATGTTATATGTTGTTGTTCGAATTTTCTGGGCATTTTTGCTTCTCGCCGGATTTTAATATTTTCACCGGATTTGCTTATTTTAATTCGATTATGGAGCTATCAAATGGGTTGTTGTTGATTAGCACTTGTTTGAAAAGTTTTAGAGCTGTTGGTATTGTCCATTTTTGGCAGAGGTGTTGCAGAATTTTTTTTTCCGGTGGCCGGAATCTGGAAACCTTCACCGGATTCCGGCGAGTGTTCTTGAGGCCCTGTTTGATCTTTAAATCCTATTTTCATTTTGTAAAAACTGTTTGTGGAATAAAAATTAAAAATAAAAATCCAAAATTCATAAATTAATTAAAATAATTAATTGATTAATTATTTTAAATAATTAGTTGATTAATTTATTTAACTAGCATAAAAACCCGTGCGAGGCACGGGTCGCTAGCTTAAATTGTATTTTTTAATTAAACTATTCGTGATCAGTATCATTTGAAACATGTGATTGATTTTCAAAGATTTCATCTTGTTACTGAACTATGTGGTTATTGTGTACATATTTAAATATGTTCAGAATTGTATTTTGAAAACTAATATGAGTAATATTGATAGCAATCATGTAAGATTTTAATTTTGTTGTGGGTCGTAGAATATAATTTGAGTGTTTTATGGGTGTTGTCTAATTATTAATTAAGACGATTTTTCATAGCACCTACATTCCTAAATTTCTTTAAAAATGATGCATCCATTTAGCTGGATCTCCAATAATATTCAAGGTAGAAACTTAATAGTCTTCAAGATGCTACATTCTGAGAATGTAGGTTTCAGTCCTGATTCCAATCAAAAACCTTCGTAAATTTTCTAAAACTTCTCAGGTCTTGCGCTTTTACTTCTTAAAACTACATTTTTAATTCTTTTATTTGTTTTCTTCTAATTTCTTCATTTTAAGAATTCTTTGCCTTTATTTCTCTTCTGATTTCCATCTTACTTTCATTGAGTTACCTCCTTAAATATATATAATATATGGTCCTTTTATCCCGTAAAATGTCATATTTTAAATTGAACATAAACTAATTTGTATATAAAAGGTAATGTGTTATTTGTAGAATTCGTATTTTTGAAGCCAAATATTTTTATGACCCAAATAGTTTGACTAATAAATTATTGTATCTTATTTAGTAATATAATAATTTCATTTAATGTTAACACCTAAATATTTTTTACTCTAATATATTGTTAGATAATATCCATCATATTAATTATAATATCGGTTTATAACCCAATTGTGTATTTTACGTAATTATTTTATCGATAATACATATTGTGTGTATAATTTAAAATACATGTGAATATGTGATCTAATGGTATGAAGCTGCAGAATTTAACTCGGTGATTAACGTTCGATTATCACTAAAAATAGTACTTCTATACAATATTAACTTAGGAGTAAATTGGTGCTTTCAAATCAGTAATAAAGTACTTTAGTTATTGACTTAATCATATATGTAATATTTTTCATAAAAAATACATTATGCATTTCATATTGTTTCTTTATATAAAACCAAATCTTGCCCCACTTAAGCGATATACATAGAGATATTATGTGTATTATTGAAAACACGTATAGATGAGTGTTTAGGTTGTTTAAGAGAATAATTATATAATAATTTTTTATTATTATGTTGATTATTATTGTTATTATAATTTTATAATATTATCAAAGCATATATTATGTATCAATAATTTATATTTTAATTCAATATGTTATAGTTCAAATCAATAAATGTAAACGCAACATGACAAAAAATTATTAATATGTCGCAATATTATAATATTAGCAAAAAATTTCACTAAAACAACACACATACATCTTTTATGTGTATGATTTAAAACACATGTGATTGAGTGGTGTAGTGGTAAAAAAATTTGTTAATTAACTCGGGGGCCCAAGTTCAATTTCCACTAATCACAACTTTTTCAAAAAAATTGAGAATAGAGGGATAAATTAATAATCATAGTACATAAAAAGTCGCACAACACACACATATATCTATAATGTGTATGTTTTAAAATATATGTGATTGAGTGGTGTAGTGGTAGAAGGGTTTACTAAATAACTTGAAGACCCAAGTTCAATCCCCAACAACCACAATTTTTTAAAAAATTTGAGAATAGAGGGATAAATTGGTAATTACAATACATTAAAAAATCTCACTATTTTTATCTTGTGTTGGCCTATTATATATATAATAGATTGATTTATTTATTTTGATCAATTTTGTTAAAATTTGATTAACTTTAATTGATATTAATTAATTTTAGTTAATGATTTTATTAATTCAATTAATTTATTAATTTGATAATTAATTGATTAATTCTATTAATTCTATTAATTAATTTTGATTAATTTTAATTAATCTTAATTAATTTCGATTCACGCTTTTAGAAAGAAAAACGAGACAATTCGTCTAAACGAACAAAAATATTTTTAAACGGAAGGTGATTCGATTTTTGAGGATTAGAAAAATGTTTTAAAAATTTGAAGATCAAACTAGTGATTTAATATCGAGTCATGATTGTCTGTAATTTATTTTACTTTATTTAATTATTGCTTTAACTCTTTAAATTCTATAATTGTGATTGATTTTTGATCTAAAAATGTTTTCTATCCAAATTTTTTTTTTTTTTGTAAAATGAAGATCAATTTTTTTAAAAAAAAAAGAGTTTTCGACTTTATTACGTGCTATGTGATTATGTGATTTATTTATCAAATTGTTGTACGTGCAATTTGAATTATCTAGTTATTATATATTGAGGATTAGATTATAAATCGAGCTTTGACCAATATATATTTAATATGTGTTTAATTGTGTACATGATTTATATTATAAGATGTCTTTAGGGGTAAACAACGCTTTCTTTTGAGTTACTGATTAAGATTGTCAGATTACTTATATTTTTACAAGGATTAATTGGTAAGTATTGATTTAGGTCGTCAGCGGTGATAAGTAAATGTTTAATAAAGGAGGTTGGAGATGGATGGAATATTCTTTGTGGGTTATGAAGAAGGTTGGAGATGAATGCAGTATTGTTTGTGGATTGTAATAAAGAAGGTTGGAGATGAAAGTATTGTTTGTGGAATTGATGGTTTACTTGTGAGGTGTTTTAACACCGGGAAAACGTATATGGTCAAAGGGGACATTTTCGATTATTTTCTTTCAGCTGAGATTTTGGTAAGCATGGATTAAAACTTTTGAGTTTATAACCGTTATTAGAATATCAGAATTGTCGTCTGGAGATTGAGGTATTATCTTATGTTTGACTATAGAAGTAGACGCGCGGGCTCGATGTTGACGAATCAGATTCATGGCAACCGCTAAATCGTTAAACCAATGAATGATTAAAACAAAGGACATGATGACGTGAGATAGAAGAAAAAGATAGTTGTATTACCTCGGCGTACGCAATAGCTAAGGACCAGAGGCAAGTATTTTCTTGATCATCTTAAACACTTTTATTTTATGTTTCATTGATTCATATCATGACAAATAGTTATTGTTCAGAGCTATTTGTGATTCTTAAATATTTTTGTGCGAACAAAGTTACTTGATATTGGTACCCTTGATGTGGGGAATTGTTTAAGATAAACTCTTCATATCCTTATTATCGTAGTAAATAATAGGGATGTGAACTGTATGTGAAACTAAGCATTTCCTGTTGAATTCGGAAATTGCTCTATTGGATTGGAAAATGGTAAAGCGTAGGAGGCCATGGTTGATGTCATGGTCCAGCAATATTTATTGGAAAATGATAAAGCGTAGGAGGCCATGGTTGCTGTCATGGTCCAGCAATATTTAAGGAGGATATGGTAACCATTCCATCTTCCTATAGGCTAACATTACTTGCCTATTTTGGTACCCTCATGAAATCCGGATTATACACACGGGTATAGCTGTACCAGTGGAGTATAAAGGGTCCCATTGCTTTTGAACCTGATCAGGGGGCAATGGTGTTTCAGTTATGTATATCCAATCCATATCGCCAGAATGGCTATTATATATTGTGAGTTGGCAGATGATTCGTTTTTATGACATGCCACTACACCATATATGGTCTATGGCAACACCAAAAATAAGTGTTAAAAATGCTGAAAAATGTTACCATAGGATTTAAGGCAACACTTTGGTCAATTTTGAAGGTGTTGGGAATTTGCATGTGGGCTTAGAGGTTAAGCCAACACATTTTGTCTAAACTATGGCAACATCAACATGATGTTGCCTTAAGCACTTATGCCAACATTTCATGCAAAATAGCAACATTATTTCCGGTGTTGGCATAAAGTCTATGGCAACACTGTCTACTCAACACCAACACCCTTGTGATGTTGCCATATAGCCTATTCCAACATCTTTGTCCCTCTACAAACATCTTTGTCCCTCTACAGCAACACCAGTTCGTATAAATTTTTTGAAAATTTATATTTTAATTTTTTTTTTTTGGATTTTGTTTTATTTGTGATATTCTTAAAATTTTCAAAAATACAATAAAAAATTAACGCAAGTCAAGGTAAATTAAAATATAATTTGAATGAATCACATTTATCAACTTTTATAAAACTAAAATATATCACTAATTCCGTTACAAAAAATTACTGATTACACAAGTCAAATCATTATACATTAATAAGAAGGTCCTCAAATTCCTGTGGCATTCTGGAACTTGCCCAACTCTTAGCATTAATAAGAAGGTATGATTTTTTGTCAATTGCTAGTTGTAATTCTTCAGTGCACTTCTTCTAGCAAATCTCATGGGCTTAATTTTTCCATCCTTTCAACCTTTTCTCCAAGCTCAAGTAACACTTTAGCTCCTGCAATGCCAACTTTCTGAATCTCGCTGCTAAAGACATGTCGCAACTCAGCTTCTGCCTGTAAATAAATTTGATATCAAATGGCATATTGATCCAAGTCTGTGCGCTTGCTTACTAAAGCTTCCAGCATTCTATAACTTATTTTTCAAAGATAGCCAGTATTAAAGAACCATTCTGCAACATGGATTTTGATTTATTTCCCAGGAGTTTGTAACAGAAACGAAGAGCAAGAAACAAATTTAATCCCAGCAACGAATCTATGCAAGTCTAACATATAATAAAAGGGTATATGTTGCTAAATTAACGTTTGCCAAAATCCATGAGAATTGAGAGGTGAATGTTTACACAAGGACTTTTTGCAGCTATTGCGGGATGATTAATACTTATGAGGTCAGAAAAATTTAATCAATAACAGACATGGAAACATAAATCTGAATATTCGAAACTTACATATTATCTGGCAGTTAAGATTTCAATTTACTGAGTGCTACGCAATGCACATACACAAAGAGGATTAAAATATCAGCAAGTGATAGACCTATTAACAAAAACATAAATCACTAGTCCAAAAGAATCAAAAGAGATTGTTTATTATCTGAACTGGATCACTTCAAATCAATACAATATAGATGAAATGATTCAAGGACAAACGAAAATTACAATAAAAGGCTGCGATAAGTTGGCTATAGTTTTGAAGAAATAATTTTCTAAAATGATCTTCTTAGAATATAAAGAGAGTTTCAAGTTTAGCTGCACATTTTGCTTTTGCTACCAAGGCAAAGGCACATGCATAAGCATGTTCATAATTCAAGAGGTCTTACCAATTTTAAGAGGTCCCCAATTTCAGAGTCATTATTGATTGTTTCAGCTACAGCATGACAAAGTTTAATAATTTTCTTTGCAATTTCGTAACCAGGAGCTGCTTTCCCTCCAATTATGCAAACACATGGTACGACCTTCGTTCTATCACCTTTCGCCATATTCTTAACAAAAGAACAAAGCCAAATATTACATGATAGCAGATAAGACTAGCTTAAGCTAATCTATGAACATGACCACATAAGACCATATAAGTTGTATGCAAAATGGTAAATAAATATCATGTGTCTACTATTCCGCCTCATTATGGCAAGCATGGCTGTTAGTTTTGCAAAAAAAAAAAATCAATCACATTGAAGTAGAGTTAGATATTAAATATATCTGAAAAAGAATATCATGGAATAAGGGTAAGAATAACTATATTACATCAGAAAGGGTCTGGTCAGCTGAAATTTCTGAACTTACGAATTTTTATGGTGCTAGGAGGGTCATCTGGGAGCAAATATAATATACCTATTTTAGTTTCATATTCGAGTGGAGAAAATATTAGCTCATAAAGCGTTTATTTCTTCCATCATTGACAAACAAAAGTAAATGCAAAAGATTCTCTAACATAACAGTTGGCTTGCTGATATTTGTAATTTACCGCTTTGACTCCACATACATTGCAAGAACATGATTACTTAACAAATGAGATAAAATATTCACTTCAAATGTTTTTCTCTCATAGTACTTGCATCTTGATAACAAACAAATTAGAGCTCCGCTTTATTTAGAAAGTAAAAGTGATACCTTTATGCAGTCATATCGATGAATTATGCCTAGTATATTCAGAAGTTGTCTTTTGTACTCGTGTATTCATTTTATCTGTACATCAAATATGGCATCTAAACTGACCTGCAATAACGTGTAAAGGAAAAATTATAAATATTCTAACATAAAAATTCCAGTGTTATATAATGTAATTATGTAACCATGTAAATGATCCCGTTTGGTTGTTACATCATGCTAGATTCATCTTAATATGTTAACAATTACAATACTGATTGAAATCAAATAGAATTGCAACACCCACACTACCTTCCCCAATTATTGAGATTATGTAATGAATATTGATAAGATTGGGAAGCTTTAGCTTTTAAAGAAAATCTAAGTATTAAGATATGCAAATAAGGAATTCCAGACCTTCACACCGCTCATCATCTCAATGTACTCTGCAAGCCTAGTCTTGTTAACCTTCTTAACCTGAACATTTAAGGTTGAAGACGTAATTTGGTCAATGTAAAGGAGAGAACTACAACATTATGTCACATATATTAAACATTTATATACCATTTTCCAATTTTGATGTAGAGCTAAATCAGACGCATGTTGGCGCAGACCAGATAGGAGGTCAACATTACGAATCCAAGCTTCTGTCCCAAAATATTTTGTTATAAGGGCGGATAAACCTGGATTGCTCACCACAACCCAGCGGCGTTGATAATATGATTCACTAGAGGTTAGTTATTCTGTATGCCATGAATAAACATCATACTCATTTCAACAAAGTATTGCAGGTGATACGATGCAACTTAAAAAATATAGTTTTGAGTCGCTATTGTGAAAGAAATTGATGAAAGAATACTATCCACAAACTTGTGGGACACAATGTAAAGTGAAACTATCTAGTACCGCAAATCCAATAATTAATGTTTCAATATTATCTGTAGTGTACCTGAGTTACTCCATTTGTCTTGTACTGAAATTTCTCGGGCCACACCTCATAAAAATCCTGTGAAAAAGCTATAGCATGCTCAAAGTGTTTATATAACAAAATGTCATGTCATGATGAGAAAACATTTTAAGATTTTTATATATGAGCTACAAGGATCAAAATGTCCAAGATGCGGTATTTTGGTTCTAGCAATTTAAATAACAGAGGAATAAGGCACACAAAATATTGTGAAAGAAAGATCTCGAGACACTAAAAAACTTTAGTTAGACAGATGTATACATCCACAGAAGGTTGTAAAAGCATCGCAACAACAAACAATTCAATTTTCTACTGTGTTACTAATAAAATTATGAACCAAAACAGTGATCTCTAAGTTTTTGATGCACTAGAATTATCAAGGTATTAATTACAAAAAAATCAATAAATGTTGGAAGAAATTAAATATAAATTTAGTTCAAGTAGTACCTTAAATACTCTAGATTTGATTATTTCGGAATGAACCCTGGAGACACCATTGACAGTATGGCAGCAAGCAATTGATAGATTTGCTACATGGATACTCTGCCAAACCAAAAGAATATATCAGATTTACTACCTACTGTATGTTGACAAAGTCTATTCCAACATCTTTTATGCATTCTTAACATATGAAAAGCAGGAAACCCCCAATTAAGACATGCATAAGAAACCCCCAATTACACATGCATAAGAAACCCCCCCAAAAAAACCTTAATTAAAAACCCCCAAACTTATAATTCATATACTATACACATACATTAAAAAACCCTAATTAAAAAACCCCCAAAAATTAGGGTTCATGAAACCCAAAATTAAAATTAAGGTTTATGAAACATACCTTACGAATCAACTGAGAGGGATGGCGGAGATGTACAACGGAGAGAGATGAGCACCGGAGATGGACATACAACGGAGAGAGATGGAGAGAGACAGCGGAGAGAGATGGAGAGAGATGGAGAGAGACAGCGGCGAGAGATAAGTGAGAGACGAGATGAGAGTGTGAGATTTTTTATTTTTTTGTTTTGATTTCTTATTTTGTTTTATTGAGTGAGAGATGAGAGCGGGGTTTTTTTTGGACTAACAGCGGGCTTTTCAATTTTTGGTCAAAATTTTAGCGGGCATATTCAGTAAAAGAGGCAACATTTTTAAGGTGTCTAAGGCAACACCAATTATGTGTTGGCATTGCGGACTAAAAGTATATCTAATGCAACATGAAGGGCAACATCCGGTTATGATGTTGGCTTATATCTAATTTATTCAATTTTTAGCATCTAAGGCAACATTTAACGTGGCAACATCGGTTTTCAGTGTTGGCAAAGACCATTTGTGGTGTAGTGTGCCAAATGATTTCAGTTATGGTTTGAATTATATCACAGTTGTTGATTTTACATTTCAGTTGATTTTATACCCCACTTATCTTGGTTTTTGTATCAAAATTTTTATACGCTTGCTGAGCATTTCTTTCGCTCATACTGCTGTTGTAAATTCTAACATTTCAGTAAGGTAGTTTGGCGAGACTTATCCGCACAATTCAGAAAGAGAAGAGGCGTGATGCTATTTCGAAGATGACTTGCTCGGGATGTCTGGATTTAGTGTAAGATCTATTTTATATAATTAAGTTCTAATATTTACTACTATTATGCGATAGTTTAGTTGGTCTGACGTACTTCTTATCGAAGTTACACCAGTGGTTTAAGATTTGATCAAAGAGAACGTTGTAAAGAAGGAATACTTTTTATTTAATGGAATTTGGATTCTTGTTTCTAGCCCTATAACCTTAAAAGATCTTGGTATGTTTGGGGTCACAGATGTTTTATTTTGAAGATTTTCGCGTGACGACCAAATCTCCTAACCCCGGATTTGGTGGGCGTCACATATATCCAGTTGATCTATATTGCAATAACAATGGAGCCATTGCACAGGCTAAGGAACCAAGGTCCCATTCCAAGGCAGCATATACTTAGAAGATATCAACTTCTTCGAGAAATTAACGAAAGAGGAGATATACATATATGTAAAGTGCATACTAATGATAATATTGTAGACCCACTGACTAAGGCTTTGTTGCAGTAGAAGCACGAAGGTCACACTAGTTTCATGAGTATTAGATACATGGACGATTGGCTCTAGTGCAAGTGGGAGATTGATAGTGTTAGTGCCCTAGAGACAATGTAGTTGTGCTTCTAGGAAAGACTATTTTGTTATTTAATGATTATGTTCTACTGATTATTCTACAAAAATTTTATGTCTTAATTTACTACGATATAAATATTAGAATAATAAATGTCCTTGAAATATAGAACACGTATTCTATATCTTTAAGTATGTGACTTAAAAATGATATTATATGAATAGTGTTTATATTCCTAAATATTCCTAATCGAGCATTATTAATTTGGGACAACTATAATGCATAAAAATTAGTATGTTTGTTGACTGATGACCACATCTCATTGGTCAGAGGTATAGTGATACTAAAGTCAAGAACATAAGTGCATGTAATATTCTACATGGTACTGGATTGACCCACGGTGAGATTCTACATGTTGATAATGTCATTAGAAAGACTCACAGTGATAATGGTGTAATGATCCTTAGATTTGAGATCATTATATTTCTATACGAGGATTAATATACTTTGACTACATTAAAAGTTACCTTTGACCGGGTGATGATAAAAGTGTACATCGGGTATATTATGAGTCGTATGAGATATGTGAATGATAGATATAGTATTTAACCCTCCTATTATTAGGAGATATATTATTGGCCTCTTGATTAAGTGAGACTATGAAAATGCATGGCCATGCTCAAATATTGATTTGTTTTAATAGTCTACTCATTAATCAAGGAAAATCGGATTAAATGTTGAGGAGGATGACTAAAAACATGCCTCGAGTTTAATCTATAATATTTGGTTAAAGGGATTATATTACACGGAAACATTAATCACGAAAGGTTTAATTGGATCACCGATTATTATTATTACTTGGGTAGCAATGATGTATTACTAGATGTCACTCATTGTTTACGATTTTAAATTAGATTTAAAATTGTTGCCAACGTAATAATAACCTAAAGGGTTACACAACTAGAACGTTTAAAAGAAGTTTTAATTTAAATTATGAATTTAAATTAAATTATTAAATTCAAAATTGGATATTTAATTAATTAAGCTGGTCTTAATTATAATTAAATAGAATTCAAATTTAGGGTTTTAGCCCAATCTATCTTCCCTATAAATACATTATGATGTATTGTTTAGGGATACACTTTTGCAATTCGTTAAAATGTGTGAAAGGCTAGAGAGAGAGAGACAGGTTCTTCGGCTAGTACCGGCTCCGGTGATCGTTGGACGATCAAGCGTTCGTGTGGACTACTTTGGCAACGTAGATCTCGAAAAGGGCTGCGTGGTGATACAACAAGGACCTCCATTAGTAATCCTTTTTCTCAACTGTTAAAGCTTCGTTTTAAGGTAAACGTTAATAACTACGAATTAAACGTCTTGTTTTCCATGGATCCTGCGATTGAGTTTCAATTTTATTGTTTTAATTATTACTTTCCGCTGCGTTTGCTGCCCCGAAACTCATCAATGGACCATGTCAACATCAATATTCTCGAACATATATTTTTCGATGCACAAAATTGCAAGGCCTTTCGATCTTTCTTGTGACATTGATGATCGTAAATAATTTTTCAACAATTTGAAGAAACCTAAGAATATTTATTAATTTTTGTGTATAAATCAATAGGTCGTAGTGAATCAGTGATATAGAACATATTATATACATATTATGTATGTCGTAATTATTTGTGTGCAAAGTTCAAAAAGAGAAGATCTTTTATACCTGGATTAGTGAATGAGTGAGTGGAACCAAAGTCGAAGCTGAGTAGTTGAGAATATACGGAGGACAAAAAGATGAAGAGATCGTGTATTTTTTGTTTTTGTATAACCTAGACAGATGTATACTAGCACTACTATATGGATTTTGAAAATTTTGGGCTCCAAATTTTTTGGGCCCAGGACGGGTGACCTGGATGCCCTCCCTCTTAGCCGGGCCAGATTGGAGGAACTCAAAAATTTACCAAATTACTAAGCAAAATATTAGTAAACTTCGTGACCCAACCTGCATACAATATTACCGAGTAATTTCTTTGAATTACCACTATTTTGTTGGATGTAAATCTTAAAGATAGTATACGTTTAGTTATTGTTTAGTATAGCCGCCTTTCTCCCATGAGAGTCAACCGTCCCATTATTCCATAAATCCCGACCTACAACGTTCTCCACCACCTCCATCAACCCATCAATCCCTCATCCGCTCCAACCCTAAACCCTTATTTCTTGTTTTTAGTTCTATTCCTTCACCCCGAAAATTCCTTTCGAATTTTCACAGATCTGCTTCGGATTAGAGCTCGTTTTTGCAAATAAACACAATTCTTAGACTCAAAATCTCTTGCTTAACATTATATCAAATTTGGTGTAAATCCGAGATCTTTGACTTTTTGAATTTGTATCGCTTTGAGGCGAAGTAACGCATTATGCGTCGTGTGTTGTCTGTTTTATTGTTTGTTGTATCGCTCTGTGCGAGTGTTCCCTTTGCTACGTTATTGAAAATGAATTATATGGTCTATTGGGAGATCTGGATTTACCGCATCGTTGACACTTTCGTCATGTCTATAGCTGATTTCCGGCATGTAGATAGCCGGGGTACGTTTGGGACGGTGGTGAAAATCGCTTGTGCTCACCTTTCACAACAAAAGTTTGTTAATAATATATGAGGCTTTTGCTACCTCTAAGCTCAGTTTCTGCAACTGAGTCCTCTGAACAGTGCTATATCTTGTAAGAGTCAATTGTGAAGCTACTGGTTTCAGGAATGATACAGGCTGGATTGTTCGGACGACCATGGAAATCATTTTTAATTTTAAGAATACTTGTATTCAGTTGTTTAAACAATCCAGAAATAGGGATGGGCATTCACCCTGGCCCGCCCGATCCCGATCCGATTCCCGCACCGAACGGGACGGGGAATCGGGGATTTTTTCGGGTACGGGCCGGGGAGCGGGGACAATTTTCAAAAAAAATCGGGGAGCGGGACGGGGCCGGGATTTTATGTATCCCCGGCCTGATCCCCGACCCCCGCCCCGATTCTCAATCCCCGACTCGATTCCACCAAATTATAATATATATAATATATATTAGTAATCATATATTAATATATACGAATTTTCAATACTTTATATTGGAAACAAAATAATACTTTATTCTTATATTATTGTCTTTCTAATAGTTAAATAACTTCATTTCCATGTTATTTATTATTGTTTATTTAAGTAATATTTTTTATCTTAATTTTGTGCTTAAAAAATTGTTTTAAAATCACTAGTTAGTGTTTAAAATTGTTTAAAATGTTTTGTTTAAAATGAAATTCCCCGATTCCCCGCGGGGATCCCCGTTACCCGTTTGGGCCGGGGATGGAGAATAAAAAATAATTCCCGACGGGGTTCAGGCCGGGGACGGGGATCGGGTTTGAAATCGGGGATGGGGGCGGGGATAGCACTCCCCGACCCCGAAGTGCCTCGATGCCCATCCCTATCCGAAAACAAAGCGGCTAATTATTTAGCTCGTTCATTTGTTTTTCAACCTGGTTGTATAGTTAGTTGGGGAGTTGTCTCGACCGAGACTCTTTCAAATTATTAATGAAATCTGCTTTTAATTTGTCAAAAAAAAAAAAGAAAGAAGATGGTATACGTTTTATATTCAAAATATTGTAAAATTTATAATTTTATAAAATGTGTTCTTGAATATCATTATTTTATTAAATTTTTTAAAAATCATGTATATTCTGCTAACATAATATACATGTTCTATAATCAGAACATATTTTACGAAAAAAAATTTTTACCTTAATTTATTAGTAAAACATACATAATTTCCAAAAAATTTAATAAAATTATAATCTATATTGAACATGATTTGAAAATAGATACGTAATATAATATTTTATTTATAAAATATAAATAATATCCAAGATCTCCCACGAATTACTCCCTCTGTCCCATCCAATTCTCTTAACACTTTTTTGTAATTTTCTGGCGCGCATTTTAAGGTGAATTTTAAGGATTGTTTCGTAAATTATTTTTCAAACTTTCTTTTTTTTGTATAAAAATTGGATTGTTCTATTTTTATAAAAAAAAAAAAGGAAATTTCAAAACTAAGTTATGGAACTGTCCTTAAAATCTACTTTAAAATGCGTGACAAATACCCTATTTTAAAATGTTAACAAATGGACAGGACGGAGGGAGTAACATTTTTCATAAACCTTAACTCTTACTGCATGATCTGAATGGTAAGAATCCGAAGGTATATTAAAGGTTAAACTCCGAACTATAAAAATAAACAATAGAGTTGCAAAGTGGCCAACCGTGCGACATTGCTAAACTGAAAAGCATGCACGCATTAAGCATAGATGCTCCATATACCTGCTTAATTTAAGTACAAAATTACAATAATTTAAGCTTAAATCTGGAAATATACAAAAGTACGTAATCCCCGATACACACACAATTATAAAATTGCATGTACTATATGTATAGAATAGTTAGCGTTTTGTTGTTTAGTTATCCAATTCTGTCTCCAAATCTTTGACCACTTACGGGTTTTGCACTGTTTTGGTCAAAGCCATAAAGATTCACGGACAAAATCCCTAAACAAAAAAGAAAACTTATAAAATTGTGTATATAGGAAACCCCACAAGTGAATAGAAAAAACACACACTAGTGTTCGATATGTTCGAGACTGTGTTTTTGTTACTTTAGTTTTTTGCAAAGACGACAGAGAATCTATATCCCACTTACCTTACCCCTGCAACCTCTCATTAGCTATTTGTTGGGATGCACTCATACAGGTGGTATTGTGCTAAAAAAATAAAATGTTATATAGGGTTCGTGTCCATGATTATTACAACATAATTTTCTTTTTTGCTAGAAGCATAAATATAAATAAGAATAAAGAATTTTACAAGAATTTACCTGATATAAAACCAAAATCAAGAGAGAGAGCTATCTACTAACAATCTAACCTAACAAGAACTAGATTGCACATAGAAAAAACAAAAAAGGATATAACCTAAACTACAATCAACATCAAATGAAGATCTACCTAGCTATACAAGTCTAAATTATTACAACATAATTTTCATTTATTGTTACATAAAATTATAAAATTTTAAGGTGTATTGAATGCAATATTCAATTAATTGTTTTTTTAAAAAAAATTGTATAATAAAATTTAGCATATATTATTTTTCAAAATAAAAAATCAAAAATAATTAACGAAATTATGCGTTCATCGTACGTTAAAGTACATGCAAAAGTGAAAGAGTACAGGAGCTTCTTAATTGTGCTTAGACGATAATTCATTTGTGTCGTTTATTTTTTTATACATGAAAGCTAAACCCAAAATTGATATATTTAGGGTTCGTACATTTTCATGTTTGTATATTTTCGTATAGTATTTTTGTATAATTTTAAATTAAAATTATTGTATTTTATTTAGTTAAATATTAAATTTTCAGTGAAATTTTTATAAATATGTTTTAAATGTTCATGTTTACAGCATATTACATACAATATTATAAGATTACGTACAAATACATAAATAAATATTAATTTATCTAATATAAATATTAACATATCTAATATAAATATTAATATTAATATGTAAATATATATTTATTTAATATATTCGTGTCTTGTCGTGTATCTAAAAATTAAACACAAAATGGGTACAAAATTTCAATGGTGTATTTTCGTGTTCTGTACTTAAAATAGTAATTCAAATATTAAATTTTCATATTATTTTATATCATATTTTTTTATCATATGATAGATTACCGGATCTACAGTTGGGCATTATATCACGTAAGAGCATCTCTAAGGGTAACCCCTATTTATATCCCCTAAAATATAATAAAATAATGATTACTTTTTTTTTTTTTTTGAAATGATAATGATTACTTAAAATATAGGTAAACAAAAAGTTCTTTTGCTCCAATGGTGTTACCTATATTCATTACCTATAACTTATAAATTAATATTTAATCAATATTTTAGGTATTATAGAAAAGGGGTGAGAGTATTGATATAGATATATATTATATTATAAGGTTTATAAGGTAAGAATGATGATGTGTCATTATAGGGAGTTTCTTTTCTTTCCCCTAAATAAGGGGTTGGATTTTCTCTCCCCTAAAAATTATAGGGGATAGGGACTTCCATTGAAGCATGCATTTTAAAGCTAAATCCCTAAAATATAGGTAAGAACTCTTTGTATTGGAGTTGCTTAGTAATATGATGGTCAGAATTAAATTACCGTCACCACCGTATTTTGAATGGAAAGATCAGAAGGAGAGCTGTGCAGGTATCATACATTTTTATACACACGATAAATCAACCACGCAAAGCTGCTACCATCACCTCAACATTCATATCACTCAGACCTACTTGTAACTTGTTTTTACTTGAATTGCCTCGAGCAAAATCTACCGATGGTGTGTAGTCTTCAGTGTCGGTGTTTAATTCTTACTACGCGTCTAGTCAAAATATTTAGAACAAGTGGCTTTTTCAGGAAATTTTTAAAAATATTCATATTTTCACCAAAAAAAAAAATCAAAAGTATAGTAAAAGAAATTATGATAGGGTTGAAAAGTAGATTGCAGCAGTTGCATTTTATGTTGCATTGTATTTTTAAAGGAAAAAAATTGTAATATGGATATTTTAAAAAAAATCTTTTTTTAATTTCGCTAAGAAATATGTTAGGTGTCCAAAATTGATTCACAAAATATTTCTTATGATACATATCACGATTCGTTTTAATAATATCAAAAGAAAATGGATCTCCTGGATTTACATTAATAAGACTAATCAAAATGCTACATGTTACCACGTTATTTAAAAATTAGAAATAATTTTTCATATTTATCTCCGAAACTACTCAGTTGTTTATGTTCCACACTCTTCCTATGTTCCAACTAAATATTGATAAATAATGTTAAAATTTTGGCATGATAAATTTTAGTCCAACAAAATTAAATTGGGGCATTGAGATATATAGCTAGGAACAATACGAGGTTTGTTATAAGTTTGGTCCCGGCCATTTGTGCCTCCTCGAAAAACAACCAAGTCTAACAACCATCAATATGTGCAGTCCAGTCCCCATGGACCACAGCAAGGGTTCTGACAGCTACGTGTCAGGCAATCAGGTGGGCCACGTGTCAAATCCCCGTACCATCTCAGGTGAAAAGAGTTAAAACAGTACTGACGGTGCAGCATTGCAGTTTGCAGCTGACACAAAAATAATGAAAAACAACAAAATTGTGTAATTTCAAATGAATGTATAATTTTCTTATGAGCTGTCACCGTCGGATACAATTGCCTATTCCTGAACCAGTCTCGAGTACAGATTTATCCTCGAAACAAAGATAAAATTTGCATACTTGTTTTTTGTTTTTAGATCTAGCAATTCTTTCATGTACTTTGATGTCGTGTACTTTCGTATTTTATGTATCTGAATATTAAATTCAAAAAGTATGTCTGATCGTTAAACTCAAACAAAACCCATTTAGGGTCCGTGTACTTTCGTGTTCATATACGTGTAGTGCATTTTCATATAATTTTACTTAAAAATAAAATTTAAAATAAATAACTAACTAAAATATTTAAATACTAATATTTTCAGTAAAATTATTACCAACAGGTACTAAATATATATATATATATATATATTCACATCATATTTACAAACAATATTATAAAATTTTGTATAATATTTTAAATAAATATTAATTTATTTAATATAAATATATCTTACATTAATATTAATATTTTATATATATTTATTTATTTATTTCTTGTACTTCATATCGTGTACCCAAAAGATAAACACAAAATGGACACAAAATCTCGATCATATACTTTCATATTCGTACGTGTACTTTCTAATCGTGTATCCAAAATACAAACACAAACACAAACATTAAGTTTTCGTATGGTTATGGTGAATTGACGGGTCTACTTGTTTTTCACTTTAAAAAATTTTCCATTACCTACCATATCATTTATCCTATTTTCATATATATTCTTTACAATGTTCAATTATACTACTTTTTTTACTATATATATTTAATTTTTGTCCTACAAATTTCATCCATTTCACTCAATTAATTGTAGAGAGCATCCAATGAGGTGAAATAGTATAAAGGGAAGCAAAATAAACCTTTTTTTAGTTCGTGCTTCACAGACTGTGTTGTAAATTAATGGATCTGAAGACTCTGGTATACTGGTGCATGGACTGGTATCTCTCAAAGGTCAAACTAATCCCATTGCAATGTATGCAGTTACTGCCACTTTGTATCAGTAGTCTCTTTTTATTATTACTATACTGTGGTTTCTGCCTTTTACCTCTCTGTCAAGCACCCAACTCATTCACATGATGCTCTACCCCTGTATACATTCCTGTGTGGAGAACCGAGAGCTAGCAAATTCAGGCCCCTTTATATAGCCAAACACATCTTTTTATCCAGTGGTTGCTTTACTGCTACTAACTAATTCAACTAAATTTATCCCCTTACACATATCTGTTTGGCTCTATGTTTCTTTAAGTTGGCCAGTAGTATCATATCCTAATGAGCAATGAGTTAGTTACCAAGAACATCCGTGTGCAACTGTGCATGTATATACGGTTCTTGTAACATATTACACCGCACTTAATAAGTTATGATAATTAGTGAACTATTTTGATAAATCATGACAATTGAATAATTATAAAGTATTTCTTACGCACGATATCATATATATGACGTATACTATAACATACGTTTATCACACACGAGTAGGTGTAAGTATACAATTTACTCCAAGATTTATTAAACAACCAACCATGTCTCCAACTACAAACCCGAACTTTACTAGTTTAGACTTTAGATTACCTAACGTGTTCTTTCAATTCCTTGGAACTGTAGACCGAGCTTGTTTGGCTGTTGGTCAAAACAAAAGAACTTTAATTATAAGTCTGTCAAAACAGATATTTGTGACAAACTTTTAAAACACTATCTCGTTTTCGAGTTGCTCTAAAAATACGCAACTCATTTATTAATTTTGATCATACATTTTAGATTTGATTTTTTTTGTTATAGTTTAAGAAAACAATCCTGAAATATAACCTTCATCCAATACTATATCTAATGTGTTTTTTTATTTTATTTTGTTTTTACTTTTTATAATTCGGTGTCCGCGCCAACTTTTGTGCATCTTGACTAATCCGAAAGACTGCCAGTACACTCCCATCCATCGTAAATGGCAGTTTATTTATAATTCCGTGCCACCAAATAGAAATGAATCTATGATCTTTGAGACGATAAGGAGGGCCTCTTGATCTTGTGTTTTTGTTAGAAGACACTTGATTGACTTTTAGACAAGTTGAAAAATGGATAATGAAGAGAAAATCATATCGGCACAGGCTAAAGAATCGATACTAGTAGCTAGTAAATCCATTCCACTGTGTGGTAGTTTGTGTAGCCTCCATATTTGCACTGACTGTGCAGTGCGCACACACATATTATACACTAGACTACGTAAATAATTCTACTACTGTATAAGCTTTGTTGTAAATTGCTGCTGCATTTAATAACTAAAATAATAAGCGAAGAAGATACATTTTCTTCTCTCTCAATATCTTCTCCTCACTAGTTCTCAACTACTCATAATTAAAAGTAACTAGAAGCTAGTCTACTACAGCTTGCTACTAGAAATTTTCGTCAAACAGTCTCATCGCCTCAAGAGCCGTCTCAGCACCGCCACTGTCGCAGCCGCTATTAATCACATCATTGTCGCAATCATCATTAATATTGACATTGTCACCTTCCTGTTGAGCTGCTTCTTCAACAATGTAATAACACTCCTCCTCATTGTCCTTGTTGCTAGCAGCCACAGAAGAGTTGCATTCAGTGTTGTTACTTTCAGTTGGGGTGCTGCGGCTGATTATTGGGACTGGACTTGTCAATGTGCGACCATCTCGGGCTGGCGAAAACACTACTGGCATGTATTCCTCTGCATCGCACGGGAATTTTGAGCTTTTGAAATGTTCTTTCAGTGCCTCCACTCCCTACATTGTTATTATTACAATTTCCAAATTTATGTTTAATTCGACGTGCGTTAGTTTAATTTTTCCGAAATTAAACTATAACTGGTAAATTTAATATCATGCATATATCGAGAGGCTGATGAAAATGTTCCATAGATTGAAAGTACCCAGTATTACCTGCAACCTAGCATAAGTAACTTGACATATTTTTCTCGAGTTGAAAACCTCCCAATTTTGAAGGTGGAACGACTTGTAAAGCCTTAATGTGGCCTCTGGGGAAGTCATGTTCACGAATCCATATCCCACGTTACACTTATTCCTGGATATGTACGCGCAAATATTAGTCCCGTTCATACTTGCTGCTAAAAGACATGTCATGGAAAAACATTGTGGTACGTTTTTTCAAATAATTAATGTATTTTGTAAACAAATAATGGTTAGTTGGAGTGGGGAGGAGAATAAATTACACAAAATCAATAGGAAGATAGACAAAATCGTAGGAAGACAAGGGCTGGTCATCGCCGTCAGCAATCTGCTCGTTACAGTGAATGCAGTGGTTATCCAGCATGTTCAGCAGTAACTTCTGACTGCACTTTCCAAAAGAGTATAGTTTAATAATTCAAATGAAGTCTGCAATAAAATATTTTACTAGCAAATATACAAGGAACAATACTAATAAATAATTTGTTCAATGATAGTAAACAAATTAGCATACCTGTATTTGTTGGGGATGTTTTTTATCATGACGGTGGTTCTAGGATCACTGCAATTGGACAACATGATTGAATCTTCATTGATCAGGAATCTAGGATCATACTCTTTTTCATTCTTGGCTAATCCCATTCCTTTCCACTTGCCATTACCATTACACCCAGTTGCTTTCTTATCGCTTATTTGCTTCAAATTATAAGTGCCGCCGCCGCCACCACCATTGCCACTACAAGTTGCCCCACTCTTCTTCGAATTTTTCTTCGGAACCTCAACCACTTCTGCACCACTCAAACACAAAGACACTACCGGTGCACCTTGGCCAGTACTTGCTTTTCGGCTCCCATTAGGGTTTTTTGTACTCCTGCTAGGAAATTGAGGCTGTAAACGACTACATTGTGTATTAGGAAACGGTGGTGACCTTTCATCGGAAAATGATTGATGCGGTGCCACCAACCTAGGACTTCTCGGTGGATGACTGGAATTACAATTCAGCTTGTTATGTGGTGCTTTCGGAAATCTTCTGTTGTGGCCACCAGGCCGACTAAAATCAACTACAAGATGTCTGCCATAGATTTCTTTCCCATTCATTCCAACGCAAGCCTTGGCCGCATCTCTTGTATCATAAAACTCCACAAATCTCTGCTTTCGCTTCATTGGTGTCTCTCTTACTTCCTTGACACATCCTACACACAATTTGTCAAATTAACATAAATATTCATACAACATACCTCCTCTTCCTAATTTGAACTTGATTACACAATAGTCAACAAATATATGCAAAAAACATTTATTATAATATACTTGGAAATTGACTAGAGTTAAAAAAATGTACCAAATTCCTCAAAAATATCTCTGAGATAACTTGTGGGAACTTGACAATCAACATTGAAAATCACAAGACTACCCTGATTAAAAGCTTCCGGATAACCACTACCCACCGGAAACATGAACTGGGCCCACACAGCTCTACCAGAAACCAACCCACACGCCGGCGGTGGCACAGGCACAGGCACAGGAAACCTACAAAGCCGCGCAGCCTCATCATGCGTCATCAAAACAGCATCAAAATGTTGTCTAAGTCTAAGCTGTTGTTGCATGTGTTGTTCTTGTATCTCCACAAGTGCTCTCTCTGCATGTCGTATATCATAAAAATGAACGGCCACGATTCCTTCTCCAACTCTCTCCATCTCAACAGCTCTTACATCTCCGTACACTTCTAAGTCTCGTCTCACCGTAGATTCACTCACTTCTGTCGGAACTGAACTTAACAAAAGTGCCCGTGAAGGCATGTTTGAAGCTGGTGGTAATGATACAGGAAGTGGTGGTGGGTCCACTCTAATATACCCTGGTGGGGGATAATATTGAGTATATTGAATCTCCGCGAATTCATTTCGTGTCGTGTTTGGATATTGCATCCCCACAAATTCATTTTGTGTTGTGTTTGGATTCGGTATTATCCCGAATTCATTTTGTGTGGTGTTTGGATATTGCATCCCCGAAAATTCGTTTTGTGCAGTGTATGGGTACGAATAAAATAATTGAGGAGGAGGGGTTGGAAAGTGGCTAGGTGGGATAAATTCTTGGGCTCCGGGGTCTAGTATTCCGGTGAAATTTAAAAAACCGGTGTTTTCCATAGTTTTCCGGCGAGGGAAGGGAACAAAACGACAGTGTTTGCCGGTAGGTTTCTTGAAAATTTCGAGCTTAGGTTCCCGAGTGAGTGACAGCAAGTAGTAGTACTTGGTTTTGATAACTGGTTGCACTTTCTCTCTCTCTCTCTCTTTTTAGTGGAGTATAATTCGTTGTATATGAAATGGTGTGTGGGTGTCTATCTAGCACTATACGTGTACTGTGGTTTATATATACTTCTATCTATAGTCCTTTGAGGTTGGTGTGTTTTGATTGTTTTCTTTTAAAATAAGAGCTTGTCTAGTGTGTGCCAAGGGCATATGCTAAGAATCCGTGTTTAATGAGTTGGAAAATTTTGATTGGTATAGATTTTTGTGTATGCAGGGGGATCCATCATTATTAATGAAATTTCTACCAATCAAAATTTGACAGCTAAGCAAGCACGGATTCTTAGCGTGTGGCCTTGGGCACACACTAGAAAAACCGTTAAAATAATGCTAGGTGGATAGCATATTGTATAGAAAAATGAATCGAATTCAACTAATGAATATTTCGTCCGTCTTTTATTATTTTTCTTGTTTGGACTACGCACATTTACCAACACACATTTTTTAATTGGTAATATTTTTAATTTTATATTAATATTAAACATAAAAAATTTAATGTATTAAAGTACTCATAAATACGAATCAAATCTTATAAATTATGCGTAAATTAATAATTAACCATTTATAATAAATAGTGTAAAAAGGCAAAATAGAAAAAGAAAAAAAATTAAAGAGAGTTATTTTATTGATTGATATTAATGTAAATACAGAAGATTAATTGAATTATAACTAATCAAATTAAAAACATCTTATTTTATAAATTTTTTTATGAAAAACACGAGTTTCTAGAGTGTGTATTCTGTTAAGTGCACCAATTTCAAAAGTAATAAATTTTCATTCTGAGTAATTTATATCGTGTTTATAAAATATTCAATTTGAAATAATATTTGAGATAGTTTTTATGTTTTTATCACTAATACACTATTGAGTAGGAGTATATTTCATATGGCCATATTTAATTGAAAAAACCAATTTTCCTACGGTATATCCAAATTTTATCGACGCTTTGGGTTGAGCTAAACTCGATAGCAAATATACCAATTCGATTTCAAGTATTTTATCCGCTCATATAATTTAGATGATTTCCCATTTTTAATCGAACTCGACTTGTTTAATTAACAAATCGAATTCACTCGCAAGCTAATCGAGTCAAATTAAAACAAATTGAGTTAAATCTCCTCGTGAAATCATAATTTTAATGGTAATAAAATATAAATGTAGAACTAATCTCCAATTTATAAAAATTATTAATTTAATATAATTGCAAACAAATTCAAGTGAGTTTTGAACCGAGTTTAATCGAAGTTGACATATATTCTAGAAAAAATGCCCAAAATACCTAATTTTCCCCTACCCATTGATCAAAATACCCGATTTTCAAAGTTCCGCCCAAACTGCCCAAGGGATACGCCGTTCCAATCGGCGTATCCGAGTAACTGTAGCTTCCAGAAAAATACGAACTCTCGCCAGAAAACGAGACGATTCCTACCGGCGACTTTTGCCGTTTTATGTCTTCTCCCTCGATCTCTCTCTTTTGCATCTGTACACACTCCAAAACACCAGCACAAGATCAGCTTCTCATCTACGTCCCCTGATTAGTTTCTCTCCGGCGACCCCACAGGGGCATGTACGAAGGTAGTCGTTAAAACAAATCGGAAAAGGAGGTTAATTTGGATGTTTCTAATCCGGCAAAAGAAACGTAATAAAAATGGTATGGATGTGTAGAGAATTCAATTGCGAATCTATTTGGTATATAGAACGTTAATGGAAAGTGTGTGGTATGGATGGATGAATAGAAAGAAAACTCTTACCGGAATCATCTTCGTCGGATGCTCTGGAGACGACGACCAGACGTGAGATACGCCGTCTGTACATGCGTATGTGATGATACGCATGTTTCAGATGCATATGCTGACGTCAAAGATGATGTCATATACGTCGGTTTCACATGCGTATAACATGATATGCCGGTTGGGTAGGCGTATGTAAGACAATTTTCCCTGACAGACGTGGCGTATCCTCCTGATACGTTAGTTGTGTGGGCGTAATAAAAGTTACGCCTGAGGCGTATGTGCTGGGCATTTTGGGCGGTGATTCAGCATCGTGGGTATTTTGGTTAGGGATGATTAAAATGTGGGTATTTAGGGCACTCAGCCTATATTCTATCCAACTCCTTTAATTAAATGAGTTCGTATTGATGTTTTGGCTCGTATACGAGCTTAAATCAAGTTAAATTCAAGAAACAACTCAAGATTAAACTCGAAATGCTCTCGAACGGCCAAGCTCGAATTATAGCACTAATGCTTGATAAAATTGCTTTATAATTTTGCTATCGAGCAAATTTCAAACTTAAACTTTATAACTACAACCTAGACTTCAATTCGTCATTGAACTCAATTTAATAACATTTAGCTGGTTCAACTTGTTTACATTCTCACACATTTCGACCTCATATTCAAAAGCTTTCGTACATTATTTTAGTAGTAATGTAGAGATTTTTCTAAATGTAGGTTTAAGAGTAAACGCATATCAATGCATTAAGTGTACAAATTTTTTTTTTTACCAGTAAAATGGAAATTCATTAACACTTCAAGTCGTTCATCAAATCATGATAGAGGTTTGGGTGGGCATTCCGCCCACTTTATATACGATCAGCTAAAATTACTGTATTTCGCTAAAAATGAGTTAGTTTATTCGCAAATCATTTTACAAAATTCAATGTCACATGATACTCTAACTAACAACTTGCACTCATCTATCGCTCTACCAACTCATTTTAACAGGTGTGCACCAAATAACCAACTCATCTAAAATCTTAAGATGTTACAAGGAGGTCTTTTATGAATCGTATTTTATATTTTAACAATTTTCCTCACTCGAAAATCTATTTATAGGTCGAAGAGTGAATCACGGGCACCCATCTTGGAGATGATCGAACCTGAATCTCCCGCCAGCCTGAACTCTGATACCATGTTAAGTAACCAACTCATTTAGAACTTTAAGGTATTAGAAAGAGGCCTTATATTGATCTTATATTATATTTTAACAATTGAACTTTCCTTTTGATAAAACTAATACGTGTTTAACTGAAGCTAGAACAATGTAAGAGAAAACTCTTGTATTGATATATGTTGTTTGATTATTTACAAGACTTGAGTTACTAATTTATAGAGGAAAACTGATACACAAAGTCTATGCTATTGAATGATAATACTGCTATGTGAGTGTGAATATGAGACTAACATGAACTGGTATGTGGTAGTTGGTAGATGGTACATGAGCGTGAATATGAGACTTTAACACCCCCTCAAACTAAGATGGTTGAAAAATCAACTTTAGTTTGTCAAGATAATCACGAAAACTTCCGGGAGAATGAGCCTGGGTGAATATATCAGCAGTGTTATTAGCACTGGAGATACCAAGTAAACGAGCTGTGCCCTTTGCAACTTGTTGACGGGTAAAATGACAATCAATCTCTATATGTTTAGTACGTTCATGAAAAACATCATTGTGAGCAATGTCGATGGCACTTTTACTGTCGCAATAGATAGAAGTGGCTGGAGAATGAGTTATGCTCATATCTTCAAGTAACCATCGTAGCCAAATTAATTTTTGAGTAGTGTCTGCAAGAGCTCGATATTCTGACTCCGCACTCGATCGAGAAGCGAGTGATTGTTTCTTACCACGCCAAGAGATGAGAGAATCACCAAGAAAGAAACAAAAACTAGTGGTAGAACATCTAGTAGTGGGACCACCACCCCAATCAGCATCTGAGTAGGCATGTAACTCAAGTGAAGAGTTATATGAATAATGTCGTCCATGATATATGGTGCCTTTAACATAACGAAGTATGTGAAGGACAGATGTGTAGTGCGGAGTGCGAGGAGCTGCCATAAACTGAATGACAATATGAACGGCATGAGCAATATCTAGACGAGTGACAGTTAGATAAATTAAACTTCCAACCAATTGTCGATACAATGAAGGATTGGTAAGAAGTTCACCATCTTGAGGGTTAAGTTTAACCTCATATTCCAAAGGTGTAGATGTAACCTTAGTGTCGCTAATTCCAGATTTTAACATAAGATCAGATGCATACTTGACATGAGAAAGAGTGTAACCAGTAGGAACAGAAGACACCTCAAGACCCAAGAAGTAACTCAAAGAACCAAGATCTTTCATTTCAAATTGTTGACTGAGAAATTGTTTGAGTTCAGAAATACCATCAATGTCATCTCCAGTAATGATCAGATCATCCACATATAGAAGAAGTAAGACTATTCCTCGTTCAGATCTTCGAACAAATAGGGCATGATCATATGGACTAGAAGAAAATCCCAATTGTTGAACGACTTTGCTGAATTTTTCAAACCATGCTAGATGTGCTTGTTTAAGACCATAAAGAGCCTTGTTAAGCTTGAACACTTGATTTGGAAAGTGGGAAAAACCAGGAGGATGTTTGAGATAAACTTTTTCATGTAGGTCTCCATTAAGAAATGCGTTTTTAACATCCATCTGCCACATGTCCCATTGTTTTGATGCTCCAACTGCTAGTAAACTTCGAACAGATGTGAGACGAGCAACAGGTGCAAAAATTTTCCTCGTAATCAATGCCATACTCTTGAGTAAAGCCTCTAGCAACTAGACGAGCTTTATATCTTTCAATAGAGCCATCCGATTTTGTTTTGATTTTATAGATCCATCGACAACTCACTGCTATTTTACCAGGAGGCAAAATTAATAAATCCCAAGTGTGAGTTTTGTCTAATGCATGAAGTTCCTCTTCCATTGCTTTCTGCCAAAGAGGGTCAACACTCGCCTCTCTATATGATTGAGGCTCATGTAATGATTGTATATAAGAATAAACATGATAATCAGTTAGTCGAACAGAAGGCTTTCTTACCCGAGTAGAGCGATGAGCATATTCATCTGAAAGAGATGGTGGAGAGACATCACTAGAATCCTCAGACTGAACTTCTGTTGGAGGAACATTCGTAGCTGGGGATGGTTGTATGAGCTTAATTGGAGAATCTGTAGGAACTGTGTCAGAAGATGTCGATGAATCGACATAGTCATCACTGGGATATAGATCAACAAAAGGATCTGTAAAGTGGGAGTTGCTAGAAGAAGTGTCGATTTTAAAATCTGACATAGATGAGAACATTTTGTGTTCCCAAAATGTCACATTACGAGAGACTCGAAGTCGTTGAGAGATAGGATCCCAACAACGGTATCCTTTTTGACCACTACCATACTCAATAAAACAACAAAGACGAGCACGAGGTTCTAGTTTTGTTCTTTCATGTGGAGGAAGAAGAACAAAACATGCTGAACCGAAAACCTTAAGGGTATCATATGAAGGTAGTTCTGCATACAGTTTTTCATATGGAGACACATTATCTATGACTGGAGAAGGAATCATGTTTATTATATGAACAACAGTTAATGCAGCTTCCCCCCAAAAGAATTCCGGACAAGAAGAAGAAATGAGAAGAGCTCGAATTGTATTAAGAATGTGTCTATGTTTACGTTCAGCACGACCATTTTGTTGTGATGTGTATGGACAAGAACTTTGTGCAAGAGTACCATAAGATGCCAAAAAATTTGTAAGTTCTTATTCTTTGGCATTACCGGCACGAAAAAGTTTAATTTTCTTGTTAAATTGAGTATCAATCATTTTGGCAATTTTTTTATAAGTTTCTCCTAATTCAGATCGATTTTTCAAAATGTATATCCAAGTGTATCGAGAAAAATCATCAACAAATATCACATAATATCTAGACCCCCCCATAATCGGAGTTGGAGATGGACCCCAAATATCAGAGTGTATAAGATCGAAAGTGGCTAATAATTTTTCATAATGGATAGGAAATAGAAGTACATGTTGTTTTGCCAATTTACATGATACACAATCAATAGTGTCTGAGTTAACTGATAAGTGGATTTTATATCCACTGGGAATGCCTCCGTTCGGCTTAAATTGATTGTTTTGGACTCAAGTTGTTGTAGTTTTGATGTGTTTTGCTTAGTTGTGCAGATTTACGAGAATGTTGATTAAAGTTGATGCTTCTATTGTTCTTGGAGAATTAATTAATTAAAATTCGGATTTTTGAGAAGGGATGCGCACCTTATACTGTTTGGGCCATATCTGGAGTTCTAGAAGTCCGTTTTCAGCCCATTTACAGTCCACGCGAAGCTTGAGAGATTTTCTACAATATGGGATAGGTTTCACACGACCAGGCCGCGTGTGGTGGGCCCAGGAAGCACGACCAGCAGATAGATGGGAGCAGAAAAATTACTGTTTTGCCCTTTTCTAGTTCTAATTGTATTTTGGGCAATTTTTAATACCTAAATTGAATTCTAATTGTAATAGAAGGTAATATCTTGCTGGGCAAGATTTGTAGAGCCTATTTAAACACATCCTACCATTGTAAATCATAACAATTGATAGCTGTAAATCGTATCAAGGTACTTTCGATCTTCAATTCTTTCTTCAATATTATGTTTTCATTCATTATCATTATTATTATGATTTCTTTATTAAATATGCGTAACTAATTCTCTAATCTGAGGATTGGGTAGTATTCCTTGGTATTCATGCATGTTTGATTATGTGATTTTCTGCTTTGCTGATCTGTTAATGAGATCTTAACACAATTAGGGGAGTCATGAACCTTTGATTGTATTCTAGGGATTGTAATAAGCTTGGGAGAGAAGTTGCAATCTTAGTACTTAACAGACATAATTTGAATATTAGATCGGGAGATTAATAGGAGAATTGTGAGACATATAATTCTTGGTAATTAACAGTTTATAGATATACTTTGATTGTATCATGGGAGTGTCAATTAAGGTGTAGCTGTAAGCACTATATTGTAGCCTGGGAGGGTGCAGTATAACTTTAGAAGAATTGTTTTCAGCAAGGTAGGAACACAGATATCACATTAATATTGAGCATGTATTGAAACCAGGTGAAGAACCCGAGTTCTTAGATTGTTTTCCAACATATTTGAATCTCAGTTTAAAATCAATTCTTAGTGCTTATAATTAGTTCTTGGTTAATTTAGTTAATACACAAACCCAAAAATTCTTCTTACACACTTCTAGACGTAAAGAGATAAGAAACCTGAACTTTGATATTACATCAGTCCTTCCCTGCGAACGAACAACAAAAATACTATTAACAAATTGGCGCCGCTGCCGGGGAAGGCAGTATAGTTGAGTTTAGGTTAATTGTTTCTTATTGTTTAGATTTTAATTGGTTCCACAAGTTGTTTTGTTGGTGATTTTCAGGTGTATGCTACGTTCATCTTGCGCTAGAAAATTGGAATTTGACCCGGAAATCGAGCGTACTTTGAGAAAGCTAAGAAAAGATAAAGCAAAGATGGGAGATCCAGAACCTCGACCAGCTGTTAATGTTGATCAGTCTTCTATTTGGGACCATGAGACACCGAATCCAGCCAATTGCATGTACAAAACTCCAGAGATTGGTGCAGCTCAGTTCCATATTAATCCGAGCTTAATTCAGATGATCAGCAATCAGGCTTTTGAAGGAGACATTGAATTAGAAGACCCACACAGACATCTAGAGCGTTTTGTGCAGATGTGTGGCTCATTCAGAATCACTGGTGTTACAAGTGATCAGATTCGTCTCCATATGTTTCCCTACTCTATTAAGGGAAGAGCTTTGGAATGGTTTCAGCAACTTCCAAACACTTCGGTTGCTACATGGGAGAGTCTTTCTACGGCATTCTTGTCCAAATACTATCCTTCTGACAAGACGCAACAGTTGAGGACTATGATTATGAGTTTCAAAGCACAACCGGGTGAAGGTCTATATCAGGCATGGGAGAGATTCAAGGCACTATTAAGGAAGTGTCCACATCATGGCTTAGAAGATTGGCAGGTCATTAGTACTTTTTATGGGGCCATGAATGCAGATATTCGTTTGAGTTTGGATGTGGCTGCTGGTGGAAATTTCAAGAAGGCACCAACTACACAGGCTAAAGCACTTCTTGAGGAATTAGCATCTAATAATTATTCATGGGCACCTAGTGGGACGAGCTCAGCAAAAGTAGCACAAGAATCTGAGATGATCAACATGCTGGCTCAAAAGTTGGATAATCTAACTCAGGAGGTGCGAGGACAAAAGGTAAATGTGAATGCTATTTCTTCACCTATGGAAGGGTATCATGATTATGGTGCTAGTCAGAACTCGTATGTTCAACAATTTCCAGAAGAAGCATCTTTTATTCAAGGAAGACAGCCTTGGCCTGTGCAGAATAATTCTTACTACAATCCAAATCAAAGGCCAAACAATAATCTTTCTTATAGTAACAATCATGCGGCAAATCCTTCATATTCATTTCCAAGGCAGAATCAACCTCCTGGTTTTCAGTCACGACCACCGTATCAAGCACAGCAGCAGTATCAACCTCCGCCAAAGAAAGAACCAGCTGAGTGGGAGGTTGCACTAAATAAGATTATGCAAGGGACTTCTGGGGCATTGGCTAATATGGAATCAAGAATAGATCAGATGGCATCATCTCAAAAGATGCTAGAAACACAGATTGGACAGATTGCCTCAAAGATGGGTGTTCGTGAGCAAGGATCACTTCCTTGTCAACCCGACCAGACTGGTAAAGAGCAATGCAAAGCAATTACTTTGAGGAGCGGAAGAGAGTTGCCCGAGGTTGAGATTCTTAAGCCTAAGGAGAGTGATACTGAGAAAGAGGATAAGCCAGTGGAGATTGTTGCGGACACGTCAGAAAAAGAAGATGAGAAGAAGAAGGAAGAAGAATCAGAAAAGCCGTATGTTCCTCCACCACCTTATGTTCCTCCTATTCCATTTCCACAGAGACTTCACAACAGGCATTTAGAGAAGCAGTACGAGAAGTTCTTGACTATGTTCCGGCAGTTGCATGTTAATATTCCGTTGGCTGAAGCTTTGAATCAGATGCCACTTTATGCTAAATTTCTTAAGGAGATGTTGACAAAGAAGAGGAAACTTGAAGATGCAGAGACTATTACTCTTAATGCTGAATGCAGTGCAGTCATCCAAAAGGCCATTCCTCAGAAATTGAAAGATCCGGGAAGCTTCTCTTTGCCTTGCACTATTGGGAAGATGGAAAACATGAAAGCCTTGTGTGACTTAGGTGCAAGTGTGAGTTTGATGCCATATTCAATCTGCAAAAGGCTTGGTCTTGGAGAACTTAAAAAGACACGGATTTCACTTCAGTTGGCGGATCGTTCTGTTAAGTATCCATTGGGAGTTATTGAAGATGTGGTTGTTAAAGTGGATAAATTTGTCATACCTTGTGATTTTGTGGTGTTAGAGATGGATGAAGATATCGAGATACCCATTATCTTGGGAAGGCCATTCTTGGCTACTGCTGGCACTACAATCGATGTTAAAGCTGGAAAATTGACATTGAATGTTGGCGAGGACAAAGTGGAATTTGATCTGAACAAAGCAATGAAGATACCTCCTTTTGGAGCAACTTGTTTTACCATTGACATAGTGGATGGCATTGTGCAGCTCGAGAATGAACACTTCGTGGGAGCAGATCGGGTGTTGGATGATGTAGTAGAAGAAGAAGTACTGGTTGTACGAGACACAGAAGTTGAGATGGCTTTTACACTTTCAGAGGCACCACAGGTGGAACTTAAACCTCTACCTGATAATTTGAGGTATGCCTTTCTAGGTCCTAATGATACATATCCTGTGGTAGTTTCTGCTTTGCTTATTGATGATGAGAGAGAAAAGTTATTACATGTTCTTCGGCAATATAAATCAGCTATTGGTTGGACAATTCAAGATATCAAGGGAATTAGCCCTGCTCTTTGCATGCATAGAATTGCCTTAGAAGATGATCATAAGCCTGTGATTGAGGGACAAAGAAGATTGAATCCGAATTTGCAAGAGGTGGTGAAGAAAGAAATCACTAAGTTGCTTGATGCTGGTATCATATATTCGGTTCCACACAGTAAATGGGTTAGCCCTATTCATGTTGTGCCTAAGAAAGGTGGGATGACTGTTGTTCACAATGAGAAGAATGAGTTGATTCCTACGAGAACAGTAACAAGTTGGAGAGTTTGCATTGATTATAGGAAGTTGAATAACGCTACTCGCAAAGATCACTTTCCCATCCCATTCATTGATCAAATGCTCGAAAGGTTGGCGGGTAATGAGTATTACAACTTTCTGGATGGATTCTCGGGTTACTTTCAGATTCCTATTGCACCCGAAGATCAAGAGAAGACCACCTTTACTTGTCCCTATGGCACTTTTGCTTATCGGAGGCTTCCTTTTGGTTTGTGTAATGGTCCTTCAACGTTTCAACGGCTTGATAGAATATATTTTTATATATATTTTAGATTATTTTATTCTCATATTTATTGTATTTTGCATTGATTTGGATTTTTATTTAATAGATTTGATTGTTTTATTGTAGGAAATAAAGAATTCATAACTTGGAAGGATTTGGAGCAAAAAGAGCTATTTTGGAGATAAAATTGAAGGAAATTCGTATTATTGGGCTACACGGGCTGTTTAACACTGTTTTGGCCATATCTTGAGTTCTAGAAGTCCGTTTGAGGCCCGTAAGCAGTCCACGCGAAGATAACGAGATTCTCTATCATTCTAAGGTGGTCCAGAGGTCCAATTACGTTTGGAACATTCCAGAAAATCTGAAGAAAAGTCAGCCACGAATTTTCCTTAAAAAACAGAATCAGTTTAGGAAACGTATCTTGCAGAAATTCTATTATAATTCTGTTTTGGTATTTTCTTGTTGGGCAAGACTTTTAGAGCCTATATAAACACATCTTGGGACACATTATTGAGGATGTAATATTAGATCAGATAATATAGTTTAGAGTAGATTATTATTATTAGTTGGAGATGTAGAGAAACATCATGACTCTTCTTTTGGGTGACAACATTGAAGTTTGAAGGTTTTGTTCTCTTAATCTTTTCTTTGTTCTTTTTAGGTTAATTATGTTTTCTTGTTTTACTAGTTGTTTTACTTGTTTAATTATTAGCGAGTAGTTATTGCTAGGGCTTAAAGGGAAGCCATGTTTGCACTAATATTGGCATGATTTTCATAGTGGTTTGATTGGTTATGGTTAATTCTGATTGATATGTTTTAATCATTAATTTGTGTAATCGGCCGATATCATGGATTAATTATATGCAAATAGGGGTATGGATCGAGAGATTTACTTACTAGAGGCACACATACGATTAGCAGAATTGAATTTGAGTGCGAAAGCATCATTGGATTTCTGAGAGCGTTAATGCTTGGAAGAGATTAACTTGACTCTAATTACCTGATTGATTGAATTACTAAAAGTGGTTAAAAGTGTTGAATGTTTCGAGAGTGTTAATGCTTGAAAGAGATTAACATACTCTAGTTATAGGATCACATTGATTGCTTTAGCTTAAGAGCCAATTGTGTAAGCATGGTGGACCTGATTGCCCTAGGTTTTAAATAATTTGTTTATCATCTGTTTAATTAGTGTTAATCTTGCTTAATTAGTTAATTAATATTCTCCAATATTCGTCTGACCCTTGAAACAATTAACGATAACTGAAAAGGAATTAGTAGAACCTGTCTCCTTGTGGATTCGACCCGCTTTCCATCTGTACTAGCAATAGACACCGTGCGCTTGCGGTTAGGTATAATTTGACACATCAAGTTTTTGGTGCCGCTGCCGGGGAGACAGCGAGTTTCTGTTAATTTTAATTTAGTTGTTTCGATTGTTTCCATTATGTCATTGGAACCTTTGTTCCAATTGAGGCAAATTTTACTTCGTTTTCTTGGCTGTGTTGAGTGTCTACAGGTTTGCAATGGGTGAAGTTGATACTTTTGCACTCTTATCTTCCCTAGTAGAGGCACATACTCGAGAGATTGCCATGTCAAAGACTACAGAGCCCACTATGCGTCCAATGAGTATCAATGAGATGTCACAAGTGGCCCCTAAAACTTACAATTTTTGTCCAATTTGTGGTGTCCAGGGTCACTATGGTTTTGAATGCTCTTACAATGTCTATAATTCTCAGAGTGCTCAGTGGGGACAAATGAATTCTTTTGAAGAAGGATATGGGTACAATCAGTATTCAAACACTTTTGATCAAGAATGGGTGAATCAACCAGATTTCTACTACCAGGACAATGGTGCTCAAAATTTTTCATATCATAATCAGCAACAGTTTGAGCAACAATATTATCTGTCATATGAGCAGCCGCCACATCAAGAATATCAATATCCTCCTCTACAAGAAGATCAACATGTTTCTCAACCCAGCGTAGATGTGCAAGCTGATCAGACAAATGAGATGTGGGATATCTTGAATAAACTGCTAAAGAGTTTTCAAGAATTAGAAACTCAAAGTTTGGCGATTGAATCTCAAATTGCAAAGTTGGCTAACTCTTCTACTACAGGGCATCTCGACTATTTACCATCATCATCTATCCGATTCGAAGAGGACCTGATTGCTATCAATCTCACAAGCGATCAGGAATATGATAGTTTCTCCATGTATGTTGATGATGAGGCCATTGATAAAGAGAAGGAGCATGCCACCGATGACGAGATCAATGATGTTGCTGCTACCGAGAACAATGTGACTGATGATGAGGCTACAAAGGAAAGCAATACAGAGATGGTTGTTGTTTCTCTTCCACAATCTGTGCCTAAGCTACCATGTATTGATAAATTTGCTCTCGATCTAGCCTCTACTTACAAGGCTTCTTTGCTCAAGAACACTTATTTCAAGGTTGATGTGATAACAAATATTGTCCAAGATGATATTTCTCAAATTCTGGTTGAGGATCCATACAAAGTGGCTCCTACGTTTCAAGCTCGAGAAGAGGGAGAAGATGGAAGTGTCTTATTAGCCAATGATGTGATAAGCCAAGATGTCCGAATGGCTCCAGTGAAAGTGAGGAGTGAAGAAAAGCCACCACCAGAACCTCCACCTTATGTCAAGGGAGTTCAATATTTTCATGGTGTCGAATTTTATCGCTGTTTTATTACAAAGTTTTCCAAAACTGCACAAGCACTCTCTCTATTGCTTATTAATGACATATTTTATTTTACTGATGCTTGTTTGGAGACTTTCTGCAGGATAAAGACAACCACTAACACTCTTGATACTTTTTGTGGTGACGAGTTTATGATCGAGAAATTGGATATTCCGTCTCCATCGGAGTATTTTTGAGGAGGTCAAGCTATTGACGTTAAAAAAAAGCGCTTCTTGGGAGGCAACCCATGGATCATGCTTCTGCAAAGGGGAGTTTTTCTTTCCTTCTATTTTATATATTGTAGATTTCTTTGTTTAGTTAATGAGTCATTGAGGACATTGACTCGCTCAAGTGTGGCGATGAGTTCTCAATGATAAAAAATCCAAAAAACAATTATATATTATAAAATTCAAAAAAATTAAAAAAAATTGAAAAATACCAAAAATAATTCTAGCCATGCAATTTGATTAGTTGTTGTATTTTGCTTGATACACCCATGCATGCGTAGGAATCTTGTGTTTATGGATGCTTTTGTATGAGAAGTGACGTGCTTTGTTCTTGTGCACACACATACACTAGCAAGTTGAAACTGGTAGACTTAATTGAATGTAGTAAGTGATTAGAATGACATGAATATGTGCAAGATGACTTGGTTTCCATGCTTTGAGTACAAGTAGGTGCGTTAGAGAGTCTTGTTACTTGGGATTGATTATGTTTTGTCACACCAAGTGAGTTTTGAGCCTATATGCATATATTTTGCATGATTTTTCGTTTGCTTGAGTGTCCACATGTTGTTTGCATTGCTAGCACTTACTTGAGATCTTTCTTGAAATGCATGACATTACTTGATGATGAGATGATAAAGGCACTTAGGTTTAACCTCGTATTTCCCATATATATTTCCACACCTTTTAAACATGATCAATTAGTTAACCCGTTGAGCTTAATCCTATTCTTTCGGTGACACACCACATTACTTGCCATTATCCTTTTTATTCTATTGGCCTTACATTGAATTTGAACCTAAATTGTCAAAGGCTAGTATTGTGCTTAAGGGAGTAATAAGGTGTTCATAAAAGGGGGTTATTGATGATCATACCATTGGGGAATATTGATTTTGGTTGATGCTTGTTAGTCGAAATTCATAAAAATATCTATGGATCATTGTGCTTATTCCTTAGCTCTCAAAAGAAAAAAAACAGAAAAAAGAAAAAAAGAAAAAAAAAATAGAAAAAAAAAAGAAAAAAATAAATAAATTTGAGAGCATTCTTATGTTTGTATGATCCTTCTTCATTCGACTAGTCAAGTTATTATGTAAGGGTTATTGAAAAATCCAAGTGTGGGGAAGTATTTGTGGTTTTAATAGAAAGGGAATTGAATAATGATTATTGTTGGGTACTAGCTTTTGACATTTAACCTGTTTTAGCTTTACTTGACATACCTGGTCCCTAGCCCACGTTACAACCCGAATAAAGACCTTTTGATTGTCATCAATGATGTATGTTGTGTTGAGAGTGAGATTGATTGCGAGTGTCAAGTTGTGTTTATGATTTTGTTGGAATTGAGTGATACACTTAACCTTGTTCTTGAGTGAATATTCGTTTTTGAGTGAAAGGTGAGTTATTACTTGTTTTGGCATAGGAGATCCCAGGTTTAGACTTAAAGATGTATTTCTTGTGGGCTTAGCATGATTACCAACGATTTTTACACTTGACATGAATTTTTATGACCTTCTGCATGTTGGTTGAGTAAACTACGTGAATACTTGCACTTTTGACACCAAGACATCGTATGTTTGCTTTGATTCTTAAGTTGATGTGGCATGAGAGGACTTGTGTGTGTGGTGTTGTGTTAGCATTGATCTTTTGCATGGTTAGATGAATTTTGTGGGTACATTCACTATAAACCCTCACGAGACAACACTCGTCCTACTAGGGCTGCCTAGGGGTTTAACGGCTTGTTGCATATGCTCAATGCAATCGTGTCATCTACGAAAGTGATGTTTGTTAGGACTTAGTTTTTATTTCACTTATTTGCCCGAGGACGTGCAAATGCTTAGTGTGGGGATGTTTGATAGAATATATTTTTATATATATTTTAGATGATTTTATTCTCATATTTATTGTGTTTTGCATTGATTTGGATTTTTATTTAATAGATTTGATTGTTTTATTGTAGGAAATAAAGAATTCATAACTTGGAAGGATTTGGAGCAAAAAGAGCTATTTTGGAGATAAAATTGAAGGAAATTCGTATTATTGGGCTACACGGGCTGTTTAACACTGTTTTGGCCATATCTTGAGTTCTAGAAGTCCGTTTGAGGCCCGTAAGCAGTCCACGCGAAGATAACGAGATTCTCTATCATTCTAAGGTGGTCCAGAGGTCCAATTGCGTTTGGAACATTCCAGAAAATCTGAAGAAAAGTCAGCCACGAATTTTCCTTAAAAAACAGAATCAGTTTAGGAAACGTATCTTGCAGAAATTCTATTATAATTCTGTTTTGGTATTTTCTTGTTGGGCAAGACTTTTAGAGCCTATATAAACACATCTTGGGACACATTATTGAGGATGTAATATTAGATCAGATAATATAGTTTAGAGTAGATTATTATTATTAGTTGGAGATGTAGAGAAACATCATGACTCTTCTTTTGGGTGACAACATTGAAGTTTGAAGGTTTTGTTCTCTTAATCTTTTCTTTGTTCTTTTTAGGTTAATTATGTTTTCTTGTTTTACTAGTTGTTTTACTTGTTTAATTATTAGCGAGTAGTTATTTCTAGGGCTTAAAGGGAAGCCATGTTTGCACTAATATTGGCATGATTTTCATAGTGGTTTGATTGGTTATGGTTAATTCTGATTGATATGTTTTAATCATTAATTTGTGTAATCGGCCGATATCATGGATTAATTATATGCAAATAGGGGTATGGATCGAGAGATTTACTTACTAGAGGCACACATACGATTAGCAGAATTGAATTTGAGTGCGAAAGCATCATTGGATTTCTGAGAGCGTTAATGCTTGGAAGAGATTAACTTGACTCTAATTACCTGATTGATTGAATTACTAAAAGTGGTTAATTGTGTTGAATGTTTCGAGAGTGTTAATGCTTGAAAGAGATTAACATACTCTAGTTATAGGATCACATTGATTGCTTTAGCTTAAGAGCCAATTGTGTAAGCATGGTGGACCTGATTGCCCTAGGTTTTAAATAATTTGTTTATCATCTGTTTAATTAGTGTTAATCTTGCTTAATTAGTTAATTAATATTCTCCAATATTCGTCTGACCCTTGAAACAATTAACGATAACTGAAAAGGAATTAGTAGAACCTGTCTCCTTGTGGATTCGACCCGCTTTCCATCTGTACTAGCAATAGACACCGTGCGCTTGCGGTTAGGTATAATTTGACACATCACGGCTCATGAACCACATTTTCTCAGATTTTATAGGGCGAGACATGGAGGTCTTTATGGATGACTTCACGGTTTATGGTTCTTCTTTTGAATCATGTCTAGCCAGTTTATCAAAGGTGTTGCAGAGATGTTCTGAAACGAATCTTGTTCTTAATGGGAAAAATGTCACTTTATGGTGAAGGAAGGCATTGTGCTTGGGCATAAAATCTCTAATAAAGGCATTGAGGTCGATAGAGCAAAAATTGAAGTTATTGAAAAATTGCCACCACCTTCATCTGTGAAAGGAATTCGAAGCTTTCTTGGGCATGCTGGTTTTTATCGACGGTTCATCAAGGATTTCTCCAAGATAGCTCGGCCACTCTGCAATCTTCTTGAAAAGGATCGTGTTTTTGACTTTGATGAAAGTTGTCTTGATGCTTTTAACAGGTTGAAGAAGGAACTTACTTCTGCACCCATAGTTACATCTCCCGATTGGAGCTTGCCATTTGAGCTCATGTGTGATGCTAGTGACTATGCTGTGGGTGTTGTTCTTGGGCAAAAGAAGGATAAGCGTATGCATGTGATAGCTTATGCAAGCAAGACTCTTGATGATGCACAAATCAACTATTCCACTACGGAGAAAGAGCTACTTGCAGTGGTGTTTGCACTTGATAAATTCAGATCCTATCTTGTTGGGTCTAAGGTGATTGTCTATTCGGATCATGCTGCTATTCGTTTCTTGATGACGAAGAAGGATGCCAAACCTCGTCTAGTTCGTTGGATTCTTTTACTTCAGGAATTTGATCTTGAGATTCGAGATAAGAAGGGGTGCGAGAACTTGGTAGCTGATCATTTATCTAGGTTGGACCAAGGAGATGGAGAGGTAGGAAGTGAAAAACCTATCAATGATAAATTTCCGGAAGAGCAGCTTCTAGGTGTGTCCTTGTCTACACCATGGTATGCAGATTTTGTGAATTACATTGTGGGAGAAGTTGTGCCGGATAATCTTTCTTATAATCAGAAGAAGAAGTTCTTTTATGATGTGAAGCATTACTATTGGGAAGAACCGCTGCTTTACAAAGAATGTGCTGATGGAATGTTTCGTAGATGTGTACCTCATGATGAAGTTCCTCATATTTTCAGGCATTGTCATTCTCTAGAGTGTGGAGGTCATAACAGTAGCATGAAGACAGTTGCTAAGATTTTGCAGTCAGGATTCTATTGGCCAACCATGCATCAGGATGCTAGAGACTTTGTAGCTAAATGTGATAGATGTCAACGAGTTGGGAATATTTCGAGGAGGAACGAGATGCCTTTACAATCTATTCTTGAGGTGGAGATTTTCGATGTGTGGGGGATGGACTTCATGGGTCCATTTCCATCTTCTTATAGAAATCAATATATTTTGGTGGGATTTGATTATGTCTCTAAATGGGTTGAAGCGATTGCGTCTCCTACTAATGATGCTAGAGTGGTGAAGAAGTTCCTGAAGAAAAATGTGTTCACTAGATTTGGAGTGCCAAGGGCTATTATCAATGATGGAGGTTCGCACTTTTGCAATAAACAGGTGGCTGATCTCTTGAAAAAGTATGGTGTGACACAAAAGGTGGCAACTCCTTATCATCCGCAAACAAGTGGACAAGTTGAGATTTCGAATCGTGAGCTGAAGTCAATTTTGGAGAAGACAGTGGCAAGTTCGAGAAAAGATTGGTCAACAAAGCTTGATGATGCTCTTTGGGCATATAGAACGGCATTTAAAACACCTATTGGGATGTCTCCATACAGGTTGGTCTTTGGGAAGCCATGTCATTTGCCGGTGGAACTTCAGCATAAGGCATTTTGGGCGACAAGAAATTTGAATTTTGATCTAAAATCCGCGGGAGAGAAGCGTTTGCTTCAACTTGGAGAGCTTGAGGAGATTAGGCTCCAGTCTTATGAAAATGCTAGTATTTACAAGGAGAAGACCAAATTGTGGCATGATAAGCACATTCAGAATAAGGAATTTGAGGTTGGGCAGCATGTTCTATTGTTTAATTCAAGACTCCGTTTATTTCCCGGAAAGCTCAAATCACGATGGACCGGACCTTTTGAGATTGTGAAGGTCTATCCTAATGGAGTTTGTGAGATTACTAGGGAAGGGTCAGATGTATTCAAGGTGAACGGGCAGAGACTTAAGCCGTACCTGCTTGCAGAAACAGTGGAGCGAGGAATGAGCAGTCTTTACTTCCAGGACCTTATCATCAGTTGAGAATCGGCGTCGGGCTAACGACGTTAAACAAATGCGCTTCGTGGGAGGCAACCCACGCGTTTATGTAAAAAAAAAACACAAAAAAAAAAAATTGGAGTGTTGTGAGTGTGAAAAAAAAAAATTTGAATTTTCTGAGTGAAACGCAGGCTGGCAGGTTGCAGGTGAGTAACGCAGGCTGCGCCTGCGTTACTGGTGTGGCCGCAGTCTGCATGTCTGTTGCGCAGGCTGCGCCACTGAAGTTTGAGCAGTTTGCCTGTGTGCGTGCAGGCTGCTTCTGTATAAAAAAAAAAAAAAAATTCAAACCCAAATCTTTTATACTCTCATCTTTCCACCCAAATCAAATCCTAAATCAATTCCAAAACCCTCTATATTTTCTTCAAAAATCCTTTATCCATTCTAATTCTTTTTCTTTTATTCATTAAATATTTTTCCTATCCTATATCAAATTCCAAATTCCACCAAAATTTTTTCCTTTTCCCATTAAAATTCTTAAAATTCATCCTATCACTCCATTGCCTATATATACCCTTACATACACACCCAATTCATATCTTCTTCCTTTACATCTCTTAAAAATTCAAGTTTGGGGGAAGATTAGTACAAGTTCACCTCTTTGATTCGTAGTGGGATTTCTTTTCTCTATTTTATTTTATTACGAATTTGTGTTCTTGTAAATTGGGTTTTTTGTATTATTCTTGTTATTTGGGTATTTTTGGTGGGATATTTCTTGGTGGTTTTTGGTGGGATATTTCTTGGTGGTTGTTGGTGAAACTATTGTTGAGAGGGATTTTTATTATTATGGCGCCTAAGCGAATGAGGGGTGGTTCTGTTAGGGTGGAGAGATTTTCTTCTCAAGATGCGGAGGTTGAGTATAATAAATTATTGTCAAGATCAGTGGCGAAAGAAAGGGGATTTTTGCCAATTCGTCATTATGGGTTGGTTGATGTGATTAGTGAGTTACGTTGGGGAAAGATTTGTAAGGCACCTGCTCCAGTTCCGTTGAATGTTGTTAGGGAGTTTTATGCGAATGCTAAAGGTGAGCCGGATGGGGTTAGTGTGGTTCGAGGTAAACAGGTGGATTACAGTCCAGACGCTATTCGTCCAATTTTGGGACAACCACCTAAGGTTGTGGGGGAAGAAGATTGGGCAAGGAAGACTAGTGCGGATGTGGATATGGAGGTGATTGTTCATGAGTTATGTGTTCCCGGTACAGTTTGGAAGTATAAATTGGGAACTACTCAGCCGATTAATTTTCCGTCTTCTGCTCTGAATAAGTTTGCACGAGCTTGGTATTTATTTATCTGTGCAAATATTATGCCTACTTCTCATACGGGTGAGGTAACAGCTGATAGAGCGATTCTTCTCTGGGGAATTCTAAAGGGCAAATACATTGACGTCGGATATATTGTTTATCAAAATATTGTTAGGTTTTTAAAGTCTCATGCACTGTCAGCGATGCCCCATGCTTCTATTATAGCTGGTTTGTGTAAGGATAGTGGTGTTATATGGGGTTCGGAGGAGGATTTGCAGTCACCTTTGGCTTCCATTGTGGACGTGTCTATTGATCGAATGCCGGAATGGCAAGGTGGGGTTCCACATCCGAGGGGCCTTGGTTATGTTGTAAGTGGTGATGATTCTAGTGGTCAGGGAGCGGGCGCTCCGCCACGTGGTAAGAGAGTTCCAAGAGTTTTAGATGCCCACTTTAGGCGGTTGTATAGGCGTATGGATGCTATTCATGCTAGTAACAGGGAGTATGCTCAAGATATGGCGACAGCTTTGAGAGATGCAGGTATTCAGGCAAGGTGGCCAGTCTATGGAGCTCGTACGCAGTATCCACCGCCAGATTCTGATTCCTCCGAGGAGGAGGACGAGTAGGTATGTTTTCTGCTATCCCTTGTATTTACTTCCATTCAATGCGGACATTGAATATTTCAAGTTTGGGGGTGTTTTGAGGGATTAGTAGTTGTTGTATTATGTGTTCATGTAGGATTTCTTGTTTTGCATATTAGTAGTAGTAATTCATGTATATATGTTCGTGTTATCTACGTTTGTTTCATATAGGACATTCTGTTTTTATTTCTGTATACCATGTGAGTTCATTCTAGTTGCATTTTCATGCCATGCATATTTCATGATCCCTTAGGACGAGCTGATTCTGATTGGTAGGTAGGTGTCTAATTGAGTGTGGTAATGATGAATAGAGGGTTGATTTATAGTTTCTATGAAATTGACTTATGTGTTTCGGAAACAAAACTAATTACACAGTCTCATTGGGTGCTTTTGGCCTAGGTTGAGGTCATGCTTGTTTGGATGTTTTGAGATTTAATCACTTGATTATATTTAGAATTTTCGTTATTCCCTTGATGGCCTAGAACAATTAAGTCTAAATTTGGGGGAAAACAGGGATTTCATGCTTAATTGTAAATAATTATTAATAATGGCTAGGTGTCAAATGGCTAGTAGCCGGCTCATATTTATATGAGTAGTCTAGGGTTGGAAATGAGAAAGGCTCATTCCAGATCGCAGAAAAAAAAAAGAAAAAAAAGGAAGAAAAAAAAAGGGAAGAAAAAAAAAAGTCAATAAATTGTTTATATGCAAAATTAACCAGGGTGAGCTCTTTAATACTCGAGTAATTAAGTCTGAGGGGACTTAGTCCTAGTAACCTAAAGCCCTTTGTGGTTTGGGATTGCTGACCTAACACTCGCTACATGGGTATTATTGTATAAGCCTTTCGGGGTCTCATCCATTGCACGGTTAAATAAGCATGATTGTATATATGTGTTGTAGTAGTTAGTAATAAAGCATGAATTTCTGTCTACCTTGGATAAGGATGGAGGTGTTCCTAGGTTATGAAGTGTCTACAGTCTATTCTATTTATAAACCTGTGATTGTCTTGGCGAAGAATTTGTATGATTTTTGACCTAGTGTTGGGAGTATTTCTGATGAGCATCGCACACACGCACGTTTCTGTCATGTATTGTTAGTATACGGGAACTTGGTCGAGCTCTATTTGGATTTAGTTGCATTCTTTGAGATATTTGCTTGTTAGTTGGTTTTGGTTAGTTTGAAGGGGATCGTTGCATATTTCATATTAGTTGCATTCATGCATTGCATTGCATTAGGTTAAATGGATTTTGTGGGTACATTCGCTATAGGCCCTCACGAGACCTTACTCGTCCACTAGGGCTGCCTAGGGATTTAAAGGGCTTGTTGCATATGCCAAATGCAACCGTGATCACCTACGGAAGTGGTACTAGTTAGTTAGTTAGTTGTAATTGTTTATGCTTGAGGACAAGCATCAGTTTAAGTTTGGGGGTTTGATAAGTGGATTTTATATCCACTGAGAATGCCTCCGTTCGGCTTAAATTGATTGTTTTGGACTCAAGTTGTTGTAGTTTTGATGTGTTTTGCTTAGTTGTGCAGATTTACGAGAATGTTGATTAAAGTTGATGCTTCTATTGTTCTTGGAGAATTAATTAATTAAAATTCGGATTTTTGAGAAGGGCTGCGCACCTTATACTGTTTGGGCCATATCTGGAGTTCTAGAAGTCCGTTTTCAGCCCATTTACAGTCCACGTGAAGCTTGAGAGATTTTCTACAATATGGGATAGGTTTCACACGACCAGGCCGCGTGTGGTGGGCCCAGGAAGCACGACCAGCAGATAGATGGGAGCAGAAAAATTAATGTTTTGTCCTTTTCTAGTTCTAATTGTATTTTGGGCAATTTTTAATACCTAAATTGAATTCTAATTGTAATAGAAGGTAATATCTTGCTGGGCAAGATTTGTAGAGCCTATTTAAACACATCCTACCATTGTAAATCATAACAATTGATAGCTGTAAATCGTATCAAGGTACTTTCGATCTTCAATTCTTTCTTCAATATTATGTTTTCATTCATTATCATTATTATTATGATTTCTTTATTAAATATGCGTAACTAATTCTCTAATCTGAGGATTGGGTGGTATTCCTTGGTATTCATGCATGTTTGATTATGTGATTTTCTGCTTTGCTGATCTGTTAATGAGATCTTAACACAATTAGGGGAGTCATGAACCTTTGATTGTATTCTAGGGATTGTAATAAGCTTGGGAGAGAAGTTGCAATCTTAGTACATGATTTAACAGACATAATTTGAATATTAGATCGGGAGATTAATAGGAGAATTGTGAGACATATAATTCTTGGTAATTAACAGTTTATAGATATACTTTGATTGTATCATGGGAGTGTCAATTAAGGTGTAGCTGTAAGCACTATATTGTAGCCTGGGAGGGTGCAGTATAACTTTAGAAGAATTGTTTTCAGCAAGGTAGGAACACAGATATCACATTAATATTGAGCATGTATTGAAACCAGGTGAAGAACCCCAGTTCTTAGATTGTTTTCCAACATATTTGAATCTCAGTTTAAAATCAATTCTTAGTGCTTATAATTAGTTCTTGGTTAATTTAGTTAATACACAAACCCAAAAATTCTTCTTACACACTTCTAGACGTAAAGAGATAAGAAACCTGAACTTTGATATTACATCAGTCCTTCCCTGCGAACGAACAACAAAAATACTATTAACATTAACACTACCTAGATGACCACTAGAAACTAGACTGCGTAAACGAGAAGGTGAAGGATGACCTAACCGGGAATGCCAGATGCTAGTTGTGGATGACACAGAATCAACTAGATTAGTGGATGATATTGGTGTAGGAAGATGAAGGGAAGTGAGCTCAAACAACCTTCCGCATCTACGTCCTGTCCCAAGAGTTTGTCCTGTCTGAGGATCCTATACATGACAACCAGAAGAGGTAAACATAATGTTAAGACCAAGATCACATAGTTGGCCAATGGAAACAAGATTAAGTGAAAGATTAGGAACAAAGTATGTGTTAGGAAGAGAAAGATCTTCTGTGGATATAGTTCCAATGTGTGCCACCTTCATTGTAGAGCCATCAGCAGTTTGAATATTTGGAAGGCATAAAATCTGTGTTTTTGTGGTAAATATGGATGGATCATTTGTCATATGATTACAACATGCAGAATCAAAATACCAAGAAGTACCTGAAGTGACAGAGAATGCAGTGGAAGGAGAGCTGGTTTTAAGTAAAACCTGTCGAAGCAAGGCTTCAAGATCGCTTGCAGATGTAGTTTCTGATGTAGATTCAGAAGCAATAGCAACAGAAGACTGATTGAACTTGTTCTGACGGAAGGATGATTTTCTGCAAAACTGGATTGAGTAATGACCCTTTTGATGGCAATGTTGGCATGCATGATTGCGAAGAGCTATGCAATCCTTAGTTACATGTCCAATTTGACGACAAAACCTACAAAATAGTTTGTCAGAAGTAGGTATCAAAGGTATCGCTAGGACAGTATCAGTCGTGGGGGTAGCTTTGCCAATGCCGAGTTGAGTTTTCTCAGAAATAAGTTCAGTTAAAGCACTCTCCAAAGAGGGCAGCGGAACACGATGAAGAAGAGCAGCTCTAACTGGTTCATAGTCTTTAGTGAGTGCCATTAGAAACTGGATGAGCCGTTGTTGGTCACGATATGTGTGATAAAGAGTGGCATCCTTTGTGTCTTTCCACTTTGGTTCAGACAAAGTCAGCTGATCCCAAAGTACTTGTATTTGAGATAGAAAATCAACTACAGATTGACCAGGTGTTTGTTTTTGTTTGCTCAGAGAACTCATGATCTGATACTGATGAGCAAGATCAGATGTAGTGTACCATGATGCCAATAAATCCCAAATTTCCTTTGCAGTCTCGAAATTCCTGAACTGAAGATTAATCTTAGAAACTGAAGAGTTTCTAAAAAATGTGATAGCCTGATGATTTTTGACATCCCACTCTTCAGTGCGATATTTAAACTTTGACTCAGCTTCATCAATCCCTTTTGTTGGAATTGTAATATCACCACTTACATATCGCCAGATTCTTTTACCCTTAAGAAAACTACGCATTGCTTGAGACCACGCCAAGTAATTAGAGCCATTCAAAATTATTTGAATTGGCGAACTACTTTCTTTTTCCATGGTAGATATTGGGTTCAAGAAATAAAAAATATAAACTATGGGTTCAGTTTGCAAGAATCTGAAACTTGAGGGACTAGAATGTGAATATTTAAGGGTAAAGGTCCTGTTTAAAGGACAAGCAGAAGCTGGGGTACTAAAATGTAATAAAATATTTGGCCCAAAAGAAAGAAAGCGGGTTGATTGATCCTTTTTAAATGTTTAGCCCAAATCTTGTAACAGGCTTGCACAAACAGCAGATATATACACGTATAATTGATGCAGATATATGAAACGAGTTGGTGTAGGATTACCCAGTGAGTTTTGAAACGAGTTGGTTGACTCGGTTTGGTGTAAGGTTTGTGGCCGCCAACTGTTTGAATGAAGGGTAGCTGAGGGAGGCTTTTTGAATTTAATGGTGGTGGTTCACTGGATTTATAACAGTTTTCCCGGTGGTAGGAGAGTTTTCCGGTGGTGTATGGACTTGAAGAATTTTTGGAAAAGCCAGAGATTGGTTTGAGTTTTGGTGAGTTGTGACGAGTTGATTAACTCGTTGTTTGACTCGTCGGTGATATGGAATCACTGGGATGTGAAAGTTTTAGCTCGTAAAAGAAGCACCCCCACCAACTATTTGCTGATATGTCTGAAAGAGATGAAGACAACAGAACAACGGAGGTAAGGAGCCTATAGCTCTGATACCATGATAAAACTAATACGTGTTTAACTGAAGCTAGAACAATGTAATAGAAAACTCTTGTATTGATATATGTTGCTTGATTATTTACAGGACTTGAGTTACTAATTTATAGAGGAAAACTGATACACAAAGTCTATGCTATTGAATGATAATACTGCTTTGTGAGTGTGAATATGAGACTAACATGAACTGGTAGGTGGTAGTTGGTAGATTGTAGATGAGCGTGAATATGAGACTTTAACACCTTTCACCCAGCTTAAAGCTTACAAATACCAATCGCTTCTGCCAACTCCGGGGCGATGCTGCCATGCCTGCAGCTAGAAACTGCCTCCATAAGATCTCCAGCGTGGTTACGAGCTAGCATAGAGATATTCCTCTCCTTATACAATACTTATTTTTTTACCATGAATAAATTGTTGAGGTTCTCTTATACTTGTGGTATGTGGGGGGTTTGAATCTATAGTTGTGTTTTGGTAGTATGGTACAATTCTCCGAGCATACTTTCTAAGTTTATAATCGAATCGAACATGAAATCATAAAAGAAAAATAACATTACTTCGGTGATGCTTAAATTTTGCAGAACTCATAACTAGGGGAGAGCAAACCCCGATTTGGTTTTTGGATAAAATCGGAACGAAAACCGGAAATCCTCGGTTTTAAAAATCGAAAATCGGAACCGCAACCGAACCATCGGTTTCGGTTTTAAAACCCCAATTCGGTTTTTATCGGTTCGGTTTCGATTTTAAAACCGAATAAAATAAAAATAAGAAAGTATTACAAATTAATTAAAAAATTAGTTCTATCATAAAAACATAAATCGTCCAAAAGTATTGATACAAAAATTTTCAAAACTATCACTAAATAATTACAAGGCTATAAACTATTATTCATTCTTAACGGAACATGAAAAATAATGCCTGCAATTAGAACCTCTAAAATTGTTTTGCCATGGAATCTCCTAAATATTATTGTACTAGGCAGTATGCTAATCCGAAAACTTGCAAACCTACTCTCTTTGCGCATCTATTCAAAGCTATCCGTCCAAAAGCATATAGTTATGCTTTTGACGATTCTTCTAGCCTTAACAAATGCAGAGCTACGCGGTATGTTATTACTTTCTGCCCTCCCAAATGAGTAGTGTGGCTTGCAGAAACTAAGGTTATGGTCTGAACCATGCTGTGGAAGTAGTACTGGAGTTTTTGATTTCATAGTGTATTAAGTAGTATATCTTTTAGTTATGTATAGATCTGAACTTGTTTCTAAAATCATGTAACCTTGTAGTAGTAAGTTGCAAGCTTAATTCGAGTAAGGGTGTCTTATATTCGAGTAGTAGCAGTAAGTCACAAGGAAACTTCAATTCATTATGAAATATGAATATTTATTTATTTATATAAATAATCGGTTCGGTTTCGGGTTTTTCGGTTCGGTTTAAACCTATAACCGGAACCGAAACCGAAAATCTCGGTTTTTAAAAATCAAAAACCGCAACCGCTAGTTCGATTTTGGTTTTGGTTTTTTCGGTTTGGTTTTGACCGGTTTTGATTCGAATTCGATTTCGGTTTCAATTCGGTTTTTTGCTCATCCCTACTCATAACTCATTAAGTAAACATATATTTAAAATTATATAGTTTAATAAATTGACTGAAAAATAACGAAAAGATGGAATTATTTATCCAGAAAGACATTATAAATTATGAAAGATTGTAGTAGCATTATTGTGTAAATAAATACTTTAAACATTGTTATTGGCGTTCACATTTGTCTCACTCTCCAAATCCATAGTTTAAGTAGCATTGGCACTACTACACTACCTCAGTAGGCTTCAACTATGTTCTGTTCTGGTATGTTCCCCAGTTCTATCCCACTAGTAATGTACAGGGCTACCTGCTACTTGCTACTTGTAAAAATACGATATGATCCGATTATTTAGATGGTCGATACAATATCAATACTCTTTATTAACGCAAAACCAGGTTTTAATGGTACATAATAGTACCAAAGTACCAAATTTGATTATCACTTAAATTTGATTATCACTTACCTCAGGGTTTGAATCCTTCCAACTACATAATTATACAAGATTTATTTATTTAATTTTTTTAATTTTACCCCGTGTTTGATTGCATGTAACCACATAATTAAATATTGTTTATTTGTTATATACTTTTATCATTCAATTCTCTACAAGTTTATATTTAAATAAAACTTATTAATTATATTTATTTATTTATCTATTTTTTTAATTTCACCCGTATTCAATTCCCTATAACTACATAATTTAATAATGTTTATTTATTATATGTTTTTATAGTTCAATTTTTATAAATACATATATAAATAAAATTCATTAATTATATTTATTATCGATAATTTACACGTGTCCGTGCTTCGCACGGGTTACCGACTAGTATCTTTTTATTCTTATTTACATTGATAAAAAATATTAGTGGCATTATATGAATATAGGGATCCTTTTCTATACTACTTAAAAATTTTTAAAAAATTTCATCATGTTTACTATTCATAAAAATTACTCCCTCAATCCCAACTGATTCTTTACTTTTCGGAGAAAGTGTCTCTGACACGCATTTTAATATGCATTTTAAGGATGGTTTCATAATTTATTTTTCAAATTTTTTTTTTATATAAAAATATGATTGTTCTATTTTTATATAAAAAAAGAAAATATTAAAAATAAATCATGAAACTATATTTTATGTGCATTTTAAAATGAGTGATAGAGAATTCTCAACAAAGGTAAAAAACTAGTTGGGGAGAGGAGTATGTTAACAATTATCCCAAATGCGTCCAATGTATCTATATAATATATATAGCTGGTTTTGTATCAAAAGAAGGCCCATTTCAGGACTTACCAAAAAGCAAGTGATGGTGATGTTTCTTTCATCCCCATGTTGTCTATTTCTACCTTTTTCTTTAAAGACTATTCAGAAGGGAGAGATCATTAGCATTTTGATGAGAGGCACCGGTCAAGCACATAAAAGACATTTCCCATGTGTTAGTGAGTCAGCCCCACGCCCCCACACTTTCTACATACATGGCAATTATTCAACATTAAACAACCTTATTAGGGTCAAAACTTATAAACCATTGCTTGTACCTATGGTCCCATTTCCTTCATGTACTGTTCGTCTGGTATTATAAATGTAGCATGTGATATATTTCAGTCCATGCAGAAGCCTTTTTCTATTTCTACTTTAGATGTAGTACAAAACATTCAAATTCCCATAAATTTATTCCGTTCGAAAAAAGTTTGATCGATGATGATAAGAACTAAATTCTTATCACATTTATCATTTAAACCATCTCATCGTGCCCGTTGAACAGATATCAAATTCATTAAAATTATTCATTGGTAAGTATGCATTTGTTAAGGCTCTACTGTATATATAAAAGGATAATGTGGCACTCACTTTTTCTAGCTAGCCATCTTTGATTTCTCCTCCAATTTCCCCCTGAATATGGAAGAACCATCCTTCATCCTGTATTCCTAATTCTTTAATTTTGTTTTTCTCTGTAATCTCCAAGAATATTTACATGTATGCCGGACTGATCACTGTCTATTTCACACGCAGACAAACGTGTAAATACTTCGCTACTTTTAAGACTTTAAAGGATCATGTATCCTTGTTTCCCATCCCTTGTTACCAGGAAGGAGTTGTGAGTTGTGCCATTAGATTAGGCCGCTAAGCCAGTTTTGAGAGACATGTTGTGTCTTTGCCCCGTGCGCCAGGCAGACCTTATGGTGGCTAGTAAACAGAGTTTAAAAAACGAAAAAGAAAAAAAAAAAAATAAAAGACATCAACTGTAACTAGGTGGGTGGGTTTGGAACTTGGGAAGTCATGTATACATAGACACACACTTTGAATGTGTGCATGTGTTTGATATGTTAGCACTTTGCTGCATTTGTGGTATTAATAATTCTAAAGTAACACTATGATCAAGAATGTTGTTTATATACGTACTAAACTACATTTACACCAAATCTAAACTCATTGCAGTCACAGTGTATGTCACATAGATGGAACATTGTTGTACATAAATGATGAGAAGGAGAGAGCAAATCTTACCGGGGGATGACTGTCTGACTGATGAGGTCTTGTTTGAATTGTGATGCGATTATATGATGTGATCATTTTAAGATCTGAAGCATTGTGCCCCAAGTGAGCTAGGCTGGATTATAAAAATGGCTATTTCATTGTAAATTAATCGTCTAAAATATCTAAAAAAATTCATATGATTTATTTCGACCTAAAAACATATATACAAATTAGGTGTTGGAAGGCTTTTAGTGCTTGTCTTGTTTCACGAATTGCAGACTTCTCTACGACTTCTCGATGAATATAAAAGGACGTCACTCTCGTGTTGACTTACCCATGTCTCCACAAATTCTAGACCACTCACCGAGAGGGAGAGGGTGCAATACTGCTCCCACGAATTCTTGACCTCTCACCAAGAGGGAGAGGGTGTGATAGCGCTGGAGAACTGCCCCTTTCGTTTTATGCAACGGGCTTTCCTAGTGAGATGAATGCTCAAATGGTTAAACCAAAAATCTGGACATTTCAGATCTACATAGATGGACAAGTACAAGCATGTTGATGAAATGGAAATGGAAACCAATACTTTGTGGTGATGGAAATCAATACTATGTGACGTTGCCATTTACGGTATTCACTAGCGGAAACATGAATGGCAGAAATGTGAAGACTGAAGACCATAGGTCTCATTAATGGACCTTTGTTTTAGAAGTTGGAAACCAAATCTTGAGACTTACATTACCATAACGAGGATTTTGTCCAGGGTTATTCCATGCAACCATCGAACTACTTGGAAAATGAAAGAATTGTATCTCATTTACAGCTTCAAAAGTAGCGGATGTCTTCAACATAAGAGGTATGAAGCAGCATGTATAAGCATAGACTATAAGGTTGGTTGCGGTATCCGTAAAACGACATTATCAGCCCTCCCTGTTAACCAGAGGACCAGAACTGTTTGTCCTTGATCTGCTAGTTAGGTCATTAATACTGTAGGAAACACTTTTGTTTAAGCCCCAACATTGTTTTACAAGTTCAAAGGTGAAGATATGAGTACGAAGGATGTTAAACATTGTTCTTTAGAATGTTTTGGTTTCTTAATACATGAAGCTATCTTGTGCGAGGACGTGTGCTGAATTTTTTTTGTTGCAGCTCTCTCCTATGGTTTTTCCGCCTAGCTCTGTTGCGGATACAGCTAATAGGCGCAGGTGCTAATCATCTCGAATCAGCACATTACTGGAAAGCTCAACAGTAGAAATGTCTAATGTGTCCAAGGGACCATGCAAACTCGATCACTACCCCAAGTTGACAAAAACGAGGTAAAAGCAACATTAAGGGAGGTTGCCACCACCACGCTCTAACTCTAGTAGTCATGGTACCCAAGCCTGGTCTTTAGGGTTGTGTTTAATGAAGTAGCGATTGTAACCTAGTACTGTACATGTCATGTAATCACATAACTGCATGTCGGTATTGGGTAATTTAAAAGCAACACTGGGATCAACAATGTTGTTCCTGGATATACTATTCATCATAGCTGAATACAATTGTGTCCTGTAGTTACCTTTCTACTTCCCAAAAATGCAGCACAAAGGAGGGACATCATGGTGATGAATCAAATAATGTAATTATAGAATCATACATTACTTATAGTAACCCACCTTCATATGAATAAAGCCCAGAAAATATAATATTGACTGCCCAACACTCCAACAGCACTAAGCCCTATTTACATGGGAGCCTGGTCAGTGGCCATGCATCCCAATCCCACCATTACAGATACTTTCTTGGTACTGCACTTGTATTTATGATTATCATATCCAAGAAAAATTGCGAGCATATCATAAGCCAGGGGCTAAACTTCTGTTCATTTCATAACCAAAGGGCTAAGGCAAGTAAAAGTGTGAGCATTTCATGGACAACAAATAATTATCTTTCCGCCAACTTAAGTGGATATTTAAACATTTTCAGATATTTGGAAGAAAGACTTGTACCGTTGTGCTAATCCAAACATGCCAAGTGTGCCCCCAGTATGAAGCATCACTACTTTTGCACCACCTACTTCCTCTTGACTTAGTATCGTAGATAGCTCCCAAGCAGCTAATGTGTATATGGGATCGACAAGGATACCAGTTTGCTGTGCTATTTGCTGGCATGTATCTACTTCCCCTTTCAGAACATTACCAAATCTGTGAGAAAGACGTAAAACAAATTGCATGGTGACTAGTGAGAAAATGTCTGAATGTGCATTCAGATACAAACAAGTACGGTAGAACCTCGATAAACGAATACTATTCTCCAGTCCTGATATAATAGAGAAAATGTATATTTTAACCTCGATAAATGAATGATATTCTCTGGCCCCAAGGGTATTCATTATCGAAGTTTAAGTGTAAACAACATATAAAATGCAAAAACATGGCCCTTTAAAATGACAGAATAAATTTCACAACACTGTAAGCACTAATTTTGGGCAAAGTTAGGGCAAGTATTAAATACTTTTACATCAATCCTCAAACGATTCATATTTAATATAATAAATACTTTTGTTATATAATTTTTTTTATTAAATTCTAATATTAGTAAGATTTTACATCAATCCTTAAACGAAACGAGACATTTAATATAATGTACTGACATAAGTCGTATGCGGAACTTTCAGTTTATAACTATCTATTATATTATTAATAGCACAACAGGGGGTTTTGGCAAGACAATTTAATCCCTGTCAGCTGCCACCTAGATGTCGTCTAGATGCCACCTCAGCTACTATATTGTATTAATAATAAAAAAATTGATCCTAGTGAAAATTGAACCCTTGACTTCTAAGATAGAAGTGAGAGTCCTTACCACTATGCTAGACACGAGACTTGAATATATTTTAAAACTCATTATTAATATATCGTGAGACAACCCTCATATATTATATTCATGATAAAAAATTGTTCCTAAAAAGAATTGAACCCTTGACCTCTAACTTAGAAGGGAGATTCCTTACCACTACGCTAGACAACAATTTTGAAAATATTATAAAACAAATTATTAATATATCGTGATACAACCCCCATATATTATATTAATGATAAAAAAATTGTTCCTAATAAGAATTGAATCATTGACCTCTAACTTAGAATGGAGATTCCTTATCACTATGCTACATCAATTTTGAATATATTATTAAACTCATTATTAATATATCATTAGACAATTAATTATCATGAAATTACTAATTACCCCTCCTATATTATATTAATGATAAAAAAATTGTTTCTAATGAAAATTAAACCCCTTACCTCTAACATAGAAGTGAGATTCTTTACCACTATGCTAGATATCAATTTTGAGAATATTTTATTTTTGGTTATATATACATCATGAATAGATAATCTTTTAGATATATGTTGCATATTAAGCATTAACATGTTCAAGCCCCATTTAATTATGATTTTACTAGCAAGCCCGTGCCTTGCACGGGCTATAAAGCTAGTTACTAATAATTGAAAAAATGACACGAATTATAAGGTAGAGTCTAAATCGCGTAATATGATAAAAAGAAAATATAAATAATTACAAATTTGATCAATTTAAACCCACATGTTAATTTATATAAAATTATCGTTTTACTCTATGTGCCTCTCGTGATCCATTTATCTGTTTATTCCAAAGTTAGCACGACGTCAAGTACCGCTTAATTTTGGAGAACTTTCTAAAGTTACCTAGAATATTATAGTAATTATTACGTATATGTGGAAGACTCTAGAATTTTCTTGAATACACTTGCAAATAACATAGATAGATATTTGGTCAGTTTCCAGAACCTTCCTTAGTGGAAGAATATTTTTACGATATTTAGAACCTTCCTTAGTGTACAAATATTTTAATGATATCTAGAACCTTCCTAGAGTAGTATAAATAGAGGAGGTCCCTTCATCTGGAGGATCATCCAAGAAGTTGTAAATTCCCTCATATTGTAACTACTTGTGTTCTTATTAATAAAAGTTTTACTGTTTTCTCAAATACTTTAAGTGTTCTTGTGTGTGGTTCACTTAGTTAGTTTAGTTAGTTGGATGACTGGCTTGGTCGTTCTCATGGGAAAACAAGCGCCAAGTGCCGACGCGATTGAGCTAATGGAATTCTAAATTCATGACAATTGGCTAGTATATTGTTGAACTAAGCCACTCAGGTACAGTGTTTATTATCTCTTTAAATCTTTGCCTGGATTGGTCAGATCAATCTTTGTGTTTTATATCTATAACATAAATATATGGTGCTTTAGTTGGATCTCAGGTAGAGAGCAACATAGTATCGAGATATGTATACATATGTAATGGAATCAAAGAATATCCGAACGCTCACAGGTTAGACCTTTCAATTTTATCGACCCTTTGTTTATTACTATGTGATATGATGATTTTGTGCATTATATTAGAGTTTATGTTATGAACATTTAGAATTTAGGTAATTTTTCGGTTTGAAGATAAATGTTCATATGTTGGTTTTGTAAATGAAATATTTAGAATTTTTGTAAAATTTTGATTTTTTTTATTATGAATTATTGGTGGGATTTCACCTGATAAGGATGGAAAAATCTAACAAGATCCAAAAAATACGAATTAGGATCTGGATTTTTGAATTTCACGTCTAGTTCAAGTTGGGTAAAATTTTACCCAAAAAAATTTGTTTATTTCTGGATAACCCGAAATACCCGAACCCGGCTTGTTTATTTATACATAATATATTTTATTTTTTTTATAGGTGATATATATGTCATCATCGCGTGAGTTGAATTATTTTTAGATTAGTGGGCTATTTTATTACCAAGCCCATAATAAAAATTGTAATTCTTATTCTTATTCACTTGTAACCTATCTCATTCATTTGTTTCACAGCTGCTATAACCTCTCATCTCTCTCCGCCTCTCCCGCTCTCTCTCCCTCTCCCATTATGCACTATATATATACATACACCAACACACATCTCTCTTTGTATATATCACTTTTCAAATCTTGATAGTCATACAATGAATCTATCTATCTTATATATGAGAATATGTTTTATATACGTTTTTATTGATACATACGGGCATGTGTATCGTCGTGTTAATTATACGGATCTGGTAAAATTGGAGAAGAAGAGAAGATGAAGCATGAACTAATGAATTCTTTCCTTTTTATTTTTGTGTTTTGGTCGAGTCGGGTTGGGTTTCGACACGATCCAATTTCATTTTGGGTAAAATATGTAATTTTTGGGTTACCTAAGTTGATACCGACTCGGGTTCGGTTTAAGATGTTTTAACGCTTTTCGGATCGTGTTTGGGATGATTTAAAAATAGGACCAGGCACGGTCAACCCGACACGAACTCGACCTATTACCCGAAATTGTCACCCTTACTACGTGATTGCATTAGGTTAATCTTCATTACTTTTAGTATCTCTATTTGTTTACTCATTATATCTTGTTCACGTATCATTAGCAATTACATATTATATGCCTAAAAGTAATGTCCTTATAATATTTGTATCCTGTTCACGTATCATTAGTAATTACATATTATATGCCTAAAAGTAATATCCTTATAATGTTTTAATTTTGACTTATTTGCCTTTTCCATTTTATGTTAGTTTCTCTTTTCCTATCATTAGTTTGCCTTGTCTACTTATATATTCCATATTTAGCCTTAACACGATATCCTAAGAAACATACATGTGAATGTTCCAAAACTGCTTGATGCCAATGCCTTGGAAATGCATTCTAGGTATACGGTACATGTGAAAAAAAATTAGCAATTTCATTTATTTCTTAGATGATTATGTTCTAAAAACATAAGTAGATAATTTTAGGTTGACAGATGGGGTACAATTTTTCGGTGTTAAAGTAATCGTTGCCTAATGACATCTTAAAATCTTTTCTAATTTAATGAATTGGTTGAGCGGAAGTTGCTTTACAAAGGCTTGACATTCTGTTGAAGTTTGTTGTCTTCATAGAGAATTCAAAGGAATGTCGACTTGTTCTGCAAAACTGGTAGAAACGAAGTAACCAGTAGGGTCAGTTGATTCATATCTCCGATGTGAAATATGTAACACTTCATAAGCTACGGTTGTTGCTGGAAATGTCTGACAACTTTAATCTTGTGATTGGTGGAAGCCATGCAACCACTTTGCTGGGGAAACAGGAAAATCAGAATTGAGCTGGCTGATCTTCCTTGTTTTAAGATTATTGGCGAATTCTTCATCTTGTTAGAGAAATAACTTTAGATAAAACCCTTACCCAAATTTAATTATTAGTTTATCCTAGGTTATTTATCTGACAAGATAGAGAATTCGCCAATATTCGTGAAACAAGAAAGATTGTTTACCAGCTAGCACTGGTTTCCTGTTTTTCTCAACAAAGTTATTGCACGGGTTTTTACCAATCACTAGATCAAAGCTGCCAGATATTTTCTTCAACTCCTTCGGCTTATGAAGTTTTACAAATTTCACATCAAAGATGTGAATCAACTGGCCTGCTGGTTACTTCGTTTCCACCAGTTTTCCAGCATAAGTTGACAACCCTTTGAATTATCTATAAAGACAACAAACTTCCACAGAGTACCAAGCCTGTGTAAAGCAACTTCTGCTCCACCAATTCCATTAAGTAAAGAAAGGTCTCTAATGTCATTGGGCAACGATTTCTTCAACACTGAAAGATTGTAGCCCATATGTCAACCTAAAATAATTTACTTATGTTTTAGAACATATTCATCTAAGAAATAAATGAAATGCTAATTTTTTTTGCTTGCACCGTTGTCGATGAGGATTGAAACTATATGTATATGATTAAGTCATTACTATATGCGTGGAGATTGTTGAAAGAGACTGAAGCTATATGATAAAGTTAACAATGTCCAAGATTGATAACTCAACACTTAGAACATGACTCGTAAATAATACTACATTCACATGAATCTATCCAATATGAAGATTTAGTATATACAGAAATCAGGGTTAGCTGCAGTAAATAAGTCTTTAATAGAACGTTCTGTGAAGTACGTCATTAATATGCTCAGACGTTGTGGAATAAGTGGTTGGAGATATTCAAAGCATCTATATTTGTTTGTGTGAAGACTAGATTGGAAGATTTCAGTGGAATTGATCTTTTATAGTTGCAGACTTTATAGTGAACATCAAGTCAAGATACAAAGACCGTGAATGAATGTTAGTCGCTTGTGAACTAGACCCCAATGCACTAGCCGTCAATAGTTCACAAAGAAATTGGAATATCAAGAATGAAATTTTGTTAAATGGACCAAGTGATTTGAAGAAGAAATTTTTTATCCAACAAGGACAGATAGTGGTGGAAGTGCAATGATGAAAATGAAATATTTTATAACTATGTTATAGGAAATAAAATTTCCATAACGTCAATCTAAGAGATGAAAGATAAACCAAACTTCAATGATCAAGCTAACTGCAGTTTGACCACAAAACATACTTCCCGCCCTTTAGCCGCCTGGGTCAGGTTTTTTTTTTAAAATGTAAGTTTATTAATTAACTTTAATTAATTTATTTTATAATTTTAAAGAGATTATTTAATAAATTTAATTTGATTTAATTTGTAAATTTTAGATGAGCATACTTGATAGCCCTAAATTAGTTTATTTTATAAATTATAAATAAGTTTATTTTATAAATTATTTAAATTATTTAAACTTGAGTTTTACAAATCAAAAGTAAGTTTGTTATTAAATTTTAAAAACAAAAATTGGTACCTGCGTGCACAAGTTGATCACCCGGAAGAGCCAAGCCTATATATACATCAGTGTACAGCGCCCATAGTGGCTTTGATGTGGAAATTGCCCAAGTTCTCCAGTAACAACCTAGTTTACATATATACTACATTATGTGCTTTCCTAAGGTTTGGATAGTCAAATATTTTAATCAATATTTTGAAAAAAGTTTACTGATTGGCTCCTTTCAGACCAAAACAGTAACATTGACTAACAAAATATGTATGTTGAAACAATAATGCAGAAAAAATTAAACGTATCACAATTATATTAGTTGCTTCTCGGTGCTCTCTCAAGACAAAAGAAAGCACCAACTGGAATTATACAATATAATAACTTAAGTTCTTCACAAACTATACCCAGATTTGATTGGAGAACTGAAGTTAGAATTTCACGAACAAGGAGAAAGATAAACCCTCATAATGGAAATGTACTAGGTATCAATATGATCTTGGTTGATGCATTTGTCAGTCCTACTTCACCCCTTACTTTCGCTACTACACAAAGATAGATACTTGCATTTTTGTTAATGGATACTTTAATTATTAAATTGTTCAGCATCATCGTTTACATGCTTGGGTGCAACATATTTGGGAAAATCTTTTGGTAGAAGGATAAACAGTGCAAATTTGCAACTTCAAGGTAATACCATATGCAAATCATATGAAGGATATATGCGTTGAAAATGAGAAACACATAATCTTCATAATGAGTACTTTAGTTGTGTGTGTTCAAGAAGACGTCAATCCAATTCCAAGGCATGTCTTTGTGTTTATTCGTCTAAATGATATCTTAGAAGCACTACTTCAACATTTGATAGGTATGATGTATAATTTTAGTCAAATTTAAAATTAGTATGTTTGCTAATACTTAGTCATATATTTATTAATTTAGACCCGTCAATCTGAAGATATAGTTGCAAATGTAGTTGGAGTTATTCAATGGAACAACCAATCCATCACTTCATAGACATAAATCAAGACCAACAATCTTCTGTCAAATTTTCCATTACTGATACCAAGTAAGTCTATAAATATAACAAATATTTCTTTTTATGTGGACATGAAATGTAAAGATTACTTTCACTTTTGTAAAAACAGCGACATGAAGGTGGTTTTCTTGAATGAAATGGCTATAACTTTTGAAGCACAAATGATTGAAGCAGTTGAACAACCTGTTATCATCATCATTTCAAGTGCTAAACTTAGGCAATGGGAATGTAATTTCCAATATCTTTACATTATTCATTTATGATGTTTCATTCCAAGCTTAATCAAAACTTTCAAATCATTTCAGATCTAAACTATCTCACAAACTTCCCGGCAACTAGGATCTTTCTAAATTTTAACCATGCAAATGTGGCATTTCTCAGATAACGGTAAAAATTTTGTATTTTTCTCCTTTAAAATGTATAATATTTACATTCTTCCACCGAATATTCTAACCCATGAAGTCAATAATTTATAAGTTAAATGAATTACGAGGAATTTGAACAATAAAAAAGTTCTCTATTACTGACAATTTTAAACATCTATATGTTGTATGTAGTCAATTCCTAAACATTTTGGTTAAGTAAATGATTATACATTCTTTTCATCTGTAAACTAACATTACATATTCTTATTAATAGTTTGGCTGAGCTAAATGTGGGATGAACTACAACTCTACAAGAGAACGAGGCGTTTGAAGTACAAGATGAATAGCAGTTATTGTCTTGTAAATTTATCATTTCTACTTAATTTATGTTGTAATTGGATTGTTGGACTGTAAAACTATGACTTCTTTTCTATTTCACTATCTCTGTATTAAAACTGTTGCACTAATATCCTTTATTTAAATATATTGCATTTCTTATTTTTGTATGTACATTATAAGTTATAACTATTACAAAATCATGGATTCATATCTATGTTTCACTGTATTAGAAAAGTAAGGATTACAAAGGATTTTTAGCCCACGTGCGTAGCAGCGGGCAAGGATTCCTAGTTCTTGGTAACAAATACATATTGATTGGAATTACCATACCAACGATAGGGTCAAACTTGAAAGAAAAATCATAGTGATGCAAAAGAAGACTTCCAATAAATATGCCTCAAGAATCTTTCTACAAAAATTTAAAAACTATAAACTTGAAAAGTATAGCTTTTTACCTTGAACACAACTAACATATAGATAGTAATTTACTGAATTCATACATATAAATTGTGACCAACTGAGCATGACAAATATATCTGTGGACTGAGGAGGTCACTAGGCAAATTTTTTTTTTTTTTTTTTTTTTTTTTTTGTGAATATGGCATTAAACATTAAAGTATTATTTTGGCTTTTTGACGGGAAATAGAGACCAAAGAAGAATAAAGGAAAATATGGCAAAAGGTTGGAACCACGTACTTCCTTGGATGACGACGTTCTAACCACTGTACAATTCCATCATTTAATTTGCTGACAACTTCAGGACTAAGAGGAAAAGCACAGCAACGTAGAAATTCAGTTACCAAGCGTTGCTCCAAATTTCTGTATCCATCAAAAGTATCGGCCAGCATCACTGCAGTTACCTCCCATGGGAGCCTAAAAAAAGTAACATCATTCTCTAAGGACACGTCTCATGGTATTAGCCAGGATAAAGAAAGCTCTAAAAGTTCAATATTTTGACCAAACTTGATTATATTTGACAGGAGAATAATTACTATAAACTCAGATTTACCCCAAACATAAGGCTGCAATTCCTAAACCAACAGCAGTCGTCCCGGTACCAGAATCTACAACAACCTTAAGCGCCTGATCTTTTCCAAATATATGATGTCGGGACAGGTAGTGCACAAGGCGAATTACACCTATAATAAATACAAAGCAATAAGGAGATGACACATAAAAATAAAACCAGAAAAGCAATTCAGAAGTATTTCTTGACATACATCATACGATGAATAAGCACCAAACAATATCAAATAAAAGAACAACATATGTCATTAATAGGTTTTAATATCAAGTCCTTTAAAGTAAATTCATCAATTACCTAGTAATCCTGCAGCATCACCTGCACCTTCATTGATAATAGCAACTTTTTTAATATTCTCAGACAACCGAGGTGCATCTGTTTGAACTGAAATTGGTTTATTTGATACATAATTCATAAATGAAGCCTCAAATAAATCACTGAGCCACACAACAGATCCAGAACTTTCTGCTATAAACTCAGCATGACTGGCAAGCATTGTGTCCCTCTTCGCGTATAGAGCTCTAGAAACATAAGTGGCGTTTCCATATAACATAGATATAAGAGCATAGCCAGTTGCAGTTTCTGGTTGTTCTCCACGAAGAAGCAAATGTGAGGTTAGTCCTCTCTCTGCGCATGAAACAGCTGCCAGACATGCAAAGGAGTTAAACTAACTTTTTGAGATTAGTAGGCTTTAGAAGTTCATAGCTTTAATCTTAGTAATACTAGGCCATGGGTTAGATGGATATATTAGAGCTCAAGGCCCATCGGAACATTCTGATTTGACAAAAGAGACCATACGACATACCAACAGCTGCAGCATGTGCACTTTGACACCCTCCACATGTGACCTATAAAAATTGTCTCAAGAGGATATTATTCTGTCATGGAAGTTTCTTGAGATGCTAAGCTTAGGTTTTCTTTTTAGCTTATTGTATGTGGTAATAAAGGGGAAGACTGTCTCAAAAGGATATATTTTCGTCATGGATGTTTTTAGTGAAGCTATAAACTTGCGCACTATAAATAAATTTCTGTAGAATAAAACACATGTAAAAAGATGCATCCTTCCCTAAATATCAAATTTCCGTATGTACAAGTAGCCTAGTTCTAAGTGGTGGCAAAGATTTAATACATTAAAGCCAAAATCTGTCACAAGTACTTTGATGCATACTCTAATAGGCAAATAGGATGACACAACTGCATGAACTAACACTACATTTCTAAAGGAAAGGCAAAGTATACCTAGAGTTGAACTAAATTAAGTACTTTAAGCCATTGGTTGAATAGGGCTAATATCTTACCACATCTGTAACAAAGTTATCCTCAAGTAGAGGAAGCAGTCCATCCAATTTCCTTGCCTTATTCCCATTCACCAACGGATGCAGCAAATCATCGCGGACAACATAGAAGGACGCATGATCGTTGCAGTTTTCCAACATGCCATCACCCAACAACGGAGTTGGGTTGTTTCTGAACAATATGTTTCCAAAATATCCAGCTTGCTCTCGTTTGAGATGTTTGGACACCTTTATTTGGTGAATTTTTGTATCCGGGCTTACTAATGCCCATCTTCTATCAAGCAATTTCGAAACAAACTCCTCATCGCCTATGTTTAATTTGTTAGCAACCTAACAGTAAACACGAAACAACACCAATCATTCTTATATCTCTAATGAACTACCACCAAATTCACGTATCATCAAACCATCATAACATTATATAAATTACAAATGTACCATATAAACACAATCTACAATCCACAAACTCAAACATAACCTTCATTTACATCAACCATTTGAGCTAAAATAACATCCTTAACTGTGTTTTTAACATTACAGGGGTAACTAAAATAACCCACCTCCAAAACTCAAGCAAATTGCAATGTAACAGATTATACACACAAAAGAACTCATATATGTGAATAAAGATTCAAACTTTATTTACATAAAACATATTATCCATACAAAAGAACTCATGAATGTGAATAAAGATACAAACTTTATATACATAAACTCATAAAAACAGAAATTAACCTGAGGGGTGGTTGAGAATTTGCAAGAATGAAACTCTTTTCTTAAAACCGCAGAGACAAAAGATTGTTTGTTTGCAAATTCAAGTTTCATTTTTAGGGACTGAAAATTTTGAAGCTCACTAGAAGTAAGTAGCCCGTAATGTATGTCTATCTTTATTCAACGATAATAAGGGGCTGTTTGGCTCATAAATTTCTCATGTTCCTAAGAGGTGATCTTTTTGTCATATTTCAAGTGTTACGAAGATATTTTATACTCGGTCAGATTTATATTAAAATAATCCTTTTTTTTTAATCATTAAAATAATCCCGTTGAACAATGAAATTTGCATATTTTATTACTCTTAGATTTTTTTTGTTAATTTTATTTTTTATTTTTAATTGGGTGTCTTCACATTTTGGTATATCCTTTATTATAATACCTGAGTCTACCCAGGTATACAGTTAGGTGTAGTTAGCCAATCAGAAAACTATGAATTATTTTAGGACCAATCAGAAGTCATTCCTCAATTTTAGACCAATCATATTATATCAAAAGTTTACCTTATTTACCATTCTTATCCTATCATACTAACTAGAGCCGTCAATTTGGTACACGACACGAAAACACGACACGAAAACGACACGAAAATTACGGGTTTGGGTTGACCTTTGCAGTACACGAACACGAAAGTACACGAACACGAAATTACACGGATGAATTTAGTGTCGGTTTTGGGTTTACCCCTGGGTACACGACACGAAACGAAAATACACGAAATAAATAAATATTTAAATAATTTTATTTAAATTATATGAATACATATTTTAAAATAATATTTTATATATAATTTTTACATAAGATAAATACAAAATAACTTCAAATTTTAGTTTCATAATACTTGAGCACACTTGATACTTTATAACATATGGACTTAAGACTTGACTTGCAAAAATTTAATATTTAAATATTTTTATTTTTATTCAAAAATTACACGAAACACGACACGAAATGTACACGAAATGAAGGTACACGAACACGAAACGAAACGAATCCTTAACGGGTCGGTTTTGGATTTGGCATTACGTACACGAAACACGAAAGTACACGACACGAAAGTACACGAAACGAACGAATTGCCAGGTCTAATACTAACCATGGTTAGTTAATAATTTTATTTTAAATATAGTAATGACTTTATTTAACACACACACACACACATATATATATATATATATAACGTATTTTTTTAATATAAAGATTATATATTATATATATATATTACATAATTTATTATATATATATTACTTATTTTTTTAATATAAAGAATATTTATAATAAATTAGTATATTAAATTAAAACCAATTAGGATTATATAAATATATAATATTAAGCGATTTTTGCAAGATGAATTTTCCTTACAATATTACGAATTAATTTCCATAAAAATATATAAGAGCCAATTAGAATTTCCTACTAAAATTAAATTAATTATAAAAAACAATCACAATGATATATTATTATATAATAGCACATCTGTTCTTTGCCCCACTCTCTACGTATAGAGCTATTTTCCGAAATTGCGTATTTATTAATTGTTTTTAACATAAATATATTATTTTAATGCATGGGTCTATTTTATTTATATTATAAAATATAATATTTTAATATCTCAAACACTCGATCCACAATCATAATCATAAGGTGCAAACAAATTTGAATAAATCCACTCTATTCAATTAAATATTTTAAAATTTTAAAAATATTTACTACACCATTCCAAATACACCTTCAAAATTTAAGTAATATAAACTTTAAATTAATCAATTACAAAAAAAATTAAATTCAATCAATTAAAATATTAAAAAATCAATTTTAAACCAATTATCATTAACATTTTACTTATCAGTATTTTTTAGTTATGGAAGAATTAATGGAACAAATAAATTAACTTGACGATATATTTGAATTATTCAAGATACTGAATAGACTCTCAAATAGTATTAGACATTATTTGGTTTATATATTATCAATCCAAAAAATAAAATTCATTACAGAGTCAATAAAAATATTGTTAGTCAATGTTTTCATAGCAAATTGGTTAACTCAGCGCAAAAATTCTAATAAATCACTATTTTTTGATATTTCATAAACCAATTATCATTAACATTTTACTTATCAGTATTTTTTAATTATGCAAGAATTAATGGAACACATAAATTGACTTGACGATATATTTGAATTATTCAAGATACTGAATAGACTCTCAAATAGTATTAGACATTATTTGGTGTATATATTATCAATCCAAAAACCAAAATTCATTACAGTGTCAATAATAATATTGTTAGTGAATGTTTTCATAGCAAATTGGTCAACTCAGCGCAAAATTCTAATAAATCACTATTTTTTGATATTTCATAGTAAATTGGATAACTCAACGCACAGATTCTAATAAATCATTTTTTTTATAGATAATTAATTAATCAACAAAAGGGCATATGTCATCTACACAATAATCATTCAAATTTTCTTCTAAATCACTGTTTTTTATAGGTAAATAATTTATCAATAAAATATCATACATCTGTAAAAATAATCAAGACTGGACAAACATATTAAAATAGATCATATCAAGATAAAATGGGTTTTTAATCCAAACTACAATCGTTGATCAGATCTTAAATTGCGATACATCACTCGCTTATATCATTAAAATATATAGTCTTTTGGGCAAAATAATCCAACAATTTATTTATTCTATAATCGTGAGAAATATATATGCGATTTGTGAGAACGTATTTGAACAACTGACCATAACTACGATTCTATATTATCCAAATCAATGAACCAATATAATAAAATCCTGTAGATGTAGGATCCTTGATGCCAAAATAAAGGAACCTCCTGCTCAAAAGAGAAAGAGCAAAACCCAATATACGGATAGACAAAATCCGTTAACGAGATACTAGACTCTCAGTAAAGAGATATATTTATTGAAAAACAAAGTAAAATCAAGAAAAAGAAACGGGAGTTATCATTCATAAGGAAAAATTACAAAATCCAATATATCAGTAGATAAAACCCACCAACATGGTACTAGACTCTCAATAAAAAGATATTTATTGAAAAACAAAGTAATATCAAGGAAAACAATAAAAATGAGCTTATCATTAACCAAAATGGAGATGTCAACCCCTAAACTTTAGTTTAGTATTTTTTTAGGAGAGGAGGGGAGAGAGAAACGACTATAGCAATCATTCAAAATTAAATATTATTGATAACTATATAGGTCAATACATATAAAATTATATATTGTTTCTAATAAAATGTGCCCATTTTAATTTTGTATTCTTGAATTCAAGTAATAGTATTCAATTCTCATATCCTATCTAAGAGCACACATATCGAATTTGTTTGGTTGCTTAATAATATTTATTTTTAATATCAACAAAATCTTAAATATAGGTAAAAATTTAATAACTTGGTAGATATATTCTAATCAAACAGATATATTTATTAACAATAAACAAAATAAGAAAATGGAAAGCTTCATTTTTATGTACTCTACTCTTAGTTTTATTTTGTAGCATTTCAATGTTATTTTCAATTATATAGTAGCATACTTAGATAACTTGGACAGAGAGTAACATTACATGTAATTATTTTTTCTTTTCGCGTATTATTTTCTTTTCCTGTAAAAAAAATTGCATAGTTTAGTAGCATTTGGTGTTCAAATTTTGGGTACACAAAATGATTTCATGTCATTTTCAGGCAAGACCCCAAAGACACATGGCATGAATGTAGAATCACAAACTATTTTTCAGATCTACGTTAATATATGTTGGAAAAATATACTCACTGTTAAATGAAAATGAATTTCATGTTTTTTAACTCAATAATTAAATTACAAGGACACATATATAATAATGTGATTACGTCTTAATATATGACACATTTGATTTTAGTTTCACGTACAGTTTTCTATTTTAACATGTTAGTCTTAGTCAAATAAAATATAGATAGGTGATACTCATTTTCAAATGTCTTATTTTACGTGTTTGGATGATAACGGGTTGGATGATAACGGGTTGGGTTTGATCCGAATTTTGTAAAATCCAAACCCACATCCAAATATTTTTGGGTTTTAAAAATAAATCCAAATTCAAAATTCAATATCCAAAATCAAATTCGTCGGATTTTGGGTTAGATTTGGTTGTTTTGGGTATCCAAAAGAATAATGCTAGGTACCCCAAATTGGATCCCTAATTTTTTTCCAAATTACACGTGTCATTATCTGATTGGTTATAACTATAATGGACCCGCCAGGGTTAAATCAATTTCACCAATTAAAATCCTCCATACAGCCAACTCATCCATGCCACATTATTTGGGAGCATTTTTTTGGTACCAATTTGGGGTACCTAGCATTACTCTATCCAAAATTAGTAATAATGTAGTCAAATTAAAATAATTATTAAACACAAATAATATTAATTATATTTATACAAAAACTAAAAATTAAAATAATTAACTTTAGTCAAATATGACATATTATACGAATTAACATATTATGTAAAATTTTAAAATATGTAAAAAAATAATTCTTTTATACACAAAGTGAAAATTTTATGTAAATTAAAGAAAAATACATCTTAAATATATCAATAAAATTTGAGATTGAATAGAAGTTCAAATTACTAAATTAGTATTGACTAATTCTAATAAAATATTTGAATAAAAATAAATAAAATAATATGTCTTACATCTATAATACAACATAAATAATTTCAAATTATATTATTATATTATTTGTGTATCGGGTTTCGATAGTGGATCGGTTTTCAGATTTTGGATAGGATATCAGTTTGGTACAACTTAAATCCAAATGCAAATCGATACTATTTCGGTTTTAAAATTTATATCCAAACCTGAATCCAAAAATTCAGGTTCGGTATATCCAAAATTTTGGTGTCCCGATCGGGTACTGTCAGATCGAATTAGTTTTCCTTCCTTATTTATGGGTAAAAGAAAACTAATATTTTTCTTTTTTGCCACGAAATAAATTTTTCATTCAACTTTCAAATCGTTGAACAGTACATGAATCAAATCAGAGTGGACATTTTCCCCTCCCCAAATACGGTCAGCTATTGAACTACTGTGTCTCGCTATGAAGTTTAATATACCGTATTCTGATAGAAAAGAATAAAAAATTCAACATATAAACTCCCAAGCTGAATATACACATTTTAAGTTGACATTAAAAACAAGCTGATGGCAATCACCATAAACTCTAACAGTCATTTCTTACTCAAAGAACGAGATATATGGGATTTGTTTGGTTAATTGATAATGTTCATTTTTCTATAGTAAATCAATTCACTAATAAAAGAACATAAAATTTGTAAAAATGATATGGTACAAACATATAGAAACCAGATTAAATGAAAGTTTTCCTTTATCATAACTACGTTCGTTTAATGGATCTTGCACAGTAGTGATCCATTATCAAATCGCTGAAACATGCAATCTTTTTTTCAGAGACAATCTAATGATTTATAACGATCATTAGAAATTAGTGTTAACGAATTTTTAATATCTATTCGAAAAATTGATCGCGACCCATGTAAATATTTTGAATATTAATATAATAAAAATTATAGAAATCCAGTGTATTGCACATATAAATATACCCAATTTTCAAAATAACAAAACTAAAAATATGGATAAAAACTTATGAACTTGGTTGAAAGATTCTCAAAAGTGAGAGAAAGCAAATGAAAAATAAAATAAAGAAAAAACAATAAAGAGGTGCGTAGTTAACCAATCAATATGACAACTCACTTTTTGGAAATTTTGTTTGGAAATTTTTTTGGTACCTTTAGAATTTCTCCAAAAATTGCTCATTTCCTATTTTATTGCATTTATAGAATGAAAAATATGTATTTGATTTATTTTTCTATTAATAATAATTGTGTTTTTATTGTTCTCTAAGCCTAATCCTCAAAACATGATTATATTGAAACGAATTTTCTGTAAAAATAGCATAAAATGTCGTTCAATTACTTGGGGAAAAACAAAAGGGAATAAGAAAATTGAAATATATCTCAGGTAAATTTTATCATATATCAAATGAAAGTGTTTTGATATTAATCTTATTTTGTTTATACAATTTTTCAAAAACTTTTAACACGCGATCATACAATTACACATAATTTGAGGAAATTTACTTGAGATTCATATCGGGTTCGTTATTCTCAAAGCAAAATATAACAAAATAATTTATTTTTTGATATACTATATATTTTTGTAACTATTTTGAAATTTTAAAATTGTGCTTTCGGTGCGTAGCACGGGTAAAATGCTAGTACTGATTTAAAATTTGTCTCTCTTGGGGATAATAATAGATGAAAAAATATTAATAGATAGGTTTTAAAACTTAAGATTACTAGTTTAAAATCCGTGCGATCCATGGATGTCCTTTAATATAAACGAATTTTTTTTTTAATTTTATTAAAAATTTTAAAACATGAATTTTGTAAGTTTAAAATTTAAAATTATATATATATAATTTAAAAGTTTAAGCTTCAAAATTATATATATATATATATATATATATGTATGTATGTATGTATGTATGTATGTATATGTTGTCCGTGATATTTTTAGAAAAGAATGGATTTTAGTTTGAAAATATTGAAAAGATGAAATATTTTAACTGAAAAATGTAATCGGTTAGTTATTAGTTATTATAATATTATTATTTATTTTACTTAAATAAAACTACCCGAATAGGTTTTAGTGGAAAAAAAATAGAAAAGATAACGAATTTTAACTGAGAAATGTAATTGGTTAATTATTAATAAGATTGGATAATGACATTATTTTCACGTAAATTAACATGATCATAAAAAAATATTATAACTGTTGCTAATAGAAAAAATAAAAATTGTGTGTATATATATATACACATGTTTTTCATGTAAATTAACCTGTTTATAAAAAAAAATATTCAACTGATTATAATAAACAAATAAAAATCAATTTCAAATAAACAAGATCTCTAGAATCAGTTGGAAAATAAATCCTAATATAATTGTTATATACTTATATATAATAATAATAATAATAATAATAATAATAATAATAATAATAATTATTATTATTATTATTATTATTATTATTATTATTATTATTATTATTATTATTTTTATTATTGTTATTATTATATCCTTATCTATACTATACTATTATAAGCGAAACAGGTATAATTGGTTAGTTGGTTGGTCAGTCGGTTAACACCTTCCCAAAAATTTTGCTAACACCTTCCAAAAATGAAAAAATAAATTAAAATACATATAAAATGTAATATTACAAAAGATAAACCACATATTTAACTTTATAACAAACTCTTTTAATTACACTCTGATATGGGCTGAAAATAAGCCCTAAAGACACATTTAATGTGACATTAATTAGGCCAAGGATGGCCCAAACGTGGGGCCCACCAGCTGGGTCCAAAACCCCAATTATAATATTAATTTCGTAATTAATATTGGGGGAAATAAACAGCTCAGCAATAAGAGTTGGATAAGGATATTATTTCCACCAGACTTATCCACCAAGGCATCCAATTCAATATGGAAACTGATTCCAACAAGGAATAGATCTAGAACTTTCCTCAAAGACTTTTCTACCAAGTCTCTGACTCCTACCATAATTCTAAAGGCTTCTCAGCCTATATAAAGGGCCAGACCCCTCATCCTAGAACTACGTTTTCTTGGCTTGATTCTCTAATACAGAGATACGTAGGCATTCTGTGAGGACCGTTTAGTCTCGAACGCAGAAGCAGCCATTAAAGCTCGAAGCTCAACCACCCTAGCATTAATTACAAATCGTAAACTAGTTTTTATTCCACAACATTTGGCGCCGTCTGTGGGACGAAAACATCAACCATGGTTCAAACACGAAGAACAACATCGACTGAGGCCATACCCCTTAGCTTTGCTCCACCTGCTATCTCTGATCCGCTCATCACCGCTGAAGGAGGACAATTACCCCCACCAACAGGGACGGTCATTCAACCTCTAACCTCTCAACCCTCAGGGACGATTCCCCATGTTGAGGGAACTTTACCTGTGGCTATTCCTCAAAATCCAAGAAACTAACCCTCTTCAGATGGTGGTTTCTCCTCTTGATAGCGCTGGTCGTACGCTACCTCCGGGGGTACAGATCCACACCACGGATCTCCCTTTGAATACCAACCCGATGTATTGGCTGCCTAATTATCCCCCTCAACATAGGGAACCTGGACCGAGCGGTCATGCCTTTAAAGGAGGTCCCAAAGAATCCATGATGGACCTCCACAAACGGCTGAGGAAAGGATTAAGGCTCATGAGGCAGAGATCCAAAGGCTGAAGGATGATATTGCTAGAGAGCAAGCAAGGCGAAGTCTGATTCAACCTCCTCCAGTTACAGGGAGGATTCCCATTATAAATCTGGAGAGGCCCTCAAGGAGACAACGAAGGGCCGAAGCCCCGACTGAAAAATCGACAAGGGTGGAGACCCCCAAAAGTAACCCTAAGGATCTGATGCCCCTTGGGGATCCTGATGATCCTACACCTCCGTTCACTGAGGAGGTAATGAATGCTCGCATCTCAAGGAAGTTCAAGATGCCGACAATTAAGGCCTATGATGGAACGGGCGATCCCGCAAACCATGTTAGGACATTCTAAAATGCACTGCTGTTGCAGCCTGCGAGAGACGCCTTAAAGTGTAGGGCGTTCCCTCAAACCCTGTCTGGCATGGCTCAAAGGTGGTATAGCCGCTTACCTGCAAACTCAATCGGCTCGTTCAAAGAGCTGAGTGCCGCCTTTGTCAGCCAGTTCATTAGTGGGAAAGTTCATGAAAAAAGTTCTGCATCCCTTATGTATGTGGTGCAGGGGAAGAACGAGAATCTGAGGGATTACCTCAAGCGGTTCACCAAGGAGACGCTGAATATCACTGATCTGGAAAATAAGGTGGCCATGGTAGCCCTGGAACACGGAACCACTGATCTCTTCTTTAAAAGGTCTTTGGCAAAACACCCTCCTGAAAATATGGCCGAGCTCCAACGGAGGGCCGACAAATATATCAAGGCCGAGGACAGCATGAAGAAGGAAACCACAGGAGGCAATGGCAAGGGTTCTAATGATTCGAAGAAACGAAAGCAAGAGCAAGAGTACGATGCTAGGGACAAGTATCCCCGGACTAGCAAGGATTTCGAGTCACCACCAAAGAAGGGTTTGGGACCGAGGTTTTCTGATTATGCAAGGCTGAATGCTCCTAGGAGTCAGATCTTGCTAGATATTGAGAAGGATAAAGATTTCCGATGGCCGAAGCCACTTAGGGGTGATCCCACGAAAAGAAACAAGGATCAATACTGTAGGTACCACCGTGATGTGGGTCATGATACAGATGATTGTAGACAGTTGAAAGATGAGATTGAGTTCTTGATCCGAAAAGGAAAGCTAAGCAGGTTCACGAAGAATGATGATCGTGGAACCCAAAGAAGGGACTATGACATGAGAGACAATGACAGGAGAGATAACGATCGTGATCATGATCGTAACCCACAGCCCCGAGGGCCAGTTGTTAATATGATTTGGGGAGGCCCGACAGCGGCCGGCACGACTCGAAACTCTCGAAAAGCGTATGCCAGAGAAGTAATGCACATCGTGGGAGAAGCCCCAAAACGTGCCAAGACTGAAATAGTTATTGGGTTTGATGATTCAGATCTCGAAGGGGTAAAGTTCCCCCATGACGACCCGTTGGTCATAACTCCTGTGATTGGAAGCTCGGAGGTGAAACGAGTCTTGATCGACAATGGAGCTTCTGTTGATATCTTGTTTCATGATGCGTTTGTGAAAATGGGGTACACCGATTCTCAGTTGACCCCGACCAACATGCCAATCTACCGATTTAATGGAGTTGAGTCCAAGGTTGAAGGGACTATTCAGTTACCCATGACGATTGGACAGGAACCTAAAAGAAGCTACTCAGATGCTGAATTTCCTTGTGATCAAGGCATCCTCGACCTATAACGCGATCCTAGGAAGGACTGGACTTCATGCATTCAAGGCTGTGGCCTCCACATATCACATGAAGATTAAGTTTCCAACCAGGAATGGTGTTGGAGAACAAAAGGGTGATCAGAAGATGGCAAGAAGTTGTTATGTATCCGCGTTAAGGGCTGATGGAATCGGGGGGCAGGTACTTCCGATCGAAGACATGGATGTCCGTGGTGATGATGAACACAGAGGAAAGCCAGCGGAGGACTTAATACCTATTCCTCTGGAGCTAGGCGACCCTGAGAAGGTGACTTATATAGGAGCCTCTCTGAAGGAACCCCTGAAGGGCAAATTGATAGCATTCTTGCAAGAAAATAGCGATGTGTTTGCTTGGACAGCAGCTGATATGCCAGGGATTGATCCCCAACTCATAACTCATAGATTAAATGTCAATCCTAGTCGGAAGATAATACAGCAGAAGAAGAGGAACTTTGCACCTGAAAGGCAAGAGGCCATAAAGCAAGAAGTGGAAAAGCTCTTAGAAGCTGGGTTTATTGAAGAAATTCAGTTTCCAGAATGGTTGGCTAACCCTGTGATGGTCAAGAAAGCCAACGGTAAGTGGAGGATGTGTATAGACTTCACCGACTTGAATGACGCATGCCCTAAGGATTGCTTCCCTTTACCAAGGATAGACATGTTAATAGATGCCACAGCTGGACATGAGATGCTGAGCTTCATGGATGGGTTCAGCGGCTACAATCAGATTAAGATGCACAAGGATGACGTCCCTAAGGTATCTTTCATAACTGACTTTGGTGTTTTCTGCTATCTTGGTGTCAAAATGTCAGCATAGTTAGGCTAGTTAGGCACCGTCATAGACTTATATGACATAGTTGGTGTACTACTTCTTCTATATATAGGATAGTTTCCTCTTGTAAAAAACACAACAGATATTAGAGCTTTCTCTTCTATCAAACTCTCTACACACTATATTGTTACTATATCTTTAAGATGGTATCAGAGCAGGTTTGAGTGATTAATCTCTGCAAAAGCTTGTGTTCTTCAAGAAGAATAAGCTTTCAACCAAAAATAGTGGTTCAATCAAGAAATCGGAAAATCAAAGTGTTCAAAATCAAGATGTAAACATACCACAATATAGTACACATACAGAAGAGCTCCCAGAAATTTTCAGATCGCAGGAAAAATCAACCACGCGCCGCCACGCGCCTCCACACGCGCGGCAGCGCCGCCTCACGCGCGCCACGCACCGGCGCGTGAGGATTCTCTGCTCGTTTTCTGGAAAAATTTCTTCAGGAAAAGTTGCTCTCCTCTGTTAGCCCAGCCTTTTTGTGGTAACACCTTCTCCATCACATACAATTGATACAAATCATATATATACACGTATATATATATATATATATATATATATATATATATATATATATATGTTGGTTCGTGTTTGTGCTGCTACTGGAGTATTACTAGAGAATTACTATTGCAAGTACAAGAGGGAGACAGAAAAAAAGGTGTGCAGCTGTGATTGTATATATACACAATCGTATATATATAATCAGTACTTGGTTATTGGGCTGTTATTATTGGGTTTGGTGAATACTAAGGTATTTGTTGGGCTTATATATATATATATAATATATACTGAATCAATATACAACCGGTGCTTCTCTTTTATTGGGCTTATTGGGCTCGTAGGCTATTATTTTTTTTAGCACGATGAAAGAGGATTTTTCTGCAACTCACTCCGGTCTAACTGTTTCGGAACTCAAGTTTTTTCGACAGTTAGTTTCTGATTTAAAGTTGAAGACTGCAGCCTCATTTGTACCGACAAATACTTTTCATTCGAGTATTTCCTGTCATTCTGTCTCTCACAGTTCACCTAATTCATGGATTATTGACTCGGGAGCGTCAGAACATATGACTGGCAATTCCAGTTTACTGCAGTCATATCACTACATCAATAAAACAGAGAGTGTTCGTGTTGCCAATGGAACTCATGTGCCCGTTCACGGATGGGGCACTTCCAACTGTCTCCCTTCACTACCACTATCATCTGTCTTACATGTTCCTTCCTTATCAGTGAATTTATTATCGGTTCATCAAATTACTGAAAATCTTAATTGTTCAGTAACTTTTTTTCCTTCTCATTGTGTGTTTCAGGATCTAGCGACAGGCAAGGTCCTTGGCAGTGGTAAAGTGGTAGATGGCCTCTATATTATGGAAGGAAATTATGTTTCACCATCGGCAAGTTATCAGGTTTTATCTAAATCTAATCCCAGTCTAGAGTCCTTATATCAATGGCATAGACGGTTAGGTCATCCTTCATTTGGTGTTCTGTCGCATCTCTTTCCAAACTTAGCATCAAAATGTAAAAAGGAAGAATTTTTTTGTGAACCGTGTGAATTAGCCAAACATAAAAGGTCACCATATCCATCTAGAAATAAAAGAAGTTCTACTCTTTTTTCTACTATTCATACTGATGTTTGGGGTCCATTTAGTCATCCTACACATGATAGGTATAGGTGGTTTGTTGTCTTTGTTGATTGTCATTCTCGACTTACTTTTGTATACCTTCTTAAACACAAAAGTGAAGTATTCGGATGTTTTAAATCCTTCCACCAAATGATACAAACACAGTTCAATGCCTCTGTCAAAATTTTGCGAAGTGATAATGGTACCGAGTATGCCGGAATGTTTAAATCTTATTTGGACACATGGGGTATTATTCATCAAACTACATGTGTTAAAACCTCTCAGCAAAATGGAGTTGCTGAAATGAAAATTGGTCACTTACAACAGGTAGCACGGTCCCTCATATTAACTATGCATGTCCCTAAATATCTTTGGGGTGAGGCAGTCATGACTGCCGCATATCTGATCAACCATCTCCCTTCAAGTGTACTACAATTCAGAACACCATTGTCCTTTATTCATGCACCTTCGTCTCATCCATTGTCTCTTCGGTTATTTGGGAGTGTCTGCTTTGTTCATAATCATTCTCCCTCTCGGGATAAACTTGATTCCCGTGCTCTCCGCTGTGTTTTCATTGGTTATACACCAACTCAAAAGGGGTATAAGTGCTATCATCCTCCCTCACATCGCACATATGTCAGTCACGATGTTACTTTCTGGGAGTCTATTCCTTACTTCTCTCCCGGATCCTCCTCCTTGCTTCAGGGGGAGATTAACCGACACAGTCTTGATAGTAAAGCGACAGAGGAGTCTCAGACAGAGGAGTCTCAATTCCTTCCATTCATCAACATTCCAAACACTAGCTCAAACAGGTCATCTGTTCCTCCACATACGAGTAATGAGTCAAATGATCTAAATAGGTTGGATATACCAGATTTGATTACATATTCCAGGCGGAAAAGAAATGATATCACCACTTTACCGCATCCAGAGACCTCTGACCTCGAGACAGATCCTGCATCTCCTGTGTTTGATCCAGAAACTGGTAATACTCTTGATCCTACTCTAGATCTTCCTATTGCTATAAGAAAGGGTGTACGTTCTTGCACTAACCATCCTATCTCGAACTTTGTTTCTTATAAAGCATTATCTCCTTCTTCACTTGCTTTTGTGTCATCTTTGTCTAGTGTTTCTATTCCACATACTTGGCAGGATGCTTTATGTGAACCTAAATGGAAAGATGCCATGATAGAGGAGATGAATGCATTAAAACATAATGGCACTTGGGAGTTAACTCATCTTCCTGCTGAAAGGAAGGTAGTAGGATGCAAATGGGTGTTCACTGTAAAGCAAAAACCTAATGGGCTGGTTGATAGGTACAAAGCAAGACTTGTGGCAAAAGGGTATACTCAATCTTATGGGATTGATTATCAGGAAACTTTTGCCCCAGTAGCAAAGATGGCGTCTATTCGAATCTTAATATCATGTGCAGCAAATCTTGGTTGGGAACTTCAACAGTTGGATGTGAAAAATGCATTCATACACGGAGACCTGAAAGAAGAAATCTACATGGATATTCCACCTGGTTTTTCTACAGATATGACCATTGGGAAAGTATGCAAGTTAAAGAAGACTATTTATGGATTGAAACAGTCTCCAAGGGATTGGTTTGGCAAATTTCAGAGAACAGTAGTTAAATTTGGCTACAAACAGAGCAACTCGGATAACACCATGTTCGTGAAAAGACATGGTATAAAGATCACAATGTTAATTGTTTATGTTGATGATATTGTGATCACCGGCAACGACACATGTGAGATTACAAATGTTAAACAGAGACTTGCCTCTGAATTTGAGATGAAAGACTTGGGAAAACTACGATATTTCCTTGGCATTGAAGTCTCCAGAAGTCCGGGTGGTGTCTTTCTTTCACAACGAAAGTATACACTTGATCTTTTAAATGAAACATGGATGTTGGGATGCAGATTTGCGGATTCTCTGTTAGGCCAAATACACAATTAATAATCAACTTTGTATGAGAGATTAATAAGTAAAAGCGTTTATGCACTTTAAAAACTTCTTGTATTTCAAACCCTCTTCGTGATGTAAAATATCACAAAGAGCTGCTAGGTTACAATAATGATAATTCGTTATCGATACCCTTCTAGGGTTAACCTATCTGTATTTATATAACATAAAGCTACGATACAATCTCTAATTGATATTCCTAATAATCAGCTATACAATGATATCAATTACAGATTGTCACACGTCTCCTATGTCAACTCGATCTCTTTGATAGCTATCCAATCTTCAAAGATATCGCTTCCATAATTAATCTTTAATCACTATTGAACAGTAGACGCGCTTCCTCCAGACAGAGTTTAACAAACTCTGTCAAGCTTCCAACTGTCAGAGTTTACGCAAACTCTGACTGCTTCCAGCTAAACTCTGATAACTCCCTGTAACACTTAAACACTGATTAAAACACATCAATTATATTTAACATTCTCCTATAGAAGCAAATCATAAGCTTTGTGGAGACGCTGGTGAAATTGTTGATAGATACCAATATCAAAGATTAGTTGGACGACTAATCTACCTCGCACACACAAGGCCAGATATATCATATGCAGTGGGAGTTGTGAGTAGGTACATGCATGATCCACGCCAACCTCATTTGGATGCAGTTTATATGATATTAAGGTATCTTAAAAATGCTCCCGGAAAAGGAGTAATGTTTACTAAGAACAAACATCTAGGGGTTGAAAGCTATACAGATGCAGATTGGGCCGGATGTCAAGACGATAGACGTTCGACTTCAGGATATTGTACATTTGTTGGTGGTAATTTGGTTACGTGGCGAAGCAAGAAACAACCCATGGTTGCCTTATCCAGTGCTGAGGCAGAGTATAGAGCTATGGCTAAAGGTGTACGTGAATTATTGTGGATAAAATTGTTTCTAGAAGAATTGGGACTTGCATCCGCAATTCCAATGAAGCTGCATTGTGATAACAAAGCCGCTATTGCCATTGCACATGATCCAGTTCAACATGATCGGACCAAACATATCGAAATTGATCGACACTTCATCAAAGAAAAGATCAATAATGATATCATTGGTATTCAATTTGTAAGATCAGAGGACCAGATAGCAGACATATTCACCAAAGGTCTAAATCGGAAGATGCTTCATCCTCTTATTGGCAAGTTGGGCATGAGTGATATATATGCATCAACTTGAGGGGGAGTGTCAAAATGTCAGCATAGTTAGGCTAGTTAGGCACCGTCATAGACTTATATGACATAGTTGGTGTACTACTTCTTCTATATATAGGATAGTTTCCTCTTGTAAAAAACACAACAGATATTAGAGCTTTCTCTTCTGTCAAACTCTCTACACACTATATTGTTACTATATCTTTAAGATGCTCCTAGGAGTCAGATCTTGCTAGATATTGAGAAGGATAAAGATTTCCGATGGCCGAAGCCACTTAGGGGTGATCCCACGAAAAGAAACAAGGATCAATACTGTAGGTACCACCGTGATGTGGGTCATGATACAGATGATTGTAGACAGTTGAAAGATGAGATTGAGTTCTTGATCCGAAAAGGAAAGCTAAACAGGTTCACGAAGAATGATGATCGTGGAACCCAAAGAAGGGACTATGACAGGAGAGACAAGGACAGGAGAGATAACGATCGTGATCGTGATCGTAACCCACAACCCCGAGGGCCAGTTGTTAATATGATTTGGGGAGGCCCGACAGCGGCTGGCACGACTCGAAACTCTCGAAAAGCGTATGCTAGAGAAGTAATGCACATCGTGGGAGAAGCCCCAAAACGTGCCAAGACTGAAATAGTTATTGGGTTTGATGATTCAGATCTCGAAGGGGTAAAGTTCCCCCATGACGACCCGTTGGTCATAACTCCTGTGATTGGAAACTCGGACGTGAAACGAGTCTTGATCGACAATGGAGCTTCTGTTGATATCTTGTTTCACGATGCGTTTGTGAAAATGGGGTACACCGATTCTCAGTTGACCCCGACCAACATGCCAATCTACCGATTTAATGGAGTTGAGTCCAAGGTTGAAGGGACTATTCAGTTACCCATGACGATTGGACAGGAACCTAAAAGAAGCTACTCAGATGCTGAATTTCCTTGTGATCAAAGCATCCTCGACCTATAACGCGATCCTAGGAAGGACTGGACTTCATGCATTCAAGGCTGTGGCCTCCACATATCACATGAAGATTAAGTTTCCAACCAGGAATGGTGTTGGAGAACAAAAGGGTGATCAGAAGATGGCAAGAAGTTGTTATGTATCCGCGTTAAGGGCTGATGGAATCGGGGGCAGGTACTTCCGATCGAAGACATGGATGTCCGTGGTGATGATGAACACAGAGGAAAGCCAGCGGAGGACTTAATACCTATTCCTCTGGAGCTAGGCGACCCTGAGAAGGTGACTTATGTAGGAGCCTCTCTGAAGGAACCCCTGAAGGGCAAATTGATAGCATTCTTGCAAGAAAATAGCGATGTGTTTGCTTGGACAGCAGCTGATATGCCAGGGATTGATCCCCAACTCATAACTCATAGATTAAATGTCGATCCTAGTCGGAAGATAATACAACAGAAGAAGAGGAACTTTGCACCTGAAAGGCAAGAGGCCATAAAGCAAGAAGTGGAAAAGCTCTTAGAAGCTGGGTTTATTGAAGAAATTCAGTTTCCAGAATGGTTGGCTAACCCTGTGATGGTCAAGAAAGCCAACGGTAAGTGGAGGATGTGTATAGACTTCACCGACTTGAATGACGCATGCCCTAAGGATTGCTTCCCTTTACCAAGGATAGACATGTTAATAGATGCCACAGCTGGACATGAGATGCTGAGCTTCATGGATGGGTTCAACGGCTACAATCAGATTAAGATGCACAAGGATGACGTCCCTAAGGTATCTTTCATAACTGACTTTGGTGTTTTCTGCTATCTTGTTATGGCTTTCGGTCTAAAAAATGCAGGAGCTACTTACCAACGACTGGTGAATAAGATATTCGCCCATCTGATTGGAAAAACCATGGAGGTCTATGTTGATGACATGTTAGTCAAGAGCCTGTTCAAGGCAGACCACATTAAGCACCTCAGAGAGGCATTCGAAGTGCTGAGGCACCACAAAATGATGTTGAATCCAGCCAAGTGTGCCTTTGGCGTTGGATCAGACAAATTTTTGGGTCTGATGGTTTCAAAGAGAGGCATAGAGGCCAACCCTGACAAGATCAAGGCAATCTTAGACATGGAGCCACCACGCTCTATAAGAGATGTGCAGAAGTTGACAGGCCGGGTAGCGGCTTTAGGAAGATTCATCTCCAAGTCTGGTGACAAATGCTTGCCTTTCTTTCAAGCATTGAAGAAGGTGAAAAATTTTGAGTGGACCCCTGAGAGCCAAGAGGCCTTTGAACAACTGAAGAAGTACATGGTTGAAGCCCCGTTGCTGGCCAAACCTAGTCCCGGGGAGACTCTTTATCTATACCTGGCGGTATCTGAGCAAGCGTTGAGCGCCGTTCTTATTCGAGAAGAAAAGAAGGTCCAGAAACCTATCTATTATGTGAGCAAGGTGTTGCACGGGGCTGAGCTGAATTACTCTCCCATTGAGAAGTTCGCCTTGGCTTCGATAACAGCCTCGAGGAAGTTACCCCCGTACTTCCAGGCACATAAGATTGAAGTCCTGACGGACCAAAAGTTGAGAAACATATTGCATAGCCCAAAGGCTAGTGGAAGGCTAATCAAGTAGGCGATCGAACTTGGAGAATTTGACATCACGTATAATTCTCGAATAGCCATTAAGGCTCAGGCATTGGCTGACTTCGTGGTTGAATGCACCATTAGCAACCAAGAAGTCGGGGGGCAGGAGATAATAACAACCCCTGAGAAGCAAGATAAAGATGGAGAACTTGAACCTGATCAGAAGGAATATTGGGTGCTCTATTTTGATGGGGAATCAAAAACAAAATCTAGTGGCGCAGGCTTAGTATTGCAAAGCCCCGATGGGTTCATAGTTGAATATGCTTTGAAGTTGGATTTCCAGACAACCAACAATGAAGCTGAGTATGAGGCCTTGATAGCTGGTTTAGGCTTGGCCAGAATCATGAGAGTCAAGAATCTCAAAGTTTGTGGAGATTCAAGATTAGTAGTCTCTCAAGTAAATGGTGAATTTGAGGCCAAGGATGAAACTATGGCAAAGTATCTGCGAGTTGTGAAAGCTGTCATGACTCAGTTTGATGAGTGTTATGTAGAACACATTCCGAGAGAAGAGAACGTTAAGGCCTATGCCCTACCTAAGTTCGCTTCTTCCGAAATAGAAAACTATGCATGGAGTGTTTACTTCCAGGTCTTGAAGGCCCCGACTATCAACTCAAAATTAGTGGCACCAATTGATGTGGGAAGCTGTTGGATAGATCCTATCAAAGCTCACCTGGAAACTGGATGGCTCCCCGACAATGCCTCGGAGGCACGAAAGCTGTCAGTGAGAGCATTGAGATATGCCTTGATCGAGGGCGTTCTTTACAAAAGATCTTTCGTTATCCCGTACTTGAAATGTTTGAGGCCCCAAGAGGCAAGGGAAGCTTTGGAAGAAGTTCATGAAGGTATTTGTGGGCAGCACTTGGGGGGCAGAGCCCTAGCTCACAAAATAACTCGTTTGGGATTCTACTGGCCAGAAATGCTGGCCGATGCACAGAGCTATGTCAAGCGGTGCGATCGATGCCAGAAGCATGCTCCAATAGTAAGGCAGCCGCCTGAGATGTTAACATCGATTAACTCCCCTATTCCATTCGCGATGTGGGGAATGGATATACTTGGTCCCTTCCCCGTAGCTTCAGCACAAAGGAAGTTTCTGATAGTGGCCATTGATTACTTTACTAAGTGGATTGAGGCTAAACCTCTAGCCAAGATAACCACCAAACAAGTTGCCCAGTTCTTTTGGGAGAATATAATTTGCAGGTATGGAATCCCATGAATTTTGGTGACAGACAATGGGACACAGTTTAATAATGAAGATTTCAAGAAGTATTGTGAGGAGAATACAATTGAGCTTCGTTTTACCTCCGTGGCTCATCCACAAGCCAACGGGCAAGCTGAGGTAGCTAATCGAATTATCCTTGATGGACTGAATAAGAGGGTTGAACGCTCTAGAAACACTTGGGTAGATGAGTTGCTGCCCATACTATGGGCATACCGTACCACTTGTAAAGTGACCACTGGAGCAACCCCGTTCCTGCTGGCTTACGGAGCGGAGGCAGTTGTGCCTTTGGAGATCATGCAAGCGTCACCTCGAGTTGAGGCCTTTGAACCAGAAACTAACGAAGAGGGCATGAGACTCGCCCTAGACCTGATTGACGAAGTCAGGGATGAGGCAAACGCTAGAAATGTGGAACATCAAAAGAAAGCATCCTTTTATTACAACCATAGAGTTAAGGAAAGGTTCTTTCGACAAGGCGACCTGGTTCTAAGGAAGATCGAGGCTTCTGGAGTTGGCCAGAAGGGAAAGCTAGCCCCTAATTGGGAAGGGCCGTATCGAGTCAAGAAGACGTTGGGACGAGGATCATATAAGTTGGAGACCTTGGACGGGGTTGAGGTGCCCCGTACTTGGCATGCCTTGAACCTCAAAGTTTATTATGTATAAGCTATCCTTGCATGGATTCAGCTTTCTATCTATTTATTATGAGGAGTAGAAATAAGGTTCGATGAAACCATTCCAGGGCTTTACGCCCCGAGTAGGACAATAATAAGCTATGTAAGGGTTAAACCCATTTCAGATTATTAATGCAAAGTTCGTTTCCCTTCAATGATTTTGTGATTTTGTTTATGTACCAAGCACCTGTTGAGTGTGAGTCTAGGAAGGACAAGTACCGAAAACAAGTAAACAAACTAATGAGGAAACAAATGCATAAATAAAGACCCCAAAGGGCCAACAGTTAGGTTACATCAACAAGATAGATAAAAGTTTGGTCCCCAAGGACCGTGAATGAAATCTAGACAAATAAAGCCACATACGGCTAACAAGGCCATGCAAGGCCACGAACTAACTCCAGCTACTCCTCCCCAGAATCCTCTTCGCCAGACTCCTCTCCGCCGCTCTCTCTTCCTCACTCTCCTCCTCTGAGTCTTCGCTGGAGTCACCACCGGGCTCTGCTATCACCATTGGCTGAGCTCTAGCAACTTCGGCTCCTTTTTCCTCGGAAGATGAAGAAGAAGTAGAACTGCCCTCGTTCCGGATTAGTCTCTTCCCAGGGATGGGTTGGCGAACTACTCCAACTTTCTTTGCAGGCGGGATTTTCTTCCCCCGGGAGCCAGAAGAAGATGAGTCTTGGCTAGCAGCAGGAACAACCCCCTTTGAGTTGGACCCAGAACGTCGATGACTACCTCTGGAGCCGGATCCTGATGCCTGAGGAACAATTTTAGTTCCCGAACCAGAAGCTAGGTTAACCGGGATTGCGCCCCAATTTGGGCAAGGAAAATCTGTCGGGTTGACAACAGATGGATGCCTATGACTCACAGCGTTAATAGCCTTATCCCAACCAACAGACATGTTGAAGGGACGCACCTCATCATCATGATCATCAATGAGCTTAAGGAAATCTTTAGACCTATGGTAGGCCTGGATCACCTTGTCGGCATCAGAGGCCTTCTTTCTGTTTAGAGAAGCAAGCTGTTTGCGGGTAGATGCGGCATTAGCCTCAGCACGAACAACTTGGGAGTGTAGATCGTCAATCTCTTCCCTGAACCTTATTGAGTCATTTCTCAAGCTAACATTTTCGTCCCTAAAGGCCCGGCCTTGGGTCGAAATGGTTTGAAAATAAGCGTTGGCCTGCAACAAGGAAATAAGTGAGCCACAAGGAATATGCAGAATTGAAATCAATAACAATGTCAAACTTAACAGAAGGAATTTCATACCTGGTACAAGGCCTGGGCGCCCATGAGCTGAGACTCATCCAGTTTGTCACCTGCATGCATTGTCGCTTGGTCAGGCGGAGTGATTGAAAGCTTGGACCAGTCTAGGGCCAAATGAGGACTCCCGAAGACCGAGTCTTGTTCGCATATGCCCCAAGGAGGTATGAAAGGAGTCCGGACATCCCCGTCAGCGTTTCGGGATCGTTTACCACCTTGAGAACAACGCTCCAAGAAATTAGGGATGTGAGGCTTAGTTAGATTCAGCTTCTCTTCAGCCCTTTTCTGCATCCTCTTGGTAACAGTTGGCCAGTTCTCGGGACGATTATCAATCTCCTCAGCAGCTGAAATACAAAGAGAAAAACATCGGTATAAGAACAAACAGAATTCATAATAAGTTCAAGTAAGAAAGTTACCCTCAATGGAAAGAAAGCTAAGGCCAGCCCCAATGAGATTCTTTTCATTTAAAAATGTTTTATAGTGTGTACGGCCGTCGTCAGCGAGAAGCCTATCCCGGTCCAACAATTCCGAATCAGTAAGGCCACACACAAAGTGGGAACTATCTTCTACGGACCCGAATTTCTTCACAAAGAAGTTGCCCCAATCACCACCCTTCCATTCAAGAACTACAAACTCCCTTTCCCAGAAATGTTGTGAATCTGGAAAGGAGAAGGGATTCACCATGTGTGGAAGTTTGGCTCGGTGCTTGAGGCTCACCCATCCTTTCTTGGAGTCAGAAGAGTTGCTGGCCCCGAAGATACTTCGAAACATTGTGGTTATCGGATGAATCCCCAGCTCCCGACACCTTATCAAGAAAATAGAAATGTACCTCCAAGCATTGGGATACAATTGACATGGGTGGATCTGATACTCAGCCAGCAGCCTAATAATAAAATTGTCAACCGGGAACCTGAACCCAGCATCTAAGGCACCCCAGTAAACACAGATCCTTTCAGGATGCCAGTTGCAAGTTCTATCTGATGGATTCGGGAGACGAACCTGGATGGCACTTGGAAAGTGATAAGACTCCCTTATCATTTGGACATCCCGTTCCGACAATTTACTGGGACTATTAAAAGAATCTAGGCTAGAACAGTTGGGAAATGCATCCCTCATGATATTTAGAAGTTCTAGCAAGGATTCGAATCTATGTTCAACATATGTAGGAGGTTGGATTCTTTCTTTACCTTTGGCAGTCCTCATTTTACTCCTCTTTGACATAGCTTCCATCATGGAGACCGGGGGAGCCATTGGTTGATCACCTTCCGACATCTTGATACAGGAGCTGAAACTTGATCTTGGATCTGAAACCTGATCTTGAAGCTCGAACTGGATCTTGTAACTTGAACCTAAGAGAACTTAAGAATTTGAGAGCTCAGAAATGAAGAAGTGAATGGAAATGAAGGCTACTTCTCCTCTTTTATAGAAAATACATGACCTGGTACATCAGGTTGAATCTCAGCTTGGTTCGTGTTTACAGGTCATCTATCGTTTATAGATGAAAAAAGGACAGAAATTATCCACGTTATAAAGAAAGAATCGTTATAATTCATATCTGTCGGAAAAGAAATAGCTGGAATATTTACTGCATTGATGTTTGCACTTAAAAAGATAAACAACGAGTTTAATCTTAAACACGAGGTTAGTAGTGCTAATCCTGAATTAAGGTGTAATACCGATAGAAGTCACGGTTGACCAAAATACTAAATTAGAGATCGAGATCCAGCTTCTGAATCCCTAGGATCGAGATCCAGCTTCTGAATCCCTAGGATCGAGATTCAGCTTCTCGATCCTTGAAAGTCACGGGTGACCAAAAAACCAAACTAGGATCGAGATCCAGCTTCTGAATCCCTAGGATCGAGATTCAGCTTCTGGATCCTTGAAAGTCACGGGTGACCAAAAAACTAAATTAGAGATCGAGATCCAGCTTCTGAATCCCTAGGATCGAGATTCAGCTTCTGAATCCTCGAAAGTCACGGGTGACCAAAAAACCAAACTAGGATCGAGATCCAGCTTCTGAATCCCTAGGATCGAGATTCAGCTTCTGGATCCTTGAAAGTCACGGGGACCAAAATACTAAATTAGGGATCGAGATTCAGCTTCTGAATCCTTGAAAATGGTCGACCATGACACCTGAAGGAGCCATGGCCGACCACCTCGCAGCCAACCACGGCGTTTTGGGATGCCCCGGCCGACCACGAGCTAAACGACCACGAACCGGCCGACCAAGGCACGTCAAGGAGCCCCAGCCGACCAGCCCACAGCCGACCAGGTGCCGGCCGACCACCTGGGATCAAGGCCTTCCAGCCGACCACCTTGGTTGGAGGCCCTTCGGCCGACCAGGAGCTAGCCGACCACGAGCTAGCCCTCGATCCGGCCGATCGCGGGTTAGCTTGTGGTCCTGAATCCTGATTTTTCAGCAATTCTCGGGTAGTTTCTGGACCTAAATCTCGATTTTTTCGTATGGTTTTAGGTGCACCGTTTAGTGCCGTTTAGCACCGTTTATCGCCGTTTAGCGTCGTTTAACATCGTTTAAACGTCGTTTAAGGCTGTTTAGCACCGTTTAGTGTCGTTTAGTGCCGTTTAGCACCGTTTATCGCCGTTTAGCGTCGTTTAACATCGTTTAAACGTCGTTTAAGACTGTTTAGCACCGTTTAGTGTCGTTTAGTGCCGTTTAGCACCGTTTATCGCCGTTTAGCGTCGTTTAACATCGTTTAAACGTCGTTTAAGGCTGTTTAGCACCGTTTATTGTCGTTTAGTGCCGTTTAGCACCGTTTATCGCCGTTTAGCGTCGTTTAACATCGTTTAAACATCGTTTAAACGTCGTTTAAGGCTGTTTAGAACCGTTTAGTGTCGTTTAGTGCCGTTTAGCACCGTTTATCGCCGTTTAGCGTCGTTTAACATCGTTTAAACGTCGTTTGAGGCTGTTTAGCACCGTTTAGTGTCGTTTAGCACCGTTCAATGCTACTGGCACAATCTAACGTCGTTGTAAACGCGCCGGTTGCTCCACGCTTTACGTCAAAACAATATCAAAGATAAACCCTGACCCGAGTCTCGAATTAGACAAGCAGAACTTCAAGGAAAACCTGATCAATTTTCCTAGAAGTTGGGGGGCAAATGATATGGGCTGAAAATAAGCCCTAAAGACACATTTAATGTGGCATTAATTAGGCCAAGGATGGCCCAAACGTGGGGCCCACCAGCTGGGCCCAAAACCCCAATTATAATATTAATTTCGTAATTAATATTGGGGGAAATAAACAGCTCAGCAATAAGAGTTGGATAAGGATATTATTTCCACCAGACTTATCCACCAAGGCATCCAATTCAATATGGAAACTGATTCCTACAAGGAATAGATCTAGAACTTTCCCCAAAGACTTTTCTACCAAGTCTCTGACTCCTACCATAATTCTAAAGGCTTCTCAGCCTATATAAAGGGCCAGACCCCTCATCCTAGAACTACGTTTTCTTGGCTTGATTCTCTAATACAGAGATACGTAGGCATTCTGTGAGGACCGTTTAGTCTCGAACGCAGAAGCAGCCATTAAAGCTCGAAGCTCAACCACCCTAGCATTAATTACAAATCGTAAACTAGTTTTTATTCCACAACACACTCCAATTAATATTCAGTTACATACTCTTTTGGTTATATTTGAGTTAAAATATTTAGCTACACCCAACTTTTTTACACTCTTTCAATTACTTGAAAACCAAATATTTTCAAAATCATTTTTAATAATTTTAATATCACACATTTATTAACAAATTTACAACATATTATAAATCAACAAAGTGAAAACAAACTAAAATTATAAAATAAATAATAAAATTTTTACACAATTATAAATTAATATTAAATTCTATTTTAAACAAATACGGAATATTACATTATACAATATTATAGAATCATAATTGTAATATGATTATATCAACAAAAATTTGAATGTAAGTATATACGATATTTCCATTTATATTTATATTATTATGATAGTCATAATTCGAATACTATATCATATAATTAAATGATTATTATTAAATAATATATATTATGCCAATATTATATTAAGGAATATATATATATATGAGATAAATAATTATTAAAATATAAATAAAAATTTATTTAATTTTAAGAAAGCCGTGCATCGCACGGGTTATAGGCTACTATATAATAAGCGTAAGAGGGGTCTTATCCATAATTTTGGTTTGGTCACTATACCGCCAAAATAATCTCAACCGTCGAATATAATATTTTTAAAAATATATTATCAAGATTATATCATATTAAAATGAAAATTATAATCTAAAAAAGATATAATTAAAAAGGTTGTATTAGAATTAAATTTTAAAAAGAGGTTATAATCTAAAAAGGATATAAAAGATTGTATTGGAACTGGATTTTATGTATTTATTTATTAATATTAAAAAAAGTTCATATTTACTATTTAGTCTATATCTCGAGATATAGAAATCAGATTTGGATGATTTTACAGTCTACGCGAAACTCTTAAAATTATCTTTAATTTAGTAATGTTTTAACAATTATTATCAAAAGAAAACACTCAGAATCTAAAGAGAAAATATAATTACAAATTTTTACATTAATCTTATTTAGTGTAGAATACCTATATTAATAATCCTATTTAATATAGAAAACCTAATTATATATGATTTAAATCATTGACAATCACTTTTTCGTATTTCAATAAAAATACACTTTTTAGTTTACATGTTAAAATATTAAATATTTTTTATGCTAGATCCAACGTTTTTTATCTATTTATTTTAAGATCTAACAATTTTTATTTATTTTATCGTACTAAGGACTAGACTACCAACTACCAAAGTTTTGGACAAAATCCCTCATATACTTACTAGCTTATAACCCGTGCAATGCACGGCTCCTTTTCTAATATCTATAATTATATTACTAATTTTTTAATATTTATATGTTATGAATTTACATATCAAATTGTTGTTAAAAAATTAATATATATAAGATTTTACACGTTCAATTTAATATTTGTGTTCTCTTTTGAATTCTTAAAATTTGATTTGGATAATTTTATAGCCTACATAAAATTAGCAAAATAATCTTTAATATAGTGATGGCTTAACAATTATTTTCCAATTAAAACTAGAGTAAATTTCAAAGTGGTGGCCAGATATTACACTCACTTTCAAAAAAGTGGCCAGACTTTCAGTTTTGCAAAATGGTGGCCAGACTTGCCTTTTTCCTTTCAAAAAGGTGGCTGCAGGCGATTTTTAGCTTTTTGGCAGGGGTAAAATGGGGAAAAACTGCTAGAAATCCCAAAAATTGTCCACAAAAATCCCTAAATTAATATGTGTCACCATATGATTGGTTATATTCGTAATAATAATAATAATGTCCCCATGTAGATACATCAATTCACCAAAAAATCCACAAATATGAGTTGTCAAGATTTAATTAGTCAATTTATGTGCATGCATGAGGGGCATTATTATTATTATTACGAATATAACCAATCATATGGTGACACATATTAATTTGGGGATTTTTTTGATAATTTTTGTGATTTTTAGCATTTATTTTTAGTAAAATAACATATTTTCCCATTTTACCCCTGCCAAATAAGCCGAAAATCGTCTCCAGCCACTTTTTCGAAAGGAAAAAGGCAAGTCTGGCCACCATTTTGCAAAATTGAAAGTATGGTCATTTTTCTGAAAATGAGTGTAAAATCTGGCCACTTTTTTGCAATTAACTCTTAAAACTACGCAAAAACAAAAAAGAGAAGAAACTCACCATTTTTTACATTGAAAATTCTATTCGATTTATGAAATCTACTTATATTTCATTTTGATTATCAAAATACCCTTCTTATTATTTGAAGATAGTTCTACTAACAACCAAATAAAGTTTTGATAATAAATAAGAACTTTTAGATCATAAAATAAATAGATGAAAAACGATGAATCTAGCATAATTATTATTTTTATTTTTTAACATGTAAACTAAAAAGTGTATTTACATTGAAATACGAAAACATGTATGTCAATTATTTAAATCATATATAATTTGGTTATTTACATTGAATAGGATTATCAATGTAGGTCTTCTACACTGAATAGGAATAAGATTAATGTAAAAATTCATAATTATATTTTCTCTTGAGATTCTTAGTGTTTCCATTTCGATAATAATTGTTGAATTATCACTAAACTAAAGATGATTTTGTAAGCTTCGCGTGGGCTGTAAAATCATCCAAATCTGATTTATAGATCTCGGGACAGAGCCCAAATAGTAAATATAAACTTTTTTTAATATTAATAAAAAATTTATTCAAATTCAGTTATACTTTTAAAAATATATCTTTTTCATATTATAATTTTTTTTTTAAAATTCAATTCAAATATAACCTTTTTAATTATATCCTTTTTAGATTATAATTTTGTTTTTATTAATAAAAAATTAAGTCAAATTCAATTATACTTTTTAAAATATATCCTTTTCATATTATCATTTTGTTTTTAATCTATACTATTATATAATAGCCGAAACATTAAAAGTTTTGGTACATGTTTTTCTGTACGTCGTGAATTTACTTATTTATCCTTTATTATCAAGAAAAATATATACTGTAACAGCCCGACTTTTCAGACTGTTATCATTCAATCAAATTATCAAACCAAATTCAAATTTAATAAACTCATAAAACGAAATCCCAAAATATCATAAAAATATTCTAAAAATCTGGAATGATACTAAATAAAATAATCCAACGTAAAACCAAAATTCATAGAGACGCAGCTCCTCAAATAAAACAGCTAGAAATTAGAACATTTATTAAGTGACATAGTTCAACTCTAATCCAATCCAAATGCAATACCAGCGCTAGTAATGAGCTACACAGACCAGCAAGATAGCTAATCGAACTAACCAGTGGATCAAGTAAGTTTCACAAAATATTTTACAAATTTCCATAAATCAAAGTTCACAATTTCATAGTTCATAAATCTTAGTTTCAGAATCAAAATCCAAAAACGTATAATAAATTCCACAATTCGCTAAGGTCACAAATACCTGGTGACACAGTATCATAGGTTCATAAGTGTCAATAATGTGCCCCTTACTAAGGTATCGTAAAGTGTGCACTCCCGAAGGCATCATAAAAAGCACGCCCTAGTAAGGTATCGTAGGCTAGTTCCAGAACTATACGCAATTATTAACGGGTTCATAAGTCATAGCTAGCTGGGAATTCTTATATCTAAAAATCATACTCGATCAAATTTTTGTAACGAAAATATTATAAATATTAAACATTTAATTTTCAAATATTAAGACATTTTAAAAATATACCGGAGAGCACGAAAAGTTAACTTACCTTAATTACGTTAACCACTTGAATTACTGCACGAATGAGTCCTAAACAATATTTGGCAGTAATTAACATATCATTAGTTATCGGCTCATCGAAACAATTTATTAAACTTAAAGGCAAATATGTGGCCATACTGTAGTGTTGTGTGAATGCATGCATGTAACCAGGTCATGAAATTAAGTATAATATAATATAAAAAAACGATCAAGTAGTGATTCATGTTGTCTGGGTACACTATAATAACAAAGTAAACATAACTTAGCCGGTCAAGTTCATCATAAAATAAGGTTCTTTTAAACTAATTTATACACCAGTGAATCATACTTAGTTGTTTTTGAATTCGAACTGTTTTAAGTTGTTTGTTCTGTGTTTGATTATGTGGTTGGGCATATTTGTGGTGACTTTGAATATTTGTGTTCATTTTGGATATTGGTGGTTATTTGGAATATTTGTGGTTTTCTAAAAATAGTTGGGATTTATTTGATGTCTGATATTTACTTGTTCATAACATGCCTTGATTTATTCTCAGACTACTGGATTATATTGTCTATACTTGATTGCATTGTCTCTATAAGTGTTTTTTGACAGGGGGAGATAACAATAGCTTGATCGACATTCAAAAATGTTCATCATCATAAAAAAGGGGGAGATTGTTAATCCCAGGTTTTTAGGATGATGTTTTTGAATAGTCTTCGAATTAAATCATGGAGATTTGATTCTGAGTTTCCATATATGATTGCCATATCTATTGCAGGACATATATCGTATTTATTGCAGGTCATATCTTTTGGGATATCTCTCAGGGATATCATGCAATTTGATTGTAATTCAAATCCTAAAGGAGCCGTTGCTAATGATCACTGATTGATTATTATTTAATCACTAATTTGTGCTTGATTGATTCTTGTTTTCAACAGCCATAATCTCAAGGATTCATCTCTAACGGCTATATGTTCTTGTGCTATATAAAGACGATCTTTCGGAGGTGGTACAGTTTCCACACATCACAACGTTCGAATTGGTTAAATTCCTCTTGCATTGCTATTGACCATTGTTCGTTTTCCACTGCTTCTTGAGCATTTTTGGGCTCGAATTCAGCTATAAAGCATAGAATGCACAAAAGTTTCTAACCCTGCTTCGAGTAGTGATTCCTTGATTTAAATCTGAAAGAAGATTGTCTGGGGGATGATTCTTCACAACTCTAGATGATTTATGAAGATTTATTTGACTCATTTCTTCTTCATTTGACTCCACTGATTGATAAAGAATTTCTGAAGAGTTTCTTTCAGTTCTAGAAGATGGATTATCAGATGCTTCAGAAAACTCTGGAGATGATTGAGAGAAAGTGGAATTCCTTTGAGGTGTCTCCTATTCTGTTGAAGAATGAGGCAGTCCATTTTCAAAGAGAGACTGTCCCTTTTCAAATTGGGACTGTCTCTTTCCAGATTGAGACTGACTCTTTCCAGATTGAGACTGATCATTTTGAACATAAGAATCATAATCTGCGAAAACTTCCCAACCTTTGGCTAGATCAAGATTAGACTCATTGAAAGTAATATTAATAGATTCCTCTACTTTATTCTTATCAGGATTATAAACACGATATGCCTTACTAGAAGTGGAGTAACCCAAGAATATACCTTCAGTAGCACGGGGATCAAACTTCCCACGATTTGGCTGAGTATCTAGAATAAAGCATTTAGATCCAAAAACTCGAAAATAACTAATGTTAGGAGTTTTATTTTTAAGCAATTCATACGGAGTTTTCAACAAGATAGGACGAATTAATACTCTATTAAGTACATAACAAGAAGTATTTACCGCTTCTGCCCAGAACTTTCGAGGTAACTTACTCTCATGAAGCAAAGTTCTAGCAATTTCTTGTAGTGTTCTATTTTTGCGTTCAACTACTCCGTTCTGTTAAGGAGTACGTGGAGCAGAGAATTCATGTGATATGCCTCTGGCCCTGCAATAATTGACAAAGTTGTTCTCGAATTCTCCACCAAGATCACTCCTGATAGTTCTCAGCTTCTTGGAGTACTTAGTTTCAAGGTTAGCAATTAAATCTTGAAATTCACTAAAAGCTTCATCCTTAGTACGAAGAAACAGTACCCAAGTGAATCGAGAAAAATCATCAACTATAACAAAGGCATATTTCTTACCTCCAAGACTTACATACCTTTCAGGTCCAAATAGGTCGAGATGCAACAACTGCAATGAATCAGTCGTACACACCTGATTTTTGGCTTTGAAGGATGTCTTGACTTGTTTTCCCAATTGACAAGCAGTACAAGGCTCTGTCTTTTTATATTTGAGCTTAGGTAGACCTTTGACTAGACCACGAGATGAAATTTTCTTTAATAGATCCATATGAACATGGCCAATTCTTCTGTGCCATAGATGTTGTTGTTCTTGAATGGAAGCTAGACATACTTCTTCCTGTTGCTCATCAAAATCTAACACAAAGATATTTCCTTTTCGTTTGGCTACTAAGGGAGTCTCATTAGAGTTAGTACCAATAAACACATATTTTTATCAAAATTAACACTATGACTAGAATCTGTGAGTTGACTAACACTAATGAGATTGTATTTAAGACCATCAACCAATCTTACATCATTAATAGAGAATTTTTCATTACCTATGGTGCCTTTTCCAACAATCCTTACCATATTGGAATCACCCAAGGTAACTAACCCTCCATCTGAAGCAATTAGAGATAGGAATTTCGACTTGTCTCCTGTCATATGACGGGAGCACCCACTGTCTATGATTCACTTATTCTTTGGAACATGAACCTTTAAGCACACCTGCAAGACATATATATATATATATATATATATATTCATGTCTTAGGTACCCACCTTGATTTGGGTCCTGCATTGTTAGTATCTATGATATTATATAAATGTCTTTCTGTTTTCTTAATCCAAATTTGAGCAGTATTAGAAGAATCATGCATATATGAATGATATGGTTTAGCAGTTTGGCCCTTAATATGACAGAATTTGGATTCTGCTGAGATATGTCCCCCTTTTCCGCAATCCTTGCATTTCTCATACGGCATACTGTACTTCATAGTAGTCCTCTTATTGGTCTTTTGAAATACACTCTTTTTGTCTGTGTTGAACCCAGTCCTTCTTTTTCCAAAGAGGATTTTGGACTGCCAGCATTACGTCTAATGTGCCTTCACCATGCACGAATTTAGCCAGATCTTTCTTTAGACGGTCAATCTTTTCCTGCAACTCAATGAACTTTTGTTCCTTTTTGCATTTTGTTTCTTTGGAAGACTCTGTTTTCTGCCTTAGTGTGGTCAAACATGCATCCTTTCTTTCGATCTCGCTTTTCAGATATGTATTCTCTTCAGCAAGCTTGGTCATCTTTTCATGAAGCAATTTTTTTTCTTCAACAAATGATTCCTCTTTCATGGAATCATCCATTTCACTTAGCATTTCACTTAATGCTTGCTTTAAGTATGCATTTTTACTATGCAAATTTTTATTTTGTGCCTACAAGGTTAGTAAATCTTTAGTAACAAATGATTTTGGAGGAGTAGAAAATACCTCTTCATTTTCACTGAAGTTTTCATCAAATCCAGCAAAACATAGTTGAGCAACTTCATCATCAGAATCAATTTCTATATCATATTCGTCATCGCTCCATGTGAAAAATTCTTTACTCTTTTTCTTCTCCTTTTCTTGATCCTTTGATCCAGAAGCTTTCAATTTTGCCTTCAGCTGAAAACAATTCTTTTTGAAATGACCCTTTTTGCCACATTCGAACATACTTCATCGTTGCTGTTGTTTCTGAACTCCTTTCTGACTCCATAAGATTTTTGAATAGGTCGACTAGCTGCTTTCTTCTTGGATAAGAACTTTTGAAACTTCTTTGTTAAAAGAGCAATCTCCTCATCTGAATCATCACTAGAGTCTGCAATAGTTTTAAGAGCTAGTGTCTTTTTCCTTGGTACTTCTTCTTCCTCATCATATCTTCTCAATTGGTTCTCAAACTCTTCTAATTCACTGAAAAGAGTGAGTGTATCCATTTTTGAGATCAAGGAAGAATCCTGCAGAGTTGTTACTTTAGGAGCAAACTTTTTGGGCAGTGTCGAAGGATTTTTCTGTTAATTTCTGCCTGAGGAATGTGTCTTTCCAGGAGAGCGATATAATTCATCAGTGTAAGAAATCGTCCTTGAGCTTCTTTTATGCTTTCATCCTTTTCTAATCTGAAGCTTTCATAGTTACTTAGAAGAAGATCAAGCTTGACCTCACGAACCTTTAAAGTGCCTTCATGACTTACTACAATAGTATCCCAAACTTGTTTTGCCGAAGTACATGCTGAAACTTTTCGAAGTTCAGTAGCACACAGTCCATTGAGTAAAGAGTTCATAGCTCGAGCATTATAATTCAGAGAATTGACTTCCTCAACAGTGAGATCCTTTACTGGTTTGGGTTTGCCATCCTTCATGGGAATAGTGATGCCATTTTCAACAACATCCCATTCGTATGTATCCTTCTGGAGAAATATTTTCATAAGAAACTTCCAGTCGTTATAATTTTATGTTCCAAGTAAGAGTGGAGGAAAATTGATTGAGCATCGTTCTTGCCAACGTGATTGTGCCATGGATCTAACAAAATAAACACTTAAACAAAGGTTAAATGCACCTGCTCTGATACCAAATGTAATTCGAGTAGCACAATATATTTAACTGCTAAGTAAATGAGAATGTCTCAAATGATAATGAGACTGTCTCTTTTGTGTGTGAGAGTGTCCCAATTAACTAACAGAGTAAATAAACAGCAATAAGTAAATGACAGAATATAAAGCAAGAACACCATGAATTTTCACTTGGTTCGGCCCCTACCCAATCTATGGCCTACATCCAAGTCTCTATGCCAACTAACACAGAGATTATATTATTATAACAATAATATAAAGCTTACAGTTTTCTCGATTACAAGTTTAAAGCCTCTTGGAAGAACCCTTCCCTTTGACACTACTGTTACCTAGCAAACCTGCTACCTAGCCCACTGGCTACCTTGGCTTATGACTTGCAACCCTATCTAATTGCCACAACCCGGCACAAGTGTGTATATAATGAATATAAAATTACAACTCTATGAAATGTAACTTCTGTATGCAGTGTATGAGCTTGATAGTCTTTGTAAGAAGTTTTGCAGATGTGTTGAGTTGTTGTTCTTCTTGCCAAAAGATCGTCTTTATATAGCACAAGAACATATAGCCGTTAGAGATGAATCCTTGAGATTATGGCTGTTGAAAACAAGAATCTATCAAGCACAAATTAGTGATTAAATAATAATCAATCAGTGATTATTAGCAACGGCTCCTTTAGGATTTGAATTACAATCAAATCGCATGATATCCCTGAGAGATATCCCAAAAGATATGACCTGCAATAAATACGATATATGTCCTGCAATAGATATGGCAATCATATATGGAAACTCAGAATCAAATCTCCATGATTTAATTCGAAGACTATTCAAAAACATCATCCTAAAAACCTGGGATTAACAGATTTAACACTGAATAACATATAAACAATAATTATATATTAAAAAAAATCATGCAAGTTACTATGATTCACAAAAAGAGTCCAACTTATTTTTAAGAATTACATATGTACAAAAATTAAATGATCTAGAAATCCATAATAAAATTACAATATATAAATCTAAAGAAACAAATATATATCTCCTAAATTTATACATAATTACATGAATTTTGAGAACATTTATTTAATTAAAAGAATATATAAAAAACGAACTTTTGAAAAAAATATAATCTCCAAAACATTAGATAAAAACCATGAACACTTGTATCAAAGTACTACCATGTATAGATCATCACTTGTTAGGCAAATATAGATGCGGTAATTTATTAATACAAGGTGAAGTACATACGTGCATGTAGGCATGGTGATTGACAAAATCTAATATGCTAACAAAAGTAAAGCTTACATGTTATTTATCACATTGCCTATTCATGACATACCTGAGAATAATGAGAAGTAGAAGGAGAGATGCATAGACTAGTAAAAAGTGTTGCCGCATAATACATATACTGAAATATCTTAAGTTACGTAAATAATGCAATGCTAATCGACTTGGGATGATAGTTATCTGAATTAAAATTAGTGTTTTGGTGCAACGATTATTCTACTAAAAAGATAAATACAATATAATATACACTAAAAATATAATGATGATATTAATCTTGCACATAAACCAACAGAGATAAACAACACATATACTCGAGCACGTAAGTCAATTAAGCACCTAGTTTCGTAGAATATAAAATAAATAAGTACAAAACATGATTTAGAACAATAATTAATAGGTAAAACAAATTTGGTTAATTTAATAATATAATTTCACTTATAAAATTATGGGATATACGATATCTATGCTATTAAAACAACTAAAATAAAGAATAACATAATATAATTAATTGTAATTAGTTGATTGCTTTTTTCACATTATTTTTTAGTTGAAAATATTACCTTTTTTAAAGACCTAAAAACATCAATCGTATCATATCTTCCAATCATTAATATTTTCTTTGGAATTAAAACACGTTTCCTTTTTTATTTAAAACTAATCTTACAATCATTAATATATACCCGAAAATATCATACTATATTTTTCAATTATTAATAAAATATATTAAAAATTCGTATATGTTGTTTCTAATAAGGAAACATTAGTATAATCCGTAAACATGAGTATATTAAATTATATTAAATTAAAAATAAAAAATTTATTAAAAATAATGATAATATAAAAACATATTTGTAATATTAAATAAATTTATAACATAGCAAAAGAAACTCGTGCATTGCACGGACATCGAAAGTTTGTCGGTTCAGTTTTTAGCACGGTCATCCTAATTATTAAAATAAATAATATAATTAATGATAATTAGCCGATTGTCTTTTTTAATTAAGAAATATTTACTTTTAATTGTTGATTTTTAGCAATATCATAGACCGTTAGATTTTTAGTAAAAATTCATAACCATTAGATTTAATGATTAGATATATTATATGTGTTGTGCCCAAAATCACCATGAGTTAGATTTAGGCCCATTAAGCTATAGGGTCCAATCCATATGAGGCAGAAGATAGATCCAGCACAAGATATGAAGACCAGGCATGAAGAAATGAGCACTCTCTGAGTAGACAATCAAGAAGCTACAAGTATCATGAGGTTCCTGATGAACCGGAAGCTGAGCAGATTACGAATGGACCATGTTCCTCCCCGCAGAAGAGTTCAAGTCAGCCTAGCAGCAGTAATAAAGACAGCAAGGAGCATATAGGAACCACAAAAAGGCTCCTTAAACTAATATATTTGTTATTTATGCAGGTACAGTTTCCTGTAGAGAGGTTCCGAGATATAGGTTCCTAAGCACCAGGTTCCTGAGATATTGGTTCCTGAGCACCAGGTTCCTGAGCGTAGCCAGCCAGAAAGAGATAGACTTATTATTGGAGTGTACTTCTAGGACGCAGTTGATCCTAGATTGCCTCTAATAGACATCAGAATTATAGTAGAGTACGAACTCGAGTTCTACTCTACTTAGCCAACCAGTTCATGGTAAACTCTAAAGGTACCTGAGTCCAACACGAACTAGACAACCTCATACAGCTGGTCAAGCAGAATCAGCTTAGCATTAGAACTACGTGGGCTTGATTCCTATATAAAGGATACGTAGGCACCTTGAGGGTAAGACGAATTCAGCTCTCTAATTTTCTCAAAAGGCACCTGAGATTATTGGAGACACCCTCAAGCTCAGCTCACCCCACCATAAAATCACACCCAAATCACCAAAACAGCCACTTATATGAATTATTCTTGTAAATTCCAGTGGGCCTCCGAAAATCACGTTGATTACGAAAATCCTCCATCAACAATATGATTAACTCAATATACTCAAATTTCAAGGTTAGTATTCCATCAACAACGTATTTATTTTAAAATTTTATAATATAAGTTTTAAAGCATGCATATCATTAATTAAATTATTTAAATTAAATTTAAAATAAATATGATAAACAATGATTATATAAAAATATAATTGTAACAAAAAATAAAATTTATTACATATCAAAAGAAAAACCCGTGCGATGCACGGGTTATAAGCTAGTATGATATAATCTTGATCGCCCATTTTTAAAAATATCATATTCGACGGTTAAGATTATTTTGGTAGTACAATGACCAAACCAAAATTATGGATAAGATCCCTCTCATGCATATTATATATAAGGATATAATTATTAAAACTGTATTTGGTTGTTAGTAAAACTATCTTAAACTAATAAAAAAGTTATTTTGATAATCAAAACAAAATATAAGTAAATTTCCTAAATAGAATAGAATTTTCAATATAAAAAATCGTCAATTTCATCTCTCTTTTGTTTCTTGTTAGTTTTAATTGAAGAAAATTGTTAAAATCATCAATAAATTAAAGATTATTTTGTTAATTTAACGTAGACTGTAAAATCATCCAAATCCTTTTTTTAAGAATTCAAGATAAAACACATAATAAATTGAACATGTAAAATCTTTTATATATATATATATATATATATATATATATATATATATATATAGGCTTTTACTCAAATACAAACCACTCTTAAAATGAGAACTACAAACCAACACAAAATATATTATATTTCATATATTCTAAGGGCCCCGCCAGGGGCACCTTCACAAAAAAGTCTTATAATTCAACCCTCTATCCATTCATAAAAAAAAAACCAAAAAAAAAAAAACCGCTGCCACGTCATCATTTTTTTTAAAAAAATTATATTTTTTTAATATTTTATTCGATGAATGGATAGAGGGTAGAATTATAAGACTTTTTCGTATTGGGGTACCCCTATTTTGGTCATTAGATTAGCTTAAATGTTGGATTGAAATTTGGTTTTTAGGTTTGTATTCTAAGGAGGTTTGTATTGGAGTAGCCCCCTATATATATATATATATAGGAGGAGGTTCAAAAGAAAACCCTCCCTAGTGAAAGAACTAGAGAACCATGCTAATTACCGTTGATTTCTTTTTAATCTTGCGGCCTGGATTTTATACAAAATAAATTATATTTTACTTATATATCACTAAAAGGGTAGTATCTTGAAAGCTGAAAATATACTTATATTATATATACATTAAACATACGTATTACATAATATTATTACCATGTTTGTGAAGAACTGGTGAAATATTGTGCACGATTAAGTCTCTACTTGCCATATGTGTGTTTTTCAGCTATAGTATGTAATTGATATATAATTGATTGCTTTTTATGTAATCAATTATACTTTTCATGTTTGCAGATTAGTCGTCGTTGTACTTTTCTTGTATTCATCATGGAAAATTGGGATTCAGATTGTCTATAGAGAATAACATGAGAAACACATCAGGTCTTGAGTTCTATGTCCCTCAAATATATGTATTTTTCGATATAATTTATTATTCTTTTGATATGGTCTTCAGTATATCAACATGAATCGTATTGAATTTTGCTGATTTGTGCTCTATTATTTTTCTTACATGTTATTGTTCCTTATGTATTAGTGGGATTTTTCTTATGTATTATTGTTCCTTATGGATTTTCTAAAGATTCGGTTATTGGAGCAGATGGTTTTGGGAAAGTGTTTGAATCATGATTCTAAGCAAGGGTTGAGAGTGGTTATGGCTGAGATTTCGAGTATAGGCAGACTTCTCTAGTTGAAGCAGCCTGGCCATTAGGCAGTACCATTGATGTTGTCTCCTCGTCGTAGTAACCCAAGTAATTATAGCATTACCCACAATGGGGCAGCAGCAGTGGTCTTAGTGCTACTGCAGTTTTCAAGTCTGGCTATTGCCTTCGTCATGCTCAATTGCTTGCATCATGTCCTAGTAGAGAAATTGAATCTCGTTGTTTTTGCCCCATATTTAAGTCGATACTCGATAGTTTAATCATCGGTTGTATTGAGAATAATGAAAATCCAAAGTTCCATCTATCTTATAAAGATACCACTTTCTTATGTCAGAGATATGTCACTGAAGTTATCTATTTTTTTAGGATAACATGATTGCTCAAACGACAGTAGTTTACATGACAGCTCCAATTAAGATAGTAGAAGAGCCTTTGGCAACTACAACCAAGGAGCTAGTTAATTGTCAATATACAAATAAAACTGTGTGCTTTGACACTGTAGACATGGTGGTGCAAGAACATCAAGTGGTGGAGAATTATCTGGTAGATGCTAATAGGGTTCGACAAATTGGTTCCTTAGTTGAAGGGACAAGCAGCGATCCAGAAAGCTCCTTTAGAAAGGATAATGATTTTGGAATGTGGCGGGGCCATGAGGTTAACTCCGAGTTCGTATGCCTACTCGATAATATTATGATTAAGTAGCCGGAAACCTTTGAGCACTTGGGCGCAAAAAGCAAGAAATTATGTACAATGAATCTGAATATGTTGTGCACCTCACTGAACGACTTTATTAAAGTATCTATAATTGAGGTTGATTCCAAAATGATTATTGCGTACAAGGATGTATATGCATACTTGCAGAATTAGGGATTCAATGTAAGTTGGGTGGTGAACCGCCTTAACTATATAGAACAGCTCCGGTTCTCAAGTCCCCCGATTCCCGAGCTTCATGCGATTGACTGTTGTATTAATAATGATGCTAAATGTAAAGTACAAGATTTACAGGCTCGTGTTGACGAGGCCAAAACTGTTCGTATGCAGAAGATGAAAGAGATTGAGAAATCTTTTGGAAATTTGGGAACAAAGCTTGTTGTTGGTTTCATCGGAGATGATCTACTGTCTGGCCCCTGACTTCCATTCATTGTTTGAACTTTTGACAGCGTTATTGGATGCGTTAGTATCTTGTCTATTGTCTAGTCCTGAAGTCTTTTAGTATTTAGAGGTATCATGCTTATTGAATTTGTATTAAACTGTTGCTGGTGTTTGGTTTCTAACTAAATTAATCTTTGCTGTTAGTTTCCTTGGAGATGATCTACTGTCTGTCCCAATCTTTCACATATCAGTTCAATGTTTGAGTGTATATTAAGGCTTGTATCTTGTATTCTTGCCTAGGCCAACAATCTATTGGCACTGTTCCACATGGATTCTCTTAAGTGTTTTATAGAATATAAAAATAAGTATTTTTAATATGTATTTACATAGATTTTCTTAAGTGTTTTATACAATCTAAAAATAAGTCTATAGATTCTCTTAAATATTTTATTAAAAAATATTAATTATAAAAAAGCATTCATGTATCATTTTTAAGATGAGATAATATTTTTTAAAAAACACTAAGATTCTAAGATTCTATAGACTCATAAGAAGATTTATAAACTTCGAATATTTGTTAGACGTTGACAAATAGTATATATGAAAATTTCATTGTAATTTTTTCTTTTTGAAAAACCCTTAATAAAATCTTTTTTGAAAATATGTGGAAAAATATCCTTAAAAATATTAATAACTAGATTTTTTTTAAAAAAAAGTACTCATATCCTTCTAAATATTCTTTTAGAAAAAAAATATTCATTTTTTTTTGTAATTTTTAGATATATGGTGAAGTTCATTAAAGTGTATATAATGCACATTAAAAAACACTTAATGGAATATGGTGAATTTGTAATTTTTAGATATATGGTGAATTTGTAAATATTTTATTAAAACACTTAACGGAATCTATGTAAAATAATTATCTGATTGATCCGTCACAATTAAAAAACATTTATTGAAACACTTGACGAATATTTTTGATAAAAGTACTCATATATTTTGAAATTTTTTTGGGAAAATTTATTTCATTTTTTGTAGTTTGTAGAATTATAGTGAAATTCATTAAACATATAGTAGAATCTTAATGTGCAACATCTAACATGATCTCACAATTTATAATTTTTTAAAAATAAAATTTGACGAGATATATAGAATAACATTAGAATTAATAATAACAAATAATTTATTAATGTGCTACACATAAACAAAATGTTGGAATTTATAATATTTTTCAAAAGAATGGTGGAGAAAATAAAGTAATTAATATATAGTTACACAACACGAAATGAAATCTTAGACTGAAAAATAAAATTTGATTAAAAACTCATTAAAAGGTAAAATAAATAAAAGAATCATAAAATAAAAAAAAAACTAACATTACAAACTACAATAAAAAATAATTTATCACCATGCTCTTTATAACAGAATATTACAATTTATAATTTTGAAAGAACATTGAGGAGTAAATAAAATAATTAATATGTTGTTACAAAACATTGAATGGAATCTTAGATTGAAATCTTAAATATTAAATTTAAAAACACACAAAAAGAAAATAAAAGATCGTAATGTTAACACTATAAAAGCTATAACAACTAATATATCAATGTGCAACACCTAAGATAAGGTAATCTTACTAGTAAATTTTTTAATAAAAAAAATTTGTGGTTAAAATAAAATAATTAAAATGTGGATCCAAAACACTTAATGGAATCTTAGACTGAAAACTTAAATATTGAAAACTTAAATCTTAGACTGAAAACTTAATGCAAAAGTTTATTATAACAACGTTTTCCAGTCTATAGCAACAATTTAAATTCATTGCAATAACCTATAGCAACCCTGTTTTGGATCTCAATTTTGTGTTTAGTATTGCAATACATAGGTAATGGCAATGTTTAAGGTGTCAATGGCAACAAAGTTCTGTTTAATAGCAATGCTTTTAGTAAAAATTAACAATTAATGGCAACATTTTAAGAGGCAATGGCAATGCTTCTATAAAAAAAAGGACATGACCTATTTGTTCATATACAAATCCACCATTAATATGGTATTTCACACAAACCAATGCAAAAGAGTAGCTTGGTACATTAATATAACCTACCCAAAAACAGTACCAAAACTATTCAGACAACATCATCATACCAATCATTCAATATCTAAAGATTAAATGCAAAATCAAACGATGACATAGCAATATAATTCTAGTTTATACATTCACCATCAAAAGCTTAGACATCTCCAACTTCGTGTTCCTCTTGCTTAATTAGCTGATCATCTCCTGATGCTTTAGATTTCTTCTCGGGCAAAGTCCTTGCATCTCCAGAAACAATCGTGCGCTCCTGGTAAGGATATATCTCTGCAGGCCTATCTGAACCAACAGTTTTTTTATGTGCATTGACCGAATCTTCAAAATTATTGCTTGATGCCATCAATAAATGGAAAGGAGCAGCATGCAAAATTTCCCCATCTGACATTAACTGTCAACAAAATGAACAAACTGGTGAAACTATTGGTAATTAAGGGACACCAACGTAATGAGCTACACCTCTCCAGGATCAAAACTTTGTAAGAAAAGTAAAATTATTGCATAGGTGTCAAGATATTATATAAGTCCGTAAACATATACCAAAATGTGTCACTTTCCAAGATGCTATTTGGTCAAAATTTTATATCAAATTACACTAAAAAAACATCTTGCCTAATCAGGTTTTTCATCTTGTCTAAATTTTCCAAAAAATCTCCAAAATCTCCAAAAACACTCATGTGATCTTAATTTTCAGAATATAATCCTGGCAAACAAATACACTTTAGATTTTACTGTTGATTGTCTTCCCAGGATTTCAGACTTTATATTTACTTGGCCCGTCAAAATGAGCTATTAAACCCGAGTCTACTGATTTTCGGTGCCTGGAGTACATGCAACTAATCTGTCCACTATAAGTACATCTTCGTCTACTGAGATAGATTACAAAACAAGACAAAGACATAAGTATCTTTTTTTGTTTTCCTTCCCTTTCATCTCTTCCACACTCCAAAACCAAACAAGTATCAAGTTTATTTATAATGTAAAACCACGAAGTCTGTACAATTTGAGATTCCACTAGTAAACCTTTCTGAATTTTAAATTCCATCGATGATAAATAATCAATAAGCTTCCAGCTTCGCACAACTATACATGAAAACTAATAAATACATGTAAAAAACGTCATGAACATCTTTGCTAAACCAAAACAAGCATACCCACTATGTGCCACTCGGAAGTAGGTTAACCAAGTATTTTTTTCATGTTTCTCTTAATAAGAAAGAAACCTTTGTCTTTAGTATTTCTTCTGCATACCTTTACCTGAAGTACTGTGCCGAAGGGATATTTTGTCTATTGTTTACACTTTAGAAACATGAAATAGGATCTATGTGATGCTCCCATCTTCAAGGTATGGATATATTGGTAACCTCGGAAATAAGTTCATCACTTTACCGGATCAAACATGAGGTTGAAATGCTGAGGATAGAAAATGATGACGACTAAAACAAGATAAGTTGACAAGAATAAACATGTAATCCACGCAAATTGTTCCATGTAATCCACCCTTCCTAGAAGTTTGAAACTGATAATCTTTTAATCCAAGAAAGAAAATGAGGGCATATGTTTATTCCTGTTCCTGAGTTCTTTGTCTCATACATTTATTCCTTCAAGCTCTACTTTATTTTTTTAGACTGCCAAGTATAATTATATCTGATATTCAACATTAAAACATGCTTCTAGGATCAAAATAAGTAATGGTAAGTAGTAAATTTTAGAAATCACTGAGAAAAACTTGAAGTAAATGGCTTATTTTAAGTAGGGTAATATGATCGAAACAAATAACTCTAATTGAAATATAATAAGATGCATTAAAAGGTCAACCTTTAACGTATTCCTAGACATTGGTAGTTACACTGGTACACGTATCATAGGGTTAAAAAATGAGGTAAATTAAGGGCAAAATGAACAAAATTATATTTATTATCAAGTAAAACACAGTAATAAATGAGAGAACACAACACTATTGATGCATTAAGACTGCTAAAGACACTATAAATAAGTACATGAATCTTTTATAGCAAAAACTAAAGGAATACAAGGTTTTCAAGATTTACTTGTTTAAGCATAACTTCGATTCTTCAGAAGCTGTCATTAAGGATTGAATAAGCTAAAACCGCCCAAATTTAGAGCGATAAGCACGGAGATACTTGTGATCAGGGAAATCCAAAATAGGGTAGAGCTTGAACAATAAAAGCCATATCAAGGAAAGTAAACTGAGGGAAAAGACTTTTTATCTAAAAGAGTTAAAACTTATATTTCTCAAACATGAAAAGTGTCTAGACCAAAGAATAATACCTCTATTTTATTTAATATATCAAAGTCAAGTACATACATAATATTTCATAGAAATTAATAGCAAACAGCAATGAGTAATTTTTTTTATGTCCAAGTTAGTTGGCATTATAAATCCTTCTTCAAAAGACAAGCTCCACAATGTATTTGCCATCAAGTCAAGTTAATTTAGGTGTATCTATTAGCAGACAACCTGTGAGCATGGGCTGATACAAAGGTTTATCTCTGCTATTCCAGTACTTAAATCTGCAAAGCCAAGGGAGTCATTCACTTGTATATGCATCTTTTCTTTTCTAGGGTTTGCAACTAGCATAGAAAAGTCTTGCCAAAGTAAGGCTGCTAAAACTGAAAATTGACATTCAAAATCTTTGTAAGTATAAAAATGCATGAAGGCTAATGACATGAAATGTCACCTGATTCCAAATTGGCTCACCGGGAGGACCAGTGACAGTTGTTTGATTGTTCTTTTTACTATGTATTACTTGATCTCCCAACCTTGGAATAACATATGGATCCATCTTTCCTGAGAGATTAAGAATTCTAGTAAATATAAACAATAATATATTAGTAAAGCAGAACACAAATGTCTTCCTAAGTGTCTATGAATTCCAGATAATCTGATATAGCCTTTACAGTGATGAAGTCATGGAAACTGTCACTTTATAATGCAAATTTAGGCAGTGCGTACAAAAGTACATGATGTTTCTTTAACTTTTAATTAGCTGATCATCTCCTGATGCTTTAGATTTCTTCTCGGGCAAAGTCCTTGCATCTTCAGAAACGATCATACGTTCCTGAGAAGGATTTATCTCTGGAGGCCTATCTGAACCAGCAGTTTTTTATGTGCATTGACCAAATCTTCAAATCTCTGCTCGATGCCATCAGTGGATGGTAAGGAGCAGCAGGCAAAATTTCCCCGTCTAACATTAACTATCAACAAAATGAACAATTAGTGATACTATTGATAATTAAAGGACACCAACATAATAAGCTACACCTCTCCAGGATCAAAATTTTATAAGGAATGTAAGCTAAATTTTCTGCTTCTGCTCTTGCAAATGCAACTTTTGCCTGAATAACGACCCCTATAACATCAAGAATACATCTCACGGGATCTTGAACAAGCCGTAATGTTGCAACAAAGGTGAACACATTACTAGCATATAATGGAATTCAAGAAAATACATGCCCCAAAAGTAGCTACAGAGACCAACACAGGGGACAACCAGAAAAGAAAGCTATTATATGCTCTACGCAACTGAACAGTTGATAGCAAAAAATGATTACCGAAGTCTTTGCAGGGGCATTTTAATTCATTTCCTACGGTGAAATTAGCAAATCCATTCAAAACAAATCTTTCGCCCCATTACTATATTCTTCAGTGAATTTAGGAAGTAAAATCCAGTTCATCTTTGCATTCCAATTCACCCTATGTTCTACACAAAATCACATACAGACAACGAACAAAATAAAAAGATCGACTCATAAAAATATACAGAAAAAACTTATAAAAATAGAGACCAAACTCAATCAAATATGTACTTTGCATATTGTTCCCAAATTATAAACTCTGCACTTTAATTTCAAAATAACAAACACAAGCATACAAACATAAATGCAAGCATATAAACTCCAAACAAATAAGTAAAACATCATAAACAAAAAATATCTAATTAAACTAATTAAATAGTTATCAACAAAATCTTAATTATGAAATTCCAAATTAAAAAAAAACCCCAAATTCACAAAAACAAACAAAAACTGCTCAATGTTATTCGATTAAAAATATATGAGCAAATTAATAAAAAAACAAACACCAAATTAATAATATTTGAGCTTCAGCGTTCTTCTATTAAATATGCATACTCAATTAAGCATACATACTTGAATAAAATTACTCAATTGAACATGCATATTCGATTTGGGGAAGAAGATTTACATTCTTCGAGCTTCAGTGTCCTTCGAGAGCCTCATTCTTCCCCTCTTCTTAATTTTTTTGATTTACTTTTTTAGACATGGATTGTGTGTGTTCGTGTGTGTTTTGTGTTTTTGTGTGTTTGTGTCCGTGCTTTTTAATTTCTTTTATTTTATTATTTTTCGTAAGCCCGGTAAAATAATTTTTAGAAGCCCGCACATTTTTTTGAGCAACTTTTCAAAAGCTCGCCTATTTTTGGCCCAACAATGATGTGTATAGTAATGCCTTACAGCAACGTTTTATAAAACCATTACAATGGATAAAATATTTTACATTCCCTACCATATTTTTCACTTCAATTGTTGATGTACTAAAAATAAACATTTAAATCCCAAGCGCACGATCTCGTTTTAATATTTTAAGATTCGTTCTACAGAGACTAAAATATTTTCGCGATTCTTAATTTCTAATTTAGGCGGACTAGAACAAGTTTGGATTTTAGAAAATTGGGATTTTACTATTTAATTCCTAAAAGAAAAGTTAAACTATTTTTAAAGGAAAATAAATTGTTATTCTATTTCTAAACTAATTAATTAAAGTAATTTTATTTACAGAAAATTTAATAAAAAATTCGACACGACTATTTCGTAAGTTTAACTAGCCAAAAACGAACCAAATTATTAAAAATCCAAGCAACAACGAAATAAACAAAAATTCAACGAAATTGAACCAAACATCAACTCTGAAAAACTCAGCCAATCAACAAAAAAGAGGCTCTCAGACTACAAACAATCAATAACCTGCGAATCAACCATCAACAAACAGCCATACAAAAACAATCAGCCAAACATTGAAACTAGCGAAACTTAACAAAATCAATCAACTCACACACCAGACCGAGTCGACTCGGCTACCACAACCGAAATACGCATCAATGAACACAAACAAAACAAAACCGCACAAAAACTAGACTCGAAAACAATGACAGACCAACTCAGAAAAGGTGACTTAGTAACTCAGAAACACAATCCGACTCATTCGAACTAACTCAGCTAAGCAAAAAAGAAAAAAAAGAGTCCATTTCAACCAACTAAAATAAAACAGAAAGAAAAGGGGAAGGAAACAGAAGGAAGGAGTAGTCTGAGATTGATGTTGAAAGCGACGAAGGAGAAGAAAATTGGAGGGGACTGCTGGGGTGTTTATGAAAAAGAAGAAGAGAAATGGGTTTGTTTGTTTGTTCGAATAAGAAAGAAACAGGGGAGGTGCTATACTGAAAAAGAAAAACAGGGGAACTAGAGACTAATGCTTCGAATTAAACAAAAAAAAATCGAGAACAATTACTGAAAATTAATAAACTGATTAAGAAACTAGTATTTTTGTTAGTTTTTTTATTTACACTAACACATAAAACATAAAAATTAGATCTACCAATAAAAATTATGAAACCCACGATAAAATTGAGATTTGAAGGGGCACAATTAAAATTTTTAACTAAGAACAAGAAAATAAAAATCGTTACTTTCAACCCTAAGTGGTTAGCATTTTGCTACTTTGTCCACTAAATGGATTTACGAAAATAACGAAAGCAAGGCAACATAAACGAGAGAGCAAGACGAGAAAATAAAAGAAACTTGAAATTGCATAAATCTTAAAAAAGAGTGTTTACAAAAATTTAGAAAGCTAATACAATACGAAGATGGAGGCTACACTGATAGAGTATATCTATATATATATTTTTGATGATTTTATTCTCATATTTATTGTGTTTTGCACTGATTTTGATATTTATTTAATAGATTTGATTGTTTTATTGTAGGAAATAAGGAATTCATAACTTGGAAGGATTTGTAGCAAAAAGAGCTATTTTGGAGTTTAAATAGAAGAAAATTCGTATTATTGGGCTACATGGGCTGCCTATACTGTTTGGGCCGTATCTTGAGTTCCAGAAGTCCAATTTTAACGATCTTACAGTCCACGTGAAGCTTAGAGAATTTTCTTTAATTCTAAGGTGGCCCAAAGATCAGAGTTCAACTGGAAGAGCTCAGAAACAGAGGAGTAAAGACAGCTACGAATTTTACATGAAAATCCTATTCAATTATGGATATCTTTTTGTAAATTTATTAAAACATTAAAAATACTTTTATTAGGGGATAGAGATCACCTTTTATTATTAGTTTTTTATTATTAGCTTTGAGAGGGGGAAGGAAAAGAAGACATACGTATTTTTAAGAAAGCTAGGGTTTTGGTTCTTTTCTCTTCATCTCTTCCATTGTAACCACTTAGCTAAGCTGGGATTGATTGTTCTTCGTTAATACAAAGTTTAAGGTATTCTTTTCCTCATCTTGTTTATTAGTATATGTTTTATATGGCTTTCTTCATTGTTTTTGTTGCTCTTGTTCATAGCATGAGTGAGTAGTTTACTTCTAGGGTGTAAAGGGGAGCCATGTTTGCACCATGATTAGGCTTTAATTTGATTAGTGGTTTAATAGGTATAGAGTAATTCTAATCGATATGTTTTAATACTTAATTTGTGTAATTGGCAAATATCATGGATTAACTGTATGCAAATAGGAGTAATAGATCGAGAGATTTTACTCACTAGAGGCACACATACGATTAGCAGAATTGAAAGTGAGTGCGAGAGCATCACTGGATTTCTGAAAGTGTTAATGCTTGAGAGAGATTAACCATTACTTTAATTACTTGATCCATTGAATTAATATACTTTTGTGATTTGTTTGGTGTAAGCATGGTGAACCTGAATTGCCCTAGACCTTTAGTTAATTGATTTAGAACATATTTAACTTGCATTTTTAATTAGTAAAAATCTTTAACACTCATTTTTTTCTAGAAACAATTTATAATAATTAGATTAAAATTCTTGAAACTTGTCTCCTTGTGGATTCGACCCGTACTTGCTAGTATTCGCTAACAACAGACACCATGCACTTGCGGTACTATATTTTTAACACATCATACACTAAAATTTACGGTAACTAAACTAAAACTAAGGTGTGGGATACAATGGGAAAGAGGGGTATTTATAGGCTAAAAATAGGGTATTTGGATGTGCTGGGTATATCTCCACCGTACACATGTGGGGTGTGTTGGTGGAATCCCCACCTTTCATGTGTCCTCTTCTCTCTCCAATTATTCCTTTTTGCACCAAGCTCCCTTTTCTTTTTCCTTTTTGCATTTTATTCTTTTTTCTTCCTTTTTCGCCCTTCCTTGTCCCATTTTCTTTATTTTTGTCATTTCTTTATTTATTCTTGAAATTCCTGAAATGCAATAAATTAATTTATTAAAATACAAGTTCAAGCAATAAATAGGTAATAAAAATATGCATAAATATGCACTTATCAAATGCCCCCATACCTATCTTTTGCTCGTCCTCGAATAAAACAAGGAAAAAATGCAGAATTAAAAACCTATACTCACTATCGTAGGAATCACGGAATTTTAGGTTTACCAACCCGTTAAACTCATAGACGATCTCTGCAAGAGGAGTGTTGTCTCCTAAAGGTTTACAGAAGATATACCCATAAAATCTTTGAGATAAATCAACAAGTATCCAACTTTTCTCTTACAATCTAGCTTTCATTGGTGTTAACAAAATAATTTTGTAAGAAAATATATGCCTTAAAGATTATTCTAATAATAGCCAAGGTAGGTTCCCACAATCCACATGAGTCGACTCTAAAGTTTACTAAAAATCCTAAGGTGTATAATGAATTTAAGGCCTTTGATGGATAAAGTGCATACGAACATTTTCTCTTTTTCAACCAATATTGAACTGACCCAATCTCTATTAAAACAAGGTTCTAGCCAAACTTCACGTTCTTAATAGTTAGATTGACCGTGCAATGGTTGAGGTCCCAAAAGACTTATGCATCAATACCCATTTAGCGAGTTTTAGGTCAACAATCCCAGACCACAAAAGACCTTAGGTTGCTAGGCACAAAGTCCCCTCAAACTTAATTGCTCGAGTTATCAATGAGCCCAACCTAGCCTATTTCCCTACTAAGAATTTATTAGTACTTAAGAATTTATTAACACTAATGATTGAAATAACCGTGCAATGATTGAGGTCCTAAAAAACTTATACACTAATACCCATGTAGCGAGCGTTGGGTCAGCAATCCCAAACCGCAAAGGGCTTTAGGTTACTGGGAAAAAAATCCCCTCAGACTTAATTGGTCAGGTACTAATGAGCCCAATCCAGTCACTTTTTCCACTAGCACTCTATAACTATAAATATTTATTGACTCTTTTTTTCTCCCTTTTTGTTATGACACTATTGGGAAAATTTATCATAAAGGTTTGATTCGACATTGTTCTAACATGTGGGTTCTCTCTCACAGGTATCGAATAATATTCCTATACAATTTTTTCATCAAAGGTCTTGTTCAAATGTGTCGTCTTGGACTTTTAAGCAAAAATTTGTTCGACACAAGTTTCATGAGGAAAACCTAACTTGACTACGTTCAAATTATCTAAAGGCATTATACATATAATTTTGGAAAAAACAGTTAACACCAACTAGTTCTAAAATTCAAGAGCGGGAAGGACAACTAAGCTAAAATATCTCTATTTTTGGATTTTTATAATTTTTTATTTTTTTTGGAATTTTCAAATTTTATGTATTTACACTAAAAACCCTCCTCCATACCTAAATCATGCATTGTCCTCAATGTATGCAAAAGAAAGAGAAATTTGTACCCAGAAGGATGATCAAGGTATCTTAAGATTTTCTAAGAGAATATGGATTCCTAATGTTTTGGAGTTGAAGAATGAAATTTTAATTTAAGCCCATAGTTCGAGGTATTCAATTCGCCCTGGAAGCACGAAGATGTATCGAGACTTGAAGGAAAACTTTTGGTGGCCAGATATGAAACGAGAGATTGCTGAATGGATAAGCAAGTGTTATACCTATCAAAGAATTAAAGCAGAACATCAGAAACCAAGTGGACTGCTACAACCATTGGATATCCCTGAGTGGAAGTGTGAACACCTTGCCATGGATTTCGTAGTAGGATTGCCAAAGACTAAAGCGAATCACGATGTGATTTGGGTTATCACTGACCGATTGATGAAGTCTGTTCTACCAATTAACGAAAGATTCTCGTTGGATAAGTTAGTACATTTGTATCTAAAGGAGATTGTGTCACGTCATGGAGTTCCTGCTTCAATGGTATCTGATCGAGACCCGCGATTTAATTCAAGATTTTGGAGGCAATTTCAAGAATGTCTAGGAACTCAACTTAAGATGAGTACAACATATCATTCGTAGACAGATGGACAAAGTGAAAGGACTATTCAAACCATTGAAGATATGTTAAGAGCTTGTGCAGTGGATTTCAAAAGAAGTTGGGATGAACATCTACCAGTGGTTGAGTTTTCGTACAACAATAGTTATCACGCGAGTATAGGAATGCCACCGTATGAAGCTTTGTATGGAGGGAAGTGTAGATCGCCAGTGTATTGGGAAGAAGTTGGTGAAGAAAGATTTTAGGACCAGAACTACTCCATCAGACAAAGGAAAAGATTGAAGTTATTCAGAAGAGGTTGATTACTGCTCAAGATCGACAGAGAAAATATGCTGATTTGAATAGGAAGGATATGAGTTTGGAAGTAGGAGATCAAGTGTTGCTTAAAGTATCACCGTGGAAAGGAGTTACAAGATTTGGTAAGAAAGGAAAGTTGAGTCTAAGGTATGTAGGACCATTTGAGATTTTAAAGCGAGTCGGAAAGGTTGCTTACGAATTGGCGTTACCACCGCACATGCACCATATTCATAATGTTTTTCACGTATCTATGCTTAAGAAGTACAATCCCGATGCAAGTCACGTAATCGAATATGAGCCCATTGAGATTCAGCCAGATTTGTCTTATGTAGAGCAACCAGTAGAGATTCAAGATAGAATAGAAAGGAAGCTTAGAAATAAGATTGTTAGATTAGTTAAGGTTTTGTGGAGGAATCCTAGAGTTGAAGAATCAACTTGGGAGCTTGAGAGCGAGATGCTCGCAAAGTATCTTCATCTATTTACTTAGGTGAGATTCTGGGGACAGAATCCTTTTAAGGGGGGAAGACTATAACGACCTAGAATTTTTCACGTTTTTATAAGTGTTTAATTAGTCGTTAAATGAAAATTATGTGAATTATATGATGTACATATTTTGTGAAGTCAAATTATATGTGAGATCATGATTATGTGCTTATGAGACGATTGGTATGTGTCGTATATGTTCGTGGAATTTAATTTGTATTTTTAGAGTATTAAAACTATTTTTAAAGTGCATTTTTAATCTTCCAGAAATTTATAAAATCATTGGAGTCATTTAAAATCATGAAATCTTTTGCATTATTACCTTTGTGATATTAATTAGTTTTTAAAATTAGTGAGAGTATTTAATTGTGTGTCTTGGTATTTTAAAATGATTTAAAAAGTTTTAATTCTTTTAAAGGTTCTTTATTTCAAAAATTCATATAAAATTCATTTTTGACTCTAAAATTATTTTAAAAATATGGGGATGCTAGTAATTTCATGAACTTTATTTTAGAAATTTTTATTTTATTTTTCTCTCCATTATTATTTTTATTTCAAATTTATATTGAATAAAACTCAATTTTTCAGCATAAGTAAGAAGCAATTGTATAAAGATAGTTTTACCCTTGAGGCTATAAACATCACCACCGCCATTCCTTCTTCCTCACTTTGTCTATATGCTCTCTGTATCATCTCTCTCGACTCTCTCTCTCTCTCTCTCTCTCTCTCTCTCTCTCTCTCTCTCTCTCTCTCTTCTCTTTCTCATCGGTCTTTGACTAGTTTTATGATCCAAGACCGGAGTCATTCCTATTTTTCAGTCCTCTATCCATATCTATTATTGCATGCGGGTTTTGTGATGAAAATTTTAAAACCCATTTCGAGTTTGCTTCGATTATAGCATGTTTGCAGCAATTCTTACTTTAAAATAATGCCCATGATTTTTAGTAGCTACTATTGATGCTTAAATTCATGTTGGTGTTATGCTATGTGTGTTCGTGTGTATATATATGTCTACCGTATGCATATGTTCGATTTTTGGTGAAGAAATTTCAAACCCATTTCGGGTTTTGCTTGATTCCGAGTTGTTTGATATTGATCCTTGCTGCAACACATGTTTATATGAATTAATCGGAGGAATTTGAGGTTGGAAGCTCCAATAAGGAGTACCCCCGAATTCCACCGCCACCAGTGATGAACTCCGGTGCACCAGTGGTGGCCAATGATGAACCATGAGGCCTAAAAACTGTTATAATTACTATTTGTATTGATTCGTAATATGCATGTGGATTTTGAGAAATTTTATGATAATTCCTTGATAATTGATATTCGTATTATGTGATAAATACGAAAGATTTGGTTCATTAACTTGCTAATTGATTATTCTGATTTATTCGAATAAATATAGTTGTATGTATGAATTTTCGAATTGTTCTAGAATTAACTCGAATTTATATGTATATATGTGAATTATTCGAAATATTATGGATTATGTGATGGTAATAATTTATTAAATATAATTTAGTGAAGATTAATGATTGATATTGATAAATAGAGGTTATATCTATGCTTGGGCTTGTAGGTGGATTTTAAAATCCATCGGATTATTGAATTGTGAATTTGAGTCAGATGTTCTCCGACGGGATAGTCTATTTTATAAAGGAGATGCTGCCCAATTTCTGTTAGAATTATAAATCGTAAAGTCTATAGTATAAAGTTCTAAGTCGATTACAAGTTAAACTGGTATTTTGTGTAAGTACCTAAGTGACTTATATGACTTCATGTTATAAATGCTATGTGGTTATGTGCTTACCTGATCATATAAGCTATTTGATATGTATGTCTAGTATGTGTTATATATGTTAAGTGTTAACGCGATATAGTAATCGTTTGGGTAGATTAGGATTAAACGATTAAGAGGTATAGTATTCTAAAATAGTGATTATGGTTTATGTAAATATGAAGGACGTAGGCCCTAGCAATAAAGGGAAAGCTAAAGTTGAGTATCAGTGACTGAGCTGTTAGCTGTTGCATTCTACCGGAGGCAAGTAACTCTGTCTTTTCTCTGAAAATTTACCTTCTTGAACTGTTGTATATCCTGTAGATCCAAGCATGCCTATCTTATACCATGATTATTGTAAATCTTATCAAACCTATCTTTGCATGTACCCAGAATTCTGTTAATAACTATTCAACAAACTATAAACCCTAAAATAGCATAATTCTTTCTAATTGCTTCTAGACCATATATGTCCCACAGCTTGCTATAATTAAACTATATTGACTGACGGATAAACCAGTGTTCTACTTAACCCATGTCCGTAGCCAGTTAAACCTGTGTTGACTTTAATACTTATAAATTTCATTATGACCTAATCACTGATTCAAGAACTAAATTACCCATGTTACTGTTCCTTAAACTCTGTAACTTGATCAATTGCCTTAAAACTGTTATGTCACATATTTGACCTTTGACTTAAATTTCATTCCTATTACCCTAATCAAAGCCTTGATTACTTTTGAGTCTACATCTTCTTGATTCGGACTTGTATCTCTATTTCCTTGATATCAGAGAACTTAGTCAAACCCTTTGACTTTTATCATTGCAAATCAAAATGAGTTATTTTCTTAAAATACTTTGAAGTTACTTAGGCTGGGCTAATTTGTTATCAGTGAGTCGAAGGTACTTCGGAGTAAAGGTTTTTGAAAGGATTTAAGTACTCAAGTGTTTTCCAAATTTAAAAAGGCTTTCTAAATTATAAATGTTTTCAGAATATGATTTATAAAATGTTAGGAACTCCGTCGAAAATGGTTTCTACAGATTCCTTATGATTGGAGAGGCGTGAGCGAACGGGTAATGCCAGTTCCGCCTGTTTGTGTGTATTATGGTGTAGTTCTGGTCTGTCCAATCCAACACCCTTATAGGCCAATGTGTTGCCTCTTGGGAACCCAAGCTATCCTAATTAGAGGATTAATGTCCAGAGGGACTTTATGTCTGTTATGGGGACTTAATGGGCTGATCACCCGTATTGTCTGTGTGGAGTAAAACCTCCAATCAGTTTTCTTAAAGTGAATGATAAATTTTATATACTGTGAAATGAAATTGGCTTACCATTGGAAATGTCAATTGCTTTACACATATTTTAGTAATCATTGTTATCCTGTTTATCAGTGAACTCCTGCTATATTCAAATACCAGTATTACTTTTCAGTTTCCAGTATTCATATGTTATCCCATGATTCTACTGTCATCTCTTGCGTTATCCTGCTATACTGCTTTCGGTTTGAGATTTTTAGTTACTTGCTGAGCACTGGCTCATTATTATTTTTGTCTAACCTTTTTGATAGTAGCATAAGAATCATGGTTCGTACCATTCAAACTGAGAGGAAGCGCACCTACCGTGAACCTGAAGTGGTATCTTTTGAGATAGCCCCCGAGGTAGATGCAATAACAGCTCAGTGAGGAGATTTTCATAGTTGGTTTCTAAATTAGTTGTGAGAACTAGTTGGTGTAAGAATTTGAATTCATGGGTTGTAATAATAATAATTTGAATTTGGATTTATAATATTAGTAGTTAGACGTTGGCTTGCTTGTTTCATACCATTACCTGTGAAAGATCCAGGTGAGTAGAGTTGGGGTCAGTCAGCATGCTATATTTATATTTACTTATTTTTAGGGTATTTGCATCTAGTGTGTTAGTGAATCCCCGATTTAGGCCCCAGGTCGGGAGGGCGTCACAATAATACTTAGTACTTATTTGGTTTTTTATTGAAGTTGACTAAATTTTCTGTTTTATATTATTGCAATTTTTATGTTGTTAAAATAGTTTAAAAAAAATAGGGGCCCTTTTTCGGTTTTGCCCCTAGGCCCCCATATAGTATGGAACGGTCCTGGTGAGAACACTAATCTTTTAGACACATGGCATAAGAAGGGACTTGTTGAATGGCATCTAAAAGAGGAATGTTTATCTTGACTTGTTTGAAAACTTCCAAAATTTGGTCCATTTGAGCCGATTGTTTGTTCAAAATGAGTCTTTGAGGATAAGGAGCTTTTGGCTTATAGACTCGTTCACTAGACACATCGAGAATGGATTTTGAAGATGAAGGTTCAAGAGGTGAAGGTGGTGTACGAGATGACTCGAGAGGCTCGGGATTTGGAATATGTTTTGAATGATCAAGTTTAGGATTTGGTTCAACATTTAACTCTTCTTCTTCTTCGGGAGACTCGACTCCTACTTGATTATCAACTTGGTTTCCCGACCTTAAAGAAATAATGGCGTTAACATTTTCATGAGGTCTTTGGTTGAGAGGAAATTTAGGGTTGACCTCGGTTTGACTCAGGAACTTGTTCTTCTCTCGCTCACACATGGAGTTGGCTAATTGACTCACTTGAACCTCTAACTTAGATATGGCTTGAGTACTAGCATTTAAAATTTGCCTATCTTGAGTCATGGTTTGCATGAAGGTCTGTTGAGATTAGAGCGGGCAATCGGGTCGTGTCGTGTACTTTCGTGTCGTGTACTTTCGTGTTTTCGTGTACTCATACCTAAACCCGAAATGATTTCGTGTACCCGATTACTTGAACCGAACACGAAACGAAAAATTTCGTGTTTACACGAAACGAAACGAAAAGTACGCGAAATAATTCGTGTACTTTCGTGTACCCGAAACAACCTGAAACGATATACACAAAATGTACCCAAAACATTGAAATTCATCTTAAATATATATATGTATATATATAAAGGTTAAAATAACACATATATATATATATATCACTTATTCTAAAATAAAAATAACATATAGATATATATATATATATATATATATATTATATTTCGTGTACTTTCGTGTACCCAAAATGAAAACCCATACCGACACTAAATTTATCGTGTAATTTCGTGTTCGTGTACTTTCGTGTTTCGTGTACTAAAAATCAAAACCCATATCCATATTTTTTCGTGTCGTGTTCACGTGTCGTGTACCAAATTGCCAGGTCTAGTTGAGATTGATCCAGATTAGTTGTTGATTTTAAAAGCGCATCAAGACTCTTTTCCAAGGAATTTAGTCTCTTATCCGACTCATGAAAGCCGGGAGGGCGAGTGCTTGAGTCGGGTTTGGATAAGGACCTTGGTTTGGAGTTGGGTAAGAGTTTTGATTGGGCCCTTAAAAAGAAGGTGGTGGAGATTGGTAGTTTTGGCCTTGATTCCAAGAGAAATTCGGGTGATTCTTCCACCCAGGATTGTAGGTCGGAGCAAAAGGATCATTCCTAGGGGTTTGTTGAAACACCGCATTGACTTGTTGAAAATCTTGCAAATTTTGCATCCGTAGATTTGGGTACATAGACATGTGTGAGGGGCCACTATGAGTTTCTAAAGCTTCAAGTCGTCTAGTAAGGGTGGCTAACTTGGCATCGATTGCAATATTGTTTCCAATTGAATGCAAACCCCTAGTGGACTCCCACAACATAGTCTTCTTGGTTAATTCCTCGAAAAAGGCCCACCCTTCGTCCTCATCTTTTTCCATGAATTTACCTTGGCACATAAACTCTAACAAAGCGGTTTTCGGACTATCTAAGGCCTCGTGAACAATCTTACAAAGTCTCCATTTTTCTATTCCATGATGGGGGCATTGTGATAAAAGATTTTTAAAACGATCAGAATACTTCCAAAAAGACTCATTTCCTTTTGATGAAATTGATTTATTTCATTTGTAATCCTTGTAGTCTTATGGTTTGGAAAATATTTTTTAGAAAAATTACCACGAATCCCTCCCACGTTGAAATAGAATTAACTTGTAGGCTATACAACCATTTTTTAGCATTTTCTTTAAGATCAAAATTAATGAGCCTAAGCCTAATTGAGTCCTCGGTTAATTGTTGGAGTTTTTGTAAGGCACAAACCTCCTCGAATTCATGAATAAAAAGATAGGGGTCCTCACCATCACTCCCGGTAAACTTAGGTAACATGCTAATGTGGTAGGCTTTAATCTCGAAATTATTACCATTAACGGGAGGAAGAGTGATACACGAAGGTTGGGACGATCGGGCGGGGTAACAACGATCCTTAAGAGACACAACCATGGTTACTACTGGTTCAGAAATTTCTAAAGACTCGGAATCAGAAGAGGACGGAAACTCAAATGATCTCACTAGTCTAGCAGAATTATCTCTACGCTAAATAGTTCGTATAAACCGAGAAGTAAACACGTAACAAATAAGTGCGATAAATTAAAACAAACAAAAGAAAAGGGGGAAAAATAAAAAAAAATTCTAAACCTAGGGTTCCTTAATAAAATAAACTAGACTTTGCTCCTAACTTTAAGGACCACCAAAAATTCAGTAAATCAAAAATTATTCGAACCGATTTGGCCAGGTAGGTGCAAGCATTGCGAAGGGGCTAAACACCGACCTAGACACCAAATCCTAATTGGCCAGGTAGGTGCAAGCATTGCGAAGAAGCTAAACACCGGCCTAGACACCAAATCCTAATTGACCAAGTAAGCTTTCGCTTGCCTAGACCCCAAAAAATCGGAATAATTAAAGATTACGTCCTTTCTTAGGTACCTTCCTATTTGAGCGCGAAAATCCTAGGGGCCATGTCTAATTCAATTTTATTAAGGCTCGGGGTATGCAAAATGATGGATTAATTGTTGTGGGCCAAGGAAAGAGTGCTGAAATCCCTTCCCTTATCTTATGAGTGGTTTTGCCCTTAAGATTTATTAAAATGAATGCAACAAACAAAGAGTTTATTTGAAAGCGATAAACAATTATGGATACTTAACTACGTGTCCTAATTTAAAGAAAAGAAGAATTTATCGTACCTTTGGATCCTCCAACGATCACCACAATTTATAAGGTACGAAAAATTAAAAACAAAAAATAAAATCTAGCATGATGTGCCCTAAGTGATTAAATGCATGATGCACCAAGTATGTATTTACTAACTAATTTTTTTGATTTTTTTTTTCAATTTTCATTTTTTTGTGATTTTCTAAAAAAAATAAAAAGGCCGAAAAAAGTGAGATACGGGTTAACGAAGCACGCTTCCGAAAATTCCAATTTGTTACAAGCTCCGTGAGAAGATTCCCGAAATTTCAAATTTTCCTAAAAAAATGACAAAAATAAGGCAAGTGAAACTAATCCGAAAAACTAAAAATTAAGGAGCGAAAAATAATTTGTCCCCGGCAGCAGTGCAAAAAACTTGATGTGCTTAAAATAAATATTTAAATCGCAAGCGCACAATCTCATTTTAGTATTTTAAGATTCGATCCACAAAGACTAAAATATTTTCGCGATTCTTAATTTCTAACTTAGGTGGACTAGAACAAGTTTGGATTTTAGAAAATTGAGATTTTACTATTTAATTCCTAAAAGAAAAGTTAAACTATTTTTAAAGGAAAATAAATTATTATTCTATTTCTAAACTAGTTAATTAAAGTAATTTTATTTACAGAAAATTTATTAAAAAACTCGACATGACTATTTCGTAAGTTTAACTAGCCAAAAACGAACCAAATTATTAAAAATCCAAGCAACAACGATGTTATAACCCGAAGTTTTGGTAGAATTAAAACTTTTCTTATTATGATGAAGTGCATCAGTGAATAGTAATTTTCGTGGATGAATAGTGATTTTGAGGATTAAGAAATTTTTCATGCCACCTATGTACGAGACATGGTATGGATATTTCAAAGTCATATTAGTGATCTACGGAGTAAATAAATGTATGTAAAGACGATCGGAATTCAGAAATTCGAATTTCTATTTTGGTGTGATATTTGACCGAACGGTGAATTATATATCAGTATTATCAAGAAATGAGATATTAAATTTGAGGAATTGAGGATTTAATATTTTGAAATGTTATTATAATTGATTTGAGAATTTAGAACGAAAACCACTCAGACAGTGAAACGAACGTTCTAGAAATCGCTGAGACTTTGTAACGAGATTAAACGATAAAGCGAACGAATTATGGATTTTGGATTGAGTTCATTACAAGATTAAATATCCTACATGATCATCAAGAGAATTATATCAAGTGGATTGAATAATTTAATCAAAGATTAAATCAAGAACAATTAGGATTTAAGTAATTAAAACACTTAAATCATTTCTAAAAACAACACAATTAGCAAAGCTTATCCAAGATTCTTTGCACAAGCCCCAAGGGGATCAACACAGCCACACACATCTGATAATATCAAGATATTATGTCCATAAAGTGGTTTGACAAGTCAAGTTGGGTGTGAAGGAAAGAAAAGATCAAGAACAACCAAGTTCTCCAAAACTGCCCAGAAGGAATGGCAAGGGAAGAAAAATTCATATCTCCACTTCTACCCATTCATAAATCACCAAATTTTAACCAAAGCTTCCTCAATGTATGTAGAACATTCGTTCAAAATTTCATGGATAACAAAGGAGTGTAGCCTAGTCAAATCTCTTCTCCAAGTTGGAGAACCCAATCTATCCAGTTTCTGTCTAGCGGAAAGATGGGGCTCAAAACCCTAGCTAACATGCTTCAAATTTGGTGATCTATAACTCAAAAGAAAGCTTATGAAGAGCACAAGGATTTAGCAGTTTAAGGACCATCTAAAGCTTGTTAAAGGTTTATAAACACTTGATAGTGTTGTTAGAGCATCCAAGGATGTGAAACCTTAACCCACCCTTTGAGTTCATATGAGTTTTGATGATTGTTTTGATGTTATATGCTTAAGAGATCATGTTTAAGTGTTTTAGTAGTTATTTAACTTTTTAAAATATGAAAAATGGTGGGTGTTGGATTGTAGCCACACCACTGACCTTAGATAAGTAAAAAGGTTGTTTGTTGAGGTTGTGGATGTATGGTATGCCCGGTGTGGCTTGGTTATGTTGTGACAAAATGGAAACGTTTGATTTATAGCCGTCGTAATGGTGAAATTTCATTAACCCTTAAAAAAAGTTAATGTCCGAGACCATAATTCATTTTTAGCATCACCACTGCCTATGGTTACAAAGATATTGTTGTCTAGTTTACATGGCCACAAGAATCGCATTAAAAGAGTTTACGGTTCAAGAGTTATGCTAGTTTTAGTGAAATCGGTTCGAAAGATTTTATCCCAGAAATGTAACAACTTTGATTCTATGTTCGAGACCTTTAAATGTCGAATTAAGATGTGAAATTTGGTGATAAAGTGTTAAAGACAGTTGGCAAGGTGTGTGCAAAGGTTTCAAGTTAAAAAGATTATTTTTCGATTTTATAAAAATGTGTAAGCCGAGGTTGCGCAAGTGAAAACCCCTAAGAACACGACTTATAAACCAAACTTATAAGTGCTTACATATGACTTGAATTCGAGGACCGTTTTCGAACCAAACTTACGACTTAAGTATTTGATGAGTAACTTGGACTTAGTATGAGTCTAGATTAAGTCACTAAGTGCTTTGATTGTGATTCGCTTACGTGTTTAAGCATTGAGTTATAAGTGGATCGTCTAGGGGATTAACCATATGTTTTTTACTTTGTCTAGATTGTTCGACATCGTCACGAGCCCCTATCACTTCTCGAGCATCAGACAAGTTTTCTAAATCTATACTTTGAAGTATTGATTATATAATACTGCTTGTGCCATGTATAAAGTTGTACAATTTTGCGATATATCTTATTTCCTGTTGAAATAGAATTTGACATTTGGATTATATACGATCTTTGAGTTAAGTATTTATGAACCGGTATATCTTGTAGCTCTAGATATAAGAGCATATTCATTATTTTCGACTCTAAACCGGGAGTCGGTATTTTGTGATATAGAGATAGTCGTGGAAACCCGGAGGGATTCCAGTGGCAGATTATTATTTATTTTGAGGAATGTTATTTATAAACATTAATTATATTTCCATAAAGTATTAATTACTTGGAAACCATTCGATGAATGTTATTTGAGTATTATCTCGGTCGAGAAATACTATATGAATATTATTTCTGTTAAATATGCTATTGGAAGGCATAACTCTTTTTGAAAGTATATTGTGATACTTGATTATGATTTGGTAATTGGCTTATAAGCTAGATATGAGATATTAGTTATAAGCCGGGTTTTGCAAAGGCCTTAATGAAGGGCGTATGACTTACATTCTTTAAATATATACCGGGAGTCGGTATTTCCGTATACCTTGAGATTATTTTCTGAGAAAAATATTAGATAAATATTTTTCCATTATTTCTTTAATGAATATTATTTTGGATATTCATTTAAAGTTTTAATTATTTAATGAATATTATTTTGAATATTCGTTTAAGGATTCATTTATTAAATGAATATTATTTTATATATTCATTTGAGGGTTATTTATGAGCAATTATTTTGATTAAAAATATCCTGTAAATATTTACGATTTAGTAAATACTATTTGAGTATTTATTAAATACTTTTTTTGACAAAATGCAAATTCATTCCATTAAATTAAAACAAGTCTAGCCGGGACAAATCCCCATCTGACAATGCAATCAGGTTGATAAACAATAAAACGAGCTAAACAAATAGCCGCATTGTTTCCAGACTGCTTAACACACTGAATCCAAGGATTCTTGAAACTGAAAATGAATACAAAGGCTTCTCGAGTAATTCAGCCTACATCAGTCCCGAAAATGGTAGCTTCACAATTGACCTTCACAATAGTTCCATTGTTGTTGCGGTGTTCAGGCGACTTAGTTGCAAAACTAAGCAATGAGGAATAAGAGTCCTCGAGTAATGAAATATTTCAAAAATTATTCAAAAATACTTTTAAACTTGTTTTAAACATGATTTGTCTTATTCAAAAATTTTCTTTGACCTTCAAAATTATGTAAAATATTTCTGAGTTTTATTATGATTATTTTATCAAGGGCAGGTTCCCAAAACTCTATTTTTCCATTTAAATCTATCTTATAGGAAGATTTAAATGCTCGCTCAAAACTTCCAAAATATAAAGGAATCTTACTTTATAACTGTTATTTATTATGTTTGACTACTCGGTCATAAATCTTTTGAAACTATTCCTTTCACTCGCAACTTGGTTGCTATTCATCAAATTGAGTCTTTTTATTACTTCCTCCTCATTCGAGGGGTAAGATTGTTGGAACAAGTCGATATCCATTAACAAGCAACTGCTTGGGAAATATTGGTGAATTTTCCTTTCCAACTAGATACGACTACTTTGTGGAGTCCTATCAACAAGTATTATACTTGGGGAAAGGGGGACGAACTTTACGTTTCAGAGTCATGGATTTACTCGAACTAGGAGTATTTGTTGAAGAGGCTGTGGGACAGTCCATCATTAAAATCGGTGTAAGAGGCTGTGGGACAGTCCATCCTTGAAATAGGATCCGAGTGGCGCCGGTCCCGTCTAAGCCCAAAGATGGCTAGGGAGATCCGGCGTATGGTGGTGTCCATATGTTCTTCCTTCTACATGTAGAGAAACAAATCCTGAGATGCACGACCTACGACTGATCATTGTAAGGTGATGTCGTCTGGCGCGACAATACTCCAATATTAGTTCATCATCCAATTTAGATATTTCCTGCAACACGTATCGAAGAGACTTCTTTTAGGTTGATGGGTAGCTCCCGCAACACGTATCGAAGAGACTTCTTTCAGGTTGCCAGAGGTTTGAAAAGTGTTCAAAACTAAAGTTGCAATATATTACCTTGCAACTTCCTCTTTTGAGATACATGTTGATACTTGCATATATTTTGCATAACAGATATTTCTACGGAAGTTATATATTAAATTACCTTGTAACTTCATCTTTTATATTATACTAGAACTTGGTTCATAGTATGAATAACGAAAGTTTGCAGAGATATTATGAAAATGATATTTGAAGTACTATAATGGTACTGTTTTTGAATATATTCCGATAAGGAAATACTTTCGGTAAAAAGATATTTTGACAATTATTGTCTTATACCCGATATATATCTGGGTTTGAATTAAAGGCAGAATTATGCCATACTTTCATTACCTTGCTGAGTTATCGCTCACTCTTGCTATTATTTTATATATATTATATAGCAGCGAAGCAGGATTCCAATGGGACAGCACATATTCCGCAAGGCTTTTCCATAAACAGTTTCTAGCAGTGATCCCGAGAGTAGTACGAACTAGTCGAATCAAGCTGCAACTTTTGGTATTCATCTTAAGTATAGATGTGAATGGTATAAGAGGATTGTGAGCATCAGAAGGCTAAGTTGGTAATGTAACATTACTTAGAAGTTGTATCAGTGACAGATTCAAAAGACATTTGGGTATTGTAATAATAACTATTTATTCCGCAGTTGTTATATTGTGTCGTTTCTGAGACTCTAACCTCTGTGTGTGTGTGAGATATATATTGTGGGGTCACAAGCAGTTAAATTGTGTACATTACAAGTAATACAGGTAAGGCAAGGAGTAAATGGATCGTGACTACTCCAAATCCCTGACCCCGGATTTGGGGCTGTTACAAACGAAACTAACAAAAATTCAACGAACTTGAACCAAACATCGACTCAGAAAAACTCAGCCAATCAACAAAAAAGAGACTCTCAGACTACAAACAATCAACAACCTGCGAATCAACCATCAACAAAGAGCCATACAAAAACAATCAGCCAAACAACGAAACCAGCGAAGCTCAACAAAAGCAATCAACTCACACACGGGACCGAGTCAACTCGGCTACTACAACCGAAATACGCATCAACGAACACAAACATAACAAAACCGCACAAAAACTAGACTCGAAAACAATGACAGACCAACTCAGAAAAGGCGACTCAGTAACTCAGAAACACAATCCGACTCATTCGAACTAACTCAGCAAAACAAAATAGGATAAAAGAGTCCATTTCAACCAACTAAAATAAAACAGAAAGAAAATGGGAAGGAAACAGAAGGAATGAGTAGTCTGAGATTGATGTTGAAAGCGACGAAGGAGAAGAAAAGGGGAGGGGACTGCTGAGGTGTTTATGAAAAAGAAGAAGAGAAATGGGTTTGTTTGTTTGTTCGAATAAAAAAGAAACAGGGGAGGTGCTATACTAAAAAAAGAAAAACAGGGGAACTAGCGACTAATGCTTCGATTTAAACAAAAAAAATAGAGAACAATTACTGAAAATTAATAAACTGATTAAGAAACTAGTATTATTGTTTGTTTTTTTATTTACACTAACACATAAAATATAAAAATTAGATCTACCAATAAAAATTATGAAACCCACGATAAAATTGAGATTTGAAGGGGCACAATTAAAATTTTTAACTAAGAACAAGAAAATAAAAATCGTTACTTTCAACCCTAAGTGGTTAGCATTTTGCTACTTTGTCCACTAAATGGATTCACGAAAATAACGAAAGCAAGGCAACATAAACGAGAGAGCAAGACAAGAAAATAAAAGAAACTTGAAATTGCATAAATCTTAAAAAAGAGTGTTTACAAAAATTTAGAAATCTAATACAATATGAAGATGGAGGCTACACTAAAATTTAGGGTAACTAAATTAAAACTAAGGCGTGGGATACAATGGGAAGGAGGGGTACTTATACGCTAAAAATAGGGTTTTGGGATGTGTTGGGTAGATCTCCACCGTACACATGTGGGGTGTGTTGGTGGAATCCCCACCTTCCACGTGTCCTCTTCTCTATCCAATTATTCCTTTTTACACCAAGCTCCTTTTTCTTTTGCCTTTTTTGCATTTTCTTCCTTTTTCGCCCTTCCTTGTCCCTTTTTCTTTATTTTTGTCATTTCTTTATTTATTCTTGAAATTTCTGAAATGCAACAAATTAATTTATTAAAATACGAGTTCAAGCAATAAATAAGTAATAAAAATATGCACTTTTCAATTGTAACGGTTTTGAAAAGCATTACAGTATATCTAAATTTGCAAAAACTTGTCAAAAAATAGCAACGCTTTTTAATAAATCAGGCTGCCATAGGCAATCTATGGTGTAGTGGAATGGTTGTTCTTCGTTATATCCCTATATATAATAAACGCAAGAGGAGATCTTATCCTATTTTTTGTAGTACAGTCATAATCCAAAAGAATATGTACCTTTGGATCTTAAAATAGATAGGTGTGATCCGTTAGATCTAATATTAAAAAGTTTATTTGATTGATAGTAAGATTATATTAAAATGCCAAAAGTAAATTTAATAATTTAAACTAAATATAAGTAGGTCTTCTAAATTGAATAAAATTAGATCTAATATTTGAAAGTAAGTATTTTTGATTGATAGTAGTATTATATTCAAATATGAAAAATAAATTTTAATAATCTAAACCAAATATAAGTAGGTTTTCTAAATGGAATAGGTACCATAATGTAAAAATCCGTAACTTTCTTTTCTTTTCAATTTTCGAGTAGTTTCAGTTGAATAATAATTGTTAAATCATCAATAATTAAGATATTTTCTTCTGTGAAATTGTCTAAATCTGATTTTTAGAACTCAAAAATAGAGCAAAAATAGTAATGATATAGGCTAATAGTAAGCCCTAAAGACACATTTAATGTGACATTAAATAAACCTAGTATGGTCCAAATACGGAGCCCATCAATGAGGCCCAAAACCCAAATTCAATAGTTAATTCATAATTAATATTGAGGGTAATTAAGAACTTGCAAATAAGAGTCAAACAAGGATACTATATATTTATGAGTAGCCTCCAAGACACCAAATTCAACATGGAAACAGACTCCTACAAGGTATGAGTCTGGAACCTTCCTCAAGGTGGTGACTTGCCCACCAAGTCACCTAACCCTACTACAATTCTAAGGTTTCTCGACCTATATAAGGGCCTGACCCCTCATTCTCAGAACTATGTTTTTTGGCTTGATTATCAACCTCGAGATACGTAGACATTCTGTGAGGACCGATCAGTCTCAAACATGGAAACACTCGTTAAAGCTTGAAGCTCACCAACCCTTTGCATTAAATACACACAAACCCTAGCCACAATTCATTAACCTAGTTTTTATTCCACAACATTTGGTGCCGTCTGTGGGAAGACAACATCAACCAGGCATCAAACACGAAGAACACCAGCCACAACCGAGGCGACTACTGTCACCTCCGCTCCGCCCGTCATCACGAAACTAGGGTTCGTACCCCCATTAACGAAGATGACCACTCAAACTCAAGTTTCTCAACCTGCAGGGTTGACTCCCCATACTGAGAGAACTTTGCCTGTGGTTGTCCATCAGAACTAGGAGGCCAACCCTGTTCAGATGGTGGTCTCCCCCCTTGTTGATGTTAATCGACCGCTACCTCCAGGGGTACAGATCCATACCACTGATCTCCCTGCAAACACCAATACGATGTACGGGATGCCTAATTACCCTCCGAATACTCGAGGTGTTGGGCCAAGCGGCCATGCCCTGCAGATATATGAGTCATATCACCCTCCTTATATTAGACGTTTGGCCCTGATCAAAGGTATTACGACTACTCTAGTCCTTATACTGATGATTTATCGTCTGAGGATGATGATCGTGATGAAGCCCCAAAGGAGGCGACGTGCTAGCAAGGAACCTCGAAGGAGGACTAAAAGAATCTGCTGAGAGAATCAAGGCTCATGAGGTCGAGATCCAAAAGCTGAAGGATGACATAGCAAGGGAGCAACAAAGGCAGAACCAGAACAAACCTCCCCCAAGTTCAAGAGAGATTCCCTCCATTGATTTGGAAAGGCCTTCAAGGAGGCAGAGAAGGGCTGATGCCCCAACAGGAGGAGCTACAAGGGCGAAGTCCCCTAAGGATTATCATAAGGATTTGATGCCACTTGGAGACCTTGATGATCCCACACCCCCATTTACTGAGGAGGTGACGAGTGCTCATGTCTCTAGGAAGTTTAAGATGCCTATAATTAAGGCATACGATGGAATGGGGGATCTTGCAAATCATGTGAGAACATTCTCGAACGCACTGCTGTTGCAGCCTGCAAGTGACGCTCTCAAGTGTAGGGCGTTCCCTTAAACCCTGGCGGGTATGGCTCAAAGATGGTATAGTCGTTTGCCTGCAAACTCGATTGGAATGTTCAAGGAGTTGAACACGGCCTTCATCAATCAATTTATTAGTGGAAGAGTCCATGAGTAGAGCTCTGCATCCCTTATGTAAGTGGTGCAAGGAAAGAATGAGAACCTGAGGGATTACCTCAAGCGCTTCACCAAAGAGACGTTGAATGTCCCAGATTTGGAGAACAAAGTAGCTATGATAGCCTTGAAGAACGGGACAACCAATACCTTCTTTCAGATGTCATTGGCAAAGCATCCCCCTGAGAGCATGACTGAGCTCCAAAGAAGGGCGAGTAAGTACATAAAGGATGAATAAAGCATGAGGAAGACAGAGGCCTCAACCGTGAGTGGAGGAAACGGGAACTCTAGGAAGTGAAAGCAAGAGCAGGATTACGATGCTAGGGATAAGTATCCTCGAACTAGCAAGGATTCTGATTCTACCCCTAAGAAGAATTTGGGACCATGGTTTTTCGAGTATGCAAGGTTGAATGATCCTAGGATTCAAATTTTGTTGGATATCGAGAAGGATAAAGATTTTCTATGGCCAAAGCCACTACGGGGTGATCCTGCAAAGAGAAACAAGGATCAGTATTGTAGGTTCCACAAGGATGTAGGACACGACATTGATGATTGTAGGCAACTCAAGGATGAGATTGAATTCCTGATCCGAAGGGGGAAACTAAGCAAGTTCATGAAAGGTAAAGATCGTGGAAGCCAGAGAAGAGATTATGATAGGAGGGATAACGACCGTGATCAAAACCCACAGCCCCGAGGGCTAGTTATCAACATTATTTGGGGAGGCCCGACAGCAGCCGGCACAACAAAAAACTCTCGGAAGGCTTATTCCAGAGAAGTGATGCACATAGTGGGAGAGGCCCCGAAGCGCGCAAAGACTGAAGTAGCAATCAGTTTCGATGATTCTGACTTGGAAGGGGTGAAGTTTCCCCATGATGACCCGTTGGTCATAACTCCTGTGATTGGAAACTCAGAGGTGAAGCGAGTCTTGATAGATAATGGACCTTCCGTTGATATTCTATTTCATGGCGCGTTTGTGAAGATGAGGTATAACGATTCTCAGTTGACCCCTACTAACATGCCCTTATACGAGTTCAATGGAGTGGAGTCCAATGTTAAGGGGACTATTCAGTTGCCCATAACTATTGGGCAGGAACCTAAGGAGGCTACTCAAATGTTGAACTTTCTGGTAATCAAGGCAGCTTCAACATACAATGCAATCCTGGGAAGGACTGGACTTCATGAGTTCAAGGATGTGGCCTCTACCTATCATATGTAGATCAAGTTTCCAACCCAGAATGGTGTTGGAGAACAGAAAGGTGATCAGAAGATGGCAAGAAGTTGCTATGTAGCAGCACTAAGAGCCGATGGAGTCAGGGGCAGGTCCTTCCGATTGAAGACATGGACGTCCGTGGTGATGATGAACACCGAGGGAAGCTGGTAGAGGATTTAATCCCTATACCTCTAGAGCTTGGAGACCCTGAAAAGGTTACGTACGTTGGAGCTTCTCTGAAGGAACCCTTGAAGGACAGATTAATAACGTTCTTATAAGAGAACAGTGATGTGTCTGCTTGGACAACAGCTGACATGCTAGGGATTAATCCCTAACTCATAACTCATAAGCTGAATGTCGATCCAAAACGAAAGACAATAAAGCAGAAGAAGAGGAATTTCACTCCTAAAAGGAAAGGGGTCATTAAGCAAGAGGTAGACAAGCTCTTAGAAGCTGGTTTCGATGAAGAGATTCAGTTCCCCGAATGGTTAGCTAACCTTGTGATGGTCAAGAAGGAGAATGGAAAGTGGAGGATGTGTATAAAACTTTACAAATTTGAATGATGCATGTCCTAAGGATTGTTTTCCTATACCAAGGATAGACACATTAATAGATGCTACATCTGGGCATGAGATGTTGAGCTTCATGGATGGGTTCAGTGGCTACAACCAGATTAAGATGCACAAGGATGACATCCCAAAGGTATCTTTCATAACCGACTTTGGTGTTTTCTGCTATCTTGTCATGGCTTTTGGACTAAAGAATGCAGGAGCTACTGACCAACGATTGATGAATAAGATATTCGCCCATCTGATTGGGAAAACCATGGAGGTATATGTTGATCACATGTTAGTCAGGAGCCTATTCACGACAGACCACATTAAGCACCTCAGAGAGGCATTTGAAGTATTGAGGCACTACAAGATGATGTTGAATCCAACCAAGTGTGCCTTTGGCATTGGATCATGAAATTTTTTGGGTCTAATGGTTTCAAAGCGAGGCATAGAAGCCAACCCCGATAAGATCAAGGTGATTTTAGATATGGAGCCACCATGCTCTATAAGAGATGTGCAGAAGTTGACGGGCCGAGTTCCAGCCTTAGGGAGATTCATCTCTAAATCTGGTGATAAGTGCTTGCCTTTCTTTCAAGCTTTGAAGAAGGTGAAGAACTTTGAATGGACACCTAAAAGCCAGAAGGCCTTTGAACAACTAAAAAAGTACATGGCCGAAGCCCCATTGTTGGCCAAACCTAGTCCCGGAGAGACTCTTTATCTGTACTTGGCGGTGTCTGAACAAGCACTAAGTGCCATCCTCATTAGAGAGGAAAATAAGGTTCAGAAACCTATCTACTACGTGAGCAAGGTGTTGCATGGAGCTGAGTTGAATTACTCTCCCATAGAGAAATTTGCCCTGGCATTGATAACAGCCTCGAGGAAGCTACGACCGTACTTCCAGGCACATAAGATTGAAGTTCTGACGGACCAGCAGCTGAGAAACATATTGCATAGCCCGAAGGCCAATGGAAGGTTGATTAAGTGGGCGATCGAACTCGGAGAATTTGACATCACATACAAGCCTCAGACATCCATCAATGCTCAAGCATTGGCTAACTTCGTGGTTGAATGTACCATTGGCAACCAAGAAGTCGGGGGGCAGGAGATAGTGCCCAACCAAGGAAGTGAAGATAAAGATAAAGAACATGTACCTAATCATAAGGAATATTGGTTGCTCTATTTTGATGGAGCATCAAAAACAAAATCTAGTGGTGTGGGTTTAGTCTTGCAAAACCCCGATGGGTTCACAGTTGAGTATGCTTTGAAGTTGGACTTTCCAACAACTACCAACGAAGCTGAGTATGAAGCCTTGATAGTCAGATTGGGCCTGGCTAGAATAATGAGGGTCAAGAACCTCAAAGTTTGTAGGAATTCAAGACAGGTAGTCTCGCAAATGAATGGTGAATTTAAAGCCAAAGATGAAACTATGGCAAAGTAATTGAGAGTTGTGAAAGCTGTTATGACTCAGTTTGATGAGTGCTATGTAGAGCACATTCCGAGAGAAGAGAACGTTAAGGCCGATGCCCTGCCCAAGTTCGCCTCTTCTGAGATAGAGAATTATGCAGGGAGTATTTACTTCCAGGTCTTGAAGGCCCCAACCATCAATTCGAAACCAGTGGCACCGTCGACATAGGGGGTTGTTGGATAGATCCTATCAAAGCTTATTTAGAGACTGGATGGCTCCCTGACAATGCCTTGGAGGCACGAAAACTATCAGTGAGAGCGTTGAGATATGTCTTGATTGAAGGCATCCTTTATAAAAGGTCTTTTGTCATCTCATACTTAAAGTGCTTGAGGCCCCAAGAGGCAGAAGAAGCGCTAAAGGAAGTTCATGAAGGGATCTGTGGGCAGCACTTGGAGGCAGAGCCCTAGCCCATAAGTTCACTCGATTGGGGTTCTATTGTCCAGAGATGTTTGCTGATGCACAAAACTATGACAAGAAGTGTGATAGATTCTATAAGCATGCCCCGGTTGTTAGGCAACCACCAGATATGTTAACATCGATTAACTCTCCTATCCCGTTCGTCATGTGGGGAATGGACATACTGGGTCCTTTCCCTGTAGCTGCAGCACAAAGGAAGTTCCTGATAGTGGCTATCAACTACTTCACCAAGTGGATTGAAGCTAAGCCCTTAGCCAAGATAACCACCAAGCAAGTTGCTCAGTTCTTTTGGGAGAGCATAATCTGCAGATATGGTATCCCACGAATCCTTGTGACGGATAATGGGTGACAGTTCAATAATGAAGAGTTCAAGAAGTATTGCGATGAGAATGCAATCGAGCTTTGCTTTACCTTAGCAGTTCATCTTCAAGATAATGGATAGGCAGAGGTAGCAAACCGGATTATCCTTGATGGACTGAAGAAGAGGGTCGAATGCTCAAGAAACACTTGGGTTGATGAGTTACTGCCTATACTATAGGCATATCATACCACCTGTAAAGTGACGACTGGAGCAACCCCGTTCTTGCTGGATTATGGAGCCGAGGCAGTTGTGCCCCTGGAGATTATGCATGAATCACCTTGGGTAGAAGCATATGAACCAGAGACTAATGAAGAAGGCACGAGGCTCGCCCTCGATCTGATTGATGAGGTTAGGGATGAGGCAAATGTCAGGAATGCAGAGAATCAGAAGAGAGCATCTTTCCACTACAACCAAAGGGTTAAGGAGAGGCCTCCGGAGTTGGCTAGAAAGGAAAGCTAGCCCCCAATTGGAAGGGCCGTATCGAGTCAAGAAGACACTAGGACGAGGATCCTACAAGCTGGAAACCTTGGATGGAAACGAGGTGCCCCGTACTTGGCATGCCTTGAACCTGAAGGTTTATTATGTTTAAGCTATCCTAGCAAGGACTTAACCTTTTACCTATTTATTAGGAGAAGTAGAAATAAGGTTCGATGAAACCATTCCAGAGCTTATTGCCCCGAGTAGAACAGTAGTACTCTATATAAGGGTTGAATCCGTATCAAATTATTAATGCAAGTTTGTTTCCAATTTTATGATTCTATGATTTTAATTATGTACCAAGCACCTATTGAGTGTAAGTCTAGAATGACCAAGTACTGAAAATAAAAGAACATATGAATAAAGGAAAACAAGAGCATAAATAAAATGCCCCGAAGGGCCAACTTTTAAGTTACGGTTACAAACATCATCAGATAAAAGTCAAGTCCACGAAGGACCCTGAATAAAAATAAGCAAAGCCACAAGCAGCTAACAAGGCCATGCAAGGCCACCTACTCCTGGGAACCATCTTCTTTCCCATCATCAGAGTCATCTTCATCAGAATCCTCCTCATTGCAACCATCTTCAACCGAACTGCCTTCTGCTTGAGCTACCACCACCATCTGCTGATCCGTAGCCTTTCCTACTTCTTCTTCTTCCCCGGATGTAGATGTAGTATAAGAAGAGACACTAAGTTAGTTCCGGTTCCCTTTGCCCGGAAGTGGCTGTTGGATCACCACCTTTTTTCTCCTTGCCAGGAAGTGGCTGTCGGAAGTGGCCATGGGCCTCTTCCCACGGGAACTTGAGAAGGATGAATCGGGGCTAGCAGCACGGGCTACTCCCCTAGAGCCAGAGCCAGGATGTCAACGACCTCCCCTAGAGCTGGAGCCCGATGTTTGAGTTACAACTTTGACCCTCAAGCTGGAAGCATAATCAACATAGCCTCCTCCGCTAACAGCCCAGTTAGGGCAAGGGAAGTTAACCGGGTCAACAACAGTTGGGTACTTATTGCTCACGACATTCACGGATTTGTTCCAGCCGATAGACATGTTAATGGGGCACAGCTCATTATCGTGTCTGTCTATGAAATCCAGAAAGGTATCTGATTGATGATAGGCCTCAACCACCTTGTTGAACTCAGTCGTCTTCTTTCTAGCCAAGGAATTGTATTACCTTTGGTAAGAGTGAGCATCTGCCTCAACACGGATGGCTCTAGACTCCAAGTCTTGTTTCTCCTCTTCAAACCTCTTCTTCTCTTTTACCAAGGCCACATTATCGTCTCTAAAGGCCTGGCCTTGATGGGCAGCAGATTGGAAGTAGGCATTGGCCTGAAATAAAGAAATTGATAAGGCATTTATAATGTCAAAAATAAGCAAGAACACCGAATCCATAAGAAGGAGTGTCATACCTGATATAAAGTTTGAGCCCCAAGAAGCTCAGACTCGTCAATTTTATCCCCTAAAGACACCGTTGCAAGGTCAGGGAGAGTGATGGAGCACTTGGACAAGTCCAAGGCCAAAGCAGGGCTCTCCAAGACGGAGTCTTGCTCGCAAATACCCCAAGATAGGATAAAAGGAGATCTAGTGCCCCCATCAGCGTTCCGGAACCTTTTTCCCGACTGAGAGCATCCCACCAAGAACTGGGGATCTTTGGGCCAGTGGGGCTTGTCGACGCCTCGACCTTCTTAAGCATCCTTCTAGTGTTGATTGGCTGATTTTCAGGATGGCTGTCCAACTCCTCAGCAGCTGAAATGCAGAAAAAATAAATATCGGAATAAGAACAAACAGAGTTCATAATAGACAACAAAGATAAATTACCCTCAAATGAAAGAAAGCTGAGGCCAGCTTCTACAAGCTTTTTCTCGTTCAAGTTAGTTTTATAATGGGTGCGACCATCGTCCTCAAGCAGTCTATCTCGATCTAGTAGTTCTTGTTGATCAAGATCGCACATGAAGTGTGAACTATCTTCCACATCTCCAAACCTTGACACAAAAAATTGGCCCCAATCACCTCCTTTCCACTTGAGAACTACAAACTCCCTCGCCAAGAAATGGTGGGATTTCGGGAAGGAAAGGGCATTCACTATGTGAGGAATGTTAGTTCTATGTTGTATACTGATCCATCCTTTCTTAGTATCAACATAATTTTTCACTGTGAATATGCTCCGAAACATCATGGTGCTCAAGGGAATGTCCAGATCCCGACACCTTATTATGAAAATAATGACAAATCGCCAAGCATTTGGATACAGCTGGCAAGGGTGAACCTGGAGTTCCGCTAATAGCCTGATGATAAACGGGTCAACGAGAAACCTCAAACCCGCTTCAAGAGCACCTTTGTAGACGCACAGTCTCTCGGGATGCCAATTACAGGTTCCATCGGCCAAGCCCAGAGAGCAAACCTTGATTGCATCTGGAATACTGTATGTGTTTTTGATTTCTTCAACTTGGGACTTTCCCAACTTATATGGGCTATGATACGAGTCTAACTCTGAGCTGTTAGGGAATGCGTCCCTCATGGTACTTAACAAGCCTAATAGAGAATGAAATCGACGATCAATATATGAAGGAGGTCTCAATCTAGCCATACCTCTAAGTGATCTTGCCTTGCTCCTGTTGGCAGCTTGAACTTGAACTTGAGCCTGAAAACTTGAGAATTTAAGAACTTGGGAGAGAATGTGAGAAATAGAGAAGTGAAATGAAATGAAGACTACTCCTCTTTTATAGAAGAGGCATGACCTGCTACACCAGGTTGAAATATAGCCTGGTTCGCGTTTACAGGTTATCTATCGTTTATAAACAGAAGAAGGACGAAATTTATCTGTTATGGATGAAAAGAATCGTTATAACTCGTACAATTCTGGAAAAGAAAAGAGGGATTTAAGTGAGCATACGGCATCCAACTACACCAAAGCGCTCAGCTGAGCTTTAGAAGCTAATTACAATTAAAAGAGCTAAATCACGAGTTTAGTTTTGAAAGAAATTAAGGACGCTAATCGAAAAATTAGTCGTACTTTGAACTAAGGATGATTGTTATTAACATATAAATGACTAAAGAGGGTGTTCGAATGCTGTTGAATAAGATTCAAACATCTCAAAGAAGCCACAGGAGGCAAGGCCAACCGACCAGGCACCCGAGGGAGCCCTGGCCGACCACCTGGCAGCCAACTAGGCGCCCGAGGGAGCCCCGACAGACCACCTGGCAGCCGACCAGGCACCCGAGGGAGTCCCGACCGATCACCTGGCAGCCGACCAGGCGTACGAGGGAGCCCCAGATGACCACCCGGCTGCCGACTAGGCGCCTGAAGGCCCGTCAACCGACCAGGTATCCGAAGGCCCGTCAGCCGACCACCCTACAGCCGACTAGGCACCCGAAGGCCCGTCAGCCGACCAGGTGGCAGCCGACCTGGCGCCCGAGAGGCCGTCAGTCGACCACCCGACGACCAACCTGTTGTAAGGAGAACTTTCAGTCGAGTAGTTGCCTTCCAGGTGATCGTCTCCGACAATATTTGAACATCTCCGACAATCTTAGAACGTCTCTGACAACCTTCGAACATCACTCCTGATGTTCGAAACATGACTGGCTAGCCGCCGTTTTAAAAAACGGCAACCGAAGCTGAGTAGCGCCGTTAAGCATCGTTTAAGGCCGTTTAATTCTTGATTATCAAATCAAAATGATAATTTCTGAATAGCACTGATCTCAGTGACCCCAGCTAACATTGTTTAAGCATCGTTTAAGGCTAGCGTCGATTAGTGCCGTTTAGCATCGCTTAACATTGTTTAAACGTCATTTAAGGCTGGTTAGTGCCATTTAGAATCGTCGTAAATGCCTCGGTCGCTCCACGCTTTACATCAAGACGATATTCGTGAAACACTAGTGTACAAAGATGAACCCCGAGTCTCGGAAAAGGCGGTTATAACTTCAAGGAAAACCTGATTAGTTTTCCTAGAAGATTAGGGGAAATGATATGGGCTAAAAGTAAGCCCTAATGGCACATTTAATGTGGCATTAATTAAACCTAATATGGTCCAAATACGGAGCCATCAATGAGGCCTAAAACCCAAATTCAATAGTTAATTCGTAATTAATATTGAGGGTAATTAACAGTTTGCAAATAAGAGTCAAACAAGGATACAATATTTCTATTAGTAGTGTCCAAGGCACCAACTTCAACATGAAAACAGACTCCTACAAGTTAGGAGTCTAGAACCTTCCTCAAGGCGGTGACTTGCCCACCAAGTCACCTAACCCTACTACGATTCTACTATGTTTTTTGGCTTGATTCTCAACCTCGAGATACGTAGGCATTCTGTGAGGACCGATCAGTATCGAACACGGAAATAGCCGTTAAAACTTGAAGCTCACCAACCCTTTGTATTAAATACACACAAACCCTAGCCGCAATTCATTAACCTAGTTTTTATTCCACAACAAGTAAATTGACCGTATGACGTGTATTAATTAATAATTTTTTATAAATCTGTACTCAAATTTGGTTATTTTTTCTCTAAGTTTTTCAAATGTAAGAGTTTTTTTTTATTTTCCTTCAATAAAAGATTAAAATTTATCTGATAGAAATCAAATTCAATATAAATAAATCTTAATAAATATAGACTTTTTAATAAAATTCAAGAGGTATTGCGGCACAACTTGTTACCCGCATGTCTGGTATACTTGTATAGACCTCTTGTTTTCAAATTTATTAATTTTTAGATTAAAGTAAAATAGAAACATAAAGATTAAGAAAATTTTGTTTGATGAAATGATATTTTATATAATTATAATATTAGAAAATAGTCGTGCATTTACACGGGTTGTAAGCTAGTAAAAATAATCGTAGAAGCACAACAGATATTTGCACATTGAAATACATCATGATTCAAATCTTGGTTGCGACATACGATTTGTCCTTGTCTATTTTTTTTTTAAAATTAAATTATTTTTGATTTTATAGTTTACTTTTTAGAAGTAAGATAGATTTTTCACACAATTTTTGCAATAACCAACTTTCAACACTAATTTGTTTATGAATGTTTATTCTCCCTCCATCCCACTTGATTCCTAACATTTGAAATAGGGTGCCTGGTACGCATTTTAAGGATAGTTCCATAAATTTTTTTTTGTGTAGAAATTTAAAAATGAAATTTTTGTACAAAAAATGAAAATTATCAAATAAGTTATGCAACTATCCTTAAAATACACCTTAAAATATGTGTCAAACACCCTATTTCAAATGTTAAGAATCAAGTGGGACGGAGGGAGTAGTTAATAACCAATATTTATATTTATATAAATTTCGAGATAAACAATAATATTCAAAATATTGAGATAAAAAAAGTATATTTTTAATATTTTTGTTATCGTATCACACTCTTTAGCACCAATTTAGAAAAAGGAGAATTGAAAAATTATAATGGATGAGTTTTTTTTTATTGCACATATAAAAACTAGTTAATCCCTCACTCATCGAGTAATCGATATTATGTATAACAATCAATTAGGTTTGATAAACGATTTTTATATTACTATATATCAAGACATTTGTTTGATGAGACTGTTTTTTATACATAAAGTTATATTTAATCCACTTATGTTGTGTTCGGTTAGTTAGAATGAAATATTATGAAATAAAATGAATGAAATTAAAAGAAAACAATAGAATTTGAAGAAAAAATAAAAAAACACGAGGGGTTGAATGTTTTCTATGATACGATTTGGTTAAAAAAATTGTATGATGGATAAGAGAGATTTCTTTTTTAAATTGGAGGGTTCGAACTCCAATTTAAATTATTTTGAATGAAATGGAAAAAATAATGAAAATTTTGAACATTTGTCCATAATACGATTTAAATTTCATTGCAACCAAATACAATATTTTATTTTTTTAATGGTACTAAAACATGGTTTTAAACTATTTATTATTAAGTCAATTAGTTATTATCTTGTACAATAAGTTTAATTTTATCATATAATAGAATTTTAATTAAATTATTGTTATAAAAAGAATTTTGCATAACAAAAGTTCGAAGGTTATTAGTTATTAGTGACAGAGGAAGGTGGTTGTTGATGGTGGCTAAGTTTGTATAATGACATATTAAGAATTACAAGAAGAATCTAGTCGTTCATCAATTCTTGTCAATCGTTAGCTTTATATCATCTAAGGTGTTTACGTAACCTATTTATGAGATTTAGTTTTACCAAATTCATGGATACAAAATTTATGGGTTAGGATTTTGCAGGTTCAAGAAGTTCAAGTCCATCTTTAAATGAGGTCATCGGTCAAAATCATAATTTTGTTGACTTATATGTTCTTGTACATTCTTTTGACTTTTCTACGTCATCTCCTAAGAATTTAGAAATGTTTTATTCGTCCTCGAGTTATAAGACTTGCGTATACATCGATGGTCCCTCTATAATATCCAAACCCACCGTGAAATGTATACCAGATCCAATAACTCACCAAAAGTCAATCTAAAAGATCTAGCAATTTTGGTATACATTAGTTGTTGACTTGTTACTTATAAAGTCTTAGATACTCTTATTCTAAACAATGTGAAACATCCCACCTTATTGGATCGATGTCCTTGAGCCCATATACACACCAAATGTTGGTCTAAAATTGTTAGCACTTTAGTATACATTAGTTATTGACTTGAACTTATAATGGTTCCAAAACCTCTTATTCTAAATATATAGGTATTATACCTTCAACATTTATAATCAGTTTCAATATACGATGCGAGCAGGTCTAACACTATGACCTTTTAATAATAAGATGAGACCATTTCCTACCTCCCTAGGATTTACTTGATGCGAGCATGCCTTGCAACTCGGCTCACTTCAAATCTTAAGATAATTCAAGTATGGTGGATTTTTTCAGCCTCCCAAAATTATTTGTGATGTGAGCCGGCCTTTTGAATCTCAACTTGCACCAAGCCTTTTTAAATATTTGAAGTGTGATTGACTCCTTGTTAATCCATGTTTTCTCAGTGATGCAAGTTCATGCTTCAGCTGGACTCGCTCTTCACGTGTCATTGGGCTAACCCTTATTATTTGACATCTTTAGTAGCCTATCATGAGCCTTACATAATTAACAAAATCAGTGGGCCTCCAGTTTTTTTCAAATTTCATCGGTAGATCCATTTGTCATTGAAATTCGGGTTGATTTGTTTAGAGCCCATATCCAGATTTAGATATAACAACTGTCATCATTTAACGTATTTGCATATATATTCTTAGCTGGTATCAGTTTAGTCAAAAAACAATTCTTTAAACATAATATCTCTTAATGTATAATCAACGAGATTATCATGATAAAGAAATAAAAGATTCTCGAAATATTAAAACGCTCGAACCAAATTTTATGACAAATATTCATTTCCCTCTAAACAATTTCATTCAAATTCAAATAAATTTCATTTCCCGCCATTACTTCTGTTTATAAATAGTTACGACCAAAAATTTATGTTAATACATACACACATAAACAAAAGGAAGAGTTTGTGTTTGAAAGATAATGAATACCAATCGTAATTTTGATTTAAACATTCCGTTGAACATGGAAGATGATTCTAAAGATTTTGATTCAAATATTTCAACAAATTTGGAATGCGTAACTATCACATCCAGTGATATCAATGTTCCGACAACAATAAAAGATGGTTCAATGAGCATGCTTTCGGAGAATACAGAAAATATTGTCAAAGATACATCTCTGCTCAATTCTAAAGGTACGTTATTTTCTATATCGGTATGAATTATATGTAATGGTTTATCTTGTTATTGTTCAAAACATGCATTTATATTATTTAGTTATGAAAGAAGGAAGAATGATACAATTTATATTGATATAATTGATACAACATCGTAGAAGCGTTTAAAATATTATTCTATTCTCTTTTTGACAAGTTATTTTATCGTTAATTGAATTGTATATTTTACAAAATTAAATAAAAAGGTTGAAATTGGTACCCTGTTTTCCTAAAAATTGGATTTCAACAATTTGAGAGATGCCAACTCACCGCCCCGTCTTCTTCTTTATATAAAAATATTGATTGATTTAAGAATCTATAACATTATTTTTGCTATATTTGTGTTTTATGAAGGATTTTAAATGAATAAAATAAAATACTAAAATATAACAAAAGTTGATCTTTGAGCCCAATTCTATCAATAGGCCCATTAAACCACATAGACCTAAAAAAAACCCAATAACAAACACCCAATCCAATAAATAAGAAAAATCCAATATTGGCAGCAAAACCCTGTCTCCAATCTACACGACTCGGATAGAGCTCTGTATTATACAAAGAGGAAAGGTAGATAGGAGATATATACATACATCTATAGATACAGAGATAAAGAGAGATACAAAGGAGCAATAGCCCTATATTTCATCTTTTATTAGGTCAACTTCTACAAGTTCTTGGCTTTTATTGCTTCAAATCGGTAAATTTCTCAACTTTTAGCTTAATTTTTTGTGGGTGTTTCAAATTTATGTTCTTTTTTTGATTTTGTGAGATGGGTATCTTTTGATTTGTGCTTTTATGCATCATTTTGGTTTTGACTTTATATGTTTTGTTGGTTTTTTGCCTGTTTCATTGGTTTAATTGAGGTGCTTATGTTAAATTTGAATTTTGTTTGTTTGAGAATAGAAGATGGGTTGTTTTATTTGTTATCGAAAGATCTGTACATGAATTTATATATTTGTTTGAGATAGATCTTGATATGTTTTCGATTTGTGGTGGTTAGCTTGAATGATGTTTTTTTGCATGTGTTGGTATATATTATTATTTGTTCTGTCATGTCGTAGATTTTGTTTGTTTATAATTATGTGGGTAATGGACAGAAACTAATTTTGCTGGCAGAATTGTCTGTTCTTGTTAGGAATTCAAGGAAAACAAATAAATTAAGATTTATAAAGATGGTTGTTTTATGTTCTACCGTAGCTGTGAAGAGCACGGCTAAGCTCTTAGTTTGTGCTTTGTTTAAGAGAAGGGAGTTGAATCTTGACTTGAAGGGAGTTGTTATTTTGTTTAATAAGTTAACATCAATATTAATTAACAAGAATTACAACGTCTCAATTGCGAGAAAGATATCTGGAATCTGGTAAAAGGTGGTGGTTGAATAAAGAACCAAAATTGAAGTCATTAGAATTTATGTTTCCTCATTATTTATGAAAACAAGTAGTGTATTGTTGACTTCAATCTACTAGAACTTTAATATCTTAGATAATGTTGCTTTCTTATGAACTGTGTCAATGTGTATGATTTATTTATTGCATATTACATTTATACACATACATGCATTTGTTTGTTTTTTCAAGTGTGCTTCCTTCAGTAAGGTGCAATTTGCTTTGTGCTTAATCTCTGGGCGGCTCCTTGTTTTTTCGCTTTTAGCAACCATGTTTTCTAGATTGGTTGTTTATGTGGTATTTTTAGCTGCTGCCCCGTTAGGTGTCCTGCCAAACGAATCTGCTAAGTGATTGGCTAATCTCTTTATTTGGTGTTATCTAGCTTCTAGTTAGACATGTTTTTTACCACTTTCTCGTATGTTAAGTGTTCTTACATTTACTTATGTTTAATCAGTGAAAATGGACCCCATGGCTGAAGAGCAATTGGATTATGAAGAGGAGGAATATGGAGCACCACAGAAGATGCAATATCACGGAGGTGGTGCAATATCTGCACTTGCAGAGGATGAGAATATAGGTGAAGATGATGAGTATGACGATCTCTACAACGATGTTAATGTTGGAGATGGTTTCCTTCAGTTTCAGCGGTCTGAGGCATCAGGTCCCTCTGCTGGTGGTGCCGTAAATGGGGGATTTCAGACTCAGAAAACTACTGTTCCTGAACCTAGACCAGAAAATCCACTGCCGAAAGAGGTAAACATCCATGGAGCACCGAATGATGGGAAGTTTACTAACTCTGGAGTTCCGTTTACGGAGCCAAAGGAACGGCTAACCACTGAAATGGCACCAAATATTGGTGGAAACAATGCGTCACAAAAAGCAATACCTCCAGGTTCGATTCATGATGCTCAAGCATCGAACATGGGTTTTCGTGGCCCCTCACCAGTGGCACAGAATACTGGCATTGACCCTGTTGATATGTCAGGTAAAGTTGCCAATGAGCCTCAGCCTTTGCTTAATCCCAACACAGGTGTCCCAAGAGGTGTTTCACAGGTGCCGGCTAATCATTCAAATGTTAATGTGAACATGAACCGCCAAATTGCCAATGATAACCCAATAAGGCCAGCTGGAGATAATGGTGCGACTATGCTCTTTGTGGGGGAACTTCATTGGTGGACTACTGATGCAGAAATCGAGAGTGTCTCGTCTCAGTATGGGCCGGTTAAAGAGATTAAGTTCTTCGATGAAAAAGCTAGTGGCAAATCCAAGGGATATTGTCAAGTTGAGTTTTATGACTCTGCTTCTGCGGCTGCGTGTAAAGAAGGAATGAATGGCTACATGTTCAATGGGCGTGCTTGTGTGGTGGCATTTGCTTCTCCACAAACTATAAAGCAGATGGGGGCGTCTTATATGAATAAATCACAAGTCCAACCGCAATCTCAGCAACAGGGGAGGAGGCCTATGAACGAAAATGCAGGAAGAGGCGGTGGGACAAATTATCCCAGTGGAGATTCAGGCAGAGGGTATGGAAGAGGTGGTTGGGGGAGAGGACAGGGAGTTAATAATAGAGGGGGTGGGCATATGAGAGGAGGAATGGGTGGCTCTATGGGACCAAAGAACATGCCAAATGCCCCTGGAGTTGGAGCTGGTGGGAATGCTGGAGGTTATGGGCAAGGAATGGGAGGTCCTGCATTTGGTGGTCCACCTGGTGGTTTCATGCATCCTCAGGGTATGATGGGTGGTGGGTTTGACCCAACCTATATGGGTCGAGGATCTGGTTATGGAGGTTTTCCAGGTCCTGCTTTTCCTGGGATGATGCCTCCTTTCCCAAATGTTAATGCTATGGGAATTGCTGGTGTGTCTCCTCATGTCAATCCAGCTTTCTTTGGAAGGGGAATGGCTGGTAATGGAATGGGGATGATGGGGAATGCTGGAATGGATGGACCCCATGCAGGAATGTGGAATGATAATAACATGGGTGGATGGGGAGGGGAGGAACATGGACAAAGGACGAGAGAGTCGAGCTATGGGGGCGAAGATGGTGGTTCTGAGTATGGGTATGGAGACCAAGGTAATGATAAAGGTGCGAGGTCAAATGCTGTTTCACGCGAGAAGGAACGGGGGTCGGAGCGTGACTGGTCTGGGAACTCTGAGAAGAGGCATCGTGATGAGAGGGATCAGGACAGGGATCGGTATGACAGGGAGCACCGATACAGGGAGGAGAAGGATGATTATCGTGAACATCGACAAAAAGATCGGGACTCTTACAAGGATGATGGGGATCGGGGACAAGCTTCTTCAAGGTCTAGGAGCAGATCGCGTGTTGCACCAGAGGATGATCACAGGTCTCGTTCGAGGGATGCAGACTATGGGAAGAGGAGACGCCTACCATCAGACTGATGTAGTCTGCACCACATTCTTCTTATCGAGGGATTTATGAGACCTGACATTTCTGTTTCCTGGTGTCCATCAGATTACTGGATGCACCTGCAGCTGTTTTTTTCTGGTTTTTGATGGTGATGCATGCAGAATGCTTCCCCATTAAGAAAGTAAGTTTCGGCAGGATGCTTTGGAGGCAAGAATAGTTCTTAATTTCTTTCTTCAGCTTTATAGACTGCACCACCTAAAAACTTGTGCTTGCTAAAATACATTTTTAATCCGGTAGTGTATCGTGATATTTGCTTTTGAATATTAACTGTTAGTGCCCTTCTGCTGGCTTTCTAATAGTTTAATACCCATCCTTTGTTACTCTCTCTTTTGAGGTCATGACTTATGGGACATGGAAGATTGAGATTCTCCGACTCCTTGTTTAATTGGATGAATGTGCATGTTCGTTGTCATTGATTCTCATGATTTATATTTGTTTAAGTTATCTCAGTTGGTTCTGCTGCAGTATGTTCTAAGTCTGCCCTGATAATTGTTTGTCCTTGTTTGTCTATGACATGAGCATTCACACTGCTATTTGCTAACTACTTTTTTCACCCTAACTTAAATTGTTTGTAGTACTTCTATACTCTAAGGTCTGTTGATGCATTGACCAAGTCTGTTAATATAATTAGATCTTATCACTTAATACAGAAGTATATTTTTGGCAAGAAAATTTAGCAATTGGTTCTGTTCCAATGAGATAGACATTTATTATTTAGTCTCATGACAAGTCATTTTAACTTCCCTTTTTCGTGTTAAACTATAGCTTACCAAGTATAATAGGTATACATGGACCTTAGATTTATCAATTGGTTGAGTCGACACAACTTGTCCATTAATACTTATATTTTCTAGTTTGCAGACAGTTAGATCTTTCTATGTAACTGACATAATATATGTCAATAGCTATTATATTCTGTCTAGTACCACTACTTACTAGATTCGTTGTTCTTACAAACTTAAGTATAATATTAATCTATCACATATCGAGTGATTTGTGTCTTTATTATGTAACTAAAGGGACTCTATTGTCCCTGAAGTTTCAGCCTATTAGGTAGTAGTTGCACGCTGAATTGTTTACTTTAAAGTTGGTGAGGGTGCATTGTTCCGTATTGTGGTATCTTGTTTAAGTAGTGTTTTTTTTTTAAATGTTTACGTGGGATATGCGTTGCCTTTATGGCTGTGCATTGTTAGGTTACTGTTAGATAATATATATTATATATTCTTATTGAGCTTGATATCTAACACGATTATATACCTTTAATAGCTTTTACAATTTTGTCGGTATAGATATATTTTAGTGATTTTTATCTTTCTTTAAATTAAAATAACATGAGTTCAGAGTGGGTAACCTTTTTTTTGTTACTGAATCAGCCCATGTGGTTATCTGGAGAAAGATGTGCAAAATTTGCTGCTTTCATGGACTCTTCTGAAATCGGTTGTGGTCTGCCAAAGCAGCATTTATGAGATTGACCATCATTGTAGACTTGTAGTTTTATGGTGGGAACTCAAAATTTTATAATTGTATTCCTGCGAAAAGATGTCTAGAAAGAGGCTGCCTATTTGCATTGTTTGTTATTGATTGTAATGTAGTAAGTTTCAAAATTGTAATGCATCTCACATAACGAGCTTGTATAGTCTGGTCACCATATTTAAGGCTCTTTGTTTTGTTTTGGTATTAGGATTGTCGTTCTCGTGGATTGTATGTTGTAAAATGGTAACCATACATGTAAACCTGTTAAAGTTGTAATGGGGGATAATGGTGTAGTATATCACTCTCGTCCCTGTAAGCTTAAAATTTTCAGATGTAATCCGGAACTAGTATGTAAATCCATGAGTAGTTTTGTTTAGTATTTCTTGCTTGTCCATCTATTGTATATCAAGGTGCCTGAAGCCAGAAGTCTTATAGTCCTTGAAGGTTAGATGGAAGCCTCCAAGGTGCTGTATCGGACTCTGTTTATTTTATCTCTAGGAGTCGGAATTTTGCTAAATGTGTATATCTTAAATGTACAGTTACATATTCATCATTGTAATGTAGGCAGCCTACTTTCCTGTAAACTTAGCTGAATTTTAATGTATATTTGTACTAGCTTTTGTATCATTAGGTTTTTATTAGACATTTTTTTAATGAACCGGTCTACTACATGGCTGTAGTTGAGCTTAATAGTTTAAGCTCACTTGTAGATTTTTTGTGTTGCAAGATGTTGGGTTCATTTTTGCACGTGTAAAGCGTATAGAGTGGAAGTGGCAGCTGAGCCCTAATTTTGTGTCAGCTATATGCCTAAATATATACGTACATAACTACACAAGGAGGCTAGCTCTGGGAAGTCTGTGTTGTGATTTAAGCTGCGTTGTTTTGTTTAAAGAAATTTTGCCAGTCAAATGTGAAGTTGAGAACAGAAATTTTTTGAGTATGTTATGGTTACTTTTAAAATTTTGTTCTCATCCAAATCTTTGAAGCAGGGGTGTGTGGTGTATTTTGTTTTCTTTTGTGGTAGGAAGTAAGATGTATGATGTATTGCCATAGGCTTCAGCATCATTATATAATTCGTAGAGATCTGAGATTAAAGCAGATCATTTACTGATTCTGGTTAATACCACTAACATTCTGCTGGGTGTTAAACTTATGATTAACTGCTTCATCAGCTTCCTGAATTCTTACTTATGATGATGATGATGTATAGTTGGCATTTAGATACGCTTTTTTGTGTTGTCATAATGTGATTCCCCCCTGTTTGATGTTCCTACTGGGTTTTTATGTATGTATAACTAATAATATTTGTATGATCTTTGTTGCGATGTGCCACATTGTTTCCAGTTATTTTCATACATTTTCTTGTACATTTAGCTTTTGAATGTTTATCTTAAGCACTTGGTCTTGTTTTCTTGCGTTTTTGTTGCCCAATTTAATTTCTGGGTTTTGGTGTTTCAGCAAAATTTCGAATTGTCTTGATTCTGTCGTGTTTCATTTTTCGTGTGATGAAGGTAGAATTACATTTAAGTATTGCATATCTTCCTGTGTGCTGGATACCGATACTAACCAAACATACAAGCTAGAAAGAGGAGAGAAATATAAGAGCCTCTCTTGCTGTGGCACAACTGATGTTCCACAAATAGGGACTGCCCTGTTGAATAAAACCTAGTTAATTATAAGTTACTCTGTAACTTAATAAGTTACTTTATGATAGAGTTTGTCATAAGTGGACAGCTTTATAGAATTGTCCAGTTTATTTGAGAAATTCCCAATGAACGATATCACAATGTTCATCAAAAATAGTTTACATGTCACTTGGAAGACAAATCTTTTACATTGGAAAGGGGAATTGACATAGATGATATATACTGTACAAACAACCAACAAAAAATGTTTTAAAAAAAAAAAATTCTCGTAAGCAAGCCATCAATTTCGTATATTTTATTTTCTCAATGAACAAATTTATTCCTGCAATTTTGTGCTGACAGAAAAAGAGACCCGTCTAAATACAAATTTGAGAGATGTTATATTTACCAAAATAAGCATATTCAGATACTTATAAACCAAAGAAAAACTGTTGGTCTCCGATCCTTAACAAGTCAATTGATTGTCGTAGCAAAAAACATGGGCTAATGTCAAAACTTGTAAATACTTGCAGCAACTTACCGATATTCACGCTTCAACACAAGCCAAAACCTGTCAAACATTTATAATTCTAGCATTCATTTCACTTGTTTGATTATTATTTTTGGCTGCAGTTTTAATTCTCTATCTATCAAGAGAATTTTTGCTGCATTCAACAAGATTATTCACACTTCTTACGAATAATAAAATGGCTCGTCGAATCATCGTCCTCGGCCTCATCCTTTTTGTCATCATTGGCATAGCCTCTGCTGCTAAACCTGCAGAACATTCTGACGATATCGGGGAAGTAGCTGACGGACCTTCTGACGAAGTGGCTGACGGACCTTCTGACGATATTGGAACTACCGATGCAAATGATGATGCAGCACCAGTTGGAGGACCAGTACCAGCTGGAGCTTTCCCTAAGAGCTCTACCGATGCTCAATCGACTACAACTGGTTCTAGTGCTGCCTCAGCCTTGGACGTCTCCACTATTGCTGGCCTTGCTGCTACTGCCGCTGGTGCAGCCTTCTTCTTTTAAAATCGACTAGATGAATTTAACATCTAGCAAAAGGAAGAAGAGTTTGAAGATGCGATTGTGGTAGCTATATAAAAAATCATGTTCCTTATGGTGACAAAGATGTTGCGTTGTTTAGTTATCGTATCTTTGGAGGAAAAAAAAGATATTTGATCGCTTACAATTAACTGCTTCTCATGATTCAGAAACTGCCTAATTACACACATAATTTATACCTTATTAGTACAAAATATACAGACTCATCACTCATCTTTGAACAAGTTTCAGTTATAAATTTGACATGCGAACACAAACTAATTACTTGGAAATGAATGTTCATGTTCTCTTTTAAGCGGTTAATCATATAAAACTAATTTATATGCCACAAGAAAAAGAAAGTGTAAGCGTTCTCAGCTGAACTCCAACTATCTACATGCTAAACTAATGTAACTATTTCGAAACTCATGGACTTATGAATTACCAAAATAAATTCGAAAACTCAAGGTTAGTTAGTTCTATATTAGAGCAAATCAGGCCATATTATTAAATTCTTTCTTGTTTTTTCTCCTTTGATCCTGTAACATTGGTGTTGGCATTCGATGAGTGTGGCAGACCAGTTATAATACTAAAAGAACAAGAACAAAAGAACAGAATTAGAGGCATTGATGCTCATAAATCCAACATTTCAGCTGCTAAAACTGTTTGTCGCATTCTTCGTACTTCTTTAGGACCTAATGTCCAGGATAAATTCTACAGAGCCCAGATGGAGAGATCACCATTAGCAATGCTCTTCCCCCCCCCCCCCCCCGCGCCCAATTTTAGATCACCCCTTATGTGCATGTGTGCTTTTAGTGTGTTTTTTGTGCAACGCAGATTGTAAAGATGATCTTGAAGATTGATGATGTCATTTCGCCTTCTGATTATTGATTGGCCAGTTCTCTATGAGAAATTTTGTTCACCCTGTAAGAGAACCTGAGTTATATTGTTGTGCAGGATGATGCCTCGAGTTACTTGTGTTAACCTATTTCAAGCATCTATGTTAAGTTTCTTTCTTTGTAGCTTTAACTCATTTCGTAAATCAACGTGAATTGATCCGTATTCCCCATTTGAGCATTTAAAGGATGCTGTGTAATTGTAGTCCTTATGCCTCAGTTTTGGCCTTGTAGAAATAAGAGGTATTATAGCGTGTTTTACAATACACGTCGTACTCGGTAGTTATATTATGTGTTCAACTAATTGTGCAGGTTGTAGCTTAGTGGCTATAGATTTCTAGTGATGTGTATCTCCTTTTCTTACTCATACACATGCACATTATTTTGCATAAGTTAGTAGTGGTGTAACATCAGCTGCTTTATTTTGTTGATTCAAATGGTGACTTGAGTCCTTGTCCACAAACTAATGGTTGGGGACCTAAAATTTATTATTCCTTCACTAATGACTTGAGTTCTTATCTCATATTTCTTTGCATTTACAAATGGTGTATCCTTGGCATAATTTATTTAGATTTAAGGGCATGTCTTGCGAAAAAAAACTGAAATTCTCGAATCTTCAAGTAAGGGAGCGCTACAGAATGAGTAGGCAAACGAAGCGTTTCTTTAAGCTGTGATATATTTAAGGATTCACATAGTAATCTCTATTCCTATCCTCTTCACCTTATTGCTACCAAACAAAATATTCTGTTCATTTCAGCATTTCCTTTCAATTTCCTATCAACTGAAGATGCCTACTAAGTTTGCACGTATGCATGCCAAAATTGCAAGGGCTGTGAGTAAATCGATCATATACAGTTATAGAAGACTTGCAATTTGATAGACATACGTAATGCCTTGGTTCATGAAATGTGTAGAGAATTAGTTGTTTGGTTTGGTAATATAGTATTCCTAACTGCAAATTTTGTACAACTGAACATGAAATTTGGTAGTGCAGTGATGGGAAGGATTCTAAGTGTGACATTTCTTTATGAAACGGTTGGGCAGGATAGACGGCAGCATAAGCTTAAGATGAATGCATGTAAAGTGCCTTTTACTTTTGACATCAGTCGGTTATTAATCTGAAAACCAACCCAGATCCCAAAATTAATACTTTAGTAGTTTAGTACAACTTTGTCAATGTTATAGTTGTGGCTTTTTTAAGCTATTTACCTCTTGTTGTTGAATATTAGAATTTGATATAAAGATCTAGTTGGGCCTTCCTAATACTTGTCGAGAGAATATGTCCTCATTAACTGATTATGAAAGACTGGCGGTTTTCTACTGTTCATAATCCCATGTGACTGTGTGTAATCGAGTCGAAACGAACACATACGTTACAGGCTCCAGCCGCAGAAGCTCGGGTCTTTTTTAAAAGATTAAAACCCAATTTCTTACATGTCATAAGCAGTGGGAGTGAGCCAAACTGTCCTTTAAGTTCAAAGTTGTATGTACTTGAGTTCAACTCGATTAAATATATAAAATTTCAATTAATTATGAATGAGTAATGCTAGGTGTACAGAAAAATTCATAGAATGAGTTGGATTCCACTAATGAATGTTTTTATTGGTTGATATTAATGTAAATGCAGGAGATCCATTGAATTATAACCAATCAAATTGAGACAATTATCATTTTGTGAAATTTATGTAACTCTATCATTTTCCATTATGAATATATATACTACTGATGATAATAATAACAAAAAAAACTTTCCGTGGTCATAAGCTTGGCTTGATAAACCATTTGGGATTGAACTTGTCTTAATTATTGCTGAGTTGATTATTTTACGAGTAGATGTGGATGCCTGAGTAGCTCTCAAATAGTTTGACTCTCGACTCAGTTTATGCTGTTCTGGCCTTCTTCAGTTATGCATGTGTGATTATATGCGTGGGAGCTTTTGTAGTACTCTGGTCTCTGGGCATAAGTAGAAACTAGTAATGTAATATGTGGGGGTGCCTAGTGTATTTGTTAAACTCAAGTATTCAACTCAGGTTCAAGATAATAAAAGTTTATTGACTATAATTTACGAATGAACAAAGTGACTATAAAGGAACTTACAAGTTTAACAATTCTACATTTGTTACTCACTTACTCAGGAAAGACGAGTAAATTGAACAATTCGAACAAGATGACTATGTAGAACATATAAGCTCAACTGTGGAGTACATACAGTGGACTTGCTTATGGTTTCACAATAGACATTTTTGCAAACGACAATCAACATTTAGAACCTTTCCTGCAAATAAGAGCACCTGCTCCCCCCGTTAATGAGCTCACCAGCGAAGATGGTCTTGCACCAAGGCTAGAAGCTTTGGCATAGCTGCTAGAAGATGCACCTGCCCCTGACGTTGTGAAATAGGCTCCGTTGAGCATCAAGTCTCCTTCAGACCTCCAGTTCCATCCACGCCATTCCTCCTCTGGTGCGTTCTCATGTTTAGTAACCTGAGAAAACAAAGTTGCTTTCCATGTTAGTTGTGAAAATTGATCAGTAAAGAATTATATATTCAGTATCTCATGGTTCTCACCTCTTTGTCAAATTGACCGTTGGGAGCAAGAAACCTATTGCCTTGGCTGTTGATAGTAGGAGCAGCGCTTCCCCCAATGGCATACATTTCCCAATGAGTATAGTCATTATTCACCACATGAAAGTATCCGTGTCTACACCTGCAATAGATCGAATATGTGATTAAAGATCTAGCAGAAATTTCAACAGCGTCCAATGAGTAACGAAACTCCATCAGTCAAAGATGTTTGTCACACACACATTGTTTTTATAATCACCTTGGCATTCGTTGAACAAGGCCTTCTCCAAAGTGGTTGAAGGCAATAGTCACTTGCATGTTCTTGTCTTGCGTAAAAGTATCACTGTGACCCAATAACATAACCTTGTTATGGTGTGTCATGTAATTGTTAGATATAGTGATTGCTGTTGACCCTCTAATGGCATCAATCAAACCATCATTACAATTAGACAAAGAACAATGATCAACCCAAATATGGCTTCCTCCAAAAATCGAAACCCCATCACCATCAGAAATTGTTCTGTATCCATAATGGCTGGGAGAGTCTCTCACATCTGTGTTTCCTCCTTGCTTGCAATCATGTATATTCACACCATGAATTATAATATTAGTCACATATTGTATTGTAATGCACGGCCCGCCAGCAATATGGACACTTGCGCCACGCCCATCTATAGTCTTAAATGAGTTCATCATCAATTCTTCTTTCAGTTGAATTACCATGTCTCGTTCAAAAATGATCCACAAAGGCTCATCTTGAATGACAGCATACCTTAATGTCCCTGGTTTGGGGTTGACAGGATCATCATCTTTAGAGTCAGTAACCACATATATATCCCCATTTCTTCCTCCGATGGCATTTTTTCCAAACCCTATCGCGCAATCTGCTAAACGCTGACGATTCTTTTCCCAGTTCTTGTCACATCTCCAGCAATCATCGATGGGATTTCCAGTACCACATGACAGAAAACTCAACTTCCTTCTAGATGCATTGATGCTCCTGCAAAACAAAGATTAACGCGATACTGAGTAAGCACATTTATTGTTACACTAAAACATTTAACCAGGAAATAAGGTGTAATAAAAGAGAAGCTTTGCAGTATTGTCATACTTGTGTACTTCATGTACTACTAGCTCAGGATCTTGAACAGGTGAGGAGAGAGTAAAGCTTGGACCTACAAGAAGAACGACGAACAAACAAAAGAGAAATACTATATCCATCTTTAAATATCGAGTTTTTTTTCTCTCGTAGAAGGAGATAATAATGTGTGAGGAACTTGAGAAGGAGAAATGCCATTAATATAGAGGATGGGAAATTGATGAACAATACTTTTGAAAGAAGACCTGTACTAGTGTACCCATCTTGCTCCCTAATTATTTTCATTTTCCCATCTGTTTTACATATATAAATTAGTTATACAAATTTATTCAGACTAATTAGTATAACCATCTTTAAAATCCTCAAGTATATTATTGTTCTAAGTTTTAATGATGTTATGCAAACAGGAAATGAAAGAAAGATATGACCATAAAGTTGTAGAAGATTAAGGTTAGTTGATGTTAATTATGTATTAAGACGTCTACAAAGCTTTGGCTGAGTGGACACCCCCTTTCCCTGGTTCAGCCAAGGTCAGGGGTTCGAACCTACCTCGGAGCGAAAGCTTCGGATTTACGTGGGAGTACTGGGTGGTAGGGCTCAGCGATATATCTCCCCGGGTTTGAAATCCCACATACAAGTGTGTGGGGTAGTTCCCGGTTAAAAAAAAAAAAAAAAAAAAAAAAATTATGTATTAAGACTAATAGGTTTTCAACCGACACTTGCTTGAAATATCTGAAATATCTGTCGGTAGTGTTGGATATGAAATTTATCATATGGAGTCTACACATATTTTATAGAGTATGACATAACAGTGTTCTGTTGCATTTGGTTATGGTAGTTATAATTGGGTTCAATTAATATTCCCTTTTCCTAAAAATCTTTATGAAAATTGTTATATTTCATTTTCATTACAAAGTCTGTTTTGAAGGCGCTTTAACTTCATTTACCTTTAATGGTATTCTTCCTTATATGTCTTTGCTATGGCTTTAATAATTCTACCCTTTTGGCCTATATATATAACTTAACTGTATAAACTGCAAGGTCCGCAACGGCTGCCAGGTTTTAATGAATCAAGAGACTTTGAGACGTACGCAGGGTACTACGTTCCCACAGCACTGACTTTTAATCCTCTTGCCACATGCAATGTCTGGCCTATCTCTACTGCATACTCCTTTACCACGTTTGTTTTAAATGTCTATTTGCTATCCACTGAGGAATTCGAATTCCTGAAAATATACTCAAATTTGACGGTAAGACTGTGTACATCTTAACGTTCCACTATGAAATTTAAGGGTAAGACTGTCTTCATCATGACGTTTCACTATGAAATTTAAGGGTAAGATTGTGTTCATCATGACGTTCCATTAATTTTACTGATGTGGGAGATTGTCACAGAAGGTGATATGTGGTTAGAACATTCTCATGTATAGAATGCTGGTGTGAAATAGCACAGGATTGTCCTTCAACTATAAAATTTAGGTGGTGGATGTATTGTTGTCTTCGAATATAAGTTGGCCCTATAAATTTCCCGGCTACAGGGAATACAAAGGCACGTTCTCCCATGTGATGTAGGGCCTGTTTTTTTCAGGATTGTGGTTGTTCCACATCATATACCCATCTGCTAAGGATGACCTTGGATCATCACATACAAATGATTTATTTAACTAGCCCCTTGCATTCCCGTCTGAACAAAACAATATTCAATTATTATTATAGACCCTCCTCTATTAGATCTTAGTCCGCTTCATCACTTGCACGGTTTAATAGTATCCACACTCGCTTCACTTATCCCACTAACCACTCGGAGATGTCATGTAGTCTGTACTGACAAACCTATAACATTGTCTGCTTTTACAGTGACCAGTTTTTGTTCTGGCAGTGGCCCAATAACATTGTCTTTGTTTTCCAGGCAACAGGAAAGATTATAGGATATGTTGGTATTATATTTTATGATTTTCGAGAACCAAATAGTGTCCGTGAACCTTGGAACAGATATGAGATAATTCACAGAGATGTTTAATTGAATATAGACTTGACCTGAACCAAATGTGTTTGAACAATTTGCTGAGACCCCTGTGTCACCTCTTCCCAATCTCGTTTTCTCTAATGTACATGAATATAAGGGATATGAACACTAAAACAAAAGCATGATAAGCATGATTTATGTTTATTTGTTGGCTTAATATAATTACTTCTTAACAAAAAAAAAAAAGATATGCTAATGATGAAGGAAATTTTTAGAACAAGATCACAGGAAAAAAAAAAAGGATACCTGTTTATCGACTCTGCTACTTAAAAAAATCAACGATTTCCCAAGTCTAAAAGAGTATACACTGCCATCATCAGAAACTACAAAGGTTGAGCAATATCCAGCAGCAACATGTATAGCTTTGATCCCGCTCAATGCTTCGACTACCTTAGGGACTGACTCAGGAACTCGACTTTTATGACCCAAGCACCCATAACGTCCGGAACCCCATGTGCATACCCTGCCATCCTTGCCAACTACTGCAGCATGCCAACAACCAGCAAAAACCATTACAGGTTGAAAGTTCAAAGTCTTAAACTGCTCTATTTTCCTCGGTGACTTCTCATCTGTTTGCAATGCATGTCCAAGCTTCCCTCGCAAGCCACAACCAACAGAATATACAGACCTAATATTTGACCACACCGAGAGAAGAGTTTCTGAGTAAGCATTTGGAAAAGAATATGTGCTTTGACGAGGAATGCATAATTTAAGATCGATATAGAATGACCAAAACTATAACTTCGCTCATCGTAGAGGGAATGAAATTGTGTGCCCCTCCCACAAACGATGTGGGGCAACTCCTAACAATCATTCACATATCGGACTCGACACCTGTTGAATCTTCCTCTTTTTTGTGTGATCTGGCTCCCCCTTGACCCATACTGGAAATCCATCTGGCTATCTGGCTCCCCTAGGCCCATATCGGAAAGTTCACCTCCCCCCTTAAGCCCAACCTGGGATAGCCCATCTGCCTCTTCCTGGATCCATTCTAGAGCCCATCACACGTCGGGCTCAACACCAGTCGAATCTGTCATCATTATGTGTGATCTGCTCCCCTTGACTGATAGCACTTGTTAGGCCGCTAGCAAGCCTTAACTCCATAATAGTATGATATTGTCTGCTTTGGGTCGAGCCCGCACGTATTTGTTTTTGGGTACATCCCAAAAGGCCTCATACTAATAAAGTTTATTGGCTACTTATATACAAGAGAACTTTCTCTTATCACCTTGATGTGGTACTTGGGTTGACACTACCCAACAATCCTCCCCTCAAACCAAGAACCACATAACTCGTGGTCTTACACCCGCGATAAATCTGTCTACATCTTGCACCACCGCCATACCCGCAGAACCCGTCGCCTAAACACCTTTCAGGAAGACTTTCGACACAAGGAACCCAATAGATCTCCAATCGCCACCGAGGGATACCTCCCACATCGAACACCTGCAGCCCATAACCTCCAAGATTCAGTTACCAAACCATGGGCTTTGATACCACTTGTTGGGCTCGCTCAGCAGGCCTTAACTCCACATTAGTATGATATTGTCCGCTTTGGGCCAAGCCTGCATGGATTTGTTTATGGGTCACTCCCAAAAGGCCTCACACTAATGGAGTTAACTAGCTGCTTATAAACTAGCAATCTGCCCCTCCCACAAACGATGTGGGACAACTTTTAACAATCTCCCCCTTCACACATCGGGCTCGACACCTGTCGAATCTGCCCCCTTTTTGTGTGATCTGACTCCCTGGGATAACCCATCCGCCTCTTCCTGGATCCATTCTGGAGCCCATCACACATCGGGCTCAACAACAGTCGAATCTGCCACTATTATGTGTGATCTGCTCCCCTTGACCCATACTGGAAGTTCCTGGCCATCTGGCTCCCCCTTGGCCCATATTGGAAGGCCCAGTTGCTCCCCCTTAAGCCCAACCTGGGATAGTCCACCTGCCTCTTCCTTGGCCCATATAGGAGCCCATCGAGATTGTCATGGACCATTATAACCTGAAGCTCTAATACCACTTGTTGGGTTGCTAGCAAGCCTTAACTCCACAATAGTATGACATTGTCCGCTTTGGGCCGAGCCCGCACGGATTTGTTTTTGGGTACATCCCAAAAATAGAGTTTATTGGCTGCTTATATACAAGAGAACTTTCTCTTATCTCCTCGATGTGGTACTTGGGTTGACACTACCCAACAGAAACATCAATAGAAATTAATTGAGAGCTTTCATTCCACTAGGATGACAAGCCAAAGCAAGAAGATAGGAATGTCCAGCTGCAATCTATACCACTTGGAATATTCTGTAGTTCACCCAACAATGGGTAGGGCTGAAGATCATTCGGGGTTGTATCATGACTAAGTTTGCTTTCATTTCCCCAAGAAATTGTGTAAACCCTTCCTTCTTTTGATAACACATCAGTGAAGAACTTCGCAATAGCAGCTTGTACCACAAATATATGTTTCAGAGATTCAAACTGTTGCAGACTATGTACTAATTTGTGTGCTTGAAATTCATGCACAGTCATGCCAAATACATCCTTTCCGAAGGCATAAACCTTACCAACATCACTTATCAACATAGTCCTTCCGAACCCAGCAACAGCTTGAATTATACGAATGCCTTGAAGAGCTCTACAACATTATGAATTAATTTTCTCACAACATTCTTTTTCTTTTCATCTTTTATTTCTTGCTATTTAGCATACAACTACTATAACGATGAAAAGTACCAACTGATTAGCGAGGATTTCACTCGCTTTTCGTGGTGCCATGACCAAGCTGTACTGATTTATTATAGCCAAATGAATAAACAGTTCCGTTCGAGGTCACTCAATACAGTGCCCTGGACCTACTATTGCTTGTGATTTTTCTCTTCTTTAACATGCTTCTCCAGCCAATAAGAATCATAGGACCAGTTTCCAAGAGCCCCATAATTTTGTTTTAAGTCTTGGCGTTCATCTGCTGTCATTGGTTTGAATATAGCTCTTTTATAGCAGATGTCTAGAGCTGCAAGCTCTACTAAGGACAACTCATGTTCAGGAACAAATCCTGCTGGCTTTCTGAAAAACGAACATGTAGCCTGCAGCTGAACATTAAATTTCAATCAGATACGTTAACGTTTCACATAAATAGCTCTCCACTACCTGACCAGGAAGAAGTAGTACTTACCTCTAGATTCAATACATCTTGAGCATCCAAATCACAGCTAGCAAGGACGTGAAGAATGATAGAGGGATAGGCGGACAGACTGAACTCTCCAGGGCTCATGTTTCCATAGTAAAGTTGGTCTTGTGTTTGTAATGGTAGCAGCGAAGAAGTGACAAGTGCAGTAATGGGATGGTCAGATAAGTTCTGATATTCAGTTCCACTAGTAGTAGTGTCCATGAGCTTTGCTTAGATTCTACAATGCCCCACGAAGCAGAGACAAAGATATAATTGTTGCATCATATATACAATGCCAACTTCTTAACGTATTTTTCTGTGTATCTAATGCAATAGTTAAATCTATCTTAATACTAATCAAATTAATCCTGTTTTTCTTTAACCATAACACTAGTGACATTCGTAAAAGTTCGTAACTTTAAATATTTTACTGATTACAAACTTTCAAGCACAAAAATTCAAAACCTACAATTTGGGACTTCTGACTTCACTATGATAGATATAGCACGACAAAACTTAATGAGTGTAACTGTGTAAACTTGATTTCCAACATACATGAAATACTGATAAGAATTTAACCTCCGACAGATTTTCGTCGAATTCGATATCTCGGAGGCATGAAGGAAATTAGTCAGTGGAAAATGACCGTGTTTACGTGGAAAACAAGGACAATACTGAGAATCAAACAAGAAAACACCAAGTTACTCTCAGAATCAAGGATACAATGGAAAGATAGCTATGAACAACTCTGAATCGAACAAATCCTATAATCCATTACTCCACTCTTTTTCAAAGAGCTTGCCGATTTAGGGACAACATTTATCAGGTCCTAGCGATCTTCCTTGGCACATAAGATATTTAAAGATGGGTGGAACTTTTTATAGAGCATTTATATGAGCGATCTTCCTTGGCACATAAGATATTTAAAGATGGGTGGAACTTTTTATAGAGCATTTATATGATGACACTGATAACATGTAACGTAAAAGATGCTGGAAATAAAAAAGAATTCTTCACTGCATCCAAGTGAACTGTGAACTTTGTCAAAAAAAGAAGTGATAACTCAAATTATCCGTTTTTTTACAACCAAATTATTCATTAATAATAAGGTCATATGAACATTAACGAACATATAATAAAGATAAAATCAAAAATTTCTTCCTTATTCTAACGATTTGGAGTAGTCGTGAAAAATATGCATACCTAATTTGTTATACCGTATTCAAGAAATCGATCATAATTGGGACACCGTGTAGACCCTCATCAATAAATGATTATTATAATAATCCCGCAGATCGTAGATAACGAACGTAAAACAAGCTAAACTCTCACAAGAAGAGAACAACTTAAACTCTCACAAGGTAATACAAATAAACCTATATTGGGTAGAACTACTCTCACAAAGAGAGAGATTTATGGGAGCATCTCCAATCACTACGCCATAAATGCTCATATGAAATGCTTTTATCTAGTGTTTTACTGAAAGTGTTCTGTTAGGTATGAAATTTTGGCTCTAATGAAACAGAACTTGAACTGGTGTTGCATTACACATAATTAGCGTTGCATTTGATCCACGGTGTTTCACATAATGCAACACTAAGAGATGGGGTTGCATTAGATATTTTTTAATTTTAAAAAATTCTGATGTGGCAGCAGTGGGGGCCACATTTGCTGACGTGGCATTTGCTGACGTGGCAAGTGTGGGGCCCACAATTGCTGATGTGGCAGATGTGGGGTCCACATTTGCTGACATGGCATTTGCTGACGTGGTAGAAGCGTTGCATTAGGTGAAAAAAGCGTTGCATTCTCTATATAAAAGCGTTGCATTAGTTAATTTTTAATTTTAATAAACGCTGACGTGGCTGTTGTGGGACCCACCTGGGTGACGTGGCAGTGTGGGGCCCACAAGGATGACGTGGCAGAAGGCCAGAGATGCTGACGTGGCAGGTATGGGGCCCACAATTGCTGACGTGGCAGGTGTGGGGCCCACATTTGCTGACGTGGCATTCGCTGACGTGGCAGAAGCGTTGCATTAGGTGAAAAAAGCGTTGCATTTGCTATATAAAAGCGTTGCATTAGCTATTTTTTAATATTAATAAAGTCTGCCGTGGCAGCTGTGGGGCCCACTAAGGGTGACGCGGCAATGTGGGGCCCACAAGGGTGACGTGGCAGAAGGCCCACAGATGCTGACGTGGCATGTGTGGGGCCCACAATTGCTGACGTGGCAGGTGTGGGGCCCACATTGCTGACGTGGCATTCGATGACGTGGCAGAAGCGTTGCATTAGGTGTAAAAAGCGTTGCATTTGCTATATAAAAGCGTTGCATTAGGTATTTTTAATATTAATAAAGTCTGACGTGGCAGCTGTTGGGCCCACTAAGGGTGACGTGGCAGTGTGGGGCCCACAAGGGTGGCGTGGCAGGTGGTCCACAGATGCTGACGTGGTAGGTGTGGGGCCCACAATTACTGACGTGGTAGGTGTGGGGCCCACAATTGCTGACGTGGCAGGTGTGGGGCCCACATTTGCTGACGTGGCATTCGCTGACGTGGCAGAAGCGTTGCATTAGGAGAAAAAAGCGTTGCATTTGATGTTTTGAAGTGTTACGTTAACTGCTGCTCTTACCGGAATGATGAAACTATTTTTTAAAATCTTTTTTTCGACGTTCTAATCGTACGGATGTCAAGATATAACGGTTTTAGTGAAGTGGTAAATTTTTAAAAAATTTGCTAGATGTATTTGGTTTGGTTTTGTAACGGTCAAACCGGTCAACGTAGACTTCCCTTTTAAATAGTCTTGTCCCGAATGATGAAACTATTTTTTAAAATCTTTTTTTCGACGTTCCAATCGTACGGATGTCAAGATATAACGGTTTTAGTGAAGTGGTAAATTTTTAAAAAATTTGCTAGATGTATTTGGTTTGGTTTTGTAACGGTCAAACCGGTCAACGTAGACTTCCCTTTTAAATAGTCTTGTCCCGAATGATGAAACTATTTTTTAAAATCTTTTTTTCGACGTTCCAATCGCACGGATGTCAAGATATAACGGTTTTAGTGAAGTGGTAAATTTTTAAAAAATTTGCTAGATGTATTTGGTTTGGTTTTGTAACGGTCAAACCGGTCAACGTAGACTTCCCTTTTAAATAGTCTTGTCCCGAATGATGAAACTATTTTTTAAAATCTTTTTTTCGACGTTCCAATCGTACGGATGTCAAGATATAACGGTTTTAGTGAAGTGGTAAATTTTTAAAAAATTTGCTAGATGTATTTGGTTTGGTTTTGTAACGGTCAAACCGGTCAACGTAGACTTCCCTTTTAAATAGTCTTGTCCCGAATAATGAAACTATTTTTAAAATCTTTTTCTCGACGTTCCAATCGTACGGATGTCAAGATATAACGGTTTTAGTGAAGTGGTAAATTTTTAAAAAAATTTCTAGATGTATTTTGTTTGGTTTTGTAACGGTCAAACCGGTCAACGTAGACTTCCCTTTTAAATAGTCTTGTCCCGAATGATGAAACTATTTTTTAAAATCTTTTTTTTCGACGTTCCAATCGTACGGATGTCAAGATATAACGGTTTTAGTGAAGTGGTAAATTTTTAAAAAATTTGCTAGATGTATTTGGTTTGGTTTTGTAACGGTCAAACCGATCAAATATTGACTTTCCTTCTAACTAGTCTTGTCCTTCTAAAATTTCGTAGAGTAATTTTTTTTAAAAAGCCTGTTTATCGAAATATATAAAATGAAAAGTACATTTTAATCTTTTTCAGTTTAAAATTTGATAAATAATATATCTTAATTTGTTTTTAAAAAATTGTATTTTACAATAATAAATAAATAAAATGTAATAAAGGTACACACACGTGACACACATACAAGCAGCACAACTGAAAAATTGGGCGGAAAAATTCCCCCCTTAATTTTCAGAACACTTTCCCCTTTTACACTCTCTCTCTCTCAAACATACTCTCTCTCTCAAACATACATATCTCTCTCTCAGATCTGTTATACATGAAGGGTCTGCAGCTTAATTAGGCTTCAGCTTAATTAGGTAATTGTATATACCTTTCTTCTCGATGTTTAATTAATTACCCGACTCACTCTAATTTTTTTGATTTGCAGCTTAATTAGGGCTTCAGCTTGAACTTGTTTAGGTAATTCATCTCTAGTTAGATACCCGGTTTTTTGAAAGTGTTTCTATGTGTCATCTTCAACTTATTCTATGTACATGCTCGTTTACATTTCTTTAATTAGGCTTTTTTTAATTATGGTTTTTTCATCTTTGTTTTGGTTTTTCTTTTTGATTTGTTTTTTAATTAGGGTTTTCTTTTTGATTTGTTTTTTAATTAGGGTTTTCTTTTTGATTTTTTGTATGGTTATGTGTGTGTATAAATAATATGATTTTAATGTGATATTGTGTCTCTGTTGGTGTCTGTTTAGGTAGTAGTTTATGTGTGTATTTGTATGGTTTTACTAATTAAGATATCTGTGTTTGTGTAGAGGAAAGAGGATTAAGTGGAACGCATTTGATTTTGTACTTTGGAACGCATTTTATAAGTAAGCCTCCTCTGCTCTTCTTGAACTTCATGCCTGTTATGTTTTAGTTTTATATGTTCTTCTTGAACGCATTTGATTTTATATCTTCATGCCTGTTATATGTGGTTTTACTTAATAAAATGTATGCCTGTTATGTAACTGTGTATCTATGTGTGGTGTATCTGTGTGTAACTTTAATTGATCTGTTGCGCTTGTCCCAGTTAAGTACGAATGTATGTGTATCTTAACTTTATTCAGTAAAACTCTATTATTTTATAATTTTGTAGAGGCTTAATAGATAGGGATATACAGGGAGTGATTAGGACATATAAAATCATATGCGCCAATATTTAAAATTAAATATTAGTCAGTGAATGCATTTAATGTGGTCAAACCAAACTGTACAGGGGTAGCCATTGTTCACGTGTTGGAACGGTTAGTTGTACCGAATTAGTCGTACTAGGCCACGAAGAGATTGAGGTCATGGATGATGAGTACTACCTTTGGATAGGATTTCCAAGATCTAGTCCAGAGTATATAGGAGGAATAAAAGCTTTTTTGAAAAATGCATTTCCCATCTATAAAAATGGCGATGAAATGAAGTGCCCTTGCAAAAAATGTTCGGAACGTAATTGGTATTGTCAAAATGTCATATACGATCATCTTGTGGTCAATGGCCCTTCTCCGTTGCATGCCGAATGGATTTGTGAGGTTTCACAAACAAAATTATGAGCTACTGATGACTTCAAAGATTCTGAAATGGAGATCGATTTTCAAGATAATTTAGATGCGATGTTCAGTTGTGCGCGTAAGAATTTTGAAAATCACGGTTTCTGTGAAGGCGAACCAAATCTAGAGGCTCAGAAATTTACTCGGCATGTTAACAAAGGAAAACAACCATTATATCCTGGTTGTACTACATTTTCTCGATTAAGTTTCCTGATCAGACTTTATCATTTAAAGTGTGTTCATGGAATTAGTGAGTCTGCGTTTGGGGAATTGCTAATGTTGATCAAAGAAGTTTTTCCTGATGCCCATCTACCTTTGTCTTTCAATGCTGCAAAGAGTGTCATTAGGGATTTAGGTCTTGAATACCAGAAAATACATGCCTGCCCAAACAGTTGCATGTTGTATTGGGCAGAAAATCAAGATAAAGATGTTTGTGACACTTGTGGTGTTTCGAGGTGGGTTGTACAAGAAAAGAAAGGCAACGCTGATGATAACAATCCACCGAAGTTGATTCACAAAGTGCCAGCAAATGTTATGAGGTACTTTTCGCTAATACCAAGGTTGCAAAGGATGTTCATGTGTAAAGAATTTTCCAAACTTATGAGATGGCACGCAGTGGGACGAACAGAAGATGGAAAACTAAGACATCCGGCTGATGCTTTGGCTTGGAAGACGATGGATGCTCTTTATCCTAATTTTTCATCGGAAAATCGAAACATTAGGTTGGGTGTAGCATCTGATGGATTTAACCCATTTCGTTCGATGAGTTCAACTCATAGTACATGGCCAATCGTGTTGGTAAACTACAACCTTCCACCTTGGTTATGCATGAAACAAGAGAATTTGATTCTTTCAACATTAATATCCGGTCCAGATTCTCCCAGGAACAGTATTGATGTGTATATGCAACCTTTAATTGCGGAGCTGAAAGCATTGTGGAATGTTGGTGTCGAAACTTATGATGCCTCGACTGCTGGAAATTTTAATTTACGTGCAATGGCATTGTGGACCATAAGCGATTTTCCAGGATACGCTATGTTGTCAAGTTGGAGCACGAAGGGGAAGTTAGCGTGTCCAGTATGCCATTACGAGACTTCTTCCACTTATTTGAAACATATCAAAAAAGTGGTCTACATGAACCATAGAAAGTTTCTTGAACCGACACACAAGTGGAGGCTGGATAAGAGGAGATTCAATGGTGAAATAGAAATGGGGACCAGTCCAGAAATATTATCAGAAACAGAAATTGAAGAGTTATTGTGGGGGTATGAAAATCAGTTTGGGAATATGAACAAGCAGAACCATAGAAGTGATTGCCCTTTTAAAAAGAAGTCAATTTTTTTTGATCTACCATATTGGTGTCATAATCCACTTCGACATAACCTGGATGCCATGCACATAGAGAAGAACATATGCGATAAAATATTAGGCACTTTGCTTAATATAAGTGGCAAGTCGAAGGATCACTTAGAAGCTCGTTACGATTTACAGGAGCGGGGCATAAGAAAAAGATCCGTATGGTCTTACTCGAGTTAATTTTAATAAGTTATGCTATAAATCTGATCCTTATGTCCTGTCTTCACAAGTTCAACAAGTCTTTTATGTGGAAGATCCATTTGAAAAGAACTGTCACTATGTTATTAAGAAGTTGCCGAGGGACTGGTCTGATGCTGAAAATCAGAACGCAATGGAAGTAGACATGTGTTCACATGATATTGGAATAGATCTTGAAATAGAAGCTGAAGTTGTTGAAGGGGGGTGGATTAGGGACGATGTTCCCTTAACACAAATTCCTGTTCCCTCTCCTTAAATCAAAGAAACTGCTGGCTGTTTACTTTATGATGTATTTGGCACTTTATGATGTATTAAGCACTTTTTGATTTGGTTGTAATTCTTTACCTTTGATTAATGTATGTGGTAGTACTTTTTAAAAATTCAATTTAGACTCTGCATTTCTTTACACTATGGCATAAATCAGTGTACTTTTTAGGAATTGTGTTATATATTTAATTTTTATATGTGATACTGTTTAATAATTTTCATAGTTTGTCTTTATATTTTCAATTTTGTGTTGCACAAATACAACCATTAATGTATTTATTTTGTACAGGATGGATACAATTCTACATGTCAGGCTGCATTACGCTGGAGAGTTTCACAAGACAAGTTATATGGGTGGAAAATCTTTGCTAGCACCCGTGGATTCTGAGAGATTTTCATATAGTGTGCTTATGGAGTTTGTGAAAGATTACCTCGAGTTCACAGAAATTGGAGGAGCCTATATCAGAAAAGAAAAGAGGGGTGGCTGGGAGCTTGTGTTGGATGACAAGGATGTGACCAACTTTGTAAAAGGCTTCAATAATGAAGAAGAAATTGATTTTTACATTGACAACACTGTGGACAAAGACATTGAGCCCACTAGTCAAATGCAGCCACATGTAATAATACGGCCAAGGAAAAATATAATTCAAGGTATATATCGTTTATGTAATTTATATGTCATTCTCATGTTATATTTGGTTATATATGTGTAACGAATAATGAAGTCCACCGTTTTTATTTCTGTTGTTACAGATTCTGCTAAGAAACCAGTGGCAAAGCGCAAGTACACTACCACACATCAACTTCAGTAGCAACAAAAAATGCCGAAAAGAAAGTCACCTCGGTTGAGTAAGGGGACAGAATCTGTGCCTGATTTGACTACTAGTAAACAAGATGTGGGTGTGAAAGAAAATGGAACGAGGAGGAAATTGAATTTAGAAATTGGACCAGATGACCATGCAGATACCGGAGAGAATGATGTTGAGGTACTTTTGACTTATCATTTTATGTTCAAATTTCATGTACATTACCTTAAGCACATTTTTTGCTTAACCTGCTTATAGTTGCAACCACCACCACCATTGACGAATTATGAGCTAGGGAGATTAGCACGCATGAAAGAAAATGAGGTAGTTTTTGAATCACTTGGGTTACGCAAATTAGTTACTGGTATGACAACTTCTACACAACAGAATATGAAAAGAAAAGGTAAAGATCGTGAGGCATGCGATGAATATATTCCTGAAAATGAGGGCGAAGATGATGGTGATGATTCATCAGAGGTGCATAAAGATAATTTGTTTACTACTTACTGTCTTGTTTTTATGCACTTAAAAATTGTCAAGCTACTAATCCTGAACTTTTACTGAAGTGTAGAAAACAAAAGTTGTTCAGTCAAGCAAACCTACTGGACCAAGAACTCGTTCGCGAGCCAATGCAGCCCTTCAGATTGAGAAAGAACCAACAAGCGCTCCCACTGCAACCGAGAAGCAACCAAACAAAGCTGGCACTACCAGGGGAGCTACAATCTCGTCTCGTCCTTCAGTTTTGAAACCAACATGTAGCAAATTGTTTAAACAACCAAGCAATCCTGGAGAAGCTGGTTCAGTCGCTGCATATTTAGCGATGCGGGAACGTCAAAAGCAGAATGTTGCAGCTCCAGTAATGGAAAATGTCAATGAATTAGACCAAGAAGGGATTGAAAATGAAGAAGTTGAAGAAGGTACAATGTCATATTTCTTGCATGCTTTTTATGTTTTCTATTATATTTTTTTGTGAGGTTGTACATTGATTTTTTTATTCATTTTCTTTGAACCTGGTATGTAAAGTACAAGCTCCAAGAAAACCAAGAGGGCGGTCAAAAATGAGTAAGGTTCATGCAAGAGGTCCTGATGATAAAGTAGTTCTCTCTGTGAATGAAGATGGTCAACCAATTTCTGATAACCGAAAAGTAGTTACTGAGTTAAGTAATTTTCTAGGGACACTAGTGAAGGATAATGTGTCTCTCACTTACATCAATTGGCATGTTGTTCCTGTCCAATTAAAGAATGAAATGATGGAATATACACTGGTAATCTCTATCACATTAAATCATATATAGTTCAACAGACTTACTTTATTTATGATTTTAATTAACCAATTTATTTCATGAATTCTATGTTTGCAGGCTAGGTATGATATTCCGGAAGGAGGACACAAGTGGGTCATGCACACACTTAATGAAGCTTGGAGGCGGCACAAGTCTGTGATGAAAGCAGCGCATTATAAAAAATATGCAACTGATGAGCAGAGGATTGAGAACAGGCCCAAAGCAATTCCTCTTGAAGATTTTAAAATGCTCTTGAAGTACTGGGGGGATGAATCAGTTCAGGTACTTCTTAAATGTGACAAAAAAATAATATTAGTTCACATTTTAATTTATCAAGAATTTTCATATATTAGTTCACATTTTAATTTATCTTGTTTAGTCAGAATCCTTTAATTAAAAAAAAATTCTTTTGATTTTCTGTTTTGTTTTAATTTTCAGGCCCTAGCCGAGGATAATGCAGCACGTCGTAATACAATAAGTGAGACACATACTTTGGGTCCCATAACTCATGCACAAGCTAAAGAAAAGCTAGTATGTGTTTTTTCTCAACTCCACATTACAATAGATTGAACTTAACTCTTTATTTAATTCTGATTCTTTTTCACTTTTATCTGAATTCTTGACCCTGCAGTGGTTATAGTTAAAATCTTTATGTTTATATTTATGTTCTTGTAATTAAATTGGTCCTTGTGAAGGTAATGTGTAGAAAGCAAAAAAATTATTACTTGGATAAATTTTATGATTCCAAATTATATGAACTGCTTGTAGGATATAGTCTCCCTATGATTCCAAAGTTATGGTTCAATTTGTTGCTACTAATTAAATCTGTGGGAATTGCAAGTCTGTGCTAATTGATACTTGCCTCTAAGTTTATGTTTTTTCTCCAATTAAAGCTTTTCTAGATTTATATATATATATATATATATATATATATATATATATATATATATATATATATATATATATCCATGGATTGTATGTACGTAAGATTTGCTTATCCATTGGCAGTTAGATTTTTAAACTCTTAATATTGAATGTTAAAAATTATGTTTAATATTGATAATTTTGATACTTGACAGAGAAAGGACAAGAAACTTGCCAATCCATCTGATGCTGAGATCTATTTGGAAACCTATAAACGAGAACCAGGGAAAACTTACAAGGCAGATACAGAAAAACTGAGAACCAAATATGTAAGTACTACGTGGATAGGAATGTGTTGATTTAGGTTTCTTATATTGATGCTAAAAGTTGCATTTTTCTAGTAAAATGGAGATGGCAAAATAATATTGTTTACATAAGAAGTTTAGTTCATAGTTCATACTTATCACAAATTCCTACTCAATCCAGTGGTACTCAACGTAACTGTCTATAGATAGTTTCCCACATTTGCTGTTTGACGTATTTTTGTCTTGTATTTAGAAACCTCCATGATTTAATATTACCATTTGTTTTGAATAACTTCTCCCAGTTAGCTGTCTATATATCATGCATAAGTAGTTTGAATTCATGTATGGTTTCTAATATTAATGTAACCACTTGCTGTAGATAAAAGTTCAGGAATTGGTAAATGCTGGAAAAATTGATGAGGCCAATGCACTTGTCGCTGGTGGGAGAACTCATGGGCAGAACTGGTTAGTGGGCAGGAGAGGTAAAAAATCTGAACAGAATACTACTCCTCCTGCTCTTGCAGACAGTTATGTGCAGGAATTGACCATGAAAATAAAGCAAAATCTTAAGGCTGATTTTATGGCCAAGGTGAACACAAAAGTGAAAGAGAATATGTCATGGATGTTGAACAAACTTGGTGAAGATAATCCAGGTCTTAAATTCGATGTGAAAGTGTTGTGTGCCACCGCTTCAAGTAATTATGATGACAACGATACTGGTACTCCTACGACTCAAGGCGGCACCACCGAATAGCAATATGTAATGGTTTCGTACTTTTAGAATTTAGACTTAATCGTATGTACTTTTCGGTTTAGAATTATGTTGGTTTAGCACACTTGTTCTTTTGGTATTAGTATGATGTTGGTGTGGATTGTAAATATTTGGTGGCTGTTGAATATTTGGTGGATGTTGAATGTTTTGGATGGCTTTGAATGCCTTTGTATTTTTATGGGTTTCTGTATGTAAGAAACAGACCATTGCAGAAATTTTCATCAAAGCGTTGCATTTGATATTTCTTGTGTTGCATTTCTACTGTTTTATTAGATACTTCTAGTGTTTTAAAAAGCAGATAAAAGCGTTGCATTACATAGATGTGGGGCCCAGTGCTGACGTGGCATGTGGAACCATGTGATGACATGGCATGTGGGACCCTGTGCTGACGTGGCACGTGGACCCCGTACTGACGTGGCATGTGGGACCCACTACTGACGTGGCATGACAGGTCCCACTCCTGACATGGCACGTGGGCCCCACATGCTGACATGGCATGCCAGCTGTACTGTTACTGACGTGGCATGCCAGCTGGACTGTTGCTGACGTGGCATGCTAGCTGGACCCATTGCTGATGTGGCATGCTTGTGGGGCCCACATTCGTGACGTGGAATTGTAACTATATCTCATGTCAATTGCAACGCCTCTTTGATGTTGCATTTGCTTGCTGTGGTGTTGCATTACATGTCAGATGCAACGCTTATTGCTGTTACATTAGATGTCAGAAAGCGTTGGATTATGGGGTCTAACGAGACGGTCTCGAATGCAACGCCCCCTGGTGTTGCATTTGGTCTAATGCAACGCTTTTTTGGCCTAAAGCAACATTAAACAGGGCGTTGCATTTGAGCGTTTATGGCGTAGTGAATGGGAGAGCATTTTAGCAAAAAAAAAAAACCGTGACAAATATTTTATATAATTTGTATAAATTTTGAATCTTCTACCATGCAAAATTCTTGGCTATAATTATAGCCTACCTAACAAATTTGTACATATAAATTTTATTAACAGACACAACATCTTACAGATTTGGTAAAATTTAGCCAATGATTATTTTGTACGGTTAAAACAAAATAGTAAATTAACATAAACAAATAACAAAATAGTAAACAAATTGTAGTAAGTTTAAGTCGAGAGTAGTAAATTATAGTAAGAGAGGGAGAAGGAGAGGGAGAGAGAGAGAGAGGGAGAGGGAGAGAGAGAGAGAGCCCGAGAGAGAAAGACACCTTTTTCTTTTGACGGCAGAAGTCTTTTTTTGCCATAGCTGAAATCTCTCCAGTAATCACACCTTCAACTTTGTGCCTACAACACCAATCTCTAATAATATATCCTTAGAAACACCAAACCCATCTCATCACAAAAGCCATATAAAACCCATGTACAGTAATAATCAAGAAAATATTTACACGTACCTGAGTCTTGTTATTTACCGATGTATATTTGACAAAAAAAGTCAAATGTTTGAGAGAGACGGAAGAAATACTTTGTTACCGTGTAAATAATAATGAATTTTTAGTAAATGGATAAAAGCACCTAGATGTACTAGATGAGAAATTTAAGAGTCTTCTTGCTCAGACTCGAGCTGAGAACCATAACAAGACTCGGGTACGTGTAAATATTTTCTTGATTATTACTGTACACGGGTTTTATGTGGCTTTTGTTGATGAGATGGGTTTGGTGTTTCTCAGGACATATTATTAGAGATTGGAGCTGTAGACACAAAGTTGAAGGTGTGATTACTGGAGAGATTTCAGCTATGGCAAAAAAAGACTTCTGCCGTCAAAAGAAAAAGGCGTCTTTCCCTCTCGGGCTCTCTCTCCCCCTCTCCCCCACCTCCCTCTCTCTCTCTCTCTCTCTCTCTCTCTCTCTCTCTCTCTCTCTCTCTCTCTCTCTCTCTCTCTCTCTCTCTCTCTCTCTCTCTCTCTCGCTCTCTCCCTCTCTCTCCCTCTCCCTCTCTTACTACAATTTACTACTCTCAACTTAAACTTACTACAATTTATTTACTGTTTTGTTATTTGTTTATGTTAATTTAATATATTGTTTTAATCGTACAAAATAATCATTGGCTAAATTTTACCAAATCTATAAGATGTTGTGTCTATGTTAATAAAATTTATATGTACAAATTTGTTAAGTTGGCTATAATTATAGCCAAGAATTTTGCATGGTTGAAGATTCAAAGTTTATACAAATTATATAAAATATTTGTCACGGTTTTTTTTTTTTTGCTAAAAGGCTCTCCCATTGGAGATGCTCCCATAAATCTCTCTCCTTGTGAGAGTAGTTCTACCCAATATAGGTTTATTTGTCTTCCCTTGTGAGAGTTTAAATTGTTCTCTTCTTGTAAGAGTTTAGCTTGTTTTACGTTCTCTTCTTCTACCATCAAAATAAAAAGGTGTCTCTCTCTTTCTCTCTCCCACTCTCCCTCTCTTACTACAATTTACTACTCTCGACTTAAACTTACTACAATTTGTTTACTGTTTTGTTATTTTTTTATGTTAATTTTGTTTTGTTTTAACCATCACTACAAGAAATTTGGCCAATTATGACAACCAACTTACGACGAAAGTAAAATTCCTCGCAAGATAATTATTTTATTAATAAAATTTAGCTCCAAACAATTAAAATTTAATTGAAAAATAATTGCAGCAAACTTACGACGAAATTTCCGTCGTAAATTTTGTTATTTTAATATAATTTAATTGTAAAAAAAATTACTTTTCTAATGGTGAAACTGTTAGAAAAAAATGATATACCAGTTGAACCTCGATGTAGTAATAATCGATAAAGTAATAACCTCACTAAAGTAATATTTTTTTCCGGTCCCGACATAATAGAAACAATGTATTTTTACTCTCGATAAAATAATAAACTCGTTAAAGTAATTTTTTTCCATAGTCCCGAGGCTATTACTTTAAAGAGGTTTAACTGTAGAAGAAAATATGCACACAAATATGTAAAATGCTACATTTTTTCATTATACTTTAGTAATGGGAAACTAGCCTATATATAGGCTTTACAAGCATAACATAAAAATCAACCAACTTAGTGGGTAAACTAATGACCCATAATTTACTCCATAACACCACTACTTAATACCACTACTTCTAATTATAATTAATCTACCACTAAATATCTAAAAATTAAATAAAACATAAATAACTAATTAATTTGAAGCATAATATCCAACACACCCCCTTGTTTCAAATTACTAAAATATATAAAATTATGAAGCACTTCTCTTCATCTTCATCTTTATCTTGTGATGCACTTCTCATCACTTTCATCTTCATCTTGTGTTACACTTCTCATCACCCTCTCATAACTTTGTTGATGCACATCTCATCAACTACCATCTTTGTTTTTGGAGCACTTCTCTCCATAGTGCACGTCTTATAACTCTTTAACAACTTTTCCATGACTGCATGTGTCATCGTTCCTTTCTCATCATTTGGAATCTTCATTATCTTGCCATAATCAAACCTTTACAAGCCCTTGGATCATTTGGCGCTGATACCAAGTGTAGAATCTAACTGTTTACATCTCACTGGTAAAACATAAATTACACGCATAGATTTTGCACGCTAAAAGACCTATTTATTCCATTAATCAATGATAAAATATATATAGAAAGGAATTAACGTACTGGAAGATATAAATCAGGAAAAAACTACTAATGGGCTTAACAACTCCTACTAATTCTCTGCCACTTATTCTCAGTCCTACAATTTCTCCACTAACAGCATGACTAAGTCGTCAGTTGAACAAATCAAATAAGAAAACATTATTAATTTACTACAAATAAAAACAAGTTTAAGATTATTTTCCAACAGAAACTTACGAAATTTTCGTCCACAGCTCAACTTACGACGAAATTTTCGTCGTAAATTTTTTTATTGTAATTAAATTTAATTAAAAATAAATTAATTTTTCTAATGACAAAACGACGTCATTTTGTAGTGAACCTACGACAGAATTTCGTCGTAATTTTTTTATTGTAATTAAATTTAAATGCAAAATGAATTATTTTTCTGATGACGAAACGACGTTGTTTAGCGGTGAACTTATGATGGAATTTTCGTCGTAAAGTCTGGGTAACTTACGACGGATTTAGAAGATCATCGCAATTCTGGATTCGTCAGAAATCAGAGTGATAACCGATCAACCTTTTATACACTACTTTTGTATTAGTAACAGCTTTCATAAAGCTAAGGCACTACTTCTAAGGCCGAGAAATCAGAGTGATAACCGATCAACCTTTGAGAAGGATAATTCACAGACCAGATATATCAGAAAGACTTGTCAACTGGGTAGTCCAACTAAGCCATTTTCAATTAACCTTCATTCCGCGGACTGCGATCAATGCTCAAGTCCTGGCCGATTTCGTTGTGGAATATTACTTTCCTGAGTCCTGGCCTATTCCAAGGGTCTTAGATGCGGGAAATGAGGATGACATAGTTCTGGAAGCTTGGAGCCTACATGTAGATGGTTCTTCAACCAGTGAGAGATCCGGAACGGGGCTAATAATGAAAAGTCCATATGGATTCCAAATTCAACAAGAAATAACTTTCAAGTTTTCAGCGACCAACAACCAGGCAGAATATGAGGAAGTTTTAGCCGGGCTACAACTTGCCCGGTCGTTAAGTGTACAGAATCTGAATATCTACAGTGATTCCCAGATTGTTGTGAAGCAGACCAAGGGGGAATACATCGAAAGGACCCGAAGCTAGCTCAATACAAGCCCTAGTAAAGAGCTACCTGACTTTAGTCCCAAAGTTTCAAATCAACCAGATCAATATAGAAGAAAATTTAGAAGTTGATTCATTGTCCAGGCTAGTCCAGAATGCTGCTGAACTGGACAGCTCGGTCTATTTTGAGGAGATTGAAAAGCCAACGATTGAAAATGATGAAGTAATGGAGATAGATGATCAACCGAACTGTATGACCCCTTTTATCTTATACCTGGATAAAGGGGGAGTAACCTGAAGATAAAAACAAAGCCCAGAGACTAAATGCCCCGACTGGGCTTAGCCCAGATTGACACCAGACATGTCTCGTGCTAGTCTCGTTTGGGCTCGATCCAGAACACCCGCAGCCCAGGTCCAAGACGTGTAAGACAACAATACACCACACTACGGAATGTGGCACCAATAGGTTATGAATATTGCCCCACGTGACAACGATAAATAAGGGAATCCTAGAATTGGCACAATCACGTCCCTATCAATTCACGTGTGGACATAACATTGGCATACACCACCACAATTATCACCTGGACAGGCGGGGATTATCTACAGCATACAAATGTCCCGTATACCTAGGATCCAACGCTCATGATTGCAGGTACCAACCCCTAAACCCTAATCCTTGACCTATAAATAGACCATGAGAGGAAGATTTAGGGATTACGTTCTTTTACACACTCATATACACACACCCTCCACATTTCGATACTCTAGTCCTTACTTTTACCTTCCGAAGCTTGCTCTTATTCTCACGCCGGAGGCGCCGCGGATCCAAACCCATCTCTTGGCATTGTTTTGCAGAGACCCAACCATCGGCATCACCTCTTCGAGACGTGGGAACGGCGAATTTAGCTGATTTAATTTTTAAAATCTGCATCGTTATGAAATATCTTTAAATGACATATTACATTCTATATTAGACTAATTTATTAAAATATTAAAATTTATCCAACTTTTGTTTTGATTTATCATTCCGATTAATCCAAATTTACCAATAAATCACTATTAGATATCTAAACAAATTTGTTCCAATTTCTGAAATTTACAATCATGCTTAGAACTTAAAAATCAAATTAGGAGAGCAAGGTTGGATAGCCCTATTGGTTAAGGGTATATCTTCTGTGTTAGTCACAGAGGCATGCCTGTATACATCTAATAACAAGCCTAATTGTTTGTAATGATTTGCATTACGTACATGACCTATTAACTGAGGGAACCTCTAGTTGTAGAGTTTCTACTTGTTGTAGTACTTGTAATAGGCATCTAATTCTACTTGTGTAACTGTAATTAAAATCAGAGAATAATGCTTGAAAAAAGTTCCAAGGATCATGCCTCAAGCTTGAAGATCAAGACTGTCAAAATAAACACAGTGGGAATTTGGAGAATGAATATTTTCCACAGTACCAATTCGAGAAGTATGTTTGCTATATTCGAGAAGTCTAGCATTCGAGAAGTCAGGGATTCGATATCTCAAAAGACACTGTTCGATATCTCTGGAGGTCAACTAGTCAAAGCCTCATTCGAGAACTCAGAGATTCGATATGTCTAATACTCTATTCGAGAACTTAAGAAGTCAACGAGTCAAAGCATCATTCGAGTTCTCTAAGAGTCAACAAGTCAAAGCTACATTCAATATCTCAAGGACTAAAGAAGCTATTCGATATCTCAGGGATTCGATAAGTAAAATGCTCTATTCGATATCTCAAGGATTCCATGAGAAAAGACTTATTCGAGAAGTAATTCGATATGTCAGCTCAACAGTATTCGAGAACTCAGAGTTATCGATTAAGCCAATTCTAGTTCTCGAATCCCTAATAGAGTTACTCCTCGAATACAATCTTGGAGACAAAATACTGAAGAATTGTACAAGTCAGAAACCTGCAACAAGCCAAGACGCATTATGGACCACATACTGTAAATCACGTTGGAAAGCTGATAAGTGGATTTTATATCCACTTGGAATGCTTCATATCGGCTTAAATTGATTTCTTGACCTCGAGTGTGTGGTATTTTTGACGTGTTTTAGTGAAGTTTGTGCAGGACTACTAGTTGCACGCAGGAAATTACTTTTCCATGAGTAAATGGTGGTTTTTGATGAATTATGGAAAAACAAGATGCTGGAGAGAAGAATGCATGATGAAAGAAGCAATTAAAGGAAACTCAGGACCTTAGTTAATAAGAAACAAAACAGAAATGGCAAGCTAGGGATAAACAAGAATAATAATTATGCTTATGTGCCAAATGTCCCTAGAAAAGTTTGTCAAAACTGTTTTAGCACTAATCACTTAACTCATGCATACAAAAAACCAACTGGTAGTGTAGCTAAGCCTTTCTATGATTGTTCTGTGCCTTTAAGACATAGAGATTCACCTTTCTGTGATAAACTTGACTGTATGCCATGCAACATGAATGTTATGACTAGCTGTTTTAATTTGAAAAGACAATTCATGGATGGTTGCATCAGTCACAACATTCACACACACTACACAAGGCCAAAGTCTTCAAGTCCTCCTCGAGTTAGGAAGGTACCTCTGTCACCTAAGTCTAAGAATTTAGATTCTAAGACTTCTAACATTGACAAGAAGACCAGTCCTAAGAAAGTTGATGAGCATGCTATTTTTGATAAATCTGTTTCTAAGCCGAGTGGACCCAAACTTGTTTGGGTACCAAAGAAGAAGTAATACCTTTGTGTTTGCAGGGCAAAGAAAGTGAAAAGAAGGTCATGTGGATTTTGGACAGTGGATGCTCAAATCACATGACTGGTGATATGGCCCTGCTATCACAATATGAGGAGAAGGCTGGCCCAATGGTTGCTTTTGGAGATGACAGCATGGGTAACACATTGGGATATGGCAAGTTAAAAGTTGGTAATGTCATCATTGAAGATGTAGCACTAGTCAAGGGTCTCAAGCATAATTTGCTAAGTGTTGGTCAGTTTACTGATAGAGGATTCAAGGTAAATTTTGACAAAGACGAATGTTTGATCACCCACAAGAAGACTGGTGATTTTGCTCTATCTGGAGTAAGAAAAGGAAGCCTGTTTGTAGCCAATATGGACTCTGCAAACAAGGACAAAGTTTGTTGCTTCTATTCAAAAGCATCAAATGAAGATTGTTGGCTATGGCACAAGAAGTTATCACACCTGAACTTCAAGGCCATTAATTCTCTAGTCAAAAGAGAGTTAGTGAGAGGCATGCCCACACTAGAATTCTATCAAGAAGGAATGTGTGAGGCTTGCCAAAAAGGAAAGATGAAAAGGTCAAGCCACAAGTCAAAGACAGTGACATCAATCACCAAGCCTCTGCAATTAATTCATATGGATTTGTTTGGGCCTGTCAATATTATGTCACTCTCAAGAAAGAAGTATGCCCTAGTGATGGTTGATGACTACACAAGGTATACATGGGTGGAATTTCTAGCATCAAAGGATGAGGCTCCTCAAGTAATCATTGAGCACATAAAGAAAGTTGATAAGGAAGCAAAAGCCAACAATGCAAGTGTGATTGCATTGAGAAGTGATGATGGAACAGAGTTCAGAAATGCCTTACTTGAAGCATTTTGCAAAGAGAATGGCATTTCTCAACAATTCTCAGCTCCAAGGACTCCACAACAGAATGGAGTAGTTGAGAGAAAGAACAGAAATCTAATCGAGGCTGCTAGAACAATGTTGCTTGATGCAAAGATGCCTACATGTTTTCGGGCTGAGGCTGTGAGCACTGCATGCTACATCCAGAACAGAACCCTCATCAACAAGAACACTGGAAAGACACCTTACAATATGATTGGAAAGAAGCCTACTCTAAAGTATGTTCATACTTTTGGAAGCAAATGCTTTTTGTTGAAAGACAAAATCAGAATATGATGGGAAGATTGATGCAAAGGCATTTGAAGGAATTTTCCTTGGCTATTCTATGGAGAGAATTGCATACAAAGTTTATGTCATAAGTCAAAAGAAAGTTATGGAAAGCACAGATGTGACATTTGATGACACAAACTACCTGGATTAGAAGAAGCCAATGATGAAGATAGAGATCCCTTAAAGTTTGAAAATCTAGATGATTCTGATGAAGAGATTGAAACTAAAGTTGAAACTCTAGTTCAACAAACTCAAGTGAATGATGAAGTAATAGAAGAATCTAATCCAACCAACAGTGAAGATACTAGCATCCAAGACACACCTGTGAATAGTAGCAACTTCACAGGGGGAGGAAATGAAAATTATCATGTCTTGAATGATGAAGCAACATCAAGGTTGAGAAATCAAACTGAGCACTCAAGGAAATGGGATAGGTCACACACTGCAGAGCAAATTATTGGAGATCCAAATGCAGGAGTGAGAACTAGGAGAGCAACTCAAAATGAGTGTCTCTATGGTTGCTTTCTATCTCAGATTGAGCCTAAGAAACTTGATGATGCACTGTTGGTTCCAGATTGGATTATTGCTATGCAAGAGGAGGTGAATCAATTTGAAAGAAACAAAGTATGGGAACTTGTGCCTGCACCAAAGAACAGAACCATTGTTGGAACAAAATGGGTTCTGAAGAATAAGATGGATGAAGATGGTGTAATAGTAAGAAATAAAGCAAGGTTGGTTGCAAAAGGATACTCTCAACAGGAAGGGATTGACTATGATGAGACATTTGCTCCTGTTGCTAGATTGGAAGCCATCAGAATCTTCTTGGCATTTGCTGCTCATTCAAACTTTAAAGTCTATCAAATGGATGTCAAGAGTGCATTTCTGAATGGGGAGTTGGAAGAAGAAGTTTATGTGCAACAACCACCTAGCTTTGAGGATACACATTTCCCAGAATTTGTCTACAGATTGCTTAAGGCATTGTATGGACTTAAGCAGGCTCCAAGGGCATGGTATGACACTTTATAACAGTTCCTTCTTGGAAATCAATTCACTAGAGGCACATTGGACAAGACATTGTTTTACATGAAGCATGGTAATGATATTATCCCAGTTCAAATCTATGTGGATGATATCATATTTGGCTCTACAAATGAGAAGCCGTGTGAGAAATTCTCTAAGCTCATGTGTTTGCACAATTCACGCAAGCGTACGTGGTCACAAGTAATATATGAATAAGTCAAGTTCGTTCCCACAGAGATCAGGTTAAGTTTATTCACTGCTAAGACAATTAACAAGATTGGGATTTGATTATCTAAAATTAACTAAGAAGCAAATTAACAAACTAAGAATTACTTAACTAATGAGAATTAAAATCGAATAACTTATATGAGAATAAACATGGGATCCTAACTTCATTAAATAATTCACTTATAGTTGATGCCTTTAATCAATACATGTGATGGTTTTGATATCTGATCGAATAACACGAAACAAGTACACGCTACCTGTCAGCATACGTATACCAAACTACCCATACATCCACAAAAGAGATAGAAGATGAATAGACACCAATTATGCTCAGATCCTATATGTCTATAGAATTTGAAAGCATAAAGGTTGAGGAGCAAGTTATCCATAAAGATCACACAGGGCAATATAAGTATTCTCATCTCATACTACGAATCATGTTGATAAACAATCTTGAACCTATGCTAGCATGGCATGTTCTAAATCTCAAGATCCACTTTCACTTCACAAGAGATTAACAAATTAGATGTTCGCGACGCATCTAAATACATGAATCACAACCATACGAGGATATCAAGAATTCACCACACTTAAATCTTTAAAGCAATCAAACTACTAAGCTACATAGATAAATCCATTAGAATCCCATGACAACGAAAATTTCATAATTGAACCGTTCGTCACCATGGGATTTGATGAAAACATGGTATGAAATAAAATTTGAATGAAAATAAGAATATTATTAAAACAAAGAGTTGAGAAAACAAATCTAGAGTCCAGAATAACGCCTAAGAAAAGAACACAAAAGATGAAGTAGATCGAGATCCGTTGCTTGTCACGAGCGTTTGATCTTTCTCCCCTTTTCTCCCTTGCAAATCTATGTTATGCTATGTAATTAATATACTCCCTCCGTCCCAATGGATTCTTTACAGTTACTAATTTAGGACGTTCCACTGGATTCTTTACATTACCCGAAATAGTAACTTTCAACAACAAAATACATTATTACATCCACTACTTCACTCCACTTTTTCAACACTTTACACTATTACACTCACTACTTCATTTATTTTAACAATAAAATCACTATTACACCCACTACTTCATTTATTTTAACAATATTACACCCACTATCCTTGGTCTCCGTGCCCAACCCCCATGTAAAGAATCCAGCGGGACGGAGGGAGTAAATTACAATGATTCGATGTGTTTATATAGGCTCTAGAAGTCTTGCACCACAAGAAAATACCCTACAATACTATTAGAATTCGATTTTGGTGCAAGAACCTGCCTAAAATACGATTACAACTCAAATTAGGGAAAATAGTCAAATTTCAGCAATTCTGACCGCACAGGGGCGCAGCCAGCCCACATAGTGCGCAGTCAGCCCACTAGGGCGCAGTCAGCCCACCTGACTTCTGTTTCTGGCGAATTAAGGCGCAGTCTGCGCTGTTAGGGCGAAGTCTGCGCAGCAAGTTCCTGTCCAGATTTTTATTTTGCTTCAAACTTCAAGAAAATTTCCCAAGCTTCACGTGGACTGCTTACGGGCCTCAAACGGACTTGTAGAACTCTAGATATGGCCAAAATAGTGGAGACTGCGCAACCTACCCGGAAATCCGAATTTTCCACAATTTGTTTATTTCTCATCCGTTTCCTCTTCCGATTCTTTTGCCACTTCCCGTTCTTCATTCCTTTCACTCATGAACCTTCACGGTAGCCTAGGGAAAGACTTCATTCCTCATTCCTATGCTCGAATTTAACTCCAAAATTGACGAAAACATCAACCCTAATCGATATTTCATGAACCTGCACAACTAAACAAAAACACATCAAACTACAACAAACTTGAGTCCAAGACAATCAATTTAAGCCGATATGGAACGTTCCAAGTGGATATAAAATCCACTTATCACACCCCCAAACTTAAACCGATGCTTGTCCTCAAGCATAAACAACTAAACACTAACCAACAAACTAGTACCACTTCCGTAGGTGATCACGGTTGCATTTGGCATATGCAACAAGCCCTTTAAACCCCTAGGCAGCCCTAGTGGACGAGTAAGGTCTCGTGAAGGACTATAGCGAATGTACCCACAAAATCCATCTAACTAACAATGCAAAAACAATGCAATGCATGAATGCCATTAATATGAAAATTCAACGATCCCCTTCAAACTCACCAAAACCAACTAGCAAGCAAATAACTCAAAGAATGCGAATAACTCCAAATAGAGCTCGACTAAGTCCCCGTATACTAACATTACATGAACAGAAACGTGCGTGTGTGCGATGCTCATCAGATATACTCCTAAAACTAGATCAAAATCATACTTATCCTTCGTCAAAACAATCACAAGTTTATAAATAGAATAGACTGTAAACACTTCATAACCTAGGAACACCTCCATCCTCACCTAAGTTAGCCAGAAAGTCATGCTTTATTACTATACTACTACGACACACAATATACAAGCACGCTTATTTAACCGTGCAATGGTTGAGACCCCAAAAGGCTTATACAATAATACCCATGTAGCGAGCGTTAGGTTAGTGGATCCCAGACTATAAAGCCTTAGGTCACTAGGCACAAAGTCACCGCGAACTTAATTGCTCGAGTATTAAAGAGCTCACCCTGGTTAATTTTGCATATAAACATTCACATAACTTTTTTTTCTTTTTTTCTTATTATTTTTTTTTTTACATATGCAATCTGGAATGAGAATTCTCAATTCCAACCCTAGACTACTCATATAAATATAAGCCGGCTACTAGCCATTTGACGCCTAGCCAATAACAACTATACACAACTAGCATGAAATCCCTGTTTTCCCCCAAACTTATACTTTAGTGTCCCTACGCCATCAAGGGAATAACAAAAATTCTAAATATAATCAAGTCATTAAATCTCAAAACATCCAAACAAGCATGACCCTAACCTAGCTTAAAAGCAATCTAATGAGACTGTGTAAAGATTGTGTTTCTGAAACATGCACGTCAATTCCTAGGAACTATAAATCAACCCTCTACTCATCATTACCACACTCAATAAGACATCTACCTACCAATCAGAATTAGCTCGTCCTAAGGGATCATGAAAAATGCATGCCATGAAAATGCAACTAAAATGAACTCACATGGTATAAAAAAAACACAATAACAAAATGTCCTATATGAAACAAACATAAATAATACGCACATACATGCATGAATTACTACTAATTTGCAAAATATGATATCTATATGAACACAATAACACATAATCGCAAATAACTACAAATACACTAATTATCCCTCAAACCACCCCCAAACTTGAAAGATTCAATGTCCACATTGAATGGAAGTAAATACGAGGAATAGTAGATCAAACCTACTCATCGGAACCACATGGGTTGCCTCCCATGAAGCGCTGTCGTTAACGTCATTTAGCCAGACAAATATGATTCAAATCATGGTGGCTCGAAGATCGCATTCGACTTGTCCTTATCAGAAGGACCATTCACCCATTGGTTGACAACCTTCTTGCTATCTTCCTACATCTTTTCTAAATCAAACTTCACCTTGACTCTTCCTCCAATCAATTTTTTCTTTTTCTTCTTCACACCTCTAAGGTGTTTATGCATCATAGTTGATTGATAAGAACCCTCTTCTACCTCATCATCCATGATCCACCTTCTTAACACATTATCTTGACACACTTTTAAAATCACCAACTCATCATTCAGAAGGACATACTTCAAATGGGATGGAAGTTTTCCGAGCTTGACATTCGAGAGATCTCGAATTGAAGAACAGTCAATGGAATCACTGATGTGATGCTTTAGCATGTGCGTGTCCGACTTTTCGCTCAACAACTGATCAAACTCCACTGCCTGACCCATATCAACCATCTCCACATTGAAACACTCTTCATCTTCTGTCGGAAATTTCATGGCCTTGAACACATTAAAGGTGACATTCTGATCTTGCTACCTCATTGTAAGCTCTCCTTTTTGCACATCAATCAAAGTACGACTCGTAGCTAGAAAAGGCCTTCCCAAGATTATGGGAATCTTTTTGTTTTCTTCGAAATCTAGAATCACAAAATCGGCAGAAAATATGAGCTTATCAACCTTCACCAGGACATCCTCTACTATACCCCTCGGATAAGTGATCGTCCGGTCAGCCAACTGCAACGAGATGTTGGTAGGTTTCGGATCAGGCAGACCAAGTTGCTTGAAAACAGACAAGGGCATGAGATTAATGCTAGCTCCCAAATCACATAAGCATTTGTCAAAAGACAACTTTCCAATGGTGCATGGAATTGTAAAGCTTCCAGGATCCTTAAGTTTAGGAGGCAATTTCTGTTGCAACACCGCACTGCACTCCTCTGTCAATGCCACTGTCTCAAATTCTTCCAACCTTCTCTTTCGTGACAAAATATCCTTCATGAACTTTTCATATCTCGGCATCTGCTCCAATGCTTCAACAAAAGGAATGTTAATGGACAGTTTCTTGAAGACATCCATAAACTTCTGAAACTGTTTTTCTTGATCTTGTTTTTGCAAGCGTTGAGGATATGGAGGAGGAGGATAGATCTGATTCACCAACTTCTGCTTTGGAGGAGAGTTTTCAGCAGAATTTTGCTTTTGAAGTCTTTTTGGGAATGAAGGAGGTGGATAGATCTGATTGCTCTCTATAGACTGCTTTGGAGTAGATGTTTCAGCAAAGGTTTTGCCTTTTTTTGCTTCGCCATCCAACTGATCAGTTGCCAATTCATAATTTACCTTTTCTTTATCTGCAGAAGCCTCCACCTGCTGTTTCTTGATTTCTTCGTCTTCCTCAACTGCTGATTTTTGATCCCTCGTGACTTTTCCAGATCTCAAAGTAACTGCATTGACCTGTTCCTTGACTTCCCTCTTGCCTGGATTAGGCTCTGTATCACTTGGAAGAGTTCCTTGCTGCCTATATAATAAAGCACTTGCAAGCTGCCCCATCTGGTTCTCCAAAGTCTTGAGAGAAACTGCCTGGCTTTTAACCATCAACCTCAACTCATCCAATTCTGATTTTTCACTAGAAGATTGCCCTGCATTAGCCTGAGGCTGTTGCTGAAAACCTGGAGGTTGGAATGGTTGCCTTGGAGCATACTGCTGCTGATAGCCCTGATTGAATGTCCTAGCTCCAAATTGTTGATAAGGCTGCTGTTGTTGTTGAGCACCTCGAGTATTGCTCCATCTGAAATTGGGATGATTCCGATTATTTGGATGATAATTGGCTGGAACTGATGCAGCAGGTCTCTAGAAATTACTCACGAACTGTGCTGATTCAGAAGAGATAGCACACTTATTCGTGTCATGTGCCCCCGCACATAGCTCACAAACACTAGCAACCTGCTAAACTCCATAATTAGTAAGAGAATCCACCTTCATCGTAAGAGCCTTCAACTGAGCTGCTATAGCTGTAGCTGCATCAACTTCAAGAATTCCTGCTACCTTGCCTTGAGACAGTCTTTGAGTTGGATTCTGATATTCATTAGCAGCCATCGTCTCAATTAACTCATAAGCTTCATCATAGCTCTTAGCCCATAGAGCTCCACCTGATGCTGCGTCTAGCAAAGGTCTAGACTGTGCTCCCAGCCCATTGTAGAAACCATTGATAACCATCCAATCAGGCATACCATGATGAGGACACTTACGAAGCATCTCCTTGTATCGTTCCCAAGCCTCACACAAAGATTCTCCAGATTGCTGCTGAAATTGAGTAAGAGCATTCCTTATTGCTGCAGTTTTCACCATGGGAAAGAATTTAGTAAGAAACTTCTGAGCAAGATCCTCCCAAGTAGTAATGGAACCGACTGGTAAGGAGTGTAACCAGCCTTTAGCCATATCCCTAAGAGAGATTGAGAAAAGTCTCAATTTGATAGCATCATCCGACACACCATTGAACTTGAAGGTGTCACAAATCTCGATGAAATCCCTGATGTGCATATTAGGATCCTCCGTAGAAGCTCCCCCAAACTGAACTGAATTCTGCACCATCTAAATCGTGCCAGGCTTGATTTCGAAGTTGTTAGCTGCAATAGCTGGACTGACAATGCTAGATTGGATATCATTGATCTTAGGCTGAGAAAAGTCCTTCAAAGCCTTAGCTGCTGCTGCTCCTACTAGTTTTCCCATATCTTTTACTGCTGCAAGTTCTTCTTCTGCCAGTTTACGAGTTTGCAAACGTGTTCGCATACACGTTCAAGTACCTGAAACACCAAGAAACAACAAACTAAGTAAGAAAATCCGAGTCAGTGAACGCTAACGACCACTGATGACAAGCACATAAACTAAAGCTAAAAATAAAATACTGATGATCCCCGGTAGCGGTGCCAAAAACTTGTTTGCACAATTCACGCAAGCGTACGTGGTCACAAGTAATCTATGAATAAGTCAAGTTCGTTCCCACAGAGATCAGGTTATGTTTAATTCAGTTCATATACCTATGCAACAATGTATGGTTTTTATTCACTGCTAAGACAATTAACAAGATTTGGATTTGATTATCTAAAATTAACTAAGAAGCAAATTAATAAACTAAGAATTACTTAACTAATGAGAATTAAAATCGAATAACTTATATGAGAATAAACATGGGATCCTAACTTCATTAAATACTTCACTTATAGTTGATGCCTTTAATCAATAGATGTGATGGTTTTGATATCTGATCGAATAACACGAAACAAGTACACACTACCTGTCAGCATACGTATACCAAACTACCCATACATCCACAAAAGAGATAGAAGATGAATAGATACCAATTATGCTCAGACCCTATATGTCTATAGAATTTGAAAGAATAAAGGTTGAGGAGCAAGTTATCAATAAAGATCACACAGGGCAATATAAGTATTCTCATCTCATACTACGAATCATGTTGATAAACAATCATGAACCTATGCTAGCATAGCAAGTTCTAAATCTCAAGATCCACTTTCACTTCACAAGAGATTAACAAATTAGATGTTCGCGATGCATCTAAATACATGAATCACAACCATACGAGGATATCAAGAATTCACCACACTTAAATCTTTAAAGCAATCAAACTACTAAGCTACATAGATAAATCCATTAGAATCCCATGACAGTGATTGGTTCATAATTAAACCGTTCGTCACCATGGGATTTGATGAAAACATGGTATGAAACAAAATATGAATGAAAATAAGAATATTATTAAAACGAAGAGTTGAGAAAACAAATCTAGAGTCCAGAATAACGCCTAAGAAAAGAACACAAAAGATGAAGTAGATCGAGATCCGTTGCTTGTCACGAGCGTTTGATCTTTCTTCCCTTTTCTCCCTTGCAAATCTATGTTATGCTATGTAATTAATATAAATTACAATGATTCGATGTGTTTATATAGGCCCTAGAAGTCTTTCACCACAAGAAAATACCCTACAATACTATTAGAATTCGATTTTGGTGCAAGAACCTACCTAAAATACGATTACAACTCAAATTAGGGCAAAATAGTCAAATTTCAGCAATTCTGACCGCACAGGGGCGCAGTCAGCCCACATAGTATGCAGTCAGCCCACTCCCTCACTGCCTAGTGTGCAGTCTGCCCACTAGGGCGCGCAGTCAGCCCACCTGACTTCTGTTTCTGGCGAATTAGGGCGCAGTCTGCGCTGTGAGGGCGAAGTCTGCGCAGCAAGTTCCTGTCCAGATTTTTATTTTGCTTCAGACTTCAAGAAAATTTCCAAAGCTTCAAGTGGACTGCTTACGGGCCTCAAACGGACTTGTAGAACTCCAGATATGGCCAAAACAATGGAGACTGCGCAACCTACCCGGAAATCCGAATTTTCTACAATTTGTTTATTTCTCATCCGTTTTCTCTTTCGATTCTTTTGCCACTTCCCGTTCTTCATTCCTTTGACTCATGAACCTTCACGGTTGCCTTGGGAAAGACTTCATTCCTTATTCCTATGCTCGAATTCAACTCCAAAATTGACGAAAACATCAACCCTAATCGATATTTCATGAACCTACACAACTAAACAAAAACACATCAAAACTACAACACACTTGAGTCCAAGACAATCAATTTAAGCCGATATGGAACGTTCCAAGTGGATATAAAATCCACTTATCATCATGCAAAGCAGATATGAGATGAGTATGATGGGAGAGTTAACATTCTTTCTTGGATTGCAAGTTAGTCAGAGGAAGGATGGTATTTTCATCAGTCAAACCAAGTACATCAAGGATTTATTAAAGAACTTTGACTTAGAAGATTGCTCACCTGCAAAGACACCCATGGCCACTACCACCAAATTGGATGAAGATGTCAAAGGCAAGAGAGTGGATATCTCAGTCTCCAGAGGCATGGTTGGCTCTCTACTCTATCTCACTGCAAGTAGGCCAGACATCATGTTTGCTACATGTCTGTGTGCAAGATTTCAATCAAATCCAAAAGAGTCACATTTGATTGCTATAAAAATGATCTTTAGATATCTGAAGGGCACTCCAAACTTGGGTTTATGGTATCCTAAGGACACAGGGTTCAATCTGGTTGGTTATTCTGATGCTGATTATGCTGGATGCAGAGTGGATAGGAAAAGCACCTCAAGTAGCTGAAGTTTCTTGGACAAAGGTTAGTCTCTTGGTACAGCAAGAAACAACAATCTATGCCAACTTCCATAGTTGAGGCTGAATACATAGCTGCTGGAAGTTGCTGTGCTCAAGTGCTTTGGATTAGAAATCAGCTTAGAGATTATGGACTTGTGTTGGAAATAATTCCAATCATGTGTGACAATACAAGTGCAATCTCTATAGTTGCCAATCCTGTAAATCATTCTAGGACAAAGCACATTGACATCAGATATCATTTCATTAGGGAGCATGCAAATAATGGAACCATTGAGTTGCATTATGTTCCTACAGATAAACAATTAGCTGATAATTTCACTAAGCCATTGGATGAAGCCACCTTCACAAGGTTGGTTAGTGAGATTGGAATGCTAAATTCTTCAGAATCTGGCTAAGTAAAAATATCAACTAGATTGTTGCAGCAGTAAACACTTACTTTATCTAAATTCTCAATATTTTTAAAGTGAGTGTTGGCTGAAATATGGTTTATAAATATTTCAAATCTGTTGCATATGTTGAAAATCATATTCGAATTAGCTTGAAATTTCTATGAAATTTTAAGACTATTGATAAGTGGATTTTATATCCACTTAAAGCGTTCCATATCGGTTTAAATTGATTACTTGGCCTCAAGTATGTGGTGTGTTTAATGTGTTTTCATTGAGTTTTGCAGAGCTAAGAGAGTTGAAGGTTAATTTAATTAAAATTCGGATTTTCCGGGTCGGCTGCGCAGTCTACACTGTTTTGGCCATATTTGGAGTTCTACAAGTCCGATTCTGATGATCTTACAGCTCACGCGAAGAGGAGAAGATTTTCTGCAAAAGTGAATAGTGACCAGGGTGCACTGCAGCCTGGAGAGCGTGCTGCGGCGTGGTGTCTTTGCTGGAAATTCCGAATTTTTATCCTGAAAATTCTGATTCACTGTTTGGGCCATATCCTGAGTTCTATAAGTCCGTTTTGGACGATCTTACAGTCCACGTGAAGATAACGGAATTCTCTTTCATTCTAAAGTGATTCAGATGTCCAAATATAAATGGAACGGCCCAGAAATACTGAAGAAAAGTCAGTTACGAATTTTCCTTCAAAGCCGAATCATTTTAGGAAACGTATTATGTGCCGAACTGCAGAAATTCAACTTTGACAAGGAAATTGCTATAATTCCTACTTCTAATAAGTATGGTAATTGCTCTGGGCGGCTAGAACATTCCAGAATCAGATCTACACATGGAATTTGCAATTCTATTCTCATTCAAGAACGGAAATTGCCATACTCCTATTCCAACTCTAAAACGGCAATTGCTTGATGGAGAGGCAAATTGGGGCTATAAATACACATCTTGGGGGACGGAAAAAAAACACATCATTACATATCAATTACTTAGGTTTATTTTTATCTTTTCATACTTTTTCATTATCATGGTTTCACTTGATCCCATGATGACGAACGGTTCAATTATGAACTAATTGTTGTCATGGGTCTAACGGATTTATTTATGGAGCTTTAGTATTTTGATGCTTTAAAGATCTGTGTGTGATGTATATTTGATATCCTTGTATGGTTATTCTTAATGCTTTTAGATGCGTAGCTAACATCTAAATTGAATTATTAATCTCTTGCGAAACGAGAGTGGATCTTGAGATTTAGAACTTGCCATGCTAGCATAGGATAGGTTGATGTTTTAACATCATGATTTGTAGCGTAAATAGAGATATTATGCTGCCCTATGTGATCAATATGGATAACTTGTGCTTAAACCGTTGTGTTTTCAAATCTTATAGAGATATAGGTTCTAAACATAATTGGTGTCTATTCATCTTCTATCTCTTTTGTGGATGTGTGAGTAGTTTGGTGTTAGTATACCGAGAGGTAGCTTATACTTGTTTCGTGTTGTCCGATCAGATATCATAACCATTGCATATAGTGATTAAAGGCGTCAGATCTAAGCAAAGTATTTAATGAAGTTAGGATCCCATGTTTTCTCTTGCATAAGTAATTCGATTCCAATTCTCGTTAGTTAGTTAATTCTTAGTTTTGTTAATTTGTTTCTTAGTTAATTATAGTTAATCTAAACCCAATCTTGTTAATTGTCTTAGCAGTGAATAAAAACCATATTGTTGCATAGGTGCATGAACTGAATTAAAACCCAACAAGATCTATGTGGGAATGAACTTGATTTATTCATATATTACTTGTGACCACGTACTCTTGCGTGATTTAGTGCAAACAAGTTTTTGGCGCCGCTGCCGGGGATCGTTGGTGTTTTAATTTTAGTTTATGTTCTTGCCATCAGTGGTCGTTAGAGTTCACTGACTCGAATTGTTTTTCTAACCTATCTTGTGTAGTTCGTTGTTGTTTCAGGTACGTGTCAGCTACAGCTATAGCAGCTCAGTTGAAGGCATTGAATTTGAAGATGGATTTTCTAACTTACTATGGAGTTCAGCAGGTGGCTAGTGTTTGTGAGTTATGTGCGGGCGCACCTGAGACGAATCAGTGTGCCATCTATAGTGCATCAGTGAGCTAGAGCAACAATCAAGGTGGCATGCTGCAACCACAACAGCCTTATCAGCAGTTTCAAGGTCAACAATATGGAGCACACTACAAGAAACAGGCCTATCAGCGACCGCAATTTCTGTCGCAGATAATCAGTATCAGCGACCGCCATCAGCGACCGGAAGAAATTCAGACACTAATGTGTCATAGCGACTGCAGTCGGTCGCTAATTGTTCGCACTTATTCACGCAAGAGAACGTGGTCAACAAGTAATATATGGTAAATAGGATTCGTTCCCACAGAGACTCAAATTGTTCGTTTTGTTCACTTATACACCAGCTTACGATTTACACTCACTGCCAAGACAATCAAAATTTTGGTTTTGCTTAACTAATGATTAATTGCCAACTATAGAAATTACGAGAAAATAACTTAACTATTAATTTATAATAAACAAAGATGGGATTTCAATTTCATTAACCACTTTATCTAGAATCTTATGCCCTTTAACCCAGTATGTGACAGAGTTGATTACTGATTAGATGCACTAAACTGATACACACCAACTTTCGTTGTGCATATACCATCCTACTGATCATCCACAATTGATAGAAGTCAAGTAGTCACCAAATATGTGTAGTCCCTATATGTCTATAGCAATTGAACACATACCGGTTAAAAACAAGCATCCATTAAACCACATAGTCAATGCAAGACGGTTAGAATTACACCACAAATTAATACATGTTCTTCACATGCAAAAACCTATGCTAGCATGAATTGTTCTAAACCCAAGATCCACTTTCGCATTCACCAGGATCAAACACACAATTATAGGTGTTCGCGACTCACCTATAACGAATAAGCATAATCATACTAGGCAATCAATACAATCAATCACACACCAAGGCATAATTAACACTCAATTACTAGAATCCATAGAAAAATCCATTAAAACCCCATGATAACGAATTAGCCCATAATCGACCTAATCGCCATCATGGGTTCAAATGATAACATAATTCTAAAACAACAAATAATTAAAAGAAAGAAGAATAAGGTTTAGAAATAAATCCCCAAAATAGAAGAGTACAAAGGTTCCAAAGAATAATCCTTGCTTGTCACTAGCTTGGAGAAATTCCTTGAAATTGTTCTTGCAATTGAGATGAAAATGCTAATAGCAAAGTAAAATAAAAGAAAGGCTGCTACTACCCAAGATATCCTCCTATTTTTAGGTTACAAAGTATTTATAAAAACCCTAACAAAAATGGGTCAAAAAACCAAAATGACCTGGAGGAAACAAGCAACACAATTTAGCCAAGACCCGCACAAGCGCTCCTGCGCTCTCAAGGGCGCCCCTGCGCTTGCAAACCCCTAGAATTTGCTGGCTCTGCCCGCTATAGCGCTTGTTGGTGCTCCAATGCTGCGCAGCTGCTCCCCAATGCGCGCTCCTGCGCGCGCTTATCCCTGGAAATGTTGCCTCCTGCGCGCTCTAGCGCTTGAAGGCGTGCTATAGCCCTCTGTGGTGCCTGGAAAGTTATCAACACTTCTACATCCTGACACTTCTACAACTTGTCTTGTTGCTTTGCTCTCATTTTCTTGCACAATCTTCGGATTAAATTCACACCACCATAACACTGTTTTAACCCATAATATCTTCAACGACAACCTAGTCAAATTACATAAAAACGAATCAAATGACAACGAAACTCGAGAACTTGCAAACGTTTTGAGTCCGAACGGAAGGTAAATAGTGGATATAAAATCCACTTATCAAACCCCCAAACTTAAATCGTTGCTTGTCCTCAAGCAATGCAAACTCAACCTAACATGATGAATGAATGCAACTAATAACTAAATGTCATGATAATGCGAATGTGTCCTAATGCAATGATCCCACACAAATGATCCGAAACCAACTCAACAAGCAAACGCCTCAACGAATGCAACAACTCCAAACAGAGCTCGACTAAGGCCCCGTATACTAACAATACATGCTCGGAAACGTGGTGTGTGCATTTCTCACTAGATATACTCTTGAAACTAGATAAAAGGCATAACTCATCCTTCGCCAAAACAATCACATGTTTATAAACAGAATGGACTTTAGACACTCCATGACTCAAAGACACCGCATCATCATTCAAGGTAGACAAGGATTCATGCTTTACTATACAAAACGACACAAACATCATATATACATGCTTACTGACTGTGCAATGGGTGAGACCCCTAAAGGCTTATACAATAGCACTCATGTAACGAGCGTTAGGTTAGTGGATCCCAGACCGGAAAAGTCTTAGGTCACTAGGCATTAAATCCCCTCGAACTTACTTGCTCAAGTACTAAAGAGCCCACCCTAGCCAATTAGCATACACACACTCTCACAACGCTCATTTTTTTCACTCACAACTCTTTTTTTTTCTTTTTTTTTATATTCACACATGGGTGCACTATCTCACCCCCTAGACTACTCATATTAAATATGAGCAGCTACTAGCCATTTGACACCTAGCCATTATTACAATACTACACGACACTTAGCATGAAATCCCTGTTTTCCCCCAAACTTATACTTAAGTGCTCCTAAGCCATCAAGGGAATAACGAAAATTCTAGATATAAATAGGTGATTAAATCTCAACAGCCAAACAAGGTATGACTCGATCTAGCCCAAGAGCAAACAGTGCGAACGTGAAAAGATTGTGTTCCCGCACACGCAAGTCAATTTCCTAGGTACTTATATCAACCCTCTATTCATTGTCATCACACTCAAATTAACGTCGACCTATCGAGCCAGAAACAGACACTCATATGGAATCATGTGATATGCATGAACAAAATGATATTAATAATCCTAAATAATTCTATATGGCATGGCATCCTAAATGCAACTAAATGACATGGCAAAACTAAATGCAAAATTACTAACATGAACTATCATGAATATGCAGCTATATGCAATGCAATGACTCTTGATACCCTAAAATCACCCCCAAACTTATTAAATTCGATGTCCTCATTGAAGGTAAATTTAAAGGGTACAAGAGATACTCCCCTACTCGTCGGCATCTCCACCCTCCTCGGGTGGTGTGTCTGGTGGAGGATAGACGTGGTGAGCTCCGAAAGTGGGCCATGTAACCTGAATACCCTGCTGCTGGTACACTCCGTCCAATGCCTGAGTCAAGTCTGTAGAAAATCTGTGTAGCATGGCATTCGTAGTATCCTGACGCCTCAACATGCGTCTGAACCGTGCATCACTAAAAATCACATTCCCCTGGCTCGTCTGTGCATGAGAAGGTCCCGCTCTGTCTGCCTGACGATGCACTCTCTCCACCGGTGGCGGAATGCTACCTCCCTCAGCAATATCAACATAGCCAAGGCCCCTAGGGTGAGGAATGCCACCCGGCCATTCCGTCAACCTCTGAATCAAATGATGATCAATAGAGCCCATCGGTCTGTGCAGAGTCTCATCATTGCGCCAAGCGACACCAACATTAACACACAACTCAGCAATAATAACGGCATGTGGAATCCCTCCTGCAGTGCCACCCCGCAAGAACTTCATGATATTCTGATGGATTAAGTAACCAAGATCAATGTACTTCCCGTTCAGAATACCCCATAAGATGATGGCACGTTCCACTGTAACATCCGTAACGTGGGAAGTTGGCATTACTCGTGCACACATAAACAAGAACCAAGCACGAGCATACCTAGTCAACGCAGCTGCAGGAAATGTGCTCGGCGTGGTTGAACCGGCCTTGTACTTCCAAACCGTACCCGGAATACACATCCCCGCTATGATAGCATCTAGGTCAATGTCATCTCGGTTTTTCTGCATCCAATCTTCGGCACCTCTAGGCCTCGCCGGTTGAGATATAATGCGACGTATAGGTCCAACCGTGTAACCCACCACCTTGCCTCTAACCATAGTAACTCCATTTTTCAGGTCCTTAGCATTGGCATAAAATTCCCTAACTATGCTCAATGGAACCGCCACAGGCTTTGCACAAAACGTCCACCAACCCATCTCCGAAACCATAGCTAACAACTCTCCACCCTCGACCGAAGGTGAAAAACCCCTCTCCTTGATTACGGCTTTTGTCAAGAGATTATCGAACTCTAGCTCGGCCGCCTTAGAAACAAATTTATCTACATCATAATCCACTTCCACCTCCTCCGAACTACTACTACTCACTACACGCAATCTCTTTGGAGCCATAACACTCTCAAGCAACACAATTTCAACAAATAGCAACAACCCCTAAATATTCCACCAAACACAATATCCCAATTCCAACAATTCAATTCAAAGTAATTAATTGAAATAGGAAGAATGTTACCCAATGAATTGAAGATGAGAACCCTTGAAAGCACTCCCCCAAACTTGAATTAGAGATCCTTTGAAGCTTTAATGGAGGTTGAATGATTTGGAATAGAGAGGGGATTTGTGTGTAGAGGTGTATATATAGGTGGGGGTAAAGAGAATTTTGTTTGGGTTAGGGATTATTATTTGTTGTTGAAATTGGGTGTATTTAGGAATTGAATGAATGGGTGTTTGGGAGGAATTAGGTATAGGAATTTTGGTAGATGAATTAGGTATAAGAGATGAAGTTTAATTTTATGGATGAGAATTCTATGCAGTTGGGTTTTGTAGGGAGAAATAATGAGGGGTGGGAAGTAATGAGGTGTTTGGGTAGAGGAATGAAGCATAAAAGAATTCAAGGGGTGTTGTGTTTGGGAATTACTACCCACGGCTGAACAGAAGAGAAGGAACGCTCTTGCGCTTGGCCAAGGCGCAGCTGCGCGAGGGAATTCCTGGAAAAACGGGTAACGCACGGCGCTCTTGCGCAATACAGGGCGCAGGGGCGCGTTCCAGCTCCTGTTTTTTTTTGTTTTTTTTTGTTTTTTTTGTTTTTGTTTTTTTTTGTTTTTTTTTCGAATAAAAACTAGAATAACGCGTGGGTTGCCTCCCACGAAGCGCTTCTTTTACGTCAGTAGCTTGACGTGACTTCCATGATTCATTCAGTAGTTGTAAGAACCGCGGTTTTAGCTCCACGATCCGATACTTCTCCAAAATACGGTTTCAATCTCTGACCATTGATTTGAAGGACTGCTCAGGTGATTTCTCAAAAATCTCAACCGCTCCATGTGGAAATACGGTCTTGACAACAAACGGCCCTGACCACCTTGACTTAAGATTCCCTGGGAACAAACGAAGGCGAGAATTGAATAACAACACGGTTTGGCCCGGAACAAATACCTTGTTGACTAGACGACGATCATGCCATCTCTTCACTTTTTCTTTGTAGAGTTTATTGTTCTCATAGGCTTGCAAGCGAAACTCGTCCATCTCATTGAGTTGCACCATTCTCTTCTCACCCGCGGCTTTAAGATCAAAGTTTAGCTTCTTCAAAGCCCAATAAGCCTTGTGCTCCAATTCCGCCGGCAAATGACAAGCTTTTCCTTAGACTAGCTGATATGGCGACATACCCAAGGATGTTTTATATGCAGTTCGATAAGCCCAGGCGGCTTCATCGAGTTTCAGAGACCAATCCTTTCTTGAAGGACTCACCACCTTTTCCAGAATACGCTTGATTTCACGATTAGACACTTCAGCTTGGCCATTGGTCTGAGGATGGTATGCTGTAGCCACCCGATGATTGATATTGTATCTGGCCATAAGATTAGTGAACTTGCGATTGCAAAAATGAGTGCCTTCATCACTGATAATGACTCGAGGAGTGCCAAATCTAGTGAAGATGTTCTTCTGAAGGAAATTAAGCACGACTTGGGCATCATTGGTCGGAAGTGCTTTGACCTCCACCCATTTAGAAACGTAATCAACGGCTAGCAAGATATATTGATTGTTGCATGAGGAGATAAACGGTCCCATGAAGTCGATTCCCCAAACATCGAAAATTTCCACTTCCAACATTACATTAAGGGGCATCTCATCCCTCCTTGATATGTTACCTACACGCTGACAACGGTCACACCTTAAAACGAACTGATGAGCATCCTTAAAGAGAGAAGGCCAATAGAAACCTGCTTGAAGAATTTGAGTAGCCGTCTTTTCACCTCCGTAGTGGCCTCCATATGTCGTAGCATGATAATCCCTCAGAATTGCTTCTGTTTCACTATACGGCACACATCTTCTAATAACCTGATCAGCTCCTTGCTTAAACAGATATGGTTCATCCCAACGATACCATTTGACTTCATGCAAGAACTTCTTCCTTTGTGCATAAGAAAGTTCGGGTGGAATCACTTGACTAACCAGAAAGTTCACAATGTCTGCGTACCATGGCTCCTCTTCTTGCACCCTAAACAACTGCTCATCCGGGAAGAATTCATTAATGATGGTACCGTCTCGAGAAGATTTAACCGTGTCCTACAGACGAGAAAGATGGCCAGCTACTTGATTTTCTGTCCCTTTTCTGTCCTTAATCTCCACATCAAATTCTTGTAACAGAAGTACCCACCGAATCAACCGAGGTTTGGAGTCCTTCTTAGAGAGCAGATATCTAATAGCCGCGTGATCTGTATAAACCATTACCTTTGTACCGAGCAAGTAAGAACGAAAATTTTCAAAGCCATAGACTATGGCCAACAGCTCCTTCTCAGTAGTAGTGTAGTTCAACTGAGACTCATTAAGAGTCTTGCTTGCGTAATAGATCACATGAAACACTTTCTCTTTCTTTTCGCCAAGAACGGCCCCCACTGCATAATCGCTAGCGTCACACATCATAGTGAAAGGTTCACTCCAATCAGGAGCAATGATCACTGGTGCTGAAACCAATTTCTTTTTCAGAGTCTCAAAAGTGGTCAAACATTCTTCGTCAAATTTGAAAGGAATGCCCTTTTCCAAGAGCTTACACAATGGTTTGGAGATTTTTGAGAAGTCTTTGATGAAACGCCTGTAGAAGCCTGCGTGACCAAGGAAACTGCGAATCCCTTTCACTGAAATAGGTGGTGGAAGATTTTCAATTGTTTCTATTTTTGCTCTGTCCACCTCTAAACCTCTCCGTGACACCTTGTGCCCAAGGATAGTTCCCTCCTGCACCATGAAGTGGCATTTCTCCCAGTTAAGCACTAGATTAGTCTCCACACATCTTTTCAGAACCGCACCCAGATTTTGCAAACATTCGTCGAAAGAGAGACCGACTACAGAAAAGTCATCCATGAAGACTTCTACGGTCTTACCAATCATGTCTGAAAAGATAGCCATCATACACCTTTGAAAAGTGCCAGGTGCACCACACAAACCAAAAGAAACTCACCGAAAAGCAAATGTACCGAATGGACATGTAAATGTTGTCTTTTCCTGATCTTCAGGGGCAATGCAGATTTTGTTGTACCCAGAATATCCATCCAGTAAGCAATAGTATTAATGACCGGCAAGTCTATCTAGCATCTGATCGATGAAGGGCAAAGGAAAATGATCTTTCCTAGTGGCCTTGTTCAATTTCCGGTAGTCCATACAGATTCTCCAACCAGTGACCGTGCGAGTGGAGATAAGTTCATTCTTCTTATTGGTGATTACCGTCATGCCACCTTTCTTTGGCACACATTGAACTACTTACCCATGAACTATCAGAAATGGGATAGATAATCCCTGCATCCAACCACTTGATGATTTCTTTCTTCACAACTTCTTTCATAATTGGATTTAGTCGTCTCTGATGTTCCACTGTTGGTTTACTCCCTTCTTCTAATGGAATTTTATGTTGACAATAAGCCGGACTAATCCCCTTGATGTCTGCTATGGTCCATCCAATAGCTGATTTGAATTCTCTAAGAACTCTCAAGAGCTTGTCTTCCTCAGAATCTGACAAGTTAGCAGCAATAATCACAGGTAAAGTAGATGATTCACCAAGAGAGGCATACCTTAAGTGATCAGGTAGTGGTTTGAGCTCTAGAGTTGGAGCTTCTTCAATGGAAGGTTTCAACCGCTGATGTGACCCCTTCAATTCAGATAGACCTAAAGATTCCACTGGTCTCTCAAATTTCCTTTGCCATGGAGTAGCATCAAGAAATAGCAGTTGCTCATCTACCTCATCTTCTTCCAAATGAAAATCCCCAATCAGTGCTTTTTCTAATGTGTCATTCATGAGCAGATGCTCAATTTTTGATTGCACTGCCGACTCAACCATGTCTATCTTCAAACACTACTCTTCTTCCGTTGGAAACATCATAGCCTTAAAAACATTGAAGGTGACATTTTGATCATGCACCCTCATGGTGAGTTCCCCTTTCTGCACGTCAATCAAGGTCTGACCTGTAACCAAGAATGGTCTCCCTAGAATGATAGGGATTTTCTTATCTTCTTCAAAATCAAGTATGACGAAATCCGCTGGAAAGATGAGTTTGTCCACCTTCACCAGAACATCTTCTACAATTCCTCGAGGGTAGGTAATTGAGCGATCAGCTAACTGGAGTGACATGTTTGTAGGCTTAGGCTCCGGAAGGCCAAGTTGCAAGAAAACTGAATAGGGCATGAGGTTGATGCTTGCCCCTAAATCACACAAACACTTGTCAAAAGAAACATTCCCAATGATGCACGGTATGGTAAAACTCCCCGGATCCTTCAGCTTAGGTGGCAATTTTTGTTGCAAGACAGCACTGCACTCCTCTGTCAAAGCGACAGTCTCTAACTCCTCGAGTTTCAATTTCCTCGAAAGTATGCCCTTCATGAACTTGCCATAACTTGGCATTTGTTCCAGAGCTTCAGCAAATGGTAGATTTATGTGCAACTTTTTGAACACTTCCAAGAACTTTGCAAATTGCTTATCAAACTTCTGTTTCTGAAGCCTTTTAGGGAATGGCGGAGGTGGATAAACTTCCTTGCTAGCTTCCGTAGTTTCTGAACTTGTTTTCCCAACTGAATTCTCCTTTTCTGCCTCACCTGATGCCTTCTGAATGACCGGAAGAGCAGAATTCAAAAAACGGATAGACCCCTCAGGCGCGCCCGCGCCCAATTCACTGTTCACAGCATTTTCAAGTTCTTCGTTAAACTGCTTTTTGACTCCCAGATCGCCTGTAACCTTTCCAGAACGTAACGTAACAGCATGAATCTGTTCCTTGACCTCCTTTTTACCCGGATTTTCTTCTGTGTCACTAGGTAATTGCCCTTGAGGTCTGTTCAAAAGAGCATTGGCCAGTTGGCCCATTTGGTTTTCAAGAGTTTTCAGAGATGCTGCTTGACTCTTGTACATCATCCGCAATTCTTCCATTTCTGACTTCTCATTAGATTGCGCATGACTCCCTGGTTGTTGTTGATGAAATCCAGGTGGATTGTATGGTGGCCTTTGGGCATAGGGTTGTTGATAACCCGAATTGTTGAACTGCTTTGAACCATACTGCTGACCCTGAGATGGTTGTTGCATAGCATTCTGATTGTTGCTCCAACTGAAGTTAGGATGATTCCTATTGTTGGGATGATATGTATTAGGAGCAGGTTGTGAAGGCCTCTGATAATTGCTGACAAAATGTGCTGACTCACTAGAAATTGCACATTGATTAGTGTCATGAGCCCCCGCACACAATTCACAAACCATGGCGATTTGTTGAACCCCCACCTTAGCCAATGAATCCACTTTCATGGTTAGAGCCTGTAGCTGAGCTGCTTTAGCTGTTGTGGCATCCGTTTCAAGTATACCTGCAACCTTACCTTGTGGAATACGCTGTGTCGGGTTCTGATACTCGTTTGCAGCCATCATTTCAATCAAATCATAGGCCTCTTCATAGCTTTTGGCCCACATAGCTCCTCCAGATGCTGCATCAAGCATTGCTCGAGAATGACTTAACCCATTGTAAAAACTATTGATGACCATCCAATTTGGCATCCCATGATGAGGACATTTCCGAAGCATTTCCTTGTACCTTTCCCAAGCTTCACACAGTGATTCACCAGAATGCTGACTAAATTGTGTAAGAGCATTCCTCATGGCAGCAATCTTTGCCATAGGAAAGAATTTAGTCAAGAACTTTTGTGCCAGATCTTCCCATGTATTGATGGAACCTGCTGGAAGTAAATGCAACCAGCTTTTTGCTTTGTCTCTCAAAGAGAATTGGAACAACCTTAGCTTGACAGCGTCTTCAGAAACTCCATTGGTTTTGAAGGTGTCACAAATCTCAATGAAATCCCTGATATGAATGTTGGGATCCTCAACAGGTGAACCCCCAAACTGGACTGAGTTCTGGACCATTTGGATCGTGCCCGGCTTGATCTCAAAATTATTTGCAGCAATAGCCGGCCGCACAATACTCGACTGAATATCATCAATCTTGGGCTGAGAGTATTCCTTCAGCGCCTTGTTAGCTGCCATTTCTCCGGTAACTACCAACTCTTCTTCACTTTCTTCCACTAATTCCTCTTCGTTCTTCTCTTCTTCCAGATTTTCTTTACGAGCTCGAGATCGAGTAAGCATACACGTTCAAGATAGTGCCTGAGAAACCCAAAAGTAAATGAGTGAGAAAAACGTCTGAGTCAGTGAATTTAATCCAAATTGATGACAAGATCATAAACTAAACAAACAATGAACCGAATCCTCGGCAGCGGCGCCAAAAACTTGTTCGCACTTATTCACGCAAGAGAACGTGGTCAACAAGTAATATATGGTAAATAGGATTCGTTCCCACAGAGACTCAAATTGTTCGTTTTGTTCACTTATACACCAGCTTACGATTTACACTCACTGCCAAGACAATCAAAATTTTGGTTTTGCTTAACTAATGATTAATTGGCAACTATAGAAATTACGAGAAAATAACTTAACTATTAATTTATAATAAACAAACATGGGATTTCAATTTCATTAACCACTTCATCTAGAATCTTATGCCCTTTAACCCAGTATGTGACAGAGTTGATCACTGATTAGATGCACTAAACTGATACACACCAACTTTCGTTGTGCATATACCATCCTACTGATCATCCACAATTGATAGAAGTCAAGTAGTCACCAAATATGTGTAGTCCCTATATGTCTATAGCAATTGAACACATACCGGTTAAAAACAAGCATCCATTAAACCACATAGTCAATGCAAGACGGTTAGAATTACACCACAAATTAATACATGTTCTTCACATGCAAAAACCTATGCTAGCATGAATTGTTCTAAACCCAAGATCCACTTTCGCATTCACCAGGATCAAACACACAATTACAGGTGTTCGCGACTCACCTATAATGAATAAGCATAATCATACTAGGCAATCAATACAATCAATCACACACCAAGGCATAATTAACACTCAATTACTAGAATCCATAGAAAAATCCATTAAAACCCCATGATAACGAATTAGCCCATAATCGACCTAATCGCCATCATGGGTTCAAATGATAACATAATTCTAAAACAACAAATAATTAAAAGAAAGAAGAATAAGGTTTAGAAATAAATCCCCAAAATAGAAGAGTACAAAGGTTCCAAAGAATAATCCTTGCTTGTCACTAGCTTGGAGAAATTCCTTGAAATTGTTCTTACAATTGAGATGAAAATGCTGATAGCAAAGTGAAATAAAAGAAAGGCTGCTACTACCCAAGATATCCTCCTGTTTTTAGGTTACAAAGTATTTATAAAAACCCTAACAAGGGCGCCCCTGCGCTCTCAAGGGCGCCCCTGCGCTTGCAAACCCCTGGAATTTGCTGGCTCCGCGCGCTATAGCGCTTGTTGGTGCTCCAATGCTGCGCAGCTGCTCCCCAATGCGCGCTCCTGCGTGCGCTTATCCCTGGAAATGTTGCCTCCTGCGCGCTCTAGCGCTTGAAGGCGCGCTATAGCCCTCTGTGGTGCCTGGAAAGTTATCAACACTTCTACATCCTGACACTTCTACAACTTGCCTTGCTGCTTTGCTCTCATTTTCTTACACAATCTTCGGATTAAATTCACACCACCCTAACATTGTTTTAACCCATAATATCTTCGACGACAACCTAGTCAAATTACATAAAAACGAATCAAATGACAACGAAACTCGAGAACTTGCAAACGTTTTAAGTCCGAACGGAAGGTAAATAGTGGATATAAAATCCACTTATCACTAATCGGTCGCCAAAATAAATCCCGCAAAAAAAAATGGCACGAAAAAATGGCGCGTTGTTTTTTAGCAACCAATTTTCATCAGCGACCGCCATCACCGACCCATATCAGCGACCTCCATCAGCGACCTCCATCAGCGACCGCTATCAGCGACCGAGGGCAAATTCGTCGCTAAAGCGTCCATCAGCTACCGCGTCGGTCGCTGATTCCCAAAATAAAAATTGAAATTGATTAGTTCTCCAACTAAATTAATTTTTTATTTTTTTAAAATTTGGGGATATCATTACATTATATATATCTTGACATACATATGGTTGGAACGTCAAAAAATATTTTTTTAAAAATAGATACAATAATATGTGACAAAGCACCAGTTACGAGTATAATTGAGATTAGTAGTGATATACTAAGATCTCCAACCAAACTAATTTGTTATTATTTAAAAATTTGGGGATATCATTACATTATATATATCATGACATACGTATGGTTGGAACATCAAAAAATATTTTTTTAAAAATAGATACAATAATATGTGACAAAGCACCAGTTACGAGTATAATTGAGATTAGTAGTGATATACTAAGATCTCCAACCAAATTAATTTTTTATTTTTTGAAAATTTGGGGATATCATTACATTATATATATCTTGACATACGAATGGTTGGAACGTCAAAAAATATTTTTTTAAAAATAGATACAATAATATGTGACAAAGCACCAGTTACGAATATAATTGAGATTAGTGGTGATATACTAAGATCTCCAACCAAATTAATTTTTTATTTTTTGAAAATTTGGGGATATCATTACATTATATATATCTTGACATACGTATGGTTGGAACGTCAAAAAATATTTTTTAAAAAATAGATAAAATAATATGGGATAAAGCACCAGTTACGAGTATAATTGAGATTAGTAGTGATATACTAAGATCTCCAACCAAATTAATTTTTTATTTTTTGAAAATTTGGGGATATCATTACATTATATATATCTTGACATACGTATGGTTGGAACGTCAAAAAATATTTTTTAAAAAATAGATAAAATAATATGGTTAAAAAAGCCCGTAAGTTAAAAAATCAAACGGTTAACTAAACTTCAACGAAAATTGACCAAATTTAGAGGGATTTTTTTTTTAATATTTCAAAGTTCTGGAAAAAAATTCTTAATTTTTAGAGCATTTTTTATTCTATGGGTATTTATTTAATATATTAAGTTGTTTCTTTTTTATTGGTGAAATGAAAAAATAAAAACAATCTGTTAATGACATGTGGCAAGATGCTATTGGTTGAATACTTATCACAAGGATTGCCAACTCTTGGCAATTAATAGCCTTTGATTAAAATTAAAGAAGCAACATCCAACGGTCCACATTTAACAACATAAAAAAAATAATACACTAAAAGTCAAAAAACACACACTAACCTACCCACCCCATTATTTTATCTAACCAACAGCCCCCCCTAAATCACTCTCTCTCTCTCGGCTATCACTATACACACACCCATATATATACATTTAATCTTCAAAAAATCACATCTCTCAATTTACTTATTGAAAATCAGTTATTTTTATATGTATGTGTTCTACAAATCAAGAGCTTTCCAGTGATATATATATCTTCAAGTTTCGAACTAATTTTTTTTGGGCTGTTTTTTTTATTTTAATTCGGTTCTTGATTTAGAGGTTGATTTTGGTGATTCCGAGCACATGAGGTTAAAAGTCGGGTTCCGTTACTGCATGTAGATTATTTTCAGATTTTTCTGAGAATTTTTTTGTTCGCCGGATATTTCTTGAGGTGACCGGAATCTGAGTTTTATTATGTATTTTGGAATTTTGTTTTAGCCAATCTATAGATCATAGGTTGTAGATGCTTATGTATTAATTTTGTTTTTTTTTTGTAAATATTTGAGATCGTCGAAAATAATTATAGATGGCTGGAATCGAGCCTTTAATATATTTGTTCGAAATTTTGGTTTGGTTTATGCATAATCGAGATGTTATGGAGTGTATATATTTTTTTCGAAATTTTCTGTTGAGTTTTGGATTCGTCGGATTTCGAATCCGGTACCGGAATCTGGGAATTATCAGGCCTGTTCTTCCTGGTCGGTGCAGCAGCAGAAGCTGCTGTTTTTTTTTAAAAAAATAATTATACATCAGCGACTGCTATTAGCGACCGAATGCAGTAGCTGATAAACTGACGCATAAAATAACAATTTAAGCGTCAGTTGAAGCTAAAACAGACGCATAAAGTATTAGCGACCGCGTTCGGTCGCGGATAGCGGTCGCTAAGCATTAGCTACCGCATCGGTCGCTGATAGGGGTCGCTACACATTAGCTACCGACTCCGGTCGCTGATAGCGGTCGCTGAAACCCCGGTTGCCAAAAGTGGTCGCAGAAGAACCTTTTAGCGACCAGTTCTTATGCGACCGCTATCAGCGACTGGAATCGGTCGCTGATAGCCATCAGCTACCGGATACGGTCGCTGATAGTCTGTCGCTGATGGACGTTTTTCTTGTAGTGTTACAATCACCAGAATTTTCAGCAACAATATGCCCCGTGGCAATTTCAACCTTCGGGTTTTCAGCAACAACAGTCATATGTTGGTTCTGGGCATTCCATTTATGACAAATTTGAATTAGAGGAATTGAGGTTGATGTTTAAAGCCAACACTGTATCGTTTGAGACCTTGGAAAATCAGATTGGACAGATTACTAATGCCTTGTTGAGTAGGCCACAAGGGACTCTTCCTAGCGACACGGAGGCTAATCCAGGCAAGTGGGAAGTCGAAGAACAGGTGAAAGCAGTTACCTTGAGATTTGGAAAGGCTACAAACGATCAGAAATCAGCAGCTACGGAAAACGAAGAAGTTCATATTCAGCAGGTTGAGAAATCTGCAGGGTCAGAAATTGAGAAATCTGATTTGGTAGCTGAGCAGTTGGACGGTGAAGTGGAAAAGAGTACGAATCCTGTTGAAAAAGTTTCTCCGGAGCATTCTACAAATAGCAATCAGATCTACCCGCCTCCTCCATATCCAAAGAAATTCTTGGAATTTCCGGCAGAAAAGGAAGAGTGTTTTGGCAAGTCAAATTTAGTAGACGTTGCTTTACAAGGAAAGTCCGATACGGAAGATGAGGAACTAGGCGTGGTTGATCTTTGGGATTCTCAGGTGCTGATTGATGAGGGTGTTTCATGGTCAAATCTTGAGGATAGTGCAATTGAGTCTTTTCTTGAGAAAGATGTTTTGTATGAGGGCAATAAAGAACTTCATGAGTTGTATAGGAATTTTACTTCTGATGAGATGTTAGATGAATTGAATGCTATTTGTTCTAAGCATGAAATTCAACTTGAGGAGAGTTCTTTTGATCCTAAGTCTGTTGTGAAGACTTCTGTTGGTGAACTACCCACTTTTGTTCCTAATCCGTCTATTTCCACTCTTGCTCAGTCTTTGGTGGTTAATAATGAAAATCATCATGTTGAAGAAACTTCCAGACTCGAGTTTAAACCACCAGATCAGCTGAGGTATGTATATTTGGGTCAATCATCTACTTTGATTATTATTATTGTTGCTAACTTGTCAGTAGCGAAGAGAACAATGTTACTGTCACTTTTGAGGAGCAAAGAAAGCTGAAACTTGTCATCAAGGATGTAGCCCCGGAAAAGATAATTAAATGGCCATATAGAGATACGGTGCCGCCCGAGGAGGGTGATCCTGTCGACAGTTAGGTATGTTCTCTACTATCCCTTGTATTACCTTCCATTCAATGGGGACATTGAATATTTTCAGTTTGGGGGTGGTGTGAGGGATAAGTTGTAAGAACCCAAAATTTCGGTAGAATTAAAACTTTTCCTTAGAGTTGTAAACGAACCGAGCTGAGCTCGGGATCGACTCGACTCGGCAAAAACCCGACTCGGCTCGGTTCGTTAACGAACTCGAGTTCGGCAAGGACAAAAAACTCATTAAGCTTAACGAGTCGAGTCGAGTTTTTTGGTTGTTCGACTCGACTCGACTCGGTAATTGACTTGACTCGGTACTCGACTCGACTCGACTCGGTAATCGGTAAGAAATACAAAAAAAATAAATAAATATATTTTTATTGTTTAGTTTTTAGTTTTTAATGTTTTAATTTTAGTTTTAATTTATAGAATTAATATTAACAATAATATATATATCTAGTTTAGTTTTTAATGTTTTAATTTTAGATTTTATTTATTAAATTAGTATTAACAATAATATATATCTAGTTTTGTGAGGTTCTTGTGTTTAGAAAATTAATCTAAAATTTTAAACTATCATATTGGTATTCCTTGTTTTAAGATTTTCTGTTTGTTTGTTAGACTATAACTAGCTTGTATCTTTTCCTAACTAGCTTGTGTTTCTACAACTGCTGCCAATTTTTTTAAATAATAAGCACAAAAGAAATAAAAAAAATAAGCATAAAATAAATAAAAAAATAAAAAAATATCGAAAAACTCGAACTCGACTCGAACTCGGGATTGACTCGGTAGGCTCGTTACCGACTCGACTCGACTCGGTCGTTAACGAACCCGAGTTCGGCAAGAAAAAAAAAGCTCGTTAAGATAATCGAGCTCGAGCTCGACTCGGTCAGAAAAAGCTCGGGATCGACTCGACTCGGTAGAAACTCGGTCCGACTCGGTTCGTTTACAGCTCTATTATGATGAAGTGCATCAATGAATAGTGATTTGGTGGATGAACAGTGATTTTGAGGATTAAGAAAATTTTTCATGCCACCTATATACGAGACGTAGTGTGGATATTCCGAAGTTATACTAGTAATCTATGGAGTAAATAAGTGTATGTAAATGCGATCGGAATTCAGAAATTCCAAATTCTATTTTCGTGTAATATTTGACCGAGCATTGAATTATATATCAGTAATATCAAGAAATGAGATATTTAATTTGAGGAATTGAGGAGTTAACATTTTGGAATTTTATTATAAGTGATTTGAGAATTTGGAACGAAAACCATAGAGGAAGTGAAACAAACGTTCTAGAAACCGCTGAAACTTTACAATGAGATTAAGCGATTGAGCGAACGAAGCATGGATTAAGGATATGGTATATTAAGAGTCCAAGGAAGGATATATTATGAGAAAGAAAGAGGATTGAGAATAAACTCCTAGAATTGAGAAATAGAGAATGCTTGAGAAATCGGGAGAACGTTTTCTGAGATAAAGAGAAATAAACAAGGGATGCTGGAATTAATACTCGTTCGAGGTATTGTGCCATATTAGAGCAATAATATGCAAAGTATAAGTTGTAACGTATTAATTTTATTCACGAGACAACAACGAAATCAAATTGTTGGAAAAGGAAACAAACCAAGGGACTAATATGAAAGAAACAAAAGATGAGGACTTTGTTGCAATTGTTGTGGATAAGGAAATCCAAGTGAGCCAATGAGGTGTTGACAACACATTACAAGAAGATGCATCCAAATGAGATAGATATATAATACATGTAGTAGTCATTATTTAGCAAACAAAACAAAACAAACACAAGAAAACACCCATTCTGCCCAGCAGAACAGTAGCTCAGTAAAACGGGCCTAGAGCCTTCATTAATCAATGGAATTTCATGTTCTTTATATGGTTAGAAAGCTGTGAAGATGCTCTACAACTCTCATTTAGAAGCCTCGATCAGAAAAGCTCGTTAAGGGCCTCGTTTTCCATGATCTTTCAGTCGGATTCTAATAACTCCGAATTACTAACTTTATTTTCTTCATTTCTTTTGATCATCCAAGCTTACCCAAGGCTATACAAGGATTATACAAGTTTTAGAAAGATATTATACACATCAAGGTAGGTATAAACTCTCTCAACCCTTAGCATGACTTGTTTATAGTTTATATTGTGAGATCTATAAGTTTTGGAGTGAATCTTGGTGATTTGAGTTGTAGATGATGAAATCTTGAAGTTATGTGCTTGTTATGATGGTTGTAAGGCTTGTACTTAGATTATGTAACCCCATGTATGCTATAGAGACAAGTCTTGGTGGTTTTGATGGTAGATGTGATGTATAAAGTGAGTTCTTGAATATTTGAGAAAAGATGAGTGCTGTGTAAATTTCTGGGAGCATGTACTGTCTTGTGAGAGGTTTTTGAACTCCTAAATCTTGTCACCCGAGGACCTAATTTATATGGTTGGAAAGATAATTGAATGTAGTTTCTAGAAATATAAGGTTCATACCCAGGAGATGTGTAGATCTTGAGTTATGGCCGGATTAGTGCAGTGTGGTTCTGGAATTCGGACTGCACTGTGTTGTCCACTTGTGAACTCAGTTAGGACCCCTTAAAATTATGCTAGTGTTATGAAAATTTGAGGGTTGTCAGATTATACAGTTGTGAAGGCTTTCCAAAAAGAATTGGAAAAAAATTTGTATTTTTCAATTTTATAAAAATGTTAAAGCGAAGTTCACGCGAGTGAAAAATCACGTAGGAGCTTAGTTTAACGTAGTTTTAAGAGTACTCACTTGTGTTTCAAGTTTGAGGGATGGATTCGAGTCGAATGGGTAATGAATGTGATAAAGTGATGACATGGTCATATAGGAGGGTTAGTTGTCACAAATTGGAGTCGTTAAGTTGGTCTAACATCCTTTAAAACCTTACGATTAAGTAGTGTTGTTAAGGTACTAACGTACGAATATTGATTATGTATAGATCTTCGTTCCACGTCGCAAGCTCGACCACCCCACCCTAACCAAGACAAGTTTACTTTTCAAAACTTATATATAAGGATTTTCACTGTTGTGTTTGTAGCTTCCAAATGTATTATATGCTTATGCTTTACGAGATTATGTTGAAGTTGAGATTTATGCATATGTGTTGTACACCCTTGAACTTAGAATAAAAAAAATGTTCCTTTGGACAACGACTCTAGCAATAGAGGTCGTAGCGGTCCAAATATACTATTGATCGGGGAGCGGTATATTATTGTATTGTGATTAAATTGCGAAAACCCGAAGAAGCATTCGGGAAGTATCGTATACTTAAATATTTATTATTTTTTTACGTTATTAAAGATACTCAAAAATATTTATCTTGGATTAAAGGATTAATTTAATTAAATAATTACTTTATTAATTTTTATTAAATCCCAAAGTGTTATTTATTAATTATTATTTTAAATAAAACTAATCCAAGATACGTCTAGCGCTTTTAAACTCGAACTCTTTCGAACTCAAAATATTTTCAAAAACCCCCGGTCTGGTTTTACTTCCTTGCACGATTTTTTTTAAGAATTATCGGTCGACTGATGTCGGACCTCGACTACTCGATTTTTATAAAAACACGTTTGAAGCAAAGATAAAAAGGGGACTCTCGCGTGCAGGGTCGTTGACGAACGACCCCGAGTTTTAGTGTAAGAGACCGTTAGCCAGGCGGTCCATCAAATATTCCGGCCCAGGTGTTGCCGAAGGATGATTACGGATGGAGTTTTCATCGAGGGTGATTGCGAATGGAGCTTTTACCCAACGGATAGTTACGGATGGAGTTTCTATCCTTCTACCGGTAGAGAAGACCCGCGGATTATTGGACTTGGATGTGGCGACTGATCATCGTCAATCCCTGTCAGGTTTTATGTTTTCTTCAAGTCCTATCCTCCACTTTGGAAAAATACTCAAACACTGCTTCTTGGGCCTAAGTGCCAAGTTGCCGATAGTGTGGTTTTTTATAAGAAAAATATTGACATCGTGCAGTATCTAGAACTGCAAGACTTTCTATAAAGATTGGCACGTGTTAATACACTCTTGCAATTATTTGAAAGAATGAAATGTTTTTGAATGAGAAACCTTCTAAGCTAATGGAAGGAAAGAGGTTTGAAATGATGTATTCCTTGTACAGTATGTTAACCGTAGAGTGTTTTGCCGAAAATGATATACTCATATGTATATATTTTCAAACTTGAGATATATTGAAATGGGAACCTTATAAAGGGTTCATATGTTATTCTTAAAGCTCCTTAGTGGGTATAGATGTTTTATTCAAACTCGGACATATATATTGTCCAATTATGTTTTGAAATCTGAGATATATACCCATATAGTTGGGAATGTTTTCGAAATAAACCACATTATTATTTTTCAAAATGGTGAACTTGCTGAGCATTATGTAGCTCATTCTTGCTTTATAAAACCTTTTCAGAAAGAGAAGAATTTGGACGATTAACTCCGCACCAGCAGAAGAGGAGTAGAAGATTTACCCCGGAGATGATTTAGTTCCTCATAAATACTACAGAGTAAGTCTGATAGGTTTTCAACTGTAATAGTAAGACTTGTCTTCAAGTGTAGTTGTATAAGTGGAAGTGCGTAAGATTCTGGATTGTACAGATGAATTGTAATATTTAGTGTTACTTTTGATTATCGTTTTTGAGGCTCTAACTTGTTTGTGCGTAAGATTGAGGTCTGGATGGATGTATTGTTGAGTTGTAAAGTTAATACAGGTATGATATGGTTGGATGGTGATGTGACGACCTGAATCTTTGATCGGATTTGGGGGCGTCACAGAAATGGTATCAGAGCGATAAGTTACAGTACTCAGAAACGAGAGTGTTGAGAGTTAAGTATAAGTAGGAGAATGACATAAGAGATCGTAGTAAACTTATTATTGGACTTCCGGAAGAGGTACCGGTGAGTAGAATGGACTGGTGTGTTTACTGGAGGTATTATACTAGGGTCGATAGAATCCTTAGAGACCTTCAGGATGATGAATAGAGGTTTGAGAGTCGTACATGACCTATCATAGGTAATGATATAGGAAGCAGAGCGAAACCTCAGGAGCAGCTGAGGTAGAGGCGATATTGCCAATATGATCGGATGACTAGGCTGGCATAGATTTTGTGGCCCATAGTCCTCCACAGTTTAGGAGGCGGCATTTTAAGAATCAAGAAGTTTAGACTTCCCTACATAATTAAGGGTACTTAGTACTTGGAATAATGAAAGTCTTTACCTTTGGCTATAAGATCCGATTTTCGATAAGTAACGGGTTTACCTGAAAGTTGGTCACTATGCCGTTGTGGATTTCATTACCCTTGATGGCGAATTTTACATGTGTTATACGAGAATGTTATCATAAGACGAGCGTGCTAGATAATTCCACGCATGATTCGGACGCTAGAGCATGGTAGTTCAACTTAGAGAACAAACAAGTAGAATTAACAAAGGGACTCAAGAGAAGTTGAATATGGTTGCAACGAGCGATACAATGATCTCAGAGTCTACCAAAAGAAAAGACCAATGGGTCTAGAGTGGGATCCTTTGATAGAGATGTTATCAGGGACTACGTATATATGTATTGTAGACCTCAATATTTTTGGTATATGTTCACATACACATACCCGCCACTGAACCTATGGACTGCACTGAGATCCCTGAGAGATCTCTTTGATCTGTTCCCAGGGGGAACTGGCCACTTGTGATTCATGTCGGCAGGCATGAAGTAGGACCCTATGGACTTAGCAGGTGTCCCCGGAATGATGTGAAGCTTGGTCTTCAAGATAAAACACGGAAATGACAGATATATTTGTGAAACCCCAACTCGATAAATGACTTTAAGATGATGATTGAGAGACGCACTAGTTGGTGTCTTGTATTACGAAGACGAAGAGATGGAGTTACCCTCATAATGGTGATAATGAGATGCACGAATGATCATTAACTTATTTTGGTAACTACCGGTAGGTGCACTACTTCATTTTAAACTGTTCACTAACCCTGTTACCTCGATTAGTTTATATCAGGTAACCCTTCTAGCTTTCTACTTCAAACTTGTGGAATAATAACCAGTGAGATACTTTCCCTAAAGCAGGACTTATCCGAAGTAATTTTATTTGATCCATGAACATTCTATTCAAAAATTTATGATGATCTTGTTCGGCTCAGGCCTATTTACACTTTCTTTCAATTATCCAAGGAAGGTTCAACAAATATTTCCTTAATTAATCGATGAATATTAACGAATATTGATATTTGATTGCTTCTTTCATACTTGCACTCTTCAGTTGAGCTCATAAATATTTAACAAATTACTGAGGAAATGGATGATCTAATGTCCAGACATCCTTCATGAATTCTTTTCTTCTATTCAAGATGAGATTGTACATCGTACATTGAAATAATAGTAAGGATATCATTGTGATATTGGTATTCTGAATTTAATTCTATTGTATGATCTGATAAAGCATGTGTACGGAGGCACCCTTGGGTGGACCGTTTCACTGGTAAGTAATATTTGATGAGAGGTTATCGATTGTTCCGATACCTAGAACATTCTCTTCAGATTTTATAGTTTTCTTTTCAAACTTAATAACTTCTTATTTCTATTCGTTGTCCGAGTAGCCTAAAGTTTCTTCAGTGGCTACGATGTTGAAATTCCGTTCTAGCCAATTAAAACTGGCTAGTCGATATGTCAATATGAATGACTAGTTGATTGTTCTAACTAGTCAAAATTGTAATGTTGTGAAGAACACCTAGTTAATTGTCCTAGCTAATGGTAATGTCTCAAACAGGTGAACTAGCAAATTTTGTCTAGCTAGTTGCTAGTGTTTCTTGAAAAGGACTAGTTATTGTTTCACTGGTCCAACTCCCAATTTAATTCATTCCGCAATGCATTTTGCATGTGGTAAACTATGATGATGAAAGTTTTGACGAATAACTTGATTGAGACCTAGTGAGGTCGCCCACTTAACTTGAATTCTACCCATCTTCGTATCAGACTTTATGTCACTTGAATATTCTGTTCTTTCATTCATATAATGAAGATTCATTTGAAACCATAGATTACTTGAGTGATAAACTGCTTCATTTTTTTATTGTCATAGAGTAGAATGGCTTTCGATCGATTGACCTTTATCAATGGGACTTTTAGATCCTCTATTTTTGAGGAAAAGTATTCACCAAATGTAAGAATGGTATAACGATCGTCTTTATGACTTTTGTATCCAACAATCATTGCCCTCGTGCAACACTCTCTATGATATTATATTACAAAATTATTAGGACATGAAGGAATAAACCTTGTTGTATTCTTTCTGTCCATCCTTACATCTCCAAAAATCGAGACTCCTAGTATTTGGAACCATCAACATTCTTGGAACATCCAATGTGGAATTCTTATTGAAATTATCTACTGGACCTTGTTATTTTGAAACCATTCCTTTCAAAAGTGATTACTCTAAGGTGAACAGGAGGTACAATTGTGAACTGTTGCACCAATATGAGATAAAAAAAAAATGTTGTAATTGTGCAGCAAGAGCGTTATGCCGAGTAATTATTTAAAGTAGGAATAACATGTCAGGGCATACCACAAGGACCTTTAATATTAGTGTGAGGAAGGTTATAAGAAATGATGAGGTGGTTGGGAGTACGCTCCTACCAACCGTTGTCAGGATGTTATAGTAATGAATTCTGGAGTTACCAAGCCTTTTCCTGATCCAAGAAATTCAAATCGATTGCGATGTAAGACATATCCTTAGAGGAAACTAACATGGAAGTGAGATGGACAAGAAAGGAAGAAATATCGTGGCAGCTTTACTTAGCTTAAAGGGATTGATGCACATAGAGAGACATAAAGTTTAAAAGGCCCCTAATAGCAAATGGATGCATGGATATATCCCAATGATCCTTCGAGATTACCACCTAATCAAGTTTATTGGGAATCGCAGCAGCATGCAGGCCTCAGACTGATTGGCGCCAGTTGTGAAAGAGGACGAGCGTATGACATCTTACATATACCATCGAGAATCGATACCCCTAACTGGAGATGTGGGAATTGTTGACCAGTTAAAACGCGTAGTTGTTTTTCAAAGATAAGGTTGAAAAGCGGGTTTCACCAACTCAAGATCGACCTCTGTACTGTGCCAAAGTTGGCATTTCACACTAATATAAACGTTATAAAATTATGGTAGTATCATTTGAGTGGACTAATGAGTCAGAAGCCTTTATGGATTAATGAACAAAGTTTTGGAATGAAATGAGATATTAGCAACAACCTCGTTGTTAGCTATACTTGATGATAAAAAGAGGACTTTGAGAGTCACGATGATGCGTCTTTCAAGAGTTTAAGAGGTGTGCTGATGTAGTAGAAAGGGGATGATAGCCTATACTTCTAAAAATATAAAGGTTACGGGATAGGATATACTAACCGTGAGTCTGGGATTAGTCATGATGGCGTTCACGCATAAAACTAAGACGTTAACTTTATGAGAAAAGTGTGAAAGTTTTCCACAAGTGCTATAAGTATATCTTCATATTAGAACTAAACATAAGAAAGAGAAGGTGACGAAAGGGAGCAGGGAGTATAATGGAGAAATTTGTTATTTCCCAGGAAAGGCCAGTGTGGTGGCCGATACCTATAGAAGGGATTATTCGAAATTGGAATCCAGTCAGTATTGACCAAGAAAATAGAGTATATACAATAAAGAATAATGTTAGAGGAAAATGACTAAATTATGGGGAAGGGCAAAGATGTATAGAGAATTAAGAGAATGTTTGGCAAACGGAAATGAAGAATGGTATTGGCAAACTATTAAGTACAAACGCGACATGTCAAAAGCAGAATGATAGAGATCTAGTGGATAGAATTATAATGAATTTCATAAGTAGGTCGCCAAAGACTGAGCCAAAAGATGGCCCTAGTTGATTTATAATTGTTGGACCAAGTGATTTACCTACGAGAGACTTTCCATTTAAAAGATTATCGATTTATATACGAAAGAGATGGTGGTGCAATATAAAACTTCTGCAGCGATTACGTCAGATAGAGACTTAAGGTTAAACTTCGAATATTGAAGGTGCTTTCAAGTATATTTAACAAAGAGATTGAGCGTATGTACTAATTTGATCTGTGGCTGACGGACAGGGAAGAAGAATTATCCAGACGATCGAATTTATATTTAGTGCTGTGCCTTAGATTTCATGGGACAGTCGAGAACAAAAACTTATCAATGAAATGAATGTTGTTATCACGATCGTCACCATGCGAACGTAAGGACGTCTCTTGTAAACGTACTGCGAAAGAAGAAGTTTCGCTTTTCTTGCGTTACGAAGAAGTCAATGAACGAGGGATATAGTAGCTGAACTGGTTCGATGTATACCGAAGACTATACAGTATCCATAGCAAGTGGTAACGGCTAACGGGAGGCAACACATGCCTGCTAATCAAGCGAAGGAATATGAGGAATACCGTGCGTATTGACGTTGTCTTAGATTATAAAACACGACCACAAAGTATTCACGGGCCAACGATACAAGGTGTTAGGCCGAATACACAATTAATAATCAAATTCGTATGAGAGTTTAACAAGTAAAACGTTTATGCACTTAAAAACTTCTTGTATTAAGAACCCTCTTCGTGATGTAAACTATCACAAAGAGCTGCTAGGTTACAATAAAGATAATTCGTTGTACGATACCCTTCTAGGGTTAACCTAACTGTATTTATAAAACATACAGCTACGATACAATCTCTAATTGATATTCCTAATAATCAGCTATACAGTGATATCAATTACAGATTGTCACACGTCTCCTAAGTCAACTCGATCTCTTTGATAGCTATCAAATCTTCAAAGATATCGCTTCCATAATAAATCTTCAATCACTGTTGACCAGTAGACGCTTCCTCCAGACAGAGTTTGACAAACTCTGTCGAGCTTCCATCTGTCAGAATTTACACTAAACTCTGACTGCTTCCAGCTAAACTCTGATAATTCACTGTAACACTTAAACACTGATTAAAACACATCAATTATATTTAACAATCTCCCCAACTTGTTCATTAGCAAAAATGCACAAGTTAATGACAATAATTGATGATGTCAAAACAAATAGACAAATACAGTGTTTATACAAATTCAGAGTTTAAGCTTCTACTTAAAAAAATCTACAGAGAATAAGAAAATCCTTACAGACCTTAATCTCTTATCACTTCAAGATCTGGCATAGCTCTGAGATAATCTATGAACAATCTTCTTTCTACATTTTCAAGCTCAATCTTCATAGCTTCTTTAATCTCTCTGAGCTGAGGATCGCTCTCATCTGTCTGGTAGATAGCAGCCCTAAGATCATAGATTTTGTTCCTTCTCATCTCATTTCCCAGTTTGATAAATTTGACTTCTTCTGACTGTGAATTGAAGTCAAGTACTGTGATTCCCAAATCAGTCTTTAATTTTGCAGTGCCTTTCTTCATTTCAATGAGATTTCCTTTGTAATCCCTGTACTTAAGAACATATCTGCTATTATACTTCTCTCCTCTGATTGCCAAATTCTGAAGCATCCTCTGTCTAAGCACATTAGCAACTGATTGAGTCCTTTGACTATTCACCTTGAAAAGATATAGAACATATTCTAGTTCTTCCCAACATTTCAAGCCAATATCATTCTCACCAAATTTAAATACTGTCCCATCAGCCATGAAGTACAAGAGAAAGTCCTTCTTTAAACTCTTCTGATAAACTAACTGTACTGATTCCAGTTTGTCCAAACTCTCTTGAGGAACACCACGACCTGGAACAGCCAGTGAAGAAGGATCTCTAGGACCAGTATATTGCCTTTTGTCTCTGTGTGAACCTAGTCCACCCTTATTATTTCCAACTTTGCCAGACAAGGCTCTTCCATTAGAAATATTCATAGAAACTCCAGATAATATATTTGGATCTTGAATTGTTCCTTTCCCAAAAACCGATTTCAATTGAGAAGATTGTAAAGGTGTGGTCATTACTTGTGATGCAACAGAAGTTGTAACTTTCTTCTGTGAACTCTCTCCTTCAATGCCTTTCAGCTTGAGTTGAGCTTCTGCTGCCATTGTTTCCTTTGAAAACTGAGATCTTTGACTAACATCAGCCCTTTCCTTGATCACAACACCTTTAACAACAGGCCTAGGAGCTTTTCCTCTTTTTATCTTACCAGACTTTAAAGCCTTGAGATGTTCTTCTTGTAAACTCTTTTCTTCAGCTTCAATGTCCTCAATTGTAACTCCTTCCTCATTCTCTTCAATAAACAACTTAGCAGCCAATTCTTCATCAGTCTGTGGATTAGAAGGTAATAGCAAACTCTTGGTCTTTGAAGTACCTTGAGTATCAGTATTTCTCCCAACAGACTGTGATTTAGATGACTTGCTAGTTCTCAAAGTTTGAACTTCTTCAGTTTTGTTCTTTCCTTTACTACTTGCTCCTCCATCTCCAGCACTATTCCTTCTGACAACTCTCTCCCCCTTTTTGACATCATCAGGCATAAGAATAGATGTAATTAACTCCAAGGAGGTAGCAATAGAATCAATTTTAACAGACAAGGCAGACTGATTTTCTTCAACTTTACCCAGCCTGACAAAGAGATTGTCTTGAGTTGTAGAAAATTTTGTATTCATGAGTTTTGACTCTCTTTCCATTTTCATTTCTCTAGCTACAACCTCAGTCCTCAAATCAGTGATTGCCTTTGTAATGTCATCAAATCTTCTATCCAGAGTTTTGACTTGAACTACAGTTGCTTTTAAGCAAGAAAGAATATCTGGATTGGAGATAGTATCAGCAGTTTGCTTAACAAAATCAGCTGCTCTCCCTCGTGGAAAAATGCAATCCTCTTTGTACCAGTCAGCAGCAAACTTTGCAAATTGTGCTCTCTCAACTTCATGAGACGTACAAGGTTGAGTGAAAGGTGTATGTTTATTGTCTGTTTGTACTGGTGCACTCAGAGAAGAATCAGAGTTTGCACTGCTTTCACCTTCAGGTTCAACACTTGCAGCTTTTGCATGTTCATCTTCAAGTAAAACACTGTGCTGAGCATTGTCAGCCACAGGCATAGACTGAGAAGTAGTCTTGGTTGCTTGATCAACCTCATCACCTCGTTCAGCAGTCTGGTGAGCATCTGAGAGTAATTCAGTATGTGATGCTACAGTTTCAGAAAGAACAACTGTAGGTTGATCAGCTGCACCAGTATCAGAGATAGGATCAGAGAATGGCATAAATGAATCAAGAATATCATTTATTGGAGAAAGGCCATCTCTTGTATCCTCTTCTGCAGGCATTTTATCCTCTGCAGGCATTGCAACCTCTGCAGGTATTTCAACCTCTGCAGGTATTTCAACCTCTGCAGGTATTTTGTCCTCTGCAGGCATTTCATCTTTCTCAACCTCAACAGTAGGTGTTTGTTGTGAACCCACCTCTGGAGCTTCAACATTTTCATCCATAGAATCAGAGATTACCAGTTTTCTTCTCTTCGCTAGAGGCACGTCATCTGAATCCTCTTCACTAGATTGTGGAGATTGTGCTACCACTGAGAGTGACTTAGGTATGTTTGCCGTTTGTTTTATTCTTTTCACTCTTCTAGTATAAACAGCTCCAGGAGATGTCTGTTTTGCTTTCATTTTTGTCTCTATTGACTTCTTAACTCTTGCATGTCGTTCAGTGTTCAGTGCTGACTTTACTCTGCCTCTCTTTGTTGTAGACTGTGGTTGTGGTGGAGATTGTGATGATTCAGAGTTTGTTTGTAGAGTGTGTGAAGGTTGTTTTGTAGGTGCTGAGTGAGTAAATGATGTAGGTTGTTCAGTGTTTGGTTCTGGTTGTGGTTCTGGTTGAGGGTCTGGTTGTTGTTCTGGTTGTGGGTCTGGTTGTTGGTGATCCTGAGGTTGATTGAGAAAGTTCTGCAAAGCAAGTGGCAGAACAAAAGCAGGGAGATTTTCTTTACCAACATCCTTATTAGTCATATCAGAGAATATTCTCTTGTTGACTCTAAAAGGGTGAATTTGATCAGTATCAACGATTTCTAGACCAAGTACACAAGCATTGAACAGCATTTGACAAAAACAAGCATAATAAACTATAGTAGACTCTGACAGTTTATCACCTAAATTCATCAGAACATATCTACCAAAATCAAAATTACTACCATAGAGTAGAGAATACCCGATTTGTAGACTGTCTATTGGAATGGCATCCCAGTTGGTGACTTTCTTCTGGAATGTCCTTGTAATGCAATCAAAGAAAAAATTCCATTCCTTCCTGAGATTAGGTCTCTTTATACCGCCAAGCTTGTCAAGAGATTCCATGTAACCTATCTCTTGTAGCATCTCTCTCAATAGAGTTTCATTAACCAGAGTATAAGATGTATGTGTGTCAAACCCCATTGTATCTCTTATAGTTTGTGGAGTAATCACAAAGTCTTGTTCTTCATAAGTGAAGATGATGTTAGGAGTCCCATTCTCTCCTCCATCCACATAGACTGAATTTTGCCAAAAAGTAGCAATTTGAGATGCAGAGAGAGTATCAGGTCCAACCAGAGCTTGTCCAATCTCTGAATCCCTCAAGAAATTCTGCATTAGATGAAACGGTTCTGGAACACGTTCATGATAGAGTGGAGCTTCATAGTTGTTAGGAACAAACCGTAAACCAAGAGCAGTGAATGGTTTAGAAGCCATTGAGTTAAGAAATTTGCAAGAATCCCCAAGAGAAGTGTATGTAGGAAAGGTGTTTGCGAGAATGCCCAAGTGAAAAATGAGAGAACTGTGAGATGTAAAAATAAAACACAACCGTTTGGACACAAAAGTAATTAGAGTAATTAAAAACTCAATCTCTTATGTAATCAAACACTCAATCAGTTCCTAGATTAATGTGTAGTGGGACACGATAATGGGTGAGTGGGACACATTAATGGGTGTGTGGGTCACGTGCGCGTATTTTTAAGAAGTGTATTTTGCAAATTAAAACAATAAAATATTTGATTTAAAAAAAATCAAATAACACTCTCTGAAAATACCTGGACCCAATTAAAACCAGAATATGAAGCGTTTACCTGTAGCCATTAATAACCAGAATACGAAGCGTTTTAGGACTTCGTTGCTTACCCATCTCTATTTAAGGCCTAGAGACATGTTTAGATTAGTTCATTAATCCTTTAACCTTTCATTCTCCCCTGAAAAATCACAAACCCTTCAAACAAAACACTCTGAAAAACAATGGCAAACCTTACCATCAAAGAAAAGAATCTCCATCTTATCGAGAATAGGGATATCTTCAGCTATTCGCGTGAAGAGTTTGATGCATTTGACTGGGAAAGGCAGCTTGAGACTCTGTGGCTGCAAATGGATGCCGGTTTGGAAGAGATCGAGAGAGAGAAACCTGCAAGAGTGATCGACATCGATGCTGCTCTCCAAGCAACATTATCATGGCTTTCCTCGAAGGCATCCTCATCCAACACCACCAACCATTGTTAATGAATATGTCAGCAAAAATAACCTTATCCCTTCAACTTCCACCCAAATAAAGTGGCAAAGATAGGATCTGGGATTTTTGCTAACAATGGAGTGGTTTGGACTTGACCTTTTAGTTTCCTGTTGAATAGATTAGCAGATAGAAAGAACAAAAAGATGTAATACTTGCTTGTAATCTCTTTCTTATTATCAATGAAAAATTATGTTTCTCTAATCTTATTCAGTGTGTTCTGTAATTTTTATTTATGTTTTTATGAACTGTTCTTCAAGGAAATAAATCAAGGAAGAGAATATGAAAACTAATTAAAGTAATCATATAAGAAACAAATTCATTAATTAAATCAGTAGCAGAACAGAGTACCAATTCGAGAAGTGTTTTGTTCTATTCGAGAACTCTGAGACTCAGAGTATGAATCACAAATCAACAATACACTTATTAACAGTTGTCAAAAGCCCTATTTACTCTAAAATTTTCAATTTATCCAAATGAAAATTTACCTTAGAGTACGAACCACGAATCAACAGCGTTTGTCAATTATCCAACTTTATCACCGAAACCCTTTCATAAATTGCATAGTTGTGAAAATATGTGTGTGTGAAGCAGAGTTTACTAAATCAATTTTTAGAGCATCTAATTTTTCATAAAATCCATAAAGTAAATCAATAAACACTGGATGCACAAACTGTCATAGTAAACACTGACTGTATGATGAAAGCTAAACTCTGAAGTAATCAACCTATATACAGTAACTTTTAGCTTATACCCCCTCTATATATACACATTTTTTTTAATTCTATTCATTCCAGTAATTAGAGGTTGGAACCAGTCACCAAAAATTCAAAAATTTTAGCCCTTATCATTTTGATAAGTTCTTGGGTCATCCTAGTATTTAACTAGTCACCAAAAATCAGAGAATTTTAGCACATATTATATACCAATAAGTTCCTGGGTCATCCTAGTATCCAACATAATCTCAAAGGAGTATAGCAATCTATATACATTTTCTTTGGGGTATTGCAGTAAGCATTTTATTCTACCAGAGTATAACTAACAGAGTTTAGAGTTCATCAACATCAGTAGTTTTTCATGTAAGGTAATGCACACAGTATTTATAGACTCAGAGTTTAGGACAAAATAAACTAAGATGCTATAAATATGAGCCAGTATCATGCTGTGTTAACTTTCTGCACAATCTAAGATTAGATCACAATAACTCAGAAAGATTCATGATTAATTGCTGAGAATCATGCTTCATACATATTTCTTCATTGGTGTTTTCATTCAGACAAAAATCAACTCAGAGTTCACAGAGTTTATCAAACTTAATAACAGTGTATGACAGACAGGCATGCTGACAGAGTTTAACAGAGTATGCATAACAGGGTTTAATCAACAGAGTTCACTTAGCATTTAACCAATCAGGAAATATGAGTAATACAATACATAAGTAAAATTTGAATCTAACCAACATTCCTAGTCAGAACCAGAGACCATTCCTAGTTCATTGACCAGTCTTGTAAATGTAGCTTCACTCAATGGTTTAGTGAAGATATCTGCAAGCTGTTGTTCTGTAGATACAAAATGTAGTTCAATATTCCCTTCTTCAACATGTTCTCTGATGAAGTGGTACCTTATGCTGATGTGCTTGGTCATTGAATGCTGTACTGGATTACCTGTCATAGCAATAGCACTTTGATTATCATAGTAAATAGGAATTTTACTGTACCTCAATCCATAATCCAGCAATTGATTCTTCATCCAAAAGATCTGTGCACAACAGCTACCAGCTGCAATATACTCTGCTTCTGCTGTAGATGTGGATATTGATTTCTGTTTCTTGCTGTACCACGAGACAAGTCTGTCACCAAGAAATTGACAACTTCCACTAGTGCTCTTTCTGTCTATCTTGCAGCCTGCGAAGTCTGCATCAGAATACCAAAGTAGCTTGAAATCTGATTCTCTGGGGTACCACAGACCTAATGATATGGTGCCCTTGAGATACTTGAAGATTCTTTTCACAGCTATCAGATGTGGGTCTCTAGGATCTGCCTGAAACCTTGCACAAAGACAGGTTGCATACATGATGTCAGGCCTACTAGCTGTCAAGTATAGAAGAGATCCTATCATGCCCCTGTAGTTTGTCATATCCACTGAACTCCTGTGTCTTTGTCCAATTTAGTTGCTGTTGCCATGGGAGTTGATGCAGATGAACAGTCAAGCATACCAAATTTCTTGAGAAGATTTCTGGTATATTTTTCTTGATTAATGAAAATACCATCATTTGTTTGTCTCACCTGTAGGCCTAGAAAGTAACTAAGCTCTCCCATCATGCTCATTTGATACCTGGACTGCATGAGCTTGGCAAACTTCTTACAGAGTTTATCATTAGTAGACCCAAAGATAATGTCATCAACATAAATCTGAACTAAAAGGAGGTCACTTCCTTGATTGAAATAAAACAGAGTTTTGTCAATTGTTCCTCTGTTGAATCCACTTTCTAGAAGGAATTGAGCTAGTGTCTCATACCATGCTCTTGGTGCCTGCTTAAGTCCATATAGTGCCTTATCTAGCATGTAGACATAATCTGGATATTTGGGGTCCACAAATCCTGGTGGTTGTTCAACAAACACTTCTTCTTCAAGCTTTCCATTCAGAAAAGCACTTTTCACATCCATCTGGAACACTTTGAATTTTTTGTGAGAGGCATATGCTAGAAAAATTCTGATTGCCTCCAATCTTGCAACTGGAGCAAATGTTTCATCATAGTCTATTCCTTCCTGTTGTGAATAGCCTTTTGCTACCAGTCTGGCCTTGTTCCTTGTGATAACAACTTCACTGTCAGTCTTGTTTCTGAAAACCCATTTAGTACCAACAATAGATCTGTTCTTTGGCCTTGGTACAAGGGTCCAAACTTCATTTCTTTCAAATTCATTCAACTCTTCTTGCATTGCTGTTATCCAGTCAGCATCTTGAAGAGCTTCTTCCACTTTCTTTGGTTCATTTTTAGACAAGAATGCATGAAACAGACATTCACTTGCAGTAGCACTTCTTGTTTTCACTTTTGCATCTGGATCACCAATTATCAAATCAGGTGTATGTGATTTAGTCCATTTCCTAGCAGAAGGCAAATGACTTCTATCAGCATGTGATCCTCCCCCTTGAACCATGCTCTCCTGATTTTGTTGTGATCTATCTTCGTTTTCTGAGACTCCCCCTGAACTTGACTGCCCAGAGTCAGAATTTGAATTTTCAGAGTTTGAATCATCAGAGTTTGATCCAGATTTTTCAGTTGACTCAGTATCAGTGTTTGAGTCTTCATCTTGATCATGCTCCCCCTCAACTGGTTCTCCCCTTTGTTGTGGCTGAGAAGTTTCTCCAGTGTTTATCAGTAGAGGTTCAGAGTTTGTTTCAACAGAGTCTGTCAGAATTGTTTCATCAGAGTTTACTTCATCAGAGTTTAAATCTTCATTTTCAAAATTCAGTTGATCATATTCATCTTTGTCTTCAAGTCCAGTTATCTTCTTATCATCAAAAGATACATGTATAGATTCCATGATCACTTTAGTTCTCAGATTGTAAACTCTGAATGCCTTTGTTGACAGTGGATAGCCAACAAAAATTCCTTCATCTGCCTTTAGCTCAAACTTGGTCAACTGTTCTGGATGAGTCTTCAAAACAAAACATTTGCACCCGAAAATATGAAAGTATTTCAGGTTAGGCTTCTTTTTCTTCACCATCTCATATGGTGTCTTTCCATGCTTATTGATCAGTGTTGCATTTTGAGTAAAACAAGCAGTTTGAACAGCTTCTGCCCAGAAATAAGTTGGCAATTTTGCTTCATCAAGCATAGTTCTGGCAGCTTCAATCAAGGTTCTATTTTTCCTTTCAACTACACCATTTTGTTGTGGTGTACCAGGTGCTGAAAATTCTTGCTTCACTCCATTGTCCTTGCAGAATTCTTCCATTGTTGCATTTCTGAACTCAGTTCCATTATCACTTCTGATGATTCTGACTTTGTTACTTGATCCTTTGTCCAGAAGCTTCATATGCTCCATCAGAGTTAATGCAGTTTCATATTTCTTTGCTAGAAAATACACCCATGTGAATCTAGTGTATTCATCAACAATGACTAGAGCATATTTCTTCCTTGCTATAGACATAACATTTACTGGACCAAAGAGATCAACATGCAGAAGATGATAGGGATCAGTGATTGAAAATTCTGTCTTGCTCTTGAAAGATGATTTCCTTTGTTTAGCCTTCTGACATGAATCACATAGGCCATCAACATTTAACAGAGCCTTTGGGAGTCCTCTTACAAGATCCTTTCTGATCAATTCATTGATGTTGTTCAAGTTCAAATGTGAGAGTTTCTTGTGCCACTTCCAACTCTCTTCACTAGACATTCTTGTAGACAGGCAAACAGCTTTTCCAACAGAGTCTATCAAAAGCTTGATTTCATAAATGTTGTTTTGCCTGTGACCAACTAGAACAACCTTTCCTGTAGATTTGCTGATAACTTCACAATATTCAGGTTGAAAATCTACATGATATCCCTTGTCACAGATTTGACTCACAGATAACAAGTCATGCTTGAGTCCTGGGACATGAGCTACATTGTTGATGATGACATTTCCAAGATTAATATTGCCATATCCCAATGTTCTTCCTACATTGCCATCACCATAGGAAACTTTTGGGCCAGCTTTCTCCTCATATTCTGATAGCAGGGCTTTATTTCCAGTCATGTGTCCTGAACATCCACTGTCCACGACTAGGGTTGCCTCCCTGTTGCCCTGCAATCACAAGCAATTACTGAGGATTAGTTTTAAGGATCCAGACTTGCTTGGATCCTTTGGCATTCTTAACTTTGTTAGCTTTTGCAGCGGAATTAACATTTTCAGAGTTTGAGCTAACAGTATCAGTGTTTACACTTGCAGTATCAACTTTAACCCATGTCAAATTGGGTTTCAGTTCATAGTAATTATGATAGATAGCATGATATTCTCTGCAAGTATAAATGGAGTGCCAAGTGCTTCCACAGTGTGTGCATAAAGTTTATGGCTTAGTTCTAGCAAAATCCTTCTTTACCTCAGACTTGGTAGGTAAAGAATTTATATTTTTATTTTTCTTGCAGAAATTTGCAAGATGCTTAGTACTACCACAGTTATGACATGTCTTTCTTGGAGCATAACTAGCAAGCATTGCTTTATTTCCTGAAGTGATGCCTACTTTTCCATTTCTGTTCTTATTTGACACTCTCTGTTTCTTAACAGATTTTAACTCCTTCAGTTTATGTTTGAGTTGTTTATCTGTCATTGAACCAATATTAACCTGTTTAACACTAGTTTTTACTGGTTTACTTTTAACAGCTTCTTTTTCATTTTCAGACAAAAATTTACTGGTTCCATGTACAAAATGAGGTCTGATTTTAACTTGATTTTGAAATCTAAGTTCATCTTCCTCATTATAACCTAGACCAACAGTGTCTGTTTGAAAAATCTGTTGAGTGTCCTTTCCAGAATTAGTCCAAGTCCTAATTTTCTTATTTGCTTCCTCCAACTCAGATTCTAGTTGTTTATATTTCTGAAGCAAATTCTGTTCTATACAAACAACATCATCTCTCTCTTTCTGAACTTGTTGCATGTTTTCAAGTTTTTCTTCAACAAGTTTATTTCTAACCTTAAGTTCAGAATTTTCAGCTTTTATCCTCTCATTTTCTAAAGTCTGATCCCTATAACTTATATGCAATGACTTAAGATAAATTCTTAATTGAGCAATGTCATCAATATTATAAGCATAGGTAGTTAGAGGTACCTGATTTTCAGAAGTTTCTGATTCAGTAGTAGCCATGAGAGCATAGTTCACTTCTTCATCAGAATCTGAAGTATCTGCCCAATCTCTGCCTTTAGTGTAGAGTACCTTTCCAGTTTTGCCCTTCTTGCACTCAGGAGCATAGTGACCCATCTCCTTACACTTGTAGCATTGAATTTCAGACTTATCCTTCTTCCCTTTAGAATCTCTCTTATCAAACTTCCTGAAGCTTTTCCTATCTTCATTTGAATCTCTAGAAAACCTTTTCCCTTTCTTGAAATTCTTGAAGCCCATTTTCTTGAAGGTCTTCACCATCAACATAGCCATTTTCCTCATTTCTTCTTCATCATCCTCAGAGTCAGATGATTCAGAAGAATTTGAATCACAATCATAGTTTGATGATTCACTTTCTGAGTGTATGACCAAAGCTTTTCCCTTCATTTTCCTTCTTGATGCCTCTTTCTTCTGAGGCTTCTCTTCAACATTAAGAGCAACAGACTTTCCCTTCCTGCTTGATCTCCTGTTTCTCTACTCCATTTCCAATTCATGAGTTTTGAGCAGCCCATAGATTTCATCAATCTCTGTTTCAGCAAGATCATAGTTGTCTCTAATAGTGGTTGTTTTCACATCCCACTTTTCAGGTAGAGAAAGAAGAAACTTGAGATTTGAGTCTTCTAGATCATACTCTTTGTTGACCAATGACAGATCATTGAGCAGTTTACAGAATCTATCAAATGTTTCTGTCATGGTCTCTTCAGGTTTAGCCTCAAAATGCTCATACTCTTGTGTGAGTATGTTTCTCCTATTCTTCTTAATAGCCGCAGTTCCTTGACACCTGACTTCAAGAGCATCCCATATCTCTTTTGCAGTGGTGCAGTTTATGACTTTGTTAGACATAACATTGTCTAAAGCACTATGCAGTAAATGCCTAACCTTTACATCCTTAGCAATTGATGATAGATCTTCAGGAGTCATGTCCTTCTTTTCCTTTGGAACCATTTTAGCTTCTTCACCAGCAACTGCAACAGATAGCTTTGTAGGATTGTGAGGGCCTTCATAAATCCTGTCAAGATATTCTGGATCTGTATCCTCCAGAAACATAGTCATCTTGACCTTCCACATAGCATACTCTAATGGCCTGAGAATAGGAATCCTGATTGGTTCATAACGACTCACAGTAGTAGGAGCCTTTTCAGAAACAGTAGGTGTTGGTGGAGGAATTGCTGACATGATTATTGTTGTGTTTGGATCTTAACCTGTAATAAAGTAACAGATTGGCTCTGATACCACTTGTTAGGCCGAATACACAATTAATAATCAAATTCGTATGAGAGTTTAACAAGTAAAACGTTTATGCACTTAAAAACTTCTTGTATTAAGAACCCTCTTCGTGATGTAAACTATCACACAGAGCTGCTAGGTTACAATACAGATAATTCGTTGTACGATACCCTTCTAGGGTTAACCTAACTGTATTTATAAAACATACAGCTACGATACAATCTCTAATTGATATTCCTAATAATCAACTATACAATGATATCAATTACAGATTGTCACACGTCTCCTAAGTCAACTCGATCTCTTTGATAGCTATCCAATCTTCAAAGATATCGCTTCCATAATAAATCTTCAATCACTGTTGACCAGTAGACGCTTCCTCCAGACAGAGTTTGACAAACTCTGTCGAGCTTCCATCTGTCAGAATTTACACTAAACTCTGACTGCTTCCAGCTAAACTCTGATAATTCACTGTAACACTTAAACACTGATTAAAACACGTCAATTATATTTAACACAATGACTCAACACGGATACTATGAACAAGGTAGAAGAGAAACGTATAAGTAGTGGGATAGAAATTTTCATTCATGGAACAACCGATAAGGAATACAGGTCGAGGAGAGCATGCGTTGAGAAACAACATTAAAGCGATGGTGAGACCAAGGTGAGAGAACAAAAGGGTTGAAGTGTCAACCTGAGAGTTAGAAAGGGTAAAGTTGGAATTGTATCCACAACTATTTTCCTTAGGTTCTTAAGATAGAATCCTTTTAAGGAGAGGAGACTGCAATAACCCTAATTTTCGTGAATATTCGAAACCTGGATGAATAGTAATTTTATGGTTAGATGAGAAATTTTTGCAATCATGATATGTACGAATTATTAAATAAAGATTTCGAATTGATATTACGTCTTTACGGTGCAGATGAGTGTTTGTAAAAGTCATTAGTTTTTTTTTACGAAACCCATTACTTCGAATGGTCAAATTTTATGAGATATCAAAGGAGTATGAGGTGGGAGACTTCGTGATGCTAAAGGTATCCCCCTGGAAAGGATTGATGCGGTTTGGTAAGAAAGGGAAGCTAAGTCTGAGGTTTATTGGACCTTTTGAGATTTTGAGGCGTATTGGGAAGTTAGCCTACGAGTTAGTCTTGCCCCCAAGCTTGCAGCAAATTCGTAATGTGTTTCATGTGTCTATGTTACGACCCTACCACACCAACTATCGACATGTGATAGAGTACAACCAAGTGGACCTATGACCCGACTTGACCTATGTGGAGCAACCCGTGGAAATCATGGATAGAGAAGAACAAGTGCTGAGGTACAAGGTTTTCAAACTAATAAGGAATTGTGAGAAAATCAAGATGTGGAAAAGAATCCACCTGGAAGTTGAAGGAGTGAAACAAATAAGGAGTAACCCCAGTGATTCCTAAACTGATTCCGGGACGGAATCCTTTTAAGGAGGAGGGGAGACTGTAAGAACCCAAAATTTCGGTAGAATTAAAACTTTTCCTATTATGATGAAGTGCATCAATGAATAGTGATTTGGTGGATGAATAGTGATTTTGAGGATTAAGAAAATTTTTCATGCCACCTATGTACGAGACGTAGTGTGGATATTCCGAAGTTATACTAGTAATCTATGGATTAAATAAGTGTATGTAAATGCGATCGGAATTCAGAAATTCCAAATTCTATTTTCGTGTAATATTTGACCGAGCAGTGAATTATATATCAGTAATATCAAGAAATGAGATATTTAATTTGAGGAATTGAGGAGTTAATATTTTGGAATTTTATTATAAGTGATTTGAGAATTTGGAACGAAAACCACTGAGAAAGTGAAACAAACGTTCTAGAAACCGCTGAAACTTTACAATGAGATTAAGCGATTGAGCGAACGAAGCATGGATTAAGGATATGGTATATTAAGAGTCCAAGGAAGGATATATTATGAGAAAGAAAGAGGATTGAGAATAAACTCCTAGAATTGAGAAATAGAGAATGCTTGAGAAATCGGGAGAACGTTTTCTGAGATAAAGAGAAATAAACAAGGGATGCTGGAATTAATACTCGTTCGAGGTATTGTGCCATATTAGAGCAATAATATGCAAAGTATAAGTTGTAACGTATTAATTTTATTCACGAGACAACAAGGAAATCAAATTGTTGGAAAAGGAAACAAACCAAGGGACTAATATGAAAGAAACAAAAGATGAGGACTTTGTTGCAATTGTTGTGGATAAGGAAATCCAAGTGAGCCAATGAGGTGTTGACAACACATTACAAGAAGATGCATCCAAATGAGATAGATATATAATACATGTAGTAGTCATTATTTAGCAAACAAAACAAAACAAACACAAGAAAACACCAATTCTGTCCAGCAGAACAGCAGCTCAGTAAAACGGGCCTAGAACCTTCATTACTCAATGGAATTTCTTGTTCTTTATATGGTTAGAAAGCTGTGAAGATGCTCCACAACTCTCATTTAGAAGCCTCGATCAGAAAAGCTCGGTAAGGGCCTCGTTTTCCATGATCTTTCAGTCGGATTCTAATAACTCTGAATTACTAACTTTGTTTTCTTCATTTCTTTTGATCATCCAAGCTTACCCAAGGCTATACAAGGATTATACAAGGTTTAGAAAGATATTACACACATCAAGGAAGGTATAAACTCTCTCAACCCTTAGCATGACTTGTTTATAGTTTATATTGTTAGATCTATAAGTTTTGGAGTGAATCTTGGTGATTTGAGTTGTAGATGATGAAATCTTGAAGTTATGTGCTTGTTATGATGGTTGTAAGGCTTGTACTTAGATTATGTGTAACACCCCCTGATCCGGGGTTAGGGACCTGGTGGTTACGGTCCTACATCCATTCATAATACTTGACTTGAGTCCACAATAAATAAATCACATGCTGTGACCCCACAATAATTACCACTCACACACACAACAGTTATAGTCCCAGAGATGAAATTGAAATAAGTCTTACATTAAAGGGGTTACGAATAAAAGTTATTACAATCCCAAAAGGATAACATCATAGGTTTAAAAGTTTTGCCGTTGATTACATTAATTATACATATAGTTAAACAGGAAACAAAAGCTGTCTAACTATGCTACCTCAGCAATGGCGGCTAGCATCTCAGCGGGTAGTCCGGTGGGTCGGGTAACCTGCTTGCGCCGAGTGCGCCTGACGCGAGCCATCTGTCCTAGCTGTTGTTGTGACATAATGTAAACAAGGCAAGGGTGAGCGAAAGCCCACCAACAAATATATAACTGAACGATAATTTAAAACAGTTCAAAGCTATCTTTCAAACCATATGCCATGCATTTACGGAAATGATGCCAGTATAATATGAACGATGAAGTTACAAGGTAACTGAAAGTATTTGTTTGAAGAAATATCTGCTACATCAAAGTAAGCGAGATATTCTTATTGTTATTAAGAAGAGGAACTTGCAAGAAAAGGTTGCAATTCCAGTTATGACACTTTTCCAACTCTGCCAACAGTAATCATGTTGCAGGAAATAAATAAATTTGGATGATGAACCAATGATGGAGTATTCACCGCGCCCGCTGTTCCAATCTTGATGATCAGTCGAGATCGTACAGCTCAATTTAGATTTACTACCGGTAGAAGGAAGAACTGACGGCTTTACTTGTATACCGCCTTACTAGCTCTCCCCGGCCAACGGTTGGGCCAAAGGGGATGGACCGGCGCTACTCGGCCTCTTACACGACTCCTAGTTCAAATAGAATTCATGATTCTGAATGTAACGTTCGTCCCCCTTTCCCCAAGTATAATACTTGTTGATAAGACTCCACAAAGTAGTCGTATCTAGTTGGAAAGGAAAATTTACCAATAACTCCCAAGCTATTACTTGGTAACGGATATCAACTTGTTCCAGTAATCTTACCCCTCGAAAGATGGGAAGGTAAGCAATGACTTAATAAGTCAACAGCACCCGAGTTGCGAGTGAAGGGAATACTTTATGACCGGGAAGTCGACAAGATAAATAACATTTTCCAAGTAAGGTTCCCTTATTATTAAGGGGATAGACTCAAAGAAGAATGATGTATGAGAACCTTTCTTGATATAAGATTAATAATAATATGACTCCGAGATATTTTCTGTAATAATCGAAGAAGATAAACCTTATCGAGGTTATTCTAAGTATGGAATAAATATCCAGAGAATATTTATTGAATTAAAATATTTTACAGATTATTTAGGAATATGAAAGAATATCTTTAATCAGAGTATTTCCCAAATAATTCTTGAAGAAATATCGAGAGAATATTTATTGCATAATTAAATATTCAAATGAATATTCAAAATAATATTCATTACCTAAAAATTCCTGAAAGGAATATTTAAAATATTTAAAATAATATTCGATGATTAAATAGAACCCTGGATGAATATTCAAAATAATATTCAAAATTAATTAGGAATTTAAATGAATATTGATAAAGTAATATTCATTTAATGAATAATATTCTAAATGAATATCAAGTAATATTCATTTAGTAATCCAAGCTTTAAAGGAATATTCGATATAATATTCGATAAATAAATCAAGCTTCAGATGAATATTGAAGATAATATTCATCAAGTACTTAATATCTTAAATGAATTTTCAAAAGTAATATTTATTTAATAAAATAATATTCTAAATGAATATCTAAATAATATTCATTTAGTAGTCTCATCTTTAGAAGAGTATTCGAAATAATAGTCGATAATCAATTCGACTCTGAATGAATATTGACAAATATTATTCGTCGAATGATTACGTTCAAATAATTATTTGAAGTAAGGATCATTAAAATAAATAATCTCGAACGAATATTCAAATAATATTCGTCGCCTGAATAATAGAAAATATTTACTTAAATATTTTCCTCCGAGGTAATCTCGATATATCAAGGAATATTGACTCCCGGTCTATATTTGATTAGTAAGATGTATATGCCCTTCTATGAGGGTCTTACAATAACCGGCTTATAACTGATATATAACTATCTAGCTTATAAGCCAACAATAACATTCAGGGAACAAGTATATCAATTCAACTTGAAAGTAGGCATGCATGCAATGGCATATGTATATCAGCAATCATATATATATTTATTCAATCACAACAACAGCCTAAAAGAAGGGAATTGAAACTTGCCTGGTAGTCGAGTACGGTAAGGGGTAGTGGTAGCGGGTCCCGGCTCAGCTTGGTGATCTATAAATAGCCAAGGCATTCGGGATTAATCACTTAACATATTAAAAGTTAAGTTATACTTAAATCGAAACACGTTCTCGAGTTATCTCGTTATACCCCTTTTTGTGGATTACTTATTATCACTGATCCGACCCGACATTCGTTCGTTAATACGACATGTCACTGCACTTATACTTGGGACATACTTAAGTCATATGAGTTCTAAGGTTGATCGTTACGAACCAATATTATACTCCGAGTTTTATCGCCCGTTTTCTAAGTGTTTTTCCGAAGTTATAAAAGAGTCGTCTTTTAGGGGTTCGTTCGCGTTTAACCTTGACTCGAACATTTTTAATAAATCGAAAAATGCTCTTTTTGACATACGGTTTTCTTTCACACCTTCCTTCTTACCCCTAGTATTTATTTACCAAGATTCGCCATGACGTTACATAGTTTACGAGGGTTCAATTTCAGTTACGAACTTTCGTTTACGGATTCGAACTACTTTTAGTAATTTGGTCATAAATCCTAAACCGTAAGTCCGTTTCACGTGATCTTTATATCAAAACATGGTATTGTATAATCCTATCATGGCAGATAAGGTTTCTGGAAAGTAGGGGTTCGACAGGGAAAATGGCATACAAAACATGGTATTGTATAATCGGGCATTATAACGGCTGTAAATCGAATATCTACCAATTTCGAATCTTCCCATAAACATAGCATCCAACCAAACAACATATACATGACTTATATACATGAACTGAGGCCAAGCAATGCCTTTCCGTTCATCTAGCTATTTACATCATTAATCCAAAATCCATACATAATCATGCTTATAATCTTAACATAACCATAACTAAGTTATAACTATCATAAACATGCTTAAATCTCAAACAAGGGTTAGGGTTTCAAGAGCTTTATACCTTCCTTAGATAGTGATATATCCTTACTAAGCCTTGTATGGTCCTTAGGAGTGATTATGCTTGCTAGATCAACCATGAAAAATCAAGAAAACAAAGTTAGTACTTGATGAACACTATTCACCCTCCTCTTGTTTGATTTTTTTTGAAAATGGAAAAGGATGAGTTTGAAGCTAAGATTTTAAGGAGATAAGTTTTATGAAATGTAAGTCTCACCTTAATTATTTCAAGAACAAACAATGGTGGGAAGGTGGAGTTTGGATTTGGAATTAAAGGTGTTGCCGAATGGAATGGTAATGGGGGGGAAGTGTTCTTGCTCTTTCTTTGTATTGGTTGATTGTGATAATGCTTAAAGTGATTTTGTGAGATAATATCTCATCCAAGTGGGGTTAGTGGAGTGTGATGCATTGGATGAGGTAATTAGCATGGACAAGTGTTGTGTTTTCCATGGTTGAAAGCTTAACCAAGGGTTTTTGATTTCTAAGTACTAGTTATGCTCCAATTAATCTAGTTACTCTTGCCCACTTGGTTACTAGATATTTATTCTAGTAGCTTGCACAAGACTCTTGCTTCCTCTGCTTGTTTCTGTGTCCGGTTATTACCCGTTTCGATTGATCGTTCATGAGAATATTTCACGGATTTCTAATTAGGGTTTACCGGGAATCCTCTTTAATATTAATACTTTCATTCTCCATCTTTCATTCTAACTTTCCATTTTATATTCCTTTAATCCATTCGTGAAATACTTAAGGCTATCAGTGTCCAGGGAACTCTCAGAGAAAATAAAAGTGCGGTTTTTCAGAATCCGACAGCTTTTACATACACTTATTTTCCCCCTGGATCACTAATACGAACTCGGAAATCCGTTCCGAATACTTCTATATAGTGTCGTCTCATATTATTATATACTCCCACCAAAACACTATTCATTCTGTATTCTTTACTTGTTCTTTTAGGGTTGTATAATTGTCCGTATTCTCTTTCGATCGTTCCTTAACCTTTTTACGGAACTACTGGATTAATCGTTATCGATCTGGATGTCATGAGAGTATTCTCTTGCTTGAAGTTGCCATATCTTATTCCCTTAGAAGATAGATTATTCTTACCTATGTTGTCACCCTTTAGCATTCTTCAAGACATAAACATAATAAAGTCGAATTCCATTCATTCTTTCCCAAATATCAATTATTACATTGTAGCCATATCCACTATTCATTCTTACATCATTAAATACATAAAAGTTTTAATCCCACCCAAAATCTGGGTTCTTACAGTCTCCCCTCCTTAAAAGGATTCCGTCCCGGAATCAGTTTGAAAACAAGTGGGGGTACTTCTCTTGCATTGCGCTTTCAAGTTCCCAGGTGGATTCTTCTACATTGTGGTTCTGCCACAGAACTCTGACTAGCTGAATGACCTTGTTTCAGAGCACTTGTTCTTTCCGGTCTATGATTTCCACAGGTTGCTCCACATAGGTCAGGTCTGGTTGCATGTCCACTTGCTCATACTCTACAATATGCTTAGCATCCGGATTATACTTCCTCAGCATCGAAACATGGAACACATTGTGCACCTGCTGTAGATTTGGGGGCAATGCGAGCTCATAAGCTAGTTCCCCAATCCGTCTCAAGATCTCAAATGGTCCAATGTATCTGGGACTCAGCTTTCCTTTCTTCCCAAATCTCATTAAACCTTTCCAAGGTGACACTTTCAAGAACACTAGGTCCCCTACTTCGTATTCCTTGCCTTTCCGAGCTAAGTCGGCATATTTCTTTTGTCGATCCTGGGCTGCTACCAACCGTCCTCTGATTAGATCTACTGCATCTTTAGTTCGTTGGACCACTTCGGGCCCGAGCATCTTTCGCTCTCCAACTTCATCCCAATACAAGGGAGATCGACATTTTCTTCCATAAAGGGCCTCATAAGGTGGCATCCCAATGCTCGAATGATAACTGTTATTATAGGAGAACTCAACCAATGGCAAGTGGTCATCCCAACTTCCCTTGAAGTCTATCGCGCAGACTCTCAACATATCCTCTAGCGTTTGGATGCTCCTTTCACTTTGCCCATCTGTCTGGGGGTGGTAGGCTGTGCTCATGTTCAGCCGGGTCCCTACACATTCTTGAAAACTTCTCCAAAACCTGGAGTTAAATCTAGGATCTCGATCGGATACTATTGCGACTGGGACTCCATGTCGCGCCACTATCTCTGTTAAGTAGATGTCCACTAGTCTGTCGACCGTGTACCTTTCGTTGATCGGGAGAAAGTGAGCCGATTTCGTCAGTCGATCTACAATTACCCATATGGCGTCATGATTAGCCTTGGTCCTTGGTAAACCTACTACGAAATCCATGGCTATATGTTCCCATTTCCATTCTGGAATCTCTAAGGGATTTAGAAGTCCGCTGGGTTTCTGGTGTTCTGCCTTCACTCGTTGGCAGGTCAAGCATCTGCTTACCCACTCTGCTACGTCCTTTTTCATATTGGGCCACCAGTAATACTCCTTCAAATCCCTATACATTTTGGTGCTACCGGGGTGCACTGAGTATCTTGAGTTGTGTGCCTCATTTAAAATCTCATTCTTGAGTTCCTGAACGTTTGGGATCCATATCCTGTATGTGTACCTCATGATCCATTCCTTGTCTCTTTCGCACTTAATTTCCTCCCCGGTCATTAGCTCTTCTGTGGAGTTCTATTCTTCCTCCATCATCCGTTCCTGGCACAGTCTAATCTTTTCTAGCAATGGAGGTTGGATTCTAATTTCCATCAACTTTTCTTGGCCCTCTCCAGGTAACTTAACCTCGATTTCCAACTTCTCAAAATCCTTCACTAGCTCTTTCTCTGAAGTTATCATCTTGAGCTTCTCTTTCCGACTAAGGGCGTCAGCCACCACATTGGCTTTGCCCGGGTGATAGCGAATTTCACAGTCGTAATCCTTGATTAACTCTAACCATCTCCTCTGGCGCATGTTAAGCTCTTTCTGAGTGAAAATGTATTTGAGGCTCTTATGGTCTGTGTAAATCTCGCATTTTTCCCCATACAGGTAGTGTCTCCAAATCTTTAAAGCGAAGACTATGGCTGCTAGTTCTAGATCATGCATGGGATATCTGACTTCATAATCCTTCAATTGCCTAGACGCATACGCTATTACCTTGCCGTGCTGCATAAGCACGCATCCCAGTCCTTTATGCGAAGCATCACTGTAAATCACTAAATCTCCTTTTCCATCAGGTAATGCCAGCACTGGGGCTGTCACCAGCCTCTTCTTTAACTCTTGGAAACTCTTCTCGCATTTCTCAGTCCATTCAAATTTTTTGGTTTTACGGGTAAGTCGAGTTAATGGAGCTGCGATTGTCGCAAAGTCTTGGACAAATCTCCTGTAATATCCGGCCAGTCCAATGAAACTCCTCACCTCGGTTGGAGTAGTTGGCGGTTCCCAGTTTGAAACTGCTTCTATCTTGGAGGGGTCAACCAACACTCCTTCTCTATTGATCACGTGCCCTAAGAATTGCACCTCATTTTTCCAAAACTCACACTTGGAGAACTTGGCATATAACTGCTCTTCCCTGAGTATTTCTAAGGTTATCCTTAAATGTTCAGCGTGTTCTGCCTCTGTCTTTGAGTAGATGAGAATATCATCAATGAAAACTATCACGAATTTGTCCAAATATTCCTTGAACACTCTATTCATTAGGTCCATGAAGGCTGCTGGGGCGTTGGTCAATCCAAATGACATAACTAAGAACTCATAATGTCCATATCTGGTGCGGAATGCAGTCTTCGGGATATCTTCAGGTTTGATTTTCAGTTGGTGATATCCCGTTCTCAAATCAATCTTAGAGAAGTATTCAGCTCCTCTTAGCTGGTCAAACAAATCGTCTATCCTGGGCAATGGGTACTTATTCTTTATGGTTAGCTTGTTCAATTCTCTGTAGTCGATGCATAACCTCATACTTCCATCCTTTTTATTAACAAACAACACTGGTGCACCCCAAGGCGACACACTGGGCCTTATCATGCCCTTATCCAACAATTCCTGTAATTGTTTAGCTAGCTCCTTCATTTCTACTGGGGCTAGTCGTCCCCGGGGCTAATTCGATGGCAAACTCAATTACCCTATCAGGTGGTAGTCCGGGAAGATCTTGTGGGAACACGTCCTCGAACTCATTAACTACCAGAATGTCTTGCAATCTTGGCACTTCCTTCTGAGTATCTATAACGTAGGCTAAATAAGCCTCGTTCCCTTTTCGTAACAATCTCTTGGTTTGCGCCATGGTCAGAATTTTCTTGGTCTGTCGCATCCCCTTAAACACTATTTCTTTCTTCCCTGGGGTTTTCAACTTAACCTTTTTCCCTTTACAATCTATCCGCGCATCATTGCGAGACAACCAATCCATACCCAAAATGACATCGAATTCCCCTAGCTTAAAAGGAATTAAATCGACATAGAAGGATCGTCCTCCTATTTCTAGCTTACAATCGGGGTGAATTTGATTAACCGGTACGATTTCCTGATTAGCTATTTCTACTTGTAAGGAATCTCTTAGTGGCTGGGTTTTAAGTTTCAACTTATGCGCAAAATCTCTAGATATAAAAGACTTAGTTGCTCCTGAATCAAATAAGACATTTGCACTGACTGAATTGAGAGAAAAAGTACCTGCTATCACATCTGTGTCCCTCACGGCATCTTGTACTGACATATTGAAAGTCCTAGCAGTTGGTGGCCTATTTGAGGCAACCTTGCTTGCTCCTGATGCTGCTGGTTTGCTCTTTGGGCAATCCTTCCTCATGTGCCCTCGCTGTCCACACTGGAAATAGGTTGTGCTGTTAGGGATGACCGTGGTGCAAGAGGTAGCATAATGCCCAGCTCGCCCACACTTATAACAGTTTATCTGCTTTAGGTTGTACACCCCGGAGTGCCTCTTCCCACAAGTAGCACACAATGGCAATGGAGGTCGAGAAGGGTTGGAACGGGACATTCCTGATTGATGGCCGCCCTGGCTCACACTTACCCTCGCAGATGGTTTAAACCCTACATTCCTCCCTAGTAGGGAACCGCTCCTCGATTAAACTTGGTTGGGGGTTTTCCTCCAACGGATCTTCCGCCCATACTAACATGCTTTCTCTTTATCCCCCCTTTCTCTCTCTCTCTCTGCATCTGATCACTACCAGCCTCCACAATGGTTGCCTTCTGCACCAAGGTGGCATAATCTGTAATCTCTAAAACAGCCACCCTATTCTGGATCCACTGCTTCAGCCCTTGTTGAAACCTGTTAGCTTTCTTTTCTTCTTTGTCTACAAACTCTGGCACAAATCTCGATAGCTCGGTAAATTTGGCCTCATAGTCCGCCACTGACATATTGTTCTGTTTCAGTTCCAAGAACTTAAGTTCCATCTGGGTTTTCATGAACTTCGGGAAGTACTTCTCCAGGAATAATTGTTTGAACCTTTCCCAGGCTATGACAGCATCAGTCTCCATGTTTTTCTTGGCTTCCCACCAATAATTGGCCTCTCCCTTTAGTAAGTAAGTAGCAAAAACAGTCTTATGAGCCTCATTGATACTCAGAATCTCAAAAGACTTTTCCATTTCCTTGATCCAGGCCCTCGCCTCAACGGGATCAGCCGATCCGTGGAACTCTGGGGGCTTAAGGGACTTAAAGGCCCTAAAGGAATTTGCCACTGAAGTGTTGTTGCCTGGTGGTGGTTGGGGGTATTGGTTCAAATTCTGCCTAAGTAGATCCATAAACTGGCCCATGGGGTTTCCGCCCTGGTTCTCCCCTTCCTGTTCTATTTCAATTTCTCCACCCTCTATTTCCCTTTCAAATTCTTCAGAGTACAGGGGTTCATCCTCTGCTCCATACTGGGAATCTTCTTGCTCATTATAGTCCTGATCTTGTTCCTCACTACTTTCATGGTTTTCCTCGCGTTGGTTGTGACTCTCTTGGTTAGTAGATTCTCGGGGGTTAGCCCTAGTGCCCATTCGTCTCGGAGGCATTTTACTGAAAATTTTGAAAATTATACATTAGGTTCACTTACCTGTTTTAAAGGATTTTTCCTTGCATAATTCTTTACATGATTGGGATTAAAATCCCACAGTTTTATATCTCATGGCAACTTAATCGAAAAGTAATACATATGCTAATAAACTCGTGATCACATCCCAACAAAATTGTAATGTGTTAAGTCGAATACACAATATATAATCAAGTACCGTATGAATAATTAACAAGAACACACGTTTTAACTCTTAAAACTGTTTGGAATTGATAATTCCTCTCTCGGTGATGTAAAGTATCACAGAGAGCTGCTTAGGTTACAAGAAGGATATTCGTTCACGATGGATACCCTTCTAGGGTTAACCTAACTGTATTTATAAGATATACAGCTACGTACAATCATAAATTGATTCTCCTAAAATTAAGCTATACAATTGATATCAATTACGATTGCTACACGTCTTCTAAGTCAACTCAATCTCTTTGATAGCTATCCAATCTTCAAAGATATCACTTCCATATTAATATTAAATTAATCTTCAAACTCTGTTGACTTGTAGACGCTCCCAGTAGACAGACTTTAGCAAACTCTGTTCTCTCCATGCTAACAGTGTTTGCGCTTCCATGTATTCAGCTATCAGTGTTTACGCTTTCCTCTGTCAGCATTTGCGCTTCCAGCAATCAGCGTATACTCAAACTCTGTTACAACTGCTTTCAATAACAAGTTAAACTCTCTTTACCTGTAACACTTAAACACTGACATTAAATCACATCAATTATATCTAACAATCTCCCCCAACTTGTTCATTAGAAAAATGTACAAGTTCATAATAATTGATGATGTCAAAACTAACAAATAAAAACACAGTGTTTAACATATAATCAGAGTTTAAACTTGACTTAGCAAAATTTACAGAAAATTCGAATTACTTACAAATTCTGTCTACCTAACCTCCTCAAGATCTGGAGTTGTTCTGAGATAATCAATCAACAACCTCCTCTCAGCATTTTCAAGTTCAATCTCCATAGCTACCTTGATCTCTCTTAAATCTGGATCATTCTCATCAGTTTGAAAAATAGCAGCTCTGAGATCATAGATCTTGTTTCTTCTCATTTCATTTCCCAATCTGATAAACTTCATTTCTTCAGACTTTACATTAAAATCTAGAACAGTAATCCCAAGATCAGTCTTCAGCTTTGTAGTTCCCTTCTGCATTTCAATCAAATTCCCATTCCAGTCTCTGTACTTTGGAACATACTTGCTGTATTTCATATGTCTATTTGCAAGATTCTGTATCATCTTTTGTCTGAGCACATTTGCAACTGATTGAGCTCTTTGATTTCTTACTCTGAAAATGTACAGAACATACTCTAGTTCTTCCCAGAATTTCAAATCAATATCATTCTCAGCAATCTTGAACACCGTTCCATCAGCCATGAAGTATAACAAGAAATCCTTCCCTAAACTTTTCTGATGAACAAGCTGTACTGACTCCAGTCTGTCTAAACTCTCTTGAGTGACACCACGACCTGGAACAGACAATGAAGAAGGATCTCTGGGAGCAACATTCTGTCTTTTATCTCTATGTGAGCCAATGCCTCCTTTGTTATATGCAATTTTACCAGATAAAGCTCTACCATCTGTAAAATCCATTGAAGCTGTAGCTGGAGCTGTAGCTGCAAGACTCGAATCATGAAGAACACCTTTTCCAAATTTTGATTTCAGCTGAGAAGACAGTATTGGTGTAGTCACAACTTGTGTAGCAACAGAGGTTGTAATTATCATTTTATTCTTGCTCTCTTCACCCATCACTCCTTTTAACTTCAGCTTGGCATCAATAGAAGACTTTCTAATCAGCTTTCCTTTATCTTCTTCTTCTTCTTCTTCTTCTTCTTGAATACCAGATAATCTCTCTTTGATCTCAATTCCTTTCATTGCAGGCCTTGAAAACTTTGAAGCTTTAACAACTTTCTTCACTTTCTTGGACTTTTGAGCTTTTAAATGCTCTTTCTGCAACAGCTTTTCTTCAGCTTGAATATCCTCAAGTGTAGCTTCAGCATTCTCTTCACGAAATAGTTTCGCAGCCAATTCTTCATCTGTTTGTGGATTGTCAGAGAATGACAAATCCTTTGGCTTTGAACCAGAAGTACTCTGAGCATTTGTATCTATCACCAAGTTAGGCTTTGACCTTGTAGACCTCCCATGTCCTTGTCTAGAATTTGCATTTCTTAAGCCCTTCTCAGCATTGGTACCTTCATCATCAAGATGATCTTTCGTTGACAGAGTTTGAGTTTGCTTACACTTGGTTTTAGCAATTCTCTCCCCCTTTTTGACATCATCATCATCATCTTGAATCAGAATTGAGGTGATTAATTCAAGAGAGTTTGCAATGGAATCAACCTTCTCATTTAGTAAAATCTGATTCTTTTCAACTGTGCTCAGTCTGTCATTTATATTTGCTTGAGCTTTGGCAAATTGTTGAAAGAGCTTAGCATTAGCTAGTTGAGCTTTCTCTTCATGAGTAGCAACTTCTGTTCGAAGATCAACAATAGATTTCTGAGTATCATCAAATCTATTATTCAAAGTTTTGATTTGAATCACTGTGCCTTGCAAACAAGTGAAAATTTCTGGATTTTTAATCTTCTTAGAATTGACTTTAAGAAACTTTTCTGCCCTTCCAGGAGGAAAAATGCACTCTGACTTGTACCAATCAGCAGTTTGCTTGGCCAAATAACCATCATCAATTTCATTATTAGAAGGCCCAGCAAAATCTGGTGTTTCTCCTGTTTTCTGACCATCAGTCTGATTTTGTGGTTGTTCAACTCCTGTACTCTTAGCTTCAACTGAATCACTCATCGATTCACTAGTAGAGGCAACAGAAGCAATAGGTTCTTGAGCAGAAATAGGTTCTTGAGCAACCTGTTTTCCTTTATCAACTGGAGTTTGCTCTGAAGAAAGAACCTTTTCTGGTTTATCAACCTCCTCACCATGAGCAGAAACATGATTAGCATCAGAGTTCAACTCAGTGTGTGATGCAACCACAGTGTCTTCAAGAACAACAGTAGGCCCATCAGCAACACCAGTATCGATAGAAAGTGTAACCTCCATGAGTGGTGAAGTAGATGCTTCATGATTAAAAGAAATTGGAGTTTCAGCAAACTCTTCCATTGGAGACAAAACATCTCTAACAGCTTCATGTTCTTGAACCTTAACAACTTCTGGTTCAGAAAGCTTGACTTCGGATTCTGGTATTATAGGTTCTATGATAACCTCTGGCTCACCAGTAGGAATATCAAAAGAGATTTTCTCTTGAGCCTCTTCAACATGCTCATCATCAGAATCAGTTAAAATAAGCCTTCTCCTCTTAGCTTGAGGTACTGCAACCAATTCTTCTTCTGCACTAGAACTTTCACTAGAACTTTCCTCAACCGATGGTGTTGAAGGTCTATTTGCCCTTTGTATGAATCTTCTAGAATAAACAGCCTTTGGAGTTGTCTGTTTAGCCCTAGAATGTTTGGTGTTGATTGCAGTATGTTTCTTCCTTTTTGGCTTTGGTGGTGGTTGTGGATGAGTGGTAGTGACAGGGTTTGTTGGTTCAGTAGTCATTTGGTCAGATTGTTTTTGAGGTTCTGTTTGTGTTTGAGGTGATATAGGTTGATCAGTGGTTGTTGGTATCGGCTCAGGTGATTGAGTAGGTTGAGATGGGATGTTTTCTGTACGATCAATGGCTAAAGGTTCAGGCATAGATTGTGGTTCTGGTTGATGTGGTTCATGTGGTTCATGGTTTGGTGATGGAGAATCTTGTGGTTGATTGACAAAGTTCTGTAAAGCAAGTGGCAATACTAAAGGAGGTATGTCTTTTCCAACATCTTTGTTAGTCATATCAGAGAATATTCTCTTAGTGACTCGAAAAGGTTGAATTTCATCAGCTTCATCAATAGTTAACCTAGAAACACATGCATTGAACAGAAGTTGACAAAATCTAGCAAAGTAAACTGTAGTAGACTCTGACAACTTATCACCCAAATTCATTAAAACATATCTACCAAAATCAAAATTACTGCCATAGAGTAGAGAATACCCAATTTGCAGACTGTCCATTGGAATAGCATCCCAGTTGGTGACCTTCTTTTGGAATGTCCTGGTGATACAATCAAAGAAAAAATTCCACTCTTTTCTCAAGTTTGGCCTCCTCACACTGCCCAGCTTGGCAAGTGATTCCATGTACCCAATCTCTGTTAGCATTTCCCTCAGATTTTGCTCAGAGACAACAGCATATGAAGTATGTGTGTCGAAATCCATGACATCACGAACAGTTTGTGGAGTAATCACAAACTCTTGGTCTTCATGAGAGAAGATGATAGACGGAGCTCCATTCTCTCCTCCTTCTATATATCTTGAGTTTTGCCAGAAATTAACAACTTGGGAAACAGATAGAGTAGCCGGTTCAACCAGCGCTTGCCCAATCTCAGATTCTCGAAGAAAATTTTGCATTAGATGGAACGCCTCTGGAGCCCGGTCGTTCTCAAGTAAAGCTGCATAATTGTTAGGCACAAAACGTAGACCAAAGACAGTGAAAGGTTTAGTTGCCATTGAATCAAGAAATAAGCAAGAATCAATTGTGAAAATGTTTTGCAAGAAAGGTGTTTGTGAAAATGCCAAAGTGAAAAACAAAGATGTTTTCTGTTTTGGTAAAGTGAATACGAGTGGGTAAAAGTGATTGTGGCAAAAAGTAATTTGAGTTTTAATTAAAAACTAAACTCAAACAATTTTACTTGAAAACACGCAACTGTTCCCTTGAAAAGTGTAAAAGTGAGACATATTGATGAGTGAGTGGGACACGTGTCACACATGCAACGGTTCACTTAATACATGCGCAGTAAAAGCCATTATTACCGCTGTCGTTCCGTTTATCAAGACACGTTACCACTAATTATACCAATTAACAGTTGTCAACTACTCCATTTACTCCAAAATTTTCAAATTATCTTAATGAAAATTTACCTTAGAGTACATAACACAATCAATCAGTGTTTGTCCAATTTTCAATCTTTATCACAAAAACCCTTTCAAAAATGCACAGTCGTGATTTTCGTGTGTGAGTAGCAGAGTTTACCAAATCAATTTTTATAGCATCTAATATTTCATAAAATCCATAAATCAAAACAATAAACACTGAATGCACAAACTCTCATATTAAACACAGAGTATATGATGAATGCTAAACTCTGTAGTTCCTTAATTACAGAAATCTGAATATCCCTGTTCCAGTTTATGTTCATGATTATCCAAGTAAGCACACAGTCATTATAGACAAAAATATCAAGAGATAAACATCAAAGCATCATTCAGTGAGTTACATGTCAAGGATTGTCTCACAAACTCTCACATCACACAAGTGTTTAGGTGAAGTGTTTACTCTCAGATTCAATCAGTAAAAGCAGATACTACCATAAGCTTGAATGTCCACCAAATCTACACCACTTCGATTATATTTATGCACAAATCAAAAGGACTTTGTTCCGGGTTATAATTGAGTGAAATCAAACAGATGAGAAGAGATGAGAATTTCTAACTGAACAATTTATTTGATCAAAATGTTCAGTCAAATGATTAGTACATATTTGTACAAGATGATCAGTATATATACCCCCCCCTTTTTTTTTTCATATATATATACTGAGTAAGATATCTTTTCTTAAGAAATACTCACCTGCTTGAATTTGATTTAACAAACGAATATAACTGCTCTTAATACTTCAGTATTCAAGAAAAATGAGCAGTTAATTTGGCTCAAAGGGTTTTACTAAGGGTAGTGTTTTATGAACAGTGTTTATGATCAGTGTTCAAAGATGTTTTGAACAGTGTTTGAAGAAAGATGGTTAATCCTAATGCCTTTATCATCTTCATGCACACATATATCATGTAGTCCCAAAATGGTTTAATGCAAGTTCTAGAGCAACATACTTACTGATGAACATCACACAACAATAAAATCTGATTGATATAAAATGTATCAATCACTTATTCAGCTCAAAATCTCACACGGTTCAGACATGAACTGTTTCTCACCAAAATAAACAATGACACATCTCAAGTTTTAAAATTTTCAAAAGTGCAAACAAAGAATCATCAAGAATCAAGTATGACTTGAAAACAGAGTGTCACTAATCAGAGTTTAGAGTTCATCAATATCAGAGTTATTCATGAGAGGCAATGCATGCAGTATTCATAGATTCAGAGTTTAGGATCAAATAAACTAAGAGATGCTCTAAATATGAAACAGTATCATGCTGTGTTAACTTACTGTGCAATTTCTGATTAGATTACAGTGACTCAAAAAGAATCTTGATTTTTTTTACTGAAAATCATGCTCTATACATTTTTCTTCATCGGTATTTTCATTCAGACAAAAAACAACTCAGAAATCACAGAGTTTAACAAACGTATTAACAGTGTATGACCAACAATCATGCTGACAGAGTTTAATTAATAAGGTTCACATAGCACTTTAGCAATTTACAGAGATATGAGCAACACATTTTATTTGAAAGAGTTTGAGTCTAACCAACATGTTTAGTCAAAACCAGATACCATCCCTAGTTCATTGACCAGTCTTGTAAATGTTGCTTCACTTAGAGGCTTTGTGAAAACATCTGCAAGTTGTTGATCTGTAGGCACAAAGTGAAGCTCAATATTGCCTTCCTCTACATGCTCTCTGATAAAGTGATACCTTATGCTGATGTGCTTGGTCATTGAGTGTTGTACTGGATTACCTGTCATTGCAATAGCACTTTGATTATCACAGAAAATAGGTATTTTACTATACCTCAACCCATAATCCAGTAGTTGATTCTTCATCCATAAAATCTGTGCACAACAGCTACCAGCAGCAATATACTCTACTTCAGCTGTAGATGTAGATATTGACTTCTGTTTCTTGCTGTACCAAGACACTAGTCTGTCACCAAGAAATTGACAACTTCCACTTGTGCTTTTTCTGTCAATCTTACAGCCAACAAAATCTGCATCAGAGTAACCAAGTAGCTTAAAATCTGATTCTCTTGGGTACCACAGTCCTAAGGTTACAGTTCCCTTGAGATATTTGAAAATCCTCTTCACAGCTGTTAAATGTGGTTCCCTTGGATCTGCCTGAAATCTTGCACACAGACATGTGGCATACATGATATCAGGTCTACTAGCTGTTAAATAGAGTAGAGAACCAATCATCCCTCTGTAACTTGTCATATCCACTGATGAACCTGTATCTTTGTCCAGTTTTGTTGCAGTTGCCATGGGAGTTGTTGCAGATGAACAGTCAAGCATACCAAATTTCTTGAGAAGATTTCTGGTATATTTTGCTTGATTAATGAAAATTCCATCATCTGTTTGCTTCACCTGTAAGCCTAGAAAATAGCTTAACTCTCCCATCATACTAATTTGATATCTAGACTGCATGAGCTTGGCAAATTTCTTACAGAGTTTATCATTAGTAGATCCAAAAATGATATCATCTACATATATCTGAACTAAGAGCAGGTCATTACCAGATTGAAAGTAAAACAGAGTTTTGTCAATAGTACCTCTGTGAAACCCACTTTCTAGTAGAAATTTAGCAAGTGTTTCGTACCATGCCCTAGGTGCCTGTTTGAGTCCATAGAGTGCTTTGTCTAACCTGTAGACATGATCTGGATATTTTGGATCTACAAAACCAGGTGGTTGTTCAACAAATACTTCTTCTTCAAGTTTTCCATTCAGAAAAGCACTTTTCACATCCATTTGAAAAACCTTGAATTTCTTGTGAGAAGCATAGGCAAGAAACATCCTTATTGCCTCCAACCTGGCAACTGGTGCAAAAGTCTCATCATAATCTATTCCTTCCTGCTGTGAATAGCCTTTAGCTACTAGTCTTGCTTTGTTCCTTGTGATCACACCATCACTGTCAGTTTTATTTCTGAAAACCCATTTAGTACCAACAATAGATCTGTTCGTTGGCCTTGGTACAAGGGTCCACACCTCATTTCTCTCAAATTCATTTAGCTCTTCTTGCATTGCTGTTATCCAGTCAGCATCTTTCAGAGCTTCTTCTACTTTCTTTGGCTCGGTTTGTGACAAGAATGCATGAAACAGACATTCATTTGTTGTTGCACTTCTTGTCCTTACTCTTGCATCTGGATCACCAATAATTAAATCAGGTGTATGTGACTTAGTCCATTTTCTTGCAGAAGGCAGATTGCTTCTGTCATCATGTGATCCTCCCCCTTGATCCATGCTCTCCTGATTTTCTTGGTGCCTTTCTTCACTTTCTGATGCTCCCCCTGAATGTGACTGCTCAGAATTTGAATGTTCAGAGTTTGAATCAACAGTGTTTGATTCAGAGTTATCAATTGAGTCACTATCAGTGTTTGAATTATCACTTTGATGTGATTCTTCATGCTTCCCCTCAACTGGTTCTTCCCTTGTTTCTGATTGAAAAGTTTCTTCAGTGTTTACCAGTAGAGGTTCAGAATTGACCTCAACAGTGTTTGTCAGATCTGTATCATCCGAGTTTAATAAATCTTCATTTTCAAAGTGCAGTTGATCATGCTCATTAACATCTTCAAGTCCAGTTATTTTCTTGTCATCAAATGACACATGAATAGACTCCATAATCACTCTGGTTCTCAGATTATAAACTCTGAATGCCTTTGTTGACAGTGGATAGCCAACAAAAATTCCTTCATCTGCCTTTAGGTCAAATTTGGTCAACTGTTCAGGATGAGTCTTCAACACAAAGCACTTGCATCCAAAAATATGAAAATATTTTAGATTTGGCTTCTTCTTCTTCACCATTTCATATGGTGTTTTACCATGCTTGTTGATCAGTGTTGCATTTTGAGTAAAACAAGCAGTTTGAACTGCTTCTGCCCAGAAATAAGTTGGCAACTTTGCTTCATCTAGCATGGTTCTGGCAGCTTCTATCAAAGTTCTGTTCTTCCTCTCCACTACACCATTTTGTTGTGGAGTGCCAAGTGCAGAAAACTCTTGTTTGATCCCTTTACTCTTGCAAAATTCTTCCATAGATGAATTTCTGAACTCAGTTCCATTGTCACTTCTGATTATCTTCACTTGATGCTCTGACCCTTTGTCCAGTTGGATTATATGTTCTGTCAGTGTTAATGATGTTTCATCCTTCTTTGCAAGAAAATATACCCATTTGAATCTGGTATATTCATCAACAATGACTAATGCATATTTCTTCTTTCCAAGAGACATCACATTCACTGGACCAAAAAGATCAACATGTAGTAGATGATAAGGATCAACAATTGAAGACTCAGATTTGCTTTTGAAGGAGACTTTTCTCTGTTTAGCCTTTTGACAAGAATCACACAGTCCTTCTACATTCAACAAGGACTTTGGTAGACCTCTTACAAGATCATTCTTGATTAGCTCATTGATGTTGTTCAGGTTCAAATGAGAGAGTTTCTTGTGCCATTTCCAACTCTCTTCACTGGACATTCTTGTAGACAGACACACTGCTTTGCCATCAGTGTTGGTTGACAATTTTATTTCATAGATGTTGTTGTGTCTGTTTCCAACTAGAGCAACTTTCCCTGTAGATTTACTGATCACTTGGCAATATTCAGGCTGAAAATCTACATGATATCCTCTGTCACAGATTTGACTCACTGATAGCAAATCATGCTTGAGTCCTGGAACCAGAGCTACATTTGTGATGATGACATTTCCAAGATTAATATTGCCATATCCCAGTGTATGTCCTATGTTGCCATCTCCATAGGAAACTTCTGGGCCAGCCTTCTCCTCATACTCTGATAGCAGGGCTTTATTTCCAGTCATGTGTCCTGAACATCCACTGTCCACGACTAGGGTACTGACCCTGGTGCCCTGCAATCATAAACAATCACTGATTATTAGTTTTAAGGATCCAGACTTGCTTGGATCCTTTGGCTTTCTTAATTCTGTTAGCTTTTGCAGCGGAATTCACATTAACAGAGTTTAAGCTAACTTTTTCAGAGTTTACATTTGCAGAGTTTACTTTAACCCATTTCAAATTTGGTTTGGGTTCATAGTAATTATAGTAAATAGCATGATAATCTCTGCAAGTGTAAATAGAATGCCAAGTACTTCCACAGTGTTTGCATAAAGTCTGTGGTCTTGTTCTCACATAATCACTCTTTACTGCAGTTTTAGAGGGCAAAGAATTAATGTTTTTATTCTTACTGCAGAAATTAGCAAGATGATTAGTGCTACCACAGTTAAAGCATGTTTTCCTAGGAGCTAATGAAGCAAGCATTGGCTTTATTCCTGATGTTATGCCTACCTTACCATTTCTGTTTTTCTTAGGCATTCTCTGTTTGTTGACAGATTTTATCTCCTTAAGCTTATGCTTGAGTTGTTTATCTGTCATTAAACCAATGTTAGCCTCTTTAACAAAAGTTTTAGCATATGACTCTTTAACAGCCTTTTTCTGTGCTTCAGTCTTAGGTCCACCTGTTCCCATGACATTACCCTCAGATGAACAATGTGGTCTAACTTTTACCTGATTTTCAAATCTAAGTTCATCTCCTACAGAGTAACCTAGACCTACTGTATCTGACTGAAACACTTCTTGAGTGTCTTTACCAGAGTGTGTCCAAGTTTTAATGATGTGTTTAGTATCCTCCAATTCAGATTCTAGTTGCTTATACTTACCTAGCAACTCCTGTTCAATAAACACTGCATCATCTCTTTCTTTTTGAATTTTATTCATGTTCTCTAACTGTTCCTCAACAAGTTTATTTCTTTCTTTGAGTTGAGAACACTCAGACTTTATCCTCTCATTTTCTAAAGTCTGATCCCTATAACTGATATGCAATGCTTTAAGATAAATTCTCAATTCAGTTATATTATCAGTGTTATAAACATAGGTAGTTGGAGGTACCTTGAGATCATCATTTTCAGTCTTAGTAGTAGCCATGAGAGCATAGTTGACTTCCTCATCTGAATCTGAAGTGTCTGCCCAATCTCTGCCTTTGGTGTAGAGTGCCTTTTCAGTTTTACCCTTCTTGCACTCAGGAGCATAGTGACCCATCTCCTTACACTTGTAGCATTGAATCTCAGACTTATCTTTCTTACCAGATTTGAAGTCCTTTCCCTCAGATTTCTTGAAATTCTTCTTGTCAAACTTTGAGTAGTCCTTGGAGAATCTCTTTCCCTTCTTGAAGTTCTTGTATCCCATCTTCTTGAAGGTCTTTACCATCAATGCAGCCATTTGCATCATCTCCTCATCATCTTCAGAATCAGATGATTCATCTGTGTTTGAGTCAACATCAGTGTTTGATGACTCATTCTCTGAATGAATGACTAAAGCTTTTCCTTTTGCCTTTCTCCTTGATGCTTCCTTCTTTGATGGTTTCTCCTCAGCCTTAAGAGCAACAGACTTTGACTTTCTACTAGATCTTTTGTTTCTCTGCTCCAATTCCAATTCATGGGTTTTGAGTAGTCCATAAATTTCATCAATCTCTGTTTCACCAAGTTCATAATTATCTCTTATAGTGGTTGTTTTCACATCCCACTTTTCAGGTAGAGAGAGAAGAAACTTGAGATTTGAATCTTCTAAATCATACTCTTTGTTCACCAATGACAAATCATTGAGCAGTTTACAGAATCTGTTAAATGTTTCTGTCATGGTTTCATCAGATTTTGCCTCAAAATGCTCATACTCCTGAGTGAGTATGTTCCTTCTGTTCTTCTTAATTGCAGGAGTTCCTTGACATCTAACCTCAAGTGCATCCCATATCTCCTTTGCAGTTGTGCAGTTTATCACTTTATTAGACATAACATTGTCTAACGCACTGTGAAGTAAATGCCTTACCTTCGCATCCTTTGCAATAGATGAAAGATCCTCAGCAGTTAGATCTTTCTTCTCTTTTGGAATAACTTTTGATTGCTCACCGGCAGCAGCAGCAGATAACTTTGTAGGTTTGTGAGGACCTTCGTAAATTCTGTCCAGATATTCTGGATCTGTAGCCTCCAGAAACATGGTCATCTTCACCTTCCAAATTGCATACTCTAATGGCCTCAGTATAGGAACCCTAATTGTTTCATACCTACTAACAGTAGTAGGAGCTTTCTCAGATGGTAGAGGTATCTCTGCCATTGATTACTATTGTGTTTGGATCTTTAACTGTAATAAAGTAACAGGTTTGGCTCTGATACCACTTGTTAGGTCGAATACACAATATATAATCAAGTACCGTATGAATAAGTAACAAGAACACACGTTTTAACTCTTAAAACTGTTTGGAATTGATAATTCCTCTCTCGGTGATGTAAAGTATCACAGAGAGCTGCTTAGGTTACAAGAATGATATTCGTTCACGATGGATACCCTTCTAGGGTTAACCTAACTGTATTTATAAGATATACAGCTACGTACAATCATAAATTGATTCTCCTAAAATTAAGCTATACAATTGATATCAATTACGATTGCTACACGTCTTCTAAGTCAACTCAATCTCTTTGATAGCTATCCAATCTTCAAAGATATCACTTCCATATTAATATTAAATTAATCTTCAAACTCTGTTGACTTGTAGACGCTCCCAGTAGACGGACTTTAGCAAACTCTGTTCTCTCCATGCTAACAGTGTTTGCGCTTCCATGTATTCAGCTATCAGTGTTTACGCTTTCCTCTGTCAGCGTTTGCGCTTCCAGCAATCAGCGTATACTCAAACTCTGTTACAACTGCTTTCAATAACAAGTTAAACTCTCTTTACCTGTAACACTTAAACACTGACATTAAATCACATCAATTATATCTAACATAATGACTGAAATGGAAACAAATATATACCAGGTACCGAAAAGGTACAACATCCGAGTTACAACGATAGTTTAAAGTACAGCCATCCTAACAACAACAACAAGTCAAAAGTGAAATACGCTGTCTATCTGTCTAGTCTGCAAAAAGGGAAAACAAGTACAAGAAAACCATCCCTACAAAAGTCGGCACTACTATGTCCGTACATGACTAGACAACTAGACCACTGCATCACTACATCTGAAATCAGCCGCCACGACGAAACATCCTCCGAACCCTCCCCATGGCGATGCGGAAAACCTCCTCAGCCTCTGCTCTGTCTACCCTACCATGCCCATCAGTAGGCAACTGTCGCACCCTCACCCAAGCCCTCAGCTCGATGCGGGTCACAGCCCTATACCCAACTCTGTCACTGATAGTCCTCCTGCCCTGCAACCTCATCCGGGCGGCTCTCTCTGCTGCTAACTCACTCCTAGACTCTGCCAACCTGGCATCTGCCACAGACAACTCTCTATAAAGCCCGTTCACAATCAAGTTGTGAACACATACTGGGACTCCTCCTATCGGGGCATGTGGTGGGGTGGATGGCTCAGCTGGAGCGGTAGTCTCTGTCTGCTGGGGCTCTGGGGTAAGCTCCTCAAACTCGTCGGGGTACGGGCTCACAGGTAGTGGTGGTGGGGTAGGGGCTCTCTCAACAGGGAGGAGTGGCACAGAATGTCCAGAACTCCCTACAACACCAACTACTGGCTCATCTATATCTCCCTCAACACCCTCATCTACCGGCACCACCTGATCCGTGGTCATGTCAGTGTCATCTCCCACAGTCCTGATCTCAGTCACAACCCAATAATCATCATCCTCAACCGCTAACTCAGCATCCTGTCCTGTCTGGATCCCCTCCGGGTCCTCCTCCCCCTCAGTCTCAACAACATCTGTGTCAGCATCATCCTGGACCTCCTCAGGGTCCTCCTCCTCAAACTCGATCACATCAGTATCAGCATCAACCTGGACCTCCTCAGCGTCCTCCTCCTCAGGCAAGTGCTCATAGTATGGGTCCCTAGTCCGGAACATGTCCTCATCATGCTGTCTCGCAGCTGCCTCCTGAGCCGACAAGTCGCTCGCCTACATAAGACGAACTATGTTACTATCATGATACTTAAAAAGTTCCCGTAAGGGTTTTAGGTGAACCTGGCAAGGGTTCTTATTATATTATTGAATTTATTATTATATAACGTCGTATCATCTCTTGGGATATATAACTCTCGCTCTGATACCATCTCTGTAACACCCCCAGATCCGGGATCAGGGACCTGGTGGTTACGGTCCTACATCCATTCATAATACTTGACTTGAGTCCACAATAAATAAATCACATGCTGTGACCCCACAATAATTACCACTCACACACACAACAGTTATAGTCCCAGAGATGAAATTGAAATAAGTCTTACATTAAAGGGGTTACGAATAAAAGTTATTACAATCCCAAAAGGATAACATCATAGGTTTAAAAGTTTTGCCGTTGATTACATTAATTATACATATAGTTAAACAGGAAACAAAAGCTGTCTAACTATGCTACCTCAGCAATGGCGGCTAGCATCTCAGCGGGTAGTCCGGTGGGTCGGGTAACCTGCTTGCGCCGAGTGCGCCTGACGCGAGCCATCTGTCCTAGCTGTTGTTGTGACATAATGTAAACAAGGCAAGGGTGAGCGAAAGCCCACCAACAAATATATAACTGAACGATAATTTAAAACAGTTCAAAGCTATCTTTCAAACCATATGCCATGCATTTACGGAAATGATGCCAGTATAATATGAACGATGAAGTTACAAGGTAACTGAAAGTATTTGTTTGAAGAAATATCTGCTACATCAAAGTAAGCGAGATATTCTTATTGTTATTAAGAAGAGGAACTTGCAAGAAAAGGTTGCAATTCCAGTTATGACACTTTTCCAACTCTGCCAACAGTAATCATGTTGCAGGAAATAAATAAATTTGGATGATGAACCAATGATGGAGTATTCACCGCGCCCGCTGTTCCAATCTTGATGATCAGTCGAGATCGTACAGCTCAATTTAGATTTACTACCGGTAGAAGGAAGAACTGACGGCTTTACTTGTATACCGCCTTACTAGCTCTCCCCGGCCAACGGTTGGGCCAAAGGGGATGGACCGGCGCTACTCGGCCTCTTACACGACTCCTAGTTCAAATAGAATTCATGATTCTGAATGTAACGTTCGTCCCCCTTTCCCCAAGTATAATACTTGTTGATAAGACTCCACAAAGTAGTCGTATCTAGTCGGAAAGGAAAATTTACCAATAACTCCCAAGCTATTACTTGGTAACGGATATCAACTTGTTCCAGTAATCTTACCCCTCGAAAGATGAGAAGGTAAGCAATGACTTAATAAGTCAACAGCACCCGAGTTGCGAGTGAAGGGAATACTTTATGACCGGGAAGTCGACAAGATAAATAACATTTTCCAAGTAAGGTTCCCTTATTATTAAGGGGATAGACTCAAAGAAGAATGATGTCTGAGAACCTTTCTTGATATAAGATTAATAATAATATGACTCCGAGATATTTTCTGTAATAATCGAAGAAGATAAACCTTATTGAGGTTATTCTAAGTATGGAATAAATATCCAGAGAATATTTATTGAATTAAAATATTTTACAGATTATTTAGGAATATGAAAGAATATCTTTAATCAGAGTATTTCCCAAATAATTCTTGAAGAAATATCGAGAGAATATTTATTGCATAATTAAATATTCAAATGAATATTCAAAATAATATTCATTACCTAATAATTCCTGAAAGGAATATTTAAAATATTTAAAATAATATTCGATGATTAAATAGAACCCTGGATGAATATTCAAAATAATATTCATAATTAATTAGGAATTTAAATGAATATTGATAAAGTAATATTCATTTAATGAATAATATTCTAAATGAATATCAAGTAATATTCATTTAGTAATCCAAGCTTTAAAGGAATATTCGATATAATATTCGATAAATAAATCAAGCTTCAGATGAATATTGAAGATAATATTCATCAAGTACTTAATATCTTAAATGAATTTTCAAAAGTAATATTTATTTAATAAAATAATATTCTAAATGAATATCTAAATAATATTCATTTAGTAGTCTCATCTTTAGAAGAGTATTCGAAATAATAGTCGATAATCAATTCGACTCTGAATGAATATTGACAAATATTATTCGTCGAATGATTACGTTCAAATAATTATTTGAAGTAAGGATCATTAAAATAAATAATCTCGAACGAATATTCAAATAATATTCGTCGCCTGAATAATAGAAAATATTTACTTAAATATTTTCCTCCGAGGTAATCTCGATATATCAAGGAATATTGACTCCCGGTCTATATTTGATTAATAAGATGTATATGCCCTTCTATGGGGGTCTTACAATAACCGGCTTATAACTGATATATAACTATCTAGCTAATAAGCCAACAATAACATTCAGGGAACAAGTATATCAATTCAACTTGAAAGTAGGCATGCATGCAATGGCATATGTATATCAGCAATCATATATATATTTATTCAATCACAACAACAGCCTAAAAGAAGAGAATTGAAACTTGCCTGGTAGTCGAGTACGGTAAGGGGTAGTGGTAGCGGGTCCCGGCTCAGCTTGGTGATCTATAAATAGCCAAGGCATTCGGGATTAATCACTTAACATATTAAAAGTTAAGTTATACTTAAATCGAAACACGTTCTCGAGTTATCTCGTTAAACCCCTTTTTGTGGATTACTTATTATCACTGATCCGACCCGACATTCGTTCGTTAATACGACATGTCACTGCACTTATACTTGGGACATACTTAAGTCATATGAGTTCTAAGGTTGATCGTTATGAACCAATATTATACTCCGAGTTTTATCGCCCATTTTCTAAGTGTTTTACCGAAGTTATAAAAGAGTCGTCTTTTAGGGGTTCGTTCGCGTTTAACCTTGACTCGAACACTTTTAATAAATCGAAAAATGCTCTTTTTGACATACGGTTTTCTTTCGCACCTTCCTTCTTACCCCTAGTATTTATTTACCAAGATTCGCCATGACGTTACATAGTTTACGAGGGTTCAATTTCAGTTACGAACTTTCGTTTACGGATTCGAACTACTTTTAGTAATTTGGTCATAAATCCTAAACCGTAAGTCCGTTTCACGTGATCTTTATATCAAAACGAAGCTTAGAACATTATCTATCCTATCATGGCAGATAATGTCTCTGGACAGTAGGGTTTCGACAGGGAAAATGGCATACAAAACATGGTATTGTAAAATCGGGCATTATAACGGCTGTAAATCGAATATCTACCAATTTCGAATCTTCCCATAAACATAGCATCCAACCCAAACAACATATACATGACTTATATACATGAACTGAGGCCAAGCAATGCCTTTCCGTTCATCTAGCTATTTACATCATTAATCCAAAATCCATACATAATCATGCTTATAATCTTAACATAACCATAACTAAGTTATAACTATCATAAACATGCTTAAATCTCAAACAAGGGTTAGGGTTTCAAGAGCTTTATACCTTCCTTAGATAGTGATATAGCCTTACTAAGCCTTGTATGGTCCTTAGGAGTGATTATGCTTGCTAGATCAACCATGAAAAATCAAGAAAACAAAGTTAGTACTTGATGAACACTATTCACCCTCCTCTTGTTTGATTTTTTTTGAAAATGGAAAAGGATGAGTTTGAAGCTAAGATTTTGAGGAGATAAGTTTTATGAAATGTAAGTCTCACCTTAATTATTTCAAGAACAAACAATGGTGGGAAGGTGGAGTTTGGATTTGGAATTAAAGGTGTTGCCGAATGGAATGGTAATGGGGGGGGGGGAAGTGTTCTTGCTCTTTCTTTGTATTGGTTGATTGTGATAATGCTTAAAGTGATTTTGTGAGATAATATCTCATCCAAGTGGGGTTAGTGGAGTGTGATGCATTGGATGAGGTAATTAGCATGGACAAGTGTTGTGTTTTCCATGGTTGAAAGCTTAACCAAGGGTTTTTGATTTCTAAGTACTAGTTATGCTCCAATTAATCTAGTTACTCTTGCCCACTTGGTTACTAGATATTTATTCTAGTAGCTTGAACAAGACTCTTGCTTCCTCTGCTTGTTTCTGTGTCCGGTTATTACCCATTTCGATTGATCGTTCGTGAGAATATTTCACGGATTTCTAATTAGGGTTTACCGGGAATCCTCTTTAATATTAATACTTTCATTCTCCATCTTTCATTCTAACTTTCCATTTTATATTCCTTTAATCCATTCGTTAAATACTTAAGGCTATCAGTGTCCAGGGAACTCTCGGAGAAAATAAAAGTGCGGTTTTTCAGAATCCGACAGCTTTTACATACACTTATTTTCCCCCTGGATCACTAATACGAACTCGGAAATCCGTTCCGAATACTTCTATATAGTGTCGTCTCATATTATTATATACTCCCACCAAAACACTATTTATTCTGTATTCTTTACTTGTTCTCTTAGGGTTGTATAATTGTCCGTATTCTCTTTCGATCGTTCCTTAACCTTTTTACGGAACTACTGGATTAATCGTTATCGATCTGGATGTCATGAGAGTATTCTCTTGCTTGAAGTTGCCATATCTTATTCCTTTAAAAGATAGATTATTCTTACCTATGTTGTCACCCTTTAGCATTCTTCAAGACATAAACATAATAAAGTCGAATTCCATTCATTCTTTCCCAAATATCAATTATTACATTGCAGCCGTATCCACTATTCATTCTTACATCATTAAATACATAAAAGTTTTAATTCCACCCAAAATCTGGGTTCTTACATTATGTAACCCCATGTATGCTATAGAGACAAGTCTTGGTGGTTTTGATGGTAGATGTGATGTATAAAGTGAGTTCTAGAATATTTGAGAAAAGATGAGTGCTGTGTAAATTTCTGGGAGCATGTACTGTCTTGTGAGAGGTTTTTGAACCCCTAAATCTTGTCACCCGAGGACCTAATTTATATGGTTGGAAAGATAATTGAATGTAGTTTCTAGAAATATAAGGTTCATACCCAGGAGATGTGTAGATCTTGAGTTATGGCCGGATTAGTGCAGTGTGGTTCTGGAATTCGGACTGCACTGTGTTGTCCACTTGTGAACTCAGTTAGGACCCTTTAAAATTATGCTAGTGTTATGAAAATTTGAGGGTTGTCAGATTATACAGTTGTGAAGGCTTTCCAAAAAGAATTGGAATAAAATTTGTATTTTTCAATTTTATAAAAATGTTAAAGCGAAGTTCGCGCGAGTGAAAAATCACGTAGGAGCTTAGTTTAACGTAGTTTTAAGAGTACTCACTTGTGTTTCAAGTTTGAGGGATGGATTCGAGTCGAATGGGTAATGAATGTGATAAAGTGATGACATGGTCATATAGGAGGGTTAGTTGTCACAAATTGGAGTCGTTAAGTTGGTCTAACATCCTTTAAAACCTTACGATTAAGTAGTGTTGTTAAGGTACTAACGTACGAATATTGATTATGTATAGATCTTCGTTCCACGTCGCAAGCTCGACCACCCCACCCTAACCAAGGCAAGTTTACTTTTCAAAACTTATATATAAGGATTTTCACTGTTGTGTTTGTAGCTTCCAAATGTATTATATGCTTATGCTTTACGAGATTATGTTGAAGTTGAGATTTATGCATATGTGTTGTACACCCTTGAACTTAGAATAAAAAAAATGTTCCTTCGGACAACGACTCTAGCAATAGAGGTCGTAGCGGTCCAAATATACTATTGATCGGGGAGCGGTATATTATTGTATTGTGATTAAATTGCGAAAACCCGAAGAAGCTTTCGGGAAGTATCATATACTTAAATATTTAGTATTATTTTTTTACGTTATTAAAGATACTCAAAAATATTTATCTTTGATTAAAGGATTAATATAAATAAATAATTACTTTATTAATTTTTATTAAATCCCAAAGTGTTATTTATTAATTATTATTTTAAATAAAACTAATCCAAGATACGTCTAGCGCTTTTAAACTCGAACTCTTTCGAACTCAAAATATTTTCAAAAACCCCCCGGTCTGGTTTTACTTCCTTGCACGATTTTTTTTAAGAATTATCGGTCGACTGATGTCGGACCTCGACTACTCGATTTTTATCAAAACACGTTTGAAGCAAAGATAAAAAGGGGACTCTGGCGTGCAGGGTCGTTGACGAACGACCCCGAGTTTTAGTGTAAGAGACCGTTAGCCAGGCGGTCCATCAAATATTCCGGCCCAGGTGTTGCCGAAGGATGATTACGGATGGAGTTTTCATCGAGGGTGATTGAGGATGGAGCTTTTACCCAAGGGATAGTTACGGATGGAGTTTCTATCCTTCTACCGGTAGAGAAGACCCGTAGATTATTGGACTTTGATGTGGCGACTAATCATCGTCAATCCCTGTCAGGTTTTATGCTTTCTTCAAGTCCCATCCTCCACTTTGGAAAAATACTCAAACACTGCTTCTTGGGCCTAAGTGCCAAGTTGCCGATAGTGTGGTTTTTGATAAGAAAAATATTGACATCGTGCAGTATCTAGAACTGCAAGACTTTCTATAAAGATTGGCACGTGTTAGTGCACTCTTGCAATTATTTCAAAGAATGAAATGTTTTTGAATGAGAAACCTTCTAAGCTAATGGAAGGAAAGAGGTTTGCAATGATGTATTCCTTGTACAGTATGTTAACCGTAGAGTGTTTTGCCGAAAATGATATACTCATATGTATATATTTTCAAACTTGAGATATATTGAAATGGGAACCTTATAAAGGGTTTATATGTTATTCTTAAAGCTCCTTAGTGAGTATAGATGTTTTATTCAAACTCGGACATATATATTGTCCAATTATGTTTTTGAAATCTGAGATATATACCCATATAGTTGGGAATGTTTTCGAAATAAACCACATTATTATTTTTCAAAATGGTGAACTTGCTGAGCCTTATGTAGCTCATTCTTGCTTTATAAAAACATTTCAGAAAGAGAAGAATTTGGCCGATTAACTCCGCACCAGCAGAAGAGGAGTAGAAGATTTACCCCGGAGATGATTTAGTTCCTGATAAATACTACAGAGTAAGTCTGATAGGTTTTCAACTGTAATAGTAAGACTTGTCTTCAAGTGTAGTTGTATAAGTGGAAGTGCGTAAGATTCTGGATTGTACAGATGAATTGTAATATTTAGTGTTACTTTTGATTATCGTTTTTGAGGCTCTAACTTGTTTGTGCGTAAGATTGAGGTCTGGATGGATGTATTGTTGAGTTGTAAAGTTAATACAGGTATGATATGGTTGGATGGTGATGTGACGACCTGAATCTTTGACCTCGGATTTGGGGGCGTCACATAAGTAGTGTATAGTAGTTGTTTGTAGTAGTTAGTGTGTTCATGTAGGATATCATGTTTGCGTTTTAGTTGTAATTCATGCATGTTTTGTTCGTGTTATTATCATGTGAGTCCATAGTAGTTTGCATTTGCATCCATGCTGGATAGGAATTTTGTGTTGTTGACGCTTTTGATTGAGAAGTGATATGCTTTGATCTTGTGCACACACATACACTAGTAAGTTGAAGCTAGTAGACTTATTGAATGTTGTGAGTAATTAGAAGGACATGAATATGTGCAAGTTGATTTAGTTTGCATGCTTTGAATACAAGTAGGTGCATTAGAGAGATTTTTGCTTGGGATTGAGTATATTTTTCCACCAAGTGAGCTTTTGAGCCTTATTGCATATTTGTTGCAATTTATTCGTTTGCTTGAGTGTCCACGGATTGTTTGCATTGCTAGCAGTTGTTTGAGGTCTTTCTTGAAATGCATGACATTATTTGACGATTAAAATGATAAAGGCATTTAGGAATAACCGCATATTTTCCCATATTACCACACCATATTTACATGATCAATTAGTTAACCCATTGAGCTTAATCCTATTTTTCGGTGACATACCACATTACTTGCCTAGACCTTTTTCTTGTATTGGCCTTACATTAATTTGAACCCACATTGTCAAAGGCTAGTAGAGTGCTTAAGGGAGTAATAAGGTGTGCAAGGAGGGGTTTATTGTTGGTCATAATTTTGGGGGAAATATTAAACATTGGGTTTGGTTGTTTACTTGATAGTCGGCATGAGTAATAAAATCATGGAATCATTGTTATTGTGTATATTATTGTTCTTGTTATATTTAGCTCTTGAAAAAAGAAAAAAAAAATAGAAAAAAACAGAAAAAAAAAAGAAAAAAAATATTATGAGAGCATATTTGTGTTTTTTGTGATCCTACTTTAGTCGACTAATCGAGTGTTTTTGTTGGAAGAAAAATAATAAATTATGTGTGGGGGGAATTAGGGTGTTGTGTATGATTCATTATAGTTCCTACTAGCTTTTGACACTTCACCTGATTTGGCTTATTTGACATAGCTTGTCCCTAGCCCCGTTACAACCAAATTAAAGACCTTTTGATTTTCGTCATTGATGTATGTTGTGTTAAGAGTTAGATTGATACCAAATGTCAAGCATGCTTATGATTTTGTTGGAATTGAGTGATACACTTACCCTTGTTCTTGAGTGAATATTCTTTTGTAAGTGGATTGTGAGTGTGTACTTGTTTTTGCGTATGAGATCCCGAGTTTTGTCTCAAAGATGTACTCTTGTAGGCTTAGCATGGTTACTAACTTATTCTTACACTTGACATGGACTTTTGAGAACTTATGCATGTTCATTGAGTAAACTATGTGAATGCTTGCACTTTCGACATCAAGACATCGCATTATTACTTTGATTCTTAAGTTGAAATGACATGAGAGGATTTGAAGGTGTGGTTATGTATTAGTAGTAAATCATTTGCATTTTCATAATAGTTGCATTCATGCATTGCATTGTGTTTGCATTATTTAGTTAACTAGATTTTGTGGGTACATTCACTATAGGCCCTCACGAGACCTTACTCGTCCACTAGGACTGCCTAGGGGATTAAAGGGCTTGTTGCATATGCCAAATGCAACCGTGATCACCTACGGAAGTGGTACTAGTTAGTGTTAGTTGTTTATGCTTGAGGACAAGCATCGGTTTAAGTTTGGGGGTGTGATAAGTGGATTTTATATCCACTTAAAGCGTTCCATATCGGTTTAAATTGATTACTTGGCCTCAAGTATGTGGTGTGTTTAATGTGTTTTCATTGAGTTTTGCAGAGCTAAAAGAGTTGGAGGTTAATTTGATTAAAATTCGGATTTTCCGGGTCGGCTGCACAGTCTACACTGTTTTGGCCATATCTGGAGTTCTATAAGTCCGATTCTGACGATCTTACAGCTCACGCGAAGAGGAGAAGATTTTCTGCAATAGTGAACAGTAACCAGGGTGCGCTGCGGCCTGGAGAGCGCGATGAGGCGCGGTGTCTTTGCTGGAAATTCCGAATTTTTATCCTAAAAATTCTGATTCACTGTTTGGGCCATATCTTGAGTTCTATAAGTCCGTTTTGGACGATCTTACAGTCCACGCGAAGATAACGTAATTCTATTTCATTCTAAAGTGGTTCAAATATCCAAATATAACTGGAACGGCCCAGAAATATTGAAGAAAAGTCAGTTACGAATTTTCCTTCAAAACCGAATCAGTTTAGGAAACGTATTATATGTCGAACTGCAGAAATTCAACTTTGACAAGGAAATTGCTATAATTCCTACTTCTAATAAGTATGGTAATTGCTCTGGGCGGCTAGAACATTCCAGAATCAGACCTACACATGGAATTTGCAATTCTATTCTCATTCAAGAACGGAAATTGCCATACTCCTATTCCAACTCTAAAACGGCAATTGCTTGATGGAGAGGCAAATTGGGGCTATAAATACACATCTTGGGGGATAGAAAAAAAATACATCATTACATATCAATTACTTAGGTTTATTTTTATCTTTTCATACTTTTTCATTATCATGGTTTCACTTGATCCCATGATGACGAACGGTTCAATTATGAACTAATCGTTGTCATGGGTTTCTAACGGATTTATTTATGGAGCTTTAGTATTTTGATGCTTTAAAGATCTGTGTGTGATGTATATTTCATATCCTTGTATGGTTATTCTTAATGCTTTTAGATGCGTAGCTAACATCTAAATTGAATTGTTAATCTCTTGCGAAACGAGAGTGGATCTTGAGATTTAGAACTTGCCATGCTAGCATAGGATAGGTTGATGTTTTAACATCATGATTTGTAGCGTAAATAGAGATATTATGCTGCCCTATGTGATCAATATGGATAACTTGTGCTTGAACCGTTTTGTTTTCAAATCTTATAGAGATATAGGGTCTAAACATAATTGGTGTCTATTCATCTTCTATCTCTTTTGTGGATGTATGAGTAGTTTGGTGTTAGTATACCGAGAGGTAGCTTATACTTGTTTCGTGTTGTCCGATCAGATATCATAACCATTGCATATAGTGATTAAAGGCGTCAGATCTAAGCAAAGTATTTAATGAAGTTAGGATCCCATGTTTTCTCTTGCATAAGTAATTCGATTCCAATTCTCGTTAGTTAGTTAATTCTTAGTTTTGTTAATTTGTTTCTTAGTTAATTATAGTTAATCTAAACCCAATCTTGTTAATTGTCTTAGCAGTGAATAAAAACAATACATTGTTGCATAGGTGCATGAACTGAATTGAAACCCAACCAGATCTCTGTGGGAACGAACTTGACTTATTCATATATTACTTGTGACCACGTACGCTTACGTGATTTGGTGCAAACAAATATAACTATTTAATTTGTTAGAATATTCTTCATCTGAATAATTCTGGTGAATTTTGAAAAGATAGTGAAAATTAACTCTTATGAGTGGAAAGTGTAGCTCGATAAGTCAGACTTCTCGAATGACTTTCATGTCTATGGTCGACTTCTCTAACAATTCTATATGGAACACTCTTGAGTTCTCAAATAGTGCATTTTGGAGAACTCGAACAGAGACTTGCTTGACTTCTCGAATAGGACATTTGAGTTCTCTGATGACTGAGTTCTCGAATAGGACATTTGAGTTCTCTAATGACTGAGTTCTCGAATAGGACATTTGAGTTCTGTAATGACTGAGTTCTCGAATAGAACATTTGAGTTCTCGAATCATTTGAAAAGGTTGAATTTTTGCTGAATCTTAATCGTTTTTTGATTTTTATTCAGAATTTTAAATCACTCATAAAAACATATTTTATTTAATTTGGAATTATTTCTAAGTTAGATAATAGCCAGCTGTGAGTTACAAAATGCTTGAGATATCGATTAAGCCTTTCTTGACTTATCAAATAGTTGATTTCTACTTCTCGAATGACTGTCTTGTCGATACAAAACATATATCTAATCGACAATTCAAGTACTTCATACTTATACAGCTTTACATCTATTCGTTTCATTTCACTCGATTTCTCAAGCATCTAAAGTTCCAAAACCTCTGAAAACCCTAACTTCAAAAGCTAAATTTCTGCTTCAACCTTCATTCTCTTCTCTCATCTCTCTGTGTAACAATGGCAAATACCCAACTCACAATTCCTACCCACACCAACTTCATTGCTATTACTAGTGATGTGGAAGCACCCAATGCTAATTTCAAGTGCTTTGTTCGTTGGATGTCTGAGTCCTACATCAAGGATGCACTTTCAGCCAACCCAACACTGGATCTAGATTTGCTAGAAGAATTCTGGAGGACTGCTACTGTGGAGGTCATTGCTTTTGAGAATGTTATAACCTCATACATAGTCTACTGCAAGATTCAGGACAAGGAGATCACCATCACCACTGTAGACATGAATCAAGCATTGGGACTACAACAAGGAGTGTATGACCCACTAGCCACTAATGCTGAATTGGAGGACTTCTTTGATTTTATCAACTACTCAGATAAAATTAAAATTTGAAATTTGAATAGGAAGTTCTTGAGAAAAGAATGGAGCTATGTCTTTGCCACTCTTCTCCAAGTCTTCACAGCAAGGAAATCTAGCTTTGATCAAATCAGTACACCTGCTCAACAAATAGGCTATGCCCTAGCGTATGGGAAAAGGATTGATGTTGGACTAATCATAATGCAGGAGCTGTATGGGAGACTTGGTAAGAACTCAACCAAGGGAGGTAATGAAATCTTTTTCCCTCGTTTTATTCAATCTGCTCTTAATTTCATAGATAATAAACTGATTGAATTGCCTGGGTTGAATAAAAATAGAATAGGTTATCCGAAATCCATGACCAAGCTCATTTTTGGTAGCTTGGAGACTAGGAGTGATGTGGATGTAAGACTTAAAATAACTCCCCATATGGAGAGTTTATTTAGGACTTACCCCCACAACATGCCAATATTTGCCTCTAAATCTGAGTTAGCTAGGCCTAAGCAAGTAGAACAAGATGCTAACCCAGGGCCTGCTAACCAACCCCATCAAATAAACACTCTACCAAACACAGAGCCACGGACATCATCCTCTTAACAGGGTGGTGTTAGTAAAAAGGAGAAGAAGAGAAAACATGTTGCTTCTGATCCTCTAAAAATCTTAACTGAAGCAGCCTTGGCTATGGAACTAGGTTTAGAAAGTGAGGCACCTGAGTTAGCTTTACACAGACCAAAGAAGAAGAAACTTAAGCAAACCACCTCTTCAGTCACACAAATGGCTGAAGTTGTAAAATCAGGGGCACACAGTTCACTAGATGTATCCTCTCAAAAGGGTGCATCTATAGAATCAAGCATCCTCCCCAATGCACAATCCTGTAATGAGTCAGCACATGGGAGTGATAAGGATGGTACAACACAGAGTGGAGAGCACATCAATACTGAAACTCCCTCTATTTCTCAGGGGGAGTTGCCAAAATCCATTCTAAAAGACACTACTCTTCCAGAATCTCACATTCAAATTTCTTTGGAGCCTGCAACTCAAGCAATTGAGGAGCAAGGCATTGATCACCAAGAATTTTCTTCTCTTGGTGAGCCAATGGACTCAAGTGACTTAGTGCATGACACTTTGCTCACCACCCAGGAACCACATTTAGATGGTGAGGGAATGCTAGCAGGGGCATATCCTAATGACACCTTCAAAAACACAGAGGATTCACTAGAGACTCTGTGCCTGTGTCAACTATTGGTGTAACTCATCCCACTTCTGTGAAGACACTAGTAGTAGAGTCATTCCATCCGGTTACAAAAGTTGCATCTGTAACTGAGGAGTCTAGCTTGCCTAGCTCTAGCTCTGACTTTATGTCACAATGGCCGAAGCCTGTGCAACATGACAGTGCTTCGGGATCAAAGTCTGTTCCACCATAATTGACGATTGAAGCACTTCAAAGCTTAGTTGTGGATCAGATTCCTGAGTTTGTAAAAATAGCCCAACACCTTGTCACCTCCAACATTTCAAATTCTGATTATGAAGCCATTCTGCTATGCCATAAGGAAGATGTGGAGATGTAAAAGGAGAAAATAGCAGATGAGGCTGAGAGAGATGGGAATGTAGATGCCTGGCTGCAAGGGAAGTATGATATTACTCTCAATGAAGCCCTCAAATATCTAAGAGAGGAATATATCACCTCACTAGGTTCAAATGCTAAATCTCTTACTCCTGGTGAGGTGTATGAAGCCCTGAATGATTCTTACAAGGGATTCCTCAAGGTTGCACACTATCTTGGCAAGGGTGTTAAGACAGAAGTCAATAAAGTATGTGATGAAACAGCCAAGACAGTGGGAGAAATCAAGAGAGAATTTGCAGCCCAGTTTCCAACTATAGATCCTGTTCTCAAAACCATAAAAGACTGCAACTCTACCTGCATCAAGATGGACAATTGCTTAGCTTTGCTTCATGGTACTGTCAGCAATCTAGCAGCTCAAGTACAGAATCTCTCTGGTCAGACTACTGATGCCAATGCTATGATGAGAACCCTCTTTGCAAATCAGTATGGAGATAAGTTGGTGACTGAAGTCCCTATGCACAATATGTCCAAGTTTGAAGTGATGAGGCTCAAGGAACAATCTCTCTCTGGTTTTAAAGCTACTGAGCTATTCACCAAGGTGGATACTCTAGAAAAGGAAGTGAGCTCACTCAAACAATCAAATGCTCAGCTCACAGGCACTGTTGCACTCCTCCATGAAAAGTTGGACACTCAAGCTACCTCTACAGCTGAGGATCTTCTTCATCAACAACAGATGCTGTCTGCTATGATGCAGCATATGGGACTCCCTCTACCTGGAGATTCTGTCAACCCTACCTTCTCTCAGCCAAAGGCCCCTGCTAAAGCCTCTGTGCCTGACAACAAGCCTAAGGGGGAGAGGAAGACTGTAAGGAGCTCAAAATCACAGGGGGAGAAGCCTAGAGAGGAGAGACCTAAGAAGAAAGGCATAGTTATTAAGGAGGGTGGTCAGTCAAAAACAAGGACTACACCTCATGTTCAAGGAAAAGGGAAAGCCAAGATTGATGAACCTCCATCCTCTCTGCCAGGGGTTACTTTACCAACTGTGCATGTCATTACTCCAGGTGGCCAGAAGCAATCCATCACTACTACTGTAGTTGCAGGGAGTATGACATTTGACAAGCCTCAAATCTCCAAGACTGAAAGTGCCAAGCCTGTAGAAGTGAAGCTGATTACTGAGGCCAAGCTACAAGAAATTGCTAACTCAAATGTAAGAACCCTAATTTTTGGTAATATTTTCTTTTATTTAATATCATGTGACATTGTCAATTTGGAACCTTTCTAGTCATCCCTGTTGATTAATAGAATTGATTGTCTGAGAAACTATGTTGTTGCATCCACTATGTAAGATAAAAGAGAAGATTGTTGAGGGCAAGAGTCTTATTGTTAGTAAGATTTATAAAACTTGGGATTTGAGAATAATTAGAGTATTAAAAGATTTATTAAGAATTATGACGAGGAATTATGGATATTCGAGGGATTTACACAATTAAGTACTTAAGGAATTATAGGGGAAATCTCTACGCGACAAAATATTATTACGAGAGATTAATTAAGATACGATACGAATTAAAGATTAAATGACAAGCATTGGTGGAAGAATAATGATACAAGGAGTAGTATTGCATGCAAGTCCCATGCAACCAAGTGGTTAGGAATAAGCAAACTAGTTAACCAAATGGAAGAGGAATAGTAACTAGTTACATTGTTTTTTTCAAAAAAGGAGACAAGAAGTACATGAGGCCATACCCTAGGCTAGTACCTTGCTTATACATACAACATTATGTATCACCCAACATCACTTTATCAATTATTCACCCAACAACAAAAAAATCTAAAACACAAACCCCCCCTCCAAGAAGCTCTCGGCCAAGGCTAAAGGAGAAGAAAAAAATTTCTTCCTCCTCCATTTCTCATCACTCATAAATCAAGGCATAAATACTAGGCCCTCTCCATCATCTAAGCAAGGTATATTAAGAGTTTCAAGCCATTTCATCCATTCAATTTCAAGTTATAAATTGTTAAAGATATTGTGAATAGTAACCATGTTAGTTTTTCTTTTAGATCTTGGATTATAAGGGTTGTAGGAGATCATTCAAAGTGTTATTGAGTTTTGTAAGGCTTATCCAAGGTTCCTAGGTGCTCAAGAAGGTATAAAAATCACAAACCCTTTTGGTCATGTAGTGTTTATAATGTTTGGTGATAGATCCATGTGTTATAGTGTTAATCTTGGTTGTATAAGTAATGGATGACATGGATCTTGAGTTTTGATGTTGTGATTGTGATTTTTATGATTGTAGATAGTATATGTATCTCCATGAATGTTATAAAGCATGAACTAAGTGAATTAGGTATTGGTTGTGTTGTGGAATTGAGAAAATTGGTTGATCTAAGTGATACATGCTTGCTGAGTTTTTCCAGGAACATTGACCTGTCTTGTAACATGGTTTTGAACCCTCAAATCTTGTCCCCTGAGGTCCTACCATATATTTTTGGAAAGATATTTGAATGTAGTTTATGGAAATGTAAGGTTCATGACTAGGTGATGTACAGATTTTAAGGTATGGCCGGAGAAGTAAATTGTGTTTCTGGATTCCGGACTGCACTAAGTGACCCCCTTGTGAACTTTGTTTAAACCCCTAAAAATATATGTGGGATCATGGAAAAATTTGAGAAACTAGGAAATGCAGTGGTGAAGGCTACCCAAAAAGAATTAGATTAAAATATGAAATTTCAATTTTATAAAAATGCTAGAGTAAATTTTGCGCAAGGGAAAAAGTCGTTAGTGGAGCATAATTCTAGGGGTAATGGTTATGATTCGAATGTGGTAACTAAATTAAGTCGAATAAGTGACGAGCGTAATCGAGTGATGACATGAACCTATAGTGGGGCTAGAGTGTCATAAGACGAAGTCATTAAGTTAATTTCGTACCCCCTAAAACCCCGTAATTAAAGAGATATTGTTAAGGTACTAACGAGCGGTTATTGCTTATGTATAGATCGTTCCACTCCGCACGCTCGACCGCCCCAACCAAACCAAGGCAAGTTTACTTTTCAAAACTTATACAAGTACAAGGACTTTCACTGTTGTGTTTGTAGTTTTCAACCATATCAAATGCTATGTTTATCGAAGTATTGATGCAATTGAGATTGTATAAGTACATATATGCTTGTACCCCTTGAACTTAGATTGAAATGTTTTCTTCGGATAACGACTCTAGCAATAGAGATCGTAGCGGTCCGTATATACTATTGACCGGGGAGCGGTATATTATTATATCGTATCTAGATTGCGAAAACCCGAAGGGTCATTCGGGGAGTATCATATACTCAAGTAATTATGTTCATATCTTCGTAAATACTCGAAACCCTATCTTGGATTAAAAGTTTATTTTATCGAATAATTATTTTATTAATTATTAATATTAAATCTTAAAATATTATTTATTAGTTATTGTTCATTGTTTTAAAGATGAAGTCAATCCAAGATACCTTTAATACTTTCAAACTCGAACTCTTTCGAACTCAAAACATTTTCGAAAACCCCCGGTCAGGTTCTGCTTCTTGTATGATTTCAAGAATCATCGGTCGACTGATGTCGGACCTCAATTACTCTGTTTTCAATCAAAATCAAGTTTTTAAAATCAAGTTTTTAAAAGAAAAAAGAAAAAGGGACTCTGAGCTCGGCGCCTGGATTACGCTGATAGGAGATACTGATGATGAGGATCCCGCTGAGGAGCCCTTTGAGCCTGAGCCTGAGCCTGAGCCTGTTACCCCATCTCCTGTAGCTACTGATGAGGAGAGTGTGAGATCCGGTGAGGGTCGTGTTGTGTCACCCCCACCTTCTCCGCAGTCATCGAGCCCTGTTTCATCGGACGGTGACTCCGAGGATGATACTTCTGGCGAGGAGGAGCTTGACCCTACCCCTGCTACTGCTCCTGCTACTGCTGCTGCACCTGCTCCTGTTCCTGTTCCTGTCATACCACCTCCATCGATGGACCTACCCCCAGTGTCGGGTACTGAGAACGCTTACGTGGTGCAGTTCCTGACCCGAGACTTACTATCTGCAGAGGCCCGACTTAACGAGGCGAGGCGGGCGCTAGTGGAGGAGCGCGAGGCGCGCTTGAGGATCCAGGCTGAGATGAGGACCGCTGTTGCTAGGAGGACTAGGGCTCGACTCCATAGGATTGAGAGGAGGAGTCGCGAGAGGATTCTTGGATTAGGGATCCGCGGGGGTGGAGTGATCCAGGCTAGGGATGCTAGGCGTGTTGTGCGTCGTGCATTTACCCGAGTGAGGACCTTGCTCCGCCTCGGTGCGGCCCCGTGATGTGTTACTGATAGCTCAGTCCCCTAGGTTCAGATGACATTAGTGTGTCGATTTTGCGGGATAGTTGACTTGTGCAGTGGTATCCTTTCTGACCAGTGGATGAGTAGACTGACCTACAGATATGTAGATGTGACTTCGGGTAGTATGTACGGATGTAGCCCTACTTTTGTGTAGCCCTGACTATTCGGATGATGTACTTGTATTTGTTCCACTTTTGCTAGACTTTGACATCGGAACTATGTATTTGTGTCTAACATCCAAACTTTGTGATAGCCCTTGTACCGTACTTATTTAGTTTCAGTTTCCTTGATATGGTCTCAACTGCTTTACTTTCCGATGCCATGCTTTATTGTTTTGATATACAACTGTGATTATACAATTGCTACAAGCCACAAATACAACCATGCTGTTTCAAATTTACGATATGCGATTTCAAATTGTTCCTACAATTTTTTTTAAAAAATAAATTTTTCGAAAATAAACAAAAATAAAAAAAAATATATACATATTTTTGAGGTTTCGAAATTTTGAAAATTCTTGCAAATGTTTTCGTATCCCATAGAGATTTTTCGTATCTCCAGCATCGGACTATTAAAACTTTTGCAACTTCCACCCTTATGAGGAGGAACGATACGTTCCTGACTCGTGCAAATGCTGTCAGGTAATTGGAAAACCCTAACCCATTTCTTGTTTTATTATCAGAATCATGCCACCCAGAAGAATGAACACTCGAGCTCACCCGATCAGTTCTGAGGGCCAGGGTAGCCACCATGGCACCGGAGGCCACCAGAACCATGAAGGGGAGAATGTGAACCTGAGTGAGAATGAGGGCAACGATCATAACTTGTTTGATGACTCTGAGTATGAAGAAGAAGAAGAAGCTGGTGATGACACCCGAGAGGTCGAACACCCTAGGGGAGGCCCTATGGAACAATTCATGGAACTACTTAGGCAGAATTTGGACCGTCCCCCAGTTCAGCAACCACCCTAAAATGCTAATGCAAATGCTTTCCGAAACTTCAAATCCCTGAAACCCCCAGAATTTAAAGGAACTGCCGATCCGGTCGAGGCAAGAGCCTTTGCTGAAGGAAATGGAAAAATCTTTCGAGATACTAGGTGTCGCTGAGGAGCAGAAGACTGTTTTCGCCACTTACCTTCTGAAGGGTGAGGCGAACTATTGGTGGGAAGCTAAGAAGAATTTGGAAGGAAGAGGTGTGGTGACCTGAGAGAGGTTTAGCGAGCTGTTCTTGGAGAAGTACTTCCCTAGGTTCATGGAGACACAAATGGAGCTGAAGTTTTTGGAACTGAAGTAAGGTAACATGACGGTGGCCGAGTATGAGGCCAAATTTACTGAGCTGTCGAGGTTTGTGCCGGAATATGTGAACTCTGAGGCAAAGAGGGCCCGAAGGTTTCAATTATGGCTAAAACAATGGATTCAGAATCGTGTGGCGGTTCTTGAGCTGACAGACTATGCCACCCTGGTACAGAAAGCATCAATTGTTGAGGTTGGGAGTGAACAGATGCAGAAGGAGACGGAAGGAAAGAAGAGAAAGTTTGATAGTCGGAAGGGAAATTCTGCGGGTGGGAGCTTTCCGAGCAAATTTAAGCGAGGAACGATGTCCCAACCCAGCGGAAACTTTGGAACCAAGAGAGCTCAAAGTTGGAGTGTGGGCCAGAGCGGCCGACCACAGGGATCGTCTTACTCTACCCCATCCCGAGCCCTACCCCTAGAATGCAATAAATGTGGAAGGAAACATGCGGGTGTGTGTGACCTACAGGATGTGAAGTGCTTCAAGTGTGGGCTAATAGGACATTATGCTAACGCCTGTCGAGGAACTAGTAACAACACCAGTGCCGGAGGTAATTGCTTCAAGTGTGGGAAACCAGGGCACCGAATGAGAGAATGTATGTCCTCTGGGCCAGCTGCATCAAGAGTGAGTGGAACTGCTTCTAACAAGGCCCCTACTGCAAGAACTTTTAACATGACGGTGCAGGATGCCGTGAGGAACACGGATGTGATTGCAGGTACCCTATTACTCAACTCAGTTAAGGCAGATGTTTTATTTGATTCGGGAGCTACCAAGTCTTTCATATCTCTAGATTTTGTATGTCAGTTAGGCCTTAAGACTGAACCATTGAAAGACAGACTGCAAATAGAGATAGCTAATCATGAAATTATTCCTGTTAGCCAAGTATATCCAGGTTGCGACCTAGAAATAGAAGGGCGACACTTTCGGGTAGACTTAATACCTTTTAAACTAGGAGAGTTTGACGTAATAGTAGGTATGGATTGGTTAACAACCCACGGAGCCCAGATTGATTGTGTAAAGAAGAAAGTAAGTTTGAGACTGCCAGGGGACGAGGAAGTATTGTTTAGTGGAAAACGGCAAAACCAAAAGTTCCTGACTATGATTCAAGCTAAGAAGTTACTACGTAAAGGATGCGAAGCCTATTTAGCCTATGTGAAGGATACCAAGAAGGAGGCACCAAACCTAGAGGAAATCCCTGTCGTTAATGAGTTCGCGGACGTATTTCCGGATGATCTTCCAGGACTACCACCTGATAGAGACATCGAGTATAGACTTAGTTCCGGGTACGACCCCAATTTCGAAAGCCCCATATCGGCTAGCCCCAGTGGAGATGAAAGAGCTGGCCACTCAGTTACAAGAGTTGTTGGATAAAGGGATGATAAGACCTAGTGTGTCACCGTGGGGAGCCCCGGTGTTATTCATGAAAAAGAAGGATGGTAGTATGTGGTTATGTATAGACTACAGAGAGCTGAACAAGGTGACTATAAAGAATAAGTATCCCTTGCCCAGGATAGATGACCTGTTTGATCAATTGAAAGACGCAGTTTATTTTTCCAAAATTGATTTGAGGACCGGGTATCACCAGTTAAAGATTAAACCAGAAGATATACCAAAGACGGCCTTTCGCACCCGGTATGGACACTATGAGTTCCTAGTGATGTCATTTGGGTTAACGAATGCCCCTGCAGCTTTCATGGACTTAATGAATCGAGTCTTCAAGAAGTACTTGGACAAGTGTGTTATAGTCTTCATCGATGACATCTTGATTTATTCCAAGACAAAGGAGGAACATGCAGAGCACTTGAGGATTGTATTAGGAGCATGATGAGAAGAAAAGTTGTACGCTAAGTTCTCGAAGTGTGAATTTTGGTTGACGGAAGTTCAGTTTTTGGGGCATGTGATTAGCGAACAAGGCATTCTAGTGGACCCAGCCAAAATAGAGGCTGTATCAAATTGGGAGAGACCAACCACTCCGACAGAGGTGAGAAGTTTTATAGGATTGGCTGGCTACTATAGAAGGTTTGTCCAAGACTTTGCCAAGATAGCAGCCCCTTTGACCCGACTAACTCGCAAGACCGAGAAGTTTGTGTGGACTGAAAAATGCTTAGAGAGCTTCCAAGAGTTGAAGAAGAGGTTGGTGACAGCACCAGTACTAGCCCTACCTGATGATAAGGGAGATTTTGTGATTTATAGCGACGCATCCCATAAAGGTTTAGGGTGTGTGCTTATGCAGCACGGTAAAGTGATCGCGTATACGTCCAGACAACTTAAGGAGTACGAGATAAGATACCCCACCCATGATTTGGAATTAGCAGCGATAGTTTTTGCTTTGAAGATCTGGAGACATTATCTTTACGGAGAAAAGTGTGAAATCTACACGGATCACAAGAACTTAAAGTACATATTCACTCAGAAAGAGTTAAATATGAGGCAGAGGAGATGGCTAGAACTAATCAAGGATTATGATTGTGAGATTCATTATCACCCAGGGAAGGCCAACGTGGTGGCCGATGCACTTAGCCGAAAGGAGAAACTCAAGATGATAACGTCTGTGGACGAATTGATCAAGGACCTTGAGAAACTGGAGATTGAAGTGAGGTTACCAGGAATTGGACAAGAGAGTCTAATGGAAATAAGAGTCCAACCACCGCTATTGGAAAAGATTAAGTTATGCCAGGAAAAGAAGATAGAAGAAGAAAAGAATTCGATGGAGAAAATTTTGACTGGCGAGGAAATTAAATGTGAGAAGGACGGGAATGGAATTATGAGGTACGCATCTAGGATATGGATCCTGAACGTTCAAGAATTAAAAGATGAGATTTTGCAAGAGGCTCATAGTTCAAGGTACTCAATTCACCCTGGAGGCACTAAGATGTATAGAGATCTGAGGGAATACTATTGGTGGCCAAATATGAAGAAGGACGTGGCAGAGTGGGTAAGTAAATGCTTGACATGTCAAAGAGTAAAGGTCGAACACCAGAGGCCCAGTGGATTGATGCAACCCTTAGAGATACCCGAGTGGAAGTGGGAGCAGATCGCGATGGACTTTGTGGTCGGATTACCAAGGACCAAGACTAATCATGATGCCATTTGGGTAATCATCGATAGATTGACCAAGTCGGCACATTTTATTCCAATCAACGAGAGATACACTGTCGACAAGCTGGCGGATATTTACATAAAGGAGATTGTGGTTAGGCACGGGGTTCCTGTGAGCATTGTAACAGATAGAGACCCAAGATTCAACTCCTGGTTCTGGAGAAGTTTTCAGGATTGTGTGGGGACCAAGTTAAACATGAGTACTGCATACCATCCCCAAACAGACGGACAGAGTGAGAGAACCATCCAGACCATCGTGGACATGTTGAGAGTATGTGCCATTGATTTTAAGGGAAGTTGGGATGACCACTTGCCGTTGATCGAATTTTCCTACAACAACAGTTACCATGCAAGCATAGGAGTGCCCCCATATGAAGCTTTATACGGACGAAGATGTCGGTCTCCCTTGTGTTGGGAAGAGGTTGGAGAGCGGAAGATTTTAGGACCTGAACTGGTCCAACAGACAAGAGAAACTATCGAACTCATAAGAGGACGGCTGGTAGCGGCCCAAGACAGAAAGAAGAAGTATGCAGACCAGACCCGCAAGGACAAAGAATATGAGGTAGGAGAGTTTGTAATGTTGAAGGTATCACCGTGGAAGGGATTAATGAGATTTGGTAAGAAAGGGAAACTAAGCCCGAGATTTATTGGACCTTTTGAGATCTTGAAACGAGTTGGGAAGTTAGCCTATGAATTGGCTTTACCCCCGAGCTTGCAGCAAGTACATAATGTGTTCCATGTGTCCATGCTACGACCCTACCATACCGACTTCCGACACGTGATAGAACATGATCAAGTGGATCTGCAGCCAGACTTAACATATGTGGAGCAACCCGTAGAAATCATGGATAGAAAAGAACAGGTGCTGAGGAACAAGGTTGTCAAATTAGTGAGATTTTTGTGGAGGAACCAGAATGTCGAAGAATCAACATGGGAACTAGAGAGCGCGATGCGTGAAAAGCACCCCAACTGTTTTCAACCTGATTCCGGGACGGAATCCTTTTAAGGAGGGGAGGTTGTAAGAACCCTAATTTTTGGTAATATTTTCTTTTATTTAATATCATGTGACATTGTCAATTTGGAACCTTTCTAGTCATCCCTGTTGATTAATAGAATTGATTGTCTGAGAAACTATGTTGTTGCATCCACTATGTAAGATAAAAGAGAAGATTGTTGAGGGCAAGAGTCTTATTGTTAGTAAGATTTATAAAACTTGGGATTTGAGAATGATTAGAGTATTAAAAGATTTATTAAGAATTATGACGAGGAATTATGGATATTCGAGGGATTTACACAATTAAGTACTTAAGGAATTATAGGGGAAATCTCTACGCGACAAAATATTATTACGAGAGATTAATTAAGATACGATACGAATTAAAGATTAAATGACAAGCATTGGTGGAAGAATAATGATACAAGGAGTAGTATTGCATGCAAGTCCCATGCAACCAAGTGGTTAGGAATAAGCAAACTAGTTAACCAAATGGAAGAGGAATAGTAACTAGTTACATTGCTTTTTCAAAAAAGGAGACAAGAAGTACATGAGGCCATACCCTAGGCTAGTACCTTGCTTATACATACAACATTATGTATCACCCAACATCACTTTATCAATTATTCACCCAACAACAAAAAAATCAAAAACACAAACCCCCCCCCTCCAAGAAGCTCTCGGCCAAGGCTAAAGGAGAAGAAAAAAATTTCTTCCTCCTCCATTTCTCATCACTCATAAATCAAGGCATAAATACTAGGCCCTCTCCATCATCTAAGCAAGGTATATTAAGAGTTTCAAGCCATTTCATCCATTCAATTTCAAGTTATAAATTGTTAAAGATATTGTGAATAGTAACCATGTTAGTTTTTCTTTTAGATCTTGGATTATAAGGGTTGTAGGAGATCATTCAAAGTGTTATTGAGTTTTGTAAGGCTTATCCAAGGTTCCTAGGTGCTCAAGAAGGTATAAAAATCACAAACCCTTTTGGTCTTGTAGTGTTTATAATGTTTGGTGATAGATCCATGTGTTATAGTGTTAATCTTGGTTGTATAAGTAATGGATGACATGGATCTTGAGTTTTGATGTTGTGATTGTGATTTTTATGATTGTGGATAGTATATGTATCTCCATGAATGTTATAAAGCATGAACTAAGTGAATTAGGTATTGGTTGTGTTGTGGAATTGAGAAAATTGGTTGATCTAAGTGATACATGCTTGCTGAGTTTTTCCAGGAACATTGACCTGTCTTGTAACATGGTTTTGAACCCTCAAATCTTGTCCCCTGAGGTCCTACCATATATTTTTGGAAAGATATTTGAATGTAGTTTCTGGAAATGTAAGGTTCATGACTAGGTAATGTACAGATTTTAAGGTATGGCCGGAGAAGTAAATTGTGTTTCTGGATTCCGGACTGCACTAAGTGACCCCCTTGTGAACTTTGTTTAAACCCCTAAAAATATATGTGGGATCATGGAAATATTTGAGAAACTAGGAAATGCAGTGGTGAAGGATACCCAAAAAGAATTAGATTAAAATATGAATTTTTCAATTTTATAAAAATGCTAGAGTAAATTTTGCGCAAGGGAAAAAGTCGTTAGTGGAGCATAATTCTAGGGGTAATGGTTATGATTCGAATGTGATAACTAAATTAAGTCGAATAAGTGACGAGCGTAATCGAGTGATGACATGAACTTATAGTGGGGCTATAGTGTCATAAGACGAAGTCATTAAGTTAATTTCGTACCTCCTAAAACCCCGTAATTAAAGAGATATTGTTAAGGTACTAACGAGCGGTTATTGCTTATGTATAGATCGTTCCACTCCGCACGCTCGACCACCCCAACCAAACCAAGGCAAGTTTACTTTTCAAAACTTATACATGTACAAGGACTTTCACTGTTGTCTTTGTAGTTTTCAACCATATCAAATGCTATGTTTATCGAAGTATTGATGCAATTGAGATTGTATAAGTACATATATGCTTGTACCCCTTGAACTTAGATTGAAATGTTTTCTTCGGACAACGACTCTAGCAATAGAGGTCGTAGCGGTCCGTATATACTATTGACCGGGGAGCGGTATATTATTATATCGTATCTAGATTGCGAAAACCCGAAGGGTCATTCGGGGAGTATCGTATACTCAAGTAATTATGTTCATATCTTCGTAAAAACTCGAAACCCTATCTTGGATTAAAAGTTTATTTTATCGAATAATTATTTTATTAATTATTAATATTAAATCTTAAAATATTATTTATTAATTATTGTTCATTGTTTTAAAGATGAAGTCAATCCAAGATACCTTTAATACTTTCAAACTCGAACTCTTTCGAACTCAAGACATTTTCGAAAACCCCCGGTCAGGTTCTGCTTCTTGTATGATTTCAAGAATCATTGGTCGACTGATGTCGGACCTCGATTACTCTGTTTTCAATCAAAATCAAGTTTTTAAAAGAAAAAAGAAAAAGGGACTCTGGCAGGTGTGGGAACCGTTGACGAACGATTCCCGGGATGTGTAAGCAGCCGTGAGCCAGGCGGTCCATCAATTATTATTCCGGCCTAGGTGTTGCCGAAGGATGATTACGAATGTAGTTTTCATCGAGGGTGATTACGGATGTAGTTTTCACCCGGGGATAGTTACGAATGTAGTTTCTATCCTTCTACCGGTAGAGAAGACCCGCAGATTATTGGACTTGGATGTGTCGACTGATCATCGTCAATCCTTGTCAAGTTTTGTGTTTTCTTTAAGTCCCATTCCTCCATTTTGGAAAAATGCTTTGACACTGCTTCTTAGGCTTTTGTTCCAAGTTGCTGATAGTGTTCTATTTTGATAAGAAAGATGTTGACTCAATGCAGTATCTAGAACTGCGAGTTTATTTTGAAAACAAGGGCACATATTGTTGCACCTTCGGAATTTATCAACAATGACAAATGATTTTATATCTAATTGATACAAACAAGTTTAATATCTGCCAATCATATGAAATGTTATATTGCTTACCTTATACGTATATTTCTTGCTGAGCTATAGTTGCTCACTCTTGCTTGTTTTCAAATTTACAAACACAACAGCTAAGCGAAATGGCAAGACCCAGACAGACTGCTCGAAAGCAGGTGACTAGGCCCGAGCCAGCAGTTGAGATTCCACCGGTAGGCCCCATTAGCCGGATTGGTTGGCAGCTTTTGTTAGTTCATTTTATTTATCAGTATGACCTGTGCAAGGCAGTGTATCGTAAAAACTTTCAAGCCGCCAATTTCACTTCATATCGAAGTGTTGCTGGTAGCATAAATACTATTTAATTCTGTCTATAATAACTCTGATACTTTTATTACTGTTTAATAAATGTTGTGACGTTTCTGAGGCTCTAACCTGTGTGTGTGTGCGGTGTGAGTTTATTGTGGGGTCGATGGCTGTGTTATATATTATGTGCAAGAACAGGTATGTTATTAATGGAAAATGGACCGTGAGCGCCTAGATCTCCGACCCCGGATCTGGGGGCGTCACATCAAATGTCTATCATGATGAAGCATTCTTGGAGTTTCTAAAAGCCCTAAAGGAACAGGCTGGTGACACTCTACTCTATCTGAGGAGTTTGAAGGATCAGATTGAGTATTTCACTGTGATACCCAAGAAGGTCAACAGCTCATGGCTCAAGGAAATACTGATGATTTCAAAATTTAAGATATCGCATCTAAACTACAAAACTCTACAAGCTCTAAAGTTCACAGAGGTAGATGCCCTAATCAAACTGATTGAGAAGAGAGATGTCAATGAGAATAACAGGAGTCTGTACAATGACTTAAGGAATGAGCAATAGGCTAGACTACCTGAAGTGTGCACTAATCCAAGAACCATTCTTTATCAGTCTGGTACCAAAATTCAAGATGTCAAGCAGCTGGTCATTCCTAGTCATCTTACTCTTCAGAACCACAGACTCATCATTGATATCGTTGATCAACTACAGAAGAAGAAGGGGAGAAGAACTGCTGAAGGGATAGAGGTACTGCGTATTCTCAGAATATTCATTGTTACTGGTGCAATTCCAGAAATAGCCAAAAATAGGAGGGATAAGGATGATGAGAATGAAGACAAAGGTGATGGGAGTAGAAGTCATCATAGGAGTGATAAGGGTGATGAAGATAAGAAGAAGAAGAAGAAGGACAGCAAGGACAAGAAGGATGATCATGACCAAGGCAAAGTCTATGAGAGGAAGAATGGAAAACAGCAAGCTACAGGCATTGCTAGCAGTAATCTCACCACAACACAAGACTCCAAGTCTAGGGTAAATACTGTTAGTAATGACCTATCTAAATCTACATTTATGGCTTCTGCAACTGTTTTGCCACCTCAAGAAGAGAAGAAGATACAAATCAAGAAACCATCTGTATGTTTCCAAAAGCACACTGCTAATGGTATACTACAGTGGTCTACAAGCAAAGGTTATAAGTTTCTGCCAAGCATTGAGGTGAAAAAGATTAAATTCAAGCATGCTGCAAGAAGAGTGAAGCCATCTAAATCAAGGGCCCTAACTATCATTCCAGGATTAAAACTCCAACCACTAGATGAAGACTTTGATGAAGACCAACTACAATTCCTATGGGCTCAAAGAATGTACCATGTTGCCATTGTTGATAACTGCCTTGAAGTTAAATACACTGATGGAAGACAGAAGAAATTCAAGCATGGGACATGTCAGCATTGAGGCAAGCTAGATGATATAGAAAGGATTATTGCTATATTGGATTCTAAAGATAGAGTGGAAAGAGTATGGAAGCTGGAGTTGATGACTTTGTAAAGATGAAGAGAGATCACCAGGCAGAACGGAAAAAGAAAAGTGAGGAGCTATTAAAGAAAAGAGAGGAAGAGTTTGCTACTATGGAAGCTAAGGCTGATGAGTTAAGAGCCATGGGTCTGTGTAGAGTCAAGTATAATCCTTACATTATTGAATACAAGAAATATGGAAGAACTGTGAAGATTAGAATGGACTACATCATTTCCAACTCTGAGAAACAGCTGAATGAAGTTCTTAAAGATCTATCAGGCTCTCCTCTAATTGAGGAACTCACTGCCATAGAAGACATTGTTCTTGCTATGGAAGAAAATGAAAAGAAGAAGGATAAAGAAGCTGAAGAAAAGAAGAAAAATGAGAATCTGTAAGCCAAAGCTCAAGAGATGAATCCAAAAGGATATGGCTAGTAATTCTTCATAACTTGTAAGGATGCTTCTTTGTATTTTCAATCAAGTTACATACCTATACTTTTCAAGTTTTATCTTTATGTATGATAGGCTTGTTATCAAACAAGAAATTGTGACTAAGGGTCTTACTCACAATTTGGGGGAGATTGTTAGTCACAGAGGCATGCCTGTATACATTTAATAACAAGCCTAATTTTTTGTAATGCTTTGCATTACCTACATGACCTCTTAACTGAGGGAACCTCTAGTTGTAGAGTTTCTACTTGTTGTAGTACTTGTAATAGACATCAAATTCTACTTGTGTAACTGTAATTAAAGTCAGAGAATAATGCTTGAAAGAAGTTCCAAGGATCATGCCTCAAGCTTGAAGATCAAGACTGTCAAAATAAACACAGTGGGAATTTGGAGAATGAATATTTGCCTAAGTACCAATTCGAGAAGTATGTTTGTTATATTCGAGAAGTCTAGCATTCGAGAAGTCAGGGATTCGATATCTCAAAAGACACTGTTCGATATCTCTGGAGGTCAACTAGTCAAAGCCTCATTCGAGAACTCAAAGATTCGACATGTCTAATACTCTATTCGAGAACTCAAGAAGTCAACGAGTCAAAGCATCATTCGAGTTCTCTAAGAGTCAACAAGTCAAAGCTACATTCGATATCTCAAGGACTAAAGAAGCTATTCGATATCTCAGGGATTCGATAAGTAAAATGCTCTATTCGATATCTCAAAGATTCATGGAGAAAAGACTTATTCGAGAAGTGATTCAATATGTCAGCTCAACAGTATTCGAGAACTCAGAGTTATCGATTAAGCCAATTCTAGTTCTCGAATCACCAACAGAGTTACTTCTCGAATACAATCTTGGAGACAAAATACTGAAGAATTGTACAAGTCAGAAACCTGCAACAAGTCAAGACGCTTTATGGACCACATACTGTAAAGCACGTTGGAAAGCCTACAAAGAAGCTTGGAGAGATAGTACAAGAGACAAAGAGCTAAAGAAGTGGATCTGAACAGAGTTCTAAGAAGTCAAATTTGTAGCCGTTTGGATGTTTACTCAAATAGGATATACACATTAAAAAGAAAATCTGTTTGCTACCTTATTTGTTGTAAGCAAGTTGTTCACGTGTTATAAGTGAACAACCCTACTTCTTTAACAAGTATCAAACAGAGTGATCTAGAGTTTTTACATGCAATATCTCTCTAAGAAAGAAGCTGAGAATACTAACATTTGTATTCATAGATTGTAGCAGATCTTTATCTAATACAATATTAGATTAAAGTGATATCGTGTTCTTGTGTTTATATTCCGCACTTACATGATCTGTCAAACACAAACACACACTCTGTTACACAATCAGATTCAAACCAAGTTAAAACAACCTTCACCTAAAACACTTATCAGAAATAGAAAAATTTGAGAATCCATTCACCCCCTCTGTATTCTCGTGTGTGTTCAATACTCAACATTCTGTCGATCCATGAGTTCGATCTTCGGACACCCATCCTCAAAAATTTTTAGAACAAATATTCCTCTGTAATATTATAAGTACTTTATTGTAAAAAAAAATCAAATTAGGAGAGTTTTCATTTTTTCCAAATAATTGTATTTCTAATTACTATCCAACAGTTCTGGCCCCATTGTCGGTCATTAGAATCTTTGACTTCCAAATCTCTTTACCTCACCTGTATTAAGCTTCCTTTCAGAAACCAGGACATGCTTTCTCCACTTCACACATGAGCTGCTGTGCCTAAATGCTTCTTTCTAAAAATACAGTGTCTATGTTAACAATTATATATTGCACTGTATTTGATGATGGATGCATGTAGGGATCGATTTACCAACGGGAATTATGATATAGACCTTCAATTTATCGGTTCAATTATTAAATTGTTAATATTCAAAGTAGGATGTTCGAATTGATAGTATCAACTTTTCATTCATATAACTAGAATGTTCAACTGCATACATATTTTGCTAAAAACATAAAGTCTTGTTATGAAAACCAAACACTGCTAGCTAGTAACAGGATACACTAAAATCAGAATAACTCCGGTAGACCCAGAAGTGTTGGTTGTGATATCAGTAACAGAACGGATGCCCCAACTGCAAAATCAGAACAATGGTGGCGGTGGAACCATATAATCAAAACCTTGGTTTTTCCGCCTTACGTAGTTTGTAGCCTCAAGTATTAATTTCACTCTACCAATCAATTGTACTTAAGAGCAATAAGCTTTGATATCTGATTCCTAAACAGTCTATACCACTTAAACAATGGCAATTCCTTAATTATAAATCGAAAAGAAACAATCCAAAATTTTCCTATTTTTCATTATCATTGTGTTTTATTAACTTACACCCTCTGCTGACTCCACCCAAAGCAAACAAGAAATGTTCCGTCCTCTCTATGGCAGTAGATCCTTAAGAGATCACTCCTTGTAATATCTGTCCATCTTATCTATGGCAGTAGATCCTTGGGAGATCACTCCGTGAATATTTGTCATGCCATCAAATTGCTTTCTCTCCTTTTATACTGGGCAAATGACCTCATGTCTTGATCTTGTTACTGAAATGATCTGGTCACGACTTCCAAGTCACATCTCACTTCTACTTTTGACAACTCGAAAAAGGAGGTAACACTAGGGTCGAGCAAAACCGGTCCGAACCCAAAAAACCGAACCGGTCCGGTTTTTTGGGGCCGAACCGACCGAATGCTCAGCCCTCTATAAATACCAAGCTAACTCATACATTTTGGGGGCTGAAAATTCTCATATTCTCTCTAAAACTCTCACATCTCACATTTTCTCTCTAGATCTCAGTCACTAGTACTTGCATTTTCCGATATTGTTTCTTGTATTCTCCACCACCAAGTTACTTACTCTCACGCCGGAGGTGCTTGACGGCCACCACCCCCGGTCAAGCATTGTTTTGCAGACTCCTTTCCGACAGCAACACCACATCTCCGTCCCAACACCGCCGGAAGAGGGACAGGTGCGACGGCAACACCACATCTCCGTCCCAACACCGCCGGAAGAGGGATAGGTGTGACGGAAACACCACATCTCCGTCCCAACACCGCCGGAAGAGGGACAGGTGCGACAGCAACACCACATCTCCGCCCAAATACTACCGGAAGATGGAAAAGCAACACCACATCTCCGTCCAAACATCGCCGAAAGAGGGAAAAGTTCGGTAGAGTGGAGCAAGGAGCATTATCATTTGGCACTAGATGGAGGGGTTTTCTCTTTAAAAGACCCTCCATCCTTTCCAGATTGCAAGAAGTAAAAAGACATTATTAGTAACAAGTTGTCTCACATGGGACAGTCAAAGAACACGAGGTTACAAGCCCGAACCACGATTGATCCAAACGATCCAAACCAAATTGAAGAACAACTCCAAGGAACTCAACAAGAAATAGTCCATGGTACCACCCACCGCAGCGAACCCGTCCACCAAAGGATCAGCACCAGGGATGAGGATCCTCCTCTCAATTTGGACCTGTCCCGTTTCGCTCCTAATCAAGTGAATTTTCTCCTCAATGTTGCTATAAATCTCCAAAACCCAAACCAACAGAATGATCCACCTCATTCTAATGGGAGGAGGGAACAACCTCCCCCCGAGGATGAAGCACATAGTGCGAACAACAATGGTAGTAAAAGACCAAGGGTCACCAAGTCAATCTTTTCTCGCCTTGGCTCTTCCCAAGATACTAACCATGACCATCACGGAAAAACCACCATCGGCCCGAGACACGGAGGACAAACAGAAGAGTACGGGATCTCAGACATGAGCTAGAGGCGAAATTGGCAGAATATGAAAGAGAGAAAAGAAGATTAGAAGATGAGTTCTACCAGGAAAAGGAAAGGGAAAGAACTCCTAAACCTACCCCAATCGGAGGCATCGGAAGCTCTCAACAAGAAATCCTCAATACTCTCAATGAGTTAAAGCGTAAGGTTGAAGGAGAAGTCTCTGCTGGCCCTGGAGAATCTCCTTTCTCCAAAAGACTAGAAGATGAAAGCAAGCAAACACACTTGAAACATCCCAACTTGGACTCATATGACGGTAACGGAGATCCGGAAGAGCACTTAAGTTATTTTGATCAGCTAGCTCTCTTCTATGAGTACCGGGACCTAACATGTTGTAGATTCTTTGCCTCTACCCTAAGAGGGAGCGCACAGAGGTGGTTTTATAGACTCCCTCCAAGGACCATTGACACATGGGCTGATTTCAAAAAAGCTTTTCTGAATAAGTTTAAGGCAAACCAACCACACGAGGTGCACACTGTATTCCTTGAAACCATCGCGCAAAGAAGTGGAGAGACACTGGAAAACTATCTAAAGAGGTTCAAGGAGGCGGTAAACAAAGTGGTGTTAGTTAATGAGACAGAAGCATTGGTACACTTGAGAATGGGTCTAGACCCTTATGATTGTGAAAAATATATTTGCAAGCTCATGGAACACAAGCCAACCACATTGGCCAGAGCATACGAGTTAGCTTCACACTTCATCACCGAGACGGAAGCTATGAGAGTTATGAAACAAACAAGAAATCCTCCTCAACAGAAGCCTTACATTCAAAAAGAACGTTTCACCTTTCACCACGGCCAAAGGCCCGTCCATGAACACCAAGTACAAACCACGCATGGTCCCGCTCCACCAAGGCCAAAACCCACTTTCGACAAGACAAAGCTTTCTTCTCCCACCTCATCAAAACCCCAACGTAAACCTGAGCCGGAGTGGACAGCATTGAGTATGTCCCGGGCAAACATTTTGCGAGAAATACGAAACAAACCCTTCTATCAGGCACCTCAGCCACTTTGGACAGCCCCGGGTGATAGAGATTCCTCTAAGCACTGTGAATATCATGCCACACACGGTCATACTACAGAGAATTGCCTCTCCCTCAAATACTTCCTCGAGAGATTGGTTCGCCAAGGGCTCATCAACCAATGCCTTCCTCGACAAGTTACTAATGCAAACAACACAAGTACTCCTTCCATATCTCAAACCAACAGAGACAAGAATATTGTCAATATAGTTATTGGAGGAACATAGTCCCCTCCCCGAGACTTTGAGACTCAGGAGGTTATGGCAATATCTCAAAATGATATGGTAGGAGATGTTATCACTTTCTCCGATGCTGACTTTGAGGGAGTTAATCCTTACAACACCGAAGCCCTTGTTATCACCATAGAAACACGGAATAATGTTGTCAAGAAAGTATTGATCGATAATGGGTCATCGGTGGACATAATCTTCACTCATTGTTGGGAAAGGCTAAAGTTGGAAGACAAGTTAGAAGGATGTGAAGAAGAGGCACCACTCTATGGTTTTGGCCACAACGCAGTCCCCATAGTGGGAATAGTGAAGCTGCCCATACTCTTTGGAACAGCTCCAAGCTGTAAGAACCCCAAATTTTGGATATAATTAAAACTTTTTATTAAGTACTGATAAAATGAGGAACAATGATTCCGACAACAAGGTCACCAGCTCTAATGAATGAATGGAATGGATATGGATTCAAATACTTATATGTCATGAAGAATGCTAAAGGGTGACAACATAGGTAAGAATAATCTATCTCCTAAGGGAATGAGATATGGCAATTCCAAGCAGGAGAATATTCTCATGTCATCCAGATAGATAGCGATTAATCCAGTGGTTCCGTAAAAAGGTTAAGGAACGATCGAAAGAGAATACGGACAATTGTACAACCCTAGATGAATAAGTAAAGAATAAGGATGAATAGTGATTTTGGTGTAATTGAGAATATTATTAGACGACGCTATATAGAAGTATTCGGAACGAATTTCCGAGTTCGTATTAGTGATCCAGGGGGAAAATAAGTGTATGTAAAAGCTATCGGATTCTGAAAAACCGCACTTTTATTTTCTCCGAGAGTTCCCTGGACACTGATAGCCTTAAGTATTTAACGAATGGATTTAAGGATTATAAATTGGAAAGTTAGAATGAAAGATGGAGAATGATAGTATTAATATTAAGAGGATTCCCGGTAAACCCTAATTAGAAATCCGTGAAATATTCCTACGAACGATCAATCAAAACGGGTAATAACCAGACACAGAATCAAGCAGAGGAAGCAAGATACATGCATGTACAAATGATAAATATCTAGTAACTAGTATGGTTAGAGATTAACTAATACTTAGCAAATCAAACTACTAGTTGCATGTAAACCATCAAAATCTTAACACATGTCCCTCCATTTTCATCATCCATTACATCACTACTTTAATAAAGTAGCTTTACACAATATCTTCCACTACACACTTGAATTAGTGGATGAAAAGTAGCAAGGTAAAATACACCACAAAACCAACCAAGGCAAAGAAACTCTCCATTTTCTCTTTCCTCTCAAACTGATCAGCTAGAGCAACCATCAAAGAAAATATCATAACTCCATTTCCAACCATGATAAAATCACCAAAATTTGACCATAGCTTCTCCACTCCATGTATAACATTCGTACAAAATTTCATAATTTTTAAAGGTCGTTTGAATGGGTAAATAAATTCAAGAAGATCACCCTGTTTTTCCTCTCAAAAACAGGGCATTCGAATTTTGCATAAATTCAAGGATCAAAATCAAGCTTCCACCCCTTATTTGATCTTCCAAATTTTATGGTGAGTCCTATATTTCATAAAACTAATCTCCATGAAATCTTAGCTTCAAATTCCTTTGTTAGCATTTTCAAATAAATCAACAAAGATGAGAATGAATAGTGTTCTTCAAGATTTAACTTTGTTTTCTTTGATTCTTATGGTTGATCTAGCTACTCTAAGGCCACACAAGGGTAGATCAAGGCTTAGTAGGGCTTTAGAACACTCCAAGGAAGGTAATCATCACTTGAAACCCTAGGTCTTACTTTGAGATTTTGCATGCTTTGGATGGATTTAGTATAAGTGATGTTATTAGCATGATTAGTTAAGTGGTTTAGTTAATTTAAGAAGCATGATGATTTTGATGATAAGATCAGTAGCTTCTGGACTTGTTGAGATGAAGATCATGTGTATAAGTTGGATTTGTGCCCGGTGTGGCTTGGTATTGTTGTTATGATTTTTGGAATGTTCGATTTATAGCCGTCGTAATGCAAAAATTTCGTTAACCTTAAGAAAACGATTTTGACAGAACATGTAACTCCGTGTTTGGCTTCGTTTTCTGCCATGATAGGATAGGCCATGTTATAAGCTTCGTTTTGATATAAAGATCGTGTGAAACAGACTTACGGTTTAGGAGTTACGGTCGGTTTACTAAAAGTAGTTCGAAACCGTAACCGAGAATTCGTAATTAAAAATGAACCCTCGTAAAATACGTAAGTCAGTGGCGAATCTTGGTAATTAAATACTATAGGTAAAAAGGGAGGTGTGAGAGAAAACCTCATGTGAATCGGATCATTTTTCGATTTTATAAAAATGTTCGAATCTAGGTTAAACGCGAACGAACCCCTTAAAAGTATAACTTTGGTTATAACGTAGAAAACGAGCGATAAAACTCGAGATATAATCTTGGTTCGTAATCGATCAAATTTAGAACTTATACGACTTAAATATACACTAAGTGTGAGTACGATGACATGTCTTAATGACGAACAAATGTCAAATCGTATCGGTAATAAAAAGAGTTACACTAAAAAGGGGTATAACGAGATAATTCGAAAACATGTTTCGACTTAAGTTAATACTTAACCTTTTGAAAATGTTAAGTGATTAATCTCGAATTTCTTGACTATTATAGATCGCCGATCTGACTCGGGACACCCTACCACTACCCCCACCCGTGCTCAATTACCAGGCAAGTGTTCAAACCTTTGAACCTGTTGTTGTGATAATATATGTATATGATTTATCTTTTACATATGCCATCGCATGCATGCCTGTTTCCAATTATATTGTGACTTTGGTTTTTTTTTTTGTGATACTTGTTCCCTGAATTGATATTGGCTTATAGACTAGATACGATTTATCAGTAATAAGCCGGATTGTTTTGGTAAGACCCTTAGCGAAGGGCATATGATATTCATTCTAAATATAGACCGGGAGTCGGTATTTTGAGTTATAGATAGTCGTGGAAACCCGGAGGGATTCCAACGACAGATTATTATTTATCTGAGGAAGGTTATTGTTAAACGTTATTATATTCCATAAAATATCAATTACTTGGAAATATTTCGAGCAATGTTATTCGAGTATTATCTTAGTCGAGAGATAATAAATGAATGTTAATTTTGAATATTCATTTAGAGTTGATATTTAATGAATATTATTTTGATATTCTTTAGAATGTTATTTATTAAATGAATATTACTTTCGAATATTCATTTAAGGTTTTATGTACTTAACGAATATTTTTTTAAAATATTCATTGGAAGTTCTATTTACTTAAGGAATATTATTTCGATTATTCCTTTAAAGTTTTGATTACTAAATGAATATTATTTGGATATTCATTTAGAAGATTATTTATTAAATGAATGCTATTTGGATTTTCATTTAAAAGAGTAAATATTAAATGAACATTATTTTCAAATATTCATTTAAGGTTCGACTTATTTATTGAATACTATTTTAAATATTTATTGGAGTTTAATTATTTAATGAATATTATTTCGAATATTCATTTAAGGAGGGATTTATTTATTAAATAATTCCATATATTCATTCGAGGATTACTTACGAGCAATATTATGAGTTAATAATATTCCATAATTATTATTGAGTAAATAAATATTCTTGGAATATTTATTTAATTCTTTTAAAATTCTTTTTAAAATAATTTATATTATTCGGAGATTACCTTCCACCTCCAGATATTATGTAAAATATTTCGGAGTCTTTTTACGACTATTTTATCAAGGAAAGGTTCCCAACTCTTTCTTTTTCATTTAAATCTATCTTAAAAGGATTTAAATGCTCGCTCAAACTTCCATATTATAGGGGAACTTACTTGAGCAATGTTATTTATCTTGTTGACTTCCCGGTCATAATTTATCCTCTTCACTCGCAACTTGGTTGCTATGGACTCATTAAGTCTGTGTTTACCTTCTCATCTTTCGAGGGGTAAGATTGTTGGAACAAGTTGATGTTCGTTACCAAGAAATAGCTTGGAAGTTATTGGTGAATTTTCCTTTCCAAATAGATACGACTACTTTGTAGAGTCTTATCAACAAGTATTATACTTGGGAAAAGGGGGACGAACGTTACATTCAGAATCATGAATTCTATTGGAACTAGGAGTCGTGTAAGAGGCCGAGTAGCGCCGGTCCATCCCCTTTGGCCCAACCGTTGGCCTGGGAGAGCTAGTAAGGCGGTAGACAAGTAAAGCCGTCAGTTCTTCCTTCTACCGGTAGTAAATCTAATTTGAGCTGTACGATCTTGACTGATCATCAAGATTGGAACAGCGGGCGCGGTGAATACTCCATCATTGGTTCATCATCCAAACTTATTTATTTCCTGCAACATGATTACTGTTGGCAGAGCTGGAAAAGTGTTCGTAACTGGAATTGCAATATTTTCCTTGCAAGTTCCTCTTTATAATATCTTGCTTATTTTCGACATAGCAGATATTCCCTCATATATTTACATTTTGAGTTACCTTGTAACTTCATCGTTCATATTATACTGGCATCATTTCCGTAAATGCATGGCATATGGTTTGAAAGATACTTTTGAACTATTATATATTATCGTTCAGTTAAATATTATTGTTGGTGGGCTATTGCTCACCCTTGCTTTATTATTATATCACAACAACAGCTAGACCAGATGACTCGCACAAGGCGCACTCGATGCTGGCGAGGACGATGAGACTACCAGAGCCGAAGAGAAAGCTATTGGTAGGATAGATTTATTCTTTCAGTACCAAGTATATGGTCCAGTATGACTCATGTAAATGGATGGCAAAGAGTATGTATTTATATTAAAATTCTTTTGGGTTTTAAGAACTCATAATGTGTTTAATAAAATTTGATTGTTACTCTGATTTCATCTCTGGGACTATAACGGGTGTGTTTTATGTTATTGTTTTGGGTCACAAGGTTGTAATTTAATATTTATGTTGAACTGTGGATGGGAATTGAGACGGTAACGACCAGATCCCTGACCCCGGATCTAGGGGTGTTACAGAATTGGTATCAGAGCCTACGTTATAAACCCCAGAGATGAGGCGACATTAAAACAATAAATTAACTAAGATAACAAGAACTCTTGCCAAGTTCATAGTCGGACTACTTAATGTAGTGATGACCTATAAAACTCTTATGGGAACTATTAAGTATCATGATAGTAACTTAGCTCGATATCCCATCGACAAGTAAGGCAACAGACCTTGAGGCATACGAGCAGCAGCGCGATGATGCTTTATTATATGTTGAAGATCAACGGGTAAATTCAATAGAGTACCCTACTGGAGACCCGGAAGAGGTTCCAGCAGATAAGAAAAATCTTGTTAGGATAAGGAACTTACCCTCGAGGAATGAGGACTGTAGCCAGAAAGACTGAGATGATTAAGGTATGGAGCTCAGAAAAGTGGGCATAAAGAACTAAGCTATTAGCAAGAGAACTAAAGATTCATGTTGGATTCGTGGCTGGACTAGTGGAGGTAGTACCAGCAAGTAAGACGGATTGGAAGAATTACTTGAGATCTTATACGGGAATAGATGAGAATCATTAGAGACTTTCATATTAACGGCATCGATATAAGGCGAGGAGCAGAGTCCCTAGGAATAGTTGAGAAGAGGCAGTAAGTGCCATATCATTTGATAAATGAATAAGTATGAATATTGTCAGTAATAATTCGCCATGAGAAGGCAGATGTCATAGGTTGTAATTTATTGAACCAAATTGAGGTTGATGAAGTTGTTTTATTCAAGAAAATGTCCATTTTATGAATGAATCAGTTAGAAAGTGAAAACATTGGGAAGTGACAGCATGATTGGATAAAGTTATATAAGGAAGTAGTAAGCAAGACAATGATCTCAGAACCTACCGGAAGATAAGACCAGTGAGTCAAGACGAACTCGTCATGAGACTATTGTCAGGGACTAAGTATAGGGTTAATTTAACTCAGTGAAATGATGAACCAGAAACGTTAGATGCATGTGACTCAGAGGAATATTAAATTCTTTCTTTTCTTTGAATGGATTATAGTAGTTACCTTAAGTTTACTCCGACGCGGAATTATAACGGATCAAGTAATACGATTAGCAGTTAAAGAGAAAAATGTGAGAAAATCTTCCTGGAGCTAAAAGATGAAATTGGTAATGACCAAGAGTTGGCATTGTTTAATGGAAAAAGGGAGACTTTGTGCTTCCAACGATGCTTCGCATAAAAGATTAGGATGTGTGCTTGCGCAGCACGACAAAGTACTTGCGGATGCATTCGGACAGCATGGTTCACCAGGTTCGGATGGCCTTAGTAGTGCCAATTTTTGTGGAACAACCAACTCCGACGGTAATGTTCCTTCTGAGACTGGTAGTCAGGTAGACTGACATTTGGTAATATTGAATATCAGGACGTATAGGTATCAGGACGTTGTGACAAGTTTCAGTTTAAAACTGTTAATTCCCTTCTAAGGGATGTATATATTTGGTTCCTCTCCAGGGGTTAAATTTCCAACCCGATGACGATTATTTCGTTAATTATGACTGCTTACGGTTCTACCTACTAGGAGGTTCATAGAACTATTCTTCAGGTTTCGAAACTGGTCTCCTTAGTGTTACCAGTCGATGGATAGATTGACCAAAATTTCCCTAATTCTGGGAAGAACTTCAACGAATTTTGGCAAACCTTGTCTTTCTGATTATCAGAGAACATCATGGAAGAGAGTAGAAACTGTGGCAAACCCCTTGAATTGGGTAAGGTAGCCGCTACATGGGTTGGTGGACAGACCCCGGTTATCGCGATTGATTGTAGAAATACAATGATGAAGTGAGATTGGACGAAAACAGGAAATGTAAGTAAGAAACCAGCCGGACTGAGAAACTCCGAGATTGACTTAAGTGAAAAGGCTGTTATGCCAGGAATGGTAAGCTTGCGTGGCACGTGGTAGTGATAAGAATAGTTGAAAAGATAAAAATAGAGGAAAGGTGACCAGAGACGGTGCCGAGAAGTCGATTAAGACTTATATGGAGTAAAGTTTTGGAAAGGTAGAAAGGTATCAAAGTAGAAGGCACTATGCCAGCAATTGCTAGAAAAGTAATGCTAAATTAGCCAACCCCAAAAATCATATATAATTTTAGTGTGGCCAGTTGAGGGCAAGTCACAAAGGATTATCAAGTGACTAGACCAGCAATGAAAGAACAAAGCATGGTTGCTTCTAAGAAAGCACCGACTGCAAGGCCTTCTGATATAAAAGGAAACATTAATGAGATCGTAGGAATCTTCTGCTGAACAGCCCATGTTTTGATTGGGAATTCACTAGACCTTTTTGGGATGGGGTCACCCGTACTAAAGTGACTCATGTGTATATGGTTGTCCAAGATTACGAGTAAAATGGAAGTATAGTGACTTGAGATGTATGATGTTAGGGTATCGTAAATACCATGAATATATTATGACGGAGGAAAGTAAACAATGAAGGTATATGAAGAGAGTATAGAAATGGTCAGAAATTGAACAATATGCTGTAGGAACTTTCTCTGAGGCAAGTACCTTGCGAAGAACGATAAGCACTAGGAAATTCACGTTGAACTCGACCAATATCTTTCAGAACATCCTTGCTACCATTAACAAGTTCTGTAAGAGAGCAGATAGACCTACGTTGTCTTTTGGAAGGTCAAATAGGTTGACCACTATCTGAAAGAAGAAATTAGCAGTAAGCTACCAATCGATTATCAAATAAGAATGATTGAAAAGAGACCCTTATTAAGGATACATGATTTGATTGCCAGTTATAGGATGCAGGAATTCCTTGGCAGTTGAATTAAGGATAAGATATCCATAAAGTAAGGCAAACCCTGGGGAATGCACAAGGGATGGCACTAACCCTAATAAAGACATTGTGAATTCAGATGATATGAGTTGGATTTGCTAAGGCAACAATGACCTGTACAGATTATTAAAAAGAGTTCTGGAAAGAACAGAGATAGAATTATTAGGGTATTGATCAAAGACGTTTTGATGTACCCTGTACCTAGAAAATACAGGAGGAATGATGAGGACGACCTAAGAAACCTTACAAGGAAAAGCTAATATTCTGAGTTTCCAACTAGAAGTTTGGAAGAGAATGTAAGACACGATAACAATATACCAGATGATGCATGTATGAAACCCTGAGGGAGTATGGACTGAACCTATAAAGGTTGAGATTATCCTAATATAAGGAAAGAACTAAGAAAAGAAGTATCCTAAGTAGGATTGGGAATAAACGTGATAAAGTTCCCATGGGTAGTTGGAAGGAATGACTTATGAAAAAAGACTGATAGATTTATTTTTCTCCTTCAGCAGAGCTTAAGGGAGAATGCTTTCACCCAACAGTGATGAGAATGAGAGAAATTACTATTATTAGGAAAGGCCAATGAGGTTGCCGACAGTCTAAGTATAAAGGAATAATTACAAATGTTCATACCGAAGAAACAGAATAATATTTGGAAGAACCTTGAAGGTCATATCGGAATGGAGGAATTTACATTCCTTCTGATGATTGTGCAAGAATCGACGGTAATAGTAGTTTAAGTAAAGATTCGATTCCTGATGGGTCTTAAGCATATTACATACCTTAGAAGGTCCCGTTTTGTGGCAAACCAGGACCATGATACAAAAAAATTGAGGAAGTAAACCATTAAGTCTCCAGTCTTTTATGGAAGATGCATAAGTGATAGTTTCATCAACCGGACCTAGCTGCGATGCTTGAAACTCTTCTGCAATTCTATCTACTTCATGTAATGTCTACATCAAGTTCAGGAAGTGTTCCTTATGGATAAGGAATAGTGATTACTTTGTCTCCCTAAAGGATTGAAACCCGTACCGTTAGCTATTAAGGCACTACGTAAGCAACAAGCGATGGTGATTCTTCTAAGAAAGTAGATGACAACGTAAAGATAAAGAAAGTGCTGCTATTGATAAGCTAAATGGCATGTTGATGAATGACAAGCAAGTTTGTGTTAGTGTACTTCTGCGCAAACAAGATAGAGAATATGAGGTTGATGATTCATGATGCTAAATGTATTCCCGTGGAAAAAAAAAAAATTAATGAGACTTAGAGAGAAGGGCAGTTGAGCCCGAGACTTATTAGGCCACCTGAGGGTTTAAAGTGTTCGGAAGGTGGCATTCGAGCCAGTTTTACCCCCAAAGCTTATAGCATGGTAGTAACGTGTTTCTTGTGGCAAAGCTACACCAGTAAAATGCAGATGCTCAACAGATGATAAGAGTGCGAGCAGGTAGGTGTACGACCTGGTCTGACTTACGAAAGACAACCTGTGAAAAACCGTGGGTAGAAAAGAATAAGTGATGAGAAACAAGTTGACAGAAGTAGATTATATTGGATCTAAGCTAAAGAAATCGGCCAGATTCATTTCGGAGGTTTTAAATTTGAAATAATGTGATGATTATAGAGTAAATGTGACGGGATACCAATAAGGAGGTGCCAAGTGCAAAAGATGTCTCAATAAAGAGATGAAGGTGGAAGTAAATAACAGAGGTAAATAAATATCAGATAATAAGAAGGATGTGATTGATAAAGAAAAGACTGGGAAAACAACTATGGAATGTGAAGTAAGGAATGTTATGAATGGATTAATAAATGGGTTTCTGATGAATTATCGGGATGACAACCTGATAGTGTTAATATAATAGATATGAAAAGCTAGTAGCGTGACATGGAATGTCAGTAACAATGATGTCCAGCGAGAAACCTAAGATTTAACCTGAGAGGTTGAAAGATTTTTCCAAAAGTGTTGCTAAGATTGAACCAGAGTATAGGTGCATAGAATAATGGACAAAATAGCAAGATATGTTGACACGTGAAATTGCGATCAAATGGTATTGGATATAATCATGATTATTTTCTTCTTTGATGAACCTCTATAGTTCAGAGGTAAATTCTGAGTATGATATTTTACAAAAAAAAAAAAATTCTATAATCCTTTAAAATTCTTTTCTTTTCTTCTCTCTTATTCATCTTCTTTATGAATTGAGAAGAACAACCCTTTAAGGAGGGGAGGTACTGCTACGTGACTATCTGTCTATGTGATAGAAGTCTAAGTGGAATACCATAACTTGTTTAATTGCTTGTCAAGTACTAAAGGCTGGCCCCCTTCTGTACTAACTATGCAATATAACAAATGTTCAATTGATCATAGTGATCTCTCAATAAATCTTTCCACTTCTCTATATTGATCGAGATTACGAAGATTAAGGCGATCAGGAAATGCATAGTGCGAGTGAGGTTATCTCCGAATTCGCAATGCGATAGTGATACCGAAGTCACTGTAGATACCAATAAGGGTGATATTATATGAATGAGTAAGAGCAGAACCAGGATAGTGTGATGTGCAAAAGTAGAAAAGTTGATAAAAAGGAAAAAGAGAGTACTGTAGCACTACGGAGATGTGCTGTAAACGGGTTGAAATGATTAAGGATCAACCGAGGACTGGAAAGCTAGATGACAAACAAGAACCCGATTGTTTCCTACCTGATTCCGGGACGGAATCCTTTTAAGGAGGGGAGACTGTAAGAACCCCAAATTTTGGATATAATTAAAACTTTTTATTAAGTACTGATAAAATGAGGAACAATGATTCCGACAACAAGGTCACCAGCTCTAATGAATGAATGGAATGGATATGGATTCAAATACTTATATGTCATGAAGAATGCTAAAGGGTGACAACATAGGTAAGAATAATCTATCTCCTAAGGGAATAAGATATGGCAATTCCAAGCAGGAGAATATTCTCATGTCATCCAGATAGATAGCGATTAATCCAGTGGTTCCGTAAAAAGGTTAAGGAACGATCGAAAGAGAATACGGACAATTGTACAACCCTAGATGAATAAGTAAAGAATAAGGATGAATAGTGATTTTGGTGTAATTGAGAATATTATTAGACGACGCTATATAGAAGTATTCGGAACGAATTTCCGAGTTCGTATTAGTGATCTAGGGGGAAAATAAGTGTATGTAAAAGCTGTCGGATTCTGAAAAACCGCACTTTTATTTTCTCCGAGAGTTCCCTGGACACTGATAGCCTTAAGTATTTAACGAATGGATTTAAGGATTATAAATTGGAAAGTTAGAATGAAAGATGGAGAATGATAGTATTAATATTAAGAGGATTCCCGGTAAACCCTAATTAGAAATCCGTGAAATATTCCTACGAACGATCAATCAAAACGGGTAATAACCAGACACAGAATCAAGCAGAGGAAGCAAGATACATGCATGTACAAATGATAAATATCTAGTAACTAGTATGGTTAGAGATTAACTAATACTTAGCAAATCAAACTACTAGTTGCATGTAAACCATCAAAATCTTAACACATGTCCCTCCATTTTCATCATCCATTACATCACTACTTTAATAAAGTAGCTTTACACAATATCTTCCACTACACACTTGAATTAGTGGATGAAAAGTAGCAAGGTAAAATACACCACAAAACCAACCAAGGCAAAGAAACTCTCCATTTTCTCTTTCCTCTCAAACTGATCAGCTAGAGCAACCATCAAAGAAAAAATCATAACTCCATTTCCAACCATGATAAAATCACCAAAATTTGACCATAGCTTCTCCACTCCATGTATAACATTCGTACAAAATTTCATAATTTTTGAAGGTCGTTTGAATGGGTAAATAAATTCAAGAAGATCACCCTGTTTTTCCTCTCAAAAACAGGGCATTCGAATTTTGCATAAATTCAAGGATCAAAATCAAGCTTCCACCCCTTATTTGATCTTCCAAATTTTATGGTGAGTCCTATATTTCATAAAACTAATCTCCATGAAATCTTAGCTTCAAATTCCTTTGTTAGCATTTTCAAATAAATCAACAAAGATGAGAATGAATAGTGTTCTTCAAGATTTAACTTTGTTTTCTTTGATTCTTATGGTTGATCTAGCTACTCTAAGGCCACACAAGGGTAGATCAAGGCTTAGTAGGGCTTTAGAACACTCCAAGGAAGGTAATCATCACTTGAAACCCTAGGTCTTACTTTGAGATTTTGCATGCTTTGGATGGATTTAGTATAAGTGATGTTATTAGCATGATTAGTTAAGGGGTTTAGTTAATTTAAGAAGCATGATGATTTTGATGATAAGATCAGTAGCTTCTGGACTTGTTGAGATGAAGATCATGTGTATAAGTTGGATTTGTGCCCGGTGTGGCTTGGTATTGTTGTTATGATTTTTGGAATGTTCGATTTATAGCCGTCGTAATGCAAAAATTTCGTTAACCTTAAGAAAACGATTCTGACAGAACATGTAACTCCCTGTTTGGCTTCGTTTTCTGCCATGATAGGATAGGTCATGTTATAAGCTTCGTTTTGATATAAAGATCGTGTGAAACAGACTTACGGTTTAGGAGTTACGGTCGGTTTACTAAAAGTAGTTCGAAACCGTAACCGAGAATTCGTAATTAAAAATGAACCCTCGTAAAATACGTAAGTCAGTGGCGAATCTTGGTAATTAAATACTATAGGTAAAAAGGGAGGTGTGAGAGAAAACCTCATGTGAATCGGATCATTTTTCGATTTTATAAAAATGTTCGAATCTAGGTTAAACGCGAACGAACCCCTTAAAAGTATAACTTTGGTTATAACGTAGAAAACGAGCGATAAAACTCGAGATATAATCTTGGTTCGTAATCGATCAAATTTAGAACTTATACGACTTAAATATACACTAAGTGTGAGTACGATGACATGTCTTAATGACGAACAAATGTCAAATCGTATCGGTAATAAAAAGAGTTACACTAAAAAGGGGTATAACGAGATAATTCGAAAACATGTTTCGACTTAAGTTAATACTTAACCTTTTGAAAATGTTAAGTGATTAATCTCGAATTTCTTCACTATTATAGATCGCCGATCTGACTCGGGACACCCTACCACTACCCCCACCCGTGCTCAATTACCAGGCAAGTGTTCAAACCTTTGAACCTGTTGTTGTGATAATATATGTATATGATTTATCTTTTACATATGCCATCGCATGCATGCCTGTTTCCAATTATATTGTGACTTTGGTTTTTTTTTTGTGATACTTATTCCCTGAATTGATATTGGCTTATAGACTAGATACGATTTATCAGTAATAAGCCGGATTGTTTTGGTAAGACCCTTAGCGAAGGGCATATGATATTCATTCTAAATATAGACCGGGAGTCGGTATTTTGAGTTATAGATAGTCGTGGAAACCCGGAGGGATTCCAACGACAGATTATTATTTATCTGAGGAAGGTTATTGTTAAACGTTATTATATTCCATAAAATATCAATTACTTGGAAATATTTCGAGCAATGTTATTCGAGTATTATCTTAGTCGAGAGATAATAAATGAATGTTAATTTTGAATATTCATTTAGAGTTGATATTTAATGAATATTATTTTGATATTCTTTAGAATGTTATTTATTAAATGAATATTACTTTCGAATATTCATTTAAGGTTTTATGTACTTAACGAATATTATTTTAAAATATTCATTGGAAGTTCTATTTACTTAAGGAATATTATTTCGATTATTCCTTTAAAGTTTTGATTACTAAATGAATATTATTTGGATATTCATTTAGAAGATTATTTATTAAATGAATGCTATTTGGATTTTCATTTAAAAGAGTAAATATTAAATGAACATTATTTTCAAATATTCATTTAAGGTTCGACTTATTTATTGAATACTATTTTAAATATTTATTGGAGTTTAATTATTTAATGAATATTATTTCGAATATTCATTTAAGGAGGGATTTATTTATTAAATAATTCCATATATTCATTCGAGGATTACTTACGAGCAATATTATGAGTTAATAATATTCCATAATTATTATTGAGTAAATAAATATTCTTGGAATATTTATTTAATTCTTTTAAAATTCTTTTTAAAATAATTTATATTATTCGGAGATTACCTTCCACCTCCAGATATTATGTAAAATATTTCGGAGTCTTTTTACGACTATTTTATCAAGGAAAGGTTCCCAACTCTTTCTTTTTCATTTAAATCTATCTTAAAAGGATTTAAATGCTCGCTCAAACTTCCATATTATAGGGGAACTTACTTGAGCAATGTTATTTATCTTGTTGACTTCCCGGTCATAATTTATCCTCTTCACTCGCAACTTGGTTGCTATGGACTCATTAAGTCTGTGTTTACCTTCTCATCTTTCGAGGGGTAAGATTGTTGGAACAAGTTGATGTTCGTTACCAAGCAATAGCTTGGAAGTTATTGGTGAATTTTCCTTTCCAAATAGATACGACTACTTTGTAGAGTCTTATCAACAAGTATTATACTTGGGGAAAGGGGGACGAACGTTACATTCAGAATCATGAATTCTATTGGAACTAGGAGTCGTGTAAGAGGCCGAGTAGCGCCGGTCCATCCCCTTTGGCCCAACCGTTGGCCTGGGAGAGCTAGTAAGGCGGTAGACAAGTAAAGCCGTCAGTTCTTCCTTCTACCGGTAGTAAATCTAATTTGAGCTGTACGATCTTGACTGATCATCAAGATTGGAACAGCGGGCGCGGTGAATACTCCATCATTGGTTCATCATCCAAACTTATTTATTTCCTGCAACATGATTACTGTTGGCAGAGCTGGAAAAGTGTTCGTAACTGGAATTGCAATATTTTCCTTGCAAGTTCCTCTTTATAATATCTTGCTTATTTTCGACATAGCAGATATTCCCTCATATATTTACATTTTGAGTTACCTTGTAACTTCATCGTTCATATTATACTGGCATCATTTCCGTAAATGCATGGCATATGGTTTGAAAGATACTTTTGAACTATTATATATTATCGTTCAGTTAAATATTATTGTTGGTGGGCTATTGCTCACCCTTGCTTTATTATTATATCACAACAACAGCTAGACCAGATGACTCGCACAAGGCGCACTCGATGCTGGCGAGGACGATGAGACTACCAGAGCCGAAGAGAAAGCTATTGGTAGGATAGATTTATTCTTTCAGTACCAAGTATATGGTCCAGTATGACTCATGTAAATGGATGGCAAAGAGTATGTATTTATATTAAAATTCTTTTGGGTTTTAAGAACTCATAATGTGTTTAATAAAATTTGATTGTTACTCTGATTTCATCTCTGGGACTATAACGGGTGTGTTTTATGTTATTGTTTTGGGTCACAAGGTTGTAATTTAATATTTATGTTGAACTGTGGATGGGAATTGAGACGGTAACGACCAGATCCCTGACCCCGGATCTAGGGGTGTTACACAAGCCAAGCCCAACATATTATCAAACTCTACGTGGTTAACACTCCGTCCTCCTACAATATGATCTTGGGAAGACCTGCCTTAACTCGTTTGAGAGCGATAACCTCCACCACACATCTAAAAATGAAGTTCCCAACCATTACGGGAATAGGAGAAATCAAAGGAGATACAGAGGCTTCGAAGTATTGTTATGGCTCTGCCCTCAACTTAGCTCAGACTGATCCAAGTAACGCGAGGAGGGCTCGGACAACCCAACTGAGGAAAGAAAAGAGGAAAAGGCACCTTGAACACCAACGAAATCAGAGAAAGAGGACGAGAGATGTCCAAATGGTTGAAAACATTGAGCAAGATATCGAGGAGCAACGTATGGATGCTTCTTTGAAAAAATGTTTGCAAAAAGATGAAATGCCGGTGGTAACGCCCACCGTTGAAACTGAAAAATTGAACTAGTGCCTGGAGATGGGACGAAGCGTATAAGCATTGGAGCTGGGCTTGACTCGATTTTTAAAGAAGGACTAACAAAATTGTTACGAGAATATGCTGACATATTTGCTTGGAGCCCGAAGGAAATGCCCGGGCTAGATGAATCGGTAGCAGTGCACAAGTTGAATGTTCACAAAGATGCTATCCCAAAGATGCAAAAGAGAAGGAATTTTGCTCCTGATAGGCAAAAAGCAATTGATGAAGAAATTGATAAGATGCTCGACGTGGACCTTATTTGTGAAGTCACTTATCCTGAATGGGTGGCAAATGTAGTTTTGGTAAGGAAGGCCAATGGAAAATGGAGAGTTTGTATCGACTACACTGATCTTAATGCGGCTTGCCCAAAAGACCCTTACCCTCTTCCAAGTATTGATCAACTGATTGATGCCACTGCAGGTCATCTCATGCTAAGCTTCATGGATGCTTTTTTCGTATATAATCAGATCAAGTTGGCACCAGAAGACAGAGAGAAAACATCCTTCATCACCCATCGAGGAGTTTATTGTTACAAGGTTATGCCTTTTGGCCTTATCAATACGGGAGCGACTTATCAAAGAATGATGAATAAAATCTTTACCGGATAGCTTGGTCGCAATATGGAGGTATATGTTGACGATATGATAGTTAAATCTTTACTGCTGGAAGCTCACCTTGAAGATTTGAAGGAATGCTTCGAGAAGTTAAAAACTCACAACATGAAGTTAAATCCGGATAAATGTACATTTGGCTTGGAGGCAGGAAAATTCTTAGGTTTCTTGGTCAGTCAAAGAGGAATAGAAGCCAATCCTGAAAAGATTCAAGCAATTTTGGATATGCGTCCTCCTAAGACAATTCGTGACGTGCAAAGGTTAACATGCAGGTTAGCCGCCTTGAGAAGATTTATATCTAAGCTAGCGGAAAGATGTCTACCTTTCTTCCACACCCTAAGGGGAGCAACATCTACGAAGGTTATCATGTGGACGCCCGAATGTCAAGCCGCCTTCGATGACTTGAAGGCATATCTCTCAAGCCCACCTTTGTTAACAACAGCTGCTCCCACTGAACCCCTAGCAATATACTTATCGGCATCTAATGCAGCTGTTGGGGTAGTGTTAATCAAAGAAGATGAAGGAGGACAAAAACCTATTTATTATGTAAGCCAAGTGCTAAAGGATGCGGAAACCCGCTACCCTCCTGTGGAAAAATTTGCATATGCCCTTGTCACTGCAAGTAGGAAGCTAAGGCATTACTTCCAAGGAAGAGAGATCAAGCTTATCACCAATCAACCTTTAAAGAAGCTTCTACACAAGCCAGATTTGTTAGGAAGATTGATCAATTGGGAAGTAGAATTAAGTCAATTTTCTATCTCATACAAGCCAAGAAAGGCCATTAAGGCACAAGCTCTATCGGACTTCGTTGTAGAATGCTCTTTTGGTAATCAAGAAAAGATGCCAACTTTAGAGGATGATCCTCCTGTCAATGAAACTGTCTCTCCTGCCAAAGAACCTATCCCTCCTTCGAACCCAACATGGAAACTCTTCGTGGATGGATCTTCTACTTCGACTAGGAGTGGAGTAGGGTTAATCCTGATCAGCCCAGAAGGGTTCCAAGTAATGCAATCCATAAGATTCACTTTCAAAGCTACAAACAATCAGGCTGAGTATGAAGCACTTATCGCAGGACTTAACTTGGCAAGAAGTCTCCAAGTTCAACACCTCTCCATTTTCAGTGATTCTCAAATTGTGGTAAGGCAAACCACTGTGGATTATGCTACAAAATATATCATCCTCACCAAGTATCAAGCCTTGGTCAAATCCCTCCTTTCTCTCTTTGCCAGCCACACACTTGGCCAAGTGGATAGAAGTGACAACACCATTGCAGACTTGTTGTCCAAGCTAGTGGAGTCAGAAAAAGACAACTTAGATGGTTCTGTCTATTTCGAAGAATTGAAGGTGCCAGCTATTGAGGGACATCAAATCATGGAAGTGGGCGTTGCCGACTCAACTTGGATGACACAAATCGTTGACTACTTGAAGGGAAATATTCTACCCGATGATTCTACCAAGGCCAAACAAATCCGCTCTCAAGCCACCAAATATTTCATTCAAGATGACATTCTCTATAAGAGGACTTTCGATTCTCCCATCCTCAAATGCATCAACCCAAATGAGGCTCTATATTGCATGAGAGAAGTTCATGAAGGGATTTGTGGAGATCATATGGGGGGAAGAGCTCTCGCTCATAAAATTCTTAGGCAAGGATACTTCTGGCCTACTTTGATTAAGGATTGTAAATCTTTTGTCAAGAAGTGTACACAGTGCCAGCTCTTCAGCAATGTCCCTAATCAAGCACCTACCTTGCCCTCATCTATTCTTTCCCCCATTCCCTTCGCCATGTGGGGGATCGACATCATGGGACCTTTCCCCAAAGCCAAAGGAGAACTCCAATATGTGATGGTGGCAATTGATTATATGAATAAATGGGTGGAAGCTAAGGCACTAAGAACAATCACTCAAGAAGATACCATTAAGTTTATCAACGAAAATATTATCACAAGGTTTGGAATCCCGAGAGTGATGGTGTCTGACAATGGAACCCAATTTGTCCGGTCAAAGTTCGTGAAATTCCTTTCCGAGAGGGGAGTGAAGCATAAGAAAGCTTCTGTATGCCACCCTCAAAGCAATGGACATGTAGAAGTCACAAACCGAACCATTGTGCAAGGTTTAGAGAAAAGACTCCAAGCATCTAAGAAAAAATGGCCTGAAGAGCTACCGAACGTGTTGTGGGCTTACCGTACATCTGCCCAAAGCAGTACCAAGGAAACCCCTTTCAAACTAGTATTTGGTACCGAAGCCTTGCTCCCGGTAAAAGTGGGATCACCTTCCTACCGAGTTCTAAACTTTGATGAAGAAGCCAACAATGAAGGTCTCCGAGATAACATCGAACTTATTGATGAAGTCAGAGATGAAGCTGTGCAGAGGATGGATACGTATAAGGAAAAAACCAAGGAATTCTTTGCTAAGAAGAAAAGAATTCGAAAATTTGAGGAAGGAGACTTGGTGCTACGGGCAACAGAAGCTTCGGACCCATGTCATACGGGAAAACTCATGCCCAAGTGGGAAGGTCCTTACAAGGTGAAACATGTACTACGCCCAGGTTCTTACAAGTTAGAAAGGTTGGATGGTACTGAAGTAAACAACACGTGGCATGGAGACAAGTTGCGAAAGTACTATACCTAAGGATTGTTTGTTCCTTTCCACTACTACTACAATAAAATGTTGGAGAAATACTTCTATGAGTCTCCACAGCACATCATCTATGCTGTTTAGGAACTCTCATCAATTACTCATGTAATCAGCTTTCATGAATGAAGTATCTTCTTTCTAATCACAATATATGGCAAGTAATGCTATCTCAGACACAATTCGATGCATCATATTATCTCATGAGATTCACTCTGACACAAGGCAAATAAAATCATCTTGGACACAAGTAAAACCCTCTCAGACACAAGGCAAGTAACATGCCTCAGACACAAAATAAATACTATCGCAGACAAAAGTTATATTATTTCAGACACAATTTTACGATATGTTTGTCTCAAAATCTTTAGTACAAACTCAAAGAAGTAAATTACTTCATACAGAAGTAACACTACCTGAAAGGCATATGACTCAGCCTATTTGTAGTTCGAGGATCCTAATCCAATTAAACTAGATTGTAATAAGTAAATAATATCAACTGTCACAGGAATCTCAAAAGATGATAACCGTCAGAAGAAAAATCAACAAGTCAATCTATAGTTTTGATGTTTTACACTGGAAGAAGATTCAGATATCTGATCAGGCCTCAAGGTAGCATTGAAACAAGTGGATTCATTTAAGAATACAGAGATTTCTATTAGTGACAAGAAACAATTTCAGTACCGAATGATTGATGAGAGTGAAGAGTATAAAAAGACCACAGTGTTAAAAGTCACGATGAAGAACAGAGATTGGAGTTAGTCGTTCATGAACCAGACAGTACATCGAACGTCAACATCATGCCAGTGTATGTTCCTTATTATAATTACGTGGTTTTCAGCGGAATATTGACTATTAAAGAATTTATATTAATTCTATTTTAATTGATTAAGTCAAGTAATTAAGTTAATAAATAAATTAATTCTATAAGAATTAATATATTTGTTAAAGTGATTATTAGATTAATTAAATAAGAATTAATATGAAAAATGATTAATTAGTTAAATGATTTTTAATAAGTCATTTAATTAATTATAAACTGAAAAATATGATGATATAACTATCAAACTGATAGTTATACCAATAGTCATATTCAGTTTATAGAGGAGATAGTCATATTCAGTTCAAAGGAGATAGTCATATTTCATTCAAATGGTAAGTTATACCGAATGTTATATTAACTTGGTAAGTTATACCGAATGTTATATTGACTTGATAAGTTATACCGAAAGTCATATTTAAACTGGACATTCATATTACATTGATTTGATAGTCATACCGATTGTCATATTAATGTAAAATGATTGTCATATCAGTTTAAATCAAGTAATATGACTATGGCTGTGTATATAAGGCAGAAGAATGCAGAAGGAAAACAACCAGTCGAGCTAAACAAGAAAAATACACACAACAGCTATTTTCTCTCTCTCTCTCAAGCTCAAGAACACCTACAAATTTCATTCTGTAAATTCAAGTTCATCTCAGTTGTAATATCCTATCCATTGGAACTTGTTTACTTGTGATTCTTGTACTACTAGCGAATTAAGTTTCCTAGTTCACAAATTGATATCTTGATTTAATTAACTAAATTAGCAAAGTTCATGTTGAATTTTCTAATTAGTTATTAATTACTTGATAATCATTTGGACTGATTTTGTAACACCCATCAAGTTAATATATTGTTATATTCAACTTGAAATTTGTTTCAATTTATTCCGCACAAAATATTCGTTTAAGTGAAAATTATTTAACGAATAAATTTTGAGAAAATGGTATAGATTGTATTCAACCCCCCCTTCTACAATCTTATCGGACCTAACAATTGGTATCAGAGCCTATTGATTGATACACAAATCAAGATCCTATTTTTACTCAATCAAAAATCAAGCTCGAATTTTTAACTCTCTTAAAAATTCATCATGTCAGCCAAAGGCAATGTTAAAATTCCTATCTTTAATAAAGATAACTATGATATGTGGAAAAACAAAATGGAGTTATTTCTTGATGTAGCAAACCCAAGATTTTTGTGGGTTTTGGAAAATGGACCAGTGACTCCCATGCAACATGATACTGAAACAGTTGTAAATGGAACTGTAACAGTCCCTGCCAAATCCTATCCAAAGGAACCTAAGAACTATACCTCTGAAGATAAGGAGGAAGCTGGATTGGATAAAAACTTGAGACTCATTCTATTGGATTCCCTAGATGCTGTAATGTATAGCCATGTGAGGAATTGTAAAACTGCTAAGCACATCTGGGAAACTATTGAGGTCATTAATGAAGGGACTGATGAAGTCAAGGAAAATAGACTACAAATTCTAACTTCTGAATATGAACACTTTAGAGCTGGCCCTAATGAAGGCATTCAGGAAGTGTTCGAAAGGTATAACAAGATAATCAACAACTTGCAAGTTCATGGCAAGCAATATACTCAGAAGGAGATCAACATGAAGTTTTTACTAACTATGCCTACTCACTTGGAGCATAGAATCACTGCCATTAGAGAATCTAGAGATTTAACTCAGGTTGCTCTTGAAAGGCTGTTTGGTGTTCTGAAAACATATGAATTAGAACAAGTTCAGCAAAAGGAATTCTATGGCAAAGGCAGAATGGCAAATTCTTCTACAGCTCTAGTGGTTGAGGTTCCTAAGGAAGTGAAAACTAAAGTTGTTCAACCTATCAGTTTCAACAAGGAACAAACTGAAGTAGAACTTGGCCAAACACCAGCTACTCAGGATGGTGGAGAATTTTATTCACTTGAAGAGCTGGATCAATTAGAAGATGAATCTATGGCAATGATGGTGAGACAATTCAGCAACTTCAGATTCAGAAGAAATCCAAAGTTCAGGTTTAAGTCAAATAACAGATTTCAGAGAGGAGGTTCTTCATCCTCTAGTAACAGGGGAGGTTATAAAACTGGAACTGTTGACAGAAGCAAAATCCGTTGTTTCAATTGTAATGAGTTGGGACATTTTGCTACTGAGTGTCAGAAACCCAAGCAAGCACAGAAGAAAGATTATGCTTCTGAAAAGAAGAAAAGTGGAAGAGCTTATGTGGCTGCTGGTAAAAGCTGGGATGACACAGATAGCGAAGATGAAGAATATGGAAACTTTGCGTTGGTGGCAAATGCTGAATCTTCAACTTATTATACCACACCGGTAATTCTTATTGATGCTCAGTTAATTGATAGTTTACGTAGTTCCTTGAATAATGCATAAAGAGGGTACGAGAGAATAAGTCTTGTTAACACTAACCTTGAAAATCAAATGTTTGATTTAAAAAAGGTGCAGGTTAATCAAGATAAGAATATAGAAGAAATAGCTCGACTTAACTACAGAGAAAAGGGTCTAGGAGAATACATGGTAAAACAAGTTGATAGGATTGCTGAACAAGAAACCAAGATTAGAGAACTTGAAACACAGGTTAGAGCGTGTTATAATACTGTTAAAGTTTCTAAAGAATTCTTCAACAAACAAGCAGTAGAACAAACTGTAGGAATAGGATTTGATTACAGTCAAGCTGTTGGTTCTTTGAGTAATCATTCTCCTAATTCTATCCCAGCTAAAGAAAGAGGTATACCATATATTCTCAAGAATGTTGAAAAACCAATGTTTACAAAATCTGATGCTGGCCCACCAGATATTCTTTCTATGGTTATACAAGAAGAAATGAGAAATGAGGATAGTGGAAATGGCACAGTCCTTGTTAAGAATAAATGTGTTAAGGATAAAACTGTTAAGAACTCTAATACAAAGAATGTGTCATCCAAGAAAAATGTCACAGTCTTTGTTAAGGCTAAATCAGTTGAGGACGTTAACACAACAAATGTTTCATCCAAGAAAGATATACCTAAAGTACCAGTCAAAGTTGTTGAATCAGCTAGTTCTTCTAAGACTGGATTAGGTAGTAACAAGTTAAAACAGAAAAATACCATGTCTACTATTGATTCTAATCATAAAGCATGTGGTATTATCAATTGTATGTCTTGTGTTTTTAACAATATGCGTGCTTATTTTAATGGTAATTATGCATGTGTTAAACAGAATGCTCCTCGACAGCACATGAATAGGAACAATAATGTTCGATCTAAGACTGCTTTTCCTCCTCAAGTTAGGAGAGAGACATTTGCACCTAAGACTAAACAAAAGATTACCAAGAATGTCTACCAGGTCAAATGTCCAGTCAATGACACAAGTGTTACTGCTGCGAGAGAAACATGGATACCCAAGATTAAACAAAAGATTTTCAAATCTGTTTATAAGGTTAAATGTTTATTGACTAAAGAGGTTAAACTTAAAAATGTTGTTTTGCCTGATAAAGGTCAATACTTTAAATACGCAGGACCCAATCAAATTTGGGTCCCGAAGAAGGTTTAACTCATTTGTCATTGCAGGGTATTGAACAGGTTGATCGAGTAACCTGGATCTTGGACAGTGGATGTTCAAGGCATATGACTGGAGATAGAACCCTGCTGACAAATGTGGTGGAGAAGGCCGGCCCAGTAGTTACCTTTAGAGATAACAGCAAAGGTAGAATTGATGGATATGGCAGACTTGAAGCTGGAAATGTTATCATTGATGAAGTTTCTTTTGTGAAAGGACTTGAGCACAATTTGCTCAGTGTCAGTCAATTCTGTGATAAAGGTTATGAAGTTCATTTCAATAAGAAGAATTGTCTAATTTCACACAAGAGACATGAAAAGCCACAACTGACAGGAGTTAGAAAAGGCAATCTGTACGTAGCCAATATGAACTCAGGAAGCACTGAAGAAGTCACTTGCTTCTACACTAAAGCATCTAATGATGAGAGTTGGCTATGGCACAAGAAACTTTCTCATCTTAATTTTAAGACAATGAATTCTCTGGTCAAAAGAGAATTGGTGAGAGGTTTGCCTTCAATGGAATTCACTCAAGAAGGACTGTGTGATGCATGTCAAAAGGGCAAGCTAAAAAGGGCAAGTCACAGGAGCACTGATACATCTTCAATAACTGAACCATTACAATTACTTCATATGGATTTGTTTGGTCCAGTTAATGTGATGTCTATGTCAAGGAAGAGATATGCTCTAGTGATTGTTGATGATTTTTCAAAATACACATGGGTTCTATTTTTGAATTCTAAAGATGAGACTCCACAACTGGTGATTGATCACATTAAATTAATTGAGCGAGATTCTACGTATCCAGTGAGAGCTATAAGATCAGACAATGGAACTGAATTCAAGAATGCTGTTCTAAATGACTTTTGCACTGAGAAGGGTATAACCAGACAATATTCAGCTCCAAGAACTCCTCAGCAAAATGGGGTAGTGGAAAGAAAGAATAGAACCTTGATTGAAGCTGCACGTACTATGCTAAGTGAATCAAGGCTTCCATTGTACTTTTGGGCTGAAGCCATCAATACTGCGTGCTATACCCAGAATCGAACTCTAATCAATAAAGATCAAATGAAGACACCCTATGAAATTATGGCTGATAAGAAACCTTCACTCAAATACTTTCATGTATTTGGGGCAAAGTGCTTTTTGCTTAAAGAAGGTGATGATCAAGGTGGTAAATTCGATCAGCATTTGAAGCAATTTTTATTGGTTATTCAATGAGAGCATACAGGGTGTATGTGATTGATGAACAGAAGATGATGGAAAGTGTCAATGTAACATTCGATGACACTAAACTCCCTAGTATCCAAACTGAGAATCCATCTGAGAAGCTATCTTTCGATGACATGACAGATACAGATTCAGATGATGACAATGCACCTGAGATTTTTGCTGATGCTAATGACAACAATGATGATCAGGGTAATGGTGATGAAATCAATGATAGTAGTCAAAATTCCTCTGACTCTCCTAATCAATCATCATCTAGTCAACCTAGCAACAACTCAGGGGGAGAAAATGAAGGGTCAACTGGTCACACTCAACATCCCAATGAAGGTCAAGGTGAATCATCAAGATCTAATCTTCCCAGACAAACTGTTTGGAATAGAGCTCATCCTTTTGAGTTAATCATTGGTGATCCAGTTGTTGGTGTAAAGACTAGAAGAGCTTTTCAGAATCAATGCAATTATTCAGGGTTTCTATCTGAAATGGAACCTAAGAAAACTGAAGAAGCTCTTTCTGATCCTGATTGGGTGATTGCTATGTAAGATGAACTCAATCAATTTAAACAACAAGAAGTTTGGAAGCTGGTACCCAGACCTACAGACAGACCAGTAGTTGGCACAAGGTGGGTATTCAGAAACAAACTTGATGAAGATGGCACAGTGACGAGAAATAAAGCAAGACTGGTAGCAAAGGACTACTCCCAATCTGAAGGCATTGACTATGATGAGACCTATGCTCCAGTGGCTAGACTTGAGGCCATAAGAATATTCTTGGCATTCGCAGGATTTTCAAACTTTAAAGTTTATCAAATAGATGTCAAGAGTGCTTTCTTGAATGGCAAGCTAGATGAAGAGGTTTATGTTGAACAGCCCCCTGGCTTTGAAGATCCAGATTTAATTGACTATGTCTACTTCCTTTTCAAGGCTGTCTATGGTCTTAAGCAAGCACCAAGGAAATGGTATGACACTCTCTCTGAATTTTTACTTGAAAATGATTTTGTTAGAGGTGTCATAGACAAAACTCTATTTACAAAGAAACATAAGAATGATACAATTATAGTCCAAGTCTATGTGGACGATATAATATTCGGGTCTACTAATGATCTTTTGTGCAAGAAATTTGCAAAGTTAATGCAGGGTAGATTTGAAATGAGCATGATGGGTGAGCTGAAGTTCTTTCTTGGATTGCAAATAAGTCAAAGGACAGATGGAATATTTATCTGTCAATCCAAGTATGTCAAAGAGCTTCTCAAGAAGTATCAAATGGAGGACTCTTCTTCAGCAAAGACACCATCATCCACAGCTGTCAAATTTGGAGCATGTGAAAATTCTGCCAAGGTAGATATCACAAGCTACAGAGGTATGATAGGCTCATTACTTTATCTTACTGCGAGTAGACCTGATATTATGCATGCTACGTGTTTGTGTGCAAGGTTCCAATCGGATCCTAGAGATGTTCATCTCATTGCTGTTAAAAGAATTCTGAGATATCTTAAGGGTACGCCTAACCTAGGCATCTGGTACCCTAAAGATTCTGGTTTTAATCTTGTTGGATATACAGATTCTGACTATGCAGGAAGTGTTGTGGATAGAAAAAGCACATCTGGGAGTTGTCAATTCCTAGGTGGTAGACTAGTTTCCTGGTACGGCAAGAAACAACAGACAGTTTCCAACTCAACGGCTGAAGCTGAATATATAGCTGCTGGAAGCTGTTGCGCACAGATTTTGTGGATCAGGAATCAGCTGAGAGACTATGGCTTTGTGCTCGATAAAATTCCAATTTTATGTGATAATACAAGTGCCATAGCAATCTCTAACAATCCTGTGCAGCACACAAGGACAAAGCATATTGACATCAGGTATCATTTTATTCTAGAGCATGTCATGAATGGTACCGTGGAGTTATTTTTTGTACCCACGGAAGAACAAACAGCAGATATTTTTACTAAGTCTCTTGACGAATCCACATTTGCCAGAATTGTTGGTGAATTGGGTATGTTAAATAGTCCTAGTAATTAAACTAGTTAATATCTGAGGTTTGATCTTTAATAATTTACAAGTGATTGATGTGTCAATATTTGTTATTAAATCACTTGTATAATTATTTTATCAACTTATACCCTTGCTTATTTCATCTTAAATCATTGTTATTATCTTCTGTACATATTTTTAATTACTTATTATATTTTTAGATTAATTCATTTTTTTTGAAAATATTTTTCTCGAATTTTACAAGCTGTAATTTATGAGAAATCTATTTTTCTTGAAAATGTTATTGTTTTTAATTCAGTTTGATTATTTTTGTTGTTTAAATAAATCATAGTTTCTTTTTGAATAATTTTCTATATGGAAATTGTTTTATTAGAAAATTTATAGATTTATTAACTCACCAGAAATAATTATGTAAATATGTAGTATGATTATTTGGTTTTATTTTATTTTATTTTATTTGATTTGTAATGTTTGTCCTTCTGTTATTAATGTTTGATTTCGTAAAAAGGACTGCATATGATCGTTTTTATAATTTTTATTAGGTTTTATAATTTTAGTATAAATTAATTTGCTATTTTTTTTGTAAATTATTAATGTGATTTTCTTGTTAAAATTCTGTTTTTTAGTTAGTAATATTAACTGTTTTGTTAGAATATACCTATCGGTATAACAATCTACTTGATTGTTATATTCGAACTTGTGTTAGTTATATTAGTTATAAATGGTGTAATATAACTTAGTAATAAATTAGATTTAATTTTGTTTTTCTCTAAATATAACTGTTAAATAGTTTATAGTTATATTGTGTGTTTTTATAGTAATATAACTATCGGTATAACTGTGATTTGATTGTCATATTCTTTGATTTTTCGATAGTCATATTACTGTCATATTGTTATTCAAATTGAATATAACTGTCTAAGTAGGATAGTTATATTACGTTTAAAACATAATATAACTATCGGTATGACTATCACCCGATAGTCATATCTAGCTGTTTTAATATATAAATCAGTAGTCATATTACAGCTAAGTCATATTCAATAGTAATATTGCTGCTCTGCTACTCTCTCGCGTGTTAAGTCACCGAGAACACAATACATACACATATACACACAATTTTCGATCGAATTGCTGCCCAATTTTCATCTCAAAACACGATTCTAAGGACATTAATCGTTTACCCAGTCTATAATCTTCAAAACCACGGTTAAAATGTAAGATTTGGTCGAGGTTTTGAGTTTTGAGTTTGAAAAGTTCGAATTTTTGATCTAAAATTCTGAACAAATGGTTATGATTTTGTAAAATCTAAAAATACATGTGTGTTTGTATTGCAATCAAGATCTTTGTCTAAATTTTTCAGATTTTTTGATAAAGATTTTGATTTTTCGAATTTTTATTTATTTATTAATTCGAATTTGGTAATTTAATTGGGTTAAATTGTTGAATTTTGCAGATTTATTAATTTTAATCCCTGATTTGCAATGGATGGTGCTTATAATAATTTTGAGCTTGTGAATCACAATTATATTGGATATTTTAATCCCGAGGATTGCCCAGTGGATCGGTTCAAGTCCTGGATAAAATTCCTAAACGAACAAAATCTCTGTAGTCACTCTATAACTGCAAATGTTCCAATGAAATTTGGTCCACTCAAATTAATGTGTACTACAGCTGTCTCAGATGAAAGATCATTTTCATTCGATTTTAATGGCAAGACATATACAGTGGATGAATCTGTCTTCAATGCTGCTCTGGGGCTTCCTACTGAACGATTTGCTGAATTGCCTTCAAATGATGAGTTGACTCAATTTTTCACTAATATCAACTATCATGGTCAACTGAATCTGAAACGACCACTCAAAAGCAATCTTGTTCAAGAATGGAATATCTTCTTCGAGATCATAGCAAAGGTGTTTGCTAATTCTACAAAGAGTAACAATACTGTCATCACAGGTATGTTACAGTCAATTGGTTTCTCGATTGCTCACAATAGAAGAATCAATTTTGGCAGCTTGATATGGCCTATTCTGCTAAATCGATTGAAGAAGGCTACAAAGAACTTTGGAAAAGGTAAACTGGTTAAGTGTCATTATCCTCGATTTTTGACACTAATTTTTAATCATCTAATGCCTAAGGATCAACCTGCTCCATTTCCAAATGATCGAATTCAATGGTCTGGTAAACCAAACAAGAAGTTCTACACCAGGCTGGATACTTCTAAGGTCTTGCTGCATGTTCCTGTAGTCATAACACCATATATGTCTACATACATACATTTGCCAAATGTCATGCCACAGCCAGATGCTGAGATTCCTTTAATTCAACAAGCTCCACAGCCTGAAGCAGAACAAGTTCCAGTACCTCAACCTGATTCTGAACCCTTGAATGTTCTTGAACATCAACTTCCAGTGGATCAACACACACAGAATGAAGATGATGTACATGTCAATGATCAGGTATTTGACTCAACTCCTTTACAATCTCAATATCTTTCTGATAGTCAAATGATTGTGAGAAGTGACCAAGGGGTTGTAGATCCACAACCTTTATCCCAGGTCAATGCACCAAACACTGATCCTAAATTCTCCAAACACTATCGTAGAAAGAAATTGTCATTCAAAAGAGCTATTCCCAGTAGTGATATTTTGAGTGAAACAGATTTGCCATCACAAAAGAAAAGTAAAACCATGTCAAAGGCAATTTTAAACCCATTCATTCCTTCAAGTTCACCCCTGTTACTCACAATGGGGGAAGATATTTTCGCACATGAAGCTGAAAACATTGTTATGCAAGTGGAGCAAGTTACAGTGCCTGCCATTGTTACGGCAGAATAACCTTCACAGGTTGATCGGGATTTGCGAAATCCCATTGCACCACCACTGACCTTCCAAGAGGAGGCTAGGGTGATCTCTAGTGCAGGTACAATGGATGCAGCTCAGGATCATGAGAGGAGTGATGTGAGAATTACTTCAAATCTGAGTGAAACACTAACACGTGAGGTGAGTGATACTCAGAGAACTATTGAGGTGAGAGCACACAATGACACATACACTTTATCTCTCATTGCTCAACTCAATCAAATGAAAGAAAGTCTTGCTCAAGCTGAAGAGGACAACAAAAACTTGAGGTTTGATATGGACAACATGAGAACTATCTTCAACAACAAAATCAATGCACTTAAACTCTCTCAACAACAAGCAGTTGAAGACTCTGGAGATGTCACAGTGGCTCAAGATCTTATTATATCATCTATGGCTAATCAGATTGAAGATCTTCAGAACAACATAAATGAAAATCACTTAACCACTGAACATCGTCTCAGTCAGATTGAAAAGCAAAGTGATCATCAAGCAAAGGGGTTGAGACACTTATATAGTATCATCAGCAGAACTCACTCACTTACAGCACAAGAGAAGAAATTCTTTGGAGGTAGTGATGGAAGTGACCCTGGAGCTGGTACAAGTCACAAGACTGTAGAGGATTCCTCAACTAAGGGGGAGAAATCTAGAGGGGGAGGAAGTGCAAGTAAAGAGAAAATTGAAGATAGGAATGAAGGGAAGAAGAAGACAACTCATCAAGCAGCAGAACAGGAAGATGATGATGTAGAAGGTTTTTACTATACAGGTGAAACTGATATTGATCTGTTTGCTGACTTACAGTTTCCTGATGTTGGTGAAGAATTTGATGAACCAGATCTCAGTTTTTGGGATGATGAAGAGCAAATGCTTCCTGATTCTGTTGAAACACAACAAATGAATTTTGAAGCAAATAAAGAACTCGAACAGAATGAAGCTAATCTGGCTATGAGAGAAGAAAGACTCAAGAAGACACTTGAACAGTTAGCTCATAATGAAAGACTTCAAAAGGCAGAACAGGAAGCAATTCAAAAGCAACATGCTCAGAAGCTGGAAGCTAGGAAGATGTACATCAAGTACAAAAATGGTGATAAGTGGGAACGTGCTCAAAAGGTAATTGACTCACCACAAACTTCTGACTATGATGATTGTCGGATGATTGCTATTTTTGAAAGCTTTAAACAGAAGAACCCTATACATGATATGTATTTGAAAGCTTTAAAGACAGAAATTGTGAGAATAACCACTGCATCTGATCCTAAGAATGGTGAGCTACTTATCTTTGTTGAATGTCATAAGCTTGGATCTCACAAAGTATCGCTTCAGTTCTTCTATGATAGATCTCTGTCAGAGCTTTGGGTGTTGAGACCAAAAGTAAGAACATCTTCTGAACTAGGCATACTGCTTCATGAAAAATTTCAAGAGTTTGCTGAAAGAGCTGGTCCTGAAGTTATAAATGACCCTCCACAAGTTAAAATTCTTAAGGGAGAAGTTATTCATACTGTTAATCTTCAGACAGACGAATTGTATACACACCTTTCCAGACATTTGGTATATGTTGAATATGCTCTTCGAAATCATGGTTTTGCATCACAAGAAAAGATTGAAGCTGCAAATCATATTCGATCTTATGCTCAGACCAACATGAAGAAGTACAAGCAGTATCAAGGTGAGTTGAGAAAGAAACTTGGAATACCACTGGTTTATCCTACAGATGTGTCATCCAGAAGGGAATTACTTGTTGATTCAGAAATGATCAAGAATCTACCGGATATGGATGAACAAGAAGAAGGAGAAATCAATGAAGAAGAAAGTGGTAAATGAAGATTAGCTCTACAAGTTATATCATTAGAGCTTTGATAGAACAAGATAGGATAATTGTCTTATATGATCAGTCTAGAGGATCATCTATCTTGTATTTATCTTTTCTGTTTGAATCTGGATAATGTTAATATAAACCAGAACTTTTACATTATTTACTTAGCATTTAAAGTGTTTTCTTTTACTTGTTTAATTGGGATTAGTTGAAGAATCCTCTAGGTATTTGCTTGTTATTGTATAACAAACAAATAGGGGGAGATTGAAAGGCATATGACTCAGCCTATTTGTAGTTCGAGGATCCTAATCCAATTAAACTAGATTGTAATAAGTAAATAATATCAACTGTCACAGGAATCTCAAAAGATGATAACCGTCAGAAGAAAAATCAACAAGTCAATCTATAGTTTTGATGTTTTACACTGGAAGAAGATTCAGATATCTGATCAGGCCTCAAGGTAGCATTGAAACAAGTGGATTCATTTAAGAAGACAGAGATTTCTATTAGTGACAAGAAACAATTTCAGTATCGAATGATTGATGAGAGTGAAGAGTATAAAAAGACCACAGTGTTAAAAGTCACGATGAAGAACAGAGATTGGAGTTAGTCGTTCATGAACCAGACAGTACATCGAACGTCAACATCATGCCAGTGTATGTTCCTTATTATAATTACGTGGTTTTCAGCGGAATATTGACTATTAAAGAATTTATATTAATTCTATTTTAATTGATTAAGTCAAGTAATTAAGTTAATAAATAAATTAATTCTATAAGAATTAATATATTTGTTAAAGTGATTATTAGATTAATTAAATAAGAATTAATATGAAAAAGGATTAATTAGTTAAATGATTTTTAATAAGTCATTTAATTAATTATAAACTGAAAAATATGATGATATAACTATCAAACTGATAGTTATACCAATAGTCATATTCAGTTTATAGAGGAGATAGTCATATTCAGTTCAAAGGAGATAGTCATATTTCATTCAAATGGTAAGTTATACCGAATGTTATATTAACTTGGTAAGTTATACCGAATGTTATATTGACTTGATAAGTTATACCGAAAGTCATATTTAAACTGGACAGTCATATTACATTGATTTGATAGTCATACCGATTGTCATATTAATGTAAAATGATTGTCATATCAGTTTAAATCAAGTAATATGACTATGGCTGTGTATATAAGGCAGAAGAATGCAGAAGGAAAATAACCAGTCGAGCTAAACAAGAAAAATACACACAGCAGCTATTTTCTCTCTCTCTCAAGCTCAAGAACACCTACAAATTTCATTCTGTAAATTCAAGTTCATCTCAGTTGTAATATCCTATCCATTGGAACTTGTTTACTTGTGATTCTTGTACTACTAGCGAATTAAGTTTCCTAGTTCACAAATTGATATCTTGATTTAATTAACTAAATTAGCAAAGTTCATGTTGAATTTTCTAATTAGTTATTAATTACTTGATAATCATTTGGACTGATTTTGTAACACCCATCAAGTTAATATATTGTTATATTCAACTTGAAATTTGTTTCAATTTATTCCGCACAAAATATTCGTTTAAGTGAAAATTATTTAACGAATAAATTTTGAGAAAATGGTATAGATTGTATTCAACCCCCCCTTCTACAATCTTATCGGACCTAACACTACCTCAGACACAAATCTAAATGATCGGTATTATCTCATGAGAGGCATTCAGACACAAGTAAGTAATTTCTCTCAGACACAAGTAGTACAAGAATGATAGATAAAACATGAAAATGGTTTAAACACTACTACTTCTTCCCCATCGAAAAAAGCCGAGGAAGAAGCCCCAACATTACAAAGCGGTTCAAATGTAAGACAATTACAAATAAAATAACAACACAAGTTTTAGAACATATTGAAACAAAAGGAAGCGAAATCACGATACTAGTTAAACATGGGAAGAGACACGTCAAGGTATCAAGGCGGTGCACCCGTCTCCCTACGAGAGGAAGCCCTCTGTCGGTTTCTTACCAAATCCAAGAAATAAGTCTCAAAGCCTTCCCTCAGCCTGTGGAGGTCATCCCTCAGAAACTCACGACAACAATCAACAACAAGGGGAGTCATCTTCCGGCTCTCAGCACCAACAGCTCTCGTAAACTCCACACTTCCTCGAAAGGCTATTACAGCGTCATCCAAATCCTGCGTATACATTGGGGTGGCTTTATACTGCAGGATCACATCTTCTCTCGATGGCACAACAGCTAACTATTCCTCTAGTAATCTCACCCTATTAGACAAGGTGTCGGTCGCCGTTTCTGCAGCCTCAAGTTTTGCACCCATAACTTCCAACTTCTTCTTGGCTCGGTTGGCATCATCCACGGCCTCTTTAACCTGATCTTCCTAACGCTTCTTATCAGCAGCAAATCCTTCCTCGGCATCCTTTCGCGTAAGATCAATTTCAGCTATTAAGGCATCCTTCTCTATATTTAGTGCCTTCACTTTCTTTTCTGCCAACTTTCGCCTACCACGCTCTCGACAAGCAGCCAAAGCAGTACCATACCCATACCCACAAAACAGCATTACCACAAATGAAATGGATGTTAATTAAGAGAGTGATATAAAGCACAAACAAAATAAAGTTCTAAAAGTACTTAAAAAACATACACCCGAGCTCCAAATTTTTCCATTTTCTTAACAATTTTAGGTATTTTCATCCCACCAAGCTTATCCATGTCATCACGTGTCAAGAGCTTAGTCATAAGCTGCTTAGGAGCAGTAGGAAATAGATATCCAATGCCTCGCCTGCTAGCACCTGTAGTAGGATCCACTATCTCATCATCAGAAGAAATTACATACTCAAAAGTGGAGTCCACCACCCGCCGCGACCCAATTCTCTTCTTCAAACCAACTTTAAAATGAGGGACAAGTTGTAACACCCCCAGATCCGGGGTCAGGGATCTGGTGGTTACGGTCTTACATCCATTCATAATACTTGACTTGAGTCCACAATAAATAAATCACATGCTGTGACCCCACAACAATATCCACTCACACACACAACAGTTATAGTCCTAGAGATGAAATTGAAATAAGTCCATAATATCAGAGTTTACGAATAAAAGTTATTACAAGCCAAATGATATGTTTAAAGGTTTTGCCGTTGATTAACGTTAATGTTACATATAAATAGACTGATAAACAAAAGGTGCCTATCTATGCTACCTCAGCAATGGCAGCAAGGACATCAGCGGGTAGTCCTCGAACGGCGGTAACCTGCTTGCGCCGAGTGCGCCTGACGCGGGCCATCTGTCCTAGCTGTTGTTGTGATAATATGAACAAAGCAAGGGTGAGCGAAAGCCCGCAAACAATAATATAACTGAACAGTGATACATATATACAACAGTTCAAAATATCCTTTGAAATCATATGCCATGCATTGATGAAGTTATTACCAGTATAATATAAAGGATGAAGTTACCAGGTAACTCAAAGTATTTGTTTGTAGAAATATCTGCTACATCAAAAGTAAGCGAGATATTCTCATGGTCATTAAAAGAGGAACTTGCATGAAAAGATTGCAATTCCAGTTATGAACACTTTTCAAGCTCTGCCAACAGTAATCATGTTGCAGGAAATAAATAAGTTTGGATGATGAACCAATGATGGAGTATTCACCGCGCCCGCTGTTCCAATCTTGATGATCAGTCAGGATCGTACAGCTCAAATTAGATTTACTACCGGTAGAAGGAAGAACTGACGGCTTTACTTGTCTACCGCCTTACTAGCTCTCCCAGGCCAACGGTTGGGCCAAAGGGGATGGACCGGCGCTACTCGGCCTCTTACACGACTCCTAGTTCCAATAGAATTCATGATTCTGAATGTAACGTTCGTCCCCCTTTCCCCAAGTATAATACTTGTTGATAAGACTCTACAAAGTAGTCGTATCTAGTTGGAAAGGAAAATTCACCAATAACTTCCAAGCTATTGCTTGGTAACGAATATCAACTTGTTCCAACAATCTTACCCCTCGAAAGATGAGAAGGTAACCAACGACTTAATAAGTCAATAGCACCCGAGTTGCGAGTGAAGAGAATACTTTATGACCGGGAAGTCGACAAGATAATTAACATTTTCCAAGTAAGGTTCCCTTATTATTAGGGAGATAGACTCAAAGAAGAATGATGTCTGAGAACCTTTCTTGATATAAGATTAATAATAATGTGACTCCGAAATATTTTTCGTAATAATCGAAGAAGATAAACCTTATTGAGGTTATTCTAAGTATGGAATAAATATTCAGAGAATATTTATTGAATTAAAAATATTTAAAAAATATTTAGGAATATGAAAGAATATCTTTAATCAGAGTATTTTTTCAAGATAATCCCTGAAGAAATATCAGGAGAATATTTATTGAATAAATAAATATTTAAATGAATATTCAAAATAATATTCATTAATTAATAAGACCTGAAAGGAATATTTAAGACAATATTCATAATTAATTAGGAATTTAAATGAATATTCAAAAAGTAATATTCATTTAATGAATAATATTCTAAATGAATATCAAGTAATATTCATTTAGTAATCCAAGCCTTAAAGGAATATTCGAGATAATATTCGATAAATAAATCAAGCTTCAGATGAATATTAAAATAATATTCATCAAGTAATTAATATCCTAAATGAATATTCAAAAGTAATATTTATTTAATAACATAATATTCTAAATGAATATCCAAATAATATTCATTTAGTAGTCTCATCTTTAGAAGAATATTCGAAATAATAATCGATAAATAATTCGACTCTGAATGAATATTAAAAAATATTATTCGTCGAATAGTTACGTTCAAATAATTATTTGAAGTAAGGATCGTTAAATAAATAATCTCGAAAGAATATTCAAATAATATTCGTCGCCCGAATAATGGAAAATATTTACTTAGATATTTTCTTTCGAGGTAATCTCGATATGTCAAGAAATATTGACTCCCGGTATATATTTGATGAATAAGATGTATACACCCTTCTCTGAGGGTCTTACAATAACCGGCTTATAATTGATACGATAGCTATCTAATTTATAAGCCAATAACAATCAGGGAACAAGCATAATGATATAACTTGAAAGTAGGCATGCATGCTATGGCATATTATAACAGAAAACATACATATATATTCAATCACAACAACAGCCTAAAAGAAGGGGATTGAAACTTGCCTGGTAGTCGAGTACGGTAAGGGGTAGTGGTAGCGGGTCCCGGGTCAGCTTGGTGATCTATAAATATCCAAGACATACGGGATTAATCACTTAAAACTTTAAAGGTTAAGTTATACTTAAATCGAAACACGTTCTCGAGTTATCACGTTATACCCCTTTTAGTGTATTTCTTTTATCATCGATCCGACCCGACATTCGTTCGTTAATACGACATGTCACTGTACTTATACTTGGCATATACTTAAGTCATATAAGTCCGAAAGTCGATCGTTACGAACCAATATTATACTCCGAGTTTTATCGCTCGTTTTCTAAGTGTTTTAACGAAGTTATAAACGAGTCGTCTTTTAGGGGTTCGTTCGCGTTTAATCTCGATTCGAATATTTTTAATAAATCGAAAAACGATCCTTTTTACATAAGGTTTTCTCTCACGCCTTCCTTTTTACCTCTAGTATTTATTTACCAAGATTCGTCATGACTTTACGTATTTTATCGGGGTTCAATTTTAAGTACGAATACTTGTTTACGGCTCCGAACCACTTTTATGAATTTTATCACAACTCCTAAACCGTAAGTCCGTTTCACGTGATCTTTATATCAAAACGAAGCTTATAACATAAGCTATCCTAACATGGCAGAAAAGTTTCTGGACATTAGGGTCTTGATGTGAAAAATTGCATACAAAACATGATATTGTAAAATTGGGCATTATAACGGCTATGTTTACACGTTTTCCAAAGTTTTTACACTTTAATCTCGATCTAACAAAGATCAATCCAACCACACAAACACATGATAATCATCATGACTAGTCTATCAACAACTCATCTTAACCATTACATGGTTCATAAACCAAATCATAATCATAACAACTACTAACATGGATCTAAACTTATAATAACATACTAATCACTAAATCATCCATAAATCTCATAAGATCTTAAAATAACACCAAGGGTTTTCAAGTATTATACCTTCCTTAGAGTGTTTATTAGCCTCACTAAGCTTTGTATGATCCTTAGGAGTGCTTAAGCTTGCTATATCAACCATGAAACAAGAAAAAAAACAAGTTAGTTCTTGAAAAAACACTATTCACCCTCCTCTAAAATGATTTTTTTGAAAATGGTAAAAGAGGAGATTGAAGCTACAATTTCTAGGGTATTACTTTTATGAAATATAAGTCTTACCCTAAAAGTTTCAAGATCAAACAATGGTGGGAAGCTTGGTTTTGGATTTGGAATTAATGGATGGCCGAATAGAATGCTTCAAGGGGGAGTGTTTGATTTTTTTGTGTTGGTTGCTTGATTAATGACTAAAGTGATGAGCTTAGAATAATATCTCATCTCTTTTTACTTTATTAAAGTGCTTTTGGAATGAAGGGTGAGATTTGGAAGCATGTGTAGCACTTGGATTGATTTATGGCTAACTAGAGTTTGATTTGGCTAACTACTAGTTCAATCCATAACTTGCTAGTTACTTAGCCCACTTGGTTGCTAGATATTTATCTAGTAGCTTATGCATGACTCTTGCTTCCTCTGCTTGTTTCTTTGTTCGTTTATTGCTTAATTCGCTAATCGTTCGAGGGAATAACTCAATCGTTTCTAGTTAGGGTTTTACCGGGAATCCTCTTAATATTTCTATAATCATTCTTACTTCTTTTCTATAATCTCGGATTCCAACTTTCTCGAATCTTATTAAATAAGTCCCTAAATCGTTCCGTATCTTGAGAATCTCGGGAAAAAATTAAAGTGCCATTTTTCAGAATCCGACAGCTTTTACATACACTCTTTTTCCCTCCGGATCAATAATACGAACTCAGAATTTCGTTCCGGGTACTTCTATATAGCGTCGTCTAATAATATTCTCAATTACACCAAAATCACTATTCATCCTTATTCTTTACTTATTCATCTAGGGTTGTACAATTGTCCGTATTCTCTTTCGATCGTTCCTTAACCTTTTTACGGAACCACTGGATTAATCGCTATCGATCTGGATGACATGAGAATATTCTCCTGCTTGGAATTGCCATATCTTATTCCCTTAGGAGATAGATTATTCTTACCTATGTTGTCACCCTTTAGCATTCTTCAAGACATAGAAATAATAAAGTCGAATTCCATTCATTCTTTTAAAACATCAACTATTACATTGTAGCCATAGCCACACTATTCATTCTTACATCATTAAATAAATAAAAGTTTTAATTCTACCCAAAATTTGGGTTCTTACATTCTCCCCTCCTTAAAAGGATTCCGTCCCGGAATCAGGTAGAAGACAATTGAGTACTCGTGGGTTATTTCACTTTCCAGTTTCCCAGTCAATCCTTAACCAATCCCAATCCTTTTTCAGCACATCTTATTAGTGCTACAATACATCCTTTTATCCTTTTTCATTAATCTCTGCCACTTTTCGTACAATACACTATTCAGGTTATGCTCTTACCCAGTCATATACTATTTTCCTTATTGGCATCTGCAGTAACATTGGTATCACTATCCCACTGCGAATTTGGAGGTAAACTCACTCATACTGTGCATTTCCTGTCGCTTTAATCTTTGCAATCTCGATCAACATAGAGAAGTGGAAAGATTTATTGAGAGATCACTATGATCAATTGAACATTTGTTATATTGCATAGCTAGTACAGAAGGGGGCCAGCCTTTAGTACTTGACAAGCAATTAAACAAGTTATGGTATTCCACTTAGACTTCTATCACATAGACAGATAGTCACGTAGCAGTACCTCCCCTCCTTAAAGGGTTGTTCTTCTCAATTCATAAAGAAGATGAATAATAGAGAAGAAAAGAAAAGAATTCTAAAGGATTATAGAAAGTTTTCATGATTGTAAAATATCATACTCAGAATTTACCTCTGAACTATAGAGGTTCATTAAGGAAGAAATTAATCATAATTATATCCAATACTATTTGATCGTAACCTCACGTGTCAACATATCTTGTTGCTTTGTCCACTATTCTCTGGACCTGTACCCTGGTTCCACCTTAGCAACACTTACTTTTGGAAAATCTTTGAACCTTTCAGGTTAAATCTTAGTTTCTTGCTTGACACCATTTTTACTGACATTCCATGTCACGCTACTAGCTTTTTCATATCTATAATATTAACACTATCAGGTTGTCATCCCGAGAATTCATCGGAAAACCCATTTATTAATCCATTCCTAACATTCCTTGCTTCCTATTTCGTAGTTGCTTTCCCCGTCTTTTCTTTATCAATCACATCCTTCTTATTATCTGATTCTTATTTACTTCTGTTATTTACTTCCACCTTCATGTCTTTATTGAGACATCTTCTGCACTTGGCACCTCCTTATTGGTATCCCGTCACATTTACTCTATAATCATCACATTATTTCAAATTTAAAACCTCCGAAATGAATCTGGCCGATTTCTTTAGCTTAGATCCAATATAATCTACTTCTGTCAACTTGTTTCTCATCATTTATTCTTTTCTACCTGCGGTTTTTCACAGGTTGTCTTTCGTAAGTCAGACCAGGTCGTACACCTACCTGCTCGCACTCTTATCATCTGTTGAGCATCTGCATTTTACTGGTGTAGCTTTGCCACATGAAACACGTTACTACCATGCTATAAGCTTTGGGGGTAAAACTGGCTCGAATGCCACCTTCCGAACACTTTTAAACTCACAGGTGGCCTAATAAGTCTCGGGCTCAACTGCCCTTCTCTCTAAGTCTCATTAATTCTTTCCACGGGAATACATTTAGCATCATGAATCATCTACTTCATATTCTCTATCTTGTTTGCGCAGAAGTACACTAACACAAGTTCGCTTGTCATTCATCAACATGCCACTTAGCTCATTAATAGCAGCACTTTCTTTATCTTTACGTTGTCATCTACTTTCTTAGAAGAATCACCATCGATTGTTGTTTACGTAATGCGTTAATAGCTAACCTTACGGGTTACAAATCATTTAGGGAGACAAAGTAATCACTATTCCTTATCCCTAACGAACACTTCCTGAACTTAATGTAGATATTACATGAAGTAGATAAAACTGTAGAAGAGTTTCAAGCATCGCAGCTAGGTCCGGTTGATGAGACTATCACTCATGCAGCTTCCATAAAAGACTGGAAACTTAACGGTTTACTTCGTCAATTTTGTATCATGGTCCTGGTTTGCCTCAAAACGGGACCTTCTAAGGTACGTAATATGCTTAAGACTCCATTAGGAATTGAATCTTTACTTAAACTATTATTACCTTCGATTTTTGCACAATCATAAAAAGGAATGTAAATTCCTCCACTCCGATATGACCTTCAAGGTCTTTCCAGATATCATTTTGTTTCTTCGGTATGAACATTTGTAATTATTCCTTTATACTTAGACTGTCGGCCACCTCATTGGCCTTTCCTGATAATAATAATTCCTTGTAATCCATGTTTTCTGGATACATTCCAACTCAAATTTTTCTACCTCATTCCCATCACTGTTGGATGAAAGCATTCTCCCTTAAGCTCTGCTGAAGGAGAAAATATATCTATTAGTCTTTTTTTTTTCCATAAGTCATCGTTTCCATCTACCCGTGGGAACTTTATCACGTTTATTCCCACTCCTACTTAGGATACTTCTTTTCTTAGTTCTTTCCTTATCTTAGGATAATCTCAACCTTTATAGGTTCAATCCATACTCCCTCAGGGTTTCATACATGCATCATCTGGTATATTGTTATTGTGTTTTACATTCTCTTCCAAACTTCTTGTTGGAAACTCAGAATATTAACTTTTCCTTGTAAGGTTTCTTAGGTCGTCCTCATCATTCCTCCTGTATTTTCTAGGTACAGGGTATATCAAAACGTCATTGATCAATACTCTAATAATTCTATCTCTGTTCTTTCCAAAACTCTTTTTAATAATCTTTACAGGTCATTGTTGCCTTAGCAAATCCAACTCATATCATCTGAATTTACAATGTCTTTATTAGGGTTAGTGCCATCCTTTGTGCATTCCCCAGGGTTTGCCTTACTTTATGGATATCTTATCCTTAATTCAACTGCCAAGGAATTCCTGCATCCTATAATTGGCAATCAAATCATGTATCCTTAATAAGGGTCTCTTTTCAATCATTCTTATTTGATAATCGATCGGTAGCTTACTGCTAATTTCTTCTTTCAGATAGTGGTCAACCTATTTGACCTTCCAAAAGACAACGTATGTCTTTCTGCTCTCTTACAGAACTTGTTAATGGTAGCAAGGATGTTCTGAAAGATATTGGTCGAGTTCAACGTGAATTTCTTAGTGCTTATCGTTCTTCACAAAGGTACTTGCCTCAGACAAAATTCCTACAGCATACTGTTCAATTTTTGACCATTTCTATACTCTCTTCATATACCTTCATTGTTTACTTTCCTCCGTCATAATATATTCATGGTATTTATAATACCCTAACATCATACATCTCAAGTAGGGGTGTACAAATCATCCGCAAACCGCAATCGCACCGCAAACCACTCGCAATCGCTACCGCAAAAACCGCCATAATCGAAAAAACCGCAAAATCGCAACCGCAACCGCAACCACTCGCATACTTGCGGGTTGGCTGCGGATTTGAATGTTGACAAATCGCAAAATCGCAACCGCAAACCGCAATATATATATATATATATATATATTAAAAATATATATTTTTTGTATTATATATTTTTATAAATATAAATTAATAAATTATATATTATATTAGATAATTAGAAGTCTTGGTGCTAATTCTTTAGCATTGATGTCCGGGCCTTACATCACATTTCTTTGAATTATGTTAGTTTTACATTGTCTTTTCTTGTCATGGACTTATCCCATTATCTTTTCTTGTCATGGGCTTATACATCATATTTCTTTGTATTCTGTTGGTTTACATCTCTTTGTATTCGTGATTTTTAGTCTTGAAATATCACCAATTATTTATCAAAATTTTAGTCACAAAAAAACATCAAATTTTTTCAATTTAAAAAAATATTTTTATACAAATTTTAATAGGTGGTTGAACCGCAAACCGCATCGCATAACCGCGACATTAATCGCAATCGCAAGTGCGGATAATCGCAACCGCAATTACGATTGTGGTTGGAAATTTCAAAAACCGCAAAAATTGAAAAACCGCCATAACTGCCAAAAACCGCCCGCAACCGCACCGCGTACACCCCTAATCTCAAGTCATTATACTTCCATTTTTACTCGTAATCTTGGGCAATCATATACACATGAATCACTTTAGTACGGGTGACCCCATTCCAAAAAGTCTAGTAAATTCCCAATCCAAACATGGGTTGCAAAGGGTTCAGTAGAAGATTCCTACGATCTCATTAATATTTCCTTTATATCAAAAGCCCTTGCAGTCGGTGCTTACTTAGAAGCAACCCTGCTTTGTCCTTTCATTGCTGGTCTAGTCACTTGATAATCCTTTGTGACTTGGCCTCAACCGACCATACTAAAATAAAAAAATATATGGTTTTAGGGGTTGGCTAATTAGCATTACTTTTCTAGCAATTGCTGGCAAAGTGCCTTCTACTTTGATACCTTTCTACCTTTCCAAAACTTTACTCCATATAGGTCTTAATCGACTTCTCGGCACCATCTCTGGTCACCTTTCCTCTATTTTTATCTTTTCAACTAATCTTATCACTCCCACGTGCCACGCAAGCTTACCATTCCTGGCATAACAGCCTTTTCACTTAAGTCAATCCCGAAGTTTCTCAGTCCGGCTGGTTTCTTACTTACATTTCCTGTTTTCGTCCAATCTCACTTCATCATTGTATTTCTACAATCAATCGCGATAACCGGGGTCTGTCCACCAACCCATGTAGCGGCTACCTTACCCAATTCACGGGGTTTGCCCCAGTTTCTACTCTCTTCCATGATGTTCTCTGATAATCAGAAAGACAAGGTTTGCCAAAATTCGTTGAAGTTCTTCCCAGAATTAGGGAAATTTTGGTCAATCTATCCATCGACTGGTAACACTAAGGAGACCAGTTTCGAAACCTGAAGAATAGTTCTATGAACCTCCTAGTAGGTAGAACCGTAAGCAGTCATAATTAACGAAATAATCGTCATCGGGTTGGAAATTTAACCCCTGGAGAGGAACCAATTATATACATCCCTTAGAAGGGAATCAACAGTTTTAAACTGAAACTTGTCACAACGTCCTGATACCTATACGTCTTGATATTCAATATTACCAAATGTCAGTCTACCTGACTACCAGTCTCAGAAGGAACATTACCGTCGGAGTTGGTTGTTCCACAAAAATTGGCACTACTAAGTCCATCCGAACCTGGTGAACCATGCTGTCCGAATGCATCCGCAGGTACTTTGTCGTGCTGCGCAAGCACACATCTTAATCTTTTATGCGAAGCGTCGTTGGAAGCACAAAGTCACCTTTTTTCCATTAAACAATGCCAACTCTTGGTCATTACCAATTTCATCTTTTAGCTCCAGGAAGATTTTCTCACATTTTTTTCTCTTTAACTGCTGATCGTATTACTTGATCCATTATAATTCCGCGTCGGAGTAAACTTAAGGTAACTACTATAATCCATTAAAAGAAAAGAAAGAATTTAATATTCCTCTGAATCACATGCATCTAACGTTTCTGGTTCATCATTTCACTGAGTTAAATTAACCCTATACTTAGTCTCTGACAATAGTCTCATTACGAGTTCATCTTGACTCACTGGTCTTATCTTCCGGTAGGTTCTGAGATCATTGTCTTGCTTACTACTTCCTTATATAACTTTATCCAATCATGCTGTCACTTCCCAATGTTTTCACTTTCTAACTGATTCATTCATAAAATGGACATTTTCCTGAATAAAACAACTTCATCAACCTCAATTTGGTTCCATAAATTACAACCTATGACATCTGCCTTCTCATGGCGAATTATTACTGACAATATTCATACTTATTCATTTATCAAATGATATGGTACTTACTGCCTCTTCTCAACTATTCCTAGGGACTCTGCTCCTCGCCTTATATCAATGCCTTTGATAATCATACATCCTTCTAGCACTCTTTTCATTAATATGAAAGTCTCTTATGATTCTCATCTACTCCCGTATAAGATCTCAAGTACTTCTTCCAATCCCTCTTACTAGCTGGTACTACCTCCAGTAGTCCAGCCACGAATCCAACATGAATCTTCAGTTCTCTTGCTAATAGCTTAGTTCTTTATGCCCACTTTTCTGAGCACTATACCTTAATCATCTCAGTCTTTCTGGCTACAGCCCTCATTCCTCGAGGGTAAGCTCCTTATCCTAACAAGATTTTCCTTATCTGCTGGAACCTCTTCCGGGTCTCCAGTAGGGTACTCTATTGAATTTACCCGCTGATCTTCAGCATATAATAAAGCATCATCGCGCTGCTGCTCGTATGCCTCAAGGTCTGTTGCCTTACTTGTCGATGCGATATCGAGCTAAGTTACTATCATGATACTTAATAGTTCCCATAAGGGTTTTATAAGTCATCACTACATTAAGCAGTCCGACTATGAACTTGGCAAGAGTTCTTATTATCTTAGTGAATTTATTGTTTTAACGTCGCCTCATCTCTGGGGTTTATAACGTACGCTCTGATACCACTTCTGTAACACCCCCAGATCCGGGGTCAGGGATCTGGTGGTTACGGTCTTACATCCATTCATAATACTTGACTTGAGTCCACAATAAATAAATCACATGCTGTGACCCCACAACAATATCCACTCACACACACAACAGTTATAGTCCCAGAGATGAAATTGAAATAAGTCCATAATATCAGAGTTTACGAATAAAAGTTATTACAAGCCAAATGATATGTTTAAAGGTTTTGCCGTTGATTAACGTTAATGTTACATATAAATAGACTGATAAACAAAAGGTGCCTATCTATGCTACCTCAGCAATGGCAGCAAGGACATCAGCGGGTAGTCCTCGAACGGCGGTAACCTGCTTGCGCCGAGTGCGCCTGACGCGGGCCATCTGTCCTAGCTGTTGTTGTGATAATATGAACAAAGCAAGGGTGAGCGAAAGCCCACCAACAATAATATAACTTAACAGTGATACATATATACAACAGTTCAAAATATCCTTTGAAATCATATGCCATGCATTGATGAAGTTATTACCAGTATAATATAAAGGATGAAGTTACCAGGTAACTCAAAGTATTTGTTTGTAGAAATATCTGCTACATCAAAAGTAAGCGAGATATTCTCATGGTCATTAAAAGAGGAACTTGCATGAAAAGATTGCAATTCCAGTTATGAACACTTTTCAAGCTCTGCCAACAGTAATCATGTTGCAGGAAATAAATAAGTTTGGATGATGAACCAATGATGGAGTATTCACCGCGCCCGCTGTTCCAATCTTGATGATCAGTCAGGATCGTACAGCTCAAATTAGATTTACTACCGGTAGAAGGAAGAACTGACGGCTTTACTTGTCTACCGCTTTACTAGCTCTCCCAGGCCAACGGTTGGGCCAAAGGGGATGGACCGGCGCTACTCGGCCTCTTACACGACTCCTAGTTCCAATAGAATTCATGATTCTGAATGTAACGTTCGTCCCCCTTTCCCCAAGTATAATACTTGTTGATAAGACTCTACAAAGTAGTCGTATCTAGTTGGAAAGGAAAATTCACCAATAACTTCCAAGCTATTGCTTGGTAACGAATATCAACTTTGAAAGGCAGAGTGTATAAACTTGTAACACTATAACTAATGTAACTCAAACTAAAGGAAAAGATACTTAACCAGAAGACAATCAAGAACTGGAAGTCACAAGAAATCAACACTAAATGAAGACAAGGTAATTGATACAATTAAACATGCTAACTATGATCAAGCCAAGAAGAAATCATTGAGAGAAGTTCAAGTTAAAGTTGTTCATGCCTCAGTGATTTGATAAATCAAGAATCAAGATCATAACTATCAGTATCAACAAGACCAATTGATTTCAAGTGAAGAAGAAGGAAAGCAAATATTGGAAAGCCAAGTTATTCAGTGAATATGGTAATTTATTCAAGAAGCAGAAACACTATCAAGACTAGTCACTTATGAACCAGACCAGTGCATCAAGTGTCAGGACATTGATAGCAAGTTTATGTCAGTAATAAAGAACCATGTTCAAGAGCTTGTTAAAGAATAAAGAAGACATGAAGATATCACAAGTTCAAGATGTGCATTGAAGTTTCAAGTTGGAGACCAGAATATTTTCTAAGTACTAAATGTTCTGGATGGCTAAGTAGAAATTCTCAAGTAGAAGTTCTACTTAGGAATTTCGAGATAGCCAAGTAGAAGTTCCACTTAGGAATTTCGAGATAGCCAAGTAGAAATTCTCAAGTAGAAGTTCTACTTAGGTGCAGCTTCAACATGACACATGGCATCTTCTGATTGGCAGATTTCCAAGCTTTCAAGTTAAGGCAAGATTTATGTGGACACCACTGGGCCACGTACATCTTAGCTGTTGAAGACTACAGGACATAGACTACATGTAGTATAAATAGAAGTACGTGTGTAATGTTTTATTAAGAATAGAGTGAGCAATTCTAGAGAAAAACACAAGAGAAAAAGAGAGAGTGCATTCACAGAGCTTAGTATCATTCACTTCTCTCTCAACTTCTGTTATACTTTGTAATGAATGTTGTAGCAACCCTTTCAAGTTATATATAAAGAAATATATTCCTTGAATCTGTGTGTTCATTTATTGCATCGTTTTTATTGCTTCTCATATTCGAAAAGTTGTATTCACCCCCCCTCTACAACACATTTGGACCTAACAATTGGTATCAGAGCTATTTGTTTAACATACAAAACATAGATCCTTGTGTTGAGTAGAAGAATCGTGAGTTTTTCATTTTTCAGATCTACTTTTCATTTTCTCGAAAAGTGTGTTTTAATTCGTTTGTATTGAAAAACTCATCTGAAAAATTATTTAAATACTCCAGGTGTGATTATTTAGCTTGGGTGTATTTTAATTAATTTTTGTGAATTTATCTGGGTTAGTTCATATTTGGTGTTCTTGAGTGTTCATCATCTGTTCTTATCAAAGAATACAACCCAACAACTTTTTGATCTCCTTTTCAATAGTAAAAGAATAAAAAGGTGGTTTTTGGACTTTTTGAATTACTTTATTCGGCCGAAAGTAAAAGACATACTCAGTACCTAGCATGTGGGTTAGGTGGGTTTGGTGAGTAAAGCATTCAAAGTCAAAAGGTGTTAAAGAGATAATATTGTTTATTCAATATTAAAGTATTCTGCAGAAAAATTATTCTAAGGCAAAAATTTCTACATAGAATTTCTACTTGAGAATTTCTACATAGAATTTCGACTTGGCAATTTCGACTTGGTGATTTCGACTTGGCAATTTCGACTTGGCAATTTCGACTTGGCAATTTCGACTTGGCAATTTCGACTTGGTGATTTCGACTTGGCAATTTCGACTTGGCAATTTCGACTTGGCAATTTCGACTTGGCAATTTCGACTTGGCAATTTCGACTTAGAGAAATTCAAGATCCCAATGTTCAACCGAGATCACTATGAAGAATGGGTTTTCAGAATGAGACTATATTTAGAGACTGTTAACCCTGAATAGATAGAAGTTGTCATGGAAGGATCTGCAGAGGTTAGAAGCAACAAGACACTCATACTCAAGATGGAGTATGACACCTTTAGAATACGAAAAGGAGAAGGCATAACAGACGTCTATCTACGATTCAGTCAGTTAGTATTGGATTTGAATCTGAGAGGCGTAACTCTCCCCATGGTTGAGACCAACACGAGATATCTGAGGAACCATCCAAAGAGCATTGAACATAGGGTCTACGCAATAAGAGAAACCAGAGATTTGCATACAACTTCTCTGGAAGAGTATTATGGAATACTAAAGACCTATGAGCTGGAAACACTTCAAGATCAAGCATGGGACAATGATTCAAGAGAAGAGACTGAATTAATAGCTAGATATGAGATTGAGATGGAAGATCGCCAGGATAAATCTGTTGATTCTCGATCTTATCGAAAAGCCGGGCCCAATCAAAGTTGGGTTCCGAAGAATGTCTAACCAATCTGTCATTGCAGGGCATTAAGCAGAATAGAAATAAAGTTATATGGGTGCTAGACAGTGGAGCATCGAGGCATATGACTGGAAACAAGTCCCTGCTTACAGAGTTGGTTATGAAGGCTGGCCCTTATGTTACCTTTGGAGATGACAGCATAGGTGTGACTAAGGTATATGGCAAACTGAAAACTGGCAATGTCATCATTGAAGATATTTCCTATGTTGAGGGACTAAAGCACAATCTGTTGAGTATAAGTCAATTCTGTGACAAAGGTTACGAAATTGTCTTCAACAAGAAAGGTGTCTCAATCACTCACATCAAGGAAGGCTCACTTGCTTTAAGAGGAGTTCGAAAGGCAGATCTTTTTGTTGCAGATATGGATTCAGCAAATCAGGATGAGGTCACCTGTTTCTACAGCAAAGCCTCGGATGATGAAAGCTGGTTATGGCACAAAAAGCTATCTCACTTAAACTTCAAAACGATGAATGCTCTCGCGAGGCGAGAATTGGTGAGAGATCTACCTCAAATGGAGTTCGCTCCGAAAGGACTCTGTGAAGCTTGTGAAATGGGAAAGTCGAAGCGAGCATCGCATAAAAGCAAAGAAATTTCTAGTATTACTGAGCCTCTGCAACTTCTTCATATGGATTTGTTTGGCCCAGTGAATGTCCTATCTTTGTCTAGGAAAAGATATGCTTTGGTAATCGTGGATGACTTCTCCAAGTATACATGGGTATTGTTCGCAATGACGAAAGACGAAGTACCTTTCTTAATCATTGATCACATCACTCAAATTGAGAATGTTTCAACACTTACTGTGAAGACGATTAGATCAGACAATGGCACTGAATTCAAAAACGCAGTGCTAAATGACTTCTGTGTATCTAAGGGAATACGTCGTCAGTATTCAGCCCCGAGAACTCCACAGCAAAATGGAGTAGTTGAAAGGAAGAATAGAACTTTGGTTGAAGCAGCAAGAACTTTGTTGTATGATTCAAAACTTCCTTTGTATTTCTGGGCCGAAGCAGTGAGTACCGCTTGTTACACTCAAAATAGAACCTTGATCATAAAAGATAAAGAAAAGACACCATGTGAGCTAATGAACAACAGAAGACCAACAATCAAATACTTTCATGTCTTCGGAGCAAAATGCTATGTGCTTATAGATGATGAAAATCTAGGCAAGTTTGCAGCAAAAGCTCGTGAAGGAATCTTTGTTGGTTACTCTACAGACGTGGTGGCAGCCTATAGAGTGTTCATGGTGAATAATCGAAAAGTGACTGAAAGCTACAACGTCAGATTCGACGATACCAAACTCTCATCAATTTCAAGAGATTCTAGTGAACCTGAGTCCCTAAAATTTCAGAATCTGGACTTAGAAGATCTTGAAGATGAACCTGAGTTGGTTGTTCCATTAAATGTTCCAAGTGTACGTGAAGAACCTGAGTCTAGTGAACGAGCTAATTCTACAAGATCAGGAGAGACTTCTTCAGTACCAACCGGCAACAACTCAGGGGGAGTAAATAGCAGCTCAAGGACTACTGTTCAAGGCTCGAGTCGAGTTGACTCTAGTTCTGTAGGAGCTGGCACTAACTCAGGGGGAGTTAGTGAAAATATTCAAAGTAGTCAGCACCCCAACTCAGAAAGTCAAGCTGAATCATCTAGACAATTTCCAGGTGAACGGGTATGGAATAGAGACCATCCGTTTGAGTTAATTATTGGTGATCCAGATGCTGGTGTGACTACTAGAAGAACTGCAAGAGCTGACATGGCTAATATCTCCTTATATTCTGGGTTCTTATCAAAGCTTGAACCTAAAGAAATAGAAGAAGCTCTTGGCGATGCTGATTGGGTGATTGCAATGCAAGAGGAACTCAATCAGTTTGAAAGGCAGAAAGTTTGGAAACTGGTACCCCGACCAAAGAACAAATCCGTAATTGGAGCTAGGTGGGTATTCAGAAATAAACTGGATGAAAACGGACTTGTAACACGAAACAAGGCTCGTTTGGTTGCAAAAGGTTATTCTCAGCGAGAAGGAATTGATTATGATGAAACCTATGCACCAGTTGCAAGACTTGAGGCAGTCAGGATGTTCTTGGCATTTGCAGCACATAAGAACTTCAAGGTATTCCAGATGGACGTGAAAAGTGCCTTCCTGAACGGAGAGTTAGAAGAAGAAGTGTATCTGGAACAGCCGCCCGGCTTCGTTGATCCAGAACATGCAGATTTTGTGTATCTACTCTTCAAATCTGTCTATGGCCTCAGACAATCCCCAAGGCGATGGTATGAAACCCTATCCTTATTCTTAATTGAAAATGGTTTTGTTAGGGGAGTAATTGATAAAACATTGTTCTATAAAGTTGTGAGAAATGACTTAATACTTGTTCAAGTATATGTGGACGATATTATTTTTGGGTCATCAAATGAGCGCTTGTGCGAGAAATTTGCCAAGCTAATGCAGGAAAAATATGAGATGAGCATGATGGGAGAGTTGTCCTTCTTCCTTGGATTACAGATCAGTCAGAGAAAAGATGGTATCTTTATCTGTCAATCCAAGTACATCAGAGATTTACTCAAGAAGTATAATCTAGAAGATGCATCAGCAGCTAAGACTCCCATGGCAACAGCCACGAAGCTTGATGAAGACAAATCAGGTAAATCAGTTGACATCACAAGCTATCGAGGTATGATTGGCTCACTCCTCTATTTAACTGCAAGTAGACCAGATATAATGTTCGCAACTTGTTTATGTGCAAGGTTCCAAGCGGATCCTAGAGAATCACATCTCGTAGCCGTCAAAAGAATTTTTAGGTATCTCAAGGGCACACCAAATCTAGGGATTTGGTACCCAAGAGATACAGGTTTTAATCTTATTGGCTATTCGGATTCAGACTATGCAGGTTGCAGGATTGATAGGAAAAGCACATCTGGTGCTTGCCAATTTCTTGGCAGAAGATTGGTGTCCTGGCAAAGTAAAAAGCAACATACAGTATCTACTTCTACTGCTGAAGCTGAGTACATTGCTGCTGGAAGCTGTGTAGCTCAAATACTGTGGATGAGGAACCAATTGAAGGATTATGGCATGGAGCACAAGAAAATTCCAATCATGTGTGACAACACAAGTGCCATTGCCATAACCAACAATCCTGTAGATCACTCAAGAACCAAGCATATTGACATCAGGTATCATTTCATAAGAGAACATGTCGAGGAGGGGACTGTGGAGCTACATTTTGTGCCCACAATGCAACAAATTGCAGATATATTCACCAAACCTCTTGATGAAGTAACATTCAATAGGTTGGTCGGTGAATTGGGAATGCTTAACACAAGTTAGTAAAGCCTTCTATCTGTAAAATCCATGTTTATGTTTGTATGTGCAAGCTAATCAATCATTATGTGCTTAGACTTTAATATGCCTAATTAATGATTGTTATAGGTTGCATATAGTGTGATTTTGCATGAATTCTTTGTGTTTTAAGTGTCTTTTATAGCACAAATCTGTGAATTTATGCTTGTTAGATTGCATGATCATAGGGGGAGTTAAATTCATAATAGTCTAAATATTGCATGATTTTTAGATGAATTTACCTGTGTTTTTCATGTAATTAGAGGCCTTAGAATTATCAAGGAATGTTTTAATTATGTCATATATTAAAATCCTTGAATTGATATTTATATTAATTTGGCAAAATTAATTGTTGAGTTTTTCAAAGAAAAATTGTCAAATTATTCTAAGTATCTTCAAAATTTCGAGTTAGTCTCTATCTCGAAACTCATGTAGAAATTCGACTTGAATTTCGACTTGAGCTTCAAGGGTGAAGTTTTGAAAATTCTAAGTCTGGGAAGAATTTCGAGTTAGTACCTATCTCGAAATTCATCTCGAAATTCGACTTAGAGTTCGAGTTCGAGTTACCAGTGTGCCTAGTTCTATCTTCAAAATATTCGAGATAAATTCTATCTCGAATCTTATCTCAAAGGTTGAGATGAGGTTTCCATTAAGGGAATATTTTGAAAAGAACTGAGAATTAACTTCGAGTTAGTCTATCTCGAACTTTATCTCGAAGTTCGACTTGATGTTCGAGATAGAGTTCTTAGTCTATCTCGAAACTCAACTCGAATTTCGACTTGGTGTTCGAGATAGAGTTCTCAGTTAAGCTAAAGGGAATTTTTCGAGTTACACTCCTAACTCGAAACATATCTTGAATTACCCTGGACTTTTTGATTCAAGGAAGTATTTTGGAAAGAATTTGAGATTAACTTCGAGTTAACTTCTATCTCGAACTTTATCTCGAAGTTCGACTTGATGTTCGAGATAGAGTACTTAGTCTATCTCGAAACTCAACTCGAATTTCGACTTGATGTTCGAGATAGACTCTAACTCGAAAAGTATCTTGAATTTTCTGTTTTTCCAAGTTTACTACAAATCAATAATGTTCAAGATAGTATTTCCCTATAGTTTCTGCTGTAATTTTGGTTAAAGTGATTCTTTGTGCATATTTGTTCGAGTTAACTTCTATCTCGAACTTTATCTCGAAGTTCGACTTGATGTTCGAGATAGAAAAGTTCGAGATAGAAAAGTTTGAGATAGAGTTCGACTTAGATGTCCCCTGTATGGACTTAGTACTTTTCACATTTTTTAACAGGGACATTTTTGTCATTCCACATTAATGTCTATATATACGTCTCTAACTCGATCTATTCTTTCACTTTTACCTAATTGAGTTTTACAGCCGCCCCATATACATACAGGCGATTTTGACTTACAACCACTGATTCGTGATCTTTGTGACTAATCTCATACGGACAACGAATTACTGCCCGATTTTTTTTTTTTTTTGCCATTATCTGAGTGACCAGTAATATCTGAGTTTGTGTGTTTGTGAATTTGTTCTTCTTTCTCGACATATATACATACGTATATACACACACCGTTTCACAGTCATATACACACGATTTCACTGGTGTGTACACACATAACTTCACTGATTTCACTGGTATCAGATTCTGTTAATTGGTTGTTGATTTTCGCCTCTCACAGTGTTAATTATCTATAACTCGTAGTTTAATTTTTCAAGAGTGACTTTTGGTCTTTTTGTTAAATTAAAAGGGATATAACTGATAATTCCTAAATTAATTGTTTTTCGAAAATTAAAATAAAAAATTCACATCTTCTTAAAGAAAAACATTTAATCAAAATGGCTCACCAATTTTCCCTTGCTAAAAACGATTTTTACAATATTTCTACGGAAATTGGTGATCAACTCCCGCGGTTTAAGTTTTGGATACGATTTCTCAATTTGTATTCCAAAGCTAGCCAAGCTTTTACTGCTAAACCTACACTAGTACATGATGCTTTACAGCAATTATGGACTAGTGCGGTTACTTTTGGGAGTAAATCAACCCCCTACGGTTTCAGGTTTACCTTAGCGGGTCAGGAATATGAGGTGACAGAACAAATTGTCAACAGAGTTCTAGGATTCCCAATTAAAGATGCCTATGATCCAGAACCTACTGCTGCAGAACGCCTCAGATTCTTTGAAGAAATTGGATGTTATCCTACAAAAGGCCCAATCACGGGAAATATCCAAAAGCAATTCTTCCATGCGGAATGGAATTACTTTTTCGAGGCCATCACAAGATGTTTTCGGGCACGCGAAAAAGACTTTCATCAAATTCCGATTCCCATGCAAACCTTTGCAGTAGCCCTAGCAAGAGAACTGGATATAAACTATGGACGTATAGTTCTCTCTGAGATAGTGGCCTCAATGGGATCCCTTGCAAGCAGAGACCTCTCTACCACTGATGTCGTCTGTTGGTTTCCTCGGTTTCTTCAAATGCTAATCAATGACTTAATACCGAAGGATGCTCTTGCTATTCGACAGGGATTTGCCAGAAGCCCCACATCTGAATCACTAGGGATGGGCACTAAGTCACTTGCAACTATTGCAAATCAGGATAAACATCAAGGTAAGCCAATGTCTACTCCTGAAAATATACAAATGTGGCTTAGATATGATGCAGGAGTTACCAATTTGGAGGCATCATCACAAGTCTCATCACATGCTCAAAATCCATCTGTTCATGCTGAGGCATTTGATGAGATTCCGGATGAGGAAAGCGATGATGCACAAGGTAATCAAACAGGTAATCTCTCTATGCATACTATTCATTCCTCCTCCTATGTTTCTGATTCCGCGACCCGAGAGACTGCTAACCCGCAGGATCTATCCCAGGGTAAGAGCCATATTTCTGACTCTGAGTCTGATACACATTCCTATTCTTTATCACCCCTGTTAACGGAAGTCAGAAAACCTGCACGTATATTTATACAAGATGATGAGGAGAATGAACCCGAAGAGCAGCAACTTTTTCGCAAGAAAGCCAAACTTTTCCACGCTGCTACTTCACAACCACAGTCAAACCCTAGCGTGTCACACGCAACCACTCCACCTCACGCGAGTGGTTCACCCCTTGAACATTCTGCACATAGGGATTTTGATTTTAGTCAGGATGATGTGCCTCTTGATGATACTGTTGCTTCAAGAGGACATGAAGTATTAAGAACTTCAGCCGTACCTTCACCGGTACGTACTGATGCTGCAAAGAGGATCGGTTCTGATGTCGTACAAGGACACTTTGCAGCCTCTCAGACTGAGATTCCAACTCAGGAACAAACAGAATTTGATCCCATAACTGTCAACAACATTTCTTATCAAGTTTCTGCAGGTACTGCTTCACTTTTTGGATCAGTCATTGAAGACATACACGAGCGTGAGACAGGGAGTGTGTGTGAGAGGTTAGGGAGAGAGGGACCTTCATTTTTAAGGCCCGAAACCGAGCGCCAAATACCAACAGAACGCGTATTAGAGCGAGGTCACCTAAACCAAACACCGTCCCTTAATACTGAAAATTTTGATACTCGTATGACTTCAATGGAAAATCAGATGAGGCAGTTCGGGCAGACAATGGGGCAGTTCGGGATCAATATTGGAAACAACCAAAGGGCTCTAGACGACTACGCAGCAAGAATGGCAAGTCAAGCTACAGCGTTTAATGATTTGACAAATAAGGTCAATGACTTGGGCCATGCTGGTGGTGTCTTGGGAAGCACTCTCAATGAAAGGATGGGGGCATTGGAGTCTACAATGCATACAATGATTGTGGAGATCAGTAGAATGATGTTCGCAGTCAGGAGTTTTGTGCCCCCGGAGTGCTTCGAGTCGGAACAACCTCCCCCCGATGCTGGAGCAGGTGGTGCAGGTGGTGCTAGTGGAGCGGGAGCCTCTGGTTCTGGTTTTGGAGGTTCCTATGCAGTTGGTGGATCTGAAGACCATGGTGGAGCTCAGGATAACTCACCTAAGGGGGAGAGTGGAAAGGAGACGAGACAGCAGGCAGTTCACATCGAAGAAATTGAAGAACCCGCTGATCTTGTTAAGGAACCAGAAATTGAGCCTGCTGTTGCTGAAGAGGCTCTGAGGAGGAGAAAGGGTAAGGCAATAATGGTTGAAGAAGATGAACCAGTTATTGACCTGAGTCATCAGGACACAGTACAGGAGGTACTAGACTCAGATTCTGATATGGAAGACGTACCTTTCGCACATGCTGTTAAGCGATCTTTGAAGGAACAAGGTGGAGGTGCTGGTATGTCTTTCGGAATGCCTGAAGAAGATCCTATTGATGAAGAAACCCTGCAGTCTCAACAGTTAGCCTTGGAACAAGCTCAGTTCCATAAAATGAAGATGATGCAAGAGCATGCTGCGTTCCTAGAACAGAAGGTGGAGCTACAAGGGAAGCAGTATGAGTATGAGCTTGCAAGGCTAGCCAATCCTCAAGTTGATCTTGACAAAAGAAGGATAGGGCAGAAATGGGATGAAGCAAGGAAGATAATGATGGGACCATGTGCAAAAGGAGTTCATAACAAGGATGCAGATGATCTGTTCTACAACTTGAATTTGCAGAATCCAATGACTGGGGACTATATAAATGCTTTGAAGAGATTAATTTCTAAAGTCAGGGTTGGATACAATGCAAATCTTAAGGAGTGGCAGGTTATCTTGTCTTTGGTAGAAGGAGTCCCAACATCTTTCCTATTTGTGGATGACCAATTCATAATGAGAAGATCTGCGTCAGAGTTGTTCTTGCTAGCGACTAAAATTCAGTACTCTCAATCTGAGGAGCTAAGCATTCTGTACAGGGATCAGTTAATGCAGCTAGCAGAGGACAAGGGTCCAGAATTCTCAGCTTATCCAAATTTTGTCCGGATGGTGGTTCAAGGAAAGATGAAGAGGGTGAGCATGGAGGAAAAAGACTTAATGGAACTTTCAGTGGAATCTCTTAAAGCTGTATGTAGACAAATGATGGGTAAGGGATTCGCCTCTGAGCTTAAAGATAAATCCGTGAGGATCATTGAAAGAGTCATATTCTTGAAGAGCAATGAGGTGTGGAAGTGTGATGTCATTGCTCCAAACCCTCTCGACAACGTGAAGATTGAGCCGGAGCTGATAGAAAAGAAATGGAATATTCTTCAAGCAATGAAGAATGTAGATGAAGCTTTGACTCTTCCTTCTGGAGAACTGGAACAAGGAGAAATAAGGGAGGCAGTTGGCGTTCCAGGGAAAGATAGTGTATACTGGATACACTCTTATGCTGATGATACAGCTGATGCCTTAGCATACATAGATGCAGACCAGAAACAAACACTCTTGCATATGAGTAGACAATGGCTGCTACAGACTCAAGATGCTGCATTTCTAGAGAAAGTGTTATATGTGTTCAAATGGGGCGAAGTGGAAGACAAGTTTGTTGAAGAAAAGCAGAGACTCGTGAGTTACCTGTCTGAAGTAATTGTGGAGAAGAAGCGAATGGAGCGAGATGCGGCTAGTGTCTATAATACTGACCGTGTCAAGGGCTACCCCAAGATGATATATCGTTATCTCAAAGCTACTAAATCTCATTGGAAACCTCAGCTCATAATGAAGAACTTTGAGGAAATTCCAAAGATCAGGACTACTCAGGAGGTTGATAAACTCAGAAGGCTTTTCAAACATCCTAACCCAGAGCCCAGGAACCCTCTAGAAATGGAAGCTGTAAGTCTGTTGAATGCTAGGTGGAAGCAGCTTCACGATCCAGTGTACAAGAAAGAACAGCAGCAGAAGGAGAAGCGCAAAAGGCAGAAAGAAGAGAGAGACCAAGCTGCTGAAGCTAGAAAGAGGAAACGGAATTAGGGTTAAAGGTCAGAGTGGTGTGAACTTGAAGTTGGAAAAACTTCATGTCTTTCGGTTGCTTTAACTCACTTGAGGAAATTCACCTTAGAGTGAATCCAATAAGGTGATATAAGTTTGACTAGAAGGTATGAAATAATCCAGGTGATAGGAATCATTCAAATGATCTTTAATTCGAGGTTCGAATTCTGTTTCTAGTTTTTATGTTCATTGTATTGTTTTCAAGTTCTTTTCAATTGTATATTATTCAAGAATGTAATGTTAATTATCTTTTCTCGTCTCATTGTTTAGTTGAGTTATCCTTCATTAATTTGAATGTCATTGTTAGACAATCAAATTGGGGGAGATTGAAAGGCAGAGTGTATAAACTTGTAACACTATAACTAATGTAACTCAAACTAAAGGAAAAGATACTTAACCAGAAGACAATCAAGAACTGGAAGTCACAAGAAATCAACACTAAATGAAGACAAGGTAATTGATACAATTAAACATGCTAACTATGATCAAGCCAAGAAGAAATCATTGAGAGAAGTTCAAGTTAAAGTTGTTCATGCCTCAGTGATTTGATAAATCAAGAATCAAGATCATAACTATCAGTATCAACAAGACCAATTGATTTCAAGTGAAGAAGAAGGAAAGCAAATATTGGAAAGCCAAGTTATTCAGTGAATATGGTAATTTATTCAAGAAGCAGAAACACTATCAAGACTAGTCACTTATGAACCAGACCAGTGCATCAAGTGTCAGGACATTGATAGCAAGTTTATGTCAGTAATAAAGAACCATGTTCAAGAGCTTGTTAAAGAATAAAGAAGACATGAAGATATCACAAGTTCAAGATGTGCATTGAAGTTTCAAGTTGGAGACCAGAATATTTTCTAAGTACTAAATGTTCTGGATGGCTAAGTAGAAATTCTCAAGTAGAAGTTCTACTTAGGAATTTCGAGATAGCCAAGTAGAAGTTCCACTTAGGAATTTCGAGATAGCCAAGTAGAAATTCTCAAGTAGAAGTTCTACTTAGGTGCAGCTTCAACATGACACATGGCATCTTCTGATTGGCAGATTTCCAAGCTTTCAAGTTAAGGCAAGATTTATGTGGACACCACTGGGCCACGTACATCTTAGCTGTTGAAGACTACAGGACATAGACTACATGTAGTATAAATAGAAGTACGTGTGTAATGTTTTATTAAGAATAGAGTGAGCAATTCTAGAGAAAAACACAAGAGAAAAAGAGAGAGTGCATTCACAGAGCTTAGTATCATTCACTTCTCTCTCAACTTCTGTTATACTTTGTAATGAATGTTGTAGCAACCCTTTCAAGTTATATATAAAGAAATATATTCCTTGAATCTGTGTGTTCATTTATTGCATCGTTTTTATTGCTTCTCATATTCGAAAAGTTGTATTCACCCCCCCTCTACAACACATTTGGACCTAACAAACTTGTTCCAACAATCTTACCCCTCGAAAGATGAGAAGGTAACCAACGACTTAATAAGTCAATAGCACCCGAGTTGCGAGTGAAGAGAATACTTTATGACCGGGAAGTCGACAAGATAATTAACATTTTCCAAGTAAGGTTCCCTTATTATTAGGGAGATAGACTCAAAGAAGAATGATGTCTGAGAACCTTTCTTGATATAAGATTAATAATAATGTGACACCGAAATATTTTTCGTAATAATCGAAGAAGATAAACCTTATTGAGGTTATTCTAAGTATGGAATAAATATTCACAGAATATTTATTGAATTAAAAATATTTAAAAAATATTTAGGAATATGAAAGAATATCTTTAATCAGAGTATTTTTTCAAAATAATCCCTGAAGAAATATAAGGAGAATATTTATTGAATAAATAAATATTTAAATGAATATTCAAAATAATATTCATTAATTAATAAGACCTGAAAGGAATATTTAAGACAATATTCATAATTAATTAGGAATTTAAATGAATATTCAAAAAGTAATATTCATTTAATGAATAATATTCTAAATGAATATCAAGTAATATTCATTTAGTAATCCAAGCCTTAAAGGAATATTCCAGATAATATTCGATAAATAAATCAAGCTTTAGATGAATATTAAAATAATATTCATCAAGTAATTAATATCCTAAATGAATATTCAAAAGTAATATTTATTTAATAACATAATATTCTAAATTAATATCCAAATAATATTCATTTAGTAGTCTCATCTTTAGAAGAATATTTGAAATAATAATCGATAAATAATTCGACTCTGAATGAATATTAAAAAATATTATTCGTCGAATAGTTACGTTCAAATAATTATTTGAAGTAAGGATCGTTAAATAAATAATCTCGAACGAATATTCAAATAATATTCGTCGTCCGAATAATGGAAAATATTTACTTAGATATTTTCTTTCGAGGTAATCTCGATATGTCAAGAAATATTGACTCCCGGTATATATTTGATGAATAAGATGTATACACCCTTCTCTGAGGGTCTTACAATAACCGGCTTATAATTGATACGATAGCTATCTAATTTATAAGCCAATAACAATCAGGGAACAAGCATAATGATATAACTTGAAAGTAGGCATGCATGCTATGGCATATTATAACAGAAAACATACATATATATTCAATCACAACAACAGCCTAAAAGAAGGGGATTGAAACTTGCCTAGTAGTCGAGTACGGTAAGGGGTAGTGGTAGCGGGTCCCGGGTCAGCTTGGTGATCTATAAATAGCCAAGACATACGGGATTAATCACTTAAAACTTTAAAGGTTAAGTTATACTTAAATCGAAACACGTTCTCGAGTTATCTCGTTATACCCCTTTTAGTGTATTTCTTTTATCATCGATCCGACCCGACATTCGTTCGTTAATACGACATGTCACTGTACTTATACTTGGCATATACTTAAGTCATATAAGTCCGAAAGTCGATCGTTACGAACCAATATTATACTCCGAGTTTTATCGCTCGTTTTCTAAGTGTTTTAACGAAGTTATAAACGAGTCGTCTTTTAGGGGTTCGTTCGCGTTTAATCTCGATTCGAATATTTTTAATAAATCGAAAAACGATCCTTTTTACATAAGGTTTTCTCTCACGCCTTCCTTTTTACCTCTAGTATTTATTTACCAAGATTCGTCATGACTTTACGTATTTTATCGGGGTTCAATTTTAAGTACGAATACTTGTTTACGGCTCCGAACCACTTTTATGAATTTTATCATAACTCCTAAACCGTAAGTCCGTTTCACGTGATCTTTATATCAAAACGAAGCTTATAACATAAGCTATCCTAATATGGCAGAAAAGTTTCTGGACAGTAGGGTCTTGATGTGAAAAATGGCATACAAAACATGATATTGTAAAATTGGGCATTATAACGGCTATGTTTACACGTTTTCCAAAGTTTTTACACTTTAATCTCGATCTAACAAAGATCAATCCAACCACACAAACACATGATAATCATCATGACTAGTCTATCAACAACTCATCTTAACCATTACATGGTTCATAAACCAAATCATAATCATAACAACTACTAACATGGATCTAAACTTATAATAACATACTAATCACTAAATCATCCATAAATCTCATAAGATCTTAAAATAAAACCAAGGGTTTTCAAGTATTATACCTTCCTTAGAGTGTTTATTAGCCTCACTAAGCTTTGTATGATCCTTAGGAGTGCTTAAGCTTGCTATATCAACCATGAAACAAGAAAAAAAACAAGTTAGTTCTTGAAAAAACACTATTCACCCTCCTTTAAAATGATTTTTTTGAAAATGGTAAAAGAGGAGATTGAAGCTACAATTTCTAGGGTATTACTTTTATGAAATATAAGTCTTACCCTAAAAGTTTCAAGATCAAACAATGGTGGGAAGCTTGGTTTTGGATTTGGAATTAATGGATGGCCGAATAGAATGCTTCAAGGGGGAGTGTTTGATTTTTTTTGTGTTGGTTGCTTGATTAATGACTAAAGTGATGAGCTTAGAATAATATCTCATCTCTTTTTACTTTATTAAAGTGCTTTTGGAATGAAGGGTGAGATTTGAAAGCATGTGTAGCACTTGGATTGATTTATGGCTAACTAGAGTTTGATTTGGCTAACTACCAGTTCAATCCATAACTTGCTAGTTACTTAGCCCACTTGGTTGATAGATATTTATCTAGTAGCTTATGCATGACTCTTGCTTCCTCTGCTTGTTTCTTTGTTCGTTTATTGCTTAATTCGCTAATCGTTCGAGGGAATAACTCAATCGTTTCTAGTTAGGGTTTTACCGAGAATCCTCTTAATATTTCTATAATCATTCTTACTTCTTTTCTATAATCTCGGATTCCAACTTTCTCGAATCTTATTAAATAAGTCCCTAAATCGTTCCGTATCTTGAGAATCTCGGGAAAAAATTAAAGTGCCTTTTTTCAGAATCCGACAGCTTTTACATACACTCTTTTTCCCTCCGGATCAATAATACGAACTCAGAATTTCGTTCCGGGTACTTCTATATAGCGTCGTCTAATAATATTCTCAATTACACCAAAATCACTATTCATCCTTATTCTTTACTTATTCATCTAGGGTTGTACAATTGTCCGTATTCTCTTTCGATCGTTCCTTAACCTTTTTACGGAACCACTGGATTAATTTCTATCGATCTGGATGACATGAGAATATTCTCCAGCTTGGAATTGCCATATCTTATTCCCTTAGGAGATAGATTATTCTTACCTATGTTGTCACCCTTTAGCATTCTTCAAGACATAGAAATAATAAAGTCGAATTCCATTCATTCTTTTAAAACATCAACTATTACATTGTAGCCGTAGCCACTATTCATTCTTACATCATTAAATAAATAAAAGTTTTAATTCTACCCAAAATTTGGGTTCTTACACAAGTACTTTAGGACGACATCTCCGTACACGTTTTCCCTCACCATGGTCCTTGTTCACATTGGTTTTCTTTTTCGGACTTGAAGTAGGATTTTCCTCTACATTCTTCCCTTTGTCACCAAGCATATCTACACACAAGTCAGAAAAGGTTATAAATACTTCAAGGTAAAATAGATTGTTGACAACAAATGCTATAATTGAACCATAGAAAGAACAATGTTAACAACAAAGATAACATACCATTGTTAACCAAAGGCTCAACACCTTCCAACACAGGTGAGCTACTCCCAGCTCCAACTAAATCCTCTCCAAAAATAGCATCACCTCCCATACTAACACCGCCGAATGCCCTATCCCCAGTCGAAGGGACTTGCTCCCTCTACCCATTCCTTAGTGACAACTTCCTCTTGACGTGCTAATGGCTCGCTGATATCCTTATGCACATGTAACCGCTCCTTTTACCCCAGAGTGATGAGACGTCTCTTCTTAGGTGGATTAGCACCACCACCCACACAAGTCTCTGCCTTCATGGCTCTACATTCCTGAACATGCAACACTTCTTCCTCAGCGATCACACTATCCTCGATCCTCTGATTTTGAGCCTCCACTTCAGCATAACTTAGATCAAGCTCCAACACACTATCATCCTCTGCCTCGGCACTCTCATCCTCCGCCTCGGCATCATCATCCTCGACATCTTCCATATCGTCATCCTCGCCTCCGGAACTATCGCCGTCCTCTTCAACCTCTCCCACTACCCGCTTTCTCAGGTGCGAAGGTTTGGGTGGTTGAGCTCTTAAGAACTCTTCAATCTTCGCCTTATCATCACCCCATACAAACTCTCCCCTATCCATTGATCTCGGCGGATACACTGTCACAATTACAAAAGTTTAGCCCATTTTCGACATAAATTAACCCAAATTTAGAAAGAATGACAACATTGATGGAAAAGTGAACCACTTACATTCATAGAATTTCAACCTGCTAACCGTGAATCACTCATCCTTGCCCCAAGGAGCTCTGAAAACAAGCAAGCAACGCACACAATTTTTGACAATCATCTCAGACAGTGCATTCCGTTGTATAACACATCTCGGCTCACAATTCGCAGAAAATCCGGGAATATAGATCCAGTCCCCACCATGCATAATAATGTACTCATATTGCTAATGTTTGAGGCTATTAGGCAACTTCCCTGGTTTAAAGCCAGCAGCAGCAAGGCCTATCCGACTTTTCTTATTGCCCTGAACAACCTCATAAAAAGGAGCACAATTGGACCTCTTCACAGAAAAGATGGTGAAGAATGCCTCGAAAGTTGGTTGCCGCTTGTTCCGGTTACATGAAGCAATGAACCACAAAATCAGTCGAATGGAGTTCGGAGTGAACTGTGCGGGAGTACATGTAAGAACCCAGATTTTGGGTGGGATTAAAACTTTTATGTATTTAATGATGTAAGAATGAATAGTGGTTATGACTGCGATGTAACGAAGATCTATTAAATAAATGGAACGGATTTGAATTCAATTACTTACATGTCATGCAGAATACTTTTGGTTGACGGCATAGGTAAGAATGATCTATCTCCTAAGGATATAAGTATATTACTTCAAGTAAGATTATTCTTGTGTCATCCAAATCAATATCTATTATAAGTCCAGCGGTTCCGTAAAAAGGTTAAGAAGCACTCGAGAGTGAACCAGGTTCATTTTCCTAATTATAGGAATTAAATAAAAATAAGTGATGAATAGTGATTTTGGTGGAATTTGGAATATTATTATAATAATGATATACCCGGTATTCGGAACGGATTTCTGAGTTCGTATTAGTGATCCAGGAAGAAAATAAGTGTATGTAAAAGCCGTCGGATTCAGAAAAAGAGCACTTTTATTTTCTCCGAGATTTCCCTGGACACTACAAGACTTAAGGAGTTATAAAAGGGAATTAAGGAATTTAAATTCGAGAAGTATTAAGTAAGATGAAGAATAGTATTAGAAATATTAAGAAGGTTTTCGGTAAAACCCTAACTAGAAACGAATGAGTTATTCCCTCGAACGATCAACGAACAAGCAAGGAAATTGAGTAATACCCGGACAAAGGAACGAATAAATAACCAAGAGACAAACAAGTGCAATTGGTGGGAAAAGGAGAAACCCAAGTAACATCCTTATAAGTCAACTACAAGATGAGTGGTGTAATTGCATTCTTGCAAAAATGGAGTTGTTTGTTGTAGTGCCAACACTTGGCCCAATGAGGAAGCAACAAGTGGCACCATTGGATTGCCAACAACACATTAAAAGAGATGCATCCATTATATATGCAAGGGTTATACATGTATTAGCCATAAATCACCAAAACAAAACAAACCACCACCATTTTTCTCCATTTCTTCATAAAAATCTGCCCATTCTTAGCTAATTGGAAGTCCAACTTCCAACCATCACTTGTTCTTCAAATTTTTATGTTAAGTACTACATATCATGGTAATGATCTCCTAGAAATTTCAGCTCAAATTCATCTTTTATCATTTTCAAATAAATCATCAAAGATGATGATGAATAGTGTTCTTCATAAACTAACTTTTATTTCTTGATTTCTTTTGATTATTCAAGCTATACTAAGGCTAGATAAGGGCTAAACAAGGCTTGATAAGTTCATACATACACCAAGGAAGGTATACCACTCTTGAAAACCAAGCTCTTAGTTTAAGTTTTGGTATTTTAGATGAGTTATATGGATTTAATGCATGTTTAGGACCTTAAGATTATGATTGGGATTTATTAAATGTGAAATTAGTTTAGATGAATGGAAAGACATTGCTTGGTCTTAGTTCATGGTTGAATAACATGTAAATGTTGTTTGGAGTGGAAACTATAATTATTGGGTGGTTTGAAATTTGGAAATCATGTAAACATAGCCGTCGTAATGCCCGATTGTCGTTAGCCTTAAGAAACCGTGATTAGCAGTAGCATGAACACACTGTCCAGTCTCGGATTTTGCCATGAAAGGCTAGATTATGTTATAAGCTTCGTTTTGATATAAAGATCACGTGAAACGGACTTACGGTTTAGGATTTATGACTAAATTACTAAAAGTAGTTCGAATCCGTAAACAAAAGTTCGTAACTGAAATTGAACCCTCGTAAGCAATGTAACGTCATGGCGAATCTTGGTAAATAAATACTAGGGATAAGAAGGAAGGTGTGAAAGAAAACCGTATGTCAAAAAGAGCATTTTTCGATTTATTAAAAATGTTCGAGTCAAGGTTAAACGCGAACGAACCCCTAAAAGACGACTCTTTTGTAACTTTGGTAAAACACTTAGAAAACGGGCGATAAAACTCGGAGTATAAGATTGGTTCGTAACGATCAACCTTAGAACTCGTATGACTCAAGTATGTCCCAAGTATAAGTGCAGTGACATGTCGTATTAACGAACGAATGTCGGGTCGGATCAGTGATGATAAGTAATCCACTAATAGGGGTATAACGAGATAACTCGAGAACGTGTTTCGATTTAAGTATAACTTAACTTTTAATATGTTAAGTGATTAATCCCGAATGCCTTGGCTATTTATAGATCACCAGGCTGAACCGGGACCCGCTACCACTATCCCTTACCGTACTCGACTACCAGGCAAGTTTCAATTCCCTTCTTTTAGGCTGTTGTTGTGATTGAATAAATATATATATATGATTGCTGATATACATATGCCATTGCATGCATGCCTACTTTCAAGTTGAATTGATATACTTGTTCCCTGAATGTTATTGTTGGCTTATAAGCTAGATAGTTATATATCAGTTATAAGCCGGTTATTATAAGACCCTCATAGAAGGGCGTATATATCTTATTAATCAAAAATAGACCGGGAGTCAATATTCCTTGATATATCGAGATTACCTCGGAAGAAGATATTTAAGTAAATATTTTCTATTATTTGGGCGACGAATATTATTTGAATATTCGTTCGAGACTAATTATTTTAACGATCCTTACTTCAAATAATTATTTGAACGTAACTATTCAACGAATAATATTTCTCAATATTCATTCAGAGTCGAACTGATTATCGACTATTATTTCGAATATTCTTCTAAAGATGAGACTATTAAATGAATATTATTTTGGATATTCTTTTAGATTATTATTTTATTAAATCAATATTACTTTTGAATATTCATTTAAGATATTAAATACTTGATGAATATTATTTTAATATTCATCTGAAGCTTGATTTAATTATCGAATATTATTTCGAATATTCCTTAAGGCTTGGATTACTAAATGAATATTACTTGATATTCATTTAGGATATTATTCATTAAATGAATATTACTTTTGAATATTCATTTAAATTCCTAATTAATCATGAATATTACCTTAAATATTCTTTTCAGGTCTTATTAATTAATGAATATTGTTTTGAATATTCATTTAAATATTTATTTATTCAATAAATATTCTCCTGATATTTCTTCAGGGATTATTTTGAGAAATACTCTGATTAAAAATATTCTTTCATATTCCCAAATATTCTTTCAATATTTTAACTCAATAAATATTCTCTGAATATTTATTCCATACTTAGAATAATCTCGATAAGGTTAATCTTCTTCGATTATTACAGAAAATATTTCAAAGTCATATTATTATTAATCTTATATCAAGAAAGGTTCCCAGACATCATTCATCTTTGAGTCTATCTTCTTAATAATAAGGGAACCTTACTTGGAAAAATGTTATTTATCTTGTCGACTTCCCGGTCATAAAGTATTCCCTTCACCCGCAACTCGGGTGCCGTTGACTTATTAAGTCGTTGTTTACCTTCTCATCTTTCGAGGGGTAAGATTACTGGAACAAGTTGATATCCGTTACCAAGTAATAGCTTGGGAGTTATTGGTAAATTTTCCTTTCCAACTAGATACGACTACTTTGTGGAGTCTTATCAACAAGTATTATACTTGGGGAAAGGGGGACGAACGTTATATTCAGAATCATGAACTCTATTTGAACTAGGAGTCGTGTAAGAGGCCGAGTAGCGCCGGTCCATCCCCTTGGCCCAACCGTTGGCCGGGGAGAGCTAGCATGGCGGTATACAAGTAAAGCCGTCAGTTCTTCCTTCTACCGGTAGTAAATCTAAATTGAGCTGTATGATCTCGACTGATCATCAAGATTGGAACAGCGGGCGCGGTGAATACTCCATCATTGGTTCATCATCCAAATTCATTTATTTCCTGCAACATGATTACTGTTGGCAGAGTTGGAAAAGAGTCATAACTGGAATTGCAACCCTTTCTTGCAAGTTCCTCTTCTTAATAACGATAATAATATCTCGCTTACTTTGATGTAGCAGATATTCCTTCAAACAAATACTTTAAGTTACCTTGTAACTTCATCGTTCATATTATACTGGCATCATTTCCGTAAATGCATGGCATATGGTTTAAAAGATAGCTTTGAACTGTTTTAAATTATCGTTCAGTTATATATTTGTTGGTGGGCTTTCGCTCACCCTTGCTTTGTTTATATTATGTCACAACAACAGCTAGGACAGATGGCTCGCGTCAGGCGCACTCGGCGCAAGCAGGTTACCCGACCCACCGGACTACCCGCTGAGATGCTAGCCGCCATTGCTGAGGTAGCATAGTTAGACAGCTTTTGTTTCCTGTTTAACTATATGTATAATTAATGTAATCAACGGCAAAACTTTTAAACCTATGATGTTATCCTTTTGGGATTGTAATAACTTTTATTCGTAACCCTTTAATGTAAGACTTATTTCAATTTCATCTCTGGGACTATAACTGTTGTGTGTGTGAGTGGTAATTATTGTGGGGTCACAGCATGTGATTTATTTATTGTGGACTCAAGTCAAGTATTATGAATGGATGTAAGACCGTAACCACCAGATCCCTGACCCCGGATCTGGGGGTGTTACAGAGATGGTATCAGAGCGAGAGTTATATATCCCAAGAGATGATACGACGTTATATAATAATAAATTCAATAATATAATAAGAACCCTTGCCAGGTTCACCTAAAACCCTTACGGGAACTTTTTAAGTATCATGATAGTAACATAGTTCGTCTTGTGTAGGCGAGCGACTTGTCGGCCCAGGAGGCAGCTGCGAGACAGCATGATGAGGACATGTTCCGGACTAGGGACCCATACTATGAGCACTTGCCTGAGGATGATACTGAGCCTGAGGAGGAGGACGCTGAGGAGGTCCAGGTTGAGGCTGATACTGATGTGATCGAGTCTGAGGAGGAGGACCCTGAGGAGGTCCAGGATGATGCTGACACAGATGTTGTTGAGACTGAGGGGGAGGAGGACCCGGAGGGGGTCCAGACAGGACAGGACGCTGAGTTAGTGGTTGAGGATGATGATTATTGGGTTATGACTGAGTTCAGGACTATGGGAGATGACACTGACATGACCACGGATCAGGTGGTGCCGGTGGATGAGGGTGTTGAGGGAGATATAGATGAGCCAGTAGTTGGTGCTGTAGGGAGTCCTGGACTTTTTGTGCCACTCCTCCCTGTTGAGAGAGCCCCTACCCCACCACCACTACCTGTGAGCCCCTACCCCGACGAGTTTGAGGAGCTTACCCCAGAGCCCCAGCAGACAGAGACTGCCGCTCCAGCTGAGCCATCCACCCCACCTCATGCCCCGATAGGAGGAGTCCCAGTATGTGTTCACAACTTGATTGTGAACGGGCTTTATAGAGAGTTATCTGTGGCAGATGCCAGGTTGGCAGAGTCTAGGAGTGAGTTAGCAGCAGAGAGAGCCGCCCGGATGAGGGTGCAGGGCAGGAGGACTATCAGTGACAGAGTTGGGTATAGGGCTGTGACCCGCATCGAGCTGAGGGCTCGGGTGAGGGTGCGATAGTTGCCTACTGATGGGCATGGTAGGGTAGACAGAGCAGCGGCTGAGGAGGTTTTCCGCATCGCCATGGGGAGGGTTCGGAGGATGTTTCGTCGTGACGGCTGATTTCAGATGTAGTGATGCAGTGGTCTAGTTGTCTAGTCATGTACGGACATAGTGGTGCCGGCTTTTGTAGGGATGGTTTTCTTGTACTTGTTTTCCCTTTTTGCAGACTAGACAGATAGACAGCATATTTCACTTTTGACTTGTTGTTGTTGTTAGGATGGCTATACTTTAAACTATCGTTGTAACTCGGATGTTGTACCTTTTCGGTACCTGGTATATATTTGTTTCCATTTCAGTCATTACAATTTTGTTGGGAAGTGATCACGAGTTTATTAGCATATGTATTACTTTTCGATTAAGTTGCCATGAGATATAAAACTGTGGGATTTTAAACCCAATCATGTAAAGAAATGTGCAAGGAAAAATCCTCTAAAACAGATCAGTGAACCTAATGTATAACTTTCCAAATTTTCAGTAAAATGCCTCCAAGACGAATGGGCACTAGGGCTAACCCCCGCGAATCTACTGACCAAGAAAGTCACAACCAACACGAGGAAAACCGTGGAAGTAGTGAGGAACAAGATCAGGACTATAATGAGCAAGAAGATTCCCAGTATGGAGCAGAGGATGAACCCCTGTACTCTGAAGAATTTGAAAGGGAAATAGAGGGTGGAGAAACTGAAGTAGAACAGGAAGGGGAGAACCAGGGCGGAAACCCCATGGGCCAGTTTATGGATCTACTTAGGCAGAATTTGAACCAATACCCCCAACCACCACCAAGCAACAACACTTCAGTGGCAAATTCCTTTAGGGCCTTTAAGTCCCTTAAGCCCCCAGAGTTCCACGGATCGGCTGATCCCGTTGAGGCGAGGGCCTGGATCAAAGAAATGGAAAAGTCTTTTGAGATTCTGAGTATCAATGAGGCTCAGAAGACTGTTTTTGCTACTTACCTACTAAAGGGAGAGGCCAATTATTGGTGGGAAGCCAAGAAAAACATGGAGACTGATGCTGTCATAGCCTGGGAAAGGTTCAAACAATTATTCATGGAGAAGTACTTCCCGAAGTTCATGAAAACCCAGATGGAACTTAAGTTCTTGGAACTGAAACAGAACAATATGTCAGTGGCTGACTATGAGGCTAAATTTACTGAGCTATCAAGATTTGTGCCAGAGTTTGTAGACACAGAAGAGAAGAAAGCTAACAGGTTTCAACAAGGGCTGAAACAGTGGATCCAGAATAGGGTGGCTGTTTTAGAGATTACAGATTATGCCACCTTGGTGCAGAAGGCAACCATTGTGGAGGCTGGTAGTGATCAGATGCAGAGAGAGAGAGAGAGAGAGGGGGGATAAAGAGAAAGCATGTTAGTATGGGCGGAAGATCCGCTGGAGGAAAACCCCCAACCAAGTTTAATCGAGGAGCGGTTTCCCTACCAGGGAGGAGTGTAGGGTTTAAACCATCTGCGAGTGTGAGTGTGAGCCAGGGCGGCCACCAATCAGGAATGTCCCGTTCCAACCCTTCTCGACCTCCATTGCCATTGTGTGCTACTTGTGGGAAGAGGCACTCCGGGGTGTGCAACCTGAAGCAGATAAACTGTTATAAGTGTGGGCGAGCTGGGCATTATGCTACCGCTTGCACCACGGTCATCCCTAACAGCACAACCTGTTTCCAGTGTGGACAGCGAGGGCACATGAGGAAGGATTGCCCAAAGAGCAAACCAGCAGCATCAGGAGCAAGCAAGGTTGCCTCAAATAGGCCACCAACTGCTAGGACTTTCAATATGTCAGTACAAGATGCCGTGAGGGACACAGATGTGATAGCAGGTACTTTTTCTCTTAATTCAGTCAGTGCAAATGTCTTATTTGATTCAGGAGCAACTAAGTCTTTTATATCTAGAGATTTTGCGCATAACTTGAAACTTAAAACCCAGCAACTAAGAGATTCCTTACAAGTAGAAATAGCTAATCAGGAAATCGTACCGGTTAATCAAATTCACCCCGATTGTAAGCTAGAAATAGGAGGACGATCCTTCTATGTCGATTTAATTCCTTTTAAGATAGGGGAATTCGATGTCATTTTGGGTATGGATTGGTTGTCTCGCAATGATGCGCAGATAGATTGTAAAGGGAAAAAGGTTAAGTTGAAAACCCCAGGGAAGAAAGAAATAGTGTTTAAAGGGATGCGACAGACCCAGAAAATTCTGACCATGGCGCAAACCAAGAGATTGTTACGAAAAGGGAACGAGGCTTATTTAGCCTACGTTATAGATGCTCAGAAGGAAGTGCCAAGATTGCAGGACATTCTGGTAGTTAATGAGTTCGAGGACGTGTTCCCACAAGATCTTCCTGGACTACCACCTGATAGGGTAATTGAGTTTGCCATCGAATTAGCCCCGGGGACGGCGCCAGTTTCGAAGGCCCCGTACCGACTAGCCCCAGTAGAAATGAAGGAGCTAGCTAAACAATTACAGGAATTGTTGGATAAGGGCATGATAAGGCCCAGTGTGTCGCCTTGGGGCGCACCAGTGTTGTTTGTTAAGAAAAAGGATGGAAGTATGAGGTTATGCATCGACTACAGAGAATTGAACAAGCTAACCATAAAGAATAAGTATCCATTGCCCAGGATAGACGATTTGTTTGACCAGCTAAGAGGAGCTGAATACTTCTCTAAGATTGATTTGAGAACGGGATATCACCAACTGAAGATCAAACCTGAAGATATCCCGAAGACTGCATTCCGCACCAGATATGGACATTATGAGTTCTTAGTTATGTCGTTTGGATTGACCAACGCCCCAGCAGCCTTCATGGACCTAATGAATAGGGTGTTCAAGGAATATTTGGACAAATTCGTGAGAGTTTTCATTGATGATATTCTCATCTACTCAAAGACAGAGGCAGAACACGCTGAACATTTAAGGATAACCTTAGAAATACTCAGGAAGGAGCAGTTATATGCCAAGTTCTCCAAGTGTGAGTTTTGGAAAAATGAGGTACAATTCTTAGGGCACGTGATCAATAGAGAAGGAGTGTTGGTTGACCCCTCCAAGATAGAAGCAGTTTCAAACTGGGAACGGCCAACTACTCTAACCGAGGTGAGGAGTTTCATTGGACTGGCCGGATATTACAGGAGATTTGTCCAAGACTTTGCGAAACTCGCAGCTCCATTAACTCGACTTACCCGTAAAACCGAGAAATTTGAATGGACTGAGAAATGCGAGAAGAGTTTCCAGGAGTTAAAGAAGAGGCTGGTGACAGCCCCAGTGCTGGCATTACCTGATGGAAAAGGAGATTTCGTGATTTACAGTGACGCTTCGCATAAAGGACTGGGATGCGTGCTTATGCAGCACGGCAAGGTAATAGCGTATGCGTCTAGGCAATTGAAGGATTATGAAGTCAGATATCCCACGCATGATCTAGAACTAGCAGCCATAGTCTTCGCTTTAAAGATTTGGAGACACTACCTGTATGGGGAAAAATGCGAGATTTACACAGACCATAAGAGCCTCAAATACATTTTCACTCAGAAAGAGCTTAACATGCGCCAGAGGAGGTGGTTAGAGTTAATCAAGGATTACGACTGTGAAATTCGATATCACCCGGGTAAAGCCAATGTGGTGGCTGACGCCCTTAGTCGGAAAGAGAAGTTCAAGATGATAACTTCAGAGAAAGAGCTAGTGAAGGATTTTAAGAAGTTGGAAATCGAGGTTAAGTTACCTGAAGAGGGCCAAGAAAAGTTGATGGAAATTAGAATCCAACCTCCATTGCTAGAAAAGATTAGACTGTGCCAGGAACGGATGATGGAGGAAGAAAAGAACTCCACAGAAGAGCTAATGACCGGGGAGGAAATTAAGTGCGAAAGAGACAAGGAAGGGATCATGAGGTACACGTACAGGATATGGATCCCAAATGTTCAGGAGCTCAAGGATGAGATTTTAAATGAGGCACACAACTCAAGATACTCAGTGCACCCCGGTAGCACTAAAATGTATAAGGATTTGAAGGAGTATTACTGGTGGCCCAATATGAAAAAGGACGTAGCAGAGTGGGTAAGCAGATGCTTGACCTGCCAACGAGTGAAGGCAGAGCACCAGAGACCCAGCGGACTTCTACATCCCTTAGAGATTCCAGAATGGAAATGGGAACATATAGCCATGGATTTCGTAGTAGGTTTGCCCAGGACCAAGGCTAATCATGACACCATATGGGTAATTGTAGATCGACTGATGAAATCGGCTCACTTTCTCCCGATCAACGAAAGGTACACGGTCGATAGACTAGTGGACATCTACTTAAAAGAGATAGTGGCGCGACATGGAGTCCCAGTCGCAATAGTATCCGATCGAGATCCTAGATTTAACTCCAGGTTTTGGAGAAGTTTTCAAGAATGTGTAGGGACCCGGCTGAACATGAGCACAGCCTACCACCCCCAGACAGATGGGCAAAGTGAAAGGACCATCCAAACACTAGAGGATATGTTGAGAGTCTGCGCGATAGACTTCAAGGGGAGTTGGGATGATCACTTGCCATTGGTTGAGTTCTCCTATAATAACAGTTATCATTCAAGCATTGGGATGCCACCTTATGAGGCCCTTTATGGAAGAAAATGTCGATCTCCCTTGTATTGGGATGAAGTTGGAGAGCGAAAGATGCTCGGGCCCGAAGTGGTCCAACGAACTAAAGATGCAGTAGATCTAATCAGAGGACGGTTGGTAGCAGCCCAGGATCGACAAAAGAAATATGCCGACTTAGCTCGGAAAGGCAAGGAATACGAGGTAGGGGACCTAGTGTTCTTGAAAGTGTCACCTTGGAAAGGTTTAATGAGATTTGGGAAGAAAGGAAAGCTGAGTCCCAGATACATTGGACCATTTGAGATCTTGAGACGGATTGGGGAACTAGCTTATGAACTCGCATTGCCCCCGAATCTACAGCAGGTGCACAATGTGTTTCATGTTTCGATGCTGAGGAAGTATAATCCGGATGCAAAGCATATTGTAGAGTATGAGCAAGTGGATATGCAACCAGACCTGACCTATGTGGAGCAACCTGTGGAAATCATAGACCGGAAAGAGCAAGTGCTCCGAAACAAGGTCATTCAGCTAGTCAGAGTTTTGTGGCAGAACCACAATGTAGAAGAATCCACCTGGGAACTTGAAAGCGCAATGCAAGAAAAGTACCCCCACTTGTTTTCAAACTGATTCCGGGACGGAATCCTTTTAAGGAGGGGAGACTGTAAGAACCCAGATTTTGGGTGGGATTAAAACTTTTATGTATTTAATGATGTAAGAATGAATAGTGGTTATGACTGCGATGTAACGAAGATCTATTAAATAAATGGAACGGATTTGAATTCAATTACTTACATGTCATGCAGAATACTTTTGGTTGACGGCATAAGTAAGAATGATCTATCTCCTAAGGATATAAGTATATTACTTCAAGTAAGATTATTCTTGTGTCATCCAAATCAATATCTATTATAAGTCCAGCGGTTCCGTAAAAAGGTTAAGAAGCACTCGAGAGTGAACCAGGTTCATTTTCATAATTATAGGAATTAAATAAAAATAAGTGATGAATAGTGATTTTGGTGGAATTTGGAATATTATTATAATAATGATATACCCGGTATTCGGAACGGATTTCTGAGTTCGTATTAGTGATCCAGGAAGAAAATAAGTGTATGTAAAAGCCGTCGGATTCAGAAAAAGAGCACTTTTATTTTCTCCGAGATTTCCCTGGACACTACAAGACTTAAGGAGTTATAAAAGGGAATTAAGGAATTTAAATTCGAGAAGTATTAAGTAAGATGAAGAATAGTATTAGAAATATTAAGAAGGTTTTCGGTAAAACCCTAACTAGAAACGAATGAGTTATTCCCTCGAACGATCAACGAACAAGCAAGGAAATTGAGTAATACCCGGACAAAGGAACGAATAAATAACCAAGAGACAAACAATTGCAATTGGTGGGAAAAGGAGAAACCCAAGTAACATCCTTATAAGTCAACTACAAGATGAGTGGTGTAATTGCATTCTTGCAAAAATGGAGTTGTTTGTTGTAGTGCCAACACTTGGCCCAATGAGGAAGCAACAAGTGGCACTATTGGATTGCCAACAACACATTAAAAGAGATGCATCCATTATATATGCAAGGGTTATACATGTATTAGCCATAAATCACCAAAACAAAACAAACCACCACCATTTTTCTCCATTTCTTCATAAAAATCTGCCCATTCTTAGCTAATTGGAAGTCCAACTTCCAACCATCACTTGTTCTTCAAATTTTTATGGTAAGTACTACATATCATGGTAATGATCTCCTAGAAATTTCAGCTTCAAATTCATCTTTTATCATTTTCAAATAAATCATCAAAGATGATGATGAATAGTGTTCTTCATAAACTAACTTTTATTTCTTGATTTCTTTTGATTATTCAAGCTATACTAAGGCTAGATAAGGGCTAAACAAGGCTTGATAAGTTCATACATACACCAAGGAAGGTATACCACTCTTGAAAACCAAGCTCTTAGTTTAAGTTTTGGTATTTTAGATGAGTTATATGGATTTAATGCATGTTTAGGACCTTAAGATTATGATTGGGATTTATTAAATGTGAAATTAGTTTAGATGAACGGAAAGACATTGCTTGGTCTTAGTTCATGGTTGAATAACATGTAAATGTTGTTTGGAGTGGAAACTATAATTATTGGATGGTTTGAAATTTGGAAATCATGTAAACATAGCCGTCGTAATGCCCGATTGTCGTTAGCCTTAAGAAACCGTGATTAGCAGTAGCATGAACACACTGTCCAGTCTCGGATTTTGCCATGAAAGCCTAGATTATGTTATAAGCTTCGTTTTGATATAAAGATCACGTGAAACGGACTTACGGTTTAGGATTTATGACTAAATTACTAAAAGTAGTTCGAATCCGTAAACAAAAGTTCGTAACTGAAATTGAACCCTCGTAAGCAATGTAACGTCATGGCGAATCTTGGTAAATAAATACTAGGGGTAAGAAGGAAGGTGTGAAAGAAAACCGTATGTCAAAAAGAGCATTTTTCGATTTATTAAAAATGTTCGAGTCAGGGTTAAACGCGAACGAACCCCTAAAAGACGACTCTTTTGTAACTTTGGTAAAACACTTAGAAAACGGGCGATAAAACTCGGAATATAAGATTGGTTCGTAACGATCAACCTTAGAACTCGTATGACTCAAGTATGTCCCAAGTATAAGTGCAGTGACATGTCGTATTAACGAACGAATGTCGGGTCGGATCAGTGATGATAAGTAATCCACTAATAGGGGTATAACGAGATAACTCGAGAACGTGTTTCGATTTAAGTATAACTTAACTTTTAATATGTTAAGTGATTAATCCCGAATGCCTTGGCTATTTATAGATCACCAGGCTGAACCGGGACCCACTACCACTACCGCTTACCGTACTCGACTACCAGGCAAGTTTCAATTCCCTTCTTTTAGGCTGTTGTTGTGATTGAATAAATATATATATATGATTGCTGATATACATATGCCATTGCATGCATGCCTACTTTCAAGTTGAATTGATATACTTGTTCCCTGAATGTTATTGTTGGCTTATAAGCTAGATAGTTATATATCAGTTATAAGCCGGTTATTATAAGACCCTCATAGAAGGGCGTATATATCTTATTAATCAAAAATAGACCGGGAGTCAATATTCCTTGATATATCGAGATTACCTCGGAAGAAGATATTTAAGTAAATATTTTCTATTATTTGGGCGACGAATATTATTTGAATATTCGTTCGAGACTAATTATTTTAACGATCCTTACTTCAAATAATTATTTGAACGTAACTATTCAACGAATAATATTTCTCAATATTCATTCAGAGTCGAACTGATTATCGACTATTATTTCGAATATTCTTCTAAAGATGAGACTATTAAATGAATATTATTTTGGATATTCTTTTAGATTATTATTTTATTAAATCAATATTACTTTTGAATATTCATTTAAGATATTAAATACTTGATGAATATTATTTTAATATTCATCTGAAGCTTGATTTAATTATCGAATATTATTTCGAATATTCCTTAAGGCTTGGATTACTAAATGAATATTACTTGATATTCATTTAGGATATTATTCATTAAATGAATATTACTTTTGAATATTCATTTAAATTCCTAATTAATCATGAATATTACCTTAAATATTCTTTTCAGGTCTTATTAATTAATGAATATTGTTTTGAATATTCATTTAAATATTTATTTATTCAATAAATATTCTCCTGATATTTCTTCAGGGATTATTTTGAGAAATACTCTGATTAAAAATATTCTTTCATATTCCCAAATATTCTTTCAATATTTTAACTCAATAAATATTCTCTGAATATTTATTCCATACTTAGAATAATCTCGATAAGGTTAATCTTCTTCGATTATTACAGAAAATATTTCAAAGTCATATTATTATTAATCTTATATCAAGAAAGGTTCCCAGACATCATTCATCTTTGAGTCTATCTTCTTAATAATAAGGGAACCTTACTTGGAAAAATGTTATTTATCTTGTCGACTTCCCGGTCATAAAGTATTCCCTTCACCCGCAACTCGGGTGCCGTTGACTTATTAAGTCGTTGTTTACCTTCTCATCTTTCGAGGGGTAAGATTACTGGAACAAGTTGATATCCGTTACCAAGTAATAGCTTGGGAGTTATTGGTAAATTTTCCTTTCCAACTAGATACGACTACTTTGTGGAGTCTTATCAACAAGTATTATACTTGGGGAAAGGGGGACGAACGTTATATTCAGAATCATGAACTCTATTTGAACTAGGAGTCGTGTAAGAGGCCGAGTAGCGCCGGTCCATCCCCTTGGCCCAACCGTTGGCCGGGGAGAGCTAGCATGGCGGTATACAAGTAAAGCCGTCAGTTCTTCCTTCTACCGGTAGTAAATCTAAATTGAGCTGTATGATCTCGACTGATCATCAAGATTGGAACAGCGGGCGCGGTGAATACTCCATCATTGGTTCATCATCCAAATTCATTTATTTCCTGCAACATGATTACTGTTGGCAGAGTTGGAAAAGAGTCATAACTGGAATTGCAACCCTTTCTTGCAAGTTCCTCTTCTTAATAACGATAATAATATCTCGCTTACTTTGATGTAGCAGATATTCCTTCAAACAAATACTTTAAGTTACCTTGTAACTTCATCGTTCATATTATACTGGCATCATTTCCGTAAATGCATGGCATATGGTTTAAAAGATAGCTTTGAACTGTTTTAAATTATCGTTCAGTTATATATTTGTTGGTGGGCTTTCGCTCACCCTTGCTTTGTTTATATTATGTCACAACAACAGCTAGGACAGATGGCTCGCGTCAGGCGCACTCGGCGCAAGCAGGTTACCCGACCCACCGGACTACCCGCTGAGATGCTAGCCGCCATTGCTGAGGTAGCATAGTTAGACAGCTTTTGTTTCCTGTTTAACTATATGTATAATTAATGTAATCAACGGCAAAACTTTTAAACCTATGATGTTATCCTTTTGGGATTGTAATAACTTTTATTCGTAACCCTTTAATGTAAGACTTATTTCAATTTCATCTCTGGGACTATAACTGTTGTGTGTGTGAGTGGTAATTATTGTGGGGTCACAGCATGTGATTTATTTATTGTGGACTCAAGTCAAGTATTATGAATGGATGTAAGACCGTAACCACCAGATCCCTGACCCCGGATCTGGGGGTGTTATAGTACATCTGAACTGCTGTTTAAACAATGCTACTAAGAATTTATGAGGCTTAGGCCTTAGGCCTGCTTTGAAGTGCTCAATGGCCATCGCTATACCACCATCACCAGGTCGAGAGTAAAGTCTCTCATCGGGAGCAGGGACCCTCCAAGTATAGTCACCTCCAATTTGGAAGGCTTTAGATAGAATATCCTTCCACTTGCGATATTTAAAAGAACTCTGATGTTTTAGATAATCAAATTTTCCCCACGTAGCGTCAAGCTTTTTCATGTCAAATGATGGAGGCTTAATATTATTGTTCTTGTTATACTCTTCCATGCTAGTAAAATAAGCTTCAGGATCAATAGTCACTGGCGCCAAGGGGAAGAGAGAACTAGAGTCTGACCAAGACCCATCTCGAAGCAGCAAACTTGACACGGACCTTGTATTACTCCTCCCATTAGATGTGCTAGCTCCTGCCATCTGTAAACACATGCAACAAATAACAAGTCAGGCAAGTTCAAAAAAAAAACACTTTACGATATACATGCAAGAAGAAAGCATTATAGAATGAAGGTGGTGCACAAAAACAACTACCTGACATGACCTATTACAACCCTCAAAATACACCTACCCACCTACTACCCACTTCACGAACATGCACGTATACAAAATAAAGCAACAAAGTGGAAACATCACAAATTTTGTGAAGTGCAAATCCTCCCGGCCCTGGTATGTCATTTCCTATATACACTACTGTCAAGTGTTGTTAACTTGTAATTTAAATCATCTAGCTTTCATCCATAAAATAAGTTTATATATAGTGCATACTAAATACAAAAATAAGAAACCCTAATCCAAATTCAGTTCCTAACAACAACTGAATAGTGTATTTACATAAACAGAAAATTATAACCTCAATATGTTATTGAACACTATGAAGTATGATTTTTTAGGGGACTCAGGGCATCATTTATATTCAGTTATAAATAGAACTGTATGACTACGTACAAGGTGAACAAAAACGTACACACACATATGTATAGGTCCTGCCTTCTCTCTCATACACATGTTATTTGCTTTATTAGATAAGTAAACACACCCAAACCTAAAATAGTATGGTTAACAGTAACACATTCAACATTTTTTGAACCCCACACTACCACTACTATAAATATATTCCTCCTTCAATTCCATTCACTCCCTTCGTCTATCTTACTGTCCCGCCGTCACCAACTTGTTCCCGCTTCCACCAAACACATGGGTCTTTCACAATACACATATAATACATAGATAACACTAAATACTTATACTCTTGCTTTAACAGACTACAAAACCTACACCAAACACAATAAATATTAAGTCAACAAACTATCCACGAAAAACTGGTGAACACGCACGACCTACTGTTATAGTTTACTGTTCCCGTCTTCCTACCTCCTACTCATACCCCTTCCTTTTACCAGATCCTGAAAAAGAACTTGTCCAACACTTTGTCCAACTCCCTCGACTAGACCCCCAATGAAATGTATGACAATTTGGGATGCGAAACGTGTTGTTGGTCCAAGGATATTAGGCTTGGCAGTGATCTTGATGCCATTGTCTTCGAGCCCATTAACCATAGACTTTGCGCAGACTGCATGGAGATGGTAATCACACACCATGCAGCGATACATTCGACCTGATCTCTGCCTCTTGCATTCACCACAAGTGAAACCTGAGTTTTCACCTAATAGTGGTGGTAGGAGCTTCAGCTTGTGTTCATGAATTGATAGTTTCATTTCATAAGAAAGCAGTGCGCAACAAGTATGCATTTGGAAATGCAGGCACTGCACCGGTATGCAAAGCCTTTGGTTGCTTTCATACAAACATCACACCTTGGCCATAAAATCCCACCTGGTTTAGCTTTAGAATAGAAAGTAAGTTGGTGTTGGGCATGAAGGGGGTGAGATTTGAGAGCAAGCGGAGACAAAGCGCAGAAATCATGTAGCTGAAAATCACATTGCTTGCACGAAAATCTCCTGCCAGCACCATGCTCTTTGCAACCATTGCAGGTAAAGAGCTCGGGCACATAAGAGCACATGATTATTATCTTGTTTACTCCCACCTTATGAATATCCTGTACAGTACACAAACATAGCACTACTATATTATTAGTATTACCTTTCACTTAAAAAGGGCCTACCCTCACCAACAACCTAATCCCGCTTCCTCCTCCCGCATATACATATATACAATCCCGCCTTCTCGTTATTGTCCCGCCTTCACCAACTCGATCGTTGACAAGCTTTGGTCCAACACGCTGTCATGTTCCAGTTTTCTTCACATCAAAGTGATAAGTGGATTTTATATCTACTTGGAACATTCTAATTCGGCTTAAATTGATTGCTTTGGCCTCAAGTTTATTGTAGTTTTGATGTATTTTTCTTAGTTGTGCAGACTTACGAGAATGTTGATTAAGGTTGATGCTTTTATCGTGTTTGGAGGATTAATTGGTTTAAATTCGGATTTTCCGGGAAGGTTGCGCAGTCTACACTGTTTTGGCCATATCTGGAGTTCTAGAAGTCCGTTTTCAGTGATCTTACAGCTCACGCGAATCTTGGGAGATTTTCTACAATCTTATGAAGAAATCAGGTGCTGGACACGTGCTGAATAAAATCGAGCACGTGTTCTATGATAAGCCAAGCAGAAAAATTCCAGTTTTGCCCTTTTTCTAATTCTAATTGTATTTTGGGCAGCTTTTGGCACCTAAATTGAATTCTAATTGTATTTTAGGATGTTTCCTTGCTGGTCAAGATTTCTAGAGTCTATATAAACACTTCTAGGGATACATTGTAAGAGATCCTAAACACACAATTTTTACATACTTCTTAATATTAAAAGCTAGGGTTTTATTTTCTTCTCTCCATCTTTGCAAGCTCAATTTAATTCTTGGATTATTGTTCTTCATTATTCAAAGATTTAAGGTATTTCTTATCTTCTCCTTATTAATTACATGTTTATTATGGCTTTCTTGATTATCATTGTTAGTTTTAATCCTAGACTGAGTGAGTAATTTAATTCTAGGGTATCAAGGGGAGCCATGTTTGCACCATGATTTGGGTTTAATTTGATTAGTAGATTGATGGGTAAAGAGTAATTCTGATTGATATGTTCTAATTCTTAATTTGTGTAATTGCGCAATATCACGGATTAATTGATTGCAATAGGAGTAATAGATCGAAAGATTTTACTACTAGAGGCTTACATACAATTAGCGGAATTGAAGGTGAGTGTGAAAGCATCATTAGATATTCTGAGAGTGTTAACGCTTGAAAAAGATTAACCATTGCTTTAATTACTTAACCCCATTAAAAAGCTATACCTTTGTGATTTGTTTGGTGTAAGCATGGTGAACCTGAATTGCCCTAGATCCCTTAATTAATTGATTTAAAACCTTTGTTAAATTTGTTTTAGTAGTTAATAAAATCCTCTAATAATCGTTTGTGACTAGAAACAATTAATAATAATTGAATTGAAACTGAAACTGTCTCCTTGAGGAATCGACCCGTATTTGCTAGTATCTACTACAATTGATACCGTGCGCTTGCGGTTAGACATAATTTGACACATCAAGTTTTTGGCGTCGCTGCCGGGGAGACGCCTAGTTTCTATAATTTTAGTTAGATTGTTTTAGATTGTTTCTCTTGTCTCTTTGGAACACTTGTTCCAACTAAGACCGATCTTACTGCTTTTCCTTGTTTAGTTGTTGATGCCCAGGACCAGGTCTCAAACGAAAGAAGATCAAGCGAAAGAGGATACAACTCCTCTTAGTCCAGATTCTAAACTTTCTTGTCAACAATACATAGATCTACAAAGGAAAGAGAAGCAGCAAGAGATACCTGAACCAAAGATTGAGATGGCGGACCTTCCCAAATCTTTGAAGAACTACTCACAGCCCTCTCCGAGTGGGGTACCTACTGGCCTTGCTATGCCAGCGATTCAAGCAGCAAATTTCGAGATCAAGCCTGCTTTGCTTACTATGATCCAACAGAATCAATTTACCGGGCTTGCCTCTGAAGATCCTACAAATCATCTGCAACGGTTCAACAGATCTGTTCTACAATTAAACATCAGGGAGTCACTCCAGACCAGTTGAAAGTCATGTTGTTCGGTTTCTCTCTTCGTGACAAAGCTCAAAAATGGTTGAATGATATTGACCTGACCGAGTGGGATAAGATTGCTCAGGCTTTCTTAACTGAGTTCTTCCCTCCTAACAGAACCGACGATTTGATCGACAAGATGATGGGTTTTAAGCAAGATTATGGCGAATCTCTTCAGGATGCTTGGGACAGATTCAAGGACTATCAACGTGCATGCCCTCACCATGGTCTTGAGAAGTGGTTTCTGCTTAAACATTTCTACAATGGTCTTGATCCTGAAACAAAAGGGATGGTTGATAACGCTGTAGGTGGCGTGTTTTTAGACAAAGGAGTTGATGATGCACATGCTTTTCTTTCCAATTTGGCTGCCAATCACTTTAGTAATCCGAGAGCAGCCAAGAAAGGGGGTAAACTTGAAGTAGATGCTTACTCTCTATTATCATCTCAACTAGCTGCATTAACTCAGGAGATCCACTCATTGAAGACATCTCAGCCCTCTACTCAACCTATGAGTATCAATGCATTGTCATCCATGGCTCCTATGAATAATCTTGTTTGTGAAGTCTGTGGCATCCAAGGCCACTATGGTAACGATTGCCAGAACCATGCTCAAAATTCACAACATTTTCAGATGGAGCAAGCAAATGTTTTCCAACAGAGGCAGCAGTACAATCCTTACTCCAATAGTTACAATCCTGGTTGGAAAGATCATCCGAACTTCTCATATAGGAACAATAATGCTCAGAATTTAAATGTTCCTAATCAGCAGCAGCAATATCAGCAGTCGTATCAGCCTCCTCCACAGCAACAGTATAGGCCTCATCAAGGACCTATGAATCCCCCTGGATTCCAAAGGCCTCCTCAGAATTATGCTCCTCAAGCAAATCAAGCTGCACAGGCTGATAATCAAGGTGATATGATGAAGATATTGTTACAAATGCAAACAAAGATGAACCAGATGGAGATACATAATAAGATGCTTGAAACTCAGATTGCTCAAATGGCTAGTTCTTCCTCTACAAGGCAACAAGGCTCTCTACCAGCACAACCAACTCAGCCAAAGGAAAATGTGAATGCCATTGCTCTTAGGGTGGTCGTACATATGATGCTCCTCCAATGCCTATTGACGATGTTCCTACTGAGAAAGAAAAAGAGGATTCTGAGGAAGATAAAGTAGAGAACGTCGTTGAAGATGCAAACGAAGGTGAAACTGAAGAAAGCAAGAAAAAGGACAAAGAAAAGACTGCAGTTACTCCTCCACCATTTGTGCCAAAGCTCCCATTCTCTAGCAGGATGAACAGAACTAAGGTGGACCATCAGTTTGGTAAATTCATGACACTTGTCAAGAATCTTGAGGTAACAGTTCCTTTTACTGATTTAATTTCTCAAGTTCCATCATATGCAAAGTTTCTTAAGGATATTCTCACTAAGAAGAGGTCTTTTGGTAAGGTGGAGACAGTAGCTTTTACTGAAGAGTGTAGTGCTGTTTTACAGAATAAGTCTCCACCTAAGCTTAAAGATCCTGGTAGTTTTTTAATCCCGTGTCTTTTAGGTGCATTGTTCATTGATAAAGCTTTATGTGATTTAGGCGCTAGCGTCTCAGTCATGCCTCTCTCGATTTTTCAAAAACTAAATATGGGAGAATTAAATTGTACACAGATGACTTTGCAAATGGCAGACCGCTCGATAAAATATCCCCTTGGAATTTTAGAGGATGTGCCTGTTAGGGTTGGAAAATTTTATATTCCTGTAGACTTTGTAGTTCTAGATATGGAAGAGGACAGCCAAATACCTATTATTTTGGGTAGACCATTTCTCTGTACTGCAGGTGCTGTTATTGATGTTAAAAGTGGGACTCTCACATTGAGTGTTGGTGATGATAAAATTACTTTTACTCTAACCTTTGCTCTTAAATCCCCTTTGCTTGAGAATACTTGCTGCAGGATTGATGTTATAGATGGAATTGTCCGAGATGAGACACCTCAGATTCTATTGAATGATGCATTAGAAGCAGTGCTCATGCTTGAAGCATACGAAGGAGAAGGACATGCTGAAGTCGATTCATTTATTCTTGAGTTGGATGGTGTAGCTGATCCAAATTGTGAGGTAACCAACACTGTCACTTCTTGTAGTGAACCTCAGGTAAACAAGTTAGAGCTAAAGTCTTTGCCACCTAATCTGAAATATGTGTTTCTTGATGAAGAAAAGACTTGTCCTGTGATTGTTAGCTCTAGTCTTGATAATAACCAGGTTTTTAAGCTTCTTACTGTTTTGCGTGCGCATAGAAAAGCTATTGGGTATAGTATTGATGATCTTACAGGGATTAGCCCAGACTTTTGCATGCATAGAATTCACTTAGATGATGACCATAAGCCTTGCATACAGGGACAACGCCGCTTGAACCCTAACATGCAAGAGGTTGTTAAAAAAGAAGTTTTGAAATTGTTAGATGCGGGCATCATTTACCCGATTTCTGATTCTAAATGGGTAAGCCCAGTTCAGGTAGTCCCTAAGAAAGGAGGAACTACGGTAATTAAGAATGATAAAGATGAATTAATTCCCACTCGAATTGTCACCGGATGGCGAATGTGCATTGATTACCGTAAGTTAAACACTGCTACTAGAAAAGACCATTACCCTCTCCCTTTCATTGATCAGATGTTAGAAAGACTTGCTAAGCATAAGTACTTTTGCTATTTAGACGGATATTCAGGGTTCTTTCAGATCCCTATACATCCTGATGACCAAGAAAAGTCTACATTTACTTGCCCATATGGTACCTTTGCATATCGTAGAGTGCCTTTTGGTTTGTGCAATGCCCCTGCTACTTTTCAGCGTTGCATGACTGCCATATTTTCTGATTTCATAGAGTCTATCATGGAAGTATTTATGGATGATTTCAGTGTTTATGGGTCTGATTTTGATGTATGTCTGCATAATCTTTCTAAAGTGCTTAAACGTTGTGAAGAGGTGAATCTGGTTTTGAATTGGGAAAAGTGCCACTTCATGGTCAATGAAGGAGTGGTACTTGGTCGCTTGATTTCTGAACGTGGCATCCAGGTTGACAAAGAAAAAATTGAGGTGATTGAGAAACTTCCTCCTCCTGTTAATGTCAAGGGAGTGAGGAGTTTCCTTGGTCATGCGGGTTTTTATCGTCGTTTTATAAAAGATTTTTCAAAAATTGCAAAACCCCTCACTCAATTATTGCTTAAGGATGCCACCTTTGTGTTTACTGATGCTTGTTTGGAGTCTTTCAACAGGATTAAGGAAGCTTTGATAAGTGCACCAATCATTCAACCTCCAGATTGGAATCTTCCATTTGAAATCATGTGTGATGCAAGTGATTATGCAGTTGGAGCAGTTCTCGGTCAAAGGAAAGACAAGGTATTGCACGCTATCTACTATGCAAGTAAAACCTTGGATGAAGCTCAAGTCAATTATGCTACGACCGAGAAGGAACTTCTAGCTGTGGTCTACGCTCTTGACAAATTCCGAGCCTATCTCATTGGCTCCAAAGTCATTGTTCAAACTGATCATTCGGCACTTAAGTATCTATTGGCGAAGAAAGAAGCAAAGCCAAGGCTTATTCGTTGGATTCTCTTACTTCAAGAGTTTGACTTGGAAATCAAAGACAAGAAGGGTGCTGATGTGCCGAAAATATAACAATTAATATCGCAAGCGCACGATCATCGTTTTAGTATTTGAGATTCGATCCATAGGGAATTATTATTTTCGCGATCCTTAATTTGTAATTTAATCGAATTAGAATAGTTTGGGATTATTTTGATTTTTAAACTAATTAATTTCTAAAAGAAAACCACTATTTAAAAGAAAATTCTATTTTTAAATTAATTAATTAATAGCTAATTTATTAAAACTAGAAAAACTATTTAATTTGTAAAAGAAAATTTACACTATTTTTAGGAAAATTTAATTAATCTATTTTAAAAAAAAACTGAATTTTGTATTTTTACTATTTAAATTTGAATTGATTTTTATTTAAAAGAAAATTAATCTACTTTTCTATTTCTAAATTAATTTAATTAAAACTGAAGAAACTCCAAATTTATAGAAATCAACTCAGCAAAACGCGCTCAGAAACGATAACTCGCAACACCCGGAAACTCAACGAAACACGCAGCACATACAATCGACTAACTACACAGAATTCTGATAGTTACGATTTCAAACAACAATGGGCAGGTAGCGGAAACACAGACTTCGACCAGAACTTGCAGCAATCGTAACTGGCAACCAAGCATAGATGATCAAAGCCAAAAATTTATAACTCATAACTCAGAAGAAACGAACCAATCAACAACCACAATAATCAATAACAAGAATCCTGAGAACCGGGTCTTGACAATAACACCAGGAAATTCAGAAATAAACTACACATAGAACACTCCAGAATTACAAACATTCGAACTATAAATTCAGTGAACTCGGACTCGCAACAGTTATTTAACTTGCATCGACGAAACACTCGAACTCAATGAAACTAACAATTAAGCAAATTCTTCAGCGATTCGATGTAAACTCTCAAACCACATACGAATAAAACTGAACTCAGCAAAACGGCAGAAACCACAACCTCTATGTTCGAACACTGAAGTAAACTCGCTGCCTTAAATCAAAATTTGAAAACTTCATACAATTACAAACATACTGAAACTCAATAACAGTCGACTCGCAGAACTACAGGCTCAGAACCAAACAACGAACTATGACCACGAGAAATAGGACTCGAAAACTCGAAATCGACTTAACAAGAATTTGAAACCATCGCAACAAAACTTTAAAACTAATCAAACAATTTATCAAACTTATTTTGCTCGGAAATCGCTAGGTGAAAACAAGAATAGTAACAACGAAAACAAGAGCTCAGAGAAAATGAAAAAAAAACGACAGCACCGAACATAAAACTCAGAGTAATTAGATCAGAAACACAAACTGAAATTCTGAAATTAAAACAACAAACGAATAGCAAAACTTAACAAAAATTCATTACAAAGTGAACTCAGTGATTAACTCGGAAACTACTCGCAAACTCAAAAGTCAATGATTCGAATAACTTGCAAACATTAGACACGAACTGGACTTAGCTCACAGAATTTTCGAACAAACTCACACCAACGAAACGAATAAATAACTCGGCAAAAATTACAATATAAACGACAATTCAATACTTCACATTACAATGACTCGAGATACGATGACCCATACACTCGAAAGTCCTCAAAGACTCTATAGAATCAAACACAATGGAAGTTAACAGCAAATCAAATAGCCGAAATCAACGAAAAAGAAAACAGTTTGAATGTTTGTTTGAAGGAAAAGAAGAGAAAGGGGGGGGAATCGAAGTAGAATTGTAGGATGAAGGGAATGGAGGTTTGGTTTTTGCAGTGAAATAGGGAGAAAAGGGGTTTGCTTGATTGTTTGGAGAGAAGAACGGAGGGGTCGAAAAATGGGAGGATAAAGAGAAGAGGTTTGAGCTGGGCCTTAAATAAAACAGGGGAACTAATACAAAAGACTAGGACTACTGATGGGTTTGCTTCGAACAAATACAGTAAAGAAACAAGAGAGCAACTGCTTCGAATTAACAATATAAATGGGAGGAAAAATACAAACTGAAAATTTAAAATGTTTACAAGAAATAAAAATTTACAACTACAATTTTGGAGTGTCCTAAAACTACTCCTAATTCTAAGTGTTTTTACAAGAGAGAAAAATGAATCTATTTATAGGAAATAGATTGAGATTTGTGGTTGGTGTGGATTAATCCCCACCATTCATTTTTGTTTGGTGGGATTAAATCCTAGCCCTCCATTTTTATTTATTTTTTTAATTAATTTTTTTTTCTTTTTAGTTTTTAAATAAAAATTCAGCTTTTGCACCAAACTCCCTCTTCTTTCCTTTTCTTCTATTTTGGTCCTTCTTCTTCTTCTTTTTCTCTTCTTTGACCTTTATTTCTTTATTTTGCAATTCCTTCAATTTTTCTTGAATTTCCTGAAATACAACAAAATAATTTATTAAAATACGAATTCAAACAATAAATAGGTAATAAAAATATGCAAAAATATGCACTTATCAGGTGCTGAGAATGTAGTTGCGGATCATCTCTCACGGTTGCGTTTCAAATCTGATATTGCGTCAAGTACTCCTATTGACGATTCTTTTCCAGATGATCACCTGTTTTCGGTTGCTACTCAAACTCCATGGTATGCAGATTTTGCAAATTTTTGTGTTAGTGGATCTCACCCTCCAGAATTGACTTATCAGCAAAGAAAGAGGTTTTATCACGATGCTAAACAATATTTTTGGGATGACCCTTTCTTGTATCGAAAGTGTGCTGATGGAATCTTTCGTAGATGTGTTCCTGAGTTCGAAGTACATGACATTCTCAAGCATTGTCATTCTCTCGCATGTGGAGGCCACCATGGTCCTTCCAAAACCGCTGCTAAAGTACTTCAATCCGGTTTCTTTTGGTCGTCTCTATTTAAGGATGCTCGTGCTTTCTGTTTGGCATGTGATGCATGTCAAAGGACGGGTAATATTTCTAAACGCCATGAGATGCCTCAAACCGGTATTCTTGAGGTCGAGATATTTGACGTATGGGGTGTTGATTTTATGGGACCTTTACCAAGTTCTTGTGGGATGAGATACATCTTAGTTGCTGTCGATTATGTGTCCAAGTGGGTTGAAGCAGTTGGATCGGTAACCAATGATTCCAAGGTAGTTATGAAGCTTTTCAAGAATATTATCTTCCCACGTTTTGGAGTTCCTAGAACAGTGATAAGTGATGGTGGTTCTCATTTTCGCCATCGACAGTTTGAAACTTTGTTGAAGAAATATGGCGTTACTCACAAGGTTGCTCTTGCATATCACCCTCAAACAAGTGGCCAAGTGGAAGTTTCTAACCGCCAAATCAAAAGCATTTTGGAGAAAATGGTTGCAAAGTCAAGGAAAGATTGGTACTTGAAGTTAGATGATGCTTTGTGGGCTTATCGAACGGCATATAAAACACCTATAGGAACCACTCCCTATCGGTTGGTCTATGGTAAAGCATGTCACTTGCCAGTGGAATTGGAACATCGCGCTTTTTGGACTATAAAAGAACTCAACATGGATTTGAAGGTTGCGGGGCAAGCGAGACTTCTTCAACTTAATGAGTTAGATGAGCTTCGTTTTGATGCTTATGACAACTCTCGGCTTTACAAGGAGAGAACGAAGAAGATGCATGACAAGATGATTCAGAGAAGAGATTTTCAGGTTGGTGACAAGGTGTTGTTATTCAATTCCAGACTTCGACTTTTTCCGGGGAAGCTCAAATCAAGATGGTCCGGACCTTTTACTGTCACCGAAGTCAAGTTTTATGGTGCTATCGAAATTATGGGACGAGATGGAACAAAATTTAAGGTCAACGGTCAACGCCTTAAATTATATGTGGATGGTGCATTTGTAGGGAAGATGGAAGTGATTTATCTCGAAAAATCCTCCAGGGAGATCTGAACCAGCTCAGTCAAGCTATTGACGTTAAAGAAGCACTTCTTGGGAGGCAACCCAAGCCTTGTGTAAGCCTTGTATATTTTTATTTTCTTCAAAAAAAAAAAATGTTGTGAGTGCTGTGAAAAAAAAAAGAAAAGAAAAAGGAGAGAGTGAAAAAGAAAAAAAAAAAAGAATATCGCGACATGGCGCACACTTCAGGAGGTCGCGCACAAATCTTTCTGTCCAGGACTCCAGGTACGTGATTTGTGTAAGTTGGTTTCCTTTAGTTTTTAGTTTTTTTATTTTTTTATTTTTTGTTTTTTTATTTTATTACTAAAAAAAAAATTGAGTGTTGAAAAAAAAAAGTTCTTGTTGGAAAAAAAAAGTTGTTGAAAACAAAAAAAGTGAAAAAGAATTTTTCTTGCGACCCCGCGCCTAGACTACGACCCTGCGTTAACTTTTTCCTGTCCAAGACTAGTACTACTGGTTTCGTGCATGTGTGTTTAGTACATTAAAAAAAAAAATTTGTGAACAGGAATTCCACGCGCCATATCCTTGGATCAGCGCCATATCCTCAAAACAATTCTGTTCAGGTGCTTGTTTTTTCCGTATATGCGCGTATCTCTAATATAAAAAAAAAAAATTTCCCCCAAATCAATTCCAACCCCTTTTCTAATTATTTTCTCCATCTAAAATCCTAATTCTAGTCCTATATTTATTCCAAATCATTCCCAATCCATCTCCTATTTTATATTTCTTTCCCAAATCTACACAATTAAACCTCTATATATACACACCAATCCTACCCCATTCCAATTATATTTTTCTACGCAAAATTTCAAGGCTTCAAGATTCAAGTTTGGGGGATTTTTAATTGCAAGCTTCACCTCTCCGGTTCGTATTTGGGGTATATTTCTTCCTTTTATTTGGATAATACGAATTGTGTTCTTGCATTATTAGGGTTGTGTGTTCTTGATTATTTGGAGGTATTTGTGAATTCGAATTTTTTGTGGATTTTGGTGAATTTTGTGAGTTGGGTATTGATTTATATGGCACCTAAGCGTCGACGAGGTAGTACTAGTGCGACGCCCCTGGATCCGGGGTTTTGGATCCAGGCCGTCAAGGTCCAATTTCTAGTCATTAACAACATTTCTTGGATTTTTTTTTATATATAATTAATACAAATTAATACTTTCATAAATGACCCCACACTAATATCATCACACACCAGTCATATGCTCAGGGAACAACATCCACAATATTAAAAGTTTATAGTTAAACAGTTATTACAACCCAGAATCATATTTAAGTACATTGTTGAATAATACTTCGACATGTAGCAATTCAACAATCAAAAGTTTATTATACCAGCTTACACATTTAATATACATAATCTACCAGGACCCGCTTGTCTACGCTACCTCTGGAATAGGTGCAAGCGTTCTCTCAAAAGGTTGCCTTCCCTTACCCTCTTGCGGGGTGTAGTGCGGAGTATCGGCATGCCTAGCTGTTGTATAGAATAAATAGCAAGAATGAGCTAAAATAGCTCAGCAAGATAAATTCTATCGACTACCATCAAAGGAAATAGACCATTACACATATGTATATATGTGTGGAAATTCATCATACTTATTAAGAAAGAAAAATCTTTATTTATTAAACAAACAACTATTCATCTTGCTAGGAAAAGAAATTTAGGATAATATAATATGAGTTTCTCTTCTAAAATATTATAATAATCCATACTTCATCTCCGTATAATATTTCAAAATAATATATACTATTTGAATCAGATCTCTTAATAAAATCTTTCCATTTCCTTGTATATGACACTTATATAAAAATAATATAAAATCAGTTTCTCTTCATTCCATATAAATAATTCCATCACCTTATCTCATTTTCTTGGTTTCAGCATATAAATCTGAAAACCATTATCAACTCTTTCTTTTCAAAAACATTGGGGATATCTGCTGTCGCCTGATACATTAGGACGATGATCAGTCGCCTAATCGTACCTGCTCTCTTTTTACTACCGGTAGAAGGAATGAAGATCATCCCTGGAGGAAGGCCACCAGCTAACATCCTCCCTTGGCATCTTCGTGCCGTAATAAAATAATAAATGTTGGACTGTGTCGCACACAGCCCTGACACAGCCACTTACGCAAGTCTGTTGCAATCCCCCTTTTTGTCAAATCATTTATCTACTCACATTTATCATTTCCATTTCCATTTCCATTTCCATTTCCATTTCCATTCACATTTATTCATCACCTTTAAATCATATGTCATAATACTTTAATTATGACTCATACATCTTTTCTATAATTATTAAAGTCAAATATTCCTTTAGAACATAAAGTATATTCGCTCTATCCATATTCGTATCTATCTTTCTTTAATTCTCAAAATCAGGAAATAAATCCTTAGCCATATAGCATCGTAGAAAAACATATATATTCCAAGAAATCATTTTACTTTAAAAAAAAATAAAATAGTTTTCTAAAGTAAGAGTAGAAGAAATCTTGCTCTCTTATATACACATATATATATATTTTTCCATCTACTTTTAAAAATAGTAGATAATAATCAAATAATACTTTTTAAATCACAATATTTAAAAAGAATATCTTTAGCAAAATATTATAAATCATATAACCCTAGATAACAACTGATACCATTCTTTTATTTACTTTAGATAATAACTGATACCATTCTCTCATATTCTCTTAATCATAAGGCATGTTCACTTCATGCATAATCATCTCTGTACATATCCATCTCATACTCATATCCATATTCATATCCATCTCATACTCATATCCATATTCATATTCATATACATCTTCGTATACCTTTCTTTTCAATATCAATACTCAAGGAAGACAATTTCTTCACAATATAGTAATAATAGCATCACATATATATTCCATGAAATCAAGTTTCTTTGAAGATAAATAGTTTTCCAAGTAGGGATAGAAAAGATCTTGCCTCGATCTCGATGTCCTGAAGGTATGGCTCGTGGCTCTCCCGGAGTTTCTATAAACACGAAAAGGACCGTCGTTAGAATACCACATCTCTTACTCACCTCACTCTTGCATAACAATACCCTTGACACTTTAATATATGTTTCACATGTTATTCATAACCCAAGTGTTCCAAAAACCTAACCATTTTAGGTTAAATCAAGGTTTCGGTGCTTATTCACCATTTCCCTTAACAACCATACCCGACTGTAAAAATTCTCAGAAAATCTCAATTTCGAATTTTAATGTAAGGTCAACTGGAAATGACTCTTTGACAACTCCACTACAATATCCCAAAATTTTATAATTTTTAAAAATGTTTAAGTATGGTAATTATAGCCTCAAAGTTTGCAAAATTGCAATTTCCCGGTTTCCGAACGACTTTCACTAAAACCCACTTTTCTCCTAAACCGTTCATCAGATTTTGACACACTTTATATCAAAACGATCTATGACTCAAGCTCTATCATCTCATGGTTAGTTGGTGTTCTAGACAGGAACCTACCGTACGCGTATGAGGTTTCAAAAACAGGGCATTCTTTGGTTAAACGAAAATCGGGCATTATAACGGCTATATTTTCATACTTTCCAAAATATTACTCCTCCAAATCCATCATCCGCCTTATACACCATCACCTACACCATGTGGTCATCTTACCAACCATGGTTACAAGCACCAAACACTTCTATATATCATCTCATCACTTATAAACACACATCTACTCATGATTTATACTTAAAACAAACTTAACCATTAAACTCATCATAATCCATCATAAACTCAAAGTAATACTAAGGGTTCTTGAATTTTATACCTTCCTTGGAGCTTGAATAACACTCAATAAGCCTTGGATAGTCCTTAAATAACCTTAAGGTAGCTTGGATCAACTAAATAAATCATAAAAACAAAGTTAGAAATTCGGATTCACTAGACACCAGTTAAAAGAATCGCAAAAACGAAGGCCTTACCTACGTTTTCTGGATGAGGCTTCTAAAGGAAAGTTGTAGAGCATCTAACCAGCTTTCCAAACATATAAAGAACACAAAATTCTATTGAGTAATGAAGGAGATATGACCGTTTGAAAATCATCACAGAAACTGTCAAAGATTCTGGCAGCTCGGTTCTTCAACTTGGGGAGGCGATTTGACTAGGCTATACTCATTAGATTGCCATGAAATTTGGAGCGAATAATGCCCATGGAGTGGAGAGGTTGTGGTTCAAATTTGGTGATTTTATCATGGATAGAAATGGAGATATGATTTTTCTTCTTGAGCTTGGTTCTGCAGGGCAGTTTGTGGAGAATGAGAGAAATGGAGTAATGAGGAAGATGGGGAGAGATTTTTTTGTGTTAACTTTGATCTTATCTTCCTATAATCTTGATTATTCTAGAGTGTAGTGGAAGCTTGGTGAAGAGTATGGAAAAATCCTCATGCAAAATGACTAATCTACCCTTAAAACAAGTTAGTGGAATGTGATGTCACTTATGGTGATCTCATAATCTCTTTTTCTTGTTTTTTCTAAGTATTATGCTAATAATCTTGGATAATAATAATGTGGTATGTATCCTTGTTATATTACTAATCTTGGTTGTTTGGTTTCCATACTTGTCTAATTGTGATTCGTTTCGAATGTACCTCATTATCTCAGTGATTTTGAAATCATTTAACAATCCAAATTCCTTTGGTATTTCCTTAACTTAATAATCCCTTAGTTTATACTAATCCACTAATTCCTCAATATATAATTCTTTTAATATCTCCATGCTCCTTAATATTCAATAGAACCTCATTCGAAATCAAAATTCTCAAAAATTCATATTCAGGAATTTCTGAAATCTATCGTCATTTCGAGTCATTTATTTTCTTTGTACAACACTAATATGGTTTCTGTTTACTCATTTTCTATTTCTGTTATAGAGTACTTACATACCATTTCCTAAATCCTCAAAATTTTACTATTCATGTGATCACTGTAGCTTTGCTAAAGTTAGGGTTATTACAGTCTTCCCCCCTTAAAAGGATTCCGTCCCGGAATCATGTCGAAAATATCCATGAATACCTTTCTCATCTGACACTTTCTAACTTCTACACTACTTCCTTTATCCTTTTGCTCTTTCATAACATCTCTATCTTGCTTGCGCAGAAATACACCAACATAAACTTGCTTGCCATTCATCCACATGCCATCTAGCTTATCAATAGCAGCACTTTCACTATCTTTTCCCGTATTCAGTCATTCTATATTATCTCATTTCTCCTTCCTCTTTCGACTAAGGGTATCGGCCACCACATTGGTCTCCCCTGAATGGTAGTGTATCTCACTATGGTTTGTCTATATTTTGATCTCTAGTATGACATAGATATTAACACCTCAATATTCCTATATCTCATCTCTGTAAAATTTTCCAGAAAATAAGCTATAATAATATTCCTTGAAACAATTGTAAGAAAATATTGGTTATAATATATATTTCCTGTTCGTAACTATACGAGCATGTACTTTTCCTTCATCCTTAAAAATATTCTCGCACCTCCTCTCATACTCTTAATCTCTTTTCTATAGAGTCCTTTGACCCTTAATAGATATTGATTTTCCTTATCTAGATTGTCAACCTACCTACACCATTCATTGACTTAGTCGATCCCTAACCAAACATTTACACTTAAAAGGTTAAATTAGAGCGTACCTACAATTTCCTCCGGATACCTTATCCATATGTCTATTGTTCACTATACGCTCTTTACATCTTGCTGATCCACCTTAGTTCCTTCATGAAATACTATCTATTCCACCTCTGAAATTTCCCTTTATTATTCTCATCAAAATCTTTACCTCAAGTTTTACTCATTCACACCTTTTAGATTAATCCTTTGAATACTTAACATCTTTAATCTCTCTATGCTACTTAGGGTATTAGTCACAATATTGGTCTTCCCCTACTAATAGTTATTGCACCTCGAAATCCTTCATTAATTATCCCCACTTCCTTTGTTTATCCTTATTCTAATTCTATCCTCAAAATATACCTTGCTCTCAATAGTAAATCTCAATTATACCTTAAAATTCCTCATATTCTTTTCTCTTACTAATCATCAAATATTCCCATTTCTTCTCACGAAATTCCTTTCTCTCTTATATTGAAACGCTTCTAGCTCTAATTATCTCTTATTGAAATTTCCCTTGGAATCTCCAGTTCCCTTGTATAATCACGTATACCTTAAACATTGCTTCCATTATTCCATCCAGTAAGGAAATCTTTTATATTCGAAATAATTAATAGAATTTAAGAGACTTTGAATTGATACGGACCCAGAAACAAGCAAGGGTCCCACAATAATTTATAAAATTGAGAGATTTAAATAATCTTTATTCGAAACAAAAGAATATTTGAGAAATCAATATGATGGAAGAACCAGTGCGTCACACAAGTGAGGGCGTCCCCTCCGACTTTCTATCACACAGACAGATCGTCCTTGTGTATACATATAGGGCTGTTCCTCTTAGTTGGAGTAAGAAATATAGAGGGAAATTTAAATCACAATGATAAATACCATCTTCCGAAAATAATCTTAGAGGAATATTTTGACTAATACAATTTTGAAACACATTTCAAGGGTACCAAAAAGTTTTGAAAAGATACCGGCCCTATAAATAATTACCCACTAGTGGAGGAAAATTTGAAACTCAATAATATAATTTAGCAGGGCTTTAGGAGCTTGAAAATAGGTACTGTTAATAGCCTCTGCCCAATTAAAAATCCCAATAATGGAAGGCTTTCCTCAAATACTGTTTATATCTTAGACTGCGTACTCTCCAAAATTTCTTAAATTTGGCACTCACCATGAAGCCTCAACCTATCGTCTGCTATTCCCAATTATCTTCATTTACCTAGTTGTGACTTGGCTCGATACTCTCTGCCTTTATCCAAAATAGAACACAACCTTCTAATCTATATACTTACGTAATGTTGATCGTCTTATCCCGAAAATGCTCAGGTATCAAAGACCCTTCAAACTATACTTTATAATTGTATATCCCAACATACCCTGTATACTCACGAGATTATCTAACGTACACTTCCCGATACATCAAGTATTCCCTTTCTCATATCGATCCTGTGTACTACATAAACTTAACACTTTTGGCTTAATAACCTTTTTATTTAAGTCAATCTCGGAATGTCTCAGTCTGTCTTGGACCTGTATATCTTGGCTTTACCGACCAACCTCAGTTTCACCCATTCATCTCTACAAACAATCAGTCTCTATTCACCGATCCACTTACAATATTTCTTCAAACTCCCTTAAACACAAGAAGACTTTAAATACCTTTAACTTTGGCTCACCAATCTCCTCTCCATATACTAAAACATAAACTTTTATTAGTAATAATCTATAAAATTATAATCACTACTTAAAATAAACACTTCGTTCGATAAACCACCCTTGAACTCGATGTGAGTTCACAATTTATATTATTACTGATATATTTATTATTATCACTCTTGTTCCTGAGCATTATGACTCTAAGCTCTGATACCATCTGCGACGCCCCTGGATCCGGGGTTATGGATCCAGGCCGTCAAGGTCCAATTTCTAGTCATTAACAACATTTCTTGGATTTTTTTATATATAATTAATACAAATTAATACTTTCATAAATGACCCCACACTAATATCATCACACACCAGTCATATGCTCAGGGAACAACATCCACAATATTAAAAGTTTATAGTTAAACAGTTATTACAACCCAGAATCATATTTAAGTACATTGTTGAATAATACTTCGACATGTAGCAATTCAACAATCAAAAGTTTATTATACCAGCTTACACATTTAATATACATAATCTACCAGGACCCGCTTGTCTACGCTACCTCTGGAATAGGTGCAAGCGTTCTCTCAAAAGGTTGCCTTCCCTTACCCTCTTGCGGGGTGTAGTGCGGAGTATCGGCATGCCTAGCTGTTGTATAAAATAAATAGCAAGAATGAGCTAAAATAGCTCAGCAAGATAAATTCTATCGACTACCATCAAAGGAAATAGACCATTACACATATGTATATATGTGTGGAAATTCATCATACTTATTAAGAAAGAAAAATCTTTATTTATTAAACAAACAACTATTCATCTTGCTAGGAAAAGAAATTTAGGATAATATAATATGAGTTTCTCTTCTAAAATATTATAATAATCCATACTTCATCTCCGTATAATATTTCAAAATAATATATACTATTTGAATCAGATCTCTTAATAAAATCTTTCCATTTCCTTGTATATGACACTTATATAAAAATAATATAAAATCAGTTTCTCTTCATTCCATATAAATAATTCCATCACCTTATCTCATTTTCTTGGTTTCAGCATATAAATCTGAAAACCATTATCAACTCTTTCTTTTCAAAAACATTGGGGATATCTGCTGTCGCCTGATACATTAGGACGATGATCAGTCGCCTAATCGTACCTGCTCTCTTTTTACTACCGGTAGAAGGAATGAAGATCATCCCTGGAGGAAGGCCACCTGCTAACATCCTCCCTTGGCATCTTCGTGCCGTAATAAAATAATAAATGTTGGACTGTGTCGCACACAGCCCTGACACAGCCACTTACGCAAGTCTGTTGCAATCCCCCTTTTTGTCAAATCATTTATCTACTCACATTTATCATTTCCATTTCCATTTCCATTTCCATTTACATTTCCATTCACATTTATTCATCACCTTTAAATCATATGTCATAATACTTTAATTATGACTCATACATCTTTTCTATAATTATTAAAGTCAAATATTCCTTTAGAACATAAAGTATATTCGCTCTATCCATATTCGTATCTATCTTTCTTTAATTCTCAAAATCAGGAAATAAATCCTTAGCCATATAGCATCGTAGAAAAACATATATATTCCAAGAAATCATTTTACTTTAAAAAAAAATAAAATAGTTTTCTAAAGTAAGAGTAGAAGAAATCTTGCTCTCTTATATACATATATATATATATATTTTTCCATCTACTTTTAAAAATAGTAGATAATAATCAAATAATACTTTTTAAATCACAATATTTAAAAAGAATATCTTTAGCAAAATATTATAAATCATATAACCCTAGATAACAACTGATACCATTCTTTTATTTACTTTAGATAATAACTGATACCATTCTCTCATATTCTCTTAATCATAAGGCATGTTCACTTCATGCATAATCATCTCTGTACATATCCATCTCATACTCATATCCATATTCATATCCATCTCATACTCATATCCATATTCATATTCATATACATCTTCGTATACCTTTCTTTTCAATATCAATACTCAAGGAAGACAATTTCTTCACAATATAGTAATAATAGCATCACATATATATTCCATGAATCAAGTTTCTTTGAAGATAAATAGTTTTCCAAGTAGGGATAGAAAAGATCTTGCCTCGATCTCGATGTCCTGAAGGTATGACTCGTGGCTCTCCCGGAGTTTCTATAAACACGAAAAGGACCGTCGTTAGAATACCACATCTCTTACTCACCTCACTCTTGCATAACAATACCCTTGACACTTTAATATATGTTTCACATGTTATTCATAACCCAAGTGTTCCAAAAACCTAACCATTTTAGGTTAAATCAAGGTTTCGGTGCTTATTCACCATTTCCCTTAACAACCATACCCGACTGTAAAAATTCTCAGAAAATCTCAATTTTGAATTTTAATGTAAGGTCAACTGGAAATGACTCTTTGACCACTCCACTACAATATCCCAAAATTTTATAATTTTTAAAAATGTTTAAGTATGGTAATTATAGCCTCAAAGTTGGCAAAATTGCAATTTCTCGGTTTCCGAACGACTTTCACTAAAACCCACATTTCTCCTAAACCGTTCATCAGATTTTGACGCACTTTATATCAAAACGATCTATGACTCAAGCTCTATCATCTCATGGTTAGTTGGTGTTCTAGACAGGAACCTACCGTACGCGTATGAGGTTTCAAAAACAGGGCATTCTTTGGTTAAACGAAAATCGGGCATTATAACGGCTATATTTTCATACTTTCCAAAATATTACTCCTCCAAATCCATCATCCACCTTATACACCATCACCTACACCATGTGGTCATCTTACCAACCATGGTTACAAGCACCAAACACTTTTATATATCATCTCATCAATTATAAACACACATCTACTCATGATTTATACTTAAAACAAACTTAACCATTAAACTCATCATAATCATCATAAACTCAAAGTAATACTAAGGGTTCTTGAATTTTATACCTTCCTTGGAGCTTGAACAACACTCAATAAGCCTTGGATAGTCCTTAAATAACCTTAAGGTAGCTTGGATCAACTAAATAAATCATAAAAACAAAGTTAGAAATTCGGATTCACTAGACACCAGTTGAAAGAATCGCAAAAACGAAGGCCTTACCTACGTTTTCTGGATGAGGCTTCTAAAGGAAAGTTGTAGAGCATCTAACCAGCTTTCCAAACATATAAAGAACACAAAATTCTATTGAGTAATGAAGGAGATATGGCCGTTTGAAAATCATCACAGAAACTGTCAAAGATTCTGGCAGCTCGGTTCTTCAACTTGGGGAGGCGATTTGACTAGGCTATACTCATTAGATTGCCATGAAATTTGGAGCGAATAATGCCCATGGAGTGGAGAGGTTGTGGTTCAAATTTGGTGATTTTATCATGGATAGAAATGGAGATATGATTTTTCTTCTTGAGCTTGGTTCTGCAGGGCAGTTTGTGGAGAATGAGAGAAATGGAGTAATGAGGAAGATGGGGAGAGATTTTTTTGTGTTAACTTTGATCTTATCTTCCTATAATCTTGATTATTCTAGAGTGTAGTGGAAGCTTGGTGAAGAGTATGGAAAAATCCTCATGCAAAATGACTAATCTACCCTTAAAACAAGTTAGTGGAATGTGATGTCACTTATGGTGATCTCATAATCTCTTTTTCTTGTTTTTTCTAAGTATTATGCTAATAATCTTGGATAATAATAATGTGGTATGTATCCTTGTTATATTACTAATCTTGATTGTTTGGTTTCCATACTTGTCTAATTGTGATTCGTTTCGAATGTACCTCATTATCTCAGTGGTTTTGAAATCATTTAACAATCCAAATTCCTTTGGTATTTCCTTAACTTAATAATCCCTTAGTTTATACTAATCCACTAATTCCTCAATATATAATTCTTTTAATATCTCCATGCTCCTTAATATTCAATAGAACCTCATTCGAAATCAAAATTCTCAAAAATTCATATTCAGGAATTTCTGAAATCTATCGTCATTTCGAGTCACTTATTTTCTTTGTACAACACTAATATGGTTTCTGTTTACTCATTTTCTATTTCTGTTATAGAGTACTTACATACCATTTCCTAAATCCTCAAAATTTTACTATTTATGTGATCACTGTCAATGTTGTTAAAGGCGAGATGCGCACCGAGGCGCTAGGGTCCCTTGGAGCCTAGGCGACGAGGCGCGAGGCGAGGCGCGCGCCTCATCGAAATTAAACGGATTTATTTAAGAAATGAATTATATATCATAATTCTTTGCAGAAACACAACAAATAAACTTAAAAGTGAAACATACCTTAAATCTTTAAGGAAAATTGTTACTTCAACTAATCCCAGCCATTTTGGAATTGAAATCTGCAACAGCAACCTCCAAATTTGGCAGTCCCTGCACCTGCAGGCTACATTCTACAAAATCTGCCATTAATTTATCATCTAATCTAACAAACAAAAAACTTCATTGGTAGGCTAGCATATCAAGATCAGCAGTCAGCAGTAGCACTAACTAATAACTAAATACTAATAAGTAATAACAATAAGGCAAGCTTAAGCAGTGCTGCAATAGTAAATAAGTTCTCTGCATTTTACATTAAAATTTAAAATCATCCAGCAAATTAAGAGTTCTCCATGTTTTAATCTTCATCTTCGAGATGATAAACATTAAATTCTTCAGCTTCGGTGCTACCTCCCTGAGCTCCCTCGAATTCAAACTCATCTTCCTCGTCCTCCTCATCAATCAAGCGGAAACTAGTTGATGGATCGCATGGACGCTTCGCTTTCTTGTTCGTTGAAGCAGCTTGTTTTTGTGATCTAGAGTTGTATCGAGCTTCTCCTGCACCACTAGCTTCAGCTACATTCTGCCAAGTTAATCCTTCTTCCTCATCAAAAACAAATTCATTTCCTTGATCATCATCAAGCCTTCCTATCAGCCATTCGTTGCTCTCATCAATATCATTCAAAGAAATTGGATCAATGATGTCACGCAAGGCATATCGACGTTTCAATGCTCTGTTGTATTTGACAAAAACCAAATCATTCAAACGTTGTTGAGCTAGTCGATTCCTCTTTTTGGAATGAAGCTACAAAGTACAAACATTAATTAGAAGCATACAAATTAATTAAGCAAAGTAGCAAACTGAATTTCAAAGCAATTATTAATGTTGCTCATGTATATAACTTACATGTTGAAATGTGCTCCAATTTCGTTCGCAACCGGATGAGCTGCAAGTGAGACTAAGGATTTTGATTGCAAGTTTTTGCAAATCAGGTGCACAACCACCGTAAGATTTCCACCACTCCGCTGAAATTTCATTGAAATAAACTGTAAACATAAGAATGGAATAGTGGAATGTGGACTGATTTATTAAATTTAACGTGGAGATTTTGAAGTCCTTTGCCTTCTAGCCATTGATATGCCAAAGAGTTCTTCTGCATTTCTATACAACGGAATCTGGTGTGCAATCCTATCCTGTTCTGCTTGATTAGGAACCATCTTCTCAATGCAAGTGTAAAGCCCTTTTACAACCTCTTGATCTGATTCAATGTCCAAGTTTGAATAATAAAATTCTGGATTAAGATAATATCCAGCAGCATGTAGGGGTTGATGCAATTGTACATTCCACCTAGCATAAAAAATTAAAACATATCAAATATACAAGTATACAAGTGAGCAATTGTATGCAAGAATTAATATCACGGTTATTACCTGTCATCAATTATTTCGAAAATGTGTGAATACTTCTTCTCAACTTTGTTGAAGGACTTTGCAATTGCCTCTTTTGCCCTATCCATTGCCTCATATATATATATCCCATTGGAGGTTTCTTTTCCCCATCAACAAGCCTTAGCACATTAACGAGAGGTCCTGCCACCTTGAGTGAAAATACTACATTATTCCAAAATGACTGCATGTAAATAATTTCAGCAACATCTTTACCGGTTCTCTCCTTTGAATATTTGCTTTCAAGCCATTCTTTCGATCCAAACATATTTCTCAAATTAGCTTGCTGGCTGTGAATTCTGTCCAGGGTGAGAAAAGCTGTTGCAAATCTTGTTTTTGCAGGTCTGATCAGCTCCCGTTGTTTCGTGAAATGCCTCAACATGTTTACTAAAGGAGGCCTGGTATATATATAGGAGTTCAATTTAACAGCCCTCTCAAATGTTGTCTTTGTGTTCTTCAATTTAAAAATGTCTTCAAGGATTAAATCCAAGCAATGAGCCGCACAAGGGGTCCAAAATAAATGTGGATATTTAACCTCCAAGAGCTTTCCAGCCAATTTGTTATTTGAAGCACTGTCCGTAACGACTTGCACAACATTAGATGGTCCGATCTTCTCAATATATCCAGAAATCAACTCGTAAAGTTTCTCTCCAGTTTTTGAATAAGCCGATGAGTCAACTGATTCAATAAAAACACTGCCCTTTGGACTGTTGGCAAGAAAATTAATTAAGGTTCTTTGAACGCCATCCGTCCAACCATCACACATCAACGAGCAGCCAAACTTCTCCCATTGTTGCTCATGATCTGTTACATAACTTTTCATCTGATCAACTTCTTTTTTGAGCAAAGGAACTCTAACCTCGTGATAACTTGGTGGCTTCATACCTGATCCGTATTGTCCAAAAGCCTCAACCATTACGGGAAAACTGTCATAATTGACGGAATTGAAGGACAGTCCCGCATCATACATCCATCTAGCAAACGCAGTACATGCTCGGGCTCTCAACTCCTTTCGTACACTATCATTCTCATTTATTTTCAACTGCCCTCTACCCTTCCTTTGCAAGACTGCTGTTTCTGGATCAGGGATCATATATAGGTCAAGTGGGCCCTTTGGAATTGGCCTTGAAGATGAAGTCGAAATCTTGCTCTTTAAAGAAGGGGTACTTGCAGTGGACCATTTGTTCGACTTCGACGCCACAACAGCTTCAAGAGAGTCTTCATCTGAATCAATATTTTCAGCTTGAACATACTGGCACTGCTCTTTTGTTTTTTTTTAGTTTCCATGTAATCCTTCATCTCTTTTCTGACGTCTGCTGGTGCTCTGGTACACTTTTTGGCGTTTCGACATCCCCCAATCAAGTGCTCTTTCATTCTGTAAACTCCTCCGCAAAATACTTTGCTACAGAAGTTGCATCGCATTTTGTCACGATTTCCAGCTTCAAGTTGTGTTGCATACTTCCATGCTGGATCATTTTTCTTAATCGTACTATTTGCTTCCATGCTCCTGTACAACAAAAGAACAAGTAAATACATGGTATATTAGTATGTATAACACTATATATGTATATATATACACACACGATATATATATAATTGTATATATATGCATGATATATATAACTATATATATATATATATATATATATATATATATATGATATACACACATCTTTACTTAGGATTACAGAAGAAAAGAAGAAGTAGAAGTAGAAGAGAGTGTGAGATCTGTGCGGCTGCTTGTGAATTTAGGGTTCACGTTTGTTATTATTTATAAACAAATATGGGCTGTTTTAACTCTTTTTTAAATATGGGCTTTTTGGGCTGCTGGGCTTTTAACAAATATGGGCTGTTTTAACTCTTTTTTAGCAACGCCTCAACCCTAATGCGCCTTAGCGCCTCTCGCCTGCGCTGCGCCTCACGATTCAGGGGTCCTAGGCGCGCGCATCATTGAAGCCGCTGCGCCCTGGTAAGAACTGTACGCTCATGGTGCGCCTCGCCGCGCCTCGCCGCGCCTCGCCGCGCCTCGTGCGCCTCGGCGCGCCTTTAACAACATTGATCACTGTAGCTTTGCTAAAGTTAGGGTTATTACAACTAGTACCCATCCAACCTCGGATGAGGATGCTAATGGAGGTAATGGGGAGAAATTTATGTCGGTGGAAGCTCAAAGCGAGTATGATAGATTGATGAAGAGGTCGATTGCTAGAGAACGGGGGTTTTTGCCGGTTAACCATTCGGAGTTGGTTCGTATGATTCGAGGGCATGGTTTCGAAAGGTTTTGTGAGGCACCTTCTCTAGTTCCTTTGGGTGTTGTTATGGAGTTTTATGCTAATGCCAAGATGGAGAAGAGTGGTATTTGTATGGTTCGAGGTAAGAAAATAGACTATCGGCCGGCAGCTATTCGCCGGATTGTGGAACAGCCTCCAAAGCCGAGGGGGGTCGTAAATTGGGTAACGAAGACTAGAGAGGATGTTGATTTGGATGATATTGTGGCTGAGATTTGTGTACCGGGTACAGTTTGGAAATTAAGGCCGGGCACTTTTGAGCAGGTTACTTTTCCGGCCTCGGCTATGAACAAGTTCGCACGGGCGTGGAACTCGTTTATTTGTGCTAACATGTTGCCTTCATCTCATCCGGCCGATGTGACTGTGCCGAGAGCCATTATTTTGTGGGGCATTCTTCAAGGCGAGTATATTGACATGGCTTATTTAGTACATCAGAACATACTTCGGTTTTTGCAAAGTGGTGGGCAGTCCGCTATTCCGCATCCTTCTATTGTATGGGGTTTGTGTATGGAGGCTGGAGTTAGTTGGGATGCACATGAGCCGGTGCAGATGCCGGCTAATCCGATTGTTGATGCTACGATTGATGCGATGGTGGAATGGCCTGGCGGCATTCCACATCACCATGGTTTAGGTTATCAGGTTCATGGTCCTGGTGAAGCGGGAGTGGATGTTCCTAGGGTTGCTCGAGCAGGTCCTAGCCGTCGAGGTATTGATATGTTAGGGTTGGATGCTCATTTTCGTGGATTGACTAAAAGATTGGATGCTATGACTAGGAGGATGGATGCTATACATGCTAGTAATCGGGAGTATGCTGAGGATCTGGCTACAGCTTTGAGAGATGCGGGTATTCAGGCCCGGTGGCCCGTCTATGGAGCTCGTACACCTTATCCACCGCCAGATCCAGATTCACCCGAGCAGGGTGATGATTTGGACGAGTAGGTATGTTTTCTGCTATCCCTCGTATTTACTTCCATTCAATGCGGACATTGAATGTTTTAAGTTTGGGGGTGGTTTGAGGGATTAGTAGTTGTTGTTGTATTATGTGTTCATGTAGGATTTCATGTTTTGCATATTAGTAGTAGTAATTCATGCATATATGTTCGTGTTATTTATGTTTGTTTCATATAGGACATTTTGTTATTTTGTTTTTGTTTCCGTATACCATGTGAGTTCATTCTAGTTGCATTTTCATGGCATGCATATTTCATGATCCCTTAGAATGAGCTAATTCTGATTGGTAGGTAGGTGTCTAATTGAGTTTGGTAATGATGAATAGAGGGTTGATTTATAGTTTCTATGAAATTGACTTATGTGTTTCGGGAACAAAACTAATTACACAGTCTCATTGGGTGCTTTTGGGTTAGGTTGAGGTCATGCTTGTTTGGATGTTTTGAGATTTAATCACTTGATTATATTTAGAATTTTCGTTATTCCCTTGATGGCCTAGATAACTAAAGTCTAAGTTTGGGGGAAAACAGGGATTTCATGCTAAATTGTGAATAATTGTCAATAATGGCTAGGCGTCAAATGGCTAGTAGCCGGCTCATATTTATATGAGTAGTTTAGGGTTGGAATTGAGAATTCTCATTCCAGATTGCATGAAAAAAAAAAAAAAAGAAAAAAAACAGAAAAAGAAAAAAAAGAGTCAAAAGTGTCAATTGTTTATATGCAAAATTAACTAGGGTGAGCTCGTTAATACTCGAGCTATTAAGTACAAGGGGACTTTATGCCTAGTGACCTAAGGCTTTTATAGTCTGGGATCCACTGACCTAACGCTCGCTACATGGGTATTATTGTATAAGCCTTTTGGGGTCTCATCCATTGCACAGTTAAATAAGCATGCTTGTATATTATGTGTCATAGTTGTTGTTAGTAATAAAGCATGAATTTCTGTCTAACTTGACTGATGATGGAGGTGTTCTTAGGTTATGAATTGTTTACCGTCTATTCTATTTATAAACCTGTGATTGTCTTGGCGAAGAACATGTATGATTTTTGACCTAGTTTTGGGAGTATTTCTGATGAGCATTGCACACACGCACGTTTCTGTTCATGTATTGTTAGTATACGGGAACTTGGTCGAGCTCTCTCTATTTGGATTTAGTTGCATTCTTTGAGATATTTGCTTGTTAGTTGGTTTTGGTTAGTTTGAAGGGGATCGTTGCATTTTTCATATTAGTTACATTCATGCATTGCATTGCATTAGGTTAAATGGATTTTGTGGGTACATTCGCTATAGGCCCTCACGAGACCTTACTCGTCCACTGGGGCTGCCTAGGGGTTTAAAGGGCTTGTTGCATATGCCAAATGCAACCGTGATCACCTACGGAAGTGGTACTAATCAGTTAGTTGTAATTGTTAATGCTTGAGGACTAGCATCAGTTTAAGTTTGGGGGTGTTTGATAAGTGGATTTTATATCTACTTGGAACATTCTAATTCGGCTTAAATTGATTGCTTTGGCCTCAAGTTTATTGTAGTTTTTATGTATTTTGCTTAGTTGTGCAGACTTACGAGAATGTTGATTAAGGTTGATGCTTTTATCGTGTTTGGAGGATTAATTGATTTAAATTCGGATTTTCCGGGAAGGTTTCGCAGTCTACACTGTTTTGGCCATATCTGGAGTTCTAGAAGTCCGTTTTCAGTGATCTTACTGCTCACGTGAAGCTTGGGAGATTTTCTACAATCTTAGGTAGAAATCAGGTGCTGGAGACGTGCTGAATAAAATCGCGCACGTGTTCTATGATAAGCCAAGCAGAAAAATTCCAGTTTTGCCTTTTTTCTAATTCTAATTGTATTTTTGGCAGCTTTTGGCACCTAAATTGAATTCTAATTGTATTTTAGGATGTTTCCTTGCTGGGAAAGATTTCTAGAGTCTATATAAACACTTCTAGGGATACATTGTAAGGGATCCTGAACACACAATTTTTACATACTTCTTAATATTAAAAGCTAGGGTTTTAATTCTTGGATTATTGTTCTTCATTATTCAAAGATTTAAGGTATTTCTTATCTTCTCCTTATTAATTACATGTTTATTATGGCTTTCTTGATTATCATTGTTAGTTTTAATCCTAGAATGAGTGAGTAATTTAATTCTAGGGTATCAAGGGGAGCCATGTTTGCACCATGATTTGGGTTTAATTTGATTAGTAGATTGATGGGTAAAGAGTAATTCTGATTGATATGTTCTAATTTTTAATTTGTGTAATTGCGCAATATCACGGATTAATTGATTGCAATAGGAGTAATAGATCGAAAGATTTTACTACTAGAGGCTTACATACAATTAGCGGAATTGAAGGTGAGTGTGAAAGCATCATTAGATATTCTGAGAGTGTTAATGCTTGAAAAAGATTAACCATTGCTTTAATTACTTAACCCCATTAAAAAGCTATACCTTTGTGATTTGTTTGGTGTAAGCATGGTGAACCTGAATTGCCCTAGATCCCTTAATTAATTGATTTAAAACCTTTGTTAAATTTGTTTTAGTAGTTAATAAAATCCTCTAATAATCGTTTGTGACTAGAAACAATTAATAATAATTGAATTGAAACTGAAACTGTCTCCTTGAAGAATCGACCCGTATTTGCTAGTATCTACTACAATTGATACCGTGCGCTTGCGGTTAGACATAATTTGACACATCACAAAGTAACCTCTAAATATGCAAACCCAACAGACGATGATGGAGCATGGCATAATAGTTCAAACTCAAGTATATACACTACATACACATGCGTGCACCTGTTTCACACAGTCCCATTTTCAGCACCTAGAAAAAAAAAACGTAATACCCACTTCCAGCAGATGCTCACGTCTTCTCGAAAAACATACCCCTCCACCCGCTTCCAATTCGTGACCCTAGTCCCGCTTCCAATTCTTTGCTATGTAGAATAAGAATGGACCATCAGCTCGTAGAGTTGATGACGAATAAAAGGAAGACAATCAAAACATATCAAACTCAAACTCGTAGAGAGGAAGTTGCTGGAAGAAAGTTTGTTCCTAAAATCCCTGATCAATACAAAATCCTTTCATGGTAATATGGAAAGTAGTTTAAATAGGTTAATGATGTGGTTAATCTGAAAGGTCTTAAGATCAACATGGAAGAGCCTATGTCGTCTATGGAGTCTCTAACATATCTACTTGTTTAGGTTTATGATGACTAAGATGAGCCATTTCCCATTCCCGCCTCCTCAACACTACTCCTAGACGTACAAACACACAGAAAAAACACACATTGACCTGCCTGCACCTTTTCACACATATAGCCTTCCACAACTCTACAAAAATATGCTAATTCCCTGCACGTTCTCACAGGTAGTCCCGCCTTCCAGTTTTTGTCCCGCCTTCACCCATACTCATCTCCCACTTACTTACAGTGATACGTACAAAAAAGTTATCACATGCCCACATCCCACTTTCAATTGCTCACCCGCCTCCTCTACCCTTCTCCCGCCTTAAGTTCCCACACAAACCCCGAACCAGGGACGGAAGTACATAGGGGCTAACCTGGGCATAAGCCCAGGGGGATTTTAAAAAAAAAATTTAGTACCTATATGTATACTGATTTTTGATAGCCCATATATGTATTAAGCCCACTACCAGTTAAGTTGTGTCCAGCCCATTCAAATGATATATTATTTACAAAACTAAAAAATAGAGTTGACAGTTAACATTGAAGAGCTCTTAGTCGGGTTCAAAGAAGGAATTTAAGGAAAAGAAGTAAAGAACTGGCCTCTCTCTTGCTATAGACTGCAACCACTTTACAAAGTTTTGCTAATTCATTCTCCCAGGTCATCAGAATTCAGACATCAGGTGATAATTTTTTCTCTTTCTTAGTTTATAACTGTACTTGTTGTATACTTGTATAGTTGTATTGTTCAAGTTTATTTTTTCTCTTTCGTTATGATTGACAGGTTGTTCCGTCTTATTTTAACTCTTCCTGTTTCCACGGCATCAACTGAAAGAGCATTCTCAGCTATGAAAATTCTCAAGACTGATCTTCGTAGTAAGATGGATGATGCATTTTTGGGAGATATTATGGTTATATATATAGAGAGACAATTTGCTAAAATAATTAACATAGAATCGATGATTGATGAATTTGATGATATGGGTGATCGGCGCGTGAAGCTTCGCTAAAGATTTTGGTAATGAAAAAGAAACATAATCTGTCTTTTTAGCTATTTTTCTTGGTTAGTTGTATTGATGTGTCAATTGAAAAAGTAGCATAATGTCCAGATGATTAAATGTTGTTCTTTTATTTTGAAACAGTGGCCATATGAAGCTCCAGTAGCATATGAGGCTTTACGATTTGGCGACAGGAAGTGGAAGGGATCAAGGTTAGTTTACTATACTGTTACTAGTAGTTAATGTACAGACTGCCTTCTTTCAAAATTTTTAACCTAAATACTTCAAGCCCACCCCATTTTGCAATCTTGGTTCCGTCCCTGCCCCGAACAAATCTCAAATACAGTACTATTAAAAACAACACCCACCACGCATGTTAACCACCCACTCACGAAGCTCACTATATATTAACACTCCCTCTACCTCCTACAGTGACACACTAAGCTAAACAGACAGCACAACATAACCTCCTACAATCATACTTACGAATGGCGAAAACGATCTGAGCAATCGAGGAAACACTAAATAAGGAATCCAGATGATATTACTCTTCTTAGTTTCAACAACCACTATACGGAGAGATTAAGGGTAGTGGAGGTTCAGAAGTAATTTATTTTCGCATTCCTGTTTGGATACATTTTTGGCGGAGAAGTTTGAAGCTTGAGAACATAAAGGAAATATCTGCGGGGATTCATTTATCCAGGCCTTTATTGATAAACTTGCCAAGAAAATTCAAAATTCTCTATTCGTTAGGGTCAGGTTGTTAAGCAAGATGGATGCCTGTGAAAGCATAGATATGTTCTATTTCGTGCAATCTTATGTGATATCGTTGTCTTTCACTACCTTTCGGGGATCATCTTCATGTCGGCAGTTATATATAGAAGGTACGGTGTGGTTTGATATCAAGAATATGAAAGATGTAATTAATGTGGTAGAGTGCAAGTATTATTTTGTCAAAAGGGAAAACCTCACAGAAGACTTCGGGAAGCTAGTGAAAGATGACAAAGCTAAAACAATATTGCGATCTGCAACTTACCAGGCATATTAACTAGACATCAAAACCTAGACTCTCACCACCTTCCCGTTACAAACAAACCGAACTATACATATAACATCTCATAACAATTACACAGACATATAAAAGCTTATACATACACACCCATCTCCCATATATATGTACACTTAGAAACAACAATTCAACCACCACGGGGTAACTCAGAATTGACAACATATACAAACTTGTTATGACTACCATATATACAGTTACAGTCACACATAATACTCCTCAACCTACAACCAGGACCACCATTGGAGAAATACGAACACAAAAAAGTATATACCTGGTAAAATGGTTGCGCGGAAATGTTTTTTCCGACGGATGAATAATCCTTCACTCCGTGCTCACTCGACGTATTCCTCGTTTCCTCTCGGACGTCTCTATTTAAGTTCCCCAGCAATATAAGGTAACCTATTGTCTTTATATATCTATATAACTTATATGTGGAAACAAGAAAACAGTAAAATGTTTATTCAACGTTGTGCATGCTAAGCTAACACAGACACCAATTGATATTCATACAATATTCCATGTCATATGTTTAAAAAATACATGTTCATGATTACCGTCACTACAAACAGTGGAGGACTATGATGAAAAAGTTATGTTTCCTCTTTTCAAAACCCACGCGTTCAAACAAATTATATAATACAACCAAAAGTTAATACCTTTCATTTTTTATACATGATACTCATACTCACAATTCGAGACTAAACTGAAAGTTAAAAAATTATTCAAGTTGATACCTCTGTACACACCCCTGCACGATTGTTATTTAAACAAAACCCAAAAATAATAATATATGGCTCCCACTTCTTATTTACATTTAACTATTATTTTGATTGTAAAATTCTTGCAACCACGTCCTTGTTTAATCACTACCTCTAATTCATTAAATCCTCCTTTTATTTTTTCCTAACAACGAATATTCAAACAAATATTTACCCCACAATACGGCCAAACAATTATATTTTCTCATGTTATTACATTGTGGCAATTATTCAAAACATGAATAAAAAATTGAGGGGCACAAAAAATAATTCTTTGAATAGAAAGAAATTTGCTTATAATAATTTTTGTGGAATAATATTTAGTTTACTATTAATTTCTGACCTCTTTAAGTTCAAAAAAAATAATAAAAAAAATTTAATATTAATAAAAAAATAATAATAATAAAAAATAATAATAAATTAATTATTATTCATTCTACAAACACTTGTAATAATTTAAAATCTTATTTCTAAAAGTCATTGCTATTGGGCACGCCTGGGAGGCACCAAATTTAAACCTACGAAATTTTTAACGAACACCAACTTCCTCCCCACAAAAATTACTTCCTTCCCAAAATCCTTCCTCCTTAAAAAAATAATAATAATTTACTTCCTTCTCAAATTCCCTCCTCCCCACAAAAATTACTTCCTTCTCAAATTTCTTCCTCCCCACAAAAAATAATTCTTTCTCAAATCCCTCATCCCTACAAAAAATACTTACTTCTCAAAATTCTTCCACCTCAAACATTTATGAAAAATTCTACGGCCATCACTAGTGGACTTTACCCGCAAGTGATGCCCGGGGGGGAACACATCTCAAAACAATCAAAAAGATATTTGTAGACAGAGAAGGAAACTATGTTCCATTCATTAGGGAAAGGATTACAATGCAAGGAAGACAAATGAAGGACAGACCCCTCGAGTCCTCATTAGGATACACTAAGCTGAAGCATCTTCATCTTCAGACTCCTCACGGACCACCTCGTCCTTCAACTCCTGCAGCTTTGCCAACATGGCTTCCCACTTGGTCATCTCCTAAGCCCTCAAGCGGTCAATCTTCTGCATATAGAAGCGGTGTAGTTGATTTTGCTCCCGAACCAGCTCTTCAATGGCCTCAGAAGCTCGGGCACCAAGAGGCTCATCAATCCAAATGTCATAGTGACACTCTGTGCAGCGCTAAAACCTCCGACCAGCATTGCTTCCGGCCCATATGGTTTTCACAACCACGGGCATGTCACAGTAGCAATTCTTCCTCCCTCCCTCCATGAAGAACTTCTCAAGACTTACAACAGAGAAAATAAGAGATGAAGGATTTTGAGAAAATATGATATCCCAACTCTTGAAGGAAACTCAAGTATTTATAGGCCTCCAACAACTAGCCGTTACAAAGAGCCGTTGAATCTATAAAAAATGAAAAAGCATGTCAGCACTGCGCTTTTACTCCTCCAACCCACTGAAGTAAGTTGTAGGAGTGGGGGGCAATGTTAATACCCTTCCGAAGAATTATTCTTTTACCCTCCTGACGGCACCATGTCCCAAAAACATCTTCCTTCCAGACAAAAGGAGGTAACATTAGGGTACATCCTTCCGGACAACAGGAGGAGACACTAGGGTACATTCTTCTAGACAAGAGGATGAGACACTAGGGTACATTCTTCCAGACAAGAGAAGGTAACACTAAGGCACATTCTTCCTCCAGCACATTCTTCCGGACAAAAGGAGGTAACACTAAGGTCGAGCAAAACCGATCCGAACCAAAAAAACCGAACCGGTCCGGTTTTTTGGGGCCGAATCGACCGAATGCTCAGCCCTCTATAAATACCAAGCTAACTCATACATTTTGGGGGCTGAAAATTCTCATATTCTCTCTAAAACTCTCACATCTCACATTTTCTCTCGAGATCTCAGTCACTAGCACTTGCATTTTCCGATATTGTTTCTTGTATTCTCCACCACCAAGTTACTTACTCTCACGCCGGAGGTGCTTGACGGCCACCACCCAAGGTCAAGCATTGTTTTGCAGACTCCTTTCCGACAGCAACACCACATCTCCGTCCCAACACCGCCGGAAGAGGGACAGGTGCGACGGCAACACCACATCTCCGTCCCAACACCGCCGGAAGAGGGACAGGTGTGACGGCAACACCACATCTCCGTCCCAACACCGTCGGAAGAGGGACAGGTGCGACGGAAACACCACATCTCCGCCCAAATACTGCCGGAATAGGGAAAAGCAACACCACATCTCCGTCCAAACATCGCCGGAAGAGGGAAAAGTGCGGTAGAGTGGAGCAAGGAGCATTATCAATAACCAATCATCAAAGGCAGAAACTTTGTTATGGCTTGGGAAGTCTTTAGGTTTGGGTCATCACTCTGGAAGTACAAAAATAAAGGGAAGGTGGTCAGATAATATATAATCCAGCATCAGTAATACCCTAGAAGCATTCACAATAACAAGTCCCACTTCCCACAGTTTTATAAACCATTAAGATACCACATCAGCAAAAGTGGGTAACATTCTTTAACAACAAAGACCGTTTCCTTCATTTCATAGGCACTACTTAATCTACTTATGCATGAGTTATTTAATGTAACAGTATACAAACTTGAACTTAACTAATGTTTTTTTATAATTGTAAAGTAAAAAAGATAATTTTTGAATAAAAACTATCATCAAAATAAAGTATAAAATTAAAATGAATTTTTTTTTTGATTTTAAAAAAACTTTATGAATTGAAACATACTAATATTAGATACAATTTAAAAAACATTACCAAGTTTCCACTTCCGTGCACCATTTCCATGATACACATGTTTATTATCTTCTCATTTTCCTAGTGATGGCTCTCACACCATTTTATAGGGATTCCAAGTTTACAGGTATCTTATTCATATTATAATACACAGTAATATAATAAGTTTAAGTTTGCTATAAAAATTCTATTTTTAGGATCTCATCATCTATTAACCCTAAAGAGGGAAGGAATATAGATGATATTTTATAACAGCAAGAAGTATTTGATAAGACCAAATTCATTTTTAATTTGAAATTTTTATAATTCCTATCCAAATTCTAGCATCATAATTTCAGAAATAATCACTTTAATCTTAATTATAAACCGTAAATTCTAGTTCAGAACCTTACCTTTTTAGCAGTATGTCAAATCACCGGAGTACCCTGGCTCCTTGCTCCCTTCCTTGCATCACAGCTACTCGGGATATGGCCTAGGTGCTAGGAGATAACTCAACAGACTCTTTCTAAAGTAATGTTTTTAGATAATAGTTTATGAACTAACAAATACTATTTATAACGATAAAGTAAAACTTCTGGAAGATATGATACCATAATTTGGTAGAAATTATAGAAGAGAGTGTTGTTTAGCTTGAAATGGAAAATATTGAAACTTCAAAGTTTTATTGCAGAATGTTTTCGATGATTTTTATTCAACATTGAGGCACTTTATATAGATATCCTTTATATAGATATCCTCATTTGTACTATTCTACTTCCAATCATTCATTTCCAAATACATTATTGTACATTGCTTTGGTAGATTCCATCCGTTTGCTATTTTCTTCCGGCTTTTTATCTTGTTGTCTGCCATTTTCTTCCATCTTGTTTTGTCCTTTTGTCTTCTTTTCAAGATTCCTTCTTTTTCTTTCATCTTTTTATCTTGCTTTTATCTTTTTGTCATCTTTTCAAGATTCTTTCGTCTTTTCCTTTCATCTTTCTTATCTTCTAGCTGTTGAATGTGATAAGTGGATTTTATATCCACTTGGATCGCTTCAATTCGGCTTAAATTGATTCACTTGGCCTCAAGTTTGTTGTAGATTTGATGTGTTTTGCTTAGTTGTGCAGATTTACAAGAATGTCGATTATGGTTGATGCTTCTATCGTTTTTGGAGAATTGATTGAAATTCGGATTTTCCGGGAAGGTTGCGCAATCTACACTGTTTTGGCCATATCTGGAGTTCTAGAAGTCCGTTTTCAGCAATCTTACAGCTCATGCGAAGCTTGAGAGATTTTCTACAACCTGGGACAGATAGCAGGTGCAGGGAGTGTGTAGTTAAAATTCGCGCACGTGTTCTTTGTGAAGCAAGGCTGAAAGATTACTGTTTTGCCCTTTTTCTAATTTTAATTATATTTTTGGTAGTTTTTAGTACCTTAATCGAATTCTAATTGTAATAGAAGGTAATTTCTTGCTGGGCAAGAAGTCTAGAGCCTATTTAAACACATCTTAGCATTGTAATTCGTATAGTTTTTATTATTGTATCATAGCTTAGATCTGCAAGGGAGAAAAGGAGAGAAGGATTCAATGCTCGTGACAAACAACGGATCTAGATCTATTTCATCTTTTGTAGACCTTGGATTATAGATTTGTTTTCTCAACTCTTAGTTTTAATAATATTATTGCCTTCTTTCATATCTTTTTTGATACCATGTTTTCATCAAATCCCATGGTGACGAACGGTTCAATTATGAGCTAATCGTTGTCATGGGATTCTAACGGATTTATTTATGGAACTTAGTATCTTGATGCTTTAAAGATCTGTGTGTGGTGTGTAATTGATATCCTCGTATGGTTAATCCTAATGCTTTTAGATGCGTAACTAACATCTAAATTGAATTGCTAATCTCCTGTGAAGTGAAAGTGGATCTTGAGATTTAGAACTTGCCATGCTAGCATAGGTTCATAATTGTTTATCAATATGACTCGTAGTATGAGATGAAAATACTTATACTACCTTATGTGATCTTAATGGATAACCTGTTCTTCAACCGTTATGTTTTCAAATTCTATAGACATATAGGGTCTAAGCATAATTGGTGTCTATTCATCTTCTATCTCTTTTATGGATGTATGTTTAGTTTGGTATGCGTATGCTGACAGGTAGCGTATACTTGTTTCGTGTTATCCGATCAGATATCAAAACCATTGCACATAGTGATTAAAGGCATCAGATCTAAGTGAAGTATTTAATGAAGTTAGGATCCCATGTTTATCTCATATAAGTAAATTAGTTTTAATCTCATTAGTTAATTAATTCATAGTTTAATAATTTGCTTCTTAGTTTAATTTAGATAATTAAAAACCCCAATTTGTTATTTGTCTTAGCAGTGAATTAAAACCATACATTGTTGCCTAAGTACATTTACTGAATTGAAACCTAAACCAGATCTCTGCGGAACGAACTCGATTTTATCTATATTACTTATGACCACGTATACTTGCGTGATATTGTGTAAACAAGTTTTTGGCGCCGCTGTCGGGGATCATCGGTGTTTTGTTTTTAGTTTATGTGCTTGTCATCAGTGGTCGTTAGCGTTCACTGACTCGGATTTCTTACTTAGTTTGTTGTTTCTTGGTGTTTCAGGTACTTGAACGTGTATGAACACGTTTGCAAACTCGTAAACTGGCAGAAGAAGAACTTGCAGCAGCAAAAGAGATGGCAGATTTACCAACAGCAGCTAAAGCTTTGAAGGATTATTCTCAGCCTAAGATCAATGACATTCAGTCTAGCATTGTCAGGCCAGCTATTGCAGCTAATACTTTTGAAATCAAGTCGGGCACGATTCAGATGGTGCAGAACTCAGTTCAGTTTGGGAGTGCTCCTACGGAGGATCCTAACATGCATATCAGGGACTTCATTAAGATCTGCGACACTTTCAAGTTTAATGGTGTGCCGGATGATGCGATCATATTGAGACTTTCCCCATTCTCTCTGAGGGATAAGGCTAAGGGCTGGTTACACTCTTTACCAGCTGGTTCCATTACTACATGGGAGGATCTTGCTCATAAATTTCTTACTAAATTCTTCCCTATGGCGAAAACTGCAGCAATAAGGAACCAGCTAACTCAATTTCAGCAGCAATCTGGTGAATCTTTGTGTAAGGCTTGGGAACGTTATAAGGAGATGCTTCGTAGGTGTCCACATCATGGCATGCCTGATTGGATGGTTATCAACGGTTTTTACAATGGGTTGGGAGCACAGTCTAGACCTTTGCTAGATGCAGCATCAGGTGGAGCTCTGTGGGCTAAGAGCTATGAGGAGGCTTATGATCTTATTAAGATGATGGCTGCTAATGAATATCAAAATCCAACCCAGAGGCTTTCTCATGGCAAGGTAGCAGGTGTTCTTGAAGTTGAAGCAGCTACAGCTATTTCAGCTCAGTTGAAGGCTCTTACGATGAAGGTGGATTCTCTTGCTAATTATGGAATTCATCAGGTTGCTAGTATTTGTGAGTTATGTACGGGCGCACATGAGACGAATCAGTGTGCTATCTCGTCTGAGTCAGCACAGTTCGTGAGTAATTTCCAGAGACCTACTGCACCAGTTCCAGCCACTTATCATCCTAAATAATTGGAATCATCCCAATTTCAGTTGGAGCAACAATCAAGGTGCTCAACAACAGCAGCAGCCTTATCAGCAGTTTCAGGGACTGCAAGCCAGACCATTCAATCGAGGATTTCAGCAGCAGTATCCTCTAAGACAACCATATCAACCTCCTGGATTTCAGCAGCAGCCTCAAGCAAGTACGGGGCAATCTTCTAATGAAAAATCAGAAATGGATGAGTTGAGGATGATGATTAAAAGCCTATCAGTTTCTCAAAAGACCTTGGAAAACCAGATGGGACAGCTTGCTAGTGCTTTACTTAATAGGCCACAAAGAACTCTTCCTAGCGATACGGAGGCTAATCCAGGCAGAAGGGAAAGCAAGGAACAGGTCAATGCAGTTACTTTGAGATCTGGAAAAGTCACGAGGGATCCTCAATCAGCAGCTAAGGAAGATGAAGATGTTCAGAATTAGCAGGTTGAAAAATCTGCAGTGCCAGAAATTGTGAAATCTGATTTAGTGGCTGATCAGCTTGATGGTGAGAAGAGCAAGAAGTTGGCTGAAAAATCTACTCCGGAGCAAGCTTCAAAGGATAATCAGATCTATCCTCCTCCTCCATATCCTGGATGCTTGGAGAAAATTCAAGAGAAACAGGTTCAGAAGTTTATGGATGTCTTCAAGAAATTGTCCATTAACATTCCTTTTTTTGAAGCATTGGAGCAGATGCCGAGATATGCAAAGTTTATGAAGGATATTTTGTCACGAAAGAGAAGGTTGGAAGAATTTGAAATAGTGGCTTTGACAGAGGAGTGTAGTGCAGTTCTGCAGCAGAAGTTGCCGCCCAAACTTAAAGATCCGGGAAGTTTCACCATCCCGTGTACTATTGGAAACCTTTCTTTTAGCAAGTGCTTGTGTGACTTAGGAGCTAGCATCAATCTCGTGCCTTTATCTATTTTCAAGCAACTTGGTTTGCCGGAGCCAAAGCCAACCAACATCTCTTTGCAGTTGGCTGATAGGTCGATCACTTATTCGAGGGGTATAGTAGAGGATGTCTTAGTGAAAGTTGATAAGCTCATATTTCCTGCCGATTTTGTGATTCTAGATTTTGAAGAAGACAAGAAGATTCCCACAATCTTGGGAAGGTCATTTTTAGCTACGGGCCGTACTTTGATCGATGTGCAAAAAGGAGAGCTTACAATGAGGGTGCAAGATCAGAATGTCACCTTTAATGTCAAGGCCATGAAATTTCCGACAGAGGATGAAGAGTGTTGCAGTGTGGAAATAGTTGATACGGGTCAGAGAAAGAAGTTTGATCAGTTATTGAGTGAAAAATCGGACACGCACATGATAAAGCATGACATTAGTGATTCCATTGACAGTTCTTCAATTCGAGATCTCTCGAGTGTAAAGCTTGGGAAACTTCCACTACATTTGAGGTATGTCCTTTTGAATAATGAGCTAGTGATTTTTGAAGAGGGGCATGATAATGTGTTGCGAAGGTGGAAAGCCGATGATAAGGAAGAAGAAAGCTTTGTTCAGCCGTTCGAGTCAGAGAAGCACCTTAGAGGTGTGAAGAAGAAAAAGAAGAAGATTAGGCCGTTGGGTAGTAAAATCAGAACCTACTGGAAGATAAGATCAGTGATTCAAGATGAACTCGTAATGAGACTACTGTCAGAGACTGAGTATAGAGTTATCTCAACACAGTTGAATGACGAACCAGAAATGTTAAATGCATGTGATTCAGAGGAATATTAAATTCTTACTTTGAATGAATTATAGTAATTACCTTAAGCTTACTACGACGCGGAATTATAATGGATCAAGTAATACGATCAGCGGTTAAAGAGAAAATCTTTCTGGAGTTAATAGATGAAATTGGTAATGACCAAGAGTTGGCGTTGCTTAATGGAAAAAGGGAGACTTTGTGCTTCCAACGATGCTTCGCATAAAAGATTAGGATGTGTGCTTGCGCAGCACGACAAAGTACTTGCGGATGCATTCGGACAGCACGGTTCACCAGGTTCGGATGGCCTTAGTAGTGCCAATTTTTGTGGAACAACCAACTCCGACGGTAATGTTCCTTCTGAGACTAGTGGTTAGGTAGACTAACATTGGGAAATATTGAATATCAGGACGTATAGGTATCAAGATGTTGTAACAGGTTTCAGTTTGAAGCTGTTGATTCCCTTCTAAGGGATGTATATAATTGGTTCCTCTCCAGTGGTTAAACTTCCAATCTGATGACGATTATTTCGTTAACTATGACTGCTTATGGTTCTACCTGCTTGGTGGTTCATAGAACTATTCTTCAGGTTTCGAAATTGGTCTCCTTAATGTTACCAGTAGATGGATAGATTGACCAAAATTTCTCTAATTCTGGGAAGAACTTCAAAGAATTTTGGCAAACCTTGTCTTTCTGATTATCAGAGAACATCATGGAAGAGAGTAGAAACTGGGGCGAACCCCGTGAATTGGGTAAAGTAGCCGCTAGCCGCTATATGGGTTGGTGGACAGACCCCGGTTATTGCGATTGATTGTAGAAATACAATGATGAAGTGAGATTGGACGAAAACAGGAAATGTAAGTAAGAAACCAGCCGGACTGAGAAACTCTGGGATTGACTTAAGTAAAAAGGCTGTTATGCCAGAAATGGTAAGCTTGCATGGCACGTGGGATTGATAAGAAGAGTTGAAAAGATAAAAGTAAAGGAAAGGTGACCAGAGACGGTTTCGAATAGTCGATTAAGACTTATATGAAGTAAAGTTTTGGAAAGGTAGAAAGGTATCAAAGAAGAAGGCATTACACCGGCAATTGCTAGAAAGGTAATGCTATTAGCCAACCCCTAGAATCACATATTTTTATTTTAGTGTGGCCAATTGAGGCCAAGTCACAACGGACTATAAAGTGACTAGACCAGCAATGAAAGGACAAAGCAGGGTTGCTTCTAAGTAAGCACCGACTGCAAGGGCTTCTGATATAAAGGAAATATTAATGAGATCGTAGGAATCTTCTACTTAACCCTTGCAACCCATGTTTTGATTGGGAATTTACTAGATTTTATGGGGTCACCCGTACTAAAGTCATTCATGTGTATACGATTGTCCAAGATTACGAGTAAAAATAAAAGTATAAGTAACTTGAGATGTATGATGTTAAGGTATCATGAATACCATGAATATATCATGACGAAGGAAAGTAAACAATGAAGGTTTATGAAGAGAGTATAGAAATGGTCAAAGATTGATCAGTATGCTATAGAAATTTTGCCTAAGGTAAGTACCTTTGAGAAGAATGATAAGTACTAAGAGATTCACGTTGAACTCGACCAGTATCTTCCAGAACATCCTTGCTACCATTACCAAGTTCTGTAAGAGAGCAGATAGACATACGTTGTCTTTTGGAAGGTCAAATAGGTTAACAACTATCTGAAAGAAGAGGTTAGCATTAAGCCACCGATCGATTATCAAATGAGAATGATTGAAAAGAGACCCTTATTAGGGATACATGATTTGATTGCGAAATATAGGATGCAAGAATTCTTTGGCAATTGAATTAAGGATGGGATATCCATAAATTAAGACAAACCCTGGAGAATGCACAAGGGATGGCATTAACCCTAATAAAGACATTATGAATTCAGATGATATGAGTTGGACTTGCTAAGGCAACAATGACCGATAAGGATTATTAAAAAGAGTTCTGGAAAGGACATAGATAGAATTATTATATTATTGATCAATGATGTTTTGATATACCCTGTACCTAGAAAATACAGGAGGAATGATGAGGACGACCTAAGAAACCTTACAAGGAAAAGTTAATATTCTGAGTTTCCAACTAGAAGTTTGGAAGAGAATGTAAGACACAATAACAATAATGCCAGATGTGGCATGTATGAAACCATGATGAGGTATGGATGGAAGCAAAGAAGGTTGAGATCATCCTAGAACACGAAAGAACTAAGAAAACAAATATCCTAGGTATGATTGAGGGTAACTTTGATAAAATTCCCACGGGAAGGTGGAAGCAATGACTTATGGAAAAAGACTGATAGTTATATTTTTCTCCTTCAGCAGAGCATTAAGGGAGAATGCTTTCACCCAACAGTGATGAGAGTGAGGTAGAAAAATTTGAATTTAAATGTATCCAGAGAACAAGGATTACCAGAAATTATTATTATCAGGAAAGGCCAATGAGGTGGCCGATAGTCTAAGTATAGAGGAATAATTACAAATGTTCATACCGAAGAAACAGAATGATATTTGGAAGGACCTTGAAGGTCATATCAGAGTGGAGGAATTTACATTCCTTCTGATGATTGTGCAAGAATCGACGGTAATAGTAGTTTAAGTAAAGATTCAATTCCTGATGGGTCTTAAGCATATTACATACCTTAGAAGGTCCCGTTTTGAGGCAAACCAGGACCATGATACAAAATTGACGAAGTAAACCATTAAGTTTCCGGTCTTTTATGGAAGATGCATGAGTGATAGTTTCATCAACCTGACTTAGCTGCGATGCTTGAAACTCTTCTGCAATTTTATCTACCTCATGTAATATCTACATCAAGTTCAGGAAGTGTTCTTTATGGATAAGGAATAGTGATTACTTTGTCTCCCTAAAGGATTTGAAACCCATAGGGTTAGCTATTAAACGAACTACATAAACAACAAGCGATGGTGATTCTTCTAAGAAAGTAGATGACAACATAAAGATAAAGAATGTGTTGCTATTGATAAGCTAAATGGCATGTTGATGAATGACAAGCAAGTTTGTGTTAGTGTACTTCTGCGCAAACAAGATAGAGAATATGAGGTTGATGATTCATGATGCTAAATGTATTCCCGTAGAAAGAATTAAGGAGACTTGGAGGGTAGGGCAGTTCAGCCCGAGACTTATTAGGCCACCTAAGGGTTTAAAAGTGTTCGGAAGGTGGCATTCGAGCCAGTGTTACCCCCAAAACTTATAGCATGATCGTAACGTATTTCATGTGGCAAGGCTACGCCAGTAAAATACAGATGCGCGATAGATGATAAGAGTACGTGCGGGTAGGTATATGACCTGGTCTGACTTACGAAGAACAACCTGTGGAAAATCACGGGTAGGAAAGAACCAGTGATGAGAAACAAGGTTGGCAGAAGTAGATTATATTGGATCTAAGTTAAAGGGACCGGCCAGATTAATTTCGGAAAGTTTAAATTGGAATAATGTGATGATTATAGAGTAAATGTGATGGGATACCAATAAGGAGGTACCAAGTGCAAAAGATGTCTCAATAAAGAGATGAAGGTGGAAGTAAATAACAGAAGTAAATAAGAATCAGATAATAAGAAGGATGTGATTGATAAAGGAAAGATGGGGAAGATAATTATGGAATGTGAAGCAAGGAATGTTATGAATGGATTAATGAATGGGTTTTCTAACAAACCTTTGGGATGACTATAACGACCTAGAAAATTTTGATTTTTAATAATATTTATTTATTATAAATTATATTATGTGAATATTGTTGTAAAGGTGAAATATGTGTGAGATGCTGTTTATGTGATTATTTGATGATTCGGGTAAGCTGTGAAGATTGGTGTATTTTTTTATTTGTGAGAATTTAAAATCTATTTAAATCATGCATTATTGATCTTTTGAGAATTTAATAAAATTATCGGAGTTATTAAAAATTACGAAAATTTTTGTAATATTATTTTTGTATAATTATTTAGTTTTTAAAATTTGTGTGAGAATTATTTTGGGTGTTTAAGCATTTTTAAAATGATTTTAAGAGTTTTATTGTATTTAAAGGATCAAAACTTGTAAAATTCATATTTGATTCGTTTTTATCCTAAAAATTTTTTAAAAATATGTGGGCGTTCGTAATTTTACGCTCTTCATTTTTAAAAATGAAAAGTTTATTTTTCCACCCCATTTTCTATTTTATATCGAATTTTAAAGAGGTAGTTCATTGTTTTAATTAGATTTTCATTTTTGTAACTTATTAAAATGCCCTTATTTTCTTTTACATCTTGAAACCCAGCAATGTCCAGATTGTTCCTGCGAGCTCTGTTCTAATCCCTAAATTCTCGAACTTTCAACACACTCCCTCTTTCTCTTTAATCTCTCTCAATATTTGATTAACGATCTCACACCCACGAATCTCTTCATCAATCTTTTTCTTTCAAAAACAAGTATATGTGGTCACATCTCTTGTGACGTATCTAAGGCCTCTTTTCTGTTCGAATTAGATTGTATTGGGTGTTCAGTAAGCGTGTGTATAGGTGTACAGAGGTGTCCGTGAGGGTAGAGGAAGGTGTGGGTGTATGAGTTCGTTTTGATTCCATCGAAAACAATCGCTGAAAATTCACTTTCTTCGTTGTTCAGGCTCGATTCGAGCTCAGTATGACTGCTGGGTGTTGCTCGGCCGGTATGTGTTACGTGTATGAGTGTGCGTGTGATATATATGTGTGATTGTGCACTATTTGAGCAACAAAAGAGATAAAAAGGGGGGATAGAGAGGAGAGACAAAGAGGACATAAACAGGGGAGAGTAGAGGGGGATGGCTTGAAGAGGGTGTAAGGGTGTTGTGTGAGTGTCAAGCCAGGAGAACCGAGAAGAGTATGTGTGTATGTGCAGAGCTGGGTGGTGTAGTGGTGTGTATGTGGTTATCAGTATGTGTACAATCGGGCTGGTGAGTAATGTTGTGAGATGTGAAGAAGGTTAGAAATGTGGGAGTGATGTATATGTGATGCTGTAAATGTTAATGTGGCCAAAGGGGGGATGACTTGGTTAGTGTATGTGTAATTTTGAGTGGGTAAAAGCTGCAGTGTATGTGTGGTTATGTTCAGGACTGGTGTCGGTGTTGTAAGGCTGTGAAGACATGAGAGTAAGGCGTTGTAATGTGGTAATCAAGGTAAAAATATTTATGTACGGATGTATGTCTGTGAGTAGTATTGCAGGTTGTGTGTGGATGTCTTGGAAGGGTGCGAGTATGAGGACTAAGGGAGACAGGGAGGTCTGGTAAACCGAGTATGTTACGAAATTGTGTGAAGGAGAGAAATCAGGGAAGCCACGGTAATGAGTCAAATGGGTCTTGTGATGATTGGCATGACAATATATTTTAGTTGTTTATGTTTAGCTTGTATTGGAGTCTTTAAAGTTTTAACCGAACAAATTTTAGTTAGTGAATTCCTATTATTTATTTTATGGGTACTATTGAAAAGAATTTTTGGTACAATGAATTGTGTTATATGAATTGGTGCATATAGGTACATATGATATCAATCGATAATGAGGGGGAACTGATAGTCATTGGTTAAGTATCTAATGTGATTCCATTCTTGTTTTTTTAAGTAAAGTTGTTATTAGTAAGGTAAGTTACTGGATAATTTGGTTTGATGGATTGATATTGCATTAAGGTTTAATGGTTGATTATGTCGATTGTATTTTCAATAGGTTAGGTTATATTTTAAAGGAGGTGCTGTCAAATTTTTATTAGAATTATTTTGTAAATTTGTTTAGTACATTGATAAGAATTATTTATGAACCGATATAAAATATGTGCTAAGAGGTATAAGTGTAAGTTGATAATACGTGCTAAGTGTTATGTGATTTATGTGGATATATATTATTATTATGAAAATGTGATTAAATATGTATTACATGTGTTAAGTGTAAAGCGTATTAGGATGCGTTTGGGTAGAATAAAGTTAGACGATTGTGGTTACTAGCGTACTGAAATAGTACTTTACCTGTATATAGGTACGAATCGGAGGCCGGCTAAGAGCCACCGCAAGTGAAGAGGGACGTGTGACTTACAAGTGATAAAAGAAAGACGAACGTGTGATCGAATAAAGGTAAACGTGTAAAGAAGTAAAGACTAATGGAAAGTGAGTAAAGAATTGAAATATTGGAATTGGAAACTTCATGTATCGAGGTAAGTGTTTGCTCTTCCTTTTGTCGTGTAATGTAGTTTGGTCAAATGTGTTTAGAAAATGATATACTTCCCAGTTAGCATGGAAATGTTTATTTTCCCTACCCCTAATTCGAATACCAAGTTTTTAAAAGAACCTTAAATATAATCTTTCCCGCTTAAATACTTTACTCAAGCTATGGCATGGGATTCCTCAACTGAATACTATTTCTTTTTTTTTTCTTCAAAAATGTTTAAAAGACGTTCTAAATAGAGAGAATCCAAGTTTAAAATTTTCACGAATACTTGTTAATAAAATTCTTGATTTTTCGCATAATTTCTCCAGTGGACCCCTTTATGAAAATGTTTCCTTCAAACTGATTTGCGACTAACTATCCTAAAATTATTTTACAAATAATCGTTTAAACTACTTTAATCGTTTATGTCATTTAAGCCTTGCAATGTGTTGAAAATTTTCTTAAAAGCGTAGGGCTTGCCTATGTCCTCGATCTAGCGTAGAATTTCATATGTTGATAATCTGGTTGCAATTTATATCTCTTATCGTTGCCCAAGTCGATTTACTCTTTAATCAAGTTAATGACAATGTTCCTCAATACTCATATCTATCTTGTCGATACCTATTCAAATTGTCATTCTTTATATTCCCCACCCTAGTTGGTATCGAACTTGCCGATATCTTTTAAAAATCTTGATTGTTCGTTTGCTCCCTGTAGTGTATCGAACTTGTCGGTACTAAATGAAGTTGTTATTTCTTATTAACTATTAATCTTGAGTTATTATTCTGGACGTGAGTTTCCAGTTGTTTGGAGATCAAAGGTTGTCGATTGTCCCGACACCTAGTGTGGATGATTTAGAATTGGAAATTTTTTTAAATGTGGCCCTTGGGGTGTAAAACCCTTCGGGGTGGGACCTTATTATGGTCGGAAGTTAAGGCCAATATGTGCCATGGATCCAATTAAGGACATTGTTGTGCGCGTTTGTCCTAGGACATTGCTGTGTGCGTTTGTCCGGGGTTAGTGCTGACTGATCAGCAGCCTAACTTTGATGTTTTTTTTAAATAAATAAAAATTCCAATTCTAATATATATTCTGCGATTGAGATAACTGTTAGTTCTTTACTCTTTGGAAGTCCGTTTCAGTAATATTTTGATATCAGAACTTTTATCAGTTCTAGTTTCTGTTGCACATTATAAATGGTGAATTGTTGGCTCTTGTGGCAATCTAAAAAAATTGATCTCACTGATTCTTTCAAATAATGAGGTGAAACTCCTTTTGTTTATCAGAGTTGTCAACATTTATTTTAAAAATTGCTATTACTATTGCACTTGCTGAACATTGTTGGCTCACTCTTGTTTCTGTTTATTTCTCCAGTTGTTAGAGATGATCAGAGGAACTAGTGATCAGTTGGTATTGCTCTATAGGCAGCGAGAGGAGATGTTCGGGTTACAGATTCTCATTGGTTAGTGGTTGGGAACTAGTCAAGGTTGAATATCTAGTAGACGATGACCTTATTTATTCACAGAAATTGTATATTATTTTATTCGGATTCGGGTTGTAATAGATAATTAGTAGTTGTTTCATACTGTGACCTGTGAGCGGTCTTGGTTAGTTAGAATTTATATTTCTTTATGATTTTGTCAATATTATGTGGTGAGCAGCTTTGGATACAGTTGGATTAGTTTTATTGATATGGACAGGTGGTTAGTCATATTTATGAATACATCATGTCAAAATTTTCTGAAATTTCCCTGTAAAATATTTATTTAATTATAAAAAGCCTGTATATTAATATAGTAAAGTGAGGGTGTTACAAGTTGGTATCAGAGCTACAGGTCACAGTCACTGAAACAATTAGGTGGGAAATTTGGGATATAGTAACAGAAAGGTTAGGGTGTGTGTATAAGATAGATGTTGGGTACAACGACTTAGGATAAGGATCGCGAAAGGATACTTCGGCAAGCGTTGCGACGTTGAACGGTCTTTCGGCATATCGCGTAAGTAGAAGTTCGAATCGTTTAAGGATTGGGCTATGAGTGAAACAGGGAACCCGAAGTGGCATAAGCTAAGAGGGCAGTTGAAGCTATCAGTTCGGGGGACGTTATCTCGAAATTTTTGCGTAGAATCTAGAATTTTCAACGATATTAGTTTCGATGCGAACGTTTTGGAGATGGTATGAGAAGGTTAAGAATGCGAAGTGGGAAGCGATTATATGCAAGAATTGGAAGTTGAGCGTAGTTGTGTATCCTTAATCGTCGATTCATTCAAATTCATTGCTTAAGAGATTTCTTATTCTTTCTTTGAATTATCGTCCTAAGTTAATTCCCGGTTGGTATCGTTGCTAAGGCATTCATTGCACAATGACGGTTCAAAAATCGAGAATGAATCGAGATCTTCTTATTTATTCAACTCATTATGGTCAGGCCGGTTTGGAAGCTAAGTATATTACTGCTTAGTCGACAAGAGTGAGATTATGAATAATTAAGAATTTCTTGAATGTTTGCTTGATCAACCCCTGAAGCATCTATTGAAAAGTCTTTTATACATCAAACGATGATGAGCTTGGTATGTCAGACTTATTCGAATTCAATTCCATTCTTTTAGAAATATCTATATCTTTCAAAGGATAATTGATCCGACTTTACTTGAAAATTTTTGAAACTCATGAATCCCTTCCATTATCATGAACGCTTGATTTTTTCTATTCCAACTGAGATGAACAACCTATGTAGATAGGGATTCAGGGACATCTTATCTATATGATAGAAGTCCAGTGGGACGCCACTGATTGTGTTTGTCATGAAGGTACTAAAGACTGGCCATCTTTATGTACCGTGGTGGTTAACCAAGTGACAAATACAACCTGATAATAGTTCGAAAGATCATATTGATCTCTCGGTTAAATTCCTTTATAAAAGCTTTGTTAAACAAACTCAGTCTATATTCTTAATTGATGCCCCATTCATTTTGTTGACCTTCTTTGTTGAAAATTCAATGATTTCAAAATTCTTAATGATGAAGATATGCGAAGATAGACGTGACGAAGTCTTAAATGATAGAACTATAACTGCATGGACGAAGAATGGGTTATGCAAGTTTAAGAATTTGGTGATTAAGACAGATATGTCATGTCAAGTTGGAATATTTATTGGACCGATAAGACATGGGCAAGATATGAGGCTAATGAGAATTGAATAAAGGAAAAAGGACAGTAAATAAGAGCCCATGGTTGTAAATGTTGTTGAAGGGCGAAAAGAGAATGGAAATGGAGATATCAGATACAAGTTGTACAATGCTGAAGGAAGATTATTTGTAAACATCTTTTGTATGGCAGAGGTAGTAAACGGAATGTCATAAGATTTGGAATGTTTTAAATCAGTCGTTAGACGTGAGATTTTAGAATCAAGAAGGCTAACTTGAATAAATCAGATTGAAGTGAAACAGAATGGTTTATAAGAATTATCAAGAAGAAATAAGACTGAATGAGGGGTAAGGTGATTACGTGAAGTAAATAACTTATGAAAGCCAGTGTAGAAAGTCATGATTATCAAGGATGGTGAAAAGTTGACCAAGATGGAATGAAATGTCAATAAGGAGGAAGGCAGAGAAACCAGAAAGTTTCCCGGAGTGATTAAATAGTAGACGTATAAAATTTAGTCAAGAAAAGAATGTGGAATCCTGAAGATGTGGACTTAGAAGAGAAAAGGGCACCGTAAAAGCTATGAGTTATAAGCTTGGAAAGATGGGAATTTTGCCGAAAATAGTATTACATTAACTTTAGCCGAAGTTTGAAAAGAGTGACAAGACTGCTTTTATGATTATTAAGAATATGAAATTTAATATGATTGTAGATCACATAACAAGATGATCGAAGATTCAGGAAGCATATGCAAATCAATCGAGAGTGATTATAGGAGTTTACAAGAAAAGGAAGAAAATTTTGCATAAGAGTTCTAGTGTGAATTTCGAATGTTATGATTCTGTGGTTAATGATAGTGATGTTAAACGTTGGAGCTGTAATAGGAAGAGTCAAATTCGAGGACTCGCCAAGTATGCAAAGTTATGATTTGGAAGGAACTCTGAGGATGCAAGGCAGTGAAGTCGTAAGCAAGTTTTAAATATGTTGTACCATAAGGAATTAGGTCGAAGCCAAGGTCATGGTTTGCTAATTGATTTTTTTAAATTTTCAAAAATATTTTGGTTCCAAAAGGCTTTTCTATTAAAACCCTATTATTTTAAATGTTTTCTCTTAAAATGATTTTTCTAACATATCTTTCAAAAGGATTTTTAGTTGGTTCAAATGGTTTTTAAATTTTTATAAATCAACAAAATATTTTAGGCTTTCCTTTAAATGTTTTAGCAAACCGATGTTGTATGAAGGTAGAAATTGAATAACCGAATGGTGGTTGGCGCAAATGCCATGCGATAAGAGTTGAGCGTGTTGTTCGCGTTCAAATTGCAATTGGGAATAGATGATATAAGGTTAATTTTTCAGAATAAGTATTCAGTGAAACACTGAGATGAAGGATGGATAGAAGTTTCCGATTATTTCCTTCTCAAGTAACATTGCACGTGAAAGAGGAGTAAGAACGATCAGGGAATTTCTTGATGTTCCTTTTCTCAAAGTTTTAATTGAGGAAGATTTTGTTTTAAGATATATCAATAAGCGATGATGCGTATTAAGTTGTATATGTGTGTTGTTAAAGCGGGAGCTTGTTGAGAATTGTTAAAGAATTGTATCATGATTGGTATCAAGTGGAGTTGTGACCTCAGGAATTGTTCTTGTATAAAGTGAAGTTACAGTCAAGGTGATGGGTATAATAGCTTCCAAAAGCTACAAATATTCGAGGCTATGTTTCAAAAGATTGAGCAACCCAGACTATTTTATAAGATTGAGAATCGGGCCGTTAATTAAATTATGCTTGAGGTGCATCTAAGGACGTATGTGTTTGGTTATAGTATTCGATTTCGAGAATGCGACTAAGAAGGGACAAAATGATGTTAAGTTTCCGATTGGGTACTCGGTAAAATTTTAGGACTAAAGTAAGAAAGAAACTTTTTAATTATTCTCTTCTCGATTAACACAGTACTTGAAAAATGGATTGGAAGCGATCAGAGGATTTCTTGAGATTCTTTTCTCGAAACTCCTATTTGAAATCGTGTGGTTATAAGTAAAGCGTGGGAAACTATACCAAGTGTAGGTCGTTATAAATTGAGGCAAATTGCACGGTCGTATTATTACGAGGGGTTGGCGTGGTAATATAGTTTTGACGCAGAGTATAGTTCATTATGCGGAAAAGACCTATTGATTTTCGCGGAAAGTTATTCGTTCACGTGTGATGAACGTTAGAGATTCGAAAACCAAAGTTTAAGGTTATTACGGGAATTGAAGGCTCGTGGAATGAGCTTATAAAAGTATGAGAAGTTGTGATGGAATCCTAGAGTTGAAAGTGCAACCTGGGAAGTGGAAGTAAGATGTTTAACGAGAATTGTTACTCGTGTCCTTAAGATTGATTCTGAGGACAGAATCCTATTAAGGGCGGAAGGATATAATGACCAAGAAAAATTCGATTTTTAATAATATTTATTTATTATAAATTATATTATGTGAATATTGTTGTAAAGGTGAAATATGTGTGAGATGCTGTTTATGTGATTATTTGATGATTTGGGTAAGCTGTGAAGATTGGTGTATTTTTTTATTTGTGAGAATTTAAAATCTGTTTAAATCATGCATTATTGATCTTTTGAGAATTTAATAAAATTATCGGAGTTATTAAAAATTATGAAATTTTTTGTAATATTATTTTTGTAATATTATTTAGTTTTTAAAATTTGTGTGAGAATTATTTTGGGTGTTTAAGCATTTTTAAAATGATTTTAAGAGTTTTATTGTATTTAAAGGATCAAAACTTGTAAAATTCATATTTGATTCGTTTTTATCCTAAAAATATTTTAAAAATATGTGGGCGTTCGTAATTTTACGCTCTTTATTTTTAAAAATGAAAAGTTTATTTTTCCACCCCATTTTCTATTTTATATCGAATTTTAAAGAGGTTGTTCATTGTTTTAATTAGATTTTCATTTTTGTAACTTATTAAAATGCCCTTATTTTCTTTTACATCTTGAAACCCAGCAATGTCCAGATTGTTCCTGCGAGCTCTGTTCTAATCCCTAAATTCTCGAACTTTCAACACACTCCCTCTTTCTCTTTAATCTCTCTCAATATTTGATTAACGATCTCACACTCACGAATCTCTTCATCAATCTTTTTCTTTCAAAAACAAGTATATGTGGTCACATCTCTTGTGACGTATCTAAGGCCTCTTTGCTGTTCGAATTAGATTGTATTGGGTGTTCAGTAAGCGTGTGTATAGGTGTACAGAGGTGTCCGTGAGGGTAGAGGAAGGTGTGGGTGTGTGAGTTCGTTTTGATTCCATCGAAAACAACCGCTGAAAATTCACTTTCTTCGTTGTTCAGGCTCGATTCGAGCTCAGTATGACTGCTGGGTGTTGCTCGGCCGGTATGTGTTACGTGTATGAGTGTGCGTGTGATATATATGTGTGATTGTGCACTGTTTGAGCAGCAAAAGAGATAAAAAGGGGGGATAGAGAGGAGAGACAAAGAGGACATAAACAGGGGAGAGTAGAGGGGGATGGCTTGAAGAGGGTGTAAGGGTGTTGTGTGAGTGTCAAGCCAGGAGAACCGAGAAGAGTATGTGTGTATGTGCAGAGCTGGGTGGTGTAGTGGTGTGTATGTGGTTATCAGTATGTGTACAATCGGGCTGGTGAGTAATGTTGTGAGATGTGAAGAAGGTTAGAAATGTGGGAGTGATGTATATGTGATGCTGTAAATGTTAATGTGGCCAAAGGGGGGATGACTTGGTTAGTGTATGTGTAATTTTGAGTGGGTAAAAGCTGCAGTGTATGTGTGGTTATGTTCAGGACTGGTGTCGGTGTTGTAAGGTTGTGAAGCCATGAGAGTAAGGCGTTGTAATGTGGTAATCAAGGTAAAAATATTTATGTACGGATGTATGTCTGTGAGTAGTATTGCAGGTTGTGTGTGGATGTCTTGGAAGGGTGCGAGTATGAGGACTAAGGGAGACAGGGAGGTCTGGTAAACCGAGTATGTTACGTGTTAGGTCCAATATGTTTGTAGAAAGGGGGGTTGAATACAAACGGTACTGTTTAATCGAAATTTGTCCGGATAAATTTAATTTATATTTTGACAAATTTGAGCGGAATTAAATGAAACAAAATTCAAGTTGAATATAAAATTATATTAACTTGAGGGGTTTGTTACAAATACAGTACAGAAATTATATCTAGTTAATAAAAACAAATTAGAAAATTCGACATGAATTTTTCTAGATTTGTTAATAAAAATCGAGATATAGATTAGGAGTAAAAACTCGCTAATATTACAAGAGTATCAAGTAAACAAGTTCTATCGGATCAGATATTAAAAATAAGATGAACTTGATTTTCTATGAATTTTTCTCTTGCTGTGTTGTTCTTCAATGAGAGAGAATGGAGCTGGGTTTGTTTCTTGAAGATATTATGAAAGGCATATGACTCAGCCTATTTGTAGTTAGAGGATCCTAATCAACTTAAACCAAATTGTAATAAGTAAATATACAAATGAACCGTCACAGGAATCTCAAGAAGTATTATCTGTCAGAAGAAAGAAGAAAAGTCAATCTATAGTTTTGATGTCATACACTGGAAGACAATTCAGTTATCTGATCAAGCCCCAGTATAGCATTGAAGTGAATGGATTCATTTGAACAGTGACAGAGATTTTTCGAGTGATAGTTTGAAGGTCAGTTACAGTACAAGAGAATTGAGAGAAGAAACAAACCACAACTTAAAGTCAAATGTGAAGAAGCATCGTTGAAGTTAGTCGTTCATGAACCAGACAGTACATCGAACGTCAACACAAATCAGTGGTAATTCTTTACTACCTTTAGTGGTTTGTAAGAATTAAATTAATTATTTATTGATTTAATTAAATTCATTTGTAATTGATATAAATCATTTAGTTGATTTAATTAAATGAATTAATTCTGGAAGAATTAATTTATTTATTTAAATTAATTATTGTATCAATTAAATGTGAATTAGTTAATAATTAATTAATTAAATGGATCAATATGACTTAAAGAAAGAAAAATGGATTATGTCTTGGAGAAGGAAAATTCGGTATGACTTAATTTTAAGTCTTACCGACAGGAGCTTTTCAGGATTAAGTCTTACCGACCTGGATTAAGTCTTACCGACCTCTGCCAGCTGTTGTAAGTCTTACCGAATTTCTGTTAAGTCATACCGACATATTTTATGTCTTAATGGAGGTTTGTGTAAGTCTTAATGAAGGAAAATCAAGTCTTGGTAGCAGTTTAAGTCATGCTGGAGCAGTTAAATATCCTACAGAAAGCCAGCAAGACCTGTTACTAATATAAAAGAACAGAACACAGCAGATTATGTCATAACGGAAAAAACACAGCAAAAACATTACATCAAGAACATAATTCTCTCTCTCAAGAACACCAAGAACACCAAAGCTTAAACAATTCTCAGAAATTCAAGTTCTTCATCTTTGTTATATTCTATCCGTTAGAACTTGTTTATTTGTGATTCTTGTACTACTAGCGAATTAAGTTTCCTAGTTCTTATCTTGATTATTATTAACTAAATTAGAAAAGTTCATGTCGAATTTTCTAATTAGTTATTAACATCTTGATAAGTTGTTATACTGATTTTGTAACACCACATTAAGTTAATATACAATTATATTCAACTTGAAAAATTGTGTTAAATAATTCCGCACATAAATTTGTCTTTATCAAATTTAATTTAAAGGACAAATTTCGATAAAAAGGTAAAGATTGTATTCAACCCCCCCCTTCTACAATCTTAGCGGACCTAACAATTGGTATCAGAGCAGATTGATTGATACACAAATCAAAGATCCCATTTTACTCGATTACAAATCATCCCCGAATTTTTTAACTCTCTTAAAAAATTCATCATGTCTTCTAAAGTTAGAACTGTGAAAATTCCCATATATGACAAAAACAGTTATGATATGTGGAAGAACAAAATGTTAATGTTCCTCGAGGTTGCAAATCCTAAATACATGAAAGTCTTATCAGAAGGACCAATAATACCTTTTGGATTAATTCCTGAAGTTGTTACTGATGGAAAAGTTATTTCCCCTACAAGGTATGTACACAAAGATTCTTCTGAATACACTCTTGTTGAAAGAGAGGAAGCTGGACTTGACATTAATTTAAGACTGATCTTAATAGACTCTCTAGACTCTGTAATGTACAGTCATGTGATTAACTGCAAAACTGCAAAGCAAAAGTGGGAAACCATTGAAACTGTGAATGAAGGAACAGAGGAAGTTAGGGAGAATCGTCTAGAAATTCTGACATCTGAGTATGAACACTTTCGATCAGCATACAATGAAAGTATTCAAGATGTGTTTGAAAGATATAACAAACTTATCAACAATTTACAGATGCATGGCAAGTACTACACTCAGAAAGAGATCAATAGAAAATTTCTACTGTCAATGCCTGTTCATCTAGAACATAGGATTACAGCTATCAGAGAGTCGAGGAATCTAAGTGAAATTACTGTAGAAAGACTCTTTGGTGTTTTAAAAACCTATGAACTGGAACAATCTCAACAAAAGGAGATTTATGGAAAAGGAAGAGTTGCCAATACTTCTACAGCTCTTATTGTTGAGAACAAACAGGAAGTGAAAGATAAGGTTATTCAACCTTGTAATGTTGACAGTGGTAAGCTTGAAGTTGAAGTTGGTCTAACGAATGCTAGTCCAGATGAAGGAGACTTCTATTCGTTAGAAGAGCTAGATCAGTTGGAAGATGAGTCCATGGCTTTGTTGGTAAGGAAATTCAGCAACTTCAGATTCAGGAAGAATTCCAAGTTCAGGTACAAATCTAACTATAACAGGTTCCAGAGAGGAGGTTCTTCATCCTCAAGTAACGGAGGAGGTTACAAAACTGGAACAGTTGAAAGAAGTAAAATTAGATGCTACAACTGTAATGACCTTGGACATTTCGCTACTGAATGTCAGAAGCCAAAACAAAACCAAAGAAAAGACTTTGGATCTGAGAAGAAGAAGACAGGTAAAGCCTATGTGGCAGCTGGAAAGAGTTGGGATGATACAGACTCTGAAGATGAAGAGTATGGCAATCTTGCCCTGATGGCAAAATCTGATAACTCCAGTGGTACTTCATCTGAGGTATCATGTACTGAAAGTCAATATATCTATCAACTTAGTGATACACTAGGTAATGCTAATAGAGAGATTGAAAGGCTAAATTTGTTAAATACAGATCTTAGTAATCAATTATCAGAATTACATGATGTAAAAAATTGCCATGATAAACAAAAATCAGAAATAAGAATTCTAAAAGAACTTGAGAGGTCTCTAGCGTTGATAATTGTTCAACAACGTGAAACAATAGCTGAGCTAGAAATAAGGGTTAGTGCTACTTCTAATTCATGTAAAGTGGCTAAAGAGTTGTTTAACCAACAAGCTATTAATCAAACCGTAGGAATTGGGTTTGATTATAATGAAGCTATTGGTCGAAAAAGCATTATTACCCCTAATCGTGTTAGTGCTGTAGATAGGGGTATACCATTAGTGCTTAAGGGTGTTAGTAACCCACTCTTTAAGACATCCATAGCAGAACCATTGGATACTACATCTTTAATCATTAAGGAAGAGATGCGCATTGAGGATTTAGCTAATGGCGTAGTCTTAGAAAGTAATCAAGTTGTTAAAAATGATGAAGATAGAAAGACTGTGTTTAAGAAAACAGAAAGAGTTGGTGAGTCTACTAGTTCCTTGAAAACTAGTAGTAGAAGTAACAACATGAATAAATGCAACAACATATCTACCATGCATGCTATTCCTGTTATTGATACTGCTCATAAAAAGTGTGATGCTGTTAATTGCATGTCTTGTGCTTTTAATATAATGTCTGCTTACTTTAACGGTAATCATGCGTGTGTTAATAAGAATGTTCCTAGACAGCATATGAGCAGAAATAAACATGTTAGATCCAGGACTGAAAAATCACCTAATTCTAAGATTAGGACTCCAAGTCCTTCTCAGGATATGGTAAAGACATGGTTACCCAAGCTGAAACCAAAACAAGTTAAAGCTGTTTACAGGGTTAAATGTCCAATACCTGAAGAAAATGTTGTTAAAATAAAAAGTGTTGCTTTACCTGATAAAGGTCAATTCTTTAAGTACTCCGGACCCAATCAAATTTGGGTTCCGAAGAAAGTCTAACTAATTTGTCATTGCAGGGTTTGAAACAGGTTGAACGAGTCATGTGGATTTTGGATAGTGGATGTTCAAGGCATATGACCGGAGATAGAGCCCTGCTGACAAATGTGGTGGAGAAGGCCGGCCCAGTCGTTACCTTTGGAGATAACAGCAAAGGTAAAACTGATGGATATGGCAGATTAGAAGCTAGAAATGTTATCGTTGATGATGTCTCTTTTGTGAACGGCCTTGAGCACAATTTGCTCAGTATTAGTCAATTCTTTGACAAAGGTTATGAAGTTCATTTCAACAAGAAGAATTGTCTAATATCACACAAGAGAAATGAAAGGCCACAGTTGACTGGAGTAAGAAAAGGAAACTTGTACATAGCCAATATGAACTCTGGAAGCACAGAAGAAATTAGATGTTTTTATTCAAAGGCATCCACTGATGAAAGTTGGTTATGGCACAAGAAACTTTCTCACCTAAACTTCAAAACAATGAATTCTCTAGTGAAAAGAGAGTTGGTGAGAGGTTTACCTTCGATTGAATTTACACAGGAAGGTCTATGTGATGCTTGTCAAAAAGGGAAGTTAAAAAGGGCAACTCATAGGAGCACTAACATATCATCAATAACTGAACCATTACAACTTCTCCATATGGATTTGTTTGGTCCAGTTAGTGTGATGTCTATGTCAAGAAAAAGATATGTTCTAGTGATTGTTGATGATTTCTCAAAATTCACATGGGTACTATTTCTGAACTCAAAAGATGAAACTCCACAACTGGTAGTTGATCACATTAAGTTGATTGAGCTGGATTCTAATCGTCCAGTTAGAGCTATAAGGTCAGACAACGGAACTGAGTTCAAGAATGCAGTTTTGAATGACTTTTGCACTGAAAAGGGTATAACTAGACAGTACTCGGCTCCCAGAACTCCTCAACAAAATGGGGTAGTTGAAAGAAAGAATAGAACCTTGATTGAAGCTGCACGTACAATGCTAAGTGAATCAAGGCGTCCATTGAGCTTTTGGGCTGAAGCTGTCAACACTGCATGCTATACCCAGAATCGAACACTTATCAATAAAGACTTAATGAAGACACCATATGAAGCTCTACATGACAAGAAACCAACTCTCAAGTACTTCCATGTATTTGGGACAAAATGCTTTGTGCTGAAAGAAGGAGATGATCAAGGTGGTAAATTTGAAGAAAAAGCACATGAAGCAATATTTATTGGTTATACTAGAAGAGCCTACAAGGTGTATCTTATTGATCAACAGAAAACCTTGGAAAGTGTCAATGTTACATTTGATGACACAAAACTCCCAAATATCCAAAATGAAGATCCATCTGAAAAGCTTAAGTTTGATGATATGTCAGATTCAGATTCAGATGATCAACCTGACGTTGTTGCTGATAATAATAATCCAAATGTTGGTGGTAATGATCAAGGTGATGCTGGTGAAAACAATGATAATTTTCAAGACACCACTGATACTCTTGAACCATCAACAAGTCAAACTGGCAACAACTCAGGGGGAGATAATGAAGGGTCAACAAGTCATACTCAACATCATACTGAAGATCAAGGCGAATCATCAAGATCAATTCTTCCCAGACAAACTGTTTGGAATAGAGCTCATCCTTTTGAGCTAATACTTGGTGATCCAGATGTTGGTGTGAAAACAAGAAGAGCTTATCAGAATCAATGTAACTATTCTGGGTTTCTGTCTGTCATGGAACCTAAGAAAGTAGAAGAAGCTCTATCTGATCCTGATTGGGTGATTGCTATGCAAGATGAACTCAATCAATTTTAGCAACTAGAAGTATGGAAGCTGGTACCCAGACCTAAAGATAAAAAAGTGGTTGACACAAGATGGGTATTCAGAAACAAACTAGATGAAGATGGCACTGTGATAAGAAACAAAGCAAGACTGGTAGCTAAAGGTTATTCTCAAGCTGAAGGCATTTATTATGACGAGACCTATGCTCCAGTGGCAAGACTTGAGGCCATCAGAATATTCTTGGCATTTGCATCATATTCAAGATTCAAAGTTTATCAAATGGATGTCATGAGTGCTTTTCTAAATGGTAAGCTAGATGAAGAAGTGTATGTAGAACAGCCCCCTGGTTTTGAAGATCAAGATCATCTGGACTATGTCTACTTTCTTTACAAAGCTATCTATGGTCTTAAGCAAGCCCCAAGAAAATGGTATGACACTCTTTCTGAATTTCTATTAGAAAATGGTTTTATAAGAGGTGTCATAGACAAAACTCTCTTCACTAAAAGACATAAAAATGATATAATACTAGTCCAAGTCTATGTGGACGATATTATATTTGGGTCTACTAATGAGCTTCTGTGCAAGAAGTTTTCTAAGTTAATGCAGGGTAGGTTTGAAATGAGCATGATGGGAGAACTGAAATTCTTTCTTGGATTACAAATAAATCAGAGACAAGATGGAATATTTATTTGTCAATCTAAGTACATTAAGGAGCTCCTCAAGAAATATCACATGGAGGAGTGCTCATCAGCAAAGACACCATCAACTATAGCTGTCAAAATTGGTTTATGTGAAAGTTCTGCCAAGGTAGATATCACAGGCTATAGAGGAAGTGTTGTAGACAGGAAAAGTACATCTGGAAGTTGTCAATACCTAGGTGGAAGATTGGTATCCTGGTTCAGTAAGAAACAGCAAACAGTTTCCAACTCTACAGCCGAAGCTGAATATATAGTTGCTGGAAGCTGTTTTGCTCAGATCTTATGGATAAGGAATCAATTAATGGACTATGGCATTGTATTGGAAAATATCCCTATTTTATGTGATAATACAAGTGCCATAGCAATCGCCAGCAATCCTGTGCAGCACTCAAGGACAAAGCACATTGACATAAGGTATCATTTTATAAGAGAGCATGTAATGAATGGTACAGTGGAACTACTATTTGTAGGCTCTGGAGATCAAACTGCAGATATTTTTACTAAGTCGCTTAATGAATCCTCATTCACTAAAATTATTAGTGAATTGGGTATGTTAAACAGTCCTAGTAATTAATACTGTTAATATCTGAAATTTGATTTTTAATAATTTTGCGAGTGATTATTCTGTGAATATTTGTTGTTTGAAATCACTTGTATAATTATTTTACCATCTGATTTTCTTGCTTGTTTAGTTATTTTTTACTTTGTTTATTCATATTATTTAATACTTCATACTTCTGTATTTTTAGAATATTTGTAGATATTAATTTCTATTTTATTAATTAATTTATCATATGTTTTGTTATGTTTGTCCTGTTAATATTGCTTTGTTTTCATTAATAGGATAGCATATGGTATTTATTATTATTTTTATTATTTGTTTAATTTTCTATAATATTTTTTATTGTTTTTATTAATTAATTGTATATTTTAGTGTGGTTTTTAATGTTTGTTTAAAATAAATATGACTTAAAATTAAATAAAACTCTTAATATGACTTAAAAATTCGGTATGACTTAAACAGGTTAAGTCTTACCGAGGTTCTGTAAAGAATAAGTCATATTAATAAGTCTGTTAACATTAAGTCTTATTAGAATAATTTTTTTTTTTTTTACTTTTAGTCTTATTCGAATTATTAGTTAAGTATTGTTTATATATAATTTTAAGTCTTAATTAGTTTAAGTCTTAATCGAGTCTTAGTATTAGTTAAGTCATATTGATTTATGTCTTAATAGTTTAATAAGTCATAATAGAGTCTTGTTTTTTTAATTAATTCATAATTGTATCTAATATATATATATATATAACAGTTATGTCTTAATAATTTTTAAGTCTTATTCGTCTGTATGTAAGTTTAAGTCTTATTCAACTGGTTAGTATATATATTCAGTAGTTAGTAGTGTTAAGTCTTATTAACATTTTAAGTCTCTCTCAAGTTAAGTCTTAGAGAACAAAAAAAAAAAGATACATACGATACACACACATACACACAGTCGAATTCATGCCCGATTTTCATCTCGAATCTTGCTGATAATCACGATCTAACCACATATTTGGATTCCTTGATTGATTATCTTCATTTTGAGTGGTTAAAATCGAATTTTGGTTCGGTTTTTGAAGATTTTTATTTTCGAAAATCGCTTTCAAGATCTGTTTTTCTGAAAAACTGAGTTCGATTCTTGCAAAACTAAAAATATAAGTGTGTTTGTGTGTATACAAGGATCATTGTGTGAATTTTTCAGAATTTTTGAAGAACTTTTAATTATTTCGAATTTTTAATTAATTATTAATTCGAAAAATTAATTTTTAAATTATAAATTTGTAAAATCTGAAATTTTCAAGGAAATTAAATCTTGATTAAAATGGCTGATCGATTTGAAATTATTAAACATAATTTAATCGGTTATTTTGATCCAGAAAAATGTTCAGTTGAACGTTTTCGACCGTGGATTCGTTTTTTAAATTAAAATTCACTGGTTCGCAATGCTTTGAGATTGGATGCTCCTCTGAAAATTGAACCTTTGCGAATCATGTGTACTACTGCTGTCATTTCTAATGATAACAGATTTTTTGTCTTCTCTGTAGGAGACAATCAGTACACAGTGAATGAAAATACAATAAATACGGTCTTAAATTTTCCAACTGATAATTTCGAAGAATTACCATCAGATCAAGAATTGATAAATTTTTTGAATGGTGTATTTTATCAAGACAGTCCTGATCAAACTGTCTGGAATAAAAAGAACTTCGTTCAGGAATGGGATTATCTGTTTGACACATTAGGTAGAGTCTTTGCCAATTCTACTAAAGGGAACTTCGGGGGTATTACCATCTTTCTTGCAGCATATTGGATATGTAGTTGCACACAACCGAAGAATTAATATTGGCAGACTACTGTGTGTTCCGATGGTTAGAAGAATCATTAATGCAAAGAAGAATTTTGATAATGGACATAAAGTATCATGTTATTATCCAAGATTCTTGTCATTGATTTTTAATCATCTTGTGGAACTAGAATACCAAGCCCAATTCCTGAATGGAGAATCACTGGCGTCAGGTAAACCTACTACCAGATTGTTCACTGAGTACAGCAACAAGCCTAAATTCACAAACATACCTGTAGTTGTCACCCAATACATGTCAAACTATATACAACTACCTGTCATTGAACCTGTACCAGAACCTGAACAACCAGAACAAAACCCTGAACCACCAGTGGAAAACATACTTGTTGATAATGAAAATCAAGGCAATCAACAAGTTGAACCTGCTCAGCAAATTGTTCCTCATCCAGCTGCACTTGCTGTTGAACATCCAGTGCAAGAAACTGCATCTGTCCCTGAACCTGAATCAGATCAACCCATCTTATCAGAGACTGTTGCGGAATCAGCTGACCAGGTATTGCCTTCTGTTCCTCAAACTACTACTTCTCAATCTATTTCTGGAACCCAAGTGGTTGGTAGGTCTGACCAAGGGGTTGTAGTACCACAACTTCTAACCAAGGTCGTAGAGCCAAACACTCAACCAACAAAACTCATATCTTTTCACTCCAGAAAGAAATTGCAAGTCAAAAGAAGTCGAATCAGTAGTGATAGTATGAGTGAACCCACAGCTCTGCCTCTAGAAAAGAAAAGTAGAACTCAAACTGAGGCAACTGTAAGCCCGTCTGTATCCTCCCAATAGGATATGGAAGTTGATATGGCCGTTACACAGTTACTAGAATCATCTTCTCAACAGGATGATTCTATTGAAATTCGCCATAGGGCCGTGGCACCTTGTATTGAGTCAAGCACACCCCTATTACTCACAATGGGGGAAGACATACCTTTAGATGAGTCTCAGGACACATTGCAAGGAGAGCACGTAGAAAATGTGACAGTGCCTACCATAGTTACGGTAGAAGAGTCTTCACAGGCTTTAGAGGGAAATCTTGGTTCTCAGCCAACTTTAATAGAACCATCATCTCCCCTCCCAGGACAAACACTCCTGGCTCCCTCAAGGGATTTTCCACTCGCAGTTTCGACTGGAGAAGGTGGAAGGCAACTTGATCAATCTACTACTGAAGCAATTCAGTCAACAATTTCAAATGTTCAAGTAGATTTGATTAAGGACAGGGATTTGTGAACTCCCATTGCACCACCACTGACCTTCCCAGAGGAGGCTAGGGTGATTTTACATGCAGGTACAAATCTGGAAGCATCTAAGGAATCTGAGAGGAGTGATGTGAGGAATACCATAAAATTGAGTGAAACACATGCACTTCAGGTGAGTGGATCTCAAAGTGAACGTCAGGTGAGCGCACACACTGACACATACACTCTCTCATTATTAGAAAAGATAACTGCTTTAGAGAAAGAACTTGCAGTCAGCAAGGCTGAAACAGAAATCCTTAGAGCACAAGTGGGTGAGCGATCTTCTTCATCCACCTCTGTCAACAGTCAGCTTGCTGTAATCAAGAAGGACATTAACTACTTAAAGACATCTTTCACCAAGAAGATAGAATCTCTCGAACTCTCTCATGAAAAGGCACTTGATGACTCTGGAGATATTACTGTTGCTCAAGACATGTTAATTTCTGAGATTTCCTTGAAAGTTGATAATCTACAGTCAGAGGTACAGCACAATCAAGAATCTACTGATTCTCGTCTGGACCAGATCGAAAAGCAAAATGCACACCAGGCTAAAGGGTTAAGACATTTGTTTAATCTTGTAAGTCAAAGTCGCAAACCTACGAATGAAGAAATTGAATTCTTTACAAGCAAGGATGGTGATGATGATGAACAAGATCCTGAAGCTAGGGCAACTGATAAATCTGTAGAGGATTCCTCAACTAAGGGGGAGAAATCAAAGGGGTCACAAGATAAAACTAAAGAAAGAGAAGATAAAACTAAAGAAAGAGAGGGAGGAGAAGGAAAATCTGGTAAATCTGACCAAGGTGAAGATAAGAGGAAGAAAGTAGTTGAAGAAACTGAAGAAGAAATTCAAGACAAGAACACAGGTTATTATTACACGGGTGAACCGGATAACTTCGATGTTTTTGCTGATCTTGAATTCCCTGATCAAGGTGAAGAACTTCCTGAACCTGATCTTAGTCACTGGGAAGATGAAGGACCAGTGATATCTGAATTTGAAGCTCAACAAGCTGAGAAAGAATCTGAAGAATTATTTGCTCAAATGGAAGCTAATTTGCAAATGAGAGAAGAAAAACTTCAAAAATCATTAGAGCAAATTGCACGAAATGAAGAACTTCAGAAAGCTGAACAACAAGCATTACAACGACTACATACTATAAATGTTGAGAAGAGAAAAACATATATCAGACTAAAGAGCGGTGACAAATGGGAACGTGCTCAAAGAGCAATTGATTCACCTCAGAGTTCTGATTATGAAGATCGTCGTCTTGGACAAATTCTCGAGGAATTCAAACTGGCAAATCCAATTCATGATATGTATATAAAGGCCTTACAGGTAGAAGTCATCAGGATAACTTCTGCATTTGAACCCAAATCTGATGAGCTGGTAATATTTGTAGATTGTCATAAAGTTGGAACTTTCAGAGTATCTATTCAGTTCTTTTATGATAGATCATTGACAGAGATATGGGTACTTAGACCTAAGGTAAGAACATCTTCTGAGCTAGGTGTGTTGTTACATGAAAAGTTCAAAGAATTTGCTGAAAGAGCTGGACCAGAAGTGATTAAGGAACCTCCACAAGTAAAATTTCTTAAGGGAGAGGTACTTCACTCAATCAATCTTCAGACAGATGAGTTATACGAACATCATGCAAAGCACTTGGTATATGCTGAATATGCTCTCAGAAATCATGGATTCTTGACTGAAGAAAAGGTAATAGCTGCAGATCACATTCATTCCTATGCACAAACGAACATAAAAGATTACAAGAAATTTCAAGGTGAACTGAGAAAGAAGCTTGGAATTCCTTTAGTCTTACCTCAAGGATTGTCATCAAGAAGAGAACGTCTTGTTGATTCTGATCTACACATGAAACTTCAAGTCACAGATGAACCAGAAGAAGGAGAATTCAGAAGGGAAGACAACTAAAGAAAAAGAATTGCTCTACATGTTATATCTTTAGAGCTTAGATAAATCTTGATAGGAATTTGTATCATATGATCAGTCTAAGAGGATCATCTATCTTGTATTTATCTTTCATGTTTGAATCTGGCAAATGTTAAATATAAACCAGAACTTTTTTTTTCATATTTACTTAGTATTTAAAGTTTTATCTTTCATTTGGTTAAGTTGGATTAGTTGAGGTATCCTCTAGGAATTCGCTTGTTATTGTCTAACAAACAAATAGGGGGAGATTGAAAGGCAAATGACTCAGCCTATTTGTAGTTAGAGGATCCTAATTAACTTAAACCAAATTGTAATAAGTAAATATACAAATGAACTGTCACAGGAATCTCAAAAAGTATTATCTGTCAGAAGAAAGAAGAAAAGTCAATCTATAGTTTTGATGTCATACACTGGAAGACGATTCAGTTATCTGATCAAGCCCCAGTATAGCATTGAAGTGAATGGATTCATTTGAACAGTGACAGAGATTTTTCGAGTGATAGTTTGAAGGTCAGTTACAATACAAGAGAATTGAGAGAAGAAACAAACCACAACTTAAAGTCAAAAGTGAAGAAGCATCGTTGAAGTTAGTCGTTCATGAACCAGACAGTACATCGAACGTCAACACAAATTAGTGGTAATTCTTTACTACCTTTAGTGGTTTGTAAGAATTAAATTAATTATTTATTGATTTAATTAAATTCATTTGTAATTGATATAAATCATTTAGTTGATTTAATTAAATGAACTAATTCTGGAAGAATTAATTTATTTATTTAAATTAATTATTGTATCAATTAAATGTGAATTAGTTAATCATTAATTAATTAAATTGATCAATATGACTTAAAGAAAGAAAAATGGATTATGTCTTGGAGAAGGAAAATTCGGTATGACTTAATTTTAAGTCTTACCGACAGGAGCTTTTCAGGATTAAGTCTTACCGACCTGGATTAAGTCTTACCGACCTCTGCCAGCTGTTGTAAGTCTTACCGAATTTCTGTTAAGTCATACCGACATATTTTATGTCTTAATGGAGGTTTGTGTAAGTCTTAATGAAGGAAAATCAAGTCTTGGTAGCAGTTTAAGTCATGCTGGAGCAGTTAAATATCCTACAGAAAGCCAGCAAGACCTGTTACTAATATAAAAGAACAGAACACAGCAGATTATGTCATAACGGAAAAAACACAGCAGAAACATTACATCAAGAACAGAATTCTTTCTCTCAAGAACACCAAAGCTTAAACAATTCTCAGAAATTCAAGTTCTTCATCTTTGTTATATTCTATCCGTTAGAACTTGTTTATTTGTGATTCTTGTACAACTAGCGAATTAAGTTTCCTAGTTCTTATCTTGATTATTATTAACTAAATTAGAAAAGTTCATGTCGAATTTTCTAATTAGTTATTAACATCTTGATAAGTTGTTATACTGATTTTGTAACACCACATCAAGTTAATATACAATTATATTCAACTTGAAAAATTGTGTTAAATAATTCCGCACATAAATTTGTCTTTATCAAATTTAATTTAAAGGACAAATTTCGATAAAAAGGTAAAGATTGTATTCAACCCCCCCTTCTACAATCTTATCGGACCTAACATATTATGTTCTGTGTGTGTTGTGATCTGGCCGTCTGTCTTGAAATATTATAGTCCTCTGCAACTTTTCGTTTTCATTTGTACTGCCAAGACAATCGGCAAGATAATCTGCTCTTCCAAGACAATCAATTTTGTACTGCCAAGACAATCGGCAAGACAATCCAAAACCTCCAAGACAATCAATTTGTATTGCCAAGACAATAGGCAATACAATAGGCAAGACAATCAAGGCTTACCAATACAATCGGCAAGACAATTGAGATTGTCTTGTTTAATAATAAAAGATAAACCACTCGGCTGTAATGATTTGAAGATAACAAAATATTCTTGCTGTCAGAACTGAAAACCAGTCACAGGAAGACAGAGTGCAGAACACGCGCGGCTGATTGTGTTGTTTCACCTGGCGCGTGGCCTACACGCTCTATGCAGGCGCGTTCAACCGACAGGACATGCAGGTCTGTTGATTCCTTATGCATGCATGCTTTAGCTTTGTCTTTTGCTTTCCCTTTTTTATTACCAAAACAAACAGGCGACTTGTACCACTTGTATTGAATTTATTTGCTTTACTTCTTTAACACTTAAATCGACTACAAGCATTTTTATTTTATTTTCTTTTCTCTTATCTCCTTTTCTTTATATTGTATCTAATTTAATTAACTTAATTAATCGATTAATCATTTAAACGAATAATGATTAATTAATTAATAAGTTAATTAATTAAATCAATTATACTAATATATTAATTCAAAATTAATTAACATGATAATTAATTTAATAAATAAATTAATTCAGAATGAATTAATTTATTAAATTAAATCAATTACATAATTATATTAATTAAAAGAGAATTAATATAAATCTTTTGACAGCTCAAATCTTTTTCTTGAACCACTGAAAGTAATAAAGAATTACCACCGAATTTTCGTTGACGCTCGATGCACGGTCTGGTTCATGAGCGACTAACTCCAACAGCTTTTCTTTATTTTTGACTCTATGATTTGGTTCCTTTCTTTTCTTAACATACCAGTCTTGACAGCTTGAACCACTGAAGTTAATGATTAACAACCACTGTTAAATGTTGACACTCGATGTACTGTCTGGTTCATGAGTGACTAACCGCAATGACTGTTCTTCATATATTGACTTTAAAATCTGGTTCCTTTTCTTTTCTTTTTCTTCTCTCTCTATTAATTCTTCTGTACTGTCTCTGTCACTGTCGAAATCTCTATCACTTTAAATGAATCCACTTCTTTAATGAATACTTCACTGAGGCTTGATCAGATGTCTAAACTTCTTTCAATGTAGTAATTCCTCAAGTCTGTAGATTGACGTTGATCTTTTTCTTCTGACAGATAATACAATCTGAGATTCCTTGTGACAGCCAATATACTATTTACTATTACAATCTTGTTCAAGTTGAGTTGTATCCTCGAAATACAAATAGGCTACATCATATGCCTTTCAATCTCCCCCTATTTGTTTGTTAGACAATAACAAGCAAATACCTAGAGGATAACTCAACTAACTCACTTAAACAAGAAAAAGATAAAACTTTTAAGAATTAAGTAAATAATACAAAAAAAATTTCTCTGGTTTAGATTTAACAATTCCAGAATCTTCAGTTGATGAAATGATAGATGATTGTTCATATCTCTGCCTGATAATCCTTCACATCTTACATTGGTGATTATCAGTAGTTCTTGATTTACAATCACTTCCCATTTCTGACACAGCTTTTCTCACTAAAGAAAAATAGATGTTCCTACTATATAGACAATGGTGAATCAATACCATTTCTATAACTTCTGGTGAATTTACTACTCTTCCACTTAGCCTTTATAACAAATAGTATTGTGATGTAATTCTCCTTATATCTCCACTTTCATAACAAATGAAAGTTCTTTTGCTTCTTCATCTAAGGCTCCCCCTTAGAAACTAGACTTGCTAGGCTTGCTTCTCATCCTAAGCACAGTCTTTACTGCTCCCCCTTTCTAACTCACTCTTCTTTTACTTGTACCCCAATACTTCTCCCCCTTAGTTGAGTATATCCTACTAAGGTAAGCTTTAAGCTTGAATATATCTTTTTCAATATATCTCTCCCCCTTAGTTGAGGAATCCTCCATTCAACTAATTGACAAAGTAGTTGATACCAAATTGTTACCAATTTATACCAATCGTTAGAGTACATTGAAATCAATTGATAAAGCTTTGTTAGAAAGGAAGTTTCATTTTCTTCCTCACTGTGAGTGTGTGATAGTGTTTAGTGTACCTCACAAGTGTTTCACTCTTCTCTCCACTCATTTGTTTTGAGTGTCTCACTTCTCTCTGTGTTTACACTCTTGCTCACTGGTTTATCACTCATTGTTCCAACATCCTTTAGTGTACTTGCAAGGAAAAATCACCATAGCCCCTTCTAGAGAGGTCACTGGTGGTGCAATGGGAGTTCGCAAATCCCAAATCCTCGTTGGACTCGTCAGACGAATCTGAGTCATAATCTACAAGTTGCTAATTTCCCTTTTTAGGGTTTTCAGATTTGAATTCTGAGAAGGTAAACAATGATCTATAAATTTAGCATTGAGATCAAGATTCCCTTCTAATGTCTGTGAAGACATCACCTTGTTAAACTCATCAGGTAAATCTGAATCATAGTTCACAAGTTGTCGATCCGCACCTATGTCGGATCCGTTACCCGCAGGATCCAGTGATGTTCCATCTGGGGAGTTAGATAATGATCTTGATGAATTTTGCATTTGAGATCAATACCTTCTCTCGAGGTCTGTGAAGACTCTTAGTTCATTAAAGAACCTTTAACTTATAATCCTAACCGTAAAATGGTTGGATTACAGGTTTCCGTCAATTCATCCTTAGTGTGTGCAATCTCACTTGTGCATATGAAATATTTTGGTTAGTGTATAAGGTAGTGACTCTCCAACTGAATATCCCACACATCCTTGTTTGCTGCATCAAGTGCAGTTACTTCCTGGTGACCTCTAGTCTGATAGGTTACTTCCATTTAGAGGGTAAGATAGAATGTGTTTGAGTTTGATTTTAGTCTGGGACAAAAGTTGTTGGGTTTACAACCTTATGACTAAACATGTGAGAATACAAAATTTCATGTAGATGAACCTGCATCACAGAATATGAGCAATATAGAGATAAAATGCATTTTTAACATTGAAAAGTTTTCTAAGAAAATATTGCATTTTATCTTAAGAGAAATGATATACAGTTGTGATTTCAAAAGATTTACAATGTAAGCAATCACAGCTGTAGTAAGAGATTTTGAATTTAGGAAGATAAAGATCCTGAGCCGGTTTTACTAAACAAGAACATAGGCAAAAATCCAATTAATAAATATTAATCGAATCAATGTATGTTAATGTTTAAACCAATACAAACAAAACTATTTTATCATGCTTTAGGTCCTGCATGATAGATACCAACTATTAGAAATTGTTAGCACTTGATAGGTCTTGTCTTCCAATTGTTAGATCCTGAAAATCAAACATTAGTTCCTAACCAATTGTATAGACACATACCAATTTGATACCAACATTGGTCAATTGTTAAGTCCTTAACACGAAGATCTGTTAACAGCAATCACAAAACAAAGATTTATACTTAAACTGTAGGTTTTGTGTGTGTTAAGAAGAAGAACAACAAAAGAACCAAATACAGTGACCTATTTGTTAGTTTTGAAAGTATAGTGACTAAACTGTAAAAACTATGCAAACTATTTATATACACATGAAAAAGAATATACAAAAATAAGAAATAATATACATAAGTAATAATTTACATACAAATAACTGTATTAATAATATTTACAGAATATTAAAGATAAAAGATAATAATTTAGAAAAATATTTACAACAATACAACTACTTAAAATAACTAAATAGAAAATATAAAATACTAAAAATACCATAGGTTGTCCTTTTGACGGAATTAACACATTAATAACAGAAGAACAAACACTACAAAATATTGAATAAAATATTAACTATTTACATAAACATTTGTAGCAAATTAATAGATCTATATATATATTTTCGAATAAAATGACTTTCTTATCAGAAAATCATTTTGAAAGAAAATATGATTTATTAAAAGATCACAAATATTCAAAAGGAATTTTCAACAAAAATAGATTTCTCACTAATTTCCACTTGTAAAATTTGAGAAAAATATTTTTAGAGAAAATAAAATTATTCTAAAATTAAAAGAAGTAAGTAGGAAAATATTAAGAAGATAATGACAATGATTTAAGAATTAACAAGCAAGATTATAAGTTGATAAAATAATTATACAAGTGATTTAAATAAGAAAATATTCACAAAATAATCACCTGTAAATTATTAAAGATCAAACCTCAAATATTAACTAGTTTAATTACTAGGACTGTTTAACATACCCAATTCATCAACAATTCTTGTGAATGTGGATTCGTCAAGAGACTTAGTAAAAATATCTGCTGTTTGGTCTTCCGTGGGTACTGAAAGTAACTACACGATACCATTCATGACATGCTCTCTAATAAAATGATACCTGATGTCGATGTGCTTGGTTCTCATATGCTGCACAGGATTGTTGGAGATTGCTATGGCACTTGTATGATCACATAATATAGGAATATAATCCAGTACAAAGCCATAGTCTCTCAGCTGATTCCTAATCCACAAGATTTGAGCACAACAGCTTCCAGTAGCTGTATATTCAGCTTCGGCTGTTGAGCTAGAAACTGTTTGTTGTTTCTTGCTGTACCAGGAAACCAATCTGTCACCTAGGAATTGACAACTCCCGGAGTTGCTTTTTCTGTCTACAACACTTCCTGTATAATCTGAATCTGTATATCCAACAAGATTAAAACCAGATACTTTAGGGTACCAAATACCTAAGTTAGGTGTACCCTTAAGATATCTCAAGATTCATTTAACAGCAATGAGATGCACATCTCTAGGATCCGCTTGGAACCTTGCACACAAGCATGTAGCATACATAATATCTGGTCTACTTGCAGTAAGGTAAAGTAATGAGCCTATCATACCTCTGTAGCTTGTGATATCTACCTTGGCAGAATTTTCACATACTCCAAACTTGACAGCTGTAGATGATGGTGTCTTTGCTGAAGATGAGTCCTCCATTTGATATTTCTTGAGGAGCTCTCTGACATACTTGGATTGACAAATAAATATTCCATATGTCCTTTGACTTACTTGTAATCCAAGAAAGAACTTCAGTTCACTCATCATGCTCATCTCAAATTTACCCTGCATTAGCTTAGCAAATTTCTTGCACAAAAGATCATTAGTAGACCCAAATATTATATCGTCCACATAGACTTGGACTAATATTGTATCATTCTTATGTTTCTTTGAAAAGAGAGTTTTGTCTATGACACCTCTAACGAAACCATTTTCAAGTAAAAATTCAGAGAGAGTGTCATACCATTTTCTTGGCGCTTGCTTAAGACCATAGATAGCCTTGAAGAGAACGTAGACATAATCCAATAGATCTGGATCTTCAAAGCCAGGGGGTTGTTCTACATACACCTCTTCATCTAGCTTACCATTCAGAAAAGCACTCTTGACATCCATTTGATAAACTTTGAAGTTTGAGAATGCTGCGAATGCCAAGAATATTCTGATGGCCTCAAGTCTTGTCACTGGTGCATAGATTTCATTATAATCAATTCCTTCAGCTTGATAATAACCTTTAGCAACCAGTCTTGCCTTATTCTTCATCACTTTGCCATCTTCATCAAATTTGTTTCTGAATACCCATCTAGTGCCTACTAATGTTTTGTTTGTAGGTCTGGGTACCAGCTTCCATACTTCTTGTTGTTTGAATTGATTGAGTTCATCTTGCATCGCAATCACCCAATCAAGATCAGAAAGAGCTTCTTCAGTTTTCTTAGGTTCTATTTCAGATAGAAACCCTGAATAATTACATTGATTTTGGACAGCTCTTCTAGTTTTTACACCAACATCTGGATCACCAATGATTAGCTCAAAAGGATGAGCTCTATTCCAAACAGTCTGTCTGGGAAGATTTAATCTTGATGATTCACCTTGTTCTTCATTGTGATGTTGAGTATGACTAGTTGATCCCTCATTAACTCCCCCTGAGTTGTTGCCAGGTTGACTAGATGAATGTTCAGGAGTGTCAGTGGTATCTTCAATATTATCATTGTTTCCACCACCATACTCTGATCATCCTCATCATTATCATTGTTGTCATTAGCATTAGCAAAAACATCAGGTGGATTGTCATCATCTGAATCTGGATCTGTCATATCCTCAAAAGATAGCTTTTCAGATGAATCTTCAGTTTGGATACTAGGAAGTTTAGTGTCATCATATGTTACATTGACACTTTCAATCACAGTCTGTTGATCAATCACGTACACCCTGTAAGCTCTTCTTGTATAACCAATAAAAATTGCTTCATGTGCTTTGGTCTCAAATTTTCCACCTTGTTCATCCTTCTTTAAGCACAAAACATTTCGCCCCAAATACATGAAAGTATTTGAGTGTTGGTTTCTTTTCAATAATAGCTTCATAAGGTGTCGTCATCAAGTCTTTGTTGATAAGAGTTCGATTCTGGGTATAGCAAGCAGTGTTGACAGCTTCAGCCCAAAAGTATAATGGAAGCCTTGATTCACTTAACATAGTACGTGCAGCTTCAATCAAGGTTCTATTCTTTCTTTCCACTACCCCATTTTGCTGAGGAGTTCGATTCTGGGTATAGCAAGCAGTGTTGACAGCTTCAGCCCAAAAGTATAATGGAAGCCTTGATTCACTTAACATAGTACGTGCAGCTTCAATCAAGGTTCTATTCTTTCTTTCCACTACCCCATTTTGCTGAGGAGTTCTTGGAGCTGAGTATTGTCTGGTTATACCCTTCTCAGTGCAGAAGTCATTTAGAACTGTATTCTTGAATTCAGTTCCATTGTCTGATCTTATAGCTCTCACTGGATACGTAGAATCTCGCTCAATTAATTTGGTGTGATCAATCACCAGTTGTGGAGTTTCATCTTTAGAATTCAAAAACAGGACCCATGTGTATTTTGAAAAATCATCAACAATCACTAGAGCATATCTCTTCCTTGACATAGACATCACATTAACTGAACCAAACAAATCCATATGAAGTAAATGTAATGGTTCAGTTATTGAAGATGTGTCAGTGCTCCAGTGACTTGCCCTTTTTAGCTTGCCTTTTTGACATGCATCACAAAGTCCTTCTTGAGTGAATTCTATTGAAGGCAAACCTCTCACCAACTCTCTTTTAACCAGAGAATTCATTGTCTTAAAATTAAGATGAGAAAGTTTCTTGTGCCATAGCCAACTCTCATCATTGGATGCTTTAGTGTAGAAGCAAGTGATTTCTTCAGTGCTTCCTGAGTTCATATTGGCTACGTATAGATTGCCTTTTCTAACTCCTGTCAGTTGTGGCTTTTCATGTCTCTTGTGTGAAATTAGACAATTCTTCTTGTTGAAATGAACTTCATAACCTTTGTCACAGAATTGACTGACACTGAGCAAATTGTGCTCAAGTCCTTTTACAAAGGACACTTCTTCAATGATAACATTTCCAGCTTCAAGTCTGCCATATCCATCAGTTCTACCTTTGCTGTTATCTCCAAAGGTAACTACTAGGCCAGCCTTCTCCACCACATTTGTCAGCAGGGTTCTGTCTCCAGTCATATGCCTTGAACATCCACTGTCCAAGATCCAGGTTACTCGTTCAACCTGTTCATTACCCTGCAATGACAAACGGATTAAACCTTCTTTGGAACCCAAATTTGATTGGGTCCAGAGTATTTAAAGTATTGGCCTTTGTCAGGCAAAACAACATTTTTAACCTTGACACCAATTTTACCATTAGTCAATAAACATTTTACCCTATAAACACATTTGACAATCTTTTGTTTCAGTTTAGGTATCCATGTTTGTTTAGTAACAATATCATTGACTGGACATTTGACTTTGTAAACAGCCTTCATAAAACTTTGTTTAGGCTTTGGTACAAATGTCTCTCTCCTAACATAAGGAGGACTAGCAGTCTTTGATCTAACATTATTCCTGTACATATGTTGTCGAGGAGTAGTCTTATCAGCACATGCATGATTACCGTTGAAGTAAGCAGTCATAACATTAAAAGCACAAGACATACAATTGACAACACCACATGCTTTATGATTAGAATCAATGATAGGCATGTTACTCATGTTAGACATGTTATTGTTCTGCTTCAACTTATTACCACCTAATCCAGTCTTAGAAGAACTAGCTGTTTCAACAACCTTGACTGGCACTTTAGGTACATCTTTCTTGGATGGAACATTTTCGGGATTAGTGTCCTCAACAGATTTAGCCTTAACAAAGACTGTGACATCTTTCTTGGATGAAACATTCTTTGGATTAGCGTTCTTAACAGATTTATCCTTAACAAAGACTGTGCCATTTGCACTATCCTCATTTCTCATTTCTTCCTGAATAACCATAGAAAGAATATCTGGTGGTCCAGCATCAGATTTTTTAAATAGAGGTTCTTTAACATTCTTGAGTACATGAGATATTCCCCTTTCTTTAGCACTGACAGGGTTAGGGGAATTTATGCCCAATGATCCAATAGCTTCATTGTAGCCATACCCTATACCTGTTGTTCGTTCTACAGATTGTTTGTTAAAAAACTCTTTGGAAACTTTAACAGAATTATAACAAGCTCTAATCTGTGTTTCAAGTTCTTTAATCCTGATGTCTTGTTCAGCAATCCTATCAACTTGTTTTACCATGTATTCTCCTAACGAATTATCTCTGTAGTTAAGTCGAGCTATTTCTTCTATATTCTTATCTTGATTAATCTGCACCTTTTCTAAATCTAACACTTCATTTTCAAGTTTAGTGTTAACAAGACTTATTCTCTCGTACCCTTTTTCTGCATTAGTCAAGCAATTATGTAAACTATGAATTAACTCAGCATCAGTAAGAGTTACCGGTGTGGTGTAATAAGTTGATGATTCAGCATTTACCACCAGTGCAAAGTTTCCAACTTCTTCATCTTCACTGTCTGTGTCATCCCAGCTTTTGCCAGCAGCTACATAAGCTCTTCCACTCTTCTTCTTTTCAGAAGCATAATCTTTCTTCTGTGCTTGCTTGGGTTTCTGACACTCAGTAGCAAAGTGTCCCAACTCATTACAGTTGAAACAACGGATCTTGCTTCTGTCAACAGTTCCAGTTTTATAACCTCCCCTGTTACTAGAGGTGAAGAACCTCCTCTCTGAAATCTGTTATTTGACTTAAACCTGAACTTTGGATTTCTTCTGAATCTGAAGTTACTGAATTGTCTCACCATCATCGCCATAGATTCATTTTCCAATTGATCCAGCTCTTCAAGTGAATAAAATTCTCCACCATCCTGAGTAGCTGGTGTTTGGCCATGTTCCACTTCAGTTTGTTCCTTGTTGAAGCTGTTAGGTTGAACAACTTTAGCTTCCACTTCCTTAGGAACCTCAACTACTAGAGCTGTAGAAGAATTTGCCATTCTGCCTTTGCCAGAGAATTCCTTCTGCTGTACTTGTTCTAATTCATATGTTTTTAGAACACCAAACAGCCTTTCAAGAGCAATCTTAGTTAAATCTCTAGATTCTCTGATGGCGGTGATTCTATGCTCTAAGTGAGTAGGCATAGTCAGTAAAAACTTCATGTTGATCTTCTTCTGGGTATATTGCTTGCCATGAACTTGCAAGTTGTTGATTATTTTGTTATACCTTTCGAACACTTCCTGAATGCCTTCATTAGGGCCAGCTCTAAAGTGTTCATATTCAGAGGTCAAAATTTGAAGTCTATTTTCCCTGACTTCATCAGTCCCTTCATTAATGATCTCAATAGTTTCCCAGATGTGCTTAGCAGTTTTACAATTCATTACATGGCTATACATTACAGCATCTAGGGAATCTAATAGAATGAGTCTCAAATTTTTATCCAGTCCAACTTCCTCTTTTTCTTCACCGGTAAAGTTCTTAGGGTCCTTTGGATAGGATTTTGCAGGTATTGTTACAACTCCATTTGTAACCGTTTCAGCATTATGTTGGATAGGAATTATTGGTCCATTTTTCAAAACCCACAAAAATCTTGGATTTGTTACATCAAGAAATAACTCCATTTTGTTTTTCCACATATCATAGTTATCTTTATTAAAGATAGGAATTTTAACATTGCCTTTGGTTGACATGATGAATTTTTAAGAGTGTTAAAAATTCGAGCTTGATTTTTGATTGAGTAAAAATAGGATCTTGATTTTTATATCAATCAATAGGCTCTGATGCCAATTGTTAGGTCCAATATGTTTGTAGAAGGGGGGGGTTGAATACAAACGGTACTGTTTAATCGAAATTTGTCCGGATAAATTTAATTTATATTTTGACAAATTTGAGCGGAATTAAATGAAACAAAATTCAAGTTGAATATAAAATTATATTAACTTGAGGGGTTTGTTACAAATACAGTACAGAAATTATATCTAGTTAATAAAAACAAATTAGAAAATTCGACATGAATTTTTCTAGATTTGTTAATAAAAATCGAGATATAGATTAGGAGTACAAACTCGCTAATATTACAAGAGTATCAAGTAAATAAGTTCTATCGGATCAGATATTAAAAATAAGATGAACTTGATTTTCTATGAATTTTTCTCTTGCTGTGTTGTTCTTCAATGAGAGAGAATGGAGCTGGGTGTGTTTCTTGAAGATATTATGTTCTGTGTGTGTTGTGATCTGGCTACCTGTCTTGAAATATTATAGTCCTCTGCAACTTTTCTTTTTCATTTGTACTGCCAAGACAATCGGCAAGACAATCTGCTCTTCCAAGACAATCAATTTTGTACTGCCAAGGCAATCGGCAAGACAATCCAAAACCTCCAAGACAATCAATTTGTATTGCAAGACAATAGGCAATACAATAGGCAAGACAATCAAGGCTTACCAATACAATCGGCAAGACAATTGAGATTGTCTTGTTTAATAATAAAAGATAAACCACTCGGCTGTAATGATTTGAAGATAACGAAATATTCTTGCAGTCAGAACTGAAAACTAGTCACAGGAAGACAGAGTGCAGAACACGCGCGGCTGATTGTGTTGTTTCACCTGGCACGTGGCCTACACGCTCTATGCAGGCGGGTTCAACCGACAGGACATGCAGGTCTATTGATTCCTTATGCATGCATGCTTTAGCTTTGTCTTTTGCTTTCCTTTTTTTATTACCAAAACAACCAGGCGACTTGTACCACTTGTATTGAATTTATTTGCTCTTCTTCTTTAACACTTAAATCGATTACAAGCATTTTTTTTTATTTTCTTTTGTCTTATCTCCTTTTCTTTATATTGTATCTAATTTAATTAACTTAATTAATCGATTAATCATTTAAACGAATAATGATTAATTAATTAATAAGTTAATTAATTAAATCAATTATACTAATATATTAATTCAAAATTAATTAACATGAAAATTAATTTAATAAATTAATTAATTCAGAATGAATTAATTTATTAAATTAAATCAATTATATAATTATATTAATTAAAAGAGAATTAATATAAATCTTTTGACAGTTCAAATCTTTTTCTTGAACCACTGAAAGTAATAAAGAATTACCACCGAATTTTCGTTGACGCTCGATGCACGGTCTGGTTCATGAGCGACTAACTCCAACAGCTTTTTTTTTTTTGACTCTATGATTTGGTTCCTTTCTTTTCTTAACATACCAGTCTTGACAGCTTGAACCACTGAAGTTAATGATTAACAACCACTGTTAAATGTTGACACTCGATGTACTGTCTGGTTCATGAGTGACTAACCGCAATGACTGTTCTTCATATATTGACTTTAAAATCTGGTTCCTTTTCTTTTCTTTTTCTTCTCTCTCTATTAATTCTTCTGTACTGTCTCTGTCACTGTCGAAATCTCTATCACTTTAAATGAATCCACTTCTTTAACGAATACTTCACTGAGGCTTGATCAGATGTCTGAACTTCTTTCAATGTAGTAATTCCTCAAGTCTGTAGATTGACCTTGATCTTTTTCTTCTGACAGATAATACAATCTGAGATTCCTTGTGACAGCCTATATACTATTTACTATTACAATCTTGTTCAAGTTGAGTTGTATCCTCGAAATACAAATAGGCTACATCATATGCCTTTCATTACGAGATTGTGTGAAGGAGAGAAATTAGGGAAGCCACGGTAATGAGTCAAATGGGTCTTGTGACGATTGACATGATAATATATTTTAGTTGTTTATGTTTAGCTTGTATTGGAGTCTTTAAAGTTTTAACCGAACAAATTTTAGTTAGTGAATTCCTATGATTTATTTTATCGGTACTATTGAAAAGAATTTTTGGTACGATGAATTGTGTGATATGAATTGGTGCATATAGGTACATATGATATCAATCGATAATGAGGGGGAACTGATAGTCATTGGTTAAGTATCTAATGTGATTCCATTCTTGTTTTTTTTAAGTAAAGTTGTTATTAGTAAGGTAAGTTACTGGATAATTTGGTTTGATGGATTGATATTGCATTAAGGTTTAATGGTTGATTATGTCGATTGTATTTTCAATAGGTTAGGTTATATTTTAAAGGAGGTGCTGTCAAATTTTTATTAGAATTATTTTGTAAATTTTTTTAGTACATTGATAAGAATTATTTATGAACCGATATAAAATATGTGCTAAGAGGTATAAGTGTAAGTTGATAATACGTGCTAAGTGCTATGTGATTTATGTGGATATATATTATTATTTTGAAAATGTGATTAAATATGTATTATATGTGCTAAGTGTAAAGCGTATTAGGATGCGTTTGGGTAGAATAGAGTTAGACGATTGTGGTTACTAGCGTACTGAAATAGTACTTTACCTGTATATAGGTACGAATCGGAGGCCGGCTAGCCACCGCAAGTGAAGAGGGACGTGTGACTGACAAGTGATAAAAGAAAGACGGACGTGTGATCGAATAAAGGTCAACGTGTAAAGAAGTAGAGACTAATGGAAAGTGAGTAAAGAATTGAAATATTGGAATTGGAAACTTCATGTATCGAGGCAAGTGTTTGCTCTTCACTTATTTTTCAAGTGATACAATTCATTCCTTTTGTCGTGTAATGTAGTTTGGTCAAATGTGTTTAGAAAATGATATACTTCCCAGTTAGCATGGAAATGTTTATTTTCCCTACCCCTAATTCGAATACCAAGTTTTTAAAAGAACCTTAAATATAATCTTTCCCACTTAAATACTTTACTCAAGCTATGGCATGGGATTCCTCAACTGAATACTATTTCTTTTTTTTTCTTCAAAAATGTTTAAAAGACATTCTAAATAGAGAGAATACAAGTTTAAATTTTTCATGAATACCTGTTAATAAAATTCTTGATTTTTCACATAATTTCTCCAGTGGACCCCTTTATGAAAATGTTTCCTTCAAACTGATTTGCGACTAACTATCCTAAAATTATTTTACAAATAATCGTTTAAACTACTTTAATCGTTTATGTCATTTAAGGCTTGCAATGTGTTGAAAATTTTCTTAAAAGCGTAGGGCTTGCCTATGTCCTCGCTCTAGCGTAGAATTTCATTTGTTGATAATCTGGTTGCAATTTATATCTCTTATCGTTGCCCAAGTCGATTTACTCTTTAATCAAGTTAATGACAATGTTCCTCAATACTCATATCTATCTTGTCGATACCTATTCGAATTGTCATTCTTTATATTCCCCACCCTAGTTGGTATCGAACTTGCCGATATCTTTTAAAAATCTTGATTGTTCGTTTGCTCCCTGTAGTGTATCGAACTTGTCGGTACTAAATGAAGTTGTTGTTTCTTATTAACTATTAATCTTGAGTTATTATTCTGGACGTGAGTTTCCAGTTGTTTGGAGATCAAAGGTTGTCGATTGTCCCGACACCTAGTGTGGATGATTTAGAATTGGAAATGTTTTTAAATGTGGCCCTTGGGTCGTAAAACCCTTCGGGGTGGGACCTTATTATGGTCGGAAGTTAAGGCCAATATGTGTCATGGATCCAATTAAGGACATTGCTGTGCGCGTTTGTCCTAGGACATTGCTGTGTGCGTTTGTCCGGGGTTAGTGCTGACTGATCAGCAACCTAACTTTGATGTTTTTTTTAAATAAATAAAAATTCCAATTCTAATATATATTCTGCGATTGAGATAATTGTTAGTTCTTGACTCTTTGGAAGTCCGTTTCAGTAATATTTTGATATCAGAACTTTTATCAGTTCTAGTTTCTGTTGCACATTATAAATGGTGAATTGTTGGCTCTTGTGGCAATCTAAAAAAATTGATCTCACTGATTCTTTCAAATAATGAGGTGAAACTCCTTTTGTTTATCAGAGTTGTCAACATTTATTTTAAAAATTGCTATTACTATTGCACTTGCTGAGCATTGTTGGCTCACTCTTGTTTCTGTTTATTTCTTCAGTTGTTAGAGATGATCAGAGGAACTAGTGATCAGTTGGTATTGCTCTATAGGCAGCGAGAGGAGACGTTCGGGTTACAGATTCTCATTGGTTAGTGGTTGGGAACTAGTCAAGGTTGAATATCTAGTAGACGGTGACCTTATTTATTCACAGAAATTGTATATTATTTTATTCGGATTCGGGTTGTAATAGATAATTAGTAGTTGTTTCATACTGTGACCTGTGAGCGGTCTTGGTTAGTTAGAATTTATATTTCTTTATGATTTTGTCAATATTATGTGGTGAGCAGATTTGGATACAGTTGGATTAGTTTTGTTGATATGGACAGGTGGTTAGTCATATTTATGAATACATCATGTCAAAATTTTCTGAAATTTCCCTGTAAAATATTTATTTAATTATAAAAAGCCTGTATATTAATGGAGTAAAGTGAGGGTGTTACAATGACCACCTGATAGTGTTATTGTTATGAATATGAAAGAGCTAGTAACATGATATGGAATGTCAGTAATAATGATTTCAAGTGAGAAATCTAAGATTTAACCTGAAAGGTTGAAGGATTTCCAGATTGTGAGTATCGCTAAGATTGAACAAGAGTATTTGTCCATAGAATGATGGATAGAACAGCGAGGATATGTTGACACGAGAGGTTATGATAACATAGTATTTGATACATGTGCGATTATTTTTCTTCTTTGATGAACCTCTATAGTTCAGAGGTAAATTCTGAGTATGATATTTTGCAATCATGAAAACTTTCTATAATTCTTTAGAATTCTTTTCTTCTCTTCTCTTTTATTCATCTTCTTTATGAATTAAGACGAACAACCCTTTAAGGAGGGGAGGTACTGCTACGTGACTATCTGTCTATGTGATAGAAGTCTAAGTGGAATACCATAACTTGTTTAAGTGCTTGTCAAGTACTAAAGGCTGGCCCCCTTCTGTATTAGCTATGCAATATAACAAATGTTCATTGATCATAGTGATCTCTCAATAAATCTTTCCACTTCTCTATGTTGATCGAGATTGCGAAGATTAAAGCGATCAGAAAATGCACAGTGCGAGCGAGGTTACCTCCGAATTTGCAGTATGATAGTGATACCAATTTTACTGCAGGTATCAATAAGGATAAGATTGAGTAAGAGCGTAACCCGGATGCTGTGTGGTACGAAAAGTAGCAAAGTTGCTGGAAAAAGGATAAAGTACGTATTGTAGCACCAGTAGATGTGCTGAGAAAGGGCAGAACGACTAAGAATTGACCGGGAAGCTAAAAAGTGAACGACAGGCAAACAACTCTTTGCTTCCTACCTGATTCTGGGACGGAATCCTTTTAAGGAGGGGAGACTGTAAGAATCCCAAATTTTGGATATAATTAAAACTTTTTATTATGTACTGAGGTAATGGTGAATAGTGATTACGACTACGATGTAATGATTGAGATAATGAATGAAAGGAATAGATTTGGATTCAAATGTTTATATACCATGAAGAATACTATTGGTTGACACTTTAGATAAGAATTATCTATCTCCTAGGGAATTGAGATTTGATAATTCTAAAGGAGAATATTATTCTTATGTCATCCAAATCGATATCTGTTATTGGTCCAGTAGGCCCGTAAAAAGGTCAAGGAACGATCGAAAGAGATCAGGGACAATTGTACAACCCAAAGAGAATAAGTAAAGAATAAAGAATGAATAGTGTTTTTGATGGAAAAGAGAATATTATGAGACGACACTATATAGAAGTATTCGGAACGGATTTCCGAGTTCGTAATAGTGATTCAGGGGGAAAATAAGTGTATATAAAAGCTGTCGGATTCTGAAAAACCGCACTTTTATTTTCTCCGAGATTTCTCTGGACACTGAAAGACTTAAGGATTTATTAAAAAGATTTAAGGAATATGGATTCAAGAATTATTAAAGAGAATTGAGAATGATAGTATAAATGTTAGGACGGTTTCCGGTAAAACCCTAATTAGAAATCTTTGCGATATTCCCCCGAACGATCAATGAATTGAGCAATAACCGGACAAAGAAACAAGCTGAGAGCCAAGATACAAGCATGTGCAAGTGGATAGGATCAAGTAACCAAGCTAGTTACAAAGCTAACTAGTAACATTAGAAATCAAACCATTTAGTAAGCTTAAACACCTCATCTCACCACAAAACATTAACACATGTCCAAGATGATGCATGGGATGACTTAAGCACTTTAATAAAGCCACTTTATGCAAGATATTTTCCATACATCACAATAATGCACATTAGATTAGATGAGAGCAAAAGAAAAGCAAGACAACTCCATTCTCTCCATTTTCTTAAACCTGCCCAGCATGAACCACTATGAAAGAAAGATTCATATCTCCATTTCTATCCATGATAAAATCACCAAATTTTAACCATAGCCTCTCCACTCCTTGGGTAATATTCGCTCAAAATTTCTTGGCCAACAAAGTAGTATACCCTAGTAAAATCCATGATCAAAGTTGGGGAAACAAATCTGCCCAGTTTCTGTCCAGCAGAAAAAGAGGGCTGAAAACCCTAGCTAGGAAGCTTCATATCTGATGATCTAGGATTCAAAACAAAGATTATGAAGAGCCCAAGATGTGGTAAAAATTTGAGAGCTAAATTCTTATTTTTCAATTTTCTACGATTTTTACAAGTTTAGGGTGAATTGTAACTTCCAAGAACTAATCTTTGATTTCTTGTTTTCTTTGGTTGATCCAAGCATTGTTAAGGCTATACAAGGACTAGATCAAGCTTAGTAAGGCTAGTACATACTCCAAGGAAGGTAATCATCTCAAGAAACCCTAGCTCTTAGTTTAAGTTTTGATGATTATTGGATGATTTTGAGATTAGTTATGAAATGGTGTATTATAAGCATGATTATGTAATTAGCTTTATTGATCTAAGAGATATAATGAATATGATGGTGAAGTATGATATTTCTGGACTTGTTGAGATGTATGTACGCCCGGTGTGGCTTGGTGATTTTTGTAACAATTTGGAAACGTCCGATTTATAGCCGTCATAATGCCCGATTTTCGTTAACCTCTAAAAAACGTGCATAACAGTTAGGATGAGTTTCTGGCCTTGATGAATAAATGATATTTCCTTGTAGATCTCGAGCCATAGATCGTTTTGGTGCAAGAATGGAAACATTCTGACTTACGGTTTAGGAGTTATGGGCAAATTACTAAAATTGGTTCGAACCCGTAAATAAAAGTTCGTAACTTCAATTGAACCCTCGTAAAGCATGTTACTCAGTGGCGAATCTTGGTAAATAAATACTAGGGGTCATAATGAAGGTATGAAAGAAAAACCACATATCAAACGGATTGTTTTCCGATTTTATAAAAATGTTTGAATCAAAGTTAAACGCGAACGAACCCCTAAAAACCCGCTTGGTTATAACTTTGGTAAAACACTTAGAAAATGAACGATAAAACTCGAGGTATAATCTCGGTTCGTAATCGATCGACTTTAGAACTTATACGACTTAAGTATATACCGAGTGTGGGTATGATGACATGTCGTAATAATGAACAAATGTCGGATCGTATCAGTAATAAAAAGAGTTACACTAAAAAGTGTATAACGGGATAATTCGAAAACGTGTTTCGACTTAAGTGAAGTTTATACTTAGACTCTTAAAAGGTGTTAAGTGGTTAATCTCGAATGTTCTGATTGTTTATAGATCATCGAGCAGACCCAGGACACGCTATCTCCACCCACACCTGAGTACCAGGCAAGTTTCCAATACCTTGGAACTGTTGTTGTGATAATATGTATATCTGTTGTTTCTGATACATATGCCATAGCATGCATGCCTATTGTCAAATTATATTATGATACCTGTTCCCTGAATTGATATTGGCTTATAGACTAGATACGAATTATCAGTTATAAGCCGAATTGTTTTGGTAAGACCCTTAGCGAAGGGCATATGATACTTGTTCCCTGAATTATTTTGAGTTAATAAATATTCTTGGAATATTTATTTAATTCTTTTAAATTCTTTTTAAAAATGATTTATATTATTTGGAGATTATCTTTCACCTCCAAATATTATGTAAAATATTTCGGAGTCCTACGATTAATATTATATTAAGAAAGGTCCTCAAGATTCCATTCTTCACTCGAATCTATCTCTTAAATTATAAGGGAACCTTACTTAAGAAAGGTTGGTTATCTTGTTGACTTCCCGGTCATAAGTTATCTTTTTCACTCGCAACTTGGTTGCTATGGACTCATTAAGTCTGTGTGTACCTTCTCATCATTCGAGGGGTAAGATTGTTGGAACAAGTTGATATCCATTAACAAGCAAAAGCTTGGGAAATGTTGATGAATTTTCCTTTCCAACTAGATATGACTACTTTGTGGAGTCTTATCAACAAGTATTTTACTTGGGGAAGGGAGGACAAACTCTACGTTTCAATGCTGTGGATTTATTCGAACTAGGAGTCGCGTGTAAGAGAGTCGCGCGGTCCATCACAAGGCCTAACCAGTGGCCAAGGAGTTACTATTAAAGGCAATTGACAAGTGGAGCCGTCAGTTCTTCCTTCTACCGGTAGTAAACTGTATTGGGCTGTACCATCCCCGACTGATCATCAGGGAGTGGGACAGCTGGCGCGTGATAACTCCAGTATTGGTTCATCTCCCAAATTGGGAATTCCCTGCAACACGTATCGAAGAGACTTCTTTCAGGTTGACGGTGTCTTCCGCAACACGTATCGAAGAGACTTCTTTCAGGTTGTAGGACTTCAAAAAATGTTAATAACGGAAATTGCAATATTTTCCTTGCAAGTTCCTCTTTATATGATAAATGATAATATCTTGCTTATTTTCGACATAGCAGATATTCCCACATATATTTACATTTTGAGTTACCTTGTAACTTCATCGTTCATATTATACTGGCATCTAAATACCCACTTCGTTCCAATTATGGAAGTATCTTCGGGTTTTGGAACAAGTTTCCAAACTTTGCTACGAGTGAATTGTAATAATTCATCTTGCATAGCCGAGATCCAATCCTCGTCTAGCAAAGCTTATTTTGCGGTCTTAGGCTCTATTTGAGGTAGAAAACTAAGATGATTCACAACGTTTTGAACTTGTGACTGCATTTGAACTCCTTTGTTTAAGTCACCAAGAACATTATCTAGGGGATGACTTTTGATTATTGGAATTTCTTTTGGGAGTTCAACTTCTATTTCGACCAATTCTATTGGGTTTCTTGGAACAGGGGTCCCTAGATCCATATTTTCGAATTGTCGAATAATTTCTTCTACATCATCTTGTTCGACTTCGTCTTTTTCAACAAGATCTTTATACCTCGGTGGTGGTTTACTTTCATCAAATGCTACATTCATTGATTCTTCCACCATGAGAGTTTTGAGATTGAATACTCGATTAGCTTTACTATTTGTAGAGTATCCAAGAAATATACCTTCACTTGACTTAGGGTCAAATTTAGCGAGGTAATCTTTCGAGTTTAGAATGAAGCATTTACTTCCGAACACTCGAAAATAGCTTAGTTTTGGTGTTTTGCCAAAGTAAAGCTCGTAAGGAGTCTTTTGCTTAATAGGCCGTAGCAAAACCCGATTAAGAATATGGCAAGCTGTAGACATAGCTTCGGCCCAAAAATATTTAGGTCGACGATATTCATTAAGCATTGTCTAGCCATTTCTTGTAAAGTTCTATTTTTCCTTTCAACAACTCCGTTTGAATGTGGAGTATACGGAGCGAAAAAATTATGTGTGATTCCATTTTCATCACAAAAGTTCGTAAAACTGGAATTCTCAAATTCTTTACCATGATCGGTCCTTATATAGACTATGGTATTATTTTATTGATTTTGAATCTTTTTACATAGGGAAGAGAAAGATTCAAAAGCATCACTTTTATTTTTGAGAAATTCCGTCCACGTGTATCGTGAATAATCATCAACGATTACTAACGTGTATGAGCAACCTCCGAGATTTCGAATAGGAACCGGACCAATAAGATCCATATGTAAAAGCTCGAGAGGTCTAGAAGTAGATATCATAAACTTTGCTTTGTGAGAGGCTCGAATTTGTTTTCCAATTTCGCAAGCTTCGCAAGTATGATCTTTTTGATAATTCAATTTTGGTATACCTCGTACATGATCCTTAGTTGATATATTTTTAATCAACTTCATATTTGCATGTCCTAATCTTCGATGCCAAAGCCAGGGGTCATCGTTTGTAGTGATTAGACATACATTCTCATGTTTGCTCAAGTCACATGTATAGACATTTTTGTTTCGGGGACAAATAAGAATCAATTTGCAATTGTTATCTAAAATACAACTATGAGTAGTATAGAAAATTACCTTGTAATCATTGTCGCACAGTTGACTAATCGAGAGTAGATTGTACTTTAGTCCCGAGACTAGTTGTACATTTGAAATCTTGAAGTGACTATTCCCGATATCTCCAATTCCGACAATGGTGTCTTTACTACTATCTCCAAATGTAACACTTCCCGCGGTTATCTTTTTAATGGTGTTCAAAAGTGACTTTATAACGCCTTAGAAATTTTGTAATTATAAATATTATGTTAAATGTGGAATATATGGTGTGAAATTTTTTTAGGTTAAATGTATGTGACATCATGCTTACATGTTTTATGGTGGTGTATGTGTGTCGTGTAGGTCTGTGTATTTTTACTTGAATTTTTCTAATTCAAAATCTATTTAAATTATGTATTATTGATCTTTAAAATTTTTTATAAAATCATTGGAGTATTTAAAAATCTCGAAATCTTTTGCAATATCATATTTGTATATTTATTTAGTTTTTAAAATTATTGGGTGAATTATTTTGAGTGCTTAAGCATTTTTAAAATGATTTTAAGAGTTTTATTGCATTTAAAGGATCAAAACTCGTAATATCCATATTTAATTCATTTTTATTCCTAAAAATATTTTAAAAAATATGGGGAGATGACTAATTTCAATTTCTATATTTTAAAAATAATATAATATTTTTATTTAAAATTTAATATTTATTTTGTAATTTACGAAGCTAATTTGACTTGTTTTCATACTAAAACAGAAATATGAAATTTCAGTTTTTCCTATTCCTTTTTAATCAAAGAATGCAACTTCATTTCCTGGGCTTCTTGAGTATGCTCTGTGTTATGTCTCTCTCTTTTGAGAATTCTCGAACTCTCTTCTCTATTCCGCTCAAATATCTCTCTCTCAAATCCCTCTAATCTCTATTCTCTCTATAATTCTCTCCATCTCTCTCTCTCGCGTTTCCTTCTTTCTCCCCAGTAATCTCTCTATCACAATCTCTCGCAAATCTCTCTCTCTCTTGTGTGTGTATACATCGATTACAGTGTGTATGTGGGCTCTACAGGCTCTGTGTGTGCGCGATTGTGAGAGTGTGTGTGTTAATTCCGGTATGTATATGTGTACTCTTATGAGTGTTAACGAAATTGGGATATGTGTGTAAGTCCCCTGTTTTTGTCTTGCGATTGTGGCTATGTGTTTGGCTCGGCTGGGTGTGCAGTGGGGAGAACAGCGGTGCAGCAGAGGGGGGTCGGTGTAAAGGAGGTCATAGTGTTGTTGTGGTTGGGTTGAGGGAGGCGAATTGAGGAGGAGATAGTGAAGGGATTGTTAGTGTAGGTGCCCTAGTGGCAATACATTGTTTCTTTTGATAAACCCTTATGTCATTTGATTATTCATTAAACGTATTTATTATGACTTTAATTACTACTATATATTTGTTAGCATAATAAATGTCCTTAGAATCATGATACACATTGTATAGTTTAAGTACATGACTTGAACTTGAGATTATATAATATATCATATTCTTAAAGGTCCCTAGTCGAGTATTATTATTACAGGGCAATAATAATACATAAATAGACTAGTATGTTGTTTGACAGATAACCACATCTTATTAGTTATAAGTATGGAGATACTAAGGTCAAAAACATAGGTACATGTAGGGGTACATGGTACTGAACAGACCCACAGTGAGATTCTTCATGTTTAATAAAGTCATAAGAAAGACTCACAGTGATAATGGTGTAATGGTCCTTTGACTTGAGATCATTATATTTCTATACGAGGATTAATATACTTTGACTACATTAAAAGTTACCTTTGACCGGGTGATGATAAAAATGGACATCGGGTATATCATGAGTCGTATGAGAAATATGAATGATAGATAAAGGATTTAACCCTCCTATAATTAGGAGAGATATTATTGGCCTCTTGATTGAGTGAGACTATAAAATGCATGGCCGTGCTCAAATAATGATTTGTTTTAATAGTCTACTCATGGATCAAGTAAACCCGGATTAAATGTTGAACAGGATGACTAAACACATGCCTTGAGTTTAATCTATAATATTTGGTTAAAAGGATTATATTACACGGAAACATTAATCACAAAAGGTTTAAATTGGATCACTGATTATTATTATTAATTGGGTAGCAATGATGTATTACTAGATACCGCTCATTGTTTATAATTTTATTAGATATTAAAGTTATTGCCAACGTAATAATAACCTATAGGGTCACACACTTAGAACGTCTTAAAAGGAGTTTTAATTTAAATTAAGAATTTAAATTAAATCATTATTAAATTGAGAATTGGCTATTTAATTAATTGGACTAGTCCTAATTAATTATCTAAGCAAATTCAAATTTAATAAAGAAAGAACAGAATTGGATTTAAGGAAGTCGAATAATAAAATCAGAATAGAAATAGAATTGGGGTAAGGAAGCCCAATTCGGTTTTTTGATTTTAGCCCATTATCTCTCTTATATAAATACATAATGATGTATTATTTTAGGGTAAAGAGTCATTATATCGTTTTTGACAAAAACCCTAGAAGCTCCATCTTCGAGAGGCTAGAGAGAGAGAGAGAGGCTGTTCTTCGTAGGCTAGTACCTGGCTCCTCAGATCGTTGGACGGTCGGACGTTCGTGTGGATTACATTAGAGACACGGATCTTGATGCAAGGATTGTGTGTGGTGATTACAAGCAAGGATCTCCGTTAAGTTCGTGAAAGTCATCATCTTAATAGGTATGATTCGTTATCTCCATAATCTGCCCAGAATTATACATGGATCCTGGTTAGGGTTTCGAATTTTTTTGTTTTATTTACGTTTATCCGCTGCGTTTTATGCCTCGGAACCCTACAAGAATGTTGATGGCGGCCGTGGGGAAGGAGGAAGAAGAGGGGTGTTGTTAGGTAAGTTCAGTTTTGACTGGTAATAGTGCTGCGATGTGGTTGGGCTTGTATGAAATAATGGGTGTGTAAGGGGTTAGAGTGCGTTTGTTGTGAGGCTGTAATAATTGGAAATGGAGATGGAGTGGAGTGAATAGGAGGAGATGCAGGTCTTTGTGCCACGGGTGTGTTATGTGGGAACTGGGTTCCGTGTGGTTCAAAAGAGAAGAAGCACTAGGGAAGTGGGTGACTCTGTTTGTGCGTATATGTGTTGGTAATGGTAAGGCCGAGAGGTCGAAGGGCTGAGAGAGGGCCGAAAGGGACTGAAAGATGGTGAGTAAAAGAGAAGAGAGGAACAGGGGTTGTGGGAGTGTTGATGTGTGTAGACTGGTGTGCTGTGTATGCATATATAAATTATGGTTGAGGGAGTACGAATGTAGCCGTGTGTATGTTTGTGGTTTGAGGTCGAAGAAGGAAGGAGACAGGTGTGTGGTGTAATCGTATATAGGTATATGCAGTAAGTGTGGGGGCGTTTATGGGTATGTTGTGGTACAGAACCAAGAGGTAAAATTTAAAAAGAGAGAAGAAGAATACGAAATGATGGGATATGGTAAACTTGGTTTAGTGGGTTTAGACAATTAAAATTATGCATGAATTCCACTGCATGGGTAGTCTTTGATTGTTAGTTGAATTGTTGAAATTGTTAGATTATAAAGATTTATATTAATTTGAGGTTTATAAAGATTGTTAAGTGTTAACTAATTCGTGTTGATAGTTGCTAATAGCTAATGAATGTGTTTACATGATTAGTGGCTAGTATGATTTGTTAATAATGATAATTATATTTGCTGGATTCTATTAAGTGTATCCAAGTGATTTCAAGTACTAAAGTGAAGTGTGTATACATGTTGAATGTTAAATATGCGGACTGTCAGAAGTTGTTAAGGGTGTAAATTAGTACGAATGGTAACGACAGAGAGTTGTGTAGAAACAAAGGATTGCATGGTTCTATGGTTTGGGTCGGTTGTATTCCGACAGGTTAGGTTATATTATATATGAGGTGTTGTCCAATTTTTATTAAAATTACTTTATGATTCTTATAGTATTTTGATAAAGATTATTGGGGTGCAAATGTTATATGTGTGACATAATGTATAAGTGTAAGCTGATAATACGTGCTAAGTGTTTATGTGGTTTATGTAATTAATACGTGTTGTATATATTAAGTTGTAAAAGCGTTATAGGACGCGTTTGGGTAGAACAGAGTTAGACAATTTAAGTTACAAGCGTACTGAAGTAGTACTTTACCTTTATATAGGTACCAGTGAGACGTCGATTGAGAACCATGAGAAGTATAAACGGGAAACTTGGAAAAGAAAGATAAGTTCGGAGTAGTCGAGTGTGCTCGTGCAGAAGCTGGCAGATTATGGAAATATATCGATGTGTGAGCGAAGAAAGGTCAATGTATAAAGAAGAAAAGATAGATATAAAGTGAATGACGGATCAGTGGGATAGAAATGGAAACTTCGTGTATTGAGGCAAGTTTACTATCCCTCACTTATTATTCAAGTGATGTGAAACCTACTATGTTATTTATTTGTTCTTTCGATATCCCTTCTTGCAAGCAATAATATTCTTCATATTTATTCTGAATAATGTAAACCTGTTCTATTAATTATACGATGTTCCTTTTTAAATCATTTTGCTAGTGATTATACCTTTCATTTTTATTTTCAGTGACATTCGTCTTTTATTAATTTACAAACATCCATTTTCAAATTATTCTGTCATTGTTTATTTTCCTCACCTATCGTACAGGTGTTGATTTCTTCTAAAATTATTTTATCCCAATATTCTTCGTCTTTATTAATAGTTTTCAAAGAGCATTTTTCTTCAAATTATTGTAAAATAATTTGAGGTTTAAATTGTCGTTGAAGCATGTGTTGCTCAGTGATGGTTAAAACCGAGAATAAATTGAGATCTTCTTAATTATTCAACTCATTATTGTCAGGCCGGTTATGGCAGCTAAAGCCTGTGAGTGCTTAGCCGACAAGAGTGAGACTGATATGGGCTGGAAATAAGTCCTAAAGACATATTTAATATGGTATTAATTAGACCCGGTGTGGTCCAAACATGGGGCCCATTGTTGAGGTCAGAATCCCTATTTTAATATTAATTTCGTAATTAATATTGGGGGAAATAAACAACTCAGCAATAAGAGTTGGATAAGGATAATATCCCTTTCAGACTTAGCCACCAAGGCATCCAATTCGATATGGAAACTGATTCCTACAAGGAATAGATCTAGAACCTTCCTCAAAGACTTATCCTCCAAGTCTCCAAATCCTACCATAATTCTAAGGCTTCTCAGCCTATATAAAGGGCCTGACCCCTCATTCTCAGAACTACGTTTTCTTGGCTTGATTCTCTAATACAGAGATACGTAGGCATTCTGTGAGGACCGATCAGTCTCGAACGCAGAAGCAGCCATTAAAGCTCGAAGCTCAACCACCCCTGCATTAATTACAAATCGTAACCTAGTTTTTATCCCATAACATTTGGCGCCGTCTGTGGGAAGAAGACATCAACCATGGTTACCACTCGAAGAACAACACCGGTCTCAACCGAGGCTACCTCTGGAACCGTCGTTCCACCAATCACTGCTCCTCCTGTTGGTACAGAGCAAGGGTCTGTACCCCAATTGACGGAAACAAACCCTCATACTCAGATCTCTCAACCATAAGGGACGAATCCCCTTGTTGAAGAACCTCAGCCAGTAATCGTCCCTCTAGGACAAGAGACTAACCCGCTCCAGATGATAGTCTCTCCTCTTCCTCTGAGTAGCCGCCCGCCGTTTCATAGTCTCTCCACTTCTTCGCTCCCTGTCAACACCAACCCACTGTATGGGCTGCCTAACTACCCCCAAGATCCAAGGGATCCAGGACCAAGCGGTCATGCTCGGCTGATCCATGGGCAACAACAACCCCCTTATCTTAGAGGCCCGGCCCCTCCTGAACCAGGATACTATGATTACTCTGGTCCTTATACTTGAGACTCGTCGTCTGAAGACGATGATCGAGACGAAGCCTCAAGGAGGCGACATGCTAGTAAAGAACCTCTGAGGAGGAATCCATCAAACCGTGATGGTCCTTTAACAATTGCAGAGAAAATTAATGCTTATGAAGCCGAGATTCAGAAGCTGAAGGACGACCAAGCAAGGGAGCAAGAGAGACAGAACCCTAATCAGACTCGACCTCCTCCGACTTCAGGAGGGATTCCCTTCATAGATTTGGAGAGGTCTTCGAGGAGACACCGAAGGGCTGAAGCCCCAACCAGAGGAATTACAAGGATGGAACTCCCCAAGAGTAACCCCAAAGATCTGATGCTACAAGGAGATCTTGATGATCCAACCCCTCCATTCACTGAGGAGGTGATGAACGCACATATCTCGCGAAAGTTTAAGATGCCCACAATCAAAGCTTACGATGGAACGGGGGATCCCGCAACTCATGTGAGAACGTTTACGAGCGCATTGTTACTGCAGCCTGCTAACGATGCCCTTAAGTGTAGGGCGCTCCCCCAAACCCTGTCGGGCATGGCGCAACGCTGGTATAGTCGTTTACCTCCAAACTCGATTAGCTCTTTCAAGGAGTTGAGTACCGCTTTTGTCAGTCAATTCATTAGCGGAAGAATTCATGAGAAAAGCTCCGCATCCCTTATGTATGTAACACAGGGAAAAAATGAGAACTTAAGAGATTATATCAAGCGATTCACTAAGGAGACCCTGAATATCACTGATTTGGAAAATAAGGTGGCCATGGTAGCCTTGCAGCATGGAACCACGGATCTATTTTTTAAGTGGTCGTTGGCAAAACACCCCCCTGAAAGTATGGATGAACTTCAACAAAGGGCGGACAAGTATATAAAAGCTGAGGACAGCATCAAAAAGGAAGCCGCATTGGGCAATGGAGGGAACAACAAGCGGAAGCAAGAACAAGAGTACGATGCTAGGGACAAGTATCCCCGAACTAGCAGAGACTATGAATCTGCTCCTAAAAAGAACTCGGGTCCAAGATTTTCCGAATATGCCAGGCTTAATGCTCCAAGAAGCTAGATCCTGTTGGACATTGAAAAGAAAAAGGACTTCCGATGGCCGAAGCCACTTAGGGGAGACCCAGCCAAACGGAATAAGGAGCAATACTGCAGGTTCCACAAAGATGTGGGACATGACACCGACGATTATAGGCAACTCAAGGATGAGATTGAGTTCTTGATACGAAGAGGAAAACTAAGTCAGTTCACCAAAGGTGATGACCGTGGGAACCAGAGAAGGGACAATGACAGAAGGGACAATGAAAGGAGAGATAATAACAGGAGGGATGACAATCATGGCCGCAATCCACAGCCCCGAAGGGCAGTTATCAACATGATCTGGGGAGGCCCGACAGCAGCTGGCACAACTAAGAATTCTTGAAAGGCTTATGCTAGAGAAGTAATGCACATTGTGGGAGAAGCCCCGAAGCGTGCTAAAACAGAGATGGTAATTGGTTTCGATGACTCAGACTTGGAAGGGGTGAAATTCCCCCATGACGACCCGCTGGTCATAACTCCTGTGATTGGAAACTCGGAAGTAAAACGAGTCTTGATAGACAACGGGGCTTTTGTGGATATTTTATTTCATGATGCATTTGTTAAGATGGGATAAAACGACTCTCAATTGACCCTTACAAACATGCCTATATACGGGTTTAACGGAGTAGAGTCCAATGTTGAAGGGACTATTCAACTACCCGTGACTATTGGGCAGGAGCCTAAAGAGGCGACTCAGATGCTGAACTTCTTGGTGATCAAGGCAGCCTCAACATACAACGCAATCCTTGGAAGGACTGGACTTCATGTGTTTAAAGCTGTGGCCTCTTCCTATCATATGAAGATTAAGTTTCCAACACCAGATTGGTGTCGGAGAACAAAATGGTGATCAGAAGATGGCAAGAAGTTGCTATGTAGCCGCATTGAGGGCCGATGGAGTCGGGGGGCAGGTCCTTCCGATTGAAGACATGGATGTCCGCGATGATGAAGAGCATAGAGGGAAGCCAGCAGAGGATTTGATTCCCATACCTCTAGAGCCTAATGATCCTAAAAAAGTTACTTATGTTGGAGCATCTCTGAAAGAACCCCTGAAGGGCAAGTTGATAGAATTCTTACAGAAGAATAGCGACGTGTTCGCTTGGACAGCAGTTGATATGCCAGGGATTGACCCCCAACTCATAACTCACAAGTTAAATGTTGATCCCAAAAGGAAGACAATAAAGCAGAAGAAGAGAAACTTTGCTCCGGAAATGCAAGAGGCCATTAGGCAAGAAGTGGATAAGCTCTTGGAAGCTGGTTTTATTGAAGAAATTCAGTTTCCCGAATAGTTAGCGAACCCTGTCATGGTCAAGAAAGCAAATGGGAAGTGGAGGATGTGTATAGACTTCACTGACCTGAATGATGCATGCCCAAAAGATTGTTTTCCCCTGCCGAGGATTGATATGTTGATAGATGCCACAGCTGGACATGAGATGTTAAGCTTCATGGATGGGTTCAGCGGCTATAATCAGATTATGATGCACAAGGATGACATCCCTAAGGTATCTTTCATAACTGACTTTGGTGTCTTCTGTTATCTTGTTATGGCTTTCGGTCTAAAGAATGCAGGAGCTACTTACCAACGATTGGTGAATAAGATATTCGCCCATCTGATTGGAAAAACCATGGAGGTATATGTTGATGACATGTTGGTCAAGAGCCTATTCAAGGCTGATCATATTAAGCACCTCGGAGAGGCATTTGAAGTGCTGAGGCACCATAAGATGATGTTGAATCCCGCCAAGTGTGCCTTTGGCGTTGGATCTGGAAAGTTTTTAGGACTGATGGTTTCTAAGAGAGGCATTGAGGCCAATCCTGACAAGATCAAGGCGATTTTAGACATGGAGCCACCACGCTCTATAAGAGATGTGCAGAAGTTGACGGGCCGAGTTGCAGCTTTAGGAAGATTCATCTCCAAGTCAGGAGACAAATGCTTGCCATTCTTCCAAGCGTTAAAGAAGGTGAAAAATTTTGAGTGGACACCTGAGAGCCAAGTCCTGGGGAGATTCTTTGTCTATACCTGGCGGTATCTGAACAAGCCTGAGTGCTGTACTTATTCGAGAAGAGGAGAAAGTCCAAAAACCTATCTACTATGTGAGCAAAGTGTTGCATGGGGCTGAGTTGAATTACTCACCCATAGAAAAGTTTGCTTTGGCATTAGTAACTGCCTCAAGGAAGTTGCGGCCTTACTTCCAGGCACATAAGATTCAAGTTCTGACAAACCAGCAGTTGAGGAACATATTGCATAGCCCTAAAGCCAGTGGAAGGCTAATTAAATGGGCGATTGAGTTAGGAGAGTTTGATATCACATACAAGCCTCGGACAGCTATAAAGGCTCAGGCATTAGCTGACTTCGTGGTTGAATGCACTATTAACAACCAAGAAGTCGGGGGGCAAGAGATAATGACTGCCCCTGGGCAAGAGAAAAAAGAAGAAGAACTTACACCTGATCTGAAGGAATATTGGGTGCTCTATTTTGATGGAGCATCAAAAACAAAATCTAGTGGTGCAGGTTTGGTTTTGCAAAGCCCCGATGGGTTCACAGTTGAGTACGCTTTAAAGTTGGATTTCCCTACTACCAACAATGAGGCGGAATATGAGGCATTAATATCTGGTTTGGGTTTGGCCAGAATCATGAGGGTCAAAAATCTCAAAGTTTGTGGAGATTCAAGGCTTGTGGTATCGCAAGTAAATGGTGAATTCGAGGCTAAGGATGAGACTATGGCAAAATACTTGAGAGTAGTAAAGGCTGTTATGTCCCAGTTTGAAGAATGCTGTGTTGAGCACATTCCAAGAGAAGAAAACATTAACGCCGATGCCCTGTCTAAATTTGCTTCTTCCGAGATAGAAAATTATGCTGGGAGTGTCTATTTTCAGGTCTTGAAGGCCCCAACCGTTAACTCAAAGTTATTGGCACCAATTGATGTAGGATGCTCTTGGATAGACCCTATCAAGGCACACCTTGAGACCGGATGGCTCCCAGACAATGCCTTGGAGGCACGAAAACTTTCAGTAAGAGCATTGAGATACACTTTGATTGAAGGCATTTTGTACAAGAGGTCGTTTGTCATCCCATACCTGAAATGTTTAAGGCCTCAAGAGGCAAGAGAAGCATTGGAAGAATTTCATGAAGGGATCTGTGGGCAACACTTTGGGGGCAGAGCCCTAGCTCACAAGATAATTCGTTTAGGGTTCTATTGGCCGGAGATGTTGGCTGATGCACAAAACTATGTCAAGAGATGTGAGAGATGCCAGAAGCATGCCCCAATTGTGAGGCAACCGCCTGAGATCTTAACTTCAATTAACTCTCCCATTCCATTTGCAATGTGGGGGATGGATATACTTGGGCCTTTTCCCATGGCTTCAGCGCAAAGGAAATTCCTAATAGTGGCCATTGATTACTTCACTAAGTGGATTGAGGCTAAACCTCTGGCCAAGATAACCACCAAGCAAGTTTCCCAGTTCTTTTGGGAGAACGTAATTTGCAGATACGGAATCCCATGAATCCTTGTAACAGACAATGGAACACAGTTCAATAACGAAGAGTTTAAGAAGTATTGTGAAGAGAATGCGATTGAGCTCCGTTTTACCTCAGTGGCACACCCACAAGCCAATGGGCAAGCTGAGGTAGCTAATCGAATTATCCTTGATGGACTGAAAAAGAGGGTCGAACGCTCTAGGAACACTTGGGTAGATGAATTGCTGCCCATACTTTGGGCATATCGTACCACTTGTAAGGTAACAACTGGAGCAACCCCATTTTTGCTGGCTTATGGAGCTGAGGCAATTGTACCTTTAGAGATCATGCAAGCATCACCTCAAGTTGAGGCATATGAGCCAGAAACTAATGACGAAGGAATGAGACTTGCCCTTGACTTAATCGATGAAGTTAGAGATTAAGCTAATGCAAAGAATGCTGAATATCAGAAGAGAGCCTCTTTTCACTACTACCAGAGAGTTAAGGAAAGGTTCTTTCGACAAGGCGACATGGTTTTAAGAAAGATTGAAGCCTCAGGAGTTGGCCAGAAAGGAAAGTTAGCACCAAATTGGGAAGGACCATATCTAGTCAGAAAGGTGTTAGGACGAGGATCCTACAAGTTAGAAACCTTGGACGGGGTTGAGGTGCCCCGAACTTGGCATGCTGTGAACCTCAAAGTTTATTATGTTTAAGTTCTTTTGACAAAGGCTTGGACTTTTATCTATTTATTAGGAATAAGGTTCGAATGAAACCATTATAGAGCATGTTGCTCCCAGTAGAAAATAGAGTATTTATGTAAGGGTTGAACCCATTCTATTGATATCCTTTGACAACATAATGGAATTTATTCTGTTTTCTCTATGAGTTATTTCTCCTTGTTAAAATAAACACGAAAGGCAAACGTTGAACTAGCTTGTGAGTTTAGTACCAGCCAGGGGGCCAAGTACTCGAAAAATTCTAAAGTTTAACGAACTATAAGCAAAAAATGAGAATATGGAACCAAAAGAAACTAACTACATAGATAAGTTAAGTCATAAACCCCGAAGGGCAAAAGTTCAGAATAAATAAAGATAAAAACAGAAATAAGCCACGCAGGGCCATCTATGCATCTAAGTCATCAACTACAACATCTCCCTGGGTAGAAGAAGGATCTGCTGCCTCTATCCCGGGAGAAGAAGGTGGATCCTGAGTGGGCTGAGAGTCCCCATCCATAGCTGTCTCTGTAGCAACCTCCATAGCAGCTGTCACTCCAGGGATAGCAGGAACCGGGAACCTCTCCAGGGACACCCCCTCAATCTTCCCACTCAGCTCCTCGATGATCTCCTCCCAACATTCCTTGAAGGTACCAGGAAAGTTTGCATCATACTCGGCATTCAGGACATCTTGAAAGTCCTTAGAAGCCTTGTAATCAGCAATGATGTGTTCCCTGTTCTGCTGCACCTCCAGTTGTAGCTTCCTGTTCTTCTCCTTCTCAGCAGCCAGCTCCTTCTCCACCTCCCTAAAATGAGCAAAGTTTGCCTCAGAGGAGTCAAAGTATCTGTCTCTGTCCCTCTCAGCTATAGTCTTATCAGCACGTACCTCCTTCAGGTTATGAACAGCGGCCTGAAGGTAGGCATTCATCTGCAAAGAAAACAAGTGAATAAGGGAAACGAAAATACAATTAAATTAAAGAAGTTGAATAAGAAATTACCGAAGCAACAGCTTGAGCCCCAAGAAGCTCAATCTGCAAGTCATCAGAGGACTCCACAATGTGGACCCTATCTCGTGGAGTAACCACGCTCCTGGACCACTCAGCTGCAGCCCTAGAATCACCTACAGCTGTGTCCCTATTGCATAAACCCCATCCCACTGTAAAGGGAGTGAGGTCTTCCTCAATAGGAACTGGCTTTTCTTGAAGAAAAGCAGGAACACGCTCCACTGCGGGAGAAGCATCATCTGTCCTGGCCCTTTTGGCCCTAGGGTTCTCTGTTACCACCCTAGCAACAGCAGCAGCTTCCCTCTGCTTAAAAATTGCTCCCAGAGTAGCTTTGGCTGCAAAATGGTTACAAAAATGTTAGAAAGTTATATCTAGCATATAATGTTAATAAAGCAAGAGGTGAGAATTTCAAGTTAATTACCCTCAGGGCCCAAATCGCTTAGCCCATGGGCCTGCAACGAATCTTCAGAAATCAAATTTGCACATTGATGCAAATTATCAGACGTTAACAAAGTTATGGCAGCCTCTTCTTCCACGCCCAATTTTATACTCCTGACAGGCCCATCAACGGCTCTGCAGAAATTGGGCCGAAAATAGTTGTCCCAATCATCCCCATCCAAAAGGATATAAAACCATTCCCTCTTCCAATTAGGAAGGGAATCAGGAGCGGAATCCGAAACAAAACAAGAACGGGCTAAAGAACGATGTTGGATTTTGACCCAGCCCGAATTGTCAGAAGAATTGACAAATTTGAATAAATATCGAAAAACAGAAATACTGGGCTCAAGCCCATGTTTCTTACATTGGACCATGAAACAATAGATAAAACGCCATGCATTTGGCATAAGTTGGGTTGGACAAACCCTGGCTTCAGCCAAAAGACGGCAAACAAAAGGAGGAGGTGGAAGGCGGAAACCGGCATAAAAAGTTTCTTTGTAAACCCTAATGGCCCCAGGCTTTGGGTGACAAGCCCTTTCATTTGAGGCCGGAACAACGGCCCTATAAGGCCCATTGATATGAAAAAGTTGGGCTAGAATATCTACCCTATGTTGTTTGTATTTTGATTTATACTCATAAGCATCTAAATGAAGCATATTGGGAAAAGCTTGACCAAACTCATTTAAAAGATCTCTAAGGGAAAAAACGCTGGCATGGACAAGAGATGTTTTAGGGTTCTTACCCCTCGAAAGCCGTGGAGCGGTGGTAGAAGTGTTAGCGAGTTGAGACTGGCCTGAAGAGCTGGAATCCTCCATTGAAATGCTTCCCTTGAAGGCTTGAAACCCAGAAGTGTTGAAAAAAGAAGTTGGAGAAGATGAAGATTCAACGATCTTCAAACAGAAACTGGAAAATAGGGCGGAGGAAAGATGCCGGAAATCGCCTCGCGACAGAACCCTAGCAGAGATTTTTGGAAAATATTTGTGAGTTAGGAGAGATAATTTTTGCTGAATAGTGAGATGAGAAATGAGGGACGCACACTACTCTTTTATAGAGTTCATGGTTGGTCACTCAACTGGTTATAGCAAGTAAATGGGCTGTCAACAGGTGACTGGGCCTTTGAATAGGCGGGAAGCCCATAAAATTCAAATTTTGAATTAATTCTAGAATGTTCTATGACATTTTTAGAAAATAGAATAAAAGCCCATCAGAATTTAAAGGCAGGAGGCCCAATTAAAAGGGCATACCCACGCCCAGGAGACCAAACCTCCTAGGCGTGCCTAAGGAAGGTGTCTCCTTGGAGGGGGTACCCACGCCCAACTCGACTTTTCTTAAAGGAGGGTATACCCACGCCCAGGAGACTAAACCTCCTAGGCGTGCCTAAGGAAGGTGTCTCCTTGGCGGGGGTACCCACGCCCAACTCGACTTTTCTTAAAGAAGGGTATACCCACGCCCAGGAGACTAAACCTCCTAGGCGTGCCTAAGGAAGGTGTCTCCTTGGCGGGGGTACCCACGCCCAACTCGACTTTTCTTAAAGGAGGGTATACCCACGCCCAGGAGACCAAACCTCCTAGGCGTGCCTAAGGAAGGTGTCTCCTTGGCGGGGGTACCCACGCCCAACTCGACTTTTCTTAAAGGAGGGTATACCCACGCCCAGGAGACCAAACCTCCTAGGCGTGCCTAAGGAAGGTGTCTCCTTGGCGGGGGTACCCACGCCCAACTCGACTTTTCTTGGAGAAGGGCATACCCACGCCCAGGAGACCAAACCCCCTAGGCGTGCCCAAGGAGGGTGTCTCCTTGGCGGGGGTACCCACGCCCAGGATGACTTTTAAAGGACGAAGGTCCACCCACGCCCAGGAGACCAAATTTCCTAGGCGTGCCTAAGGAAAGTGTCTCCTTGGCGGGGGTACCCACGCCCAGGAAGCATTTTTTGGCAGGATGACTTTTTAAAGTTAATCCTTTAAAAATTGTGAAAAATAATATTGGGAAATTGAAAAATAATTTCCAAAAATAATTAAAATACTTGTGGGTACATAAAAATTCCTGAATTATTAGGAATAAATTACGAAAAATACCTGTGAGTACATGAAAATTCCTAAAATATTAGGAAAAGTACAGAAAAATACGAGGAAAATTATAGAAATATTTTCTTGACAAATTGAGCAATCATTTATGCTAATAATGCATAAAAGCTCTATAAAAGTGCCGAAATTGCTAAAAGCAAGCACAAGTTAAAGCCTCGAATAAGGTAAATCGTCGTAAATGTGTAGGTCGCTCCACACTTTACAATCAAGACGATACTCGTGAAACACTAGTGTAAACCAGAATTCCCATATAAGGGTAGGAAAATTAAGAAGTCCCAGGTAAGGGATAAAAACGACCCCGAGTCTCGATTAAGGCAAATATAACTTCTACGAAAACCTGATCAGTTTTCCTAAGAAGTTGGGGGGCAAATGATATGGGCTGGAAATAAGTCCTAAAGACATATTTAATATGGTATTAATTAGACCCGGTGTGGTCCAAACATGGGGCCCATTGTTGAGGTCAGAATCCCTATTTTAATATTAATTTCGTAATTAATATTGGGGGAAATAAACAACTCAGCAATAAGAGTTGGATAAGGATAATATCCCTTTCAGACTTAGCCACCAAGGCATCCAATTCGATATGGAAACTGATTCCTACAAGGAATAGATCTAGAACCTTCCTCAAAGACTTATCCTCCAAGTCTCCAAATCCTACCATAATTCTAAGGCTTCTCAGCCTATATAAAGGGCCTGACCCCTCATTCTCAGAACTACATTTTCTTGGCTTGATTCTCTAATACAGAGATACGTAGGCATTCTGTGAGGACCGATCAGTCTCGAACGCAGAAGCAGCCATTAAAGCTCGAAGCTCAACCACCCCTGCATTAATTACAAATCGTAACCTAGTTTTTATCCCATAACAGAGACCTTGGGTAACTGAGAATTTCTTAAATCTTCATTTTTAAACTATTCAAATCTATTATGTTTGTTCAAACTTTACAACGTAATTTCATCAATTTATAATCTTTGAAATGAGTTGTAACATCCCCAAATCCGGGGTCAGGGATTTAGTCGTCACGCAGAAATTCTCATTAACAATTCACCTGTTTAACAACATTAATCCATCTGTAATCATTGAATAACTGAAATACATCATTGAGACCCCAACTACCCAGCATCTTTTAGGTTATAGGGCTAGAAACAAGAATTAAAATCTTTACATTACTCATTTCATTACGTCCATTGAATCAAATTACACCGTGTCTTACAAATCTTATCCCTCTAGTATAGCTTCGTTGAGAAGTATACCAGCAACTAGTTTTACTCTATACAATGTGACATATATTACACATTAATAAACCTACATGTAACTTACTCCAGCTATAGCTGTTCTGGATCATGTCTTCTTTATAAGGGTAGTCTGCCTTCTTCTTCCGAGCTATGCAGATAATCCTTATCCGTTTACCTCTTTCTGAAAGGCTAATATATATAAAACAAACAAGTATAAGCGAAAGAATTGCTCAGCAAGTGGTTAATAGAGTTCACAAAATATCCCATCATATACTTGGGGATTTCGAAATACCACAGATACTTACTATCAACCATGAAATATCTGTACCCAAAAATCTCAATAGGGAAAGTATAATGATTAAAATAATCATTAAATGAACAAGATAAGTTCTTAATCACATTAATAACCTTTCCGTCAAAATATCTGCTATGAAAAGAAGATAAACAGAAAATCAATATATGTATATCAGCTTTCATAATATATCTGTAATCTTTATCAAGTGTGAGATGAACAAGTTTTCAATATGATTTGAATGATAAGGAAAATCAATATCATCTTTTGAAATCAACCTCTACTTTGAAATGAACAAGTTCCAGTATATTATAAAAGGATGAGGTTCAAAGTAGACCAATATAACCTTTTCGGCCCTGCCAACACTTACCAGACACCCAGCCCGTAGCTTTCCGATGGGGTGCTCTCGATAATGTTGCAGAAAATATCCAAATTGGATGATGAACTAATACTAGAGTATCTCGCGCCAGATGTCACAACCTTACGATGATCAGTCATAAGTTGTGCATCTCCAAATTTTGTTTCTCTACATGTAGATGGAAGAACTGACGGATTTACTTGTCTACCGCCCTCTTGATCTCCCGCCAACGGTTGGGCATAGTTGGGACCGGCGCAACTCGGACCCCTTTTAATTCTGATAGAACGTCCCACGGCCTCTTACACGATTATCAGTGATGGACTGATTCACAGCCTCATACATACATACTCCTAGTTCGAGTAAAATCCATGACTCTGAAATGTAAAGTTCGTCCTCCTTTTCCCCGAGTAATAACTCGTTGATACAACCCCACAAAGTAGTTGTATCTAATTGGAAAGGAAAATTTACCAATATTTCTCGAGCAGTAGCTCGTTAATGGATTAACACTTGTTACAACAATCCTACTCCTCGAATGTTGAGGAAGTAGCCAGAGTCCCCTGACTCATAATAACTGGGCTCAAAATAAGCTCTCGACATTTTTTTTTGTGACTCAGAAGTCAGGTAAAATAGAATTTCTCAAATGGGGTTTCCCAGTTTTGAAGGAAAGCGGCGCCATTGCAGGCTAGGAGTTGATTTAAGATCATCACGGAAACCTTATAATACTTTTGGAAAATCGTTGTTAAGCAACAGATTAGGTGCTCAACGTTATTTAAGGAAATCCAAGAAGATCGAAAGTATTCAAGATACTTTTACTATATCTCAGAGATATACTTCATGATTATTGAAGTCAAATATGATTTTAAGTAATCTGAGTTATTCACTATATTCTTGAAAATATTAATTAAATATTCCAATAATATTTATTTACTCATATCTGCATAAACAATATTTTTAAATAAAATAATCACAACTAAATCTTGAAATGAATATTCAAAAATAATATTCAGTAATTAGATAATTATTAACGATTATTGGAAACCTTTAAATGAATATTCGAAAATTCTCGAAAAATTCCGAAACTTTTACCATGCATAGAAAATAGTATTTAAGTGACCAATCTCAAGTTTCAAGTCATTCTACCATGTGCAAGTATTTTATTTGGATTTAAAATGATTAAATCAGCCTTCGGTTCCGAATAAAATACGATTGGTCTTTTTTTGAAATAGATGAATCTTTTGACCAATGTCTTGACTAGAATAAATACTTAGAATATATTTCCTAAAATATAAAATAATTTCAGAGTGTGGGAAATATTTTTGAGTAATTAAAATAATTTTTCTTCGAAATATAATATAATTGGGAACCGGGAGAAAAATTACTTTAAATATTTCTGGCACGAGATAAAAATATTCTTGAGGATAAAAAGTCTTTTCTTTGATGAGAAAATATTTTGAGTGCGAAGACAGAATATTTTTCGAATAAAAACTGATCGTTTTTGAATTTAGCACGAGTTCTCTAAAGAATATAAACTTGTGAATATTCTTTGTTCGAGCTTGTCACCTTATTCATATTGCAACGGAGATCTAAAAAACATCAAATCTCGATATTTATTTTTCGATCTTATTGCCTTGGTGTAGAGATGCATTCCGAAATATATTTTGATTTTTCAGCAAAGTGGAATATCTCTTTATAATTTAAAATAAGGATGATAAATTTGACCGAATCAATTAAATAAATGACTTAGTGGAGAGGATTCTACGTGTATTTAAATTTTATGTTAAATTGTATAAATACCAAAATAAATATTATATCGAAGATATCATTTCATATAAAATTAAAACATCATTTTGTTTCCAATATAAATTATTGGAAATACGTTTATATTAAAATTGATTATTAATATATATATATATATATATATATATATATATATTAAAGCATGGTGAAATCGAGTCGGGATTGAAAATTGGGTCGGGTAGAGAAAATTGGGGCGAGGTCGGGGATCGGGCCGGGGAGACATAAAACCCCGAAAAAATCCCCGAATCCCCTCCCCGTTCGGTGTGGGAATCGGATCGGGATCGGACGGGCCGGGATGAATGCTCATCCCTAGTACGGGGATCCACTGGATGAGTTGGGAAAGAATGACTCAGCATAAAAGTAAGGGGATTAAGGGTTTTTGGAGTTTAAGGGATTTTAATATCTATATGTTAGGGAAGCAAGGATGGAGATTATTAACTAGGCCAGAGTCTTTGGTGGGTAGAGTTTTTAAGGCAAAATACTATCCACAAGGAAATTTTCTTAATGCTCAACTTGGTGGGAATCCTAGTTTTGTGTGGCTTAGTATTTTGGAGAGTCAGAGTTTAGTTCGTAGTGTTGCTCGATGGCGTGTTGGGAGTGGGGAGACAGTGAAGGTGTTAGGGAAGCCGTGGTTACCGGATGAATCTGATCCCTATATAAGTTCAGATGGGCAGGGGTTGCAAGGGGCTTATGTAAATCAGCTAATGAAAACCAGTGTTAGACAATGGGATGAGGAGCTAATCGAAGACATGTTTAATACTCGAGATCGTGAGCTTATTTTTAGTATTTCAATTGATGCGATAAGAGATGATGATTTTTATTACTGGACTAAGGAAATGGCAGGGGAATACACGGTCAAATATGGGTATAAGATGCTTCAAGTAATGCAAGGAAAATGGAGTTCACAAGATAATTCGGGATTCTAGAGATCAATGTGGAACTTACAAATTCCTTCAAGGGGAAATGATGTGATTTGGAGGGCTGCAACAGGGTGTTTACCCACGAGATCTCAGTCATGTGCAAGTGCAGGGGGAATGCCCCATGTGTAACCAAGATCGGGAGACAATTTTTCACTTATTTGTGAAATGTTCGTTTTGTTGTTCGATGTTGGTAGCAATTGCGGGTGGAGGTGCAGTTTAACTCGTCTGATTTTGGGGAGTGGCTAGATGAGGTATTTATGAAGTATGGAAAAAAGGAATCTGGTCTGATTGTGATGTCCGTTGGGCGCTTTAGAGAGCGAGGAACGACAAGGTGTGGAAGAATATAACAGCGTCTATCAAGGGAGTAGTGATATCCGCAAAAAGCTACATATCCGCAAAAAACTACCTGGTACCTCTGCAGAATTCAATCATAAATCAATCAGGGGTGATGGTGCCGAGAAATGGGTTAGACCTCAACGGCATAGTATGAAGGTCAATGTGGATGCTTCTATTTTCCGGGAGCAGGCTCGATATGGTTTTGGTGTCGTGGCTCGTAATTTTGAAGGGACTGTGGTGGAAGCCAAGGTGGGTTGTTGTACGGGGGTGGTCGAACCTGAACTTGCTGAAGCTATAGGGCTGAAAGAAGCGTTGAGTTGGGTAAATGCTAAGAGATGGGGGAGGTGGTGATTGAAATGGATTGCTATGTGGTGGTGCTGGCAATTCGTAGTTCGATCAAGATGTTGTCTCCTTTTGGAATGATAATTGAAGAATGCAAGTCTTTGAAGCGGAAAAAAGCTATTGTTTGTTTATAGATCTGCTAATAGAGTTGCACATGCATTAGCAAAGGCAGCCTATTCTTATTCAGATCTTGCTTTCAGGGGGAGTAATGTTCCTACTGAATTCCTTTCCATTTTGTTGGACGATATTCGATCCTAATGAAATTTTCATTTTGAGTTCAAAAAAAAAAATAGGTATGGAAGTTATGAAACATGAGTAAAGTGACTAAAAAAACCATCAATATTTAAATAATAGATTAGAAAGATAGTCAAGATCCATTTAAATGATTAAAATTTTATAATTTTTTTGAAAATTTTGAATTATAAAATTTAATTTGAACATCTTGAAATAGAAATCGTAAAGAATCAAAATGACAGATGAAGATATTATACACTAAATGCAGTCAAAACTACTAATTTATCAAATTTATATAGCATTAATTAGTAAAAATAAGCACGATAATAACTAAGCATTTTTTTATCATCTTAATTTTATTATACCTTGACTTGTAGTATACTTTACATTTAATACATGTAACCACTCCTTAACCTTGAAGTCCGCCAGAAGATAGATTTTCCCGTGAAGGGTAAACACTAGAGGTCTGACCACTGGAGCAGCAATGGTACCCGTGCAGGGAAGAAATGAAGGAGACTTGGCAGTGTCAATGGAAAGGACGGGGTGGTGGTTTATAACGAGATTCGGGCTCTGGTTTCTCATCATCGACAAAGACATCCCCAACCATATAAAAATCAGAATTTACATTAAAACACACAACTGGGTTTAGGATGTCGCGAGGGTGGGAGGGTCCGAAATTGCAAACAAGTTCAAACATAGGGGCCTCAGATAATTTACTGAGATTTAAATGGCTGAGTCTTTCATGTCTCTGCACGTACAAATAACAATACACATCCCTGGTGGGCGGAGGAGTCTCTTTCTGTTGTTTGGGCGGATGAGTGTATCTGTTGGGACATATACATGTACATATTTAAGAATGATATTCTAAGAACATTCAATTTTACCAGATGAAAGTAAAAATAACTACCCAATTCATACAAATTTTGATAAAAGATAACATTATTTTTTACAAAGGAGAACTAGTGAATAATAATAATAATAATAATAATAATAATAATAATAATAATAATAATAATCATAATAATGATCATCATCATGATGATGATGATGATGATGATGATGATGATGATGATCATGATCATGATCATGATCTCATCATCATCATCATCATCATCATCATCATCATCATCATCATCATCATCATAATAATAATAATAATAATAAAACCGAAACCGTTAAAAACCGAACCGAAACCGGAATCTAAAAACCGATCCGATTTTAACGGTTGCGGTTCCGGTTTTAGGTTCAAACCGAACCGAAAAAACCCGAAACCGAACCGATTATTTATATAAATAAATATTTATATTTTTTATAAATATTTTTAAAATTAATCATACATATACATAAATTATATTAGTTTCATCTTGGTGGCTGCCTGTTCTAATTTTGCAGATGTCACGACTATTACTGATTTTTGAGTTATGTCTTGCACACCAGTCACATTTTAAAAATTTAAGCATTTATTATCTCTTTACCACTACTTTGGCTTGCCTTTCATTAAAGTTACACTTTGTTACAATATAAACTTTGTGTCTGTTTTCTAGTTTTGAGAAAATTTGTTCTGCTTGCAGCTGAAGGTTTTTTCGAGGGTCAAGGAAAAGTGACAGTCATAACTCATACCTGTAGTGGTCTTTTTCAATTGGACTGTGTAACTGATCACTGCCTCACTAGACATCGGTCATTTTTTTTATTCTTTCAAGTTTTAAAAACTGTTTGTATGAATACATTTGGATGATTTATGTTTTTATGGCAGAATTACTTTTTTAATTAATTTGTAATACTTTCTTATTTTTATTTTAATCGGTTTTAAAACCGAAACCGAACCGATAAAAACCGAAACCGGGATTTTAAAACCGAAACCGAAACCGATGGTTCGGTTGCGGTTCTGGTTTTCAATTTTTAAAACCGAGGACATGCGGTTCCGGTTCCGGTTTTACCCAAAAACCGAACCGAACCGGGGTTTGCTCTCCCCTAATAATCGGGCTCAAAAACCAGATCAGGTTTGTCCATTGACATCCAAAGAGCATATGTGTAACAAATTCAGCCGCTTCAAAACAAATTGTGCAAGCCGGTCACTGAGAGCATTTACGTTGAAATAAGTTTAAAGAGGCGGCAATAGAATCTGTACATAGACGCCACAAGAAGAGCTTGACCTTTGGAGGGGCAATGATGTGCCCAATGAGATTCCAAATATTTTTGTTAAAAGGATGTTGTTCCCATCTACCTCCGTTAAAGGCATGCAGACTAACTTTTACTGAACCAGAGTTACCATTAGATACGGGGCAGATTTGTGAAGTTGGACGTGAAGTTGGACAAGTAGCAGAGTCGTCCTTAGGTGAGGACACTGATATGTTGCAACAGAAAACCTACGAACCTTGCTACCCATACTCCTGCAATTCCAGCTTAAGTAATTCATAATTAACGGCTAGCTTGCCTCGCAAGCGTAGCCAAAACAGTTTCATTGGTTGCTGAGAAATCCCCTCCAGAAATCTCAGTTTCCTTTTGTGATACATTGTCTCCAAGCTTCTTAATATTTGGTAGAGAAGCATCTACGTCCATTATAACTCCTTTATCTGGGTCACTTCTTAACCTCTTCCTATCATTTAACTCCAGCCCATCTGTTTCTATCTCCTCAATTCCAATAGATAAAATCTTACTCAAACCCGGCCCACTATTAGACTCTTTCCCCCCGTTTTTATCATAGAGAATAATTTTTTTGAATTTCCCCCCCATCCTTCCTAATTTCTCTCCTTTCAGTTGTGCCAGAATACTGTCCTCCTTGATTCTCTCCCGTAAAATTCGGAATATTGTTATCTCTCCCACATCTTGCCGCCCAATCCGCATCATCTTCCTCTCTCAGCCACTTGCTAGCACTCTGTCCACCACCACGCCGTGACGGTGCATGCAACCATGTGCCCCACTCCTTGGAAGAACCATCACCTCGGCTATCCAATGTACGTCTGCAAAATCTCTCCGTATGGGAGACTAGACCACAAGCAAAACAAAAATCACCCAGACGTTCGTACTTGCATGACAATACAAACTCAGACCCGTTCTTTCTCTTTATTTTCTTCTTTCTTTTCAGGGGTTTCCTGACATCAATTCTCACTTTGATGCGCATATATTCTCTCCAGATACTTCTACTATTCTTGCTGTCATACATAATGAATGTGCCAAAGAAATTTCCCAGTTGCACACCCACCGCTTCTGTCATAAAACCACTTGGCAAATCATAAATCTGGATCCACATATTCAGAGACCACAAGGGCACTTTTAGTGGTTCCTCAATCAATAACATCGCACTGTCAAAGCTCCATGGTCCTGCATTCATAACCCATGCCTTATCCTCCTTATGAAAGAACTAAAAAAGAAATATTCCTGTCTCCAGTTCTTTATGTTAATTCCCATCGTCGGCTTCTATACATCCGCTAGTTTGGACTTCATAGCTCTGGTATTGATAGTCTTCTCCGTCAAAAATCGACCTACAAGACATAAGTCATATTTGTCGATCTCTTCCTCGATGTCTCCTGATAGAACCAAATCTTCATTCTCCTCATCATCCACGTTGAGATTCGCCATTTGATCATCTATGTTCTGATATCTTGCCATACTTTTAACTCACACGAAACTAATGGACACTTCGGAGAGAAAACTACCTCACAGAATATGGAGAGACAAAATTCCAAATTAATTAATACACTATAACTTTAAACTACCTTCATTTATACAATTTGATTTGTTCAGTTTAAAAAATATATTAAAAAACTCTGCATCGGCTTTTCCAAATAGATATAATATAGGATATTACATTTTACAGTTCTTGTTTCAAAACTCTGCATCGGCTTTGTTCTCCAGTTTCATCAAAAGACCTATGGGTGCTTTCTTGTGTCCTGTTTTACTCGTTTTACTCCAATTAATGTTTTTGTCTGTAGCAGTAGAAACCAAATCTTAACCCAGATATATTCCTCAATTCCCAATCCACCTACTTGAGAACTGTCATTAGCAATAGCTACCCACTTTATTACATTTTCATTTTATGCTTTCTACCTTCTATTTAAAAGTACATGATTTAGTGTTGAAGCTTGTGTCCAGGATCTCGAAAGCTTTTAAAGGACTGAGTATCGGTTTTTTTAGTTCAATAACTTATGCTTATTTTACATATTCGGTTTATGATAGATTATGTGGATGTAATCTTTTATTTTTAAAGCTTGTGTTAAAAGTTGAAGGATAAGTGAGGACTTGTATGGTCTGCTTCTGCCAATTGGATTTGTCCTTTTGTGTTGCATAAACAATTATCAGTTCAAGATTTATTTCATAAAACTTTAAAGTCTTTAAAGTTATTTGTGTAGTTTAGGATATAAGGTAATGACATGCTCGGATTGTTTAGAGCAGGTAGGCTATAAACCTTTCTGAAAGCTCTGCCTTCAGGTTGCCAAGTATTGTTAATATGTTCTTGAAAGCATGCTTTGGTTTATGTATAATAATGTTGTGTTTGGTTGGAATGAATAAAAATGGAGAGAATGGAATGAAATTTTGAACTAATAATATGTGTGATTGTTCACATTTTTCATTCCTTCCTCCATTCCATTCAAAACCACCTCAACTAGAGCTCAAACCCCAATTTTGAGAAGGAATGCTCTATTCCTTATCATACCCATTTTCTTCACAATTTCTATAATAGCAATTTTGTACTCACTCATTTTTTATTTAAGTTGAATAAATAAACATAAAATGGCTTAAGAGAAGAACAAATGAGCCGACTATATTTCAAACTAATTAATAACAAGTAAGAAAAAGAAAATTGGGCTAGAGCTACGTAAATTAAAAATTAAACTATAAAAACTAAATACTTAAACACCAAAAAACTAAACAACATTTAATATTTGAAAATGCAAGAAGAATGGAAAAAGCAATAGAACAGAGCATATTTAATGAACAGAACCAAACAAAGAAAAGGAAACTGAGCAGGATTTTAAAGACTAAACAAAAAAAACACTATATAGATGTTCCCAACAAAAACATTTTAAAAAAATGTTCATTATGAGAGAGTACAGATGTTCCCAACGACAACATTTTAAAAATGTGCGTGCCGAAGATACATAAAGATGCACAGAACTACGATATTTGGAATGTCTTCAAACCGAGACAGATCACCCTCCTTGTTTTTACACATACCAGGTTTGCATGTACATGTTGCTTTGCAGAAAACATTACTACTGAACCACTTGCATCTCATTGTCGTACACGTCGACTTTCTGGAACAGTTGCAGCATACCGCAGTTGCTATTTCCTGCGAGATTGAACTTTCACCATCCTCGAGCTGGGATATCTGCTCCATCCTAACTGATAAAACCAGAACAAATAAACACCATCTTACACACACAATATGACTTACTGTATGTACTACATATAGAGAGAACAGAGCAAAGCAAAATGGTTCTATTACTGAATTGACAAAATGCAAAATGTAAAATATATGCAAATATAACAGACGTAGCGTGTGATGCACAAAATCTTAGCAGTATACTACATCGTGACAAGTAATAGAATGGAAGTAAATTCAAGTTACGTTCCCTAGGGAGTTACAAGCTAAGAACCAAAATTTATAATTGGTTTCTTACAATTAAACGCAAATAAGCTAGAGATGATATTAATTAACTACTAATGATTTAAAACTAACAAGTAACTGTGGATAATATATGGACGAGAAACGACTAAAGCACATGTGTTAAACAAGATTACAAGGAAAAGATGAGTAAAAGAATCTGTTCTCCAAGCTAGTTGCAAGAGCTCTTCTGTATTCTCTCCAAGTTTCCTTAGATCCAAATCTGTTTAAATAAAAGAGATTGTCAACCTAGTTTACAGGAGATGACTTAGTCGTGGTGGGGTTAGTTCACTATTATTAGGAGAGTCCAGAATAAAGTGGGTGTAGTGGAGAGTTTTAAGGAGTAGAAGTAGCTAGCATTGTGATATACGAAATTTTTATATGTATTTTTTCGGGTAAAATGGCTTAATCATAACTGAACTTAGCGCCAACTTGCAACTGGGTGACTGAACTCAAAATCCTTGCAATTACATAACTCAATAAATTAAAACTTGCATTTAGATAACTACCGTTAACCTAACTAACAGAATAAAAACTGAACTTGCAACTTACATAACTGAACTTATCCGTAACTTGCATTTACATTACTGGATTAATAAAAACTTGCAACTGGGGTATTGAACAAAAATAAACTTACAATTGGGCCCTGAACAAAAAATTCAGTTTTTTATTTTAAAATTTTAATTTTTTATTTATATATAAAAACTATAAAACAAATATTTTAAATCTTAATCTTTTTTTAATTTACTAGCTTATAACCCATGCAATGCACGGCTTCTTTTCTAATATCTTTAATTATATATTTTTTTAAATTTTTATATGTTATTAATTTACATATCAAATTGTTAGTAAAAAATTAATATATATAAGATTTTACACATTCAATTTAATATTTGTGCTCTATCTTGAATTCTTAAAATTTGATTTGGACAATTTTACAGGCCACATGAAATTAGCAAAATATTCATTAATTTAGTGATGACTTAAGAATTATTTTCCAATTAAAACTATGCAAAAACAAAAGAGAGAAGAAATTGACCATTTTTTTACGTTAAAAATCTATTCAATTTTTAAAATCTACTTATATTTCGTTTTGATTATCAAAATACCCTTCTTATTATAGATAAGATCCCTCTTACGCTTATTATATATAAAGATATAATAAAAAATTCGAATTTTCTTATAAAATTCATATTCAGTTTTTTATTTTAAAATCATAATTTTTTTATTTAATCTTTGTTTAATTTTTAAAAAATTTGAATTTTCTTATAAAGTTCATATTCAGTTTTTTATTTTAAAATCTTAATATTAAATCTTAATCTTTGTTTAATTTATAAAAAATTTGAATTTTCTAAAAAATTTCATATTCGGTTTTTTATTGTAAAATCTTAATTTTTTATATATAAAAACTATAAAACAAATATTTTATTAAAATAAAAAAATGAACTGAACCTCAGTCTCTCTCCTCTGTCAATCAGTTTATTTTGCTTATTCTCAGTCTAAATTTTGTTCAGTGCCCCCATTGCAAGTTTATTTTTATTCAATTGCCAAGTTGCAAGTTTACTTTTGTTTAGTGCCCAAGTTGCAAGTTTTAATTTATTGAGTTATGTAATTGCAAGGTTTTTGAGTTCAGTTACCCAGTTGCAAGTTGGGGATGAGTTCAGTTATGATTAAGCCATTTTACCCCTTCTTTTTTATTTATTTAATAAAACTATATAAGAGTTTCCTTAATCGGATAAGATTCATTATACAAATAATTTCGAAGTCAGACTTTCTCCTCTATATCTGGGCTGATACACTCCGATTTTGGATCTGGGCCCATGATTGAATAAAATATAGTAGTAATTTCCTAAGCTTTCCAACGACATTTAGTGCAAAAATACAGAAAAGATAGGGAAAAATACATATAAAAATTTCGTATATCACAATGCTAGCTACTTCTACTCCTAAAAACTCTCCACTACACCCACTTTATTCTGGACTCTCCTAATAATAGTGAAATAACCCCACCACAACTAAGTCATTTCCTGTAAAGTAGGTTGACAATCTCTTTTATTTAAACAGATTTGGATCTAAGGAAACTTGGAGAGAATACAGAAGAGCTCTTGCAACTAGCTTGGAGAACAGATTCTTTTACTCATCTTTTCCTTGTAATCTTGTTTAACACATGTGCTTTAGTCGTTTCTCATCCATATATTATCCACAGTTACTTGTTAGTTTTAAATCATTAGTAGTTAATTAATATCATCTCTAGCTTATTCGCGTTTAATTGTAAGAAACCAATTATAAATTTTGGTTCTTAGCTTGTAACTCCCTAGGGAACGTAACTTGAATTTACTTCCATTCTATTACTTGTCACGATGTAGTATACTGCTAGGATTTTGTGCATCACACACTGCGTCTGTTATATTTGCATATATTTTCCATTTTGCATTTTGTCAATTCAGTAATAGAACCATTTTGCTTTGCTCTGTTCTCTCTATACGTAGTACATACAGTAAGTCATATTGTGTGTGTAAGATGGTGTTTATTTGTTCTGGTTTTATCAGTTAGAATGGAGCAGATATCTCAGCTCGAGGATGGTGAAAGTTCAATCTCGCAGGAAATAGAAACTGCGGTATGCTGCAACTGTTCCAGAAAGTCGACGTGTACGACAATGAGATGCAAGTGTTTCAGTAGTAATGTTTTCTGCAAAGCAACATGTACATGCAAACCTGATATGTGTAAAAACAGGGAGGGTGATCTGTCTCGGTTTGAAGACATTCCAAATATCGTAGTTCTGTGCATCTTTATGTATCTTCGGCACGCACATTCGAGTTCTTTTCAGATCTGTTTTGATTTAGAACTCGAAATATCAATTAAACACATTTTTTAGGCTCAAAATCTCGTACTTAGCATCATATCAAAATTTGGTGTCAATATGAGATCTTTGACTTTTTGAATTATATCGCCTTGGGCGAAGTAACGCTTTAGGCGTATGTCTCTCCTTTTGGAGTGGTCCGTATGTTTTAATGTGTTTTGTTTCGTTTTGTTGTGTTATTTTCGTCCTTCGAGAATGTTTCAATTGATGTCTCGAGAGATCTGGAAATGCCGCATCGAGGCTGGGGTAGTGATGATTATTGCAAGAGCTCACCTTTCACAACCGAAGAGTGTTCATCCTGGGGGAGTTTTCACTTACGGCATATCTATAGCTGGTTCCCGGCAAGTAGATAGCTAGGGTGCACCATTTGAACAATGGGCTACCAATGGTTCTTACGTGTTAAGGTCAATTGTAATATTACTGTATGCAGGGATGTTGGTGCCATTTGGATTTATTGGGTTATTTTTTATTTCATTTTCAGTTAACAGAATTTTTCAGTTCTGTATTGTCAAAACCAATCTAGATGGCGACATGAATGCAAACATATTATCCTTGCACAACGTGGTAACGTACCTACAAAATTACTTATTATAATAAACATGTGTTTTGATTGATACCAAAGTAAATTAAGGAAAAAGGACTTAATCTTACTTTGAAAAAACTTCCGAAAGGGAAGTGTTTAAGCAACTCATTTTCAAAAAATGATGGACATCTTCAAGCCCGATGTGTATCGGATCTTTTCCATCTTCTTGAAACTTAAAGACATCATCTTTTTTAGTAGATGGCCTCTTATTAAGCAAGAAACGCAAAGATCGGCAATTCTCACTAGAATTTATGTCAACATTAAGTACTGTAGGGGTTTTCTTCGTAGCAGTCACCGAACCTTTGCTTTCAACCTTTTTTGACATCTGAATTATTCTTTTGGGGCTCATCGCATGGCCTTTTTTCTTTTCCAATGATATAGGATCCTAATCAAAGACAATTGTAGCCATGATCATGTTCTAACTAAGAGCAGAAGATAAATCTTTACACATGGAAGAGTTCGAAGAAGAAGTAGAAAGGGACGAAACGGAGGTTGAGCAGAAAGGAGAAAACCGAGACAGGGACCCCGTGGGGCAATTTATGAACCTACATAGGCAGAATTTGGACAGTTATCCCCAACCACCCCAGGGAAACAACACTTCAGTGGCCAATTATTTCAGGGCCTTTAAGTCCCTTAAGCCCCCAGAGTTCCATGGATCGGCTGATATCGTTGAGGCAAGAGCTTGGATTAAGGAAATGGAAAAGTCCTTTGAGATTCTGACTATCAACGAGGCACAAAAGACTGTCTTTTCCACCTACCTTCTAAAGGGAGAGGCCAATTATTGGTGGGAGGCCAAGAAGAATATGGAAACTAATGCTATAGTAACTTGGGAGAGGTTCAAGCAATTGTTTTTAGAAAAGTATTTCCAAGGTTCATGAAAACCCAGATGGAGCTCAAGTTTCTGGAGCTAAAACAAAACCATATGACAGTGGCTGATTATGAAGCTAAGTTCACTGAGCTATCCCGGTTTGTACCGGAGTTTGTTGATACCGAGGAAAAGAAAGAAAGCCGATTCCAACAAGGGCTAAAACAGTGGATCCAAAACCGGGTCGCAGTTCTAGAGATTACAGATTATGCCACTCTAGTACAGAAGGCAACAATTGTCGAAGCATGAAGTGACCAGATGTTGAAGGAAAGAGAAAAAGGGGGAATAAAAATGAGGTATGCAAGTATGGGTGGAGGTTCCATAGGAGGGAAACCCCCGAGCAAGTTCAACCGAAGAGCAATTTCCCTACCTGGGAGGAATGAAAGTTTTAAACCCTCTGCGAGTGCAAGTGTGAGCCGGGGCGGGCGGCAATCAGGAATGTTCGATCCTACCTCTCCCGACCCCCACTGCCAGCATGTGCGACTTGTGGGAGGAGACATTCTGGAGTGTGTAACCAGAAACTGGTAACCTGCTTTAAGTGTGGACGAGTGAGCCACTATTCCAATAATTGTACTATTGTCACCCCTACTGCCAGCAAGGACACTGCATGTTTCCAGTGTGGACGTCAAGGCCACCTGAGGAAAGACTGCCCAATGAATAAGCCAGCAGCATCAGGGGCAAGCAAGGCTGCTTCCAATCGGCCACCAACTGCCAGAACCTTCAACATGACTGTGCAAGATACCGTGAGGGACACGGACGTTATAGCAGGTACCTTTTCCCTCAACTCAGTTAGCGCAAATGTCTTGTTTGATTCTGGAGCAACTAAGTCTTTTATATCGAGGGATTTTGCACGTAATTTGAAACTTAAGACCCAACCTCTAAAGGAGTCTTTACAAGTAGAGATAGCTAATCAGGAAGTCGTTCCAGTTAATCAAATTCACCTCGATTGCAAATTAGAGATAGGAGGACGGTCTTTCTGTGTCGATTTGATTCCTTTTGAAAATTAGGAATGGATTGGTTATCTCGCAATAATGCGCAGATAGATTGTAAAGGAAAGAATGTTAGGTTGAAAACCCCAAGAAAGAAGGAAGTAGTGTTTAAAGGGATACGACAGACCCAGACAATTCTAACCATGGCGCAGACCAAGAGATTGCTACGAAAAGGAAACGAGGCTTATTTAGCCTATGTCATAGATACCCAGAAGGAAGAGCCTAAGATTCAAGACATTCTGGTAGTTAATGAATTCGAAGATGTGTTTCCACAAATCTTCCCGAATTACCGCCGGGTAGAGTGATTAAGTTTGTTATCGAGTTAGCCCCGGGAACGGCGCCGGTTTCGAAGGCCCCGTACCGCTTAGCCCTAGTGGAAATGAAAGAGCTAGCTAAGCAGTTACAGGAATTATTGGATAAGGGTATGATAAGACCCAGTGTGTCGCCTTGGGGCGCACCAATGTTGTTCGTTAAGAAGATGGACAGGAGTATGAGGTTATGCATCTACTACAGAGAGTTGAACAAGCTAACCATAAAGAATAAGTACTCGTTACCCAGAATTGAATTTGAAACTTGCCTGGTACTCCAGATTATGCTAGTGGCATGACTCGGGGTGGTCCGATGATCTATACATAATCAAAATATTCGAGGTTAATCATTTAACGCTTTTAAAAAGCTAAGTTTAACTCTTATTAATACCGTTTTAACCAGACACTTGTTCGCTATTATGGCTCGTCATTACGCTTACACTTGGTATATACTTAAGTCATGTAAGTGCTAAGGTAGGTCATTTACGAACCAAGATTATGCCTCGAGTTTTATCGCCCGTTTTCAAAGTGATTAACCAAAGTTATAACCAAGTGTGCTTTTAGGGGTTCGTTCGCGTTTAACCTCGATTCAAACATTTTTATAAAATTGAAAAACGATCCATTTGACACGAGGTTTTCTCCTACACCTTCCTTATGATCTCTAATATTTAATTACCATGATTCGTCACAAACTTACATATTTTTTTTGAGGATTAGAACTACACCAACACCTTAAAATACAATGTGGGAGGGGATAATATATATCCAAGGAATTTACAAAGGAGAAACCACTGAGACGATCACAGAAATCATTCGATGAATCAAACGACGAGAGAACTTTACATAAGGCCCAACCAAAAGCCCTAAGACCATGGGAGTAAGCCCATGCAAGGCCCAAGCACTTCATGGAGCTGTATTTCAATTTAATTGAGTGGCTCATGGAAATATTGAAGGGGCAAGGCTAGAAGAGCAAATAGAGTGAAAGGGCAAGGTTAGACTAGTGCTTCCACGAGGCATGCACCATTCAACCACGAACAAACATTTTTGGACATTCTCGTAAGCAGATTTGCATCCTGAAACCCAGAAACTGGTAGAAATTGGATATCTGCACCTCAAAACAGAAGAAAAAACTGCATAAGGAGAAAGTAACCATAGGCTGAGAGGCAAACAAAATTTATCTCTTGGTTGGCTGGAATGAAATGGAGGTGTGATGTCACAATAATGTAGATCCTACAATGTAACAATATTGGGAAGTTGACTTGAATTGCATACTAATTGTTCTTTCCTTGTTGGAGAAAACTTGTTTAAAAGTTTCCTAGACGGCAAGAATAAAGAAACATAACATTAACCCTCCAGAAAACCCATTATTATCTTCAACTCTAAATTTCAGATTTTAGGTACATTGATATGACTAAAAACATAACACTAAATCACTATCACTGAAACTGAATAAAATTACTCTGGAAGCTGACCACACAAGTGTAAAAGAAATATAAGTCGTTTTGTTAACAGTAATCCACAAGGACTAAAAAACAATTAACTGAATACACAAAAAAAGGGTTTCGCCTACATTTCTTGAGGGATCTTTGTGAAATTGTTAGTGAGTGGCTGAGTGCAGTGCATTCGTTTGGATCCATGAATTCAAATTCTTATTCTCCTATTCCACCCCCTGTTTTTAATGATGAAACTACCAGTTGTGGGCTATAAAAATGAAAGCATATTTGCAGGCATGGGATCTTTGGGAAGCAGTGGGAGAAGAACCAGTTCCGCCAATAATGGAGAATTCTACGATTCAGCAAATCAAGATTCATAACGAGAAGCAATCAAAGGTTTATAAGGCCAGAACTTGCTTGTTTTCCGCTGTGTCTGAATCGTTGTTTATCAAAATAATGAATCTAGAAACGGCTTTCAAAATCTGGGAGTATCTCAAACAAGAGTTTCAAGGAAATGCAAGAACAAAGAGCAAGAGAATCTTGAAACTAAAAAGAGACTCGGAGACTGTCAAAGAGTATGCAAATAAATTGTTTGAAGTTAACAAACTCAGGCTCATTGGTGAACAGATGCCTGATAATAGGGTGGTCGAGAAGTTGTTAGTGACATTGCAGAACTTTGGCAGAACTTCTTAGTGCGTTAGAAGCTCATGAACAAAGAAAATTGATTAGAGATGAAGGCACTATTGAAGGAGCATTGAAAGGGAAAGTGCAGATTCAATCCATTTTTGGCAGAAAGAAGAAGGATTGGTGTAAAGACGAGGAAAACTCTAGTAATAGTGCTGATAGACTCTTCGAGTGACTGGAGTAACCAGAAATCATGTGGGAAACAAAGGAGTTATTCTCCATGTCAACACTGTGGCAGAAGAAATCATCCCCCATTTAAATGTTCGAGCAGGCCTAACGTAAATGTAATAAGTGCAGTGAAATGGGTCATGTTGAAAGAATTTGCAGGAACAAAGAAAAACAAGTAGATGAAGCTCAAGTTGTGGATCAAGAAGAAGAATAGCAGTTGTTCGTGGCATCGAATCAAGAGGAAGGAAGTTGTTCGTGTCACCGTATTATGAAAAAATCAGCCAAGGTGAAACATGGCTAGTGGATAGTGGTTGTACAAACCACATGACAAATAATGTTTAACTCTTCGAAGAACTTGATCGGAAATCAATTTCAAAGGTAAGAGTTGGAAAATGGACAATATATCTCTGTAAAAGGTAAAGGTTCCATTGCAATTGAAACTATCTCGGGAATAAAAATTATTACTGATGTGATGTATGTTCCTGAAATTGATAAAAATTTGTTGAGTGTCGGACTATTACTCGAGAATGGTTTTGAAGTGCATTTTGAGGACAAGACGTGCATGATTAGACGTGCGTGTTAGAGATGCAAAAGGACTTAAATTGTTTTCTAATAAGATGACGAGAAAAAGCTTTCAGCTTGATCTCATGGACAAAGAGCAGACTGTATACCAAGCCTCTGTGAAGACTACTGATCTTTTGCATAAGATGGGAGTTTGCAGAACCAGCGGCAAGGAGGAGTTTCTTTGCCTCACACAACAGCATGAGAATAGTGGAAATTGCAAACTTCCACAAGTATACTCTTTGCTTCCTCCCTTTTCAGTGATGGTGGTCAAAAATGCAGGTAGAACAGGTCAAAACTAGCGGAATCCGCCAGAGGTTACGGGTTTAGGAACGATTATGGATAAATGTTGTGGTTTAAAGTAGTGCAGGCTTCTCTGAATTATCATATGTTCACCAATAACCATTTGATGAATTTTTTTCCTAACAAAAATTTTATTATTTACCCCCATGGCTGTGAAATTTGAATATGGCTCTTATACAAATTGAGTGATGTATAAAAAGACAGACATTAAACGAAGCAACAATATTAGGGGATTGAAGCACAGAACAATCTCAACCCCGACAGCAGAAGGAAGAAATCAATCATATTACAGTAAAAATCAGTGTATATAATGAAGCGTAAAAACATAATCATCCCACGTAAAGTATATATGGCAGATGAAACCGTAATGGACTACACCCAAAAACAACCATGCTTAAATATATATAGAATCCAACTAACTAGATAAAAATATAAAGTCCAATTATAATTAATAAATATATAAAAAAACAAGATGGGTGATCTGGCTACTAAACTTTACAATACTATTTAACAATAAATGTAAGTATTTATGTTTCAGTTCCATTTCCCATCAAGACAAGGATATTCTATTACCTTGCTTTCCAAAGCAACCTGAAGACTTTAAAAATGGTGTCACTTGTGACTCAATTTCTTTATATCTGGGAAAAAAAAAATTAGCAGTGAGAAAAAGGGGTATGAGATTTGCATGCCCAGTAAAAAAATGTTGTGAAGTACGGGTACCTCCGTATTGACCAGTTCACTGTAGGATCGTCCATCTTATTCACAACAAGAAGGAGCTTAGTGACACCCGCAGTCTTTGCAAGATGGACAAGTTCACGAGTCTGCCCGCCTTTCTCAAATCCTGTTTCAAATTCTCCTTTTCGGGCAGATATCACCTGTATAGAGTAAAGATCCAATGAACCAATTCCATATTTAATGCAATACCACTGCAGTGTGACAACAGAGTAAATTGACCGGCAACATACCAGTACGCCTATGTCAGCTTGAGATGCCACAATAATCATATCTGGTACATACTTTTCATGACCCTGCAAATTGATTAGATTACAAAGAATGATTAACAGTGGTTGTTTGCTATCTCCTCTATAACCGAGTATACGATCAAGGTCCTTCATCATTGTACTTGTTGCATTTTGCAACATTCCCGAATCCTAGCACAAAACCAGCTCACAAGATTAGAAGTCTTGGAGTAAGACCTTATATCAAATTTATCTGGTCAACAAAATCAGATAACCAACAAACGAATGGTGTGTGCAGAAAGACCTAGTCATTATGTGGTTAAAATTTATTAGAATTTAGCAATAGAAAAGGCAATCACAAGAGCAATGATAACCAACTATCGCAATAATAGCTTGTCGACATTAAAAATAAGAAATGTATGCACAAGTGCTCAAAACAAACATGGAAAAATTGTTCGTAGTTAACTAAGAAATTAACCAGATGGTTCGGATAAAGGAGTTCAAACAATTTGAGCAAACCCATGCCCCCTTGCGGTCATCCTTTGTAGGTTTACAAAGTGAACGTAGGCAATAAGAGATTGGGAAATTTACGAAGTAGTTTCTATCAAAAATCATTCATTTGTGGATGTGATGACTAGATAGAAATAAATGTATTCAAATTATTTGCAAGGCATATTTACCAAGTACCCAAGGGAAAGGCAGTGCAGCAAAATATGAGATGAGAAGAGCTCTTAAGGGTAGTGGTTTTTGTGCAGTCGAGTCAACCTAGGAATTGTTTGCGGTTAATCCGCCCAAGCACATCTTTTCTACTGTATTGTAGCGCGTCTTTTTATTGTTTTCCACTTTTCCTTATCAACCTTGTAATATAAAGACACCGGGGGGGGGGGAGTAATGATTTTTCTTGGACTCATTTTGTGCCTCCAAAATGTACAGGAAACAGAACTTTAAACTAATTACAAGTAGAAGGTGAACGGTGTCCAATCACTTAACGGCATTAGGATCTGCTTCTTTCTGCCACTTACGGGGGAGCTCACAAAACTGCCCGGTACCGGTTAGTATTTGACTCCCGATTGTGGATTTCCCAGCATCTGCCATTATGAAAAGTAATACTCCCTCCGTCCCAATAGATTGTTAACACTTTCTATTTTGGGATGTCCCAATAGATTGTTAACAATTCTTAAAATAGTAAGTTTTAACACTATTACACTCACTACTTCACTTATTTTAACAATACTTTACACTATTACACCCACTACTTAATTTATTTTAACAATAAAATCACTATTACACCCACTACTTCATTTATTTTAATAATATAACACCCAGTATCTTGGTTTCCGTGCAAAAAGCAAATGTTAACATCCCATTGGGACGGAGGGAGTACATCAGCTGAATGCTAAGCATCAGAGCCAGCCATATTAAGTTGATTTGTGCAAGAGATACACAAACTTGTCAATTGGTTATTAAACAAATACGTGGAAGTAAAAGGAAAAAGGAAGGGGAGGGGGACGGGAAAAAAAAAAGGGAAAATCACAAAGCCCACAAAGAAACGAGGAACATCTAAAGAGCTAAACAGCGGAACCAACTATCCAATGCCATAAACAGCACGACTACACAAACCTGGATGGAAACAAGACTACAATATTCTATGTGAAACAAATCCAGGAAATATGAAATCAACATTGAAAAAGTAGAGACAATTTCCAAGAATTTTGACTAGAGTGAAACAGCTTAATGGCTTAGAAACAGTAAATGTTAAAGGAGATCAACTTACCATAGTGACCAATAAATACTACGTTCAAGTGTCTCAACTTAGCATTTTAAGTTGTCGTGGGAGCAGAAACTTGTCCCACTGGAAATGCGTAGCATCTACAACCTATATGGTGGTAAGCTTAATCAGGCCTTTGACAAAACTGATAGGGTATAGAATTGACTTGAACATTTAAATTTCATTACTGATCAAAAATAGCAATTCAAAAACATTAAAAAATAGCAATTCAAATGATAATAGGGTATAGAAATGACTTGAACATCTAAATTTTACTCTACCTGGTTTTCTAACTCCAAAAGGTTTCAAACAATGTTATAGGCCAAAGTAGTCGAGTAGTAATAAAGGAAATTTCTTTGGAATTTCATTTTTTTTCATTTCAATTTGTTTCTTTTCTTTTGGCGGGAAAGTTAGTTACTTTTGGACTATAACATCTCAGCTGAGATTTGTAAAAGATTCATTCATTGAAAACAATCAAAACAGAATTTTCTGAAATCTCTCATCTCCTTTCTTTATTTCTCTCTCTCTCTCTCTCTCTCTCTCTCTCTCTCTCTCTCTCTCTATCTCTCTCTCTTAATATCTCTATATCTCTCTGTATTGCTATCCATAACTGTGTGTTGAAGCATTTATAAAGATGATGAACAAAACATCTTTATCAAATAATCTCTATCAGACGCCAAAGCCATATCCACTGCTAACGCCTAACATTAAACCAAAAGGCATATCAGATAAACAAACACTATATCTTATCAAAAACATTAAAATGGCAATTCAAATGATAATCAACAGTATATCTATAATATTTATCTCAAGTATTTGGGATATCGTTAACCTGTTAGTAATCAGATAGCTGTTCTTCCGATAAAAAGCACGGTCTCGCAATCGCCTCTCTTCTTCAAACCCAAACCCTAGGTAACGAAGGTAAAAAGGTCCCTGTGACAATTCTCTTTTTTATTTGGAGGCTCGATAAGCACGCGACGTCGAATCTATACTATCTATCTATCTATCTATGCTTCTATACTATTATAGCCGAAACATTGAAAGTTTTGGTTTTCGGTTTGGTTATCCCATTTTGGTTTTCACAGATAATTAAATTATAAAAATAACTTAAAAAGCTAATTACTAAGGTTAACGTAATTATATTCAGATTAAAATTCTTTTATCCATATTGAGCTTCTACTTGAACTCTTTTTTCAGCTCCAACAACTTAATTACCCATTTTTTCTAAAGATTTTACTTCTAATTGAAACACTTTACCATTTAATTTAAAACTAATATTACAATAATTAATATATATCCAAAATATCACACCATATCTTTCCGTAATTATTTTAGTAGTAATTTTTGTAATTAAAACAAGTTACTTTTTAATTTAAAATTAATCTTGCGATAACTAATATACACCCAAAAAGATCTCACCATATATTCAAATCATTATTTTTAGTAATAAATAAGAATCGTTAGATCTAATAATAAGATATATTATATGATTAATTTACTAAAAATTCAAAGTTAGAACCCGTCAACGACATTTTTAATTTAGAATTTTACAAAATAAATTTCAAACCATGCATATCATTATATAAATTTATATTAAATTAAAATTAAAAAATTATTAAAAATAAGGATTATATAAAAACATAATTATAATGTTAAATAAATTTTATAACCTATCAAAAGAAACCCGTGCTTCGCACATTATTTTCGGTTTGGTTAATTTAATTTTTAATTAATTTTAAATATAAAATAAAACAATTTTATAACACAAAACCTAAAGTAGAACTCCTAACACAAAGAAGTACACACAATCTCAATCTCTGAATATACAAATAATCGATTGCAACACATGCAGAACACTTACATAGCTACAACAGTGCAGTCTCACACGATGTCTAAGTTTGATAGGCACTCGACATGAAATCTAACTACAGAGTTAGCAGACCTCAAAATTACATTCTGCCGTACAAACTGAACTCGGTTCGAATAGTCTGTTCTACGGGTTATATTTATTTGTAAATATAAGTATATTAAATTAAAATTAAAAACTATTAAAATAATAATTATATAAAAACATAATTGTAATATTAAATTAAATTTAATAAATACATAAAATATCGTATCTTTCAAGCAATTTAAAAGACGTTTACTTTTACTTAAACATATTACCCTTTACACACACCTAAAATATCGCATCTTCCAATCATTATTATATATTTTCTAATTAAAACACGTTACCTTTTAATTTAAAACATAATTTTGCAATCATAATCTTACAATCATTAAAATTTCTTTTCTAAACTAAAACATGTTACCTTTTAAATTGAAAAATAATCTTGCAATTATTAATATATACCCAAAAATATCACAAAATATCTTTCAATCACCAATAAAAATATAAAATCAAAATCCTTATACAACGAATAATTACCGTTAGATTTTTAGCCAAAAATCAGAACCATTAAATCTGATGATTAAATATTTTATATGATTAAGTTACTTTACAAAACATTCAAGATTCGAATTTCATCAACCACGTATTTAAAAAAAATTATAATATAAATTTTAAATCATGCAAATCATTAATTAAACTTATATACATTATTTAAATGTAATTAAAAGAATTATTAAAAATAAATATAACATAAAATAAATTTATTTCATATAAAAAAACCCGTGCATCGCACGGGTTATAAGCTAGTACTATTATATTAAAGCCGAAACATTGAAAGTTTTGGTTTTCGGTTTGGTTATCCTATTTATTTTGGTTTTCGGTTTGTTTAATTTAATTTTTAATTAATTTTAAATATAAAATAAATCAATTTTAATCCGCTATTGGCTATAGTCCTAAAGACACAATAATATTTTATATTTACACCATTACTAATACAGCTAAACTTAAAACCTTCGTTGCCTTCACTAACACTGCGCACAGAACTCTATTCTTCTAAACCTAATTTACACCATCTTCATCAATTCAATATTATTATATTAAAGCCCAAACATTCAATGTTTTGAAAGTTTTGGTTTTCGGTTTGGTTATCCTCATTATTAAAATAAATAATTAAATTACAAAAACAACTCAAAAAGCTAATTATTAATGTTAACGTAATTATATTCCAATTAAAATTCCTTCATCCACATTGAAGTTATTGAACTTCTACTTGGACTCTTTTTTCTGCTCCAACAACTCAATTACCCATTTTTCTAAAGATATTACTTCTAATTAAAATACTTTACCATTAAATTTCAAACTAATATTACAATAATTAATATATATCCAAAATATCACACCATATCTTTTCGTAATTATTTTTAGTACTAATTTTTCTAATTAAAACACGTTAATTTTTAATTTAAAATTAATCTTACGATCACTAATATACACCCCAAAATATCTCACCATATATTCAAATCATTATTTTTAATAATAAATAAGAATCGTTAGATCTAATAATAAGATATATTATATGATTAATTAATTTACTAAAAATTCAAAGTTCGAACCCGTCAATGACATTTTTAATTTAGAATTTTACAAAATAAATTTTAAACCATGCATATCAATATATAAATTTATATTAAATTAAAATTAAAAAATTATTAAAAATAAGGATTATATAAAAACATAATTATAATATTAAATAAATTTTATAACCTATCAAAGGAAACTCGTGCTTCGCACGGATTATATTAAAGCCAAAACATTGAAAGTTTTGGTTTTCGGTTTGGTTATCCTAAGTTTTTGGTTTTCGGTTTGGTTATCCTAATTATTAAAATAAATAATTAAATTACAAAAACAACTCAAAAAATTAATTACTAATGTTAACGTAATTATATTCTGATTAAAATTCCTTCATCCACTTCTACTTGGACTCTTTTTTCTGCTCCAACAACTCAATTATTCATTTTTTTTAAAGATTTTACTTCTAATTAAAACACTTAAACATTTAATTTAAAACTAATATTACAATAATTAATATATATCCAAAATATCACACCATATCTTTCCGTAATTATTTTTAGTAGTAATTTTTGTAATTAAAACATGGAGTACTTTTTAATTTAAAATTAATCTTGCGATCACTAATATACACCCAAAAATATCTCACCATATATATAAATCATTACTTTTATTAATAAATAACAATCGTTAGATCTAATAATAAGATATAATATATGATTAAATTAATTTACTAAAAATTCAAAGTTCGAACCCGTCAACGACATTTTTAATTTAGAATTTTACAAAATAAAATTTAAACCATGTGTTTCATTATATAAATTTATATTAAATTAAAATGAAAAATTATTAAAAATAAATATTATATAAAAACATAATTAGAATGTTAAATAAATTTTTTAACCTATCAAAAGAAACCCGTGCTTCGCACGGGTTATAAGCTAGTACTATATATTATTTCTATCTATACTATTAACGACGAAACATTAAAAGTTTAGTCGATCGGTTTGGTCGGTCGGTACGGTACGGTACCTGTTCATTTTACTTATTTACCCTTAGTCAATTACAGATAAAATCCATTCTACTAACTAATCAATTTCCTTTTTCAGGTTAAACGTATTATCTTTTCTATTTTTTAATAACTAAATAATTTCCTTTTTTATATAAAATATAATATCTTTTATATTTTATCTAACTAAAATTCCTCCTTTAATAATCAATTTCCTTTTTCAGGTTAAACATATTACCTTTTCAATTTTTCAAAACTAAATAATTTTTAAAGAACAAAAGAAATTGTTAAAGATTTTTGACCAGCAAGAGACATATAGATCGAAACAATGTTGGTTAAAAGGAGGAGACCAGAATAGTAAATTTTTTCATGCGAAAACAAGTGAGCGTAAGAGAAATAACAGCATCTCAAGAATTAAGAATTAAGGACGATCAAGGTAACTGGGTAGATTGGGATAATGGTCTCGAGGAGGTAATGGTGGATTATTTTCGAGGTTTATTTTCTGTAGGTGTTTCAGAGTGGGAAGACGTTGTACAACATGTCCCTGTAAGGTTTCCAGATAGCAGAATCAAGAGTTGTTAAAACCTGTAGAAGAAAAAGAAGTCAGAGATGCTTTGTTTCAAATGAAGCCAGATAAGGCCCTTGGGCCAGATGGGATGACGCCTGGATTTTATCAGAAATACTGGAGTATAGAGAAGAAGGATGTAGTTTCGGTGGTTCGGGATTTCTTTCAGCACGAGGCATTTTCAAAGGATTTATGTGATACAAATGTAATTTTGATTCTGAAGACAAAAGAGCCAAAAGGAATGGGAGATTTTCGTCCAATTTCTTTGTACAACGTAGTGTATAAAATGGCTTCTAAGGTTCTAGTAAATAGAGTGAAGACTTTCATGCATCTGTTGGTTTCGGAAGCTCAAAGTGCATTTATTCCCAGGAGATTAATCCAGATAATATTTTAGTTTTATATGAGGTTATGCACTACTTGAAAAGGAAGGGAAGGGGGTGGAAGGATTCATGGCGTTAAAGCGTATGATCGGGTGGAATGGCCGTATCTTAAAGCGGTGTTGACTCAAATGGGGTTTGAAGAGAAATGGGTTAGGATGGTGATGGCTTGTGTTGTCTCAATGAAATATAAATTACGTATGGAAGGAAGGTGATGGGGCCAATTGTTCCCTCTCGCGGAATTCGACAAGGGGACCCATTATCTCCCTACCCTTTTTATATTGTGTGCTGAAGGATCATCTTCATTGATATCTAATTTCGAGAGACAAAGATGGTTGAACGGGATTCGAGTGGCAAGGGTGCACCTTCCATCTCTCATATGCTATTCACATATGATAGTTATATTTATGCTAAGGCAACGGAGAGGGAAGCGTTGAAGGTTAAAGAATTGGTTGAACGTTTTATGTTGGCTTCGGGCCAAAAGATAAACTTGACTAAATCGTTGCTGTTCTTTAGCACAAATTCCAGTTTGTATGTGCGAAATAAGGTCTGCAGTACACTGGGGGTTCAACAGGCTAATGATCAGAGTACTTACTTAGGACTTCCGAATATTCTTGGAAGGAATAAGTCAGTGGTGTCGGGTTTTTTAAAAGAAATAGTTTGGGAAATATTGGAGGGGTGGGATAACAGGTCTATATCTAGGGATGGAAAAGAGAATTTAATTAAAATAGTTGCTCAGTCTCTCCCAAGCTATGCAATGGTTTTTTTTTACTTTTTTTGGAGATAACCCGAGATTTGAAAAGGATGATGGCGAGATACTGGTGGAGGCATACATCGACAAGTGGTACGGGGTTACACTGGATGAGTTGGGAAAGAATGACTCAACATAAAAGTAAGGGGCTAAGAGTTTTCGGAGTTTAAGGGATTTTAATATCTCTATGTTAGGGAAGCAAGGATGTAGATTATTAACTAGGCCAGAGTCTTTGGTGGGTAGAGTTTTTAAGGCAAGATACTATCCACAAGGAAATTCTTAATGCTCAACTTGGTAGGAATCCTAGTTTTGTGTGGCTTAGTATTTTGGAGAGTGAGAGTTTAGTTCGTAGTGTTGCTCGATGGCGTGTTGGTAGTGGGGAGACAGTGAAGGTGTTAGGGAAGCCGTGGTTACCGAATGAATCTGATCCCTATATAAGTTTAGATGGGCAGGGGTTGCAAGGGGCTTACGTAAATCAGCTAATGAAAACCAATGTTAGACAATGGGATGAGGAGCTAATCGAAGACATGTTTAATACTCGAGATCGTGAGCTTATTTTTTTAGTATTCCAATTGATGCGATAAGTGATGATGATTTTTATTACTCGACTAAGGAAATGGCAGGGGAATACATGGTCAAATCTGGGTATAAGATGCTTCAAGTAATGCAAGGAAGATGGAGTTCACAAGATAATTCGGGATTTTGGATATCAATGTGGAACTTAAAAATTCCTGCAAGGGGAAAGGATGTGATTTGGAGGGCTGCAACTGGGTGTTTACCCACGAGATCTCAGTTGCAATCTAAACATGTGCATGTGTAGGGGAATGCCCCATTTGTAATCAAGATCGGGAGACGATTTTTCACATATTTGTGAAATGTTCGTTTGCTGTCCGATGTTGGCAGCAATTGCGGGTGGAGGTGCAGTTTAACTCGTCTGATTTTGGGGAGTGGCTAGATGAGGTATTTATGAAGTATGGAAAAAAGGAATCAGGTCTGATTGTGATGTTGTGTTGGGCGCTTTAGAGAGCGAGGAACGACAAGGTGTGGAAGAATATAACAGCGTCTATCAAGGGAGTAGTGATATCCGCAAAAAGCTACCTTGATCAATGGAATAAAGCCCAGGATAATACTCGGGTGGTACCTCTGCAGAATTCATAATGGTGCCGAGAAATGGGTTAAACCTCAACGGAATAATATTAAGGTCAATGTGGATGCTTCTATTTTCCGGGAGCAGGCTCGATATGGTTTTGGTGTCGTGGCTCGTAATTTTTAGGGGACTGTGGTGGAAGCCAAGGTGGGTTGTTGTACGGGGGTGGTCGAACCTGAACTTGCTGAAGCTATAGGGCTGAAAGAAGCGTTGAATTGGGTAAAGGCCAAAAGATGGGGAGAGGTGGTGATTGAAATGGATTGCTATGTGGTGGTGCTGGCAATTCGTAGTTCGATCAAGATGATGTCTCCTTAAGAATGCAAATCTTTGTTTTCTAGTCTCAGCGGAAAAACGCTATTGTTTATTTATAGATCTGCTAATAGAGTTGCACATGCATTAGCAAAGGCAGCCTATTCTTATTCAGATATTACTTTCAGGGGGAGTAATGTTCCTACCGAATTCCTTTCCATCTTGTTGGGCGATATTCGTTCCTAATGAAATTTTTTTTTGAGTTCAAAAAAAAAAATTAGGTATGGAAGTTATGAAACAAGAGTAAAGTGAGTACTTTGACAAAAAAAAAAAAGAGTAAAGTGAGTAAAAAAACCATTAATATTTAAATAATAGATTAGAAAGATAGTCAGGATCCATTTAAGTTTTTTAAATGATTAAAATTTTAAAATTTTTGGAAAATTTTGAATTATAAAATTTAATTGGAACATATATCTTGAAATAGAAATCGTAAAGAATCAAAATGACAAATGAAGATATTATACACTAAATGCAGTCAAAACTACTAATTTATCATATTTATTTAGAATTAATCAGTAAAAATAAGCACGATAATAACTAAGCATTTTTTTATCATCTTAATTTTATTATACCTTGACTTGTAGTATACTTTACATTTAATACATGTAACCACTCCTTAACCTTCAAGTCCATACCACATACGGATTATATACTCGTGTGTACTACATAAAATTTTAATAAATTATTAGGCCAAACAATCTATGGGTTTAATCATTAATGGGTCTTGTGCTTAGGTCAAAATGTCTTACTCAAATATATTCAGGATCAGGTTCGAACCAACTCGAATACACGAGCTGATTTGAGTTTCCTTTTCTAATCCAATTTTGCCAAGTGCAAAATTTCTCTAACAGCACAAGCCACATATTTTAATGGTGCATCTTTCTACAAACAAGATATTCATTACATAGAAGCTCATCTGATTCCAGACGTAACATCTTTAAATGCATATTTTTACTTGCCTGACTGAAAATAAAATATACAACTGAAACCATACATTCATTCCTGAAATAAAGACAAATGCCACAGAATAGTCGAATAGTTTAACAAAGTTAACTTCTACCAATCACCAAGTTTTAGCGCCTAGTTACCTATACCCAGAGAAACACCAGTGTAATTTATTACAACGCATTACTAAAGATAGCAATATAGGGACACCAATCCACTTCACCTCTTTTGCTGGAATTGCTTATGAGCTACCACTCAACGAAGGAAGTTCGGTTACTTCTCCGATTGCAACTGTTTTTCCTGTAAAAATGGAAATTCTTATAAAAAAATACTTCACTTTTATTACAAGTGTTTGCAATTTGTGATTCTACTGGGCACGTCCGAACGAGATATTTCATAGGATTAGGATGCAAACAACTTATATTAGTGCAAAGAGTCAATAACAATGTCACCTTCACTGCTGCGCAGAGCAAACCGTCCTAGCTGTGGAAAATCTGAGAACTTCTCAATACATATCGGATTTTTCACCTGGTAAACATATTCAGCGTGCAAATTCGCAAAACAAACTATATCAGAAAATTATAAAGATCGTTACTGCATTACAACAGCACTCAAATCACAAAAAACAAACAATAAATAAACTGATGTGTCTGTGCTTGTATCTTTTTCGGAAGTGTTCGGAGTCGAGATGAATGACGACAGATAATATAGAACCGACAGACAAATACAAAAGAGTAGATTATCATTACCGATACATGTAATGTTGGGCCTTTTTCTAAATGTAGCACTACAAGGATTTTTGCTTTAGACGACACTCAAAACGTGTTGTCTGAATGTACCAAAAACTGTTGACTATTGAGAAGTCGTCTGATACACACCTCAGACAACACACAGCAAACTGTTGTGTGAGAGTTGAAAGACAAGTAAAAGTCACCTGAAAAGAGTTGTCTGATACCCAGAAACAACAACACTTCTTTGGAAACCTGTTGTCAAAGCTCCAATAATGCAACACGTTTTAACGAATATATTGTTGTTTTAAGCAGTAAAGACAATGGTTTTTAAAAGAAAGCCTATTGTTGAAGTGCAAAAGATACAATCCTTTACTTGATCAGGGCTGTTGTTGTAAGTCACTACAGACAACGGTTTCTTAGCAAAAACGATTTGTTTTATCCATTGTCTGATGACATTTTAACTAGTTTTTATCAAAGATAATAACATTGGCTAATGATAAATGAAGCAATACTTTTATTTACAATAAAAATAAAAGTTTATACAATACTAGCAACTAACCATTTTAATCAAAACCAATATTCATCTAAACAGAAACCACCATCAATATTAATCACAACAAAGCTACTACCGATACAAAATTCTTTAAACCACTTGGTGGGTTGCCTCCAGCCTCATTTCTAGGCTTTCGAAACCTTTTATTTTCTTCTATGCTAACTAATGTGAGTATGACCATCAAATACTCACTTCTGTGTCAAAAGGCTCCAGCTTGTTCAGTTTGGCAAACATATTTCCATAGAATTGAGCATCCTTCTAGTTGATTTCTTTTACCTTCTCCTTCAGAACCTTGTACTCGAGGCATGAATAAGACCATAGAGCATCTTTGCTGCTGATTCAACTACTTGAATGGTTTGCATCTTTTCTATTTGGCTCCCCTAGAGACCGGATACGAAGATATCGAATCAACTTCGCTGACAATCCAGATTTTAACACATCTTCAACAATTTGACCACCACTGCAGACATTATTTACAACTTTAAATTACTGCTATGTATAATAACGTTTAAGAACCAGGTTAAAGAGCATACCCGACCAAACATATAGCAAGAAGTCAAGTAGAATAAGTCCTTAACATTTCAGCCTCAGAGGATTTTCGCAGTCCATGATCACTGTTTGATTCATGATCCTTACCAGAAGACCTAGAAGCATCATTTACCACCCAACCATTTAGGTTAAATGGCGCAAATTACCTCTTGGCACAAATTTTTATTCTCCAGCATGACTTCCTTTTCCTGATATGAAGGTGAGATTAAAAAAAATTAATAAAAAAAAACATGAATCTGATGCAGCAGTGTTGACACATTTAACACTGATATTCTAGTTCTCTTTACGTAATCTAATATTACGTTATACAGCACCAAGCTTTAGTTGAAATATATATTTTAGAGAGCCTTGTATACAAAGCAAAGGCTTGGGTGCCTTAAGTTCCATCAAATGATACAACTGCAACAATATAAACTTGTCAGCTATCTTTGCTCAACTAAAGAAATGACCTTTACGTAATATTAATGTTACTTGACTACTGACAAACAAGTAAAGAAAAATTGACTAGTGCAAACCTGAGAATCATGGTATGCTCCAGATTTTTCATCAAGTGCTGCTACAAGTAATGTTTGTATAAAAATTATGGCCTCGGGACAGAACTTCTGAGACTATTTTGTGACCTGCAGGATAAGTTTAACTTTAATCATCAGCACTCAATTTGATAAAACAGGTCAACCAGAGGAGTTCCAAACTTAATACTGGCTAAAGTGCACTTACAGAAAGGACCATTGAGCATAAAAAAGATCCAATTGCCATATCCCGGCCAGAAACAATTGGGTTCACACATTAACAATATTGCTGGAGTCATAACGACATGCCTAAAATCGGAGCATGGAAATATCATAGACCAGAGCCTCAAAAGAAATAAAGTCTTTAAAGATGGCCAGCAAAGTCTCCCTGCAGAATAAAGTAATGTCACATAAGCCTAAGCTTAAGCTTTCTACTGAAGGGCACATTATTGCATCCAAAGATACAAACAGACATACCAATACCCACATCCACACACCAGAGACACACAAACACACAGGTTGTTCATTCATTACAGCAAGGGGAGTTGCATACATACAATCACAAGATATGCATATGAAGTTTTAAAAGATCATTTTATGTCACGAGATAGCAATAGCAAGTTCATAATGACCTCAGCAAGGGGAGTTGTCGAACCTTCATCCTGAGGAAGTTTTGACAAGTTCATTCTCAATGTGAGATTATATCCATCTTTTGGAGGGTCGATAATTTTGACCACTACACCGTACGCTACTTTTACAGCTTCTATGGCACCAGGAGGAAGTCCCCCAACAAAAAGAGTTTCCGGAGGTGGTGTGGGTAATGACAATGACAGTAGTAGGAGTTGCCAACAGCTTGTAACTTTTCTTTATACCTGGAATTTTGCGTGTTTCTAATTGTGGCTAGGAAAGTCATCAAATGTTATAAGATGATGGGAATGATATCTGAAAAGTGAGCAAGATATGATGACATAACTTACGAAAGAGGAAGCAAATGGAAAGAGTGAAACTCTGAAATCTTATTATGTAAAGTATGACGTATGAATATGCTTCATCTGCAAAAAAAACTTGATCTAAGGGATGAAATTCTGACCTGAAATGGATCAACTTTTCTGCCAGAAGGCCGTACAGAGGCAAAGTCCCGAGATAGAAGAAATGGTCGCTTCTCAGGAATGGCATCTATCTCAAATTCCACAAAAATTTTATCATCTTCTTTATCACTGTTACTGTGTTTGGATTTGCCTTTCTTGCCATGTATTTCTGCTTCTTGCAGCTTCAGAGTGACATTCTTCATCTCAAACCCATCCCATTTCTGATCATATTGCAACAAGTTTAATAATAGAGTAGAACGCAAAAGCAATAAACTGAACTACAATAAATTATTCCTGTATTTGCAGCAATAAAGACACTTTTATTACTTCGTACTGGAGCAAGAAAATAAGCAAAAGCAACTGTACGGGAAACCAGTTATTAAGAGGTACCATGCTCTTGACAGCATACTAACATATAGGAATGAATAAGTAAAGATTGGTTTAGAGGCTCTAGAAACCAGTCATTCCACGCAATACTCCAGCTCTGTAGGACACTTACAATCGTATAAGATTAACCCCATTAATCGATTAGAGATTAAAGAGATGGTTTGATGATGTGTAGTAACTAATTTGAGCACACGAAAGTGATGAACCCGCCGGAAGAGAAAAGAACTCGGGAGAGAATCGAGAGAGAGACTTGAGAGAGAGGAGAGATGGAAGAGAGAATTGGGGATTGTTTTTTTTGTGTTTTGGTGAGAGAGAATTGGGGATCTGAGGGGTGAAAATGAATGAATGAAGAGGGAAATGAAATTTGGTTAAGTGGGAAAAGAATTTGGTAAAGGGGGGAAATGAAATTTGTTTAAGTGGAAATAGAATTTGTTAAAGGGGGCAAATGAAATTTGTTTAACTGGGAATAGAATTCCGTAAGGGGGAAAATAAATTAATTATTAAAAGATTGAACTGTACGAGAGGCAAGATCAATGTTATTAAATGTTATTCCAAAAATTTCAAAAAATAATAAATTATTTTGATTAGGTAAATTAACGGTCAACTAGTAATTTGACTTTAACCCCTAAACTAGTTCTCGTTCCTGATTCTTGATTCGATTTTTTTGAAATAAAATTTCGAAGATCGAATTGTACGGGAGTCAAGATCAATCTTATTAAATGTTATTCCACAAAATTGAAAAAATAATAAATTATTTTGATTAGGTAAATTAGCGGTCAACTAGTAATTTGACTTTAACCCCTAAACTAGTTCTCGTTCCCGATTCTTGATTCGATTTTTTTGAAATAAAATTTCGAAGATCGAATTGTACGGGAGTCAAGATCAATCTTATTAAATGTTATTCCAAAAATTTGAAAAAATAATAAATTATTTTGATTAGGTAAATTAGCGGTCAACTAGTAATTTGACTTTAACCCCTAAACTAGTTCTCGTTCCCGATTCTTGATTCGATTTTTTTGAAATAGAATTTCAAAGATCGAACTATACGGGAGTCAAGATCAATCTTATTAAATGTTATTCCAAAAATTTCAAAAAATAATAAATTATTTTGATTAGGTAAATTAGCGGTCAACTAGTAATTTGACTTTAACCCCTAAACTAGTTCTCGTTCCCGATTCTTGATTCGATTTTTTTGAAATAGAATTTCAAAGATCGAACTGTACGGGAGTCAATATCAATCTTATTAAATGTTATTCCAAAATTTTCAAAAAACAATAAATTATTTTGATTAGATAAATTAGCGGTCAACTAGTAATTTGACTTTAATCCCTAAACTAGTTCTCGTTCCCGATTCTTCATTTTTCAAAAGATGTGATATAATCGCGTTTTTTTATTTTTTGATTATTTTTTCCTCACACTAAAATAAGTATTGATTAACATCCGTATGGTTGGATCATCAAAAAATATACTAAATATTATTTAGGGGTTACGGTTTTTGGTTTAGGGTTTAGGGTTTTTGATTAATGAGTTGTGTTCTTTGTGTTCTTCGTATTAAACGAAAATTTGAATGTGTTACCGAAATCCGATTGAGACGTACAAATAGTTTAATCGAAGCTCTCGACCAATACTTCATTCCTGTACAATCAAATCAAGTGTAGATATCATCGATTATTTGTTATTAATTCGAATTTAATTATGGTTAAAACATGAATTTTTGCGATTGAAGTTGTTTGAGTAATTTGATGCCTCCATGTTGTAGATTATTTTCTCCTGATCAATTTCATATATCATATGATGAATTTGGAGTTAAATAACATGATCAAAAAGCTGTTTGATTTTTGAATTGAGTTCTTGAATGTTCTTCGCGTTCTTCAAAATCAAACTGGAATCTGGAGACGTTATCGGGCTCCGTTTAAAACGCTCTTATAACCAAATTGAAGCTCTCATCACCCCCTTTCCAACCCCATAAACAGATTTGGTGCAGAAATATTATTTAGGCGTTACGGTTTTTGGTTTAGGGTTTAGGGTTTTTGATTAATGAGTTGTGTTCTATGTGTTCTTCGTATTAAACGAAAATTTGAATGTGTTACCGAAATCCGATTGAGACGTACAAATAGTTTAATCGAAGCTCTCGACCAATACATCTGTACGGTTCGATCGTCGAACAAATCATTCAAAAAAATTATTCAGTGAATCTGGATCGTGTCCCATTAAAGGAAGCAGCACTTTCACTACGTTTTTGTAAAAATCTCGTACAACTCGGCCTTTTTATTTTCTGATTATGTTAAGGATCTTGACCTCGGTACGATTGGATAATCAAGAAATATTTTTAAAAAATAAACTAAAATAATTTACCAAAATTTACGTAATAACATTCAAATTTTGAGCAAATTTTCACACTTATAACAATAACATACAAAATTTTGAGAAAAAGGCGGCACACTTTCCCCCATTTTCCCTTGACCAAAATTGTTGCAAGTACGTTTTCCCCCTAAAAAGAAAATTATTACCAGGCGGCACCCTTTAATCTATCTACTCCCCCTCTCAACTCTCTCAGACTCTCCCTCGCTCTCTCTCTTATCTCTCACTCTCTCTCTTATCTTCTCTCTTCCGTTCTCTTTACTCTCTTCTCCTCTCTTCTCTTCTCTACTCTTAGATTCACTCTTTTATTTTAATTTTCAATTAGGGTTTCGATTGGGGGTTTTCAGTTCAATGTAAAATTGGGTTTTATATCTACATCTACATACATATGTGTACTTGTATATGGGTGAAAGGGTTACTTTTTGATGCTTCTACGCCCCAATGGACCCGATTGTCAACTCAGCTCTGGAAGAGATTTGCGCCGTAGGCGCCACGGGCCTCACTCTCCCAAACCTCTGGCCCAAACTCCAATCATCTTTCATTTCAATTGGGCTTCCTCCTCCATGCCTCAATGTTAAGAAAGCTCTGTGGACCAATCTCCTCAACGTCCCTGGCCTACAATAAGGTGAAGGGATGATCTTGGTGATGTCATGGTGATCACTGGCTATATCTCGATATGGGTAATGGTTCTAAATTGTGTTTTTTTTCTCCTTGGAGTGAATGGAGCCTGATTTTACCAGTATTTATAGTACACCAGGCGAGATTTTCTAGCTATTACTCTGCGTACTCTGTTGTTAATAAAAGGCAAATGGGCTTTGTAATATACAATTTTGTAAAAAACAATGTATTTTCTTTGTTACTGCTGTCGGTTGATGCATGTTTTTGGCATTTGGCTTAACTTAATTGGTAGTCACTAGTCCTATATTAGTTGCAAATGATACTATCACTTGTATCTTCATTACAGGTTTTGGGATCATGTTGTACCAACGCTTTTGTTTTTTAAGTATATATATTATTTTTGAAAAATTGCCCAAAACAATATAGGAGTTTGGTTATTGTGTCGAATTGTTGTGTTATTTTGGGACTTTTTGATGGTGCTTGATATTAATGTTTGCATTTCGTGCTATACTTGAAATGTTATAAATATAATCACATATTAGGCCAGGGGACTTAATGTTGTTAAAATTATTTTTTTTGTTACAGAACACGATCACGAATATAAGAAATTTGTATATGCTGATGTTTTTTATAATATATGTTAGATTTTAATTGGGTAAACAGAAGGATATATTTAGAATAAGGATATTTGACATAAACAGAGTGAAGAGAAATATGAAATTAGTAAACAGAAGGGGTAATCTAATCTTGTCAAGCAAAAACATATGTAGATAGATTACAGCAAATGCATTTATACTTACATATCTGCGTAATTCTCCCCTGACAACTTGGTACTGAGGTTTTTCTTCACACACAGCATTGCTGAAAAACAAGCTCAAATTTTCTCGGAAGAGTGCAAGTTGTTTCCTGCAGATATGCAAATCCAGTCAATATATCCATTGTAAGAACTCTAGTTGGCTTGCAATCTATTCATGCAATGGTTACATAAATCAGTAATATAACTGTATATCATATCAGTTGTGTTCCTTAAGGAAATGAGGGTCAGACTTGGTCATCTATCTTTGATGTGAGATAGCTATGTGTCCTAAACCTGTCTCACTGTCTGAGTTTTGTTCATTAATAGGGAGGTTCCAACAAACTTCTTTACAGAATCCTATTCTCTTAACTGGTATATAGGCCTGAGACTTAACTACTTTAAATATGGAGCTAAGGGTGGTTGCTGCAATACGACCTCTCAACCTGAATTTATAAACTTGTTAGTGATATAGCGGTGGTGCTACAAGTTTCAAAATGTAACCTATCTAAGCATGTTGATTCTTATCTTGTCAAAAAGCTTATAGGCATGTGTACTGATTTGTTGCAGGGCTACAATGGAAGTCAGATCTGGGATACATCTTTTCGGAGAGTTTGGTGTTGGTCGGAGTTGTGAATGGGTGGTTGGGGCCGACGGCGATTCGTCGGAGATGGTGACGGCTGTTCTTCATGCTTGGACGATTTGTTTGTTTGGAAGTGTAGTAAATTTGATTCATGTATATGGATTGTCTTGTATTTGTTTAGTTTTTTTTTTTGTAAGTTGAATTGGGGTTGTATTTGTTAAGTTGAATTGGGGTTTATGAAATGAATCTTTGTTTTGTTTAAATCTTATTTATGAATTTGATAATTGTAGCCAAAAACATTTGTTCGGATTAGTAACGAAATTACCAACGGAATACCAACTAAATTTGTTATGGATTAAGTTCATACAACACTATGTAAAGCACTTGTGTTAAATATCATTACACAATACCACATTGGAAATACCACATTGGAAACCACTTGTCTCATTCTAACAATACTTTTTACGAAGTATTGTCTATGCTTCATTCACATAATATTTCGAAAAAATGTTGTGTGTTGGTTCACTTTCACACAACACTATGGATAACATATTGTATGACTTCTAATTAGACAACAGACCTAAAAACACTTGTCTGAATGCAACAACGGTTTTCCTGTATATTGTGTTGCAGGCATTCACACAACACTTATTTGCTAAGGCTTGTCTAATCTTAAAAATACTTATGCATTTACACAACACCCCTGGTCAAGAAATGCTTGTCTGGTAAGATTTATCACACAACGGTTTTGGCCCATTGTGTGAATGTAGGATTACACAATACTTTTTCGAGTTGGAAAATAACAGTTGTCTGATCATTTCGGGCAACACTTTTTTCCATGGGTGTTGTCTGATACGTGTCGTCTATAGCCAGATTTGTTGTAGTGTAGGATTCCCCATCAGTCCAGAAAAAAGGGTCTACTTATTTTCAACCAAAACTTTTGGAAGCATTTTCCATTGTTAATTGTGATGCCTAAGTTTATAGTTGCACATAAAAAATTAAACAAATAAATCAACAATTGTGCTTGGAAAAGATATTATACATAAAAACAATCCAAGTAAAAAAAAGTACTGTTTCTACTTTTTAGACGCATGTAGCAGTATCTTAGAGACTAGCATATCAGGTTCAAGACTTTGAATATCATTAAAAAAAGAAAAGGAAATAACAATATATGTTCAATTATAAAAAAAATTCTTGAAAGGACAATTTTTTCAAAATATATATTAAAAAAAGACTTAAACTGCTATTCATCAAGACAGTAAAACTGCACTGCAGTTACCTGAATGCGACACAAAACAACAGCTTCGTTCTTGACAAATACTACTTTTTTTTTCATAGGCTTCTTCGTCCTTGAGTCAAACTGTTTTATCATCTCAACAATTTCGCATTCTTCTACAACAGAATGAACATGCAATACTGCCTGGAAGTCTTCAGCGTAAATTTCATGAATAACAAACAATGTCTATTAGACTAATTACATGAAATTACAATAAACATGTATATATTAAATTACTTGAACGAAAGTATATGCTACAAGAGTGATACCAAAAGAATCAATTGCAAGAGGCTAATCAATTTAATGAAACACAATCAGAACTCAACCGTACATTGTCCAGAACATCCAGGAATTGCAACTGGGCAATAAAAGAATCAACAACAGGTATTGGCCTATCTGCAAAACGAATAATACAAAACTTATCACATGCCATGCCATGCTATACAGTTTCATCAAAGGCATAAACTAACAGCAAGCTTCAACAAACAGCGGTTATTATTGATAAATTAGCTGGAACTCAAAAACAACTAACAAAGAACGGATATGCTGTAGTCACTCTATAAAACACGTGGTATTTATAAACAATATTGAAACATAACAAAAACTCAAAAAGAAACCTAAGGAAAACAACTAGACTATCATTGTCTGAAATAACAAAAAAGGAATCTACAAATATTCTTAATGCACTAGGGGACTTCCCCTTCACCCCACACAGATATATTCGTACATAACAACTGCATCAAAATCTGAAATATTTTTAGAGGAGATAAACATGTTGAGAATCATAGGTAGCAAAAAGAGGCCTGGAAGTAAAATCTACTACAGTTTGTTCAAGAAGTACCTGTAGTTTCCGACTTGTGCATTTTCTGTACCCCAAGTTTCATATCTAAGCAGAGTGTGTACATGTGCTTACCAAAAACTAGCAAAGTGTACTTCCATCAAATACAACTAAGACCGTAAGTTTCTAGAAAGGGTAAAGCGGTCTTTTCACACATTACACTCTCATTTTTGTAAAATTAAAACTATAAACATGATCAATCATATTAAACTATAATAAATTATAATAACTATTTATTTTTAAATTAATTCCTTCCATGTAACTCTAGAATTTTAATATTTTTTTAAAAATAAATAAATGTAAATTATAATAAATCATACGAAATTATAATTACTATAAATCATACTAAATATGTTATGTAATATTATAATATATTAAAAAGTAAAAACGTATAACAACATCCTCTCACTCGTCTTTCGTCTCTCTCTGGTCCAGTTGGGTTTATCATAATAATTACAGTGATTACAATTTTTTCAAACCACAATAATAATTTTTACTTGATCATAATAAAAATAATAATTAGAGAAAAATATTTAAATGGTAGCATGTTTCCAAAGTCCTAGAGGCCCATAATTTAGAAGATAGACACTATTGATTCATCGTATACACAACTTAATAATTTTATGTAAACCCAACTAGATCGAGAGAGATAGAGAGAGTTTATTTTTTACTAGATCAAATTTTACATAGAAATTTATTATGATGTACTATAATCTAAATTTATAATTTTGTGAAAATGTTAAAATTTTGGAGTTACATAAATGAAATTAAATAATTATTAACTATGATTTATATAATCAAAAAAAATTATTATTAAAAAGTGAGTATCCTATTAAAATACCACTTTACATCTAAAGGTACACACATTGCATTTAAGTCTTCTTGGTATATACTTTTGTTCGTAGAAGTTTGTGGAAGTTGAGTATCGGCCCTCATATTACAACAAAAATCCACGAATTTAACATTGCAAACCTCTGTTCAACACTTTCCTAGCCTTCAGCAAAATAGCACAAAAAGAGCAGTCTAATACACAGAGACACTTAACTACACTCTGACTATTGATACACATATCCGGTAATTCTGTAAAATCATCTACGTCTATTTACTCATTTTGTGAAATATTCTTCACTTAATTTTTTATTCAAAGCAAAAGATGGGAATAAATTAATGCACACAGAGACACTTAACTACACTCTGACTATTGATACACATATCCAGTATTTCTGTAAAATCATGTAGGTCCAGTTACTAATTTTGTGAAATATTTTTCCCTTAATATTTTATAAAAAGTAAATGATGGGAATAAACGCACCTAAACTGCATAAGACGTAACCAGATTTTATTTCCATGTCTGCTTTCCCAAACCTGATCCATATGTTCTCACCAGGTTCAGCACACGCAACTTTATCCTTATCGGGATATATAACAGACTCCACTATATCCTTATCGGGATATATGGCAAGAGCTTCCACAGGAGCCTGTAGATTAATATTTAGAAACTCCAATCCTGGAAAGAGAATAACTGACACTCAGTTAACATAAATATGTACATGGGTGTACAGGTGCACCTTGTTGGGTATAATCATCAAGGTATCACCCACGCTCAAGCTGCCAGATACTGCTTTGCCCATAACAAATGTACCGAAATTGTAAAATTTGTCGATAATAGGCATCCTACAAATAAATTTAAATGAGATGCATTAAAACATTATCAGGATATTATATTGACAGTTATGCAACGCTTCATACAACTAAATGTCCAAGTCAACAACAATACAAATTGGAAAACTTGTAACCACTCATAGCACCCCCTGTAAAGGGAACAAAACAAAGGCAAGAACATCATGAAGACTCTGATCACCCGGAGTAAAGAGCATACCGGTTCTTGTGTACCTAAATGGGGCTTTGGGGTCACGAGGTGGAAGATGACGGAATCAAGTGCTTCCACGAGGCATGCACCATTCCACCACGAACAAACATTTTTGGACATTCTCGTAAGCAGATTTGCATCCTGAAGCCCAGAAACTGGTAGAAATTGGATATCTGCACCTCAAAACATAAGAAAAAACTGCATAAGGAGAAAGTAACCATAGGCTGAGAGGCAAACAAAATTTATCTCTTGGTTGGCTGAAATGAAATGGAGGTGTGATGTCAAACAATAATGTAGATCCTACAATGTAACAATATTGGGAAGTTGACTTGAATTGCATACTAATTGTTCTTTCCTTGTTGGAGAAAACTTGTTTAAAAGTTTCCTAGACGGCAAGAACAAATAAAAACATAAATCATACCATATCTGTTAATCATTAATATTTCTATCTATTTAAAACACTTTACCTTTTAATTTAAAACTAATCTTGCAGCTATTAATATATCCAAATATATCACACCATATCTTTCAATTGTTAATAAAATATATTAAAAATCAATATACATCTATACCATACTATTATATTAAAGCCGAAACATTGAAAGTTTTAAAAGTTTTGGTTTTCGGTTTGGTTATCCTATTTATTAAAATAAATAATAACATAATATAATTAATGGTAATAAGCTGATTGGCTACTATTATATTAAAGCTGAAACATTGAAAGTTTTAAAAGTTTTGGTTTTGGGTTTGGTTATCCTATTTATTAAAATAAATAATAACATATTATAATTAATGGTAATAAGCTGATTGTCTTTTTCACTTTAACTTTTAGTTTAAAATATTACCCTTTATAAAAAACTAAAAACATAAATTGTAAAGCATAAAAATGTAATATGTAATAGAGGACATATATAACTCAACTAGGATAAAAGATAAATAATAAACTCTATACAGGGATCGTGAAATTTGAAGAACAGGCACCAACAAGGATCAAGTCGCTGAAAGAAGTTCATTAAAATGATCAAGCCTCAGTGACAAAATAAGATGTACATATGATTCAGTTGAAGGGCCAAAAGATTCCAGTGATAAAGTTTTTATGGTTGCACAATTCTTGGCAGTATTCTTAAAGACATGATACGAAGACCACGAGTGAATGTTAGTCGTCTGTGAGCCAGACCAGTTGCACTAGGCATCAACATTTTCACAAAGGAATCAAGGTATCTAACTCAGAAAAACTGTTAAAGAGGTATGATTGAGAGCAGTGTTGATATCCTCCATTTCAGAAGCTGAATATTTAATGATGTAAAAAATAAGAGGAATATGAATAGTAACCAGAATCACTATTCACACCGGAATTACTATTCACCGGAATCACTATTCACACCGGGTGAATAGTACCCAAAGTTACTATTCATGTGAATAGTAACCGAAGTTACTATTCATGTGAATAGTACCCAAAAGTACTATTCATAAAGTAAGAAACATGTGGGGCCCACATGTATTAAAAAAATCAAAGTAAAACTTTGATTTTGAAGTGTTGAAATGTTTGGCAGGCGGGCGGTAGAAAAAAACTATCAGACTGATAACGTAATCAGTTACGTATATTAGCTGCATAGTGACTTTCTATAACCTATAAATAGGCCTGTTGTATTTCATTTCAAAATACACCTAAACACACAACTCTCTCTTCTCTCTCATATATTTTCTGTGTAAGCTGCTAGATAAGTCCGTCTAGTAGGAAAGTCGGCTTAGCCCACTTTCAGGCAGTGTCGGGTAGAAGGTCCTCGTGCCTAAACTATCCTTAGGAGTGTTCTAATTTTGAAGCTAATGCATTGGATTAGAAGTTGTAACACCCCTTCGAGTTTATTATCAATAAAGATATATTCTCGGAATTATTTTTAATTTTTATAGTATCGTATTCAACCCCCCTTCTACGATACTTTGGGACCTAACAATTGGTATCCGAGCAAGCTTCTAGCATACAAGAAGTCTAAAGATCACCACCATGGGAATGAAGGATTGCGGCGTGAGAATACCAGTTCTTGACAAAGATAATTACTTTCACTGGAAAGTAAAGATGCATTTACATCTCTTATCTATTGATGAAGGTTATGTAAACTGTATAGAAAGAGGTCCTCATATTCCTATGAAGGCCAACACTGCAGTTGGAGAAGCAGCAGGAACTGGAGTTGTTGGAAGGCCTATTCCCAAATTATCCGCAGAATTCACAGATGGAGACAAAGAGGAAGTCTAGAAGGATAAAAAGACCATGAATATACTGTTCAATGGTATTGATCAAGACATGTTCGACAATGTCATCAACTGCACCACTGCCAAGCAAGTGTGGGACACTATGCGAACACTCTGTGAAGGAACTGAACAAGTCAGAGAGAACAAGATGCAACTCCTCATACAACAGTATGAACACTTCCATCATAATTCTGGAGAAAATTTAACAGATATATTCAGTAGATTTCAGAAACTACTGAATGGCCTGAAGTTGTACGGGAGAACATATGAAGTCAAAGACTCCAACTTAAAATTTCTGAGATCTCTTCCTAAGGAATGGAAGCCAGTTATAGTCTCGTTGAGAAACTCTCAAGACTACAAAGATTTTACACTTGAGAGACTGTATGGAATTTTAAAGACCTATGAGCTCGAGTTGTAACAAGATGAAGAAATTGAGAAAAGCCAGAAGAAAGGTGGAAATATAGCTTTGGTGGCCAATATTCCAACAAACCAAGATGGAGAGAAGATGAAGAATAAAGAAGCCACACCAAGTCAAAGAACTTGGGAAGGTGGAGCTGCAACTAGCCAAGGTCAAAACAAGATGATTGAAGAACCTGATGCATTAAGTGAGGATGAAGCTGAAGATCAAGATGAATATTTGGCATTTCTATCAAAAAGATTTTCGAAGCTAAGATTCAAGAAGAATTCAGTAGGAGCCGGGCAATTCAAGAAAAACTATCAACCAAACAAGGATGTGGTTGAAAGATCAAAGTTCAAATGCTATAACTGTGGAACTGCTGGCCACTTTGCCAATGAATGCAGAAAATCCAAATCTGAGAATGAAAAGAAACAGTTTGAGACTGTCGATTACAAAAAGAAATACTTTGACCTTCTCAAGCAAAAGGAGAGAGCATTCGTATCAAGAGATGATGATTGGGCAGCTGGAGGTGACTCAGATGCAGAAGAAGAGTTTGTCAATCTTGCACTCATGGCAAATGAAACTGATGAAGAGGCTAGTTCAGCAAGCAACCAGGTATACTCTACAAATCTAACTGAGCTTTCCAAAGATGAATGTGCCAATATTGTTGATGAAATGTCTAATGAATTGTACAACATGCATGTCACATTAAAATCACTTAACAAAGAGAACAAAAAGATTAAAGATCTTAATGCTAAGATAGGTGATAGGAATACTCTGTTAGAAACTCAACTAATTGATTTTGAAACAATGAAAAGAGATTGTCAGGATGCTAAGAATGAGTTACTTGAGGCTCTGAAAAGAGAAGAGTGTTTAATAAAACAGTTAAAAGAGGAACAAGACTTAATTGCTAAGTGGAAGGGATCAAAGGCTAAAACTGAAGAAATGTATAGTAAACAAGGAATTGATTATTTTCACAAATTAGCAGAAGCTAAGTTAGATGTTGATAGGGAAGTTGCTTCAGATAGTGATTTAGTCGAAAAAGAATGTTCTTTGAGACCTAAGCCTGTTAGCAAAGCAACTTTAACTAAATTAAATAATCAATATGGACCTATCAACAAAAACTTTGTAGTTGGAGAGTGCAGCAAAACCAAATCTGTTGAATAAATAAACATAGGCAGCTTGTCCCACAAGCAATTGAAGGACAAGCTAGAAAATGTTAAGTCAGGTGCTAAGGACAAGAAAAAGAATAGAAATGGTAAGGTAGGGATTAACAAACACAACAATTACACACCTGATAAAAATGCTCCTAGGAAAAAATGTGTAAAGTGTGGAAGTGTTAATCATTTATCTACCAACTGTAAATCTGTTAAGAATGCTTCTGTGCCTTATATGCCTATGCCTATGCCTGCTGTGAATGTTATGCCAAATATGTATTCTCCCTCTGCTCATGCATCTAGTGAATATGCTAACATGCCATTCATGTATAATCCATACTACAATATGCCACAGATGCCATGGATGATGAATAACATGTTTGCACAGACTATGCCAAATTATACATCTAGTTTTAATGCATGTGAGCAAGTGAAACAACCTATTTCAGAAACCTACACCAAGAGTTAAGGTTGATTTAACTCAATCAAAACCCCTGGGTAGTAAGGGCTTGAAAAATAAGAAAAAGGCTAACAAGGCAGGACCCAAGCAAACTTGGGTACCAAAATCAACTTGATTTTGTGTTGATGTGTGCAGGGAAACAGAAAGAATCTTTGGTATCTGGACAGTGGCTGCTCTAGGCATATGACTGGAGATTCTACCCTGCTCACTAAGTTTGAGGAGAAAGCTGGCCCTAGCATTACCTTTGGAGACAACAGCAAAGGATATACTAGAGGATATGGCTTGATTTCACATGGGAATGTTGTCATTGAAGAAGTAGCACTGGTTAATGGACTTAAGCATAACTTGCTAAGTGTCAGTCAATTGTGTGATAAAGGCCAGAACGTCTGGTTCACATCTGAAGCTTGTGTCATTTTCAAGAAAAGTGACAACAAGGTAGTGTTGACAGGAGATAGAAGAGGAAATGTGTACATTGCTGATTTCAATTCAACAAATGCAAACATGACTACATGTCTTCTCAGCAAGGCAAGTGTAGATGAAGGTTGGCTTTGGCACAAAAGACTGTCACACTTGAGTTTTAAAGCAATGAATGAGTTGGTAAAGAAGAATTTGGTTAGAGGTATTCCAAAATTGGATTACTCCAAGGATGGATTGTGTGATGCATGCCAGAAAGGGAAGCAGAAGAAGGCCTCTTTCAAATCAAAGTCAATGTCATCAGTTGATCAAACCTTGCAACTACTCCACATGGATCTCTTTGGACCAGTCAATGTGTTGTCAATCTCAAATAAGAAATACTGTCTTGTGATTATTGATGATTTCTCAAAATTCTCTTGGACATTCTTTCTACACTCTAAGGATGAAGCAGGTGAAGTCATTTTAAATCACATCAGGATAGTCAACAACAATCCTTTACTCAAAGTAAGGAGAATCAGAAGTGACAATGGAACTGAGTTCAAGAATTCTGTAATAAGAGAGTTTTGTGAAGAAGAAGGAATTATCCAAGAATTCTCTGCACCAAGAACTCCTCAACAGAATGGTGTATTGGAAAGAAAGAACAGAATTCTAATTGAAGCTGCAAGGACAATGCTTGAAGAATCTAAGCTACCAACATACTTCTGGGCAGAAGCTGTAAACACTGCATGCTACACTCAGAATATTTCTTTGGTCAATCAAGCAAAAGGCATGACACCTTATCAACTTTTCAAAGGCAAGAAACCAACAATAAACTTTCTGCATGTCTTTGGATGCAAATGCTTTGTACTGAAAAATCATGGTGAGCATCTTGGAAAATTTGATTCAAAAGCAGATTAAGCTATCTTTGTTGGATACTCAGCTGGAAAATCCTACAGAGTCTACAACCTAAGACTAAACATTGTAATGGAGTCCATACATGTTGTCTTTGATGACAAGAAAATATCTGGTCTAGTAGATGAAGGTTTTCATGAGTCTCTTTCATTCGAGAATGAGAGAAGTGGTGAAGAAAGTGAAGATGATGATGAAGAATGGAGATCTAATGGTGTGAGAAACAGACAAGGATTATCAGTTGAAGTGCAGAATGAACCACCTGTTGAAGAGCAAATTACACCATCAGTTGGAAATCAAATTGAAGCATCTGTAGAAAATCAAAGAGAAGCATCTATTGATAAATCTGCAAGAAATCCATCAATCTCGAGGGCCATACACTCAGGGGGAGTTTCTCACAGTCAAAACTCAACAATAAGTCACAATGATCAACACAGAGAAAATGAAGCCCCTTCATCAAGGTCAAACTTACCACCACAGAGAAAATGGACCAGGGATCATCCATTTGAGCTTATCGTTGGAGATCCTAATGCAAAGGTCCAAACCAGAAGAGCAAGTCAAGAAGAATGCTTATACAGTAGTTTTCTATCCAAAGAAGAACCTAAGAGAGTTGAACAAGCTCTTCTGGATCCAGACTGGGTTTTAGCAATGCAAGAAGAGTTAAACCAGTTTGAGAGAAATGAAGTATGGAAACTTGTACCCAAACCTAAAGACAAATCAGTGATTGGCACTAAGTGGGTATTCAAGAACAAGATGGATGAGAATGGCATAATCACAAGGAATAAAGCTAGATTAGTTGCTAAAGGCTACTGTCAAGAGGAAGGAATTGATTTTGAAGAAACCTTTGCACCAGTAGCAAGGTTAGAAGCAATAAGGATCTTCCTGGCCTATGCATCACATGCCAATTTCAAAGTCTATCAAATGGATGTCAAGAGTGCATTTTTGAATGGTATTCTGGAGGAGGAGGTGTATGTTAGTCAACCGCCTGGTTTTGAAGATCCAGACTTTCCAAAATATGTGTTCTTTCTACTCAAAGCACTCTATGGCCTGAAGCAAGCACCTAGAGCCTGGTATGACACACTCTCACAGTTTCTTATAGAGAATCACTTCATTCGAGGTACTGTTGATAAAACTTTCTTTTATAGAAATGTCAATGGCTCTATGATACTTGTCCAAATTTATGTAGATGATATAATATTTGGGTCTACAGATGAAAAACTTTGCAAGAGGTTTGTCAAACTCATGCAAAGTAAATATGAAATGAGTATGATGGGTGAATTAACTTATTTTCTTGGTTTACAAGTTAAACAAGTAAATGAGGGAATTTTTATAAGTCAAACAAAATACATTTATGATCTTTTAAAAAGGTTTGATTTAGCAGATTGTTCTTCTGCAAAAACACCCATGGCCACTGCCACTAAGCTTGAACTGAAAACTAAGGAAAAGAAGGTGGACATGACAAGCTATAGGGGCATGGTTGGATCTCTTTTATACTTAACAGCTAGTAGACCTGATATTATGTTTGCTACATGTTTATGTGATAGATTTCAAGCTGATCCGAGGGAATCTCACTTAGTAGCTATTAAAAGGATTTTCAGATATCTCAAGGGAACACCAAAACTCGGCATTTGGTACCCTAGAGATTCTGGTTTTGATCTAATTGGTTACTCAGATGAAGATTATGCGGGTTGCAAAATGGATAGAAAAAGTACCACAGGAACCTGTCAATTCTTAGGAAACAAGCTGGTCTCATGGTTCAGTAAAAAGCAGAACTCAGTATCTACCTCAACTGCAGAGGCTGAATACATAGCAGCTAGGAGTTGTTGTGCACAGATTCTATGGATGAGAAATCAACTACTTGACTATGGAGTTAAAGTTAAAAGGATCCCAATTTTCTGTGACAACACTAGTACAATTGCAATATCACAGAATCCAGTGCAGCATTCTAGAACCAAGCACATAGACATCAGATACCATTTCATCAGGGAGCATGTGATGGAAGGCACTGTGGAACTGCACTTTGTTCCTAGTGAGAAACAATTGGCAGACACTTTTACTAAAGCTCTGGATGAAGCAACCTTTTCAAGGTTGGTAAGTGAGCTTGGTATGTTAAATTTCACATGATTTTTTAAAATGTCTGTTCAATTAATTGCAGCCAGTGAATTTCATTCTCTGGATTTTGTTTGTTTTATTTTGATTATCTGCATGATTATTCTGGAGATGTCACTGTAGCATAATTAAATAAATATTTTATTGACATATATCAATTAATGATATTTTGTTAATTTTATATCTATTTAATTGTGAGTTTATCTGATCATTGTGGATTAATTCTTGATTTACAGCGTGATTATTTTTAAATCCATAATAATTAGAAGTAATAAATATGTGTATATGTGTATAGACTGATAGGTTTCGGTGATAAGATGTTTTTTCGGCCGACAGGTTTCGGTGATAAGATGTTTTTTCGGCGAATTAGGTTGTTAGGTGAGAAATTATTGAGCGGTGTTGTTTTTCAAACATAACCTATCACTATTGCACCTAACCTACTAAACCTTGAAACCTTATAAATGATGAGTTTTTGTTTGTGTTTAACATCATCATTTTTCAGATATACAGAGCATATACACACGATTGCTGAATATTTCGAGCTTTGATCGGAAAGATCTCTCAATCTAGCTGGTGGTTTTTAGATTGGATTTTATATTCTTGCTTTATACATCATCCTTTATAAAAACTAACCCTTGTTTTTGAATTTCCTCAAAGTTTTGAAAATGGCATTGCAGGGAAGCTTTTTAATTGCTAAAGTTAATCCTATTTCCATTCAGCAAATCGAAACCATTCAGGATGAGCAATTTCGGGCTTGGACACAATTTTTGAATGAACATTCATTAATTCGATATGCTTTAGTTACACCAGTGCAGCTTAACCATGATGCATTGCGTGAACTATATTGCAGTGCGGTTAACACTTCTGGACAGGACGGGTGTGCATTCACATATCGACTATTTGGTAGGTCAATTAGGGTCACTGAACGAGATGTTAATCGAATTCTTCATTTTCCTATGGAAAATCTCGTTTCTGATCCTACACCTGAACAGATTGAAATGTTCTTTCGTTTTATAAGGTACCAAGATGGCAATTTCAATACTGGTAATCTTTATAGAACGTTTCTAACCCAGTATTGGAGTTTCTTCTTTCACACTCTTAACCATGTTTTTTCCTCAGATAGAACAAATCAAGATCGAATACCTGAATATATCCAAAAAATAGGGTATGCGGTCGCCAATAATTTGAGGATTAATTTTTGAAAAATAGTGCTTGGTCAAATCATTTTAAAGATGAAACACTTAGGAACAAGAGATGTTCGGACTCAAAATATCAAATGTCTATATCCAAGGTTTCTACAGCTAATATTAAATGATTTTTTGAATGATGAAGACAGGGTACGCTTGGAAAATGGTCAAAAGGTGGAATGTTCTTCCATAAAGACGAATGTAATTAATTACATGAGCAAAAAGAAATATACGGATGTGCCTACAGTCCTAACTGAATATCTAAAGACTGTCCCACTTCCGTTGTTACCAAGACCAGTGAGAGCAGGTATACGACAAGGTAATATTTCAATCCCTGCTATTCCAACCCTAGTATTCCCTGTTCTGTCACAGGAAATACAGTTTCTACAGCCCCCAGTGGCCATCTTACCCGACCAAGAGCAGGAAATCCCACCGACTCTAACACAGGTCGAAAAGCCCATTTTACAAATGCAAACAAAAACACAAAAAACTCCTACACCTCAATTGTCACTTAAACAACCAACCATCAACACTTTTGAGGGAGATAGTGCCTCAGCAGCACCACATAAGGAGTTAGTTACATCAGCAGCTCTACCTCATTCTAAACGACGTAAACCAAATGAACCTGAGGTAACTGTAACTGTTAGGGGAACAATTCTTCCTTGTCAAATGAGTGAAAATGTAAATGAGGATGAATTGACGGGAGCAACTATCTTGAGTTCCATTTCACGGAACATAAGAGTGGTTGATGATCTTTCTAAAGATCAAATGCCTTCACAGGCATCCGAGGTGGAATTACCTACCTCAATAACTGCTGGTGAATCTTCCATTTTACGGAAAGATCCATCGGTAGGTGGTTCTTTTATGAACCGAGTGTCTTCACAGACATACGAGGGAAACTTGGGTTTTGTGCCATTTAATCGATTCAAGTTTAACCTCACAGAAGAAAAATCTCTGGATCTCTTTCGAGATTTACCACTATTTACCAGTGGTCGGCAACTCGCTTCACGCGAGGATGGAAGCTCATGAACTTTCATTGCACCATCCGTGACCTCTGAAAAAGGGGCTAGGATGATTTCATTTGCAGGTACACATATCGGTGGAAGCTCTGGAGGAGAGTTGAGGGAAACACGAACAGAACATGTAAGTGTCACCCAAACCACTAAACCGAGTGAATATAGAGTGTTGAGTGAAACACCTGCAGAACATACGAGTGAGCAACCTACTCAACCACATGCACCTATAACCAGAAAGGAATACAGCAGACTCCTTACAAGGGTCCAAAAATTGGAGAAAGAGTTGCCAAATATCTGTAAGTCCATTGCAGAAATCAAAAATTTGCAACTTATTCAACATGATGCATTCCAGGTTCAATTAAGTTCCATGGCAGCCCAGTTTAGTCATGCAATTAATTCCTTGGTGAAGACAGCTTCGTCTAAATTACCAACTCCACATCCTACTATCTTGGAGGATAACCCAACTGAGGGGGAGAAGGTGGATGACCAAGAAGCTACTAGGCGTAATAAAGGCAAGGAAAAGGTTGTTGACACGGAATTAACTTTATCTTGGGAAAGGAAAAGCTAAATGGAAGTATTCGTGCTATGTGAAAAGAAAGCAAGGCAAAAACTTGAAGATATGTTCAGTCTAGAGGAACAATTGTCTTGCACTTTGAAATCTGGAAAATGTATATATGATCCAGAATGTACTTTTATATTATTTATCTTTTTATTTTATTTTTTGTTGTATCAGTTGAGTTATCCTCTAGAAATTTGTTTGTCAAACCCTGACAATCAAATAGGGGGAGATTGTAAAGCATAAAAATGTAATATGTAATAGAGGACATATATAACTCAACTAGGATAAAAGATAAATAATAAACTCTATACAGGGATCGTGAAATTTGAAGAACAGGCACCAACAAGGATCAAGTCGCTGAAAGAAGTTCATTAAAATGATCAAGCCTCAGTGACAAAATAAGATGTACAGATGATTCAGTTGAAGGGCCAAAAGATTCCAGTGATAAAGTTTTTATGGTTGCACAATTCTTGGCAGTATTCTTAAAGACATGATACGAAGACCACGAGTGAATGTTAGTCGTCTGTGAGCCAGACCAGTTGCACTAGGCGTCAACATTTTCACAAAGGAATCAAGGTATCTAACTCAGAAAAACTGTTAAAGAGGTATGATTGAGAGCAGTGTTGATATCCTCCATTTCAGAAGCTGAAAATTGAAGGATGATAAAAAAAGAGGAATATGAATAGTAACCAGAATCACTATTCACACCGGAATTACTATTCACCGGAATCACTATTCACCCCGGGTGAATAGTAACCGAAGTTACTATTCATGTGAATAGTAACCGAAGTTACTATTCATGTGAATAGTACCCAAAAGTACTATTCATAAAGTAAGAAACATGTGGGGCCCACATGTATTAAAAAAATCAAAGTAAAACTTTGATTTTGAAATATGCAGTGTGTTGAAATGTTTGGCAGGCGGGCGGCAGAAAAAAACTATCAGACTGATAACGTAATCAGTTACGTATATTAGCTGCATAGTAACTTTCTATAACCTATAAATAGGACTGTTGTATTTCATTTCAAAATACACCTAAACACACAACTCTCTCTTCTCTCTCATATATTTTCTGTGTAAGCTGCTAGATAGTCCGTCTAATAGGAAAGTCGGCTTAGCCCACTTTCAGGTAGTGTCGGGTAGAAGGTCGTCGTGCCTAAACTATCCTTAGGAGTGTTCTAATTTTGAAGCTAATCCATTGGATTAGAAGTTGTAACACCCCTTCGAGTTTATTATCAATAAAGATATATTCTCAGAATTATTTTTAATTTTTATAGTATCGTATTCAACCCCCCTTCTACGATACTTTGGGACCTAACATAAATCATACCATATCTTTTAATCATTAATATTTTTATCTAATTAAAACATGTTACATTCTATCTAATTGAAACACGTTACCTTTCTAATTGATATGGGCTAAAAGTAAGCCCTAAAGACACATTTAATGTGGCATTAATTAGACCCAGAATGGTCCAAACGTGGGGCCCACCAGATGGGCCCAAAACTCTATTTACAATATTAATTTCGTAATTAATATTAAGGGTAATAATCAGCTCAGCAAATAATAGTGAAACAAGGATATCACTCCTGCCTGACTTAGCCTCCAAGATACATATTTCAACATGGAAACTGATTCCTACAAGGAATAGATCTGGAACCTTCCTCAAGGAAGACTTGTCCACCAAGTCTCTGACTCCTACCATAATTCTAGGGCTTCTCTGCCTATATAAAGGGTCTTACCCCTCATCTCAGAACTACGTTTTTGGCTTGATTCTCAATAACGAGATACATAGGCACTCTGTGAGGACCGATCAGTCTCGTAACACGGAAACAACCATTAAAGCTCGAAGCTCAACCACCCTAGCATTAATTACAAATCGTAACCTAGTTTTTATTCCACAACATTTGGCGCCGTCTATGGGAAGACAACATCAACCATGGTTCAAACACGAAGAACAACATCGACTGAGGCCATACCCCTTAGCTCTGCTCCACCTGCCACCTCTGATCCGCTTATCACCGCTGAAGAAGGACAATTACCCCCATCAACAGGGACGGTCATTCAACCTCTAGTCTCTCAACCCTCAGGGACGATTCCCCATATTAAGGTAACTTTACCTGTGATTATCCCTCAAAGCCAAGAAACTAACCCTCTTAAGATGGTGGTTTCTCCTCTTGGTAACGTTGATCGTACGCTACCCCCGGGGGTACAGATCCACACTACGGATCTCCCCTTGAATACCAACTCGATGTATGGGCTGCCTAATTATCCCCCTCGACAAAGGGAACCTAGACCAAGCGGTCATGCCTTACAGATCCGAGATCGAGAGTACGATGACTACTCCGGCCCCTATACTAATGATTCGACGTCTGAGGATGACGATGATGATCGCGAAGAAGCCCCAAGGAGGCGACGTGCTAGTAGAGAACCTCGAAGGAGGTCCCAAAGAATCCATGATGCACCTCCACAAACGGCTGAGGAAAATATTAAGGCTCATGAGGCTGAGATCCAAAGGTTGAAGGATGATATTGCTAGGGAGCAAGCAAGGCAAAGTCTGATTCGACCTCCTCCAGTTACAGGGAGGATTCCCATTATAAATCTGGAGAGTCCTTCAAGGAGACAGCGAAGGGCCGAAGCCCCAACTGAAAAATCGACAAGGGTGGAGACCCCCAGAAGTAACCCCAAGGATCTGATGCCACTTGGGGATCCTGATAATCCCACACCTCCATTTACTGAAGAGGTAATGAATGCTCGCATCTCAAGGAAGTTCAAGATGCCGACGATTAAGGCTTATGATGGAACGGGCGACCCCGCAAACCATGTTAGGACATTCTCAAACGCACTGCTGTTGCAGCCTGCGAGCGACGCCTTAAAGTGTAGGGCATTCCCTCAAACCCTGTCGGGCATGGCTCAAAGGTGGTATAGCCGCCTACCTACAAACTCGATTGGCTCTTTAAGGAGCTGAGTGCCGCCTTTGTCAGCCAGTTCATTAGTGGGAGAGTTCATGAAAAAAGTTTTGCATCCCTCGTGTATGTGGTGCAGGGGAAGAACGAGAATTTGAGGGATTACCTCAAGCGATTCACCAAGGAGACGTTGGATATCACTGATCTGGAAAATAAGGTGGCCATGGTAGCCCTGGAACACGGAACCACTGATCTCTTCTTTAAAAGGTCTTTGGCAAAACATCCTCCCGAAAACATGGCCGAGCTCCAACGAAGGGCCGATAAGTATATCAAGGCTGAGGACAGCATGAAGAAGGAAACCGCAGGAGGCAATGGCAAGGGTTCTAATGACTCAAAGAAACGAAAGCAAGAGCAAGAGTACGACGTTAGGGACAAGTATCCCCGGACTAGCAAGGATTCCGAGTCACCACCAAAGAAGGGTTTGGGACCGAGGTTTTCTGATTACGCAAGGCTGAACGCTCCTAGGAGTCAGATCTTGTTAGATATTGAAAAGGATAAAGACTTTCGGTGGCCGAAGCCACTTAGGGGTGATCCCGCAAAAAGAAATAAAGAGCAGTACTGTAGGTACCACCGTGACGTGGGTCATGATACAGATGATTGTAGGCAGTTGAAGGATGAAATTGAGTTCTTGATCCGAAAAGGGAAGTTGAACAAGTTCACAAAGGGTGATGATCGTGGAACCCAAAGAAGGGACTATGATAGAAGAGACAATGACAGAAGAGATAACGATCGCGATCATGATCATAATCAACAGCCCCGAGGGCCAGTTATTAACATGATTTGGGGAGGCCCAACGGCGGTCGGAACAACTCGAAACTCTCGAAAGGCATATGCCAGAAAAGTGATGCACATCGTGGGAGAAGCCCCTAAACGTGCTAGGACTGAAATAGCAATTGGGTTTGATGATTCAGACCTTGAAGGGGTGAAATTCCCCCATGACGACCCGTTGGTCATAGCCCCTATTATTGGAAATTCGGAGGTGAAGCGAGTCTTGATAGACAATGGAGCTTTTGTTGATATTTTGTTTTATGACGCATTCGTAAAGATGGGATACACTGACTCTCAGTTGACCCCGACCAACATGCCGATATACGGGTTTAATGGAGTCGAATTAAAGGTTGAAGGGACTATTCAGTTACCCGTGACAATCAGGCAAGAACCTAAGGAAGCCACTCAAATGCTGAATGTTTTGGTGATTAAGGCTACCTCAACGTACAATGCAATCTTGGGGAGGACCGGACTTCATGCGTTCAAGGCTGTTGCCTCTACCTATCACATGAAGGTCAAATTTCCAACCAGGAGTGGTGTTGGGGAACAGAAAGGAGATCAGAAAATGGCCAAGAGTTGCTATGTGGCTGCTTTGAGAGCTGATGGAGCCGGGGGCAGGTACTCCCGATTGAAGACATGGATGTCCATGGTGATGATGAACACCGAGGAAGGCTAGCAGAGGACTTGGTTCCCATACCTCTAGAGTTGGGCGACCCTGGAAAAGTTACTTATGTAGGAGCTTCTCTGAAAGAACCCTTGAAGGGCAAATTGATAACATTCTTACAAGAAAACAGTGATGTGTTTGCTTGGACAGCGGCTGATATGCCAGGGATTGATCCCCAACTCATAACTCATAAATTAAATGTCGATCCCAAGCGAAAGACCATAAAGCAGAAGAAGAGGAATTTTGCTCCAGAAAGGCAAGAGGCCATTAAGCAAGAGGTGGACAAACTTTTGGAAGCTGGTTTTATTGAGGAGATTCAGTTCCCTGAATGGTTGGCTAACCCTGTGATAGTCAAGAAAGCCAACGGTAAGTGGAGGATGTGTATAGACTTCACCGACTTGAATGACGCATGCCCTAAGGATTGCTTCCTTTTACCAAGGATTGACACACTAATAGATGCCATGGCTGGGCACGAAATGTTGAGTTTCATGGATGGATTCAGTGGCTACAATCAGATTAAGATGCACAAGGATGACATCCCAAAGGTATCCTTCATAACTGACTTTGGTGTTTTCTACTACCTTGTTATGGCTTTTGGTCTAAAAAATGCAGGAGCTACCTATCAACAACTGGTGAATAAGATATTCACCAATCTGATTGGAAAAACCATGGAGGTCTATGTTGATGATATGCTGGTTAAGAGCTTGGTCATGGAAGACCATATTAAGCACCTCAGAGAGGCATTCGAAGTGCTGAGGCACCATAGAATGATGTTGAATCCAGCCAAGTGTGCCTTTGGCGTTGGATCAGGCAAATTTTTGGGTTTGATGGTTTCCAAAAGAGGCATAGAGGCCAACCCTGACAAGATCAAAGCGATTCTGGACATAGAACCACCCCGTTCTATACGGGATGTACAGAAGTTAACGGGCCGAGTGGCAGCCCTAGGGAGATTCATCTCCAAATCAGGTGACAAGTGCTTGCCTTTCTTCCAAGCATTGAAAAAGGTGAAAAATTTTGTATGGACTTTTGAGAGCCAAGAGGCCTTTGAACAGCTGAAGAAATACATGGCCGAAGCCCCGTTGTTGACCAAACCAAGTCCTGGGGAGACTCTTTACCTATACCTGGCGGTATCTAAACAAGCATTGAGTGTTGTTCTCATTCGGGAAGAGGAGAAAATCCAGAAACCTATCCACTACGTGAGCAAAGTGTTGCATGGGGCTGAGTTGAATTACTCACCCATAGAAAAGTTTGCTTTGGCATTGATAACAGCCTCGAGGAAGCTACGCCCGTACTTCTAGGCACATAAGATTGAAGTCCTGACGGACCAACAGTTGAGAAACATATTGCATAGCCCGAAGGCTAGTGGAAGGCTAATCAAGTGGGCGATTGAGTTAGGAGAGTTTGATATCACATATAAGCCTCGAACAGCCATTAAGGCTCAGGCATTGGCTAACTTCGTGGTTAAATGCACTATTAACAACCAAGAAGTCGGGGGGAAAGAGATAATGACTACCCCTGGGAAAGAGAAAAAAGAAGAGGAAGTTACACCTGATCTGAAGGAATATTGGGTGCTCTATTTTGATGGAGCATCAAAAACAAAATCTAGTGGTGCAGGTGTGGTTTTGCAAAGCTCTGATGGGTTCACAGTTGAGTATGCTTTAAAGTTAGATTTTCCTACTACCAACAATGAAGCAGAGTATGAGGCATTAATAGCTGGTTTGGGTTTGGCTAGAATCATGAGGGTCAAGAATCTCAAAGTTTGTGGATATTCAAGGCTTGTGGTATCACAAGTAAATGGTGAATGCGAAGCTAAGGACGAAACTATGGCGAAATACCTGAGAGTCGTAAAGGCTGTTATGACTTAGTTTGAGGAATGCTATGTTGAGCACATTCCGAGAGAAGAAAACATTAAGGCCGATGCCCTGTCTAAGTTCGCTTCTTCTGAGATAGAAAATTATGCTGGGAGTGTCTACTTCCAGGTCTTGAAGGCCCCGACCGTTAACTCGAAATTAGTGGCACCAATTGATATAGGGGGCTCTTGGATAGATCCTATCAATGCTCACCTTGAAACCGGGTGGCTCCCAGACAATGCCTTGGAGGCACGAAAACTCTCAGTAAGAGCATTGAGATACGCCTTGATTGAGGGCATTCTGTACAAAAGGTCATTCGTCATCCCATACTTGAAGTGTTTGAGGCCTCAAGAGGCAAGAGAAGCATTGGAGGAAGTTCATGAAGGGATCTGTGGGCAACACTTGGGGGGTAGAGCCCTAGCTCACAAGATCACTCGTTTAGGGTTCTATTGGCCGAAGATGTTGGCTGATGCACAAGACTATGTCAAGAAATGTGAGAGATGTCAAAAACATGCTCCAATTGTAAGGCAACCGCCTGAGATGTTAACTTCAATTAACTCTCCTATTCCGTTTGCGATGTGGGGGATGGATATACTTGGTCCTTTTCCCATGGCTTCAGCACAAAGGAAGTTCTTGATAGTGGCCATTGATTACTTCACTAAGTGGATTGAGGCTAAACCTCTAGCCAAGATAACCACTAAACAAGTTGCCCAGTTCTTTTGGGAGAACATAACTTGCAGGTAGGGAATCCTACGAATTTTGGTGACAGACAATGGGACACAGTTCAATAATGAAGAGTTCAAGAAGTATTGTGAGGAGAATGCAATTGAGCTTCATTTTACCTCAGTGGCTCATCCACAAGCTAATGGGCAAGCTGAGTTAGCTAATCAAATTATCCTTGATGGACTGAAAAAAAGGGTCGAACGCTCTAGGAACACTTGGGTTGATGAGTTGTTGCCCATACTATGGGCATACCGTACCACTTGTAAAGTGACAACTAGAGCAACCCCATTTCTGCTGGCTTATGGAGCTGAGGCAGTTGTGCCTTTGGAGATCATGCAAGCGTCACCTCGAATAGAGGCATATGAACCAGAAACTAATGAAGAAGGGATGAGACTTGCCCTTGACTTAATTGACGAGGTTAGAGATGAAGCCAATGCTAGAAATACTGAACATCAGAATAGAGCCTCTTTTCACTATAACTAGAGAGTTAAGGAAAGATTCTTTCGACAAGGCGACCATGTTCTAAGGAAGGTAGAAGCCTCTGGAGTTGGTCAGAAAGGAAAGCTAGCCCCTAATTGGGAAGGGCCATATCGAGTCAAGAAGACGCTAGGACGGGGATCCTACAAGTTGGAGACCTTGGATGGGAACGAGGTACCCCGTACTTGGCATGCCTTGAACCTCAAGATTTATTATATTTAAGCTGCCCTTGCAAGGAAGTTGCTTTTTTTTAATCTATCTATTAGGAGAAGTACAAATAAGGTTCGATGAAACCATTCCACCGCTTAACGCCCCGAGTAGGACAATAATAAGTTATGTAAGGGTTGAACCCATTTCGAATTATTAAAGCAAGTTTGTTTTCCTTCAATGATTCTGCGATTTTGTTTATGTACCAAGCACCTGTTGAGTGTAAGTCTAGAAAGACCAAGTATCGAAAACAAATAAACAAACAAATGAGGAAACAAATGCATAAATAAAGACCTCGAAGGGCCAACAGTTAAGTTACATCACCGAAACAGATAAAAGTTTGATCCCGAAGGACCTTCATTGAAATCTTGAAATATAAAGCCACATACGGCTAACAAGGCCATCCAAGGCCACAAACCAGCTCCAGCTACTCCTCCCCAGACTCCTCTTCGCCACTCTCCTCTTCGCCACTCTCCTCTTCCCTACTCTCCTCCTCCGAGTCTTCACCGGAGTCATCACCGGGCTCCGCAATCACCATTGGCTGAACATTAGCAACTTCGGCCCCTTCTTCCTCGGAAGATGAATCAGAAGTAGAACTTCCCTCGTTTCGGATCAGTCTCTTGCCAGCGATGGGTTGGCAAACTACTCCAACTTTCCTTGCAGGTGGGGGTTTCTTCCCACGGGAGCCAGAAGAAGATGAGTCTTGGCTAGCAACTTGAACAGCCCCCTTGGAGTTGGATCCAGAGCGTCGATGACTGCCTTTGGAGCCGGATCCTGATTTCTGAAGAACAACTTTAGTTCCCGAACCAGAAGCTAGGTTAGCCGGGTTGACACCCCAATTTGGGCAAGGAAAATCAGCCGGGTTGACAACAGATGGATGCCTATGACTCACAGCGTTAATGGCCTTATCCCAACCAACAGACATGTTGAAGGAACGCATCTCATCATAATGATCATCAATGAGCTTAAGAAAATCTTTAGACCTATGGTAGGCCTGGATCACCCTGTCAGCATCAGATGCCTTCTTTTTGGCTAGAGAAGAAAGTTGTTTACGGGTAGATGCAGCATTAGCTTCAGCACGAATGACTTGGGAGTGTAGATCGTCAATCTCTTCCTTGAACCTTGCTGAGTCATTCTTTAAGCTAATATTCTCATCCCTAAAAGCCCGGCCTTGAGTCGAAACAGTTTGAAAGTAAGCATTAGCCTGCAACAAGGAAATGGGTGAGCTACGAGGAATATACAGAGTCAAAATCAGAAACAGTATTGAACTTAACAGAGGGAATTTCATACCTGATACAAGGCCTGAGCGCCCATGAGCTGAGACTCATCCATTTTGTCACCTGCATGCATTGTCACTCGGTCAGGAGGAGTGATTGAAAGCTTGGACCGAGTCTTGTTCACATATGCCCCAAGGAGGTATGAAAGGAGTCCTGACGTCCCCATCAGCGTTTCGGGATCGTTTACCGCCTTGAGAGCAGTGCTCCAAGAAGTTAGGGATTGAGGCTTAGTAGGATTCAGTTTCTCCTCAGCCTTCTTCTTCATCCTTTTAGTAATAGTTGGCCGGTTCTCAGGACGACTATCAATCTCCTCAACAGCTGAAATACAAAGAGAAAAATATCGGGATAAGAACAAACAGAGTTCATAAAAAGCTCAAGTAAGAAAGTTACCCTCAATGGAAAGAAAGCTAAGGCCAGTCTCAATAAGATTCTTTTCATTCAGAAAAGTTTTATAGTGTGTACGGCCGTCATCAGTAAGAAGCCTATCTCGATCCAACAATTCTGAATCAGTAAGGTCACACGAAATGTGAACTGTCCTCCACGGACCCAAATCTCTTCACAAAGAAGTTGCCCCAGTCACCACCTTTCCACTCAAGAACTACAAACTCCCTTTCCCAAAAATGATGTGAATCTGGAAAGGAGAAGGGATTCACTATGTGTGGAAGTTTAGCTCGGTGCTTAAGGCTAACCCATCCTTTCTTGGAGTCGGAAGAGTTGCTGGCCCCAAAGATACTTCGAAACATTGTAGTTGTCGGATGAATCTCCAGTTGGCGACACTTTATTAAGAAAGTAGAGATGTACCTCCAAGCATCGGGATACAACTGACAGGGGTGGATCTGATACTCCGCCAGCAATCTAATGATAAAATTGTCAACCGGGAATCTGAACCCAGCATCTAAGGCACCCCAGTGAACACAAATCCTCTCAGGATGCCAGTAGCATGTTCTATCTGATGGGTTTGGGAGATGAACCTTAATGGCACTTGGGAAGTGATATGACTCCCTTATCTCTTGGACATCTCGTTCCGACAACTTACTTGGACTGTTAAAAGAATCTAAGCTAGAACAGTTTGGGAATGCTTCCCTCATAATGTTCAGGAGATCTAGCAAGGATTCAAATCTATGTTCAACATACGAAGGAGGTTTGATTTGTTCTTTACCTTTGGTGGTCCTCATCTTACTCCTCTTCGACATAGCTTCCATCATGGAGACAGGGGGAGCCATTGGTTGATCACCTTCCGACATCTTGATCTTGAAGCTGAAACTTGATCTTGAAGCTCGAACTTGATCTTGCAACTTGAAAGCTTGAGAACTTAAGAATTTGAGAGCTCTGAAATGAAGAAGTGGAGTGAAATGAAGGTTGCTTCTCCTCTTTTATAGAAAAAGCATGACCTGCTACATCAGGTTCAACTTCAGCTTGTTTCGCGTTTACAGGTCATCTATCGTTTAAAGATTAAAAAAGGACAGAAATTATCCGCGATATACAGAAGGAATCGTTATAATTCATATATACCAAGGAAGAAATAGCTGATATATTTGAACAGATGATTGCGCTTAAGAAGTTAAGTAGCAAGTTCAGCCTTAAGCACAAGATTAACAGTACTAATCATAAATTAAGGAGTAATATCGTTTAAAGTCAGGAATGACCAAACTGATGACTTGAGATCAAGATCAAGGTTCTTGATCCTTGAAGACAACGAAGTCACGGATGACCAAGATAGTGACTTGAGATCAAGATCAAGATTCTTGATCCTCAAGACCACGAATGATTTTCAGGTCCGGGCATTTTAACCAACCACGAAGTGGATGACCACGACACCTGGAGGGCCATAGCCGACCACGAGGTGGCCGACCACGAAGCAGCCGACCACCACCCCGAGGGAGTGGCAGCCGACCAGCTTGCAGCCGACCACCAGATCGGGAGAAGCTTCGGCCGACCAAGCCACGACCGACCACCCTTGGCCGATCACCTCTCGGCCGACCACCTTGTTTTCAGGGGCTTCAGCCGACCACGAGCTAGCCCTTGATCCGGCCGATCACGGGTTAGTTCGTGGACCTAGAACTCGAATTTTTTAGTGAACCCTGGATAGTTTTTAGTGCTGAAACGAGATTAAAACTTGAATTTTTCAGTGAATCTCGGATGATTTTCAATGCTAAAACGAGGTCAATGATTAGCACCGTTTAGTGCATGTTAGCACAAATTAGTGCCGATTAGCACCGTTTAGCGCCGATCAGTGCCGTTAGTGCCGTTTTATGCCATTCAACATTGTTTAACACTGTTTAAACATTGTTTAAGGCTGATTAGCGCTGTCTAGTGCCATTTAACACCGATTAGTGTCGTTCAACATCGTCGTAAATGCATCGGTCGCTCCACGCTTTACATTAAGATGATATTGTTGAAAATACTCGTGTAAGAGCAATGAACCCTGACCCAAGTCTCGAATATGGCCGTTATAACTTCAAGGAAAGCCTGATCAGTTTTCTTAGAAGTTGGGGGGTAAATGATATGGGCTAAAAGTAAGCCCTAAAGACACATTTAATGTGGCATTAATTAGACCCAGAATGGTCCAAACGTGGGGCCCACCAGATGGGCCCAAACCCTATTTACAATATTAATTTCGTAATTAATATTAAGGGTAATAATCAGCTCAGCAAATAAAAGTCAAACAAGGATATCACTCCTACCTGACTTAGCCTCCAAGATACATATTTCGACATGGAAACTGATTCCTACAAGGAATAGATCTGGAACCTTCATCGAGGAAGACTTGTCCACCAAGTCTCTGACTCCTACCATAATTCTAGGGCTTCTCAGCCTATATAAAGGGTCTTACCCCTCATCTCAGAACTACGTTTCTCGCTTGATTCTCAATAACGAGATACGTAGGCACTCTGTGAGGACCGATCAATCTCGTAACACGGAAACAGCCATTAAAGCTCGAAGCTCAACCACCCTAGCATTAATTACAAATCGTAACCTAGTTTTTATTCCACAACACTAATCTTGCAATCATTACTATATACAACTAAATACATAAATCATAGTATCATACCATTTCTTTTAATCATCAATATTTTTATCTAATTAAAACATGTTACATTTTATCTAATTAATACACGTTACCTTTTTAGAATCATTAATATATATATCCAAAAATATTGCACCATATCTTTCAACCATTAATAAACACCAAAAAACATAAATCATACATATCTTTCAATCATTAATATTTTTTTTCTAATTAAAACACGTTACCTTTTAATTTATAACTAATCTTGCAACTATTAATATATATCCAAAAATATCACACTATATCTTTTAATTATTAATAAAATATATTAATAATCAGTATGCATTGTTTATAATAAGAAAACATAAGTATAATTCTTAAACATGAATATATCAAATTATAATAAATTTAAATTAAAAATATTATTGAAAATATTGTTTATATAAAAATCTATACTATCTATCTATACTAATATATTAAAGCTTAAAGATTGAAAGTTTGATTGGTTTGGTTTTCGGTTTGGTTATCCTAATTTTTAAAATAAAAAAATAATTACTAACACAATTATATTCAAATTCCAATAAAATTCCTCACAAAACAAATCCTCACAAAACACCACATCACAAATTCCTCTCGGATCTCTCCTCATCCTATTAGTATCCTCTCCAATCACAAAACCCCACATACCCGTTTTGACATCATCCACCTTCACAAATCCATTTCGTCCCTCCACAAATCGGAATTTTTCCTAAAATTTCAAAAAACCCATTCGAGTTCTTTTCAGATCTGCTTTGATTTAGAGCTCGAAATATCAAATAAACACATTTTTAGACTCAAAATCTCATGCTTAACATCATATACAAATTTGGTGTCAATCCGAGATTTTTGACTTTTTGAATTGTATCGCCTTGGGCGAAGTAACGCTTTATGCATATGTCTCTTCTTTTGGAGTGGTCGATTGTCTCTCCTTTTGGAGTATTTTTTATGTCTTTGATTAATTATGTCTGTTTCTGTTTGGTGTTGGATCTGCTGAGAATGATTTTGCTGATGTCTTGGGGGATCTGGAAAGTCCGCATCTGATAAGTGGATTTATATCCACTTGGAACGCCTTATTTCGGCTTAAATTGATCGCTTTGTTCTCAAGCATTTGTGTGTTTTAATGTGTTTTTGTGAGAGTTGTGCAGGATATATCTCTAGATGCACGTATGGTCTTTTCAGTGATTACATGGTGTTATTAAGCTCAGAAGTGTAAGTGTTTGAAGTTGCATATGAAGACGGAGAAAAAATCAATAAAAGCGAGAAGAATTTTCCGTGGAACAGTAATACAGGCGCGGGCGCGCCTAGAATATACTGAAATGGAGCGCGGGCGCTCCTGGAAGAATTTGCAGAAAAGGAGTGCGCGCGGGCGCGCCTGAAAAGAACTAGAGAGCCGCGCGGCCGCGCCTGGCTGCGCCAGAATCTGCCAGAAACTGTTGGAAATCAATTCTGACAAGGAAATTGCATTGTTTTCTAATTCTAATCATTATGGAATCACATGAACGGCTAGAACTTTCCAGAATCAGATCTATACATGGAATTTGCAATTCTATTCTAATTCAAGAACGGAAATTGCTATAATAATATTCCAACTCAAAGACGGCAATTGCTTGGAGGAGAGGCAACTTGGGGCTATAAATAAATACACATCTTGGGACAACAAAAAAACACCACCACTCACCAGAGATCAGATTCACTCTATAACACATACACACCATTGAAGCACGAGATTGAGAAGCCATGGCGAGGATTTGACGACAAGAAGATCTAGACATAAATTTTTCTTGTATTATTCAATTTTGGTGTAACTTTTGGATGCTCTTGGATTTGTTCTCTAAACCCTTAACTCTTATTCATTATCATACCATTCTTTGTTTTACATCATGTTTTCATTAAATCCCGTGACGATGAGACGTTCGATCATGAACTAATCGTTGTCATGGGGTTCAACTTTCCAGAATCAGATGAATGGCCAGAACTTTCCAGAATCAGATCTATACATGGAATTTGCAATTCTATTCTAATTCAAGAACGGAAATTGTTATAATTCTATTCCAACTCAAAGACGGCAATTGCTTGGAGGAGAGGCAACTTGGGGCTATAAATAAATACACATCTTGGGACAACAAAAAAACACCACCACTCACCAGAGATCAGATTCACTCTATAACACATACACACCATTGAAGCACGAGATTGAGAAGCCATGGCGAGGATTTGACGACAAGAAGATCTAGACATAGCTTTTTCTTGTATTCTTCAATTTTGGTGTAACTTTTGGATGCTCTTGGATTTGTTCTCTAAACCCTTAACTCTTATTCATTATCATACCATTGATTCTTTGTTTTACATCATGTTTTCATTAAACCCCGTGACGATGAGACGTTCGATCATGAACTAATCGTTGTCATGGGGTCCTAACGGATTTATTTATGGAATTTAGTAGTTGATTGCCTTATTGATATGTGTGTGATGAATTATTGATAACCTCGTATGGCTGTGCTTATTCTTCTTTGATGCGTCGCGAACATCTAAGTTGCCTTGTTAATTTCTAGTGAATGCGAAAGTGGTTCTAGAGATTTAGAACTTGCCATGCTAGCATAAGTTTGTGGATTTATATTCATGATTTGTGGTGTGCTTTGAACTATCTCATACTACCTTATGTAATCTTAATAGATAACTTGTTCTTAAACCATTATGTTTTCAAATCTTATAGACATATAGGGTCTAAGCATAATTGGTGTCTACATAACTTCTATCTATCTTGTGGTTGATGTGTAGTTCGGTATGCGTATGTCGAAAGATAGCGTGTACTAATTTCGTGTTATCTGATTAGTTATCGAAGCCATCACATGCATTGATTAAATGCATGATCTCTAAGGGAAGTATTTAATGAAGTTAGGATCCCATGTTTTATTCTCATATAAGTAATCGATTTTAATTCTTGTTAGCTAGTTAATCTTTAGTTTGATAATTTGTTTTAGTAGATAATAAAAACCCAAAGTGTTATTCGTCTTAGAAGTGGATAAAAACTATACATTGCTGCATAGGTACATTAATTGAATTGAACACCTATCTAGATCTCCGTGGGAACGAACTTGACTTATTTATATATTACTTGTGACCACGTATACTTGCGTGATTTTGTGTTAATAGCATCGAAGCTGGGACGGTGACGATTATTGGAAGAGCTCACCACTCACAACCAAAGATTGTTCATCATATTTTGGGAGCTTTAACTTTCGGCATGTCTATAGCTGGTATCCGGCATGTAGATAGCTGGGGTGTTGCTCTTCCTTTGGGGGTTCCCATGTTCGGCATGTCTATAGCTGGTATCCGGCATGCAGATAGCTGGAGTGTCGTTCCTCTGACCTCAGTTTATGCAATTGAGGCTTCTGAACACTGGGGTATCAATGGTTCTTATCTGATGTGGTCAATTGTGATACCGCTGCTTTCAGGGATGTCGGCGCAGTTTGGATCGCCTAGGAGGTCTTCAAATTCATTTTTAGTTTCAAGAACTTTTAAGTTCAATGTGTTAAACGATCAGGAAACAATTGATTTGTTTTTCAACCTGGTTGTATTGACAGTCGTGGGTTTGTCCCGCTGTTTTATTTTGAGATGGTTTGATCCAGTAATATAATTCTCTGCATTTCGTAAAAAAAAAAAAAACTAACTCACCATTTTATTTGCAAAATTCTATTGCAAAACAAATCCAGACAGAACACACATGCACACTTTACACAATGAATCAGTTACTTTTTTGTACTTTTGTTACACACACCATGTTGTATATATTCAACTGCTAAAAACTGTCAAGGTTTAAAATATTCCAAGAAAATTATGTTTATATTATCCAACACAACAAAAATTTAGTAGCTAATTCTTCGTTATCCTATACTTTATCATTTAATGCCTTCGCTGATCTTAGCCACCAAGAGTTTAAGGCTTCCAGGTTTCGGTTTGGTTATCCTAATTATTAAAATAAATAATGACATAATATAATTAATGGTAATTAGCCATTGTCATTTTCATATTTACTTTTCATTGAATATATTACCTTTTATTAAAATATCAACCGTACCATATCTTCAAATCATTAATATTTCCTTTCTAATTAAAATATGTTACCTTTTAAAAAAAAACTAATCTGACAATCATTAATATATAACCAAAAATATCACACCATATTTTCAATTATTAATCAAATATATTTAAAATCCCTATACGTTGTTTATAACAAGAAAATATTAGTATAATGAGTATATTAAATTATATTAAATTAAAATTTAAAAAATTATTAAATTGATAATTATATAAAAACATAATTGTAATATTAACTAAAATTTAATAAATACCTAAAATATCTTATCTTTCAATCAATTTAAAAGGCGTTTACTTTTAATTGAACATATTACCCTTTACACACACCTGAAATATCGTACCTTCCAATCATTAATATTTTTTTCCAATTAAAATACGTTAGCTTTTAATTTAAAACATAATTTTGCAATCATAATCTTCCAATCATTAATATTTCTTTTCTAATTAAATACACAACCTTTTAATTTAAAAAATAAATTTACCCAAAAATATGAAACCATATTATCGTTAGATTTTTAATAATTAACTAGAACCGTTAAATGTAATTATAAGGTATATTAAATGATTAAAATACTTTACTAAATATTCAAGGTTCGAATCCCGTCAACGACATATTTAATTTAAAATTTTATTATATAAATTTTAAATCATGCAAATCATTTATTAAATTTACTTCAAATTTATTAAATTAATATTAAAATAACTTTTCAAATTAATGATTATATAAAAACATAATTATGAAATAAAATAAAATTTATAACATATCAGAAGAAACCCGTGCATCGCACGAGTTATAAGCTAGTACTTTACTATAATAAGCGAAAGGGGATATAATTTGTTGTTTCGTTATCCCCACATTTTTGGTTATCCCCTCATTCACAACAATTATATCTTCAACTCAAATAGATCCTGATTAGATATAACAATACTAAAAGTTGTTATATTTAAAGATCTAAGGTTCGATTATTGCCAACTAAATATTAATTTATATTTAATAATAAAAATTATTATATACAAATATGTAAGGTTCGAATTTTTTAAGTAACATATTAAAATTAATATTTATAATATTATATTATACTAAAAAAAAATTTGAAAAATTAAACAATTGTCCCATTTTACATGTTCATTTGACTTTTTGTATATAATGTAAGGTTCATAATAAAAAAGGTGATTAGACTTGGTTTTTTCAGTCTTCTTTTTGTGAATAAATTTATAATTTTAAATTTTATTATTACTTATTTTTATATAATTATTTTTAATTATTAGTAATGAATCTTTTACTAAATTAAAATAAGTAAAGAATAACTAAGTAAGGGTAATTAAGTAAATACACGAAATACCGGACTGATCGACCAACCAACCAAACTTTTAATGTTCTGGCCATTATTTAGGTTGAAAATATAGAAAATATATTACCTTTTAACGTATTTTAATTATAAAATAAATATTAATGATTAAAAGATCTGACATTATTCATGTTTTTACCCTTCATTATAAAGAAAAATATATACGATACATGTACTATTAAAACACCTAAAATAAATAATAATATAATATAATTAATGATAATTAGTCTATTGTCTTTTTTCACACTTACTTTTAATTCAAAATATTACCTTTTATAAACACCTAAAAACATCAATCGCATCATATTTTCCAATCATTAATATTTCCTTTCGAATTAAAACATGTTACCTTTTTAATTTAAAACTAATCTTACAATAATTAATATATACCCGAAAATCACACATATAATAAGAAAATAATAGTATAATTCGTAAACATGAGTATATTAAATTATATTAAATTAAAATTAATTAATTATATAATAGCCGAAACATTAAAAATTTTGGTACCTATTTTTCAGTATATGTTTTTCGGTATTTCATGAATTTAATTATTTAACCTTCATTATAAAGAAAAATATGTACGACATCTATACTATTAAAACACCAAAAATCTATAATAACATAATATAATTAATGCTAATTAGTCGATTTCCTTTTTCACATTTAATTTTAATTGAAGATATTACCTTTTATAAACACCTAAAAATATCAATCATATCGTATCTTCCAATCATATCATATCTAGCAATAATTAACATATATCAAAAAAATATCACATCATATCTTCTAATCACTAACAAAATATAATAGAAATCTATATGCTACGAATAATGATTATTAGATTTTTAGTAAAACATTAGAATCGTTAAATCTAATGATTAAATATATTTTATGATTAATAAATTTACTAAAATTTCAAGATTTGAATTCTATCAACGATTTATTTATTTTAAAATTTTATAGTATAAGTTTTAAATCATGCATATCATTAATTAATTTATATTAAATTATTAACATTAAAATTAAAATGAAATATTGTAAATAATAATTATATAAAATATAATTATAACATAAAAAAATTTATTATATATCAAAAAAAAATCTGTGCATCGCAAGGGTTATAACCTAATTAATTTACTAAAATTTCAAGGTTCGAATTCCATCAACGGCATATTTATTTGAAAATTTTATAATATAAGTTTTAAAGCATGCATATCATTAATTAAATTTTTATTAAACAATTTAAGTTAAAATTCAAATTAAATATTTTAAATAATATATATATATATATATATTTGTAACATAAAATAAAATTTATTAGGTATTAAAAAAATCTATGCATCGTACGGGTTATAAGCTAGTTATCTATACTATTATATAAATGCCGAAACATTAAAAGTTTGGTTGGTATGGTACCTGTTTGTAATAACCGCGAATTTTGAATAATTTTTTTTTCCTACTCGATATTTAAATTTTAATTAAGAGCGATGCACTAGTATATTTTAATTAGCGCGTTTTTGTAAAATTTCGAAATTTTATGTATTCATATGTAAGTAAATATTATATTATAATTATTTATTTACATTTATTGGTATTTACTAAAAGTAGGAAAATAGGATTTTAGTTTTTCTTGAGTTGATATTATTTTTTTAAAAACCAAAATTTATTTTTGGGAACGATATTAGAGTCTCGTTTTAATTAGCCAGCAGGGGGCAACGAAATTATTGATGAGACAACATTTCATAAAGCACGGGAAGTTTTTTTTTCTTAGCCCGCGTTTGTTGACTTAACTGGCCTTATCTCTATCTATAATAGTTATATCACTCATTTTTCTTTAAGAATGAAACTGAGACCACCGACTACTACTCCTCTTATTTCTAAAAACTCGACCATATTATAGATACAAACAAAGAACAAAACTCGACCCAATTCATATATACAAACTAACGGAGTACAAACACAGGTAGTTTGCTCTCTGTTAACTGTTTTCTTTTTTTTCTTCCCGATTTCGTGTTGAATCTAGTAGGCTTGAATTAGTGCTTGTGTTGATCGGTCTTGTAGGTTGGTTGTTTAATTTGTTACCGTGTGTGATTGTTGAAGTGGTGGTTGTTTTGCGATTGGTGGTGTTCGTGTTGTTGTGGTTGGGTGTTGTCGGAGAAGAGAGGAGTTTGATGGTGGTTGTCGAGAGAAGGTAAAGAGAGAGAGGTGTGGGTTTTGGTTGAACTGGTGGTGGATGTTGATGGTGTCGTTGTTGTCGTGCGAAGAGAGACGGACAGGGAGTGAGGGAGACGGGAGAGGAGGCGTCGGAGAGAGTGTTGAGAGAAAGAGGGGAAATCGATGGTGAGAGAAGGGGAATCAAGGGAGGGATTGTAAGATAGAGATGAAGAGAGATTGAAGAAGAAAGGGAGAAGTTTGTAGTCTCGTGGATTGAATCGGAGGGATGAGATTGTTGTTATGTTTTGTTGTCGGAGTAGGGGAGAAGAAGTGACGTTGAAGTCGTTGTTTTGTCGGAAGAGATGAAAGTCGGAGAGAGAGATGCGAGAGAGAGAGAGAGAGAGGGAGAGAGAGAAGCAGAGAGAACGGAGGGAGAGAAAGGGAGAGATGAGAGAGTGATGAGAGAGATAGAGATGTACGAGAGAGATTGAGGTTGAGAGACAGATTGAAACCGAGAGAGATGGAGGGAGAGAGATCAGGCGAGAGAGAGAGAGAGAGGAGTGAGAGAGGGTTACGGGGGAAGAGAAAACAGGGGAGGGGGTGTGTCCCACGCGGTAGTGGTAGTGGGTCCTACTCGAAGCTGTTGTGATTTATTGATACGTTATTCTGAAATTAAAAATGTATAATAAATAATAAAATAATACAGTTTCGATAAAATTTATAATCAAATGTTATAATCGGGATTTAATTATCTGGATCGTTATTTAAAACAGTTGGTATAAATAAATTAATTAAAATAATGGCATAATTGATTAATTTAGTAATTTAGTAATAATTATGGATTTAAATGGATTCTTTAATAATTTTGTTGTGAGATTAATATTAATTAAATTAGAGAATGTTTGAGAATTTATAAGAGCTAATTTAAAGACAATTTGAATAATTAATTATTAGCAATTAAATAGAAATAATTAGTGATTATTTGGACATAATTTAGAGATTTAATAATTTGTTATAAAAAGAGAGATTAATTATAAATAAATAGAGTTAAATATGATTTTATTTTAAAAGACTGATATTTAGCATTTACGGATTAATTTGATATTATCTTAGAAGATGGATATTAAATATTTTCGAACAATTTTGATTAACCGGATCAAACTAGATTATTTAGAGGCTAAAATCGGATTACTATGAAATTATTTACGAGATTAAAAATGGAAGAAAAATTAGTTAGTGAGATTAATAATAATTATAGATGGATTCTGGAGTTATTTTTATTTTGAGGATAAATAGAGGTTAATATTATTGCATAAAGTGGGATTTACGGATATTAAAAATATTATATATTTTCCAGATTTAATTCCTGAGTTCGGAGAAGAATTATTTATCCGTTAATGATTGTAGAGATTTTCAAGAAATATTTTATGATTATTATTTCAATATTTAAATATTATATTAGCGGTTTTGAAATACTTTATTTTTGACGAATCGCTCACGCGTTTCTTGTTGCCATTTTTAGAGAATAATTCTTGAGCCGTAGATCGAAGCCAAGTTCACGGGTAGAGTATAAATTTTATCTGCATTCATTTGCACTACGAGATCGAGGCCAGTTCAATCCTACCCTAAATCTTGGAATTTTCATATTTCTAGCCTGGTTAATTCATTCATATTTATTTTCGAGCTATCAAATTATGAGATTTATTTTGGTGTTTCTTATACTACAATAATTCTTTCGAACATTATTTTCTCGTTGCAATATGATTTTACTGTTAAGAGTACTTTACTTGCAAATTATATTCCCTATAAGCGTAGAAGATTTTCAATTGCTATCGGGTCGATCTCATTAATTCGAGACGACTACTTGATTTGATTCAGTGGAACTAGTCTCAGTTATTCGAGCTAGTTAAATTCATTCTTTTCAGTCGAATTTATTGTACAAATTCGGCAATATTTATTGATTATCTTTTAGTTGGTTCATCTCTCGAATCAACAAATGAGAGTTATAAAATTAGGATCATTAGAGTTTTACTCATTGATCAAGTGAAAAATATTCTATTTAACGTTCATCAATTGTGGGTATTATAAATATTCGAGTGGTACTATTTGTTCAGTACAACTCAAGATAATTATTTTAAGACTATCCTCACTATTTCGAGATAATTGCATTCATTGTCAAGGTTTGGAATTTTGTTCGTGTCAACCAATAAAATATTATTATCATTGAGAGTTTGCATTAGTCCCTTGTTCGGATTGATGGCACAATTGAGTCAGACTGGCAGTCCGCCAGATTAACAAGTATTTTCCTGAAAGAGTTATCTCAAGTTATCTGTTCATCAAATATTCGGGAATTCTGTGTTCTACTGGTCAATTTTGGGAAAGAGGCCCATTATAGAGAAAGAGAGACTTGTGTACCGTTATACGAACACGAGAATATTTTGGCATTTGTTTCCAGGGTTGAATTAATAACCCATTATGATGCTAGCATTCATACATATATATTATATTGTTGATATCGTATTGTAGCCGTGATCGGGCGAAGTGCGGTGTCATTGGAGGCGGTATTCTCGGTCGGATAGTTGATCGCCCCACCGAGATACCGAGAGGTGGAAGACCAGTTTATTCTAAAATCATGAGTCATCAGAGTTATATCAGTTGATACTTTGAGTAATCTGTTTTCGAGATGAGTATTGAGCCATCAGAGTTAGATCAGTTGAGATTTTCGAGTATTCTGTTTTCGAGATGAATATTGAGTCAATGTCAAATTGTGATATCCGATGTTTAAAAATGTTGAGTATTCTCTTTCGGTAAATATTATTATATTTATACCTCGAGCAATGAAAGAACTTGCGGAGCACTATAGTTGCTCATTCTTGCTTTAAATCATTTTGTTCAGCTGTCAAGATAGAAAGATGCGAGGCGTCCAGCCAGGAATCCAGAGGAAAGGAAAAAGCTCCAGACTATGCTGACAAGTATTAGAATATCCAGCTGGAACCTTTATTTCTACTTTTGTGAACTTATGTAAGATATTATCCTAAGATGTACTAAGACGTATTGTAATATTTTGTGAGACCGATCTCGGATCTGCGGAGTGGGACTTTTATGCTCCGTTGTATTAAATATTTCACTTTATTGTGCTAACGTGTGCTGTAGGATATTGAGACAATGTGACGACCCGGATCCCCGATCAGGGCGGATTTGGGGGCGTTACACTGTTGATTTTACTTAATTTCCATTTTCATATAAAATATGAGCAATTTTATTTAATAAAATTAAATACTATAATTATAATTACTAATAATTAACCAGTTACCTTTTTCAGTTAAAATATGTTACCTTTTCTATTTTTTAATTTGTTTTCCAGTAAAACTTGTTCAGGTAGCTTTATTTAAGTAAAATCTTTCCTTTTTCAGGTAAAACATGTTACCTTTTCTATTTTTCAAGAACTAATCAATTTTCATTTTCACATAAAATACAATATCGTTTAGATTTTAGGGATTTTATCAAGAAAAAAGTTTTTCTTTTCTAAAAACACTATGAGCAATTCTATTTAATAAAATAAAATATTATAAATACTATTAATTAACCAATTACCTTATTCAGTTAAAAGACGTTACTTTTTATATTTTTTAAATTTTTTCCCATGTAAAACCTGTTCGGATAGCTTTATTTAAGTACAATAAAATAATAATATATTAATAACTAATAACTAACCGATTATGTTTTTCAGCTAAAACATTTCATCTTTTCAATATTTTCAAACTAAAATACATCATTTTCTAAAAATATCACGAACAACATATATATAATTATTATTAGGTCATATAATTTAAATTTTTTAAACTAACAAAATTACGTAAAAATGAGCACGGGTTGCTTTAGTTAAGTAAAATGTTTACTTTTTCAGGCAAAACATGTTATCTTTTATACTTCTCAATAACTAATCAATTTCCTTTTTCACTTAAAATATAGTTTCTTTTAGATTTTATCTAACTAAAAGTTTTTTTTCTTCTAAAAACACTATGAGCAATTCTATTTAATAAAATAAAATATTATAATTACAAATAATTAATCAATTCCCTTTTTTAGTTAAAATACGTTACATTTTCTATTTTTTTATTTTTTCCTGTAAAACATATTCGGATAGCTTTATTTAAGTACAATAAAATAATAATATTATAATAACTAATGACTAACTGATTACGTTTTTCAGCTAAAGCATTTCAACTTTTTAATATTTTCAAACTAGATCCATCATTTTCTAAAAATATCACGGACAACATATATATAATTATTATCAGATTATATCAGTAAAAATTTTAAGCCAACAAAATTCACGTCTAAATTTTTTTAGTTCAAATTTTAAAAAAAGTTTCCATTATATTAAAAAACCTCCGTGCATCGCACGGGTTTTATGCTAGTTATTATATAAAATCCGAAACATTAAAAGTTTTGGTACCTATTTTTTGGTAATTCATGAATTTACTTATTTACCCTTCATTATAAAAAAATCTATACAATATCTATACTATTAAAACATCTAAAATAAATAATAACATAACTTAACTAATGGTAATTAGTCGATTGCCTTTTCCATATTTACTTTCAGTTGAAGATATTACCTTTTATAAATACCTAAAAACAATGTTATCTTTCAATCACCATTATTAAATTTCCTTTTTCACATTTTATAAATACCTAAAAAGTATAATATCTTCTAATCATTAATATTTTTTCAAATTAAAACAATTATATGATTAAAATTTACCTTAATTTAATAGTTTGACTTCGTATACAACTTGGATATATAGAGAGAAGGGGGAATTAGGAATCATCAATATATATATATATATATATATATATATCTATTATATATATAAAGGAAAACCCCCGGGAGTTTGGTGGAGCTCTAGAATCGCTCGATTCATATTTATCTATTTTTCTAGAGCTCCTCTATTTTAAATATGTAAAATTGAAATTTCCTTCTTTAAATCCTATTTTTTAGAAAAGAAATCAAAACTTCCTTTTTTAACATTAATATAAACGTTAACATAAACATAAACATCTTTGAAATAGAAAAGGTTCTCGAATTCGAATTTGTAGGGAAGAAGAACTCAAATTACATATTCGAAATTGAAAAGGTTTTCGAATTTGTTGGGAAGAAAAAATTATATATTCGAAATAGAAAAAAAATATTATATTCGAAATAGTATATATTCGAAATAGGAAAGAAATTTTATATTCTTATATATATACAATCATTACTTCTAATAATCAAATTTTATCACCATGTTTGTAATCATATTTACTCGATTTATATTGTATATAATTAGTATTTTTAAAATATATACAACGGGCGTTGGTCTAAAAATTGTTAGGCAAAATCGATAAGTCAAAGTCAAAGAGCATTTTAATATTTAAATTTTTATTATTGTGTATGCTAAGTATTTTTATAATATATACAAATGGGTGTCGGCCTAAAAAATTGTGAGACAAAATCGGTATAGAAAATATATGGATATTTTATCTTATTATCTATGTATATTTAATTTATACAATATTGTGTTCACCAATTTATATTGATATTTTAGATATATTTAAAATTTTAAAAAAAGAATTGTGAGGTAAAATCGGTAAATCAAAGTCAAAGAGTATTTTAGTATTTAAATTTTTATTATTGTGTATGCTGAGTATTTTTATAATATATACAACGGGTGTCGGCCTAAAAAATCGTAAGACAAAATCGGTATAGAAAAATATATGAATAATTTATCTTATTATATATGTATATTTAATTTATACAATATTGTGTTCACCAATTTATATTGATATTATAAAAATATTTTTGTCGTTTTTTTCTTAAAATGATCTTTATTTAAAATTTAAAAAAAAATTATAAGGCCGCCGCGAAGCGCGGGTTATTCGACCAGTATCTATTATATAAAGGAGGATAGCGGGAGTTTAGGTGGCGCTCTAATACTGTCTCAATCGATTTTTCTAATTTTCTAGAATTTTAAACACTAATAAATATAAAAATATCAATTAGCATATTAGAAGTAGAAATAGAATAGGTGTTCAAATATATAAAGGATAAGAGTTCGAATTTATAGGGAAGACATATGATTAGAAGTTCTATTGGAAGTATAGTAAGTATTTATAAGGCATACGATTAAAAGTTCTATTGAAAGTAGAATAGGAGTTCGAATTTATAGAGAATAAGAGTTCGAATTTATAGAAAAAATATATAAATAAAAGTTCTACTAGAACTAAAATAGGTGTTTGAATATATAGAGCAGACATATAATTAAATATTTTATAGAAAGTACGATCTTCTTAAATTATATATTTTTTATATAAGTTAATTATACTTATATTAGGAAAATTTATTCATAAATCCAATACTATTGTCATGAAAAAAGTAACCGTATTTAAAAAGAAAAGAATTGATGTGTTAACATAATAAAATAACAATGAGTTAAAGAACAATCTCATGCAGGAATCCTAAATAAATACAGGAGTATCTATAATATAAAGAGAAAATAAGATGTGTTTTCATTTTCTAAAACGTATTTAACGGGAAGACGGCTCGCTAGAAAATATTGTATTAGCTATTAGAATATGATACTGAAGCCATAATTTTTTTTTATTTTTACGGTTCAATTTTATAGATAAAAAATATTATATAAGTCTTTATAATATATGTTAAAAAGTTTGAATTTCGGTTTAAACGAGAGAGCGGCTCAATCGAAAGAATCGTATTTAACAAGAAATTGATTCATTAGAGAAGATTATTTAATTATTAAAATTTAATATTAATATTATAATATAACATAAATGTATTGAATTTTTTTAAAAATATTGTAACGCCGCCGCGAAGCGCGGCTTTATCAACTAGTCTATTTATATATATAAAGGAGAACCCGCAGGAGCTCTAAAATCGCTCGATTCATATTTATCTATTTTTCTAGAGCTCCTCTATTTTAAATAATAAAATCAAAACTTCCTTCTTTAGGTCCTATTTTTTAGAAAAGAAAATCAAAACTTCTTTTTTTAACATCAGCACTAGCATCTTCGAAATAAATTCAAACTTCCTTTTAAAATCAAACTTCCTTTTTTAGACCCTATTTTTTAGAAAAGAATTCAAAACCTTTTTAAAGTTGTATAAAATAAACCATTGTATACAAGCAAAGTCAAAACCTTTTTTAAGTTGTATAAAATAGACCTTTGTATAAATTTTTTCTAATTTCTATATTTTATATGTAAAATCAAAATTTCCTTCTTTACATCCTACTTTTTAGAAAAAGCAATGGAAACCTACATATTTCTTTTTTAGGCCGTATTTTTTAGAAAAATAAATCAAAACTTCAAATTTTCTTTTTTAATCCCTATTTTTTAGAAAAGAAATTAAACCTTCCTATAAATATATAACTATCATAATAAGATTAATCTTGGACATCAAGTCGTAAAATTATTATATAAAGCAATCTAACATTGTGCATCTCACCCGGTATTATCAAATAGTGCACTAACTTCTTAATTTTTTTTCTTTTGCAGATCAATGGTGCAAGAACAAGCAAAGAATTACACGAGCTGCATAGCTGCATGTCTCAGTATATAATTACCATGGTATTGTTCTAATTATTCGAGATTTTAATTTTTCATATAATTCTTTTCAATATACAAATTCTACACTAAATTGTTTGATATTGAGTATGCATACAATCTGAGCTCATTGTATATAGTCCAACAGATATATTTTGTAGGCACGGAAGATTAATAATTGCACGTACACTGTTAAAGATAATAAAACTTATATTTGTTTTTTCTATATTTTTAGATACGGATACGATAAATAATTTGGGTTGTAGGATTTATTATGAATTTTTATATGTTTAAAGAATTAACATAAATTTTTGCACCCTCTTTAGTGTTTAGTGTTTGCGTGGATTATGATCAATAGATCATTGATTTTTTAAAGTTCTGCAAGTGTTATAACATGTTTATTTAAACTGTAAAGGTTGTAGTACTTATTTGGTGTTTGATATAAGAGCCTTAGAAGGATTACATAATTTTGCGTTAGAAGTTGATAGCAAAAATATGAAGTTCCATGATGATTCTGACCACAGTACAACATGACATAAATTGAGACGAAAAACTCAAATTAAGATCTAACCTATTACATTGATTTGGCATACTTTGTAAATTTGTTTGAATAATATTAGGATTTATTATCTATTATTACGCAAAATAGAGGAAACTTGGTAAATTTATAAGTTATTGTATACGTAAATTTATATTATTGCGATGAGAGATTTTTTTTTTTAATTTTAATACTTAAATTGTTATTATTGTGTCCGTATAGTGTGCGTGTGTATATTACAACGGGTGTCGGCCTAATAGAACGTGAAACAAATTGATATAAATGAGAAAGATATGTAAATAGTTTATTTTGTTGTCTACGTATATTTAATTACATATTCGAAATAGAAAATGTATTCAAATTTATTAAAAAAAATTGAATTTATATCGAACATATAATAAAAAAATCTTTCAACATATTCAAAATATAAAAAATTTTAATAATTAAAATTTCACTTAACATATTCAAAGTGAAAAAGACATTCGAATTTAAGGAAGATTTTGAATTTACACAAAAAATATATAATTAAAAAAAATTACATATTTGAAGTTGAAAAGAATCTTTACATTTTAGGATTCAAATTTATATAGAAGGATATTTCGAATTTATGAAATAGGCACATAATTTAAAACTTTTTTAACATATTTGAAGTAGAAAAAGTTTCCCAAATTATAACTACCACTTCATAAGATTTCCAAAATGAATCTTTTATGTTATCGATGATGTAATTGTACGTATTTAAATTTTTTATTAACAATTCTGAGAATATTTAAGAATTTAGTACTTTTATGATAATATAATAAATAAAGTTTGGAGTGGTAGTTAATACTTAAATTTTTATTGTTACATATTTTAGTATTTTTTTTATCTACATATATCTGTTACAATGGGTGTCGGTCTAAAAAAATATGACACAAAATCGGTATTAAAAACTACATTAATAATTTATCATATTGTCTATGTCTATACGATATAATGAATATTTTTTTTATCATTTGTACAATATTGTGTTCACTAATTTAGATGATATTATGAATGTTTCTTCTATTAAATTTGTTCTTAAATAATTTTTGTTTAAAATATTTTTTAAAAATTATTATATGGCCGCCGCGAAGCGCGGCTTAGTCAACTAGTATATATATAAAGGAGGATAACGGGAGTTTAGGTGGCACTCTAATATCGTCTCAATCTATTTTTCTAATTTTCTAGAATTTTAAACACTAACAAATATAAAAATATCAATTAACATATTAGAAGTAGAATAGGTATTCGTTAGAAATTCGATGATAAAGTGAGATGGCTTCCGGCCATGCTCCCATTACTAATCGACATCCTATGTGAAATAATGTATACACTTTTACTTGAAACTGTACACATGCCGATGTTCCTTTTATTTTTCAAGTAAACACCCCAAATTTCATGTATATGTCTTTTTAGAATTCGCAAGAAGTTCCCAACATGTGCTTTGATAGTCCCATGTTTTTTCTATTCTCAAGAGCTTCCGACAGTTCTCATTATTGATACCAATTTTAGAGGGGGCCAGGTTTATGGATAACTTACCCTTATAAATTATAATACATAGTAGTATAATAAGTTATAAACTTAACATAATAAGTATCATTTTAATAATAAATTGTAAATGTATCAAAATAAATATTAATTTAGATCTCATCATCTATTAACCATAAAGAGGGAAGGGATATAGATGGTTTGTTTAACATGGCATAAAACAGTAATTAAAACAAAATGCATTTTTAATTTTGAAATTTCTATAATTCCTTACCAAACCCTAGCATTATAATCACAAAAATAATTACTTTAATTTAATTATAAACAGTAAATTCTAGTTCAGAACCTTACTTTACTTGTAGTATCTCAGATTACTGGAGTACTCAACTCACCCTGGCTCTTCACTCCCTTCATTGCATACCAGCTTCACGGGATACACGGCCTAGGTGGTAGGAGATCGCTCGACAGCCTCTTCCAAAATACCGTTTTTAGATAATAGTTATAAGAACTAACAAATACTATTTATAACCTTATAGTAATAAATCTGAAAATATGATACTATATTCTGGACAGAAATTATAGAAAAGAGAGGGGTTTAGTTAGACATAGAGAAAGTATAAAAACTTCAAGATTTTATTGCTGAGAATTTTTTCAAATGCCTTTCAAGTTGCAATGAGGCTCTTTATATAGATAACCTCGGTAGTATTATTACAGATATTTTTTATCCAAACTTTTCAATTTTCTTTGTAGACCTAATATAAGATTCCTTCTGTCTGCCATCTTTTAACAGCTGTCCTTCTTGGCCTTGTCATTTTGTCATATTTTCAAAGTCTTATCTTCTTTTCTTCATTTATCTCGTCTTTAACTTTTGAAAGTTCCATATTCCTTTGGCTTTTGATTTTGTCTTCTCAACTTTGCAGGATTCCATCTTCTTTTGTTTCCAGTCGTAATATAATAATATGTTAATATGGACCTTTTGTAGTGTGTCTACATAGGGTCTATTATTGTAATATGGGCTCGTAGTTTTTTAACTACATATGGCCTGCTATAATATTATGGACCCTTATTGGGCTATCATTTGAAGGGATCAGAAGATCCTTCTTCTTTTACAGCATTAACATGTGTATCATTTGTACTACTTACAGCGTTGAGAACAAGCCTTTTTCTTTGACCCGAGATTACATGATATTGTTCTGTTGTCTGTCTAGCATGAGGATGTTGAAGATGAGTAATTCGGTCTTTCATCCTTTCCAGTTCCATTGTATCTCTTGATATAGTTTCATTATCATAGTAAATGGTAATAATTTCTTCAACTAGTCCACCTTTGCTAATATCTAGGACATTAGCTTTTCCAGCTCTTATCATATCATCAATTTTACTTTTTAAGGTAGACAGTCCAATTGCACGTTTCATACATAACCATTCCTGGAAGTTAGCAAGAATACAAGGTGGTGGTAGGGTTAAATCAGCAAAATCACCTTGTATTTCCTTCTTTCCCATTCGGAATAGTTGACAAATTACTATGGGTTTTCCTGTTAAGTCTGTAGATGCATCAAAAATTTGTATTCCAAAAGTTCCATTTCCATAGGATGCTATCATAGCTTTAATAGATTCCATAATAAGTGATAGTAGTTTGGCAATACTATGTAGGGTTTCATCCACCATAATTTTATCAATAAATCCATATGTAACTAGTTTTTCTACTACATCTGGATTTGCTTTTTCACTGCACAAATACCTGGGATATTTACTAAGTTCCAAACTTCTCAGGATATTCATGCTTTTCTTATAATATAAAATTTCATTATTTGCTCGAAAGCTGTTATGACTTCAGAAGGATATTTAAACGTATCACTCATGGTTATTGTAGGTGATATATGATATGTGTTTGAAGGTGATGGCATGGTTGCAAGCTTAGATGTAAAGGATTGAGGTTTTGTAGCAGGACTTTGTATAGTTTTCATTCTGTTTTTTATGGCTTCATTTAGGGATTCCAGGCTTGTACCTTAACATCTATCTCCTTTTGTAGCTGAGCAATGGTTTCATGATTTTTTGTAATAGCAATTATAATATTGCTAATATATTCTTCAAAATTATTATTTGCCATCTTTGTACCTCCTAAGAAAATCAGCTAGAACATTCTCAGTACCAGATATATTTTTAACAATAAAATCACAACAACAAAAGAAAGATTGCCATTTTCTTCTTTTATTTAATTCTGGTAATAGATCAATTTTATTGGTAATAAATGCCTTAACCTGAGTATTATCTGTCCTGACTACAAATTTTACTGGTAATAAATGATAATGAAATTTCTTTATTCTAAATTTTACTGTTAATAATTCTTTTTCATTTATATGATAATTCATTTCATTAGGTTTCCAAGTTCCTCCTCCATATCCACATATAAGCGGTTTTTCTTTATCAATATCATGTTGTTCATAAGCTATGAGGACTGCTCTCTCCATCCTATATCATTTGCATCAGTAAATAATTCTATAGGTATTCTTTGTTTTGGTAAGTCTTTTACTTTTTCTTTAAGAATTTTAATAGCTTTTTCATGTTCTTGTGTCCACTTGAAGGGTTTATTTTTTGTTAATTCTTGTAAAGGTTTTCTTAATTATGGTAAATTTTTTATATAATCTGCTGCATAATTTATTATTCCTAAAAATTTCTGAACTTCTTTCTTATTTTCTAACTTTTCTTTAAAATTTTGTATTTTTGATACTATATGATTTTGTAATTGTAATCCATTTTTATCAATAATAAATCATAGATCTTCTATTTTATTCTTAAAGATTTCTGATTTCTTTTCAGAAAGTAATATTACATGTTGTTTTACAATTTTTATAAATTGTTCTAGATGTCTTATGTGATCTTCTAGTGTTTCACTATATATTAATATATCATCTACATATACTATACAAAAGTCTTTTAATTTTCTAAATACTTGATCCATATTCTTCTTTGAAATATCTGAGGTGCATTTTTAAATCCAAAAGGGAGTAATATCCACTCGTAGTGACCTTGAGGTGAACTAAAAGCTGTTAGAGGCTTTGATTCTTTTGTTAATTTTATCTGCCAAAATCCACTTTTACAATCAAATTTACTAAACCATTTTTTCACTTCCAAGGATATTAATAAGATTTCTTTTATATGGTAAGAAATATCCATCAAATATAGTTTTTTTATTTAATTCTCTGTAGTCAATTACCATTCGAGCTTTACCTCTTTTTTGCTCACTATGTTTTCTTACTAAAAAGGTAGGACTACTATGTGGACTTTTATTTCTTGTATCATTTTCATTTCTAATAATTCATTTATCTGAATTTCAAATTCTTTTTGATCGGTTGGGCTATATCTAATAGGTTTAGATCTTACTATATCATTAGGATTTATTAGTTTTATTTCAGCATATATTTTTTTCTTTATCCCATAATTGTACTGGATTTTCTCCCAAATTTGGTTTTAATAACTCATGATATTTAGCTATTAGTTCTTGTAAATTATTATTTCAATCAACTATTAGGTTATTGAAAGTCATATGTTTACCCTATTTGTAAACATCGAGGATTCAACTCAACTTAAACAAGAATGTAATAGTAAATAGTATATATACTGTCACAGGGATCTCAAATGCTTAACTGTCAAAAGAAAGAAGACAAAGTCAATCTACCGTTTTGAGGTATACTACACTTGAAGAAGTTCATTCAGTTGATCAAACGTCAGTGGAGTAATCAAGACAGTGGGTTCTATTTATAGTGACAAGAGGTTCCTACAGTGGCAGAATACAGATTAGAAAGGTTTGAAAAAGAATGAAGAAAAGGAAGACATGAACCACAACTTTAAAGTCTATATATGAAGAACAGTCATTGCGGTTAGTCACTCATGAACCAGACCGTTCATCGAGTGTCAACATTAAACAGTGGTTGTATGTCATTAACTTCAGTGGTACTCCAAGCTATTAAGACTGGTATAGGAGAAAAACATTTTGCAAACAATAGAAGTGCAAACTTAATTAACCACAATGGTTTTGTTATCAAGACTGGCTAGGGAATAATCTGGAGGATCAGATTTATCAAGACATGGAAGACCACAAGGGTTATGCTATCAAGGAGGTGTATTAATTCTCTCTTAATTGATTAAATCATTTGGTTGATTTATTTGATAAATTAATTATATCAGAATTAATTTATTCTGTAAATTAATTAAAAGTTTAATTAAGTTGGAACTAATATAATTCTCAAAGGATGATCAAGAGTTGAGAAAAGATATAGACCACATTCTAAAGTCAGAAATGAAGAATTATCATTGAAGTTAGTCGTTCATGAACCAGATAGTATATCGAACGTCAACGGAAAATTCAGTGGTATTTCTTTGTTAACTTCAGTGGTTCTGGAAAAGAGTTAGCTATTAAAGGATTCATATTAATTCTACTTTAATTGATTATATTATGTGATTAATTTAATTAATAAATTAATTCCATCAGAATTAATTTATTCATTAAAATAATTACTTAATTAATTAAAACAGAATTTTTGTGTTGAAGAAAGTTAATTAAATGATTATCAAAAATTCATTTAATTAATTAAAGCTGGAAATTGTACTATTACTACCTTTTCAGGAAGGTAGTAACGAAGGTAATACTAGTTTAAATCAGAGGTAATAGCCCTTTTCGGGAAGGTAGTACTAGTTCAAATCAGAAGGTAGTAGCCCTTTTCAGAAAGGTAGTACCGAAGGTAGTTCTGGCCTTCAGAAGGTAGTTCTGGATCATTATCAAAGGTAGTATAGCCAGACTTGAAAGGTAGTACCTACACTTGGAAGAAGGTAGTACCGCCAGTTTGCAAAGGTAGTTCCCATATTCTGAAAGGTAGTTCGAGTGAAAATTGATGAAAAAAGGCAGTAGCATTCAACATAAAAAGAAGAAGCCTCTAGAGACTTACTTTTTTTTTTACATAAAACAACCAAGAGAGACAGAGAGATCAAGAGATAGAGTTCTGTGCTTCAAATAAATTCTTGTAAATTATTTCTGGCCCGTATTGTTAAATCTAAACAGATAGAAATAGTTTACTTGTTACCTTAGAACTATATAGCAGATTAAGTTCCCTAGAACTTATCTCTCGAATTGCATTTAGCATTCGATCTTTTTATTACATATATAGAAAAGTTCATGTCGAATTTTCTGTAGAATTTGTAATAGTTAGTTTGGTCATCAAACCTTGTAATTTGTACCCGTGTATTTAGACACATCCTTCCAAGTTAATATATATTTTATATTTAACTTGAAATATTTGTATTCGTTTTATTCCGCATCAATTTGTTCTTGATTGAATATTTTAAGAAAAGTGCAAATTCGATTAAACGACATAGTTTGTATTCAACCCCCCTTCTACAAAATATTTTGGACCTAACAATTGGTATCAGAGCCTTTTGATTGACGCACAAATCAAGATCCTTATTTTTGTGGTCCTCCAATTGGTTTTCGAGTTTGTTGACCCATACAGAAATTAAATCCGGTATTAGACCAAAAAGTCAACTCCTCTATTTTCGAATTTATTTAACCTTAAAAAATATTCATTTTTGAGATTTTTCGATTGTTAAATAATCTAAACTTATATTCGAATTTTTTAATTCTTGAAATGATTGATTCTTGGAAATTTTGATTTTTAAACAACATGAGTTAATTTTCAAATTGTTTAATTCTCAAAATTTTTAATTCTTGATACTTTCGAATTTTAATTAACTTGAATTTATTTTCGGATTCTTTAACTATAAAAAATTTTCATTTCTTGAGATTTTTGATTCTTAATTAATTTGACTCTAATTTCGAATTTTAATTAATTTGAACTTACTTCAGATTTTTTATTTCTCAAAAATTTTCAAGTCCTTGACGTTTTTGAATTTTAAATATTTGAATTTATTCTAAGCCAACGGTTCTTAGAAGATTGTTAGTTGAAAATTCTTCCGGGTTCTTTATAATATATCAACCCGAAGCCTCTTTGATTTTTGGAGAGTCTCGATAGATCGTATGTCATATATTTCGACGTCTGAATCAGATTAAGTTGGTTCTTTGTTATCAGACTCAGACTCCTCGCAAAGAGATGGAAGTGAGATCAGTGAGAAAGACTTGCTAGGCTCTTTACATTAATATTTGGCATGTTTTTATATTCCTCACCGATTTTTGTCAGGAATCTGCCTTGTGCTTCAATTTTCACGTTTAAATTCCTTTGAACCTTAAAAATAGACATATTTAAAACTATTAAAGGTTTACTTTTCTTTACCAGGTGCATCGTAATAAAAATGGTACCTCAACTTGATCACTCAATCGTCTCTGCACTTCGACTTGCATTTGTAATGCTTCATTAATCTGAGCACCACTACAGAAATAAAGATAATCATGGTAAAGGTATAACATTAAATACATGTTGCTGGAAGGCCTTGAATTAAATTACATAAGCCAACTCACACAGTTGCACTAAAGTTTGGCAATATTTCTGAAATATTTCTCCTCTCGAACTTGCTTTCTGCAAATGCACGTGAAATTTTACAAAATCAAATGAAAGGACATGCATGAGAAAGGTCTCTTGATTTTGATCCTCAAGAAAGAAGAGATTATTTCGAAACTCACTATTGGGTGTTTCTGGAACAAAATGCGATATCCTGTATTTCTGAAGATCAATACGAAAAACAGTGTTGATGTAATATTTGTGAAAGTTCGTTCGCAGGGAAGGACTATTAATTCAAGTTTAAGTTTTACTATCTTACAGTCTAAAAGTGTAGAAGAACAATTGGGTGTTTTGTTTGCTAACTAAATTTAACTATAAAGTAAATAAAAATTACGATTTAACTATGATAAAAGCAATCCAGGAAATAGGGTTCCTCATTGGTGTTAATGAATGTGTATAAGTTTGTGATGTTCAAGTCTCGTGCTCTTGCTAAAAACGTTCCACTAATGTTTGTATTGTTCTCTCCCAAGATACAATATAATGCCCACAACTACACATTGATGTCACTCCCATGATCAAGCAACACATAATTACAAACTGTTTAGGCCCAAGGAATTTCTGTTTCGTAACTCGCATATTAATCTCCCAATTAAATACTTGAATTACGTCTGTTATATCATAAACTAGAACCATAAATCCTCTCCTGATTCATTACAATTCCTAAAGATACAATTAAGGGTTCGCGACTCCCTCAATTGTGTTAAGCACTCAACCACAGTTTAGCAAGACAGAGAAATCACAATATAATCACACAAACATGTTAACCAATGAATACTACCTAATTCCCAGATTAGGGAATTAGTTACTCATAATGAATGAAGCAACCAAATATATATTAATAACCAAAACCATCATTACAAGAGTATAGAGTTAAGAAAAATACAACTTGATGAAATCTTTCAAACTTGGAGTGAATCCCTTCAATCCTTGCTCAAGTTCTCTCTCTATTTTTTTCTCTCCTCTTCTCCCTCCTTGGTGGCTCCTCTATGAAAAGTACGTAATCTCTAATAATAATCCCTAATACAAAAAGTAGTTTTAATTTTAATATCTATTAGAATAATACTTGGCTTTCCAGAACTGAATAGGTTTCTAAAGTCAAAATTTGTAGTTGACTTTTCCCCTCTGATCTTGGGCTGCTCCAAGTGTAATTTGATATCTGGACCTGTCTAGAATGGAAGAAAATCTCGTTATCTTCGCGTGGGCTGTTAAATCGATGAAATCCGATACCTAGAACCCAAGATACGGCCCAAACAATGAGTCTTGCGCGTGCGGCCCAATTAATCCGAATTAAATTGTAATTTAGCTCCAATCCTTTCCCATTTAGAATTCCATGCTTCCTACAATAAAATATTATAAACTAATTAATAAAGATCCAATTAAATGCAAAACAGAATTAAGATGGGAATACAAATCATCTAAAATACATATAAAAATATACTCTATCAAATATCCCCACACTTAACATATTGCATGTCCTCGGACAAATAAAAGAAATAAAACTAATCCTAATTAACTAACATCACTTTCGTAGATGACACGATTGCGTTGAGCGTATGCAACAAGCCATTAAACCCCTAGGTAGCCCTAGTAGGACGAGTGTTGTCTCGTGAGGGTTTATAGAAGATATACCCACAAAATCAAATATTTTCAATCACCAAGTCTTAAGCACGCAACAATTCATGCACATATGCAAACCTCAATCACACAACAATCTGAGAAGATCTGAAAGTACACCACTTGCACAAAACAATCCAAGTATGCACACGTTGTCTTGATAGACAAAAATATCATGAAATAAACATCAAAGTCGCCTTCAATAAGTAAGCATGCTATGGATAGAAAATCTCACATTGCTCTCAATTCACACAAGTGTATAGGTGTTAGTATTTCACTCAAGTTCAAATCAAAATGAACATGTGCTACTATATGCTTGGTTGTCCACCAAATCTCCACTACTTCATTTATGTGCATATATGCACAAATCAAAAGGTCTTCATTAAAGGTTGTAATGTGGCTTAGGTACGGGGTAGGATATCAAAGAAAAAGGCTCACAAGTGGCTAAGCTTGATAAACTAATAGAGCATAATGTTCACTTTTAATTGTAGCACTCAACATGAATAGTAGATCATGTAAAAGTGATTAAACTTTCACAAGCATTAAACCCATAAGCACATCATTATGTACTTCCCCACTTTCACATTGCAATGAATATTGAACAATAACTCTCATTCGATCTTCTTCGCATTTTTTCTTGTTTTTTTTATTTTTCCCTTTTTTTGTTTTTTTTTGCTTTTTTTGTTTTTCCGAAGAACGAAGATCAAGTAACCACATTATATATGTCTCTGTGATAAATCAAACCTTAACAAAGAAATCTTCACACTTGAAAATTCACCCACCCTCAAGTTGAATCACAATGCTCTACTAGTAAATCAAGATAAGAAAAAAAGACAAGTAGGCTAAAAAATTATAGAGTGGTGCTAATTGAAAAAAAACAGATATAAGCTCAAGGGGGTTCACTAAGGATATAACTCATAAGGATAGTGTTTAGGTTAATGAGGTTAGTCCTAGTACCTTTATCATTTTCATGCACACACACAACAAGTAGTCTCAACAAGGTATCAAAATAGGTTCTAGAGCAATGCTAATTGACGAACAACACACAACAAAGAAATTCGATTGATATAAAATGTATCAATCATTAATTAGGCTCAAAATCTCACAAGGTGAAAGCATGCTCGACTCACTAAATTTGACTAAGAAGCATCTCAAGTTTTAAAATTTTCGAAAGCACACACAAGAAATTATCAAGAAACAAATAATTTTTATTCTATGATAAAACACTCAGAATTAATCATGCAAAATCAGTCTATGAAATGTGTACTTATCCTCGCTAACATGCTTTGAGACAAGGAAATTATATACAATTTTTTTTTAATTTTCTATTTTTTTAAATTTTAAATAATATTGAGAGCACCTCCCCACACTTGAATGGTTCATTGTCCTCAATGAATAATATAACGTAATTTACATTTATAAAGAACTAACATAATCCTAATAAATAAAATACAAAAATAAAATAAAGAAAAATATTATACAAAGAAAAGTTAGAAATACTCTCCCAATTAAAGTGTTGCTTGAAAAGAGTTATGAAATGTTGGCTTCATTTTATTAAATTCGAGAGCATCCCTTTATAATAATTGCAGTTCATATTCCATCACCAAATGAAGCCTAGCACAGCTGGTGGAGCAGTCCACTTAAAAGTCTAGAGTACTCAGAGGTTAGGTGTTCAAATCCTTGGAAAAGCATCATTTTTTTCCTGGTGAAAGGAAAGAAGTTCCTTCTTGGAGGAGACAAAAATAACAGCTTGGAAAGACTAGACTGGACTTGGACAAATGAAATGGGCCTTCAATTGGTGGGCTCGTCACGAAGGTCTGTACTGGAATGAGCGTAGGAAGCCACACGCGGGATAAGTGAAGAAGTGTAGCGCTTGTGATGTTCGCGCACGAGCACGCGCGCAGTGCTGTGCAGAGAATGTAAACCGTGGGTTAGATAACTCTATACCCCGGTATTGAATATCTGGTCCTCATGTATAAAAGTAGCAGGGACTGAAAATGCCGGTATAAAGAATTTGAACTGTCGGTATTCTTGCGCTGCGCTAGTCACAAAATCGAGGCGTTCAGTTATTACTCTATTATTTTTTTCTTTTTCTTCCGCCTTGCACTAGTTCACCCCAGAGAAATTAGATCACAGGATTTTGTCAGAATACCGTGGTTTTTATCAACTTCTCATTTTGCACTTCCACAAAATATTTGCATCCTGAAACACTTCAATAAATTCATCAAGACATCTTGCGGGAGTAAAAAAACAATTGAAAAATGAAATAAAAAAAATATTATCTCTAATAATAATAATAATAATAATAATAATAATAATAATACAAAACTTACAGTAAACTTGGGCTGCCTCCCAAGAAGCGCTTGTTTAACGTCATTAGCTCGACGTTTTTACTCTCTCTTTCATGGTGGTTCTTTCAACACCATCTCAAATGGTCCAAGTGCAATATCCATCTCCTTAATATTTTTCTTCCGAAATTTACGTGCAGTAGAAAGTTGCCCATCAATCTCAGCATTCTCCTCACGAGTATTATCATCCACTTCTTTCACGCGTTCTTCCACAACATCAATTACATAACACTGAGATTTAACCAATGGCCCTCTTATAGCTTGATGAAGATCAAACTCAACATGTTCTTCTCCCACGTTCAATGTCAGCATACCGGATTTCACATCAATGTTGGTTACAGCAGTAGCCAAGAAGGGTCTTCCCAAAATAATTGGAATATCCACATCCCCATTCATCTCCAAGATGACAAAATCACATGGAATAACAAATTTATCCACTTTAACTAACAAATTTTCAAGCACACCCAATGGATACTTAATTGTTCTATCTACAAGTTGATGTGAGATTTTGGTCTTCTTTATCTCGCCTAGTGCAAGTCTTTTACAAAATGAGTGTGGCATTACACTTACACTAGCTCCAAGATCATACAAGGCTCTTTTCACTTCAAAATTTCCAATGGTGCAGGGTAACGAAAAACTACCATGATCCTTCAGTTTAGGAGGAATTATGCGTCGAATAATAGCACTGCACTCTTCATTAAGAGTTACCATTTCGACTTCCTCAAGCTTCTTTCTATTAGACAACACCTCTTTCATAAATTTTACGTAAAGAGGCATTTGAGCCAAAGCATCAGCAAAGGGAATGGTAATTTGTATCTCCCGAAACATCTTTAAGAACTTCTCATATTGCTTCTCTAACTTCAAATTTTTCAACCTCTGTGGAAAAGAAATTGGAGGTACATATGGTTTCACTGGAGCTCTATGCATTGTCTTCTCTTCTGTTGGATCATCATCAACCTTTTCAAAACATCCTGTGTCAGTTTGATATGCTTTTCTCTTTTTAGGAGGAAGAAATTCATCTTTGAGTTTTGGAACTTCAATTTCAGGTAAGTCCCTTCCACTCCTCAAAGTCATATCCGTGCATTGCTCTTTGACATGTGTATCAGGTTAAGTAGGCAGTGCCCCTAGCTCATGCACACCAATGTTATTGGCAATTTGTCCAATCTGCACTTCTAACAACTTTTGTGACGTAGCAACTTGCTCAAGTCTTGAATCAATTTGCCCAAATCTATTCTCAACATTTGCAAAAGCACTAGTAGTCCCTTGTATCATCTTGCTAAGAGCAGCCTCCCAATCACCCGGTTCTTTTTTCTCTTTCGGTGAAGGTTGATATTGTTGTTGATGAAAACCTGGAGGTGCACTTTGTCTCGGTGCTACATAATTCTGATTTTGAGCATGATTGTTGTTGTAGGACAAATTATTGTTCGACCTTTTATTAGGGTCAAAATAAGCATTATTCTGCACCGGCCATGATTGCCTACCCTGAATAAAAACTGCTCCATCTTGAAATTGATGTGCATATGAAGACTGTTTGGTACCATAATCACCATATCCTCCCATCGGCGCATAGATAACATTAACATTAGCCCTTTGTCCACGAACCTCTTACGTAAGAGCATCCAATTTGAGAGTAATTAAATTTATCATCTCAGTGCCTTGCGTTGATTTCATTGAACTCGTCCCATTAGGTGCCCAAGAATAGTTATTTGCTGCCAATTGCTCAAGAAGTGCTTTTGCCTTATGAACCGGTATTTTCTTGAAATCTCCACCAGCCACCACATCCAAACTTAAGCGAACATCTACATTCAAAGATCCGTAAAAAGTACTCAGAATCATCCATTCCGTACAACCGTGATGTGGACATTTTCTCAAAAGTGCCTTGTATCTCTCACACACCTGATACAAGCCTTCACCTGATTGTTTTTTGAAACTCAGAATGATTGTCCTCATTTGTTGAGTCTTGTTAGAAGGATAATATTTGGACAAGAACTCGGTATAAAGACTTTCCCAAGTAGCAACTGCAGTTTCTGGAAGCTGTTGGAACCATTCCATGGCTCTCCCTTTGATAGTAAGGAAACATGTGAAGACGAATCTGATATGTAGTAACTCCAGTGATCTTGAATGAACCACACATTTTCACGAACCGCTCAAGATGACGGTGTGGGTCCTCTCACTCAATGTCCCCTTCAAAAGCTAAATTGCTCACCATCTGAATTAAGCTCGGATTGATATTGTACTGAGCTGCGCTAATCTGAGGAGTCTTGTACATACAGTTCGCAGGATTAGGAGTCTCATGATCCCAAATAGAAGTCTCATCAACATTAGCAACTTCAACATTCTCATCACCAGCCATCTTGGATTTTTCCTTTCTTTGCTTTGCCTCTCGCCTTAGAATTCGAAAAGTGCGCTCGATTTCTGGATCAAATTCTAGATTTCCAGCACTTGTAGAACGTCTCATGCAACAGTTGATGCACCTGAAAAGAAGACACCAATAAGAAAGATCTTGGAAACAAATTTGATAAAATCTAAACAATAAGAAATAATTAACCTAAACTTAATATGCTGTCTTCCCCGGCAGCGGCGCCAATTTGTTGATGTAATATTTGTGAAAGTTCGTTCGCAGGGAAGGACTATTAATTCAAGTTTAAGTTTTACTATCTTACAGTCTAGAAGTGTAGAAGAATAATTGGATGTTTTGTTCGCTAACTAAATTTAACTATAAAGTAAATAAAAATTACGATTGAACGATGATAAAAGCAATCCAGTTATTGTCATACAATGTGTTTGGCTAGAGAGAGAAAATGCTCCGCCTTTTCTCTAACTTCGCTTATTTCTTCGCTTTTTTCACCGACAAACATAAAAACACAACCGTTGACCGTTCTTTTCACCATCTAAATTGCCTTCACTTGCCTCACGCTCCTCTGTTCCATAATCATCTCACCTTACTCTGCATAATAATTCCACTTTCTCCTTCGATTTATAAGGTTTGAATTCTAGATGGGTTCTAGAAACTCAGAAAATTCTGGCTCCATGGATTCAGTGGATTTTGCTGATTTCATAGGTCACAACTATGCAGCCCCTGCTATTAACATTCAACCACATCTGCACTTTGATGGGTCTTTCAACACAAATGAAGTCATGGGGGAACCTTTATCTCCGGGAACACGAGCTCGAATGAGGGAACAGATTAATCTGATTATTAACGATGGTACTGTGCAAGCTGTCACTGGACCAGAGGTTCGGGGGTCTAGTCATAAGGCCATTCCTAAATCTTGGAGTGATTTAGTTGCTCAATCTATGCCCAACAATCAAACTAGCGAAGTCCCAGCTGTTGAAATTACTTACAACCTCGATGGCTCTGCTAATATTAATCCTACCAGAGAATTCCTTCTTAATGCCAGGAAACAATGGGAGTCAAGTTTGATAGGCCATTTTATTGGAATTAGATTCGATTTCAACTTTATTAAGGTTCAAGCTATGAAACTGTGGAAAAACAAGGGATTGATGGATGTATATTTTAGTCCTAAGGGTTATTATACATTTCTATTCAAAACGGTGGCAGAGAAGATGTAATTCTTAGTCATAATTCTGTTCAGATTGGGGGGGAAAAATTTGTACTTGATACCATGGATGGAAGGTAATGCCTTCAAAAAAATGTTGTAACCAAAGTACCTTGCTGGATTCGTTTGGTGGATGTACCTTTGTCGTACTGGTCAAAAGATGGTTTAAGTAGCTTGGCTAGGGTTGTTGGCAAAGCTTTAAAATTTGATGATGTTACAGCACGGTTTAAACCTATGCAGTATGCAGGGGTTCAAATTGAGCTCGAATATGGAGGACCTAGACCTCCCTATGTGTGGGCTCTAATAATCAACTGTAATGGTGAAAACGAGAAAATGAAGGTGGAAATTCTATATCCTCCTATGCCGTATTCCTGCAGTATTTGTAAAGCTTTTGGTCATTCTCTCTCCATATGTCATGACAATTCGGAGGCTGTCAAACCCCGACCTCGACATAATAGACAAAATAAAGGTGGAACTGGAACTTCTAGGGATTCTGAAGCAAAAGGCAAGGATAAAGAAAGTGGTACTTATGGATTTGAAACTGAAACAGATAATGTAAATGTCAATGTTCACAAGGAGGACTATGTTGAAAATTTTATAGCAAGAGGAAACGAAATGGTGCCTTATGTTGTGGGGAATTTCCTGGGATGTGATGTAGTTATGGATGATGATGAGGTTTTAGAGCGAGCTCACCAAGCCAATGAAGAAGTGGAAATACAAAATGACCTTGTTCTGGATAATGATGTTCCCATGGACTCTCAAGAAATGCAACTTGTTATGGTCTCTAATAAATTTAGCCCATTAAACAAAACTAGCATGATAGCCCGTGCAAAGCACGGGCCATATGATAATTCATATAATTTTTTCGTGTTAGTCTATTTCACATATTTTGATCTATCTAAGATATTATACTTTCAAAATATTATCAGATTCTGAACCGTAAGAATTATATTTTTAGTTGTGTTTGGTCCGTGTGAGAAGAATGACTAACTGAAAGCAGTAGATAAGAGTTAATTGTAACTATCAAGTATTACCAAAATAATTTTGGTGTATTGAAGAGCTTAATCTCTTCACTGTAATACAACAAAACATATATGCGGCAACAATTTACATACACAGTCTACCCTAATTCCTCCCTCATGTCACTGACTGCAGTAGGCCAAGTTAGTTGATATAAAGTATCTTGCTTCAAATTAATTATTTTTGGGCTCAAAGTTATTCATAAGTATCAGAGGTCGTAGACATTCAGGTTATCATACTACTCTAAATAGTGGCAAGTCTGGATTTAATGGTACTCCATTTGTAACCCGAATTTGAAAGAATTTTTTGACATCAATAAATTTTTTCAGGCTGGTGTATAAATCTTATACGATGATGAAATACATCAATGGGTAAACACCATGGTTAAGTCATGGTGGTTTGACTTTATGGAGTTACATATTCGCAAGAGTTTCTTGGAATAGGTCGGGGTGAAGCAAAGACTATGGCCCTGACTCAAACTAAAGGGGCCGTACACTGCCCAAGTATTATTCGAAGCATCACAATGACAGAGTCAGACGATTAGTTTTACTGTAAACAGGCTGAAAACCAAGAGTATGAAAAAATAATACAACAAGAAAGAGCAATGAATTTTCTTGCTAGACTTTTTATTTAAGTACAATTCAATGAAATATTATCATACAGGTTCCCTTTCCTACATTAGAGGAGGCACATGGCCGTCTTTAGCTAGACCGCTACACCTAATCGATCTGTACTCCTTTCCGGGAGTATTCCACAGCCAACTAAACAGCCCAGATGCCAGAAGTCTTGATGGATGTAAAAGCTCCTCTCCCGAGTGAACATTGTAATTGTTACCCCACTCTCGAAAGGCAGTATTAAACAGTCTCATATGTACAGAGGCAAGAAGAATAACACACCTGTTAATAAGCACGATCATTGCAGAGTTATTAAGTGATTTTACTGTTGGATATCGTAGCTGATCAAGTAATAGATCCAAAAACTTTTACTGGCTTCAGTTGATAAATCTCCAATATCTAGTACAGGATGACCTTGGCGAAGCCATGCCATATTGAACTCATCAAACTTCTCTACAAATGGATGAGCAGAAATCAGCATCTTATTGTTGAATTCTAATTTAGAAAAATACCTATGATGCTTCACTTGATGAATTTTCAACAATAAAAAATAATGGATAGACGAAATACAAAAAAAAAAACTACCTTCATAGCTGTGATTACTCGGGGGTTCAGAAGAACCACTAGGATCAGGAGTATAGAGCAGTATAGTTGCTGCCACAAATTTCAGCGCAACCAACCTTCTTCCATCGCTCTCAGGCTTGTAAACATTTTGCAAACAGTCAAACATAAAAAGAACACAAGATTTAATTCTAATCTAAAACTATGAAGGGTTGATTGTGAGGGATCGTTTAACCAACAATTGACTCCCTGTTGATCCAACGATCAGGATTTTAAAAAAAAAATTCCGTGTAATTTTCTGCGGAACACTATTCATCCGCATAAATTTTTCACGGAAAGCTTTTTCGTTCCACAAAAATTTTCCGCGGAATACTATTTTCGATAGCAAAACAGGTAATTGACTTTACAGGATTAGAGTACAGTCCACCAAAAATCTTTAATTGTCATCTTATTAGTACTAAGAGTTTTTTTCTTTTTTTTATTTGTTTTACGTCCAAACAAGCTGTCGAAGTATGTCATCATCATTATAATAATGCAACTTGGTGGATAGAAAACTGTAAACTATTAGAGCATTTCCAACCCTACACACCTATTAGCTAAACTTGATGATGTGGCATCATTTTTAGATAATATGTAAAAATTTTCTTCTCCAACCATGCTTCCTGTTAGTTAAATTTTTAGATAATCATCTTGACATCATCTATATTTGAAGGACATCTATAATATATAGATAATATCTATAATTCATTATCTCCACTTTATATCGTGACACATCATCGATCTTATTGACTTATATATATATATATATATATATATATATATATATATATATATATATATATATATATATATATATTATTAAAATAATAATAAAATATTATTTTTAAAATATAGCTATTCATTATAGCTAATACCATTGGAGTAAAACATCTTACAGTTCAGTAAATTTTTAGATAATTATTATATAGCTAATGATTTTAGCTATTACCGTTGGAGATGCTCTTACTCCACTAATCACTAATATATTTATGTATTACTTTATCGTAGTTAAACAATTAATTGGTTCTGTGCTTTATTCCGAGGTAGTCATATACAGTTCGCATGTAAGGGTTCATTTGGCTAAGCATATTTTTCAAAAAATTTGACTTATTTTTAAATATAAGTTATGATTTTTAGTTTTTTTCTGAATTTTTTTTTTAATTTATGGAATCTCAAACATACATTTTAAAAACTTATAAATTTTTTTATCAAAATATGATTTTTTTACCCGAAAATAACTTATTTTAAAGTGAGCCAAATAACACCTAAATGTAATAAGATATGCTTACGCATTGAAAGATAAACATAAAGCATCAACAGGACCTGGACCCTTAGAGGAAAGTATGAAACAATCCAAAAAAGTGAATATTGTGAACAGACTGTTCCGCGGAAGTTTTCCGCGGATCGAAAGTGTTCCGTGGAACGAAAAAAGCTTTCTGCGGAAAATTTACGCGGATGAATAGTGTTCCGCGGAAAATTACCGCGGAATGGGCGAATTTTTTTTTTAAATCATGGTCGGGGAGTCGATTGTTGGTTAAACGGTCCCTAACAATCAATTGTCAAGGATTAGGACCCAACTATGAAATACTTGTGATTAAGTTATACATTGCCACGTTGAAAGGCAACTTCCCACGTGCTCAGAATATTCCCCACGTGCTCAGAATATTTAAAAATATTTTTTGACTAAATCATTTATTCAATCGTTTTATTCAGGACAACGCTATTAGGGCTCGTGTTGCTGCTCATATCTTTACTAGGATGGGTTTTGCTATAGCTAGAGGAGTGGGGGTTCAGATTGTATCTCGGTTTCCCACTAATTTTTTATAAATTGTTTGTAAAAAAATTATTGTATCAGATAATGCTACTAATTATCGAATAACAAGTATAATAAGATAAAGTAGTCGTTCATTCAGAACTCAGAACTTCAGTTCTAATATAAATTTTTCTTACTTTCTACATAATTACCTTTATGACCAAAACGCCAAATCCAAAAAACATCTATCTATAATATAAAAGCTGTTGTGTTTTTCTCATGTTAATTACCAATTTGTTCCATATTTCTTTCCGTATTTACTCTTTCAAGCCACTTGACCCAATTGACTTGTTTAAGAAGGTTCTTAAACAAGCTGATAGTTTCCCCAAATCCCCAAAATACACAAATACTTTTTGTTGAATTGCTTATTCAAATTTAAATCTTCTTTTCTATTCAATATCTTATCACATGTTATTTCTTCTTCTCTTGGTACAATTTCTTTTGATTTCGTTTCTTTTTCTTTCGATTCTAACTCCCTAATTTGTTCTTTATATTGTAGGTTAAAAATTGTAGATTGGACACGACTTCAAATGTTCGGTTATCTAAATGATTTTTTCTATTTAATTTTTAATTGATTAATGGAATTATGATTATATAGATGATAACTTCTGAGTTTATGGGTTTACCAAAACTTTGAATTTGTGTTTTTTTTGTGTTTTAATTTTGGTTGTGCATTTACCTAATTTCTTTTGTAGCCTAGGTGTTTGGTCGAAGTTATGATCGAAGTTCTCTAATTTTTGCATTTTGTGTTTTCTTTGTGTTTTTGGATTGTTTTCTAATTTGATCTATTTGTTTTACTTTGGTTGTGTGTATTTTGGTTGTGCATTTACCTAATTGCTTTTATAGCCGAGTGTTTCATCGAAATTCTTAAAGAACTTTTAATTATCTGTAGTTGATAATTTTTACATCTAATAGTATGAATTTGTACCTAATTTGATTTGGATCTTGTAAAATGATTCTTATGATTAAAGTCTTGCAAAATAATATTGTACCTAATTTGATTTGAATCTTCCCCAAATACATAGTGTATCAGTTTTCTCTTTATTCACCTCTCATTTGTTTCTTATTTAGTTTAAAAAACATTTTAAAACACATTAAAACAAATGCATGTGTGATTGATATGTTTGATCATTTCATCTCACGATGACCAGGGACTTCACAATTTAATTATTGACAATATGCATGAGGTTACAATTTGTGTTATTGATATATGATACACCAACATAGCACCCGAGCATACACACTTGACAAATTTGCTAGGAGTGGGCAAAGAGGAGTAATATGTTATTGATATCTGATGTACATTCGTGTATTATATTCTTCTTGATCAAGTTAAAAATAGAATTAGAGTTGATTGCAAATTATTAAAAATATAGTTTACAAATTGATGTTGGTATGATTTTCATATATTTTGAGAATTGCGATTATTGAGAAGTGTGAGATTATGCAATCTGTTTTTGTCCTAATTTGTTTTACCAAGTGTTTGATAAAATGCCTCAAAAAGAACTAATAATTTATGTATTTGGGTTATAAGATCTTGCTATACATTTGTTTATAGCTCTCTCATTCGTTCTTCTTTTTATTGCAGGTTCGAATGTGTAGATTGAACATCAAATGTGTGATGTATTGGTTGCTCCAACTTTATGTCAAATATGCTACAACTTATTTCAAGGTTTTAAAATCATTTTTATTTCATTTTATCGATTACGATTATATTAATGTGATTTTTTCAGGTTCATTTTATTTTTTACTTCATGATTTTTAGCAGAATTTATAATATGTATTCAAATTTTAAAGAGGTGATATTATGTTTGTATCTTTGTTTTAGTATAAATTACCCCAACTGTTTGATATAATGCATAAAAGAGTTTGATATAGTTAAAAAGAGTTTTTGCACGTGATCACCATCTTCCGTGAGAAGCATTGTAGTTACAGAGGTAATTCATGTATGTGTTTTATGAGGGTTTAGTATGTACATATAATATTAATGTATTTTGTACATGTTTAGAAGTTTAATTATTTGGTTTGATATTGATGAAAGATGATAAAATTATTGCAAAGGTATGCTTTCAATTTGTCCAATTATTTGATCAAATTTTAAATTTCTTTCTTCTCTCCCCTTCCGTTCACAAGTCATATGTGATATACTTTCCGGACAATGAAAGCAAATCTATTTACGTGTTGCAACGTGGAAAGTCCGGCAATGAAAGCTACATCGCGCTCTCTCTCTCTCTCTCTGAATTTGAATCTTCTATTTGTCTTGCTCTTTTTATATCTCATTTTATATGTTGTGGACTGATATTTTGTTGTTTCTTGCAGGTTTTTATATTCATAAAAAAATTGCATCCTCTAATTGCCAAAACATACACAATAACGAACTTGCGAACCGGACTGGACGAGTCGGAATGGAATTGGAGGAGAGGTGGGAGGAATTCAGAGAGTAATTCAGTGTCGACATCGTCCGAGAAGATGTTTTTGAGGTGCTGTAAGGATTGGAGCTTGGAATTGAGGTCCCGGGATGACTTGGCGGAATCGAGAAGCCCGAGGACTTTTTCGCGCAATTTCGTTGCCTTAATTGCTACCATTGGAGCTGTAGAAACCCTAGGTCTAAGGATTTATAAAGTTTTCATGAAAAATATAGGAGAGAGAGGCCCTAGTTCTGGGGAATTATAAAGTTTTCATGAAAAATAAGGAGAGAGAGAGAGAGAGAGAGGGGGGGGGAGAGAGTTCAGACCTGGAGCGTGATGCGTGAATGCGGGTCTGTTACTGATTGCGTGTACATTACAAAGTGGGTCGGGTCGAAATCTTTATATCCTAATTCCTAATCCTGGCTTTCGAGTTTTAAAATGGACGAAAGCATAAAAACATAATTTACATTTTTATTATATTTACAAAAAAATTGAAACTATTGTTACTAATGTTTGTCAAAAATATATATATTTATCGAAAAATCCTATTTTTGAAATTCCTGCAAAAAATAATTTTTCAGATTAGTTTTGTAACTTTAAATTTTTTAAACATTATTGCATTTTTACTATTTCTTGCTTGTTTATTTATATTTTTTCAGTTCTTCCCTTTTTTCTACCTTTGGTACACCATTGAAACTTGTAAATCTTTTTATGCTATCTTTTCAAACTTTTAAATAAAAAAAATTAAATCATAATCTTCATTTCTTCTCCATTGTTCAACCCTTGTAATAATGTAATTGTACATCAAGAAAAATTGATATTTTAATTCTATTTATAAAGTAAATTATTATTATTGATTACATCAACAAATAAATCATTATTTTCTACGAGTTTAAGGTGGCTTTATTGATTATTTAAGTTGCATTTTGTTTTTTGTACTTCATTTTATTTCAGAATTGGAGTTTCAAAAAAATCTCGAAATTTGATTCGGATTGTAACATATGATATCAAAAATGATTCTCGAAAATTTAATTCTACAAGTTGTTAAAGATGAAAACACGAAAGTTGATGGCATATTTCACAACGGACATATGTCAAGAGGTAGGGTCAAGGGATACGAATCCTGTCGATATTATCATATAATGACTACGAAGGAATGGTATCATCTATGGGCTATCTTTTCAAATTATATGTCATAAGTACGAAAGTTTGTAACATCCCAATCCCACGTTGAGAATTTTTAGGGATTTTAGTTCTATTTATAAGGTGAATACTTGTTAAAATAATCAGTTCATCTAAAACCGTAAGATGTTAGAAGAATGCCTAACTGGATCTTTATATTATATTATAACATTGTCCCTCACTCGAAAGCCCATTAATGGGTCGAAAAGTGGATCACGGATGCTCATCTTTGGAGCATAACTTGTCTTCATATCCATATTAAATATTGAAAATATTGGGGGTAGCAGGGAGTCAAACCTGATTCTTCTTCCAGTCTGAACCATGATACCATGTAAAAGTTAATAAGGTGTTAGAAGAAGGACTAATTGGATCTTTATATTATTAATTACACAAATTAACTAATCACGATTTTTTGAAAGCATGGTATAGGAGTATAGGACTACTCAAATTGTTGCATTTGATATAACATATTTTAGTTTATTTTAAATTCGAAGTCAAAACTCGATTTAATTTTTGAAAAAAATTAAATTTTGATCCAAATTATAACATCCCACCTCCATTATCCTTAATTTGAGTAATCGCAAAAATGATTTAGAACCACTAGTTCAGTATTTATTAGATCTTTTCGTTCTAATATTCCATTGAAAAGTTGTCAATATTTATCATATTTATTTTTATCTAACTGTATTATTATTTGGACAATATTATTAATTCAAATTCCTCGTATTAAAACAAAAAGTAATAATAGGAAATAAAACAAAATCTTTAAAAAAATCCAAAAATGAAATAACAGTATTAAGTTGGTAATATAGGAAGTTTAATTGATGGAGTATATATAAATATACATGAAATTTATGAATATTTTTTAAGATTTTGTAAACAAATACAATTTTCTTATTAAAAAGTTATTCATCCTTCCTTAATTAATATATATTATATGCTAACATGGCTTTCCATGCCATTTATTAATTTACTAAAATACCCTGAAATTTTATAAATATATTAAAAATATTGTTGTTGGCATAGATTGAACCCATGACCTCTTACTAGGAATATATTTTATGGTCACACCCTGACCATCATGCTAGAAGTTCCCTTCATGAAAATTTTGGAACTCATCCACTAGATTCTTAAATAACTCTTAATTCTACATTTTATTTAACACTTATTGAACTCACACTTATTTTAGAAAATTTCAAAGAAATTAAAATAAATAATGTAGGCTAAAATGCTCTTTCAACAAATTTAGTAATTTACCAATATACCCCTATTTATATTAATGTTAAAATATATTTTGATTAAGAATAGATTTTATAATCCCCTATTATACAAACAACTTAAATGTTTGCACACAATCACTACACCATAACAATTTCTGATACGTACTTAAAAATCATTAACTACATTTTCAAAGAACCTGCTTCCTATATGGCACTTATTTCTTTTTAAATTTATGCATGATAAAAATATCAAATATATATTTCCATCTCATTTAATTATTATTATTATTATTATTATTATTATTATTATTATTATTATTATTATTATTATTATTATTATTATATTTTCATGAAATTTTAAAACTATAAAGTATTCTTTTTGTATTATGCATGTGATACGAAAATACAACACAAATTCACATTGTACACGAAATGAATTTAAATTTTGATTTCTAGTACATGTATAATAGTATTTTTTGTGAAATCATAAATCATAGTATTTATTCATGTTTATGCTCATGACAAACACAAAACAAATTCACTTGATACAAAAATTCAAAAATTATAATTTGATAAATATATTAAAGATACATATAATTCAAAAATTTAAAATTTTGATAAAATTAAAATTTCAAGAAAAACACAACAAAATAAAATTTAATTTTAATGATTTTAGTTATGTCTTTCATCTTTTATTATAAAAAAATAATTTGAATTGCTATTTATTATATAATAATAATAATCATGATTTATCAAATTATGTATATTATAAAATATAGTAAGGAATTATAAATTCCAATTAAAAAAATAAGAATCCTCAATTTCTCGTGGGGATCCTCATTCCCGTTCGGGGCAGAAATCGGAGAGCAAAATAATCTTCATTCCGGAACCGAGTCAAGTTTATTGATAATGTTCGAATTCGGGGATCGCCATGTATATAGCACTCTTCGATCCTAAATTGACCTGATACCACTTCTAGGTACACAAGATAACATTAATTCATTTACTGTCAAATTTGGACATCTAAATATGAAAAACGCTTATTGCAAACACTTATATCTTAATTAAATACTAACAAAAGAATAGGTGCATCAATTTTTTTCCCAAATTAAAAACAAATGGTAATATAACTAAATAGTTGATAATAATGTGTTAATCTAACCTGTTGACAAATATTAGATGAGTTTAATTAAAATTTAAAAATTATAATGTGAGAAGAAAAACATTCGAAAGGAGTATATGTATAAGATTATTGTACGAGAGATATGGCAATTAAAGTTTTTTATACCTAATTAGCACTTAATCATAATATTGATAATTTCATACGAATATTTGTATGTAAAATTAGTAAACAAAATTTCATACGAAAAAAATTTGTTCCGAAATTAGAATGATGATTTTATGAAATTATAATACAATAATAATTTTATCTATATTGTGAATATTCCATGAAAATAAGATATATATTGACGTAGTACACAAGACAACGTGAGTTTTTCAACCATCGAATTAGGACATATGATATAGAATATACGGAAACACGACATGATTTTTTGGTCTTATCAAGCGAACTGGATTTATGACCTCTAAATACAAATGGAGTTAAATTCACAACTACTGAATAAATTATGTTTTTTTTAGTTTTTGTTATATCTTATTTTAAATTAACTTTTATTAAATTTATTTAATATGTGATTGTTGGAGTTTGATACCTTTACCTAAAATTGTTGTCTACAAAAGTTGCAATTGTGAAAATAAGTGTTTTTGCTAAAACAAATTTTTTTTTTTTTATAAAAAATGTTGTTAAAAATTGCTTTTAGATTTACTAAGATGTTTTGAGCCAAGTTTTCTACAAAAAAACTGTTGTTGCGGTTTGCAACATCAATACCAAACAGACCCTTAATATGATCGATATTAGGTACAATTTATATCTATATAAAAAAATAAAAATTAGCTGATATATGTTAGATTTGGACTCTATATGAGTTATCGATTAAATGAATGAATAAAATTCAAAGTTGAATTATGATGTAGTATCATAAACAAGATTATATATACTAACCAAAGATGATAAATTATACTCCCTCCGTCTCTAAATATCATTCCTGTTTTGACTGGACACGTTTGCCAATGCATACTTTTGATCGTTAATATCTTTAATTTCGTATTAGTTTTAAATATAAAAACTTCACTGTATTAAAGTACTCATAAATACGAATCCAACAAGATCATTCATGACTACATTCCGTCTTATAGATTAGACGTAAATTAGTAATTTGTCTCATGTTATGAACAGTCTCGACATATGAAACGAGAGAAACATTTAGAGACGGAGGGAGTATATGACTACCTATAACATAATGATCAATTAGTGATATTTTAAGGTTGTATAAATATATTTTTTTCACTGTAGCGCATATTAATTTGTATAGATATAACATACATTTTAGTTGATTTTTCCTAATATTAAAATAGTTTGTGTTATTGCTGCCATAATACATCTCCTACAAAATATGTAATGATCCACCTATCTCCTCTTACTGGTTTACTATTGCTAATGCAAATAAATTAAATAGCATATCATTGTCATGATAATTTTTTAAAATATTTCTAGAAAATAGACTAAACGACACATTACTGTTGCAATAGTACTTGACCACTAATGAGCAACTTTTATGTATCATTATTATAGGTCATTCATCTTACATTCAACGAGTACTGGTACAAATATGATACATAGGCCGGCCCTGAGAAATTGAAAGTTTCAAGTGAATTGAATTTTGTACTCAACTAAAAATCAAAATCACATACATGCCATTTTTTTGGGCACTTCTTATATCTTAAACTATTTTTGAAGCTACCTGAATAAAATGTGCCCCAAATATCATTTTTTATGACTCTACGTACTTTTAAATTTTTTTACTTATTAGAAAAGATTTGCCCCTAAATTACATCATCTTCTTGTTGCACCATTGCATGAACGACTTAATCTAAGGATTGCCTCTATATGATACTCAAAATTTAAAATTCATTAATATTTCAAAAATTGAACGGTTACCAATTATTGGCCTTAAATAAATCGAACCACATGGAATAGATTGAAAAGAAAATATGACCGACTCAGACACGATTTGCAAAAGAAATTGTGCGAATTAGAATGTGGCCCGTGCTTTGCACGGGCTTTCATGCTAGTTATATTTAATAGTTTATCTCTTGAGAGTGAAACAAAAATATATAAATATTTGTCAAAGATCATCTCCAAAAATTGTTGAATAATCTTATTTAGACAAATAATATTATTCTTGGATTCATTTCAAAATTTAAAAAAAAAATCCAAAAAATTAAAGAATCAAACTGCGATAAACCCTCCTACACAAAAAAAGAAAAAGAAAAAAAAGAATCATAACATTTTTGTGAAAAAATATTGTTAAAACATCCTTGTTGCCAAACTGTTTTTTCCGAAGATCTGAGAAAATATTGTTGGCTGTCCTGATCGCTAATCCCGAGGGCAATATTCTCGTCTAACGGTACTCTAACCCCATCCTCACACACATACACACACACACACACACACACACACTTGTGTTTATGTTGAATATGTTTTGTCTGTTTTTTTTTTGTTTTAAGTGTGTTTTAAGTTATTATTATGAGATGGTGTTTCATTTACTTAATGTTGCTAGATCCCATTTCATTTGTTACTTTATGTTTTGCTCTATTGTTGTCATATCGAATCTCGTTAAAGAGAAGAAGGAATTGGACTAAAATTGTGATTAGTTGTTTGTGATTAAGGATCTATTACTAGAATGAGTCTTTTATTTTTGCTACTAAGTTTATCTGAGTGGGTTTGTTTGTTCCTTAGTAGTTCGATCTGTGGAAGTTTGGGAAATTTGGGTTTGATATTTGGTTAGAATTTAGGGTCTTATCTAGTGGCTTATGTCGAGATTTTGTGGGGTTGTGAAATGTTTATGTTGGAATATTTGTGAAAGGGACCAGCTCATCATATTATCTCTAGAGATTTGATTTAGAGATTTGATTTAATATTATCCCATATGTTTAGGGATTGACTTTATTACTTGTGATTTGATTTTATATGATCCCATATGTTTAGGGATTTATTTTTTTTGACTTTGGGTTTGATGTTCGGTATATATAGACCGAACGTGATACATTTCTAGGCACGCTTTGATTATATCCTTTTTCTTGAGAATAATATTGATTGTTCTTGGGATATACATATAATCTCTATTTTAATCATTGTTTTTACCCGCTGTCCTGCATCAAATTGGCATCAGAGCCGAAATCTTGGTTTTTTTCTGTCAAAAAAACGCATTCACTGTTCATAACTTTTAATGTTCACCGATTTACTGTTCATTGTTATTCTTGCTGTTCGTCGCTGCCATACACCACCACACACCACCAGATTACATCCGCTGCCATATCATACATCTCCGCATACCAAAGCCTAATTATAACATCCATACAAAACCTAATTCCCCAATTACCTAAACCCTAATTTCTAAATTCCAACCCAACCCAAGTTCTGAACTTTAATTGCAAGATCAATCACAAGCTTTTGCTACTGGTTTGGAAGTGGTTAAGGATTAGAAGTACGAAGAAGGAGATGCACCTGCTGGAATTACCGATGTTATCACCGGATTTTCGTCGGAATCGCTACCGGAGCTGCTGCAACTTGCCGTTCAGTTGTTCATCATCAACCATCACGAAAGCTGTGCCATTTCTCTTCTCTGAACATCACCAGTTTGTGTCTTCTTGCTGTTTGCGTCGAGACAAAGGGGTAATTCTAACCTTCGGCCTACACACACACACACACACACACTATATATCTATATATTGTCACCAAATTGCTCTAGTCAGACTGCTGGTGACTATTAATCACCTCATTTTTCACCAGCAAACCCTTTATTATCTACATCATTTTTCTTGCTTTATTTAAGTATTAGTTTGGTTCATTTAAAAAAAAAGATTTTCTGTTTTAAATATTAGGATCATTCCCCATATTATTAGAATATTTAATTCATAATATTAGTAGTTAATTCTCCTAGCTTTTTTGTGTGGATTCATTTTCTTAGTTGCATAATTATTCCATATTAGTGCATATTTTCTGTCACGATTATTATATTCTTTTGAGATTAATGATAATATCTGTAGTCGAGTCATAATTTAATTGTTTAATTAATTCCTGTCATATCTCATCTTTGCATTTAGATACATCATGGTAGGTACACGTAGTGGCACTAGCACTGACGCCGAACCGACTATGGCTCAAGTCATCCAGAGTATACAGGCACTCACCACTAGAATGGAAGCTATGGAGACTAAGCTTGATGGGGTACATGCTAGGATGGATACGCTAGAACTTGAGCTTGTTTCGAATCGGGAGGGGAATCAGAACGAAGAGGTGTTCGATCCACCTCGACGTTGGGATCGTGAAAGAGATGAGGGATATCGTAACTACAGGGACCATGACCATTATGATTATAGGCGACACGATGTGTCAAAAATTAAGGTAGATGCCCTTGAGTTTGATGGGAGATTTGACCCTGATGCGCTCTCTGACTGGTTGGCCAGTATATAGTTCTTTGATTGGAATCAGATGGGTGATGAGTATAGGATTAAGTTTGCCAAGATGAAGCTTGTAAAGCAAGCTAACATCTTTTTGGAGCAGTGTTGAGAGAGATGTCGAGCGCACGGGACAACCGCCTATTAGGCATTGGGTTGAGATGAAGATGCGCTTGTCTCGGTATTACCTACCTAGGGGTTATGAGGATAGGTTGATGGAGCAATTTGATAACCTCTACTAGGGTACTATGCCTCTTGCTGAGTATATCAGCAAATTTCGGGAATTGCTCCATATGTGTGATCTTAAGGAGGAGACTCGCGTGACCCTCGTTAAGTTTCACAATAATATACGACCAGAGCTTAGACAGCATATGCTCATTAATCAGATGAACACGTTAGAGGATATTTTCCAGGTCGCAATAGAGCATGAATATCGGTTGAAGGACCCCTCCCAGCAGAGGAGTGCTTCATACTCGAGTCAGACAGTGAGTCGGGGCGCACCCCAGAGTCGGACAGTTTTCGCACCTCAGGGAGTACTAGATCTAGTAACAGTGTGAGTACCCCCAATAGACAGCCAGTAGGTACCTCCACTCTTAAGTGCTTCTATTGTCAGGAGCCAGGGCATAGGTCGTTTGAGTGCCCGAAGAAGAAGAAGAGTGTGACCCATATTGGAGCTATTCCAGAGGTAGAGGATGACATTCCCGTAGTTGATGAGTATAGCCCACATGATGCATGCATTGGACGACGAGGCTGAGCAGAGCCTAGAGATGGTAGGTCGTCAGTTGAGTGTCATGCGATGCATGTATACTCGTGTGAGGGAGGAAGATTAGAGGAGGACTTCTATCTTTCATATCTTCAGCAGGGTTGGGGGAGTTTCTTCTAAGGTCATTATTGATGGGGGTATTTGTCTGAATGTGGTTGCCGAGATCGCAGTTGCGCGATTGAAGCTAAAGGCTGAACCACATCCACACCCTTATAGTGTCGCTTGGGTCAACAAGACGTCTATTCCTGTGACTCATAGATGTCTTGTATTGATCCACCTGGAGGGTTACGAGGAGAGTGTATGGTGTGATGTCCTCCCCATGGTTGTTGCTCATATACTCCTAGGGCGACCTTGGTTATATGATCGCAGTGTGACTCACTATGGGAGGCAAAACACTTATGTGTTTATGCATAATGGGCAGAAGGTCACTTTACATCCTAGTAGGCCTCGTGAGATTCAAGTGAGGCGAAGGTCAACAGCGTACCTACACAACCAACTAAATCTCTCCATGTTTTGAAGAAGAATGAGTTTGAGAGATGTGCCTTAAAGTCTAAGGTTGTGTATATGCTGGTTGCTAGAGAGGTGAGAAACACACCCGTAGAGAGGGGTACTGAGCTTCCTAGGGATGTTCAGCAGATTCTTGATGAGTTTGTAGATTTCATGCCCGATGAGCTACCCCAGGGATTGCCACCTCTTAGGGACATCCAGCACGCTATAGACTTAGTCCCTAGATCTTCATTACCTAACCTGCCGAATTATAGGATGAATCCTACTGAGCAGATAGAGATGCGGCAACAGGTTGAGGAGTTGTTGAGTAAGGGATTTGTGAGAGAGAGTCTTAGCCCTTGTGTTGTACCAGCTTTGTTCACACCAAAGGCTGATGGCAGTTTGAAGATGTGCTGTGATAGTCGAGCTATCAACAAGATCACCGTCAAGTATAGGTTCTCTATCCCTAGACTTGATGACATGCTAGATATGGTTGTTGGAGCTTAGTTTTTCACAAAGATTGACTTACGGAGTGGATACCATCAGATTCGTATCCGGAAGGGAGATGACTGGAAGAATGCCTTTAAGATATCGGATGGACTTTATGAGTGGTTAGTCCTACCGTTTAGGCTATCCAACGCCCCGAACACGTTCATGAGAGTCATGAACCAGGTGCTTCGTCCGTTTATTGGTAGGTTTGTTGTCGTATATTTCGATGACATACTCATCTATAGCCTCACTCATGGGGAGCACTTATATCACTTGCGACAGGTTCTGGCAGCTCTTTTACATGAGAAGTTGTATGTGAACCTAAAGAAGTGCTCTTTTGTGCATGACTCCGTGATATTCCTTGGATTTATCGTTTCCAAGGATACCCTGAGAAGGTAAAGGCCATTACAGAGTGGCCTGAACCTTCTACTATCCATGAGGTGCGTAGTTTCCATGGATTAGCTACCTTCTATAGGAGGTTTATCAGAGGCTTTAGTACCATTATGGCTCCCATTACTGATAGCATGAAGGGGAGTTTGTTTGGTCTAAGTCAGCTGCGAGGGCCTTTACCGAGGTGAAGGATAAGCTGACACATGCTCCAGTCCTTGCTTTTCTAGATTTTGGTAAGGTTTTTGAGGTAGCATGTGATGCCTCTGGCGTAGGTATAGGTGGAGTATTGAGTCAGGAGGGCCATCGTATAGCTTTCTTCGGTGAAAAGCTTAACGAGGCCAAAAGGAGATATACCACCTATGAGAGGGAGTTTTATGCTGTAGTGCAGGCGCTTAGGTATTGGCGACATTATTTGTTGCCTAAGGAGTTTGTGCTCTACTCCGATCACCAAGCGTTACAGTATATTAATGATCAGAAGAAGCTTAATCATCGACATGCTAAGTGGTTTGAGTTTGTTCAAGAGTATACCTTTGTGCTTAGGCATTGCAAAGGTAGCGAGAACAAAGTCACTAATGCACTTAGTAGGGTATCCATTCTCCTTAACACTTTGAGTGTAGAGGTAGTCGGATTTACACATATGATCCATGATTACCCGTTATGTCGAGATTTTGGAGAGATCTATGCTAGCTTTCAGGATCCTAGCTTTCCACCTTCGAGAGAGTATTGTGTTCATGATGGATACTTGTTTCGAGGGGTTCGCTTGTGCATCCCTAGTACGTCTTTGAGGGATCATCTCGTGAGAGAGTTGCATGCGGGAGGGTTAGTTGGTCATTCTGGTCGAGATAAGACCATTGCCATTATTGAGGATAGGTTTTATTGGCCTAGCTTGAAGAGGGATGTCGCTCGTATAGTTGCAGGCTACCGTACTTGTCAGACGGCCAAGGGTAGGAAACAGAATACGGGTTTATACACTCCTCTTCCGGTTCCTCATGCTCCTTGGGAGGACCTTAGTATGGATTTTGTATTAGGGTTGCCTAGGACACGTAGTGGGCATGACTCAGTCTTCGTTGTTGTGGATCATTTTACTAGGATGGTTCACTTTGTAATACATTCATATTTAGTGGATTTGTGGTTTTACTCTCCCTTGAGGGATTTCCACGTTAAATTGTTGTGTTCTTTACTTTCGTGTTTGTTATTGTGTTTGATTAACATTGATCTAAAGTGGATGCGATCCTAACAAATTGGTATCAAGAGCTTGGGTTCGAGAAGTAGATTCGACGTTAAAGAGAAGGAAATCACGAAGTAGGCTGTTTGCGCGTTGTGCATTGTTAGTTGGTCTTGAGTTGATTTTCTTGGCTTGATGGAAGATCTAAAGTCACTAAGGATTGATGCACCCAAGTATCATGGGAAAACGGATTTTACTATGTGGCAGTTAACCGTCAAGGATTTGTTAATTCAACAAGGACTTGATGATGCCTTAGAGGAGAAGAATCCAGAAAAGATGAGCGATACAGATTGGGAAAAAATCCAGAAGAGAGCGGCGAGTACAATCAGGCTTGCACTTGCACCCGAGGTGAGGTATAACGTGTTGAAGGAGTCGACACCGAAGGAGATATGAGACTAGTTAGCAAGCATCTATGCGTCGAAGTCGTTGACCAACCGACTTAATTTGAAGATGGAGTTGTACTCTTTAAAACTGGATGAAGAAGGTAGTCTCCATGATCACATTAGTTGTTTTAATCAGTTAGTGTGTCATCTGGCTAATGTTGATGAGCCGATAAAAAGCGAGGAACAAGCTCTGTTGCTGTTGTCATCATTGCCAAAGTCCTTCAAGTATTTTAAGCAAACGCTGTTAGTAGGGAGGACAACTCTTACGCTTGATGACGTGTTAAAGGCGTTAAGAGATAATGAGAGGATGACAAAGGATGTTGTTTCTCAAAGTGGTGAGGCAGTTTTAGCTGTCCAAAGTGCTGAAAAAGGGAGGAGTCGCAACCGCAGTGACCTGCAAAGAAGAAGTAAATCTCGGCCGAGTAAGAAGGATATGAGCACTATTGAGTGCTATTATTGTGGTGAAACGGGTCATGTGTAAATGTTCTATCCAAGCTTTAAAGAAGATCTGAAATCCTTTAAGCAGATGAAGGGAGAGAACAAAGTTGATGATGCGGACTTTACACATGTGATCGAGGATGGAGAGTTTTTTATGGCGAGTAAGGATACCATTCATGGTTTGGTGAAGAATAAATTAGAATTGGTGATGGATTCTGCTGCTTCCATGCATATATGTAGAGATCGAGCGATGTTTGAGACTTGATGCACTGATGAAAATCTTGGTAATATCATTGTGGGGAATGATGAGAAGATGAAGGTTCAAGGAGTTGGAACTGTTTGTCTTAAACTCCATTATGGTACGATCAAGAAAGCTCTCAATGTGGGATACGTACCAGATGCGTCAAAGAATGTGTTGTCTTTGAGTGTGTTGGCATCACGTAGGTACAGATTTGTTGGACGAGGCCAAAGTTGCAAGGTGCATAAGGGAAAGAGCTTGATTTTACAAGGGATGATGAATAAGAAGAACATCTATTATTTAAATGGGGAAGCAACGATGATGAAGACCGAGAAAAAGGTAATATTCTCGGAATCAGTTGAGGTATTAGGGAATTCGAGCCGAGGGAGTATATGTTGGGGTCCGCCCCCAATTCCTAATTAAGTTAAGAATCCTATTATGAGCAGAATTCTAATTTGTGATAATTGAGGTAATTCTTATTATGGTAGGAATATTAATTGTGGAAGGTTTTCTATCCAAGATAAGAAAAGATGGCAATTGTCATAAATAGAATTGGAAATAGAATAGGATTAGAATATTTGTGATGCCTATAAATATAGATATTTGTAGGAGTTTTGGAGAATTGCAAAAGTTAGAGAGTTTTGTGCGATACACAAGAGAGAGCTTTTGTAATCAAGGGGAGGTGATTGTATTCAAGAGTGTTGAGTGAGGGAGCGACTCCAATCTTGTAATACATTCATATTTAGTGGATTTGTGGTTTTACCCTCCCTTGAGGGGTTTTCACGTTAAATTGTTGTGTTCTTTACTTTCGTGTTTGTTATTGTGTTTGATTAACGTTGATCTAAAGTGGATGCGATCCTAACAAATTCCACCTCAATAAAAAACTTGGGTTAGTTCCTGTTTTTTCGAGAATTACCTGGGAGAGGGGCATAATTGAGATGCTCACCCATACCAGCACGATCAACTCACTAACACACCACTTGATTGATACGCTGATATTGCCAATAATCAGAATCAACTCGGTTATGCGTGAACGATATGATGATATTGATAATCAGTAATCAACTTGGTTATATATAATTCGATTGTAAACACACCATCCATTTCCAATTCCGAACAACCCGGAGACCCTGATTGAGCTGAAAGAACGATAAGTAAGAATAGGAACCCTAACCCACTTCCACCAAATACCAAACTAAAATATGACCGCATGGGCAGGACATAACTTTGTAAGTATTGGGTAAAAATGTCTTTCTATATTTTTACCTTGTTGGTGTATTATATATAGAAAGATAAATAATACTCCCTCTATCCCATCCACTTCTTAACATAAAAAACTGCGTATCTGACACGCATTTTAAGGTGCATTTTAAGGATAATTCTATAACTTATTTTTGATATTTTCTTTTTTTGTATGAAAATAGAATTGTTCTATTTTTATAAAAAAAAATATATATCAAAAATAAGTTATAGAATGATTCTTAAAATGTACCTTAAAATCCGTGCCGGAAACTGATCCGCAAATATTAATAATTCAATGGGACGGAGGGAGTAGATAATGTACTTGACCAGCTAATTTGTAAGAATGGTATCTTGCTGGGCTTTGTTAGCTCGTTGTTTTAAAACTTTTCAGCCTGTGAAATTCGTGAAAACTATTTGGATTTGAGAGTTAGTCTGTCGGTTTATCTTTATACTTTTAGTTTACATTTAAAAACTTTTGGGAGCTATGCCTCTGTTTATTTGAACCATGTTTTTATTTATGAGATTCTGACTTTTATTTTACGATATTTGATTTAAAAATATGTTGGTTTCGAGATTTTTAACCTAGTTAATGTATTTTTAGTTATGTTTTAATGTCTCAAAAAGTCGGGGAAAGTCGGGATGTTACATATGCAACCTCTTCCAATCCTTTCACCTTTCATATGAAGAAAAAGGAGAAAAGCCATAATCGTTAAATTAAAAGTCGTGGTTATATTAATCCACCTATACAAATCTAATTTTGTTCCTGGCCATTTTTATATATCCTTTTGTTGGCTATCTTAACAACGTATCGCAATAAATATATAAATAGGTCATTATTTTAGAAAAAATTATTTTTGCTTGTCGTGGAATATTGATGATATGAATATCAACGAATTACAGCTAAAACTCTACTTAGCCGCTTAGACTAAATTCAAAAACATTAGCTACCCAAAAGTTCACCGGCATTCAAGCTTATATTGAAACCTATTTTAATTTCCTAATGGCTAATTTAAAATTGTGTACAACAAGATCATCTACGAAATAAGGTGAGTGATGATTTGTTAAACCAGCATAAGGGTGATGATTCGACTTGCCCTAGAACAAATAAAGCAAGGAAGTTACCAAGCCACAATTTAAAAAGAAAAAGAGAGAATAGGTTTAGCTTAGGTAGCTCCAGCTTTAATTTGACTGAATTGTTTATTGATTAGGAGAAATTAGTGAATCTTTATTGTCTTTATTTTGTATAATGCAAATTTAAAGTTCAAAAATCCAGCCTGGGACAGATTTTAGTATGAAAGTACATTTGGGGCATATTTTAGTATGAAAAGTACATTTGTTTACATGGATTACGATATAAAGAAAACATTATCATACTGGCAATTGTTCAAATGAAAACCCTTATTAAGAGGAAATGAGATCTAATCTCAACCATCCACTTTTAAAATTATTTTTAATCTTAACCATACATAATACTACTTCCTCCGTCCCCCTCATTTATTTACATTGGAGGGGGAAACAGAGTCAAAGACAATACAAAAAAAATGAGTAAAGTTAAATTAAAAGTGGGTAAAGTGGTGGGACCTATCAATATTTAATAAGATTTGAGATAGTGGAGGAAAGTAGTGGGTGTAATAGTTTTTTTTATTGTTAAATATGAGATAGTGGGGGAAGGTGGTAGGTGTAATAATGGGGAAAACTTACTATTTATGGTAACGTAAAGAAATGAGAGGGACATTTCAAAATAGTAACTGTAAAGAAATGAGAGGGACGGAGGGAGTAATATTCCATATCTACCTCCTTCCTCTACCCATCACCACCAACCTCCAGCCACCATTGTCAACCTCCGGTCGTCGCCGCCACCCCCACGAAGCTACAGCCGCCATCATCACCACCAACCTCCAACACATCACCTCCATTAATTACGATTACTCTCTCACACACACGTCTTATCTCTTTCTTCTGGGATTACCCATGGAGATACTTAACCACCACACTCCAACGAACAAGCATCAGATTCGTAAAAATCATGGTTATGTATTTAAATTTCAAAATCCCCTGTGTGGTGATTTTCAAGAATTTTTGCTAATTTGTGTTGATTTTACGATGATTTCGAGTTGTATTCAATTGTTATATAAATAAAGGTAGTCTATAGATTGTTAGGATGATGATGGTGGTGGTGATGATGATGGTGGTGACGATAACGGTGGTGGTGATGTGGTTGTAGAGATGTGGTTGTAGAGATTTTAGTTTAATTAATGATTATTTTTATTTGAATACAGTGACTTTTGTATGATATTCGATGATTTGTAAGTGGTGGTAAGAGGTATGGGCAAAATACGGTGGTCGTAAGTGGTAATTGTGCATGGTGGTGTGGTGAATTTGTTAATTTGATTTTAATGTTTTTTGTTTAACGTTGATGATTTTTCTTTAACTATGGTGGTGTGGTGAATTTGTTAATTTGAATTTGGTTATTTTTGTTTAACACTGGTGATTTTTGTTTAACTATGGTGATTACTGTATGATGTCGATGATCACTGGTGATGGCCGAAAATGGTGATCGGAGATGGTAGTCGGAGTTGACGGTGACGGCAATCGGAAATTAGGATTGGAGTAGAAAGAAGATGGTGGTTAAAGATGAAAATGAGGTGAGATTAATGAACGGTGAGAGATAAAAATAAGACATGTAAATAAGTGGATATGATTACATCTCATATCTCACACTAATTGAGATTCTCGCTGGAGTAAGACCCTTACTATATCTTTCAATTGCAATTTAACATATTGTTAAGTGTAAAAAACATGCCCATCCCTTTCACCTTCTCCTAATTAAATCCTACGTCACCTCTTCACCCGCCGCATGTATGAAGAGTCTCAGAATGTATCTTCGGAGAATGAGCGTAGTCTCAGAATCTAGGCACATGTCTTCTTTATGTTTCTTTCTATGTTGCTAATACAAAATTCTACCAGTCATTTGAGAACCTATTCCTCAAATAGTGCCATAAAAGACAAGCTGGAGTTACAAAAGTTGAAGAAAATGACAGCTCTAGATCATATAGAGCTTAAGTAGTCTTTAATAAGAGTCATGAAAGCATTGCCATAAGAAGCATTTTCGGATCCCTGAAACATGATTCCATCCATTCTGGCTTGGACTCCATCAGCTAATGCCAAGCCTTCTAGTAATTCTCTTAATGTTTGGTCCACTCCAACTATAGAACTTCCTATGCCACTTAAAAGTTCAGGTAGGGTCGACGAAGGTCTTGAGAGCTCAACAAGAGTAACCTGGACAAGTTAAAGCAAGAGTCTTATCAATAGTTTCATGTTCGCCAGACAATATAGAATGCAAGTTTTCAACTTAAGTGGCACTTTCTCGTTCATAAATCAACAAGTTGAACTGTTGCAATTTTATAACGATTAGATCTTGAACAGTCAGAATTCTAATCAAGGTTCATTACATTGTTCCTGCCCACGATCTTTTCTATCAAGATGAAACATTTGTTGCATCAGCACTATAAGGAATGATGACAATCTGAAATGTGGAAATTTTTGATTTTCGCCTTAGTGTTGATCCTTCAAATTCCAGCATGTTACTTCAGTTCTAATATCTTTTCATATGTCTCACACCTGAGTTTTCATAATATACAACTTATATAACCAACACAGCGACGGCAATATAACTTCATCTCCATGCAAAATATAACAGAAGTAAGCCAGAAGCCATCCACAACAAAAAAAGAAAATGGCCAAGCAGTAGAGGCTTGTAATCAAGGAGCTTATATTTAATAATAGGTTAAAGATCCATAATCCATGCCCAAGGAGGCGACTAGGTGGGGAGTGGTTTACCATTCTTTGTAACATAGGGTGGAAAGAACAGAATAAGGAAAGCCATACCTGCGGGAATATGCAGCAACCATATAAATTCTACTCCAAAACTAACAAATACCCACCTGTCTATCGTCGGGTATATCTGCTTTCTTCTTTGCTATAGCGACAGCTCGAGAGAGTCCACCAATAGCATCAACTAAACCTCGTGAAGCGGCATCATTTCCCGTCCACACTCTGCCTTGTGCAACCTCCTCCATTTCATCTACCTGCCACAAAAGTTTGGAACTCAATGATTGATGACATAAACTAAATTTTGATGTGTATTCTAATTCAGTACCGTACTGTCATTGATCTTGAAAAAGCTGCCTTGTCTCTAAATTGTGAATATGCATTCTGAGCAGACTTGGCAAAAAGTTCTTCTTCATCTGGTCTAGAAGCAAAAAACAAATACTTGTCAACTGCACAACCCACTAAGGACAAAAACTCACCAAGGAGCTTAATAAATGTGTTCCAATCAACTTGTAAGAATATTGTGGGAGAAGAATTTGATCACAAGCCCTCTCCATGTACGAAGCTTGGACACCATGTTATGACTAAAGTTGATGGTTAACAGGAAAACCACTAAATGGATGTTATATATAAGAAAGCATTGCTGACAGGCACAGGGCACACTGTTTGGTAAGATTCTTATGATATTAGGTTGTCTCATCCTAAATGATTTCTTAAAATTTGAGGATAACTGGGCCTCAAAATTTAACAACCACTATGTTGCTAATCCAGATAAACAAGTATATACTATTTAAGTATTCATTCTAATTCACAATTTCATCTTATAGAGTTTAAAAAAAATTATTCACAATATGGATGATACAAACTTAAAACATATCATACATTTACTTCTGTGTTTAATCTAAATATTAAAGGACATTTTGCACAATATTATATATATATATATATATATATATACAATTTCGAAGACAATGTTAAATAATTCTTCATCAGATCAGATCACCCTTATCAATATTACTATTGTTGTATTAAAAATCTGATTTTTGAGCTGTTGGTTTATATATTTAACCAAGGTAAACGATTACTATTCAGATTAAGTTGAATTAAGCAATGGCCCAATGTCTCGCCAACCCTATGTTAAATGAATAAATCCAATTGTCGTATAATCAATTACTTCACTTATTGCTTTTAGTTTTATTGTCACTTAAATTGGAGTTGGTGAATGTTTGTTACTTGAAATATATGAAATTATGAAAGCTTCTTACCTGAATGGTCTCTGATCAGCTGCAGTAAGCTCTGCATATCTTCCCCGTGATATGATATCCTTATTGAAGCCTATTCTCTCATATAGTTTCCCCAAATTAAACTTTCCTACAAACAAATATTGAAAATCAGTTTAGCAAAATTAAAAAAATTGAAAATTATTTTTGTAACTACAAAAGGCACGATCTATGACTTTGCTATACGACTCTTGTAGTACATACAATTTCAATGTTTGTAGAATATGCAATATATTTTTGAGGCTGTGGTCAGAGAAATATATGATCACGCTAATTAGGTGTTTGGATAAACAGACAAATATGATCATGCTATGTAGGTCTTCGGATAAACTTAAAAATTACTCCCTCCATCCCACATGATTCTTTACCCTTTTTTTTATACTTTCTGGCACGCATTTTAAGGTATATTTTAAGGATAGTTCCATAACTTATTTTTAAAAATTTCTTTATTTGTATAAAAATATATACATTATATTTTTGTACAGAAAAAAAAAATTAAAAATAAGTTATGGAACTACCCTTAAAATGCACCTTAAAATGCGTGCCAGAAACCTCATTCTGAAAGGTAGAGTATTCACTGTGACTGAGGAAGTAACAATTATAATAGTCTTCGACTTGAATAGCTTATAAGAGGCTAAAAATAGGTATCTCTCCAGTTGTTTTTTTCCCCTACTTTTAGAGACAATATAAAGGGTATTTCATGCTTAGCAAACATGTATACAAGTTCATATATACTTATTAAGGGTTGTGACAGCTTATCCTCCCATCCAAACGGTTCCATGCGAAACTATGGCAATATTTATTTATTTAGTCCTCCGCTTGATTGATCGTTTAATCTCTCAATTAAAATGTCCAACAATACTACCAACCAAGAGTGTCTTATTTACAACTAGTTTACATCATACTTCTTGATTTAACCAAGACCTATAGTCCTATACATTACCATAATAACTGTGGCTTACCTGTGACAACCCCAATTGAACCTGTCAAGGTAAGATTCTCAGAAACTATAGCCCCTGCTGCCATCGCCATATAGTATCCTCCGCTAGCTGCAACATCCGCCATAGATGCAACAACTGGTTTAGAGGCAGCAAGAAGTCTTATTTCCCTCCACATTCTGCAGATTATAAACACCAAATGCCCTGATTAAAATTCCGCACTCTAGTTTTTGCATTTACTTCTTTTTCATGGAAAACCTGCACAAGGCAGTCAGACCTGCAAAGTAGACCTGGGCGTGACCACCCTACTAGATCTAACACTAGGTAAAGCCAGTGTTTGCGCACTAGTAGGTGCCCCCAAAGAATTATTTTTGCCAATTACAGAAACGAACCCCTTGGGGTTTGCTCCAGTTTAACATTTTAAAGTCTTAGACTTGCAAATTAAGATTAACAGAACAAATAATTATATCCACAGATAACATATGTAATGAGGGATGAACATTCAAGAAAGAGTTGCTTGAATTAAGCAGAGTTTGTATATCAAAGGAAACTAAATATTCTGAATGGGGTTCATCTACCCTATCTTATGTAACTTAAATCACTCATCTTACTATATATAAAACCAATGTCAAATAGCTCAGGACCAATCCTGAACTTCAAGATATGATGACTGGGAATATATAGTCAAAGAAACTAGAGTAACATCTAGATACAGATCAGTAAAAAAATTTACGTTTAACTAACCTGAAAAAACTAGAATAATAAGGACGATTAATAGAATCGTTTATTGAGAAGATGAATAATTCTCATATATCATTCTGTGTGTTCTTTACAATGCATATATAGAATATGTTACACCGACAACCTATACAACCCTAAGACATATATGGTATTACAATCAAAAGAGATATTCTAGCTGTACAATATATTCTAGAGTATATTTAGGGATTCTAATTTCTAACACCCTCCATCAAGGTGGAGCGTAGATATCATATATGCCCAACTTGACAAGAGAATCCGCAAAATCTGAGTTCGATAAGGCTTTGGTTAACATGTCCGCAACCTGCCCTTTTGTACTAACATATGGTACTTCAACTTCCTTGTTTTCTAGCTTCTCATATATGAAGTTCCTATCAAGTTCCACATGCTTTGTTCGATCATGTTGGACAGGATTTTCAGCAATTTTAATTGCCGACTGATTATCACAAAACAATCTCATAGGACTTTGTGAAGAGTAACCTAACTCCCCCATAAGACCTTTCAACCACAACAATTCACATATACCTTTTACCATTGCTCGATACTCTGCCTCTGCACTCGACAACGAAACCACCTTCTGTTTCTTACTTTTCCAAGTCACAAGATTACCTCCAACAAACGTAAGATAACCAGAAGTTGACTTTCTATCTCCTTTATCAGCCCACGAAGCATCTGAGTACCCTAAAATATCTGTATGATCATGTTTTGAGAACAACAATCCCTTCCCTGGTGCTGACTTCAAATATCGTAGAATTCTCACAACTGCATCCATATGTTGCTTACCCGGATTATGCATGAACCTACTCACCACACTTACAGCATATGCAATATCAGGTCTAGTATGTGACAAATATATTAGTCGACCCACTAACCTTTGATACCTCCCTTTATCTGCTGGAATCTGGTCAGAACATTCTTCTAGACCATGATTTTGTTCCATTGGAGACTTAATTGGCTCACAATTAAGCATACCTGTATCTTTTAATAAGTCCAGCACGTACTTCCGTTGTGACAGAAATATACCTTGATTGGAACGATTAACTTCAATGCCTAAAAAATATTTTAGGTTCCCCAAATCCTTCATGTTGAACTCCTGGGAGAGATAACACTTCAAATTTTCCATCTCTGCTAGATCATTCCCTGTCACTATTATATCATCCACGTATACAATAAGAGCTGTAATTTTATCACCTACTTTCTTTAAGAACAGAGTATGATCAGCATTACTATGTTTATATCCATATTTCCTCGTAACAGAACGAAATTTACCAAACCATTCTCTTGGAGATTGCCGTAAGCCATATATAGTCTTCTTCAGCCTACAAACCAACTGAACCGAACTGTTAGGAACACAATATCCTGGTGGCATTGACATGTACACTTCCTCCTTCAAATCTCCATGAAGAAAAGCATTTTTTACGTCATATTGTTGTATATGCCAATCAAAATTTGCAGCCAGGGATAATAAAACTCGTATGGTATTGATTTTTGCAACGGGAGCGAAGGTCTCCTCATAATCAACCCCATAGGTCTGGGTAAATCCCTGAGCAACAAGTCTTGCCTTCCTTCTATTGATCGAGCCATCTGGATTCTGTTTAATGGTGTACACCCACCTGCAACCAACAGTTTTCTTTCCTTCCGGCAACGGAACTAATTCCCATGTCTCGTTCTCCTCTAACGTTGTCATCTCTTCTTTCATGGCTTCTGCCCATTTCGCATCTGACAATGCTTCACTGACTTTACTCGGAACATGTATTGCGGAAATATTATTAGCAAAAGTTTTAGATGATTCTGCTAGCCTGTGAGTAGATACATAGTGAGCAATTGGATATTTGGATCTTTTAACTGGTTCCGGTGAAAATCTCTCTGCTGGTACCCCACGGTTACTTCTTGGTGGTAAATGATATCTGTCACAATTAGCATGCTCAGAAATATTGTTAGTATTAACTTCCGAATTTTTACTTACCTCGGAATAATCAGCTCGAGGAGAATTAAGCGTGGGTACTATAGATGAGAGAGAGAGATCTTCAGAGAGTTCTTCAGCACTAGTAGTATTCTGTCCATGCTCTACTGGAACACTGTCTGAAACAAGTATGGTATCAAATACAGTGTCTATGTCTGTAACTGGTTCTAGAACACTTTCTGGAACACGTTCTGGAACACTTTCTGGAACACGTCCTGGAACACTTTCTGGAACACTACTTTCTGGAACAAAATTATCTTGAAATAACTCCATCCAATTCACCTCTTCAACACTATTACTCCCTCCCGGAAGATGTGAATTAAGTATTGATGAGTCGTAAAACATCTCCTCTTCAGAAAAAGTTACATCCATGGAAACATAAAATTTACGGGTAGGAGGATGGTAACAACGATATCCCTTTTGAAAAGGATGATAACCCACAAAAACACATTTCAAAGCACACGGGTCAGCTTGCTACGTAGATGTTTCGGTAAATTCACAAATGCAACACATCCAAAAACACGTGAAGGAATAGTAAGACAAGATGGAATATCTACGAAGGAAGCAAGTTTATCCAAAGGTGTTTAAAATTGCAGAACTCTTGTTGGAACACGATTGAGAAGATGAACAGCAGTAGTAATGGCTTCTTCCCACCACTGTGGTTTCATATTTGCACCAATTAAACTTGCACGTGTAATTTCAAGTAATTGTCTATTTTTTCTTTCAGCCACACCGTTCTGCTGTGGGGTATCAACACAAGTAGTCTCATGAAGAATTCCATGTTCCTTAAAATATCCTTTCATGTTAAGTTACCAGTTCACCTAAAACCTCAAGGTGTTAGGGAAGCGGGCTTACCAGGATCATATATTATCTTCAACATCCCCCCTCACTCAAAAGCCCATTAATGGGTTAAGAGTGGATCACTAAGTTGTTCGTGCCTTTTTTGGCCCTAGCGTCCGGTCAATACTAGGTGGGATCTCGTCCCTTTTTGGGCCCACCATAGCACACAATTTCAATATTTCAGTTATTGAGAATATTGGGGGGTAGGAGGGACTCGAACCTGAGACCTCCCACAACCAAAGCTCTGATACCAACTAGAATAATAAGGACGATTAATAGAATCGTTTATTGAGAAGATGAATAATTCTCATATATCATTCTGTGTGTTCTTTACAATGTATATATAGAATATGTTACACCGACAACCTATACAACCCTAAGACATATATGGTATTACAATCAAAAAAGATATTCTAGCTGTACAATATATTCTAGAGTATATTTAGGGATTCTAATTTCTAACAAAAAAAGCTGTCAGGTTATATACACTTTGGTAGAAAAAAGTGGATGCAGATAGAGTCAGAGCCCTTAGCACTACTAAATCATTAAACATCTTTGGTATTATTAAGATAATCCTAACTCATTGGAACTATAATAATTTCGTTTCAACCCACCCAAACATCAAAAGATTCCTTTTTTTAATTTTCGTTTATAAATGAAGGACCATAAACTGCTAAAGCATTGTTAAATTTTGTGGCTACAAATATCGGTCTAAATCCATATTAAGATGATGGAATTACAGTATCACACCAAAACGTAATTTAAATGTGGAAGAGCGATCATAAATTTTACTTACAGATCAGAAGCCAGAGCATCACCTCCAGGACTATCAATCCGTATTATAACAGCCTTGTACCTTTTGGACTCTGTTACACACGTAAAACAGGATGAATGATCAAGTACAAAAGGAATAAATGATTAGCACAGAAAAAGGAACAATTTATCGTGTTCCATATTTTTCACAATAGCCCAACTATATTACATGAAAAGTAAATGTAAACATGACAAAGCACCTAGTGCTGAAATTTAAACCCTAATTGACATTTATATTAACAGATTGTGTACAAAACATATATATATCAAGATGGAGATGGTAGCGTTAAAATGCAGTTGTTTTCTTTGTATATGTTGGAGTGCGTGATGCACGAGTTAGTTGCTAATTGCTAGTAGTAGAAATCTAACCTACATATTTTGAAAAGCAACAAATCTAGGAACATTCTAAATTTAAGGTTTTCATATAGCTTTTTACCTTTTCAAAATAGAATAATATTATTGGAAAATATAAGTGGACCTACAATTCGGAAGGCATACAGGAAATCCACCAAAAATTCAATCAAAGTAAAAAAGAAAAGAATCTGAATTTAAACAGACAGAAATCACTCCATGCTCCAATATCAATGGATAGAAGTAACAAACACATCTAGATAGAAGTAACAAACTCATCAATCACTCCAAATCTGTCAGACCACAGATATAACAAACACTTCTAAATAGAAGATCCTCCACTTACACCCCTCACATTTGTTGTTGATTTAAGTTCACCAAGGTTTGAAGACCAAGACATTTTGATAAGCTTTGTTTACAGCATGAAAAAGAAAAGCGGACTATGAAGAGCAGACGGATGACCAATTTAAGTATACTCACTAATTTAAGACAGTGAAGGAGAATGAGAAGTCATTAAACCAAATATGTATCGAAGGAATGCGAAATAGTAGCCTCATTAAATACAGTTCAAAGTTTTAATCATAGATAATGAAAAAAATTGCATGCCTAATAGGATAACTAAATGTACATATTCAATGTAATACGTAGGCTTTCAAAGATATATTTTTTTTGACAAGAAATGGTGTAACTACAGCTTACATGACACTACTCTGCACTTAGCATTTTATAAAGGATGTTTAATAGAATTATATGCCCACTTCCATAATTAAGATACAGAACATCATAATGTTTGTCCTACGGCAAATGAAAGCATGATATACACCTTTGACACTGCGAATCTTCTCAATGAATTGCTCAGAAACTATACTTGAACCGGGTGTACTAAATCTACCACGTACACGACTAATGCTTCCAGATGCTCTAATTATAGCAATTTGGTCTTTTCCACCTGATAAACCAAGAGTCCATCTCTTTACTCGTGAGTACTTCCTGTCGTTGGGATTTAATACAGATAAAGTATTAACCGTTAGTAGACAGTGTGATCCAAGAGATACAGCATATTAATGAAGACAGTCACAAGATGGCAGAACAGAACTTTAAAGCTTACAGCTAGTTATATACAAGTCTTCAACAAAATTTATGACCAACTTCGCAAGGGCCACAGGAAATTCGCACTTGACCAAAGTCTTCAATAAAATTTAGAGTAAAAAGCACTTTGTGTACCTGAAGTTTGGCCAAGACACCACTTGAAATACTACCTTTCTAAAAGTACCACGTGCAATACCAAGTAATGGATTCACTTAAACTTCGTGTACCGCCGTCTATCTAATGCAAACGGCGTTAGATAGTCAGGGGCAAATCAGTCATTTTACCCACTTTTATTCCTCTATATTGTAAATCTTTCTCTCCCCCGATTTGTATACACACACGGACACACACACTCACCTTAATTTCGATTTTTCTGCTTTGTTTTGCCTCAATTTGAGAATGCAATTACATGATATTAACCTACAAATTCATAGCTTCATTTTGATATATGATTTATGAAGATCCATGAATTTTTTTTTAACACCCATTTTGATTTTTGTTCGATTTTTGTGGTATAGCGATTTGTTATTGTTTTTGATGCTTAATCTTTATTTATCTTGATGTGTAGAGTAGTTTAGAGTGATAGATATTATGTTTTGGTAAATAAAATTTTTGGGTTTAAAACCCATTTCGTTTTAATTTTTTTTTTATGATTTTGATTTTTGATGATGTTGTGGATGATGGGTTAGTGTAGAATATTAAATTTGGAGCATGTTGGTAGTAAGTTTGTCGATTTTCGTTGAGTTTTCGGGTTCGTCGGAAAACCATTGGCGGCGGCGGTGTGTTCTTGATCCGGCGGCGTTGATTTTGGTTGTGTTTTTGGTACACAAAGTGCATTTTACTCTTTATTCAATGTAAACAAATGTGCTGCCCTTGTATTGTGGTTACTTGAATTCTTAATGTGATGTCACATTACACTTCTGATTATTGTTGAAGTAACAGATGTTTTGAGGTTATTTTTTTCCTTCTCGTTTTGGTTTGAATTCATTTATCATTTAATTATTATGCTGATTGTTCTTGTTTTGCTAGGAGCTATTCTTGTACGAGGTGACAGGACCACAGAATATGCCTTTACTCTCATCTGCAGTTAGAAAAGAACTAAAACTTCGTACATAGAGCCTGTTTGGCGTAAAAACGTTAGTATATTCTCGATCATACACTTTTACTTTTAGGATCATACCCTTTTTAACTTCTGGAAAAATTCCGGTGACCTCCATTGATGAGCTTGAAGCTTTCTTAGTGTTCTTCATAAATTTCAGTATTTGATCCTTAAGACTGTATTAGGGTGGAAAAGACTGATTTACCCCTGGGATTCTAACACCGTTAGAAGCAGATAGACGGCGGTACACGAAGTTTAAGTAAATCCATTACTTAGTATTGCACGTGGTACTTTTAGAAAGGTAGTATTGCAAGTGGTGTCTTCGCCAAAGTTCAGGTACACAAAGTGCATTTTACTCTAAAATTTATGACCAACTTCACAAGGGCCACAAGAAAGTCGCACTTGACCAAAATATTGTATACCTGGTACTTGTTCCCATCATATATAGAAAATAGCGAAGAACGGATTTTGTACAGGTTACGACTCAACACACTTGCAAATAAAAAATAAATAGAGGCCATCTACAGTTTTCTTTCGTAAATACCGCTAAAGCATTGGAAGCAACTTTTTGATATGTACAGGATGAATACAAACCATAAATGCTAGTTTCGAAGGAGGTTAATTGTGTACAAACTAAAAGTAGAGCACCGTTATACGTTTGTGGACTAAAGGCTAGAAGCCAATAATGATTCCGTAAAATTAAAACAGACATGCTTGCTGACTGAACAAAAGAACAAAGAATAATGGTAGAAAAATAATAGAACCTGTAGTCAACTGTTGGGAGTTTTTTGTCCTCCTTAAGTCCCATTCTTTCTTTCAGCATAGAAGTAACCTGAAAATATTTGACAATACTATTTAGACATCTAAGTACATAAATTACAATTCACACACTTATGCAAAGGTTTATGCGTGTTAAAATCAGAAGTGGGAAGTAAACAAGGGAAATTCAATAATTCTTTAAGTTGGTAAGAGATCATGACATGGAAATAAAATGTGAAGTGATACAGTAAAAAAAGAAATGAAGAAAATAGTATTACGCACAAAGGAATACTATGAGCTAAAAGAGAACAAACACGAACATAAAAGACAAAATATATGGATATTTCTTTGATAGAGGAGGTAGCACTTATAAAGGAGAAGATGAACGAGAATATGGTATCTGTTTAAACTATGAGCATAATTAGTGGGGACCTGTAGATGCAACTGCATGAGCAACATTTCTATTCTAGAGCTTTGATGAACCAAAAAAGACAGGGAGAACAAGAAACACATTGGTTAAGTTTATTAAGATGGAGCATGTGAATAATGTCTCCATGATAATGTTCTCTACGGAATAGGCATCTGTACAATCCTTAAAAGATCATTTGAACAAGGAAATTACATTTGTGCAATTGTTAAGAGCCTTATCATACCTCATCATCATATTTTATATCTGTTATCCAGCCATCTTCTTTTAGCCTATCAATTTGGTAAACTCCTTCACTAATGAAATTTTCAATTTCTTCTCGTTTCTTCCCTGCAGAAAGAATCACATGCTTCAAGTTTAATACAAAAAAACAAAAGACCAAATGACTATGAGTACAAAATTCACCTTTCATAAGAGAAACTTTGTCTAACCAATGCCCATTAATATTATCAAGCAAAGCAGTTAGCATCTCCCGATTTGGTTCTGAAATACTTTTTCGCGTAAGCTGATCACCAGCACTCTTATATTTACCAATCCTCTGCACTTGTGGCTCAATCCCAACTTTTTCAAGAACACCTGCAAAAAAGAATTTGATGGCACTCCGCTGCAGTTAAAAAGGAATCATGAGCTTTAATTTTTAAGGCCCATGCATTTGCAATATAACACACGTGCATGTTCAACTATGAGTCTAATGCAGAGCAAGATATTAATTGTTTAAATTATTTAAACTGACGGGTACAGTATACTTCAGAGTAAAAGCTGTCACATGCAGGCAATGCTCTGGAACGAGAATCTGCATAGGCTATGCATACATCAGAAGCATTTGCATGAGATTAAACTTAAGAATTTCCCACTAACCAATTGCTCTAGAAGCGCTTTAATTAATAGAAGCATTGGTCTAAATAGTGATACATGGATTTGGGTACATGAAGTAAGGACTAGTGTCTATGTTAGGAAGGGCGGACTAGGAATGGCCCAATAAGCAAATAATTTTTTACTAAATCATCATTAAGGCATCAACCATAAGAATAATATATTGTTTGAGCAAAGTTTTGGTTTTAGAGAAACATGGAAGAGAAATTTGCTTACCGCCAAGAAATTGTGCTTGAACACTTAAACCGTATAAGGAAAAGTAGGCACTTGGAGGGGCATATAGCTCTTCACAAGCACACCCGAGATAATACTCTTTTTCTCCACAAGCGGGGACATAACACAAAATGAATTTTCCTACAAGAAAATTAACATCCAATGAATATACAATTAACTCTGGAATCAAGTATGTTATCATGACAAAAACCCTGAATCTTGTAAGCATGACTGACAATACATCATCAACAAACATAACATGCTTTGACATGAATGAGACAAATGTTGACATGTACACTAGGCAGTCTAAGAACTTGAACTACCACTGGTAAAAGAGAATAACTTGCACTCTATGCAACCCTGACTCCGGGTTTGACCGTAGGACACAGATGGATCCAGGTGTCAGATTAAAAAATTGAATATACTAGATCCTTAGATATGGATCTGGAATTGGACACCAGTTTTGGTACTTGGCATGAAAGCTTAGCACATAAGGCTTATACATAAAACGTAGATTATTAAAGAGACTGTTTACAACCATATCAGTTGAACATAACTTTATGACAAATTCATAGCACAAAATCAAAAGGATAACATAGAAGCATGTTGTTCAGGCATTAAGGGACCTTTCTCTGTTTAAACAAGTTGATACGAGGACTTAAATTTTATATGTAAAGTAGAATGCTGCAAGGTAAAGTGCCCAGTTTGAATAAGAAGGATTATACTCATATCTCATACCTGTAACATTTCATTTCATGTCGACAGATATGAGATATAAGCCAACACTAATGCTCCATTCTGGTATAAAGAATGGAATGGAAAGAAAAATTGTGAACAAAATTAACGGATGTAAAAGAAAGAAAAATAGTGACTACAAAATATCTATAATGAGTTTTCAAGAAGAAACTGAGGAAAGAGAAGGGAACATTCATTCTCAGATTGATAGGATTGGGATTTATTTCAAACCGCTAGTAATACAAGGAAGGCAGTAATGAAAATTTTAAATGTCTATCCATAAAATAGTGCAAATTCATTCGATTTGTCCAGATTCCTTCACTCCAACCAAATACTAAATAATTGTCTTGTATATTAAACAAATGTGCTTAAACAATAATGTCCAACAGAATAACTGCACCTGATTTCTTGAAATCCAAAATATGTCGACGAATTTCTTCAATTTTACCCCAACCACAATCCAGAGGTTCAATATGCAGATAAATACCAGATACACGAGGATCATATGCTGCCTTGGTAAAGTTTTCACAAATCTGTGGTAAAGATAATCCCGACGCAAACCTGCTCTTGAGCTGATCCGTTATCTGAACACATAAAAGTTGTACACTTGTAAACAATTTCACAATTACAGAGCTACTGAGAAGTAACATAACCAACAATAAATGTGTAAAGTGTGTGATTTCTATACAGTCAAACCTTGATAAATGAATTACACTTGAAATTAGAAAATTTGATTTGTTTGACGAAATTATTCACTTACTAATTCACCATGTTGGGACTAGAAAAAAAAAAGATTTATTCGTTTATCGAAATAATTCATTTGATAAGGTTATTAGTTTATCGAAATTACAGTGTATCTGTATTTATCGACATACATATATAAAAATATAAATACCTGGCCACGGAGTTTCATAGTCAAGACACTACCTTTCTCAACACGCTGCCAAGGCAAAGCAAGCAACATTCTCAGCTTCACAACAAAGCTCATCCAAGAACTTGGTTTCACATATTCAAACTCCCCACTTGGATAATCATTATTACTAATTTGTGATGATGGTACAGTCCCATTATTAGATACATCATCATCATTGGTTTTGGTGTCAGGAGATGATGAGTTGAGGGCACGAACAACCGAAGGGGTTTTAGCAAAAAGGGGTTTTGGGGAGAGATGAAAGGGGCCAACTTGTTTGGGAATTGAGGAGAGAGAGAAGAGAGATGTGGCTGAAAGAAGTTTCGACATGGGAGAGAGCGGGAGAGAGAGAGAGGGAGAGTTGGGGATGAAGAAGATGATAATAATTTATTAATGTTGAAGTTGAAGATACCCCACGTCGCGCTTTCTTTGATTCTTTGGTCACGATGGCGCCAACCCCTAATTTTTAGGGCGATAGCTAAATGCAGTTCAAGATTGCTTTACACAGTTCACTCAAATTACTATTTAATCCTTATGCATCTTAACTGTTTTTTTTTTTTTGAATAAAATGCACTTGCATATATTAATTAGCATCCGATAAAAGATTACATAAGATAAAATCCGGAGCAGTCTCTAACCACTCCATAGAACCTGACATAGAACAAGCAGCCTGTGCTAACAAATGAGCTACTTTGTTCGCAGATCGACTCTCAAAAACTACTAACACTTCCTGAAAGTGTTTAAGAATGTCCACACAATCCTCTATGATCGTATGAAACCCAGAATTACCTCTACCCCCATATATTGCATCGACCACTAGCTTTGCATCCATCTCAAAAACACATCTACTGGACCTCCACTCTCGAACCCACATTAACGCTTCCTTAAGACTTAATGCTTCCGCCTCTTTAGCCTGCCATTTCCCCCTTACCTGTCCAGTACGAGCTCGAAGGAACTGCCCACTACTATCTCGAACAACACAGCCTGCCCCTATGTAGTTGTGTTGAGCAAAACACGTCGCATCCACATTAACCTTAACCCAGTCTTCTGCAGGTCTGCTCCAACACTTGCCACCATTCCCCCCTCTGACTCGACCATTCACATGCCCTTCCTGACTCCTTTGCCACTCCTGTAATAAGCCCATCGCCATTGACTGCACTCCATACACCGAAATAATCTTCCTATTCCAAACCCATGAATTGCGTCTCCACCATAAACTCCAACAATACAAACCAACCATTGCACACCGTTCTCGAGTACTATTACTGAATATCCTCTTAAGAATTTGCAGAACAGTTGTGTCATCCTCCTCTATCCTAATCCCCTGCCACCCCACCTGATTCCATAATTCTTGAGCGAAACTACAAGTAAATAGGACATGTATTGGTGTTTCAGCACACAAGTGACACCATGTACAGACCTGATCCATATTAACCATTCGCTTTACCAATTCTGTTGCCGTAGGTAATACCCCCTTACAAGCTCGCCAAACCAAGTTAATTACCTTACCAGGTAACTTGAGTTTCCATAACTGCTTCCAAAATCCATCTTCCCCTCCAGTACTCTCCCCACAGATCATTCTATAGCAGCTTCTAACCGAGAATAGACCATTCTCCTCCATCATCCAATACCAAGAATCAGGTCGACTCCTTCCTGGTATAGGCACCCTCTGAATCAACCCCTTATCCCGCTCATTACACAAGTCATTCAAAATTTCATCATCCCACCTATTCTGATTCTCCTGCATAAGACCACTCACCAGAGCATCTTTAAGTTCCGTATGAAAATCACTGGTAAGATACCCATTTTCACGACATGGCAACCAAGGAATCTGCCACACCCTCGTTGTTTTTCCATCCCCAATCTTACGCCTACACCCTGCTTTAATAATATCCTGCACTGCCATTATACTTCTCCACATAAACGACGGATTTGGCCCTAGCTCAGCTTCCAAAAAACTATTCTGAGGATAATATCTAGCTTTTAACAAACTCGTAACCAGAGGATTTTCACAGTTAATCAACCTCCATGCCTGTTTTGCGAGCATAGCCATATTAAATTCACCTAACTTACGAAACCCCAACCCCCCCATCTCCTTCACCTCACACAATTTCCCCCACCTCATCCACTTAATCCCCTTACGTTCCCCTCCTCCACCCCACCAGTACGCGTTCATACTCCTTTCAATTCTATCACATATCTCTCGAGGCAACAAAAACAAACTCATCCAGAAATTTGGTATGGATTGAGCTGCGGTTTTAAGCAAAGTTACCTTCCCTTCCTTCGAAATACTCTGCACCTTCCAAGCCTGCAACTTCTGCTTCACTCTATCTACCAAGAACTCAAATACATTCACCTTATTCCGCCCTATTCTCATAGGCATTCCCAAATAATTACCAGGTTCTTGCTTCTCCTGTACCCCCAACTGAGCACACACCTCATTACGATCTTCAACCGATGTATTAGTTGAAAATGTAATAGCAGACTTATTGTAATTAATAACTTGCCCTGACACATTAGCATACCTTTGCAATATACGTTGCATCGTTTGGGCCTCTGTTCTCGTAGCATTGAAAAACAGATAACAGTCATCAGCAAACAATAGATGCGAGATCCTTGGTGCATCCTTAGCAATCTTACACCCATGCAATAAGCCCACCTCCTCATTTCTCCTAATAATTGCACTAAACCCCTCTGTACACATTATATAAATATAAGGAGAAATCGGATCCCCTTGTCGAATCCCACGTTCAGGAATAAGACTACCAAACACCTCCCCATTGTGAATAAAACTATACCTTACTGATTGAATATAGTACATCACCCTATCAATCCACTTTTGGCTAAACCCAAACTTAAACATCATGTTCTTAATGAACCCCCACTCTAATCGATCATAAGCTTTAGACACATCTATCTTTAACCCAGCTATACCTTTCTTTCCCTGTGTCTTCCTCTTCATATAATGATTAATCTCAAAAGCAACCAGCGCATTATCTGTTAATAATCTTCCTTCTATAAAAGCGCTTTGTTTATCCGAAATTATAGACGCCAAACACTTCTTCAATCTGTTGGACAACACCTTCGATAATATCCGTACCAATACATTACATAGTGAAATAGGTCTCAAGTCTCCCATCGTTTGAGGCTTTCTCACCTTAGGAATCAAACAGACCAAAGCATCATTAACCCCATCGGGCAAACCCCCTGTTTCCATAAACGTACAGCAAAACTTCACCACATCCCTCCTAATAATATCCCAAAATGCTTGGTAAAACGCTGGATTAAATCCATCTGGACCACTTGACTTATCAGGGTGCATTGAAAAAACTGCATGTTTAACCTCATCCTCCGTAATCTCTGCTACAAGCTCATCATTTTCCTCCACTGATATCTGTTGCACTTGCTCAGAATCTGTCAACCTCCCATCCACATTTAGAGTTCTGAATAAATCCGTAAAATACTCCTCAATGACGCTCTGCACACTCCCTGACGTTTCCTGCCACTCCCCATCTTTATTCTTAATTCTCTCCAATTTATTATTTCTTCTTCTTGTTGACGCATATTGATGAAAGAATCGAGTGTTTTTATCACCTTCTCTCAACCAGTGCTGTTTTGCTCTTTGCTTCCAATAGACTTCCTGTTTTTCCAACAAACTCATGTACTCCCAACGAACCCTATCATACTGCTGAACTCCCTGTGCATCTCTCCTCGATCTCAGTCTCCGTAGTTTCACCAAACACTCTTGAGTCTGCTGTTTATACATATGACTAAGACCCCCTCCCCATTCCTTCAATTTATCACTACATCGACTAATTTTCATCACAATATCCATCCCGTTTGCTCTTTCCCATTCCCATCGAACAATGTTCTTACACTCCTGCTCCCGCAACCACACATTTTCAAACCTGAAGCGATGACCTCTAGGCACATAAACTTGCCTATTTAATTCAATAACTAATGGCAAATGATCAGAGGTAGTAACATCCATTACACGTACTTCTGCCAACGGAAACAAATCCTTCCATTCTTTATTTGCCACTCCCCTATCCAATCTCTCCTGAACCCAATTAAACTTGCCCCTAGATCTTTCCCAGGTATACTGTTCCCCAACAAAACCCATATCTACTAACCCACACTCTTGCAACGTTTCTGAGAACCCTTGTAACAGACTAGTAGGCTGACTCCGTCCCCCCTTTTTCTCATGAACATACATCATATCATTAAAATCTCCAAACACACACCACGGTCTCGATGATCTTCCTGCCAACATCTTCAACATCTCCCAAGAATCTTTTCTACGACTTCGTTCAGGATATCCATAATACCCCGTGTAGCGCCATCTTCCTACCTGTTCATTTTCGACTTCAAAGTCAATAAAATTCCTCCCAGCTTCTAATACCTTACACCCACCCTCATTTTTCCACAATAACGCTAATCCCCCACTGTGTCCTTGTACATCAACCGCTACAAACTCTGCAATAATGCATCTTAACTGTTTAATAATTCTATTAAGTGAATTTCTTTTGCCAATGTGATATTGATTAGCACTAGAAATTTTCAACAAATATTCATTAAGTTTAATTCATTAGCAGCAGTATACAATAGTTTACATACAAATAAAAATAAAAATGTATACTTTTAGTTATGACATTATATTTATATTTTTAGTAATATAATGTATTGGATAATAGCAATAAAGTTGTATTTTAAAAAATTAGTGGAACTGTGATAAATCTTAAAATAATAAATTACTTTTTTTATATTAAACTTACAAATTTTGCAATATTATGAAGATATATTTTTAGTTTAATAAAATTAAATTGAATATATGATCAAATATATAATTTACTTAACATGAATTTGTGTCACGTGACTATAAAAAAACTTATTATTTTTTGTCAATTTTTAAAATTTTAATAAATATTTCCCATGATCTTTATCATTTTCATTAATTTTATGATTTTTATATTAAATACTATTAAATTATATTACTATTATATTAATTATCTATATTAATATAAAAATTGAAACATTGAAAATTTCGATTGATTCATTTTTCAATCGTACACTCTATTTAATAATAATAATAAATATAAATAATAACAAATTCTCTTATTATCCATATTTCAAATTATTAAATTTTCATTTGAGTAGTTGATGGGTATTTTAATTTTTTCATAGGTCTAAAATTAAAACTTATTCTAAATAAATCACATATAATTATCACGGGCAACTTGCATTTCTATTAATAAAATAATATTATTATAATTCATTATAACTTATTCACATATAATCATGAATTTTTAGTATCATTCATAATAATAAGAAAAAATGACATATTTACCTCAATGAATATATCTCACAAGTCACATCTAATCTCATTCCTTTCTTTTAATCTGGTTACAAATTATGGAAAAATCGGGATTTTGGTCGACTTGGGTTTTGAGATTTTTGAAGATCAGTCATTGATACAATTTTTTTGGAGTGTTGGATTTGTAGTTTTATTTCATTTTTCCTTTTATTTTTCGTTTAATTTGTAAAGTTCTTCCCAATCGGGTGGCATCTTCTCAAACATTAAAGTTCTATTATCTAAGAACATCTTCAATACGGGTTGGCAAGAGGTTGTCAAGTCCTATGTGGCATGACATCTTGGTTGCTTATTGGAGTATCAATGTTGCCAACAAGTTGCCAACCAAAGTTGCAAAAAGTTGGCAACTTCCCCATTTAGTTAAAACACATACAACTCCCCAAAAATGTATTTAATCTTACCTTTTTTTTATATCTCCCGTATTTTAAATGTATTTATAAGATAATATAAAACTTATGTATGAGACTACATTGACAACTTTTAAAGTTGCCAACAATTGAAGTAGATTTGCAATAAAAGTTGCCAACAATGAGATGGAGGAGAGAAAAAATAAAAAAGTAATATATATGATGATGTGGTGGAAGTTGGCAACCTCTATTGGAGATGCTCTAAAACTAAACGTCCAGAGACAACATGTGTGTTTTCTAGTTAGATGATAAATTTTCTTGAATGAAAGAAACACCTTACGAATATTGTATTCGGTGCAATCCATCTATGGAATAGATTCCTCTTGACAAAAAATATATTATATCCAATATATAATTGATGTAAGGGAATTTTGATGGTCGTCCTCTAGTTGTCAGGATTAACACAGGATTAACACAGTCATTTTATGCTACACTCATTCAATAAAAATAAACGTATTTATATGACATCCTATAATTGGTATATGGGGGGTTTTGATGGTCGGGTGGTCAAGACTTAACAATTATTATTTTACAATATTTATAGTTGGAATTTCAAAAAAGGAATTCTTGATTAAAATAATTTTAAAGTACAAAATATAATCTACAAAATAAACAATAAAGAAAATTTTAAAAACAAAAAACTAAAATTCACAACAAACACTAATATAATTTAGAATAAATAAAAACAAACATAAAAATATATTAAAAACATTAAATGAAATAAAAAACATGTGACGTTTGGAAATGACACATAAATTAACAAATTGTGATCTACAAAACAAACACTAATTTTAAAAGGTATACTAAATTTAGAAAACTAAAATACACAAAAAAACTCAAAAATAATGCAAATAGAACAAATAAAAACTAACACAAAAACCTAAAAAAAGTACCCTATTTCAAAAAAAAATTGTATAACATATTTTCACATAAATATCCCAAAAGTAAATAAATAAACATAAACAGAAATATCAAATTTCAAATAAATGAACAAATTAATACCATAAATTATTTTTAAAAAGTTCAAAAAAACCTAATAAAAAAAACTACACATATAAAAAAATAACAAATTGTTTTAAATAATTCTCCACGTATGTTAAATACATGTAAAAAAAAATCTAAAAAAATACTAATACCAATGTAGTACCAACATTTTTCAAGAATATCATATAAAATTTAAGAAAATAAAATGAAAACCATCCCAAAAAAAATATGTTAAACTAAACTTTAGAATATATTTTTACAGAACAAACAAATACCACATAAAAGTCTTTTAAAAAAATATTATTTAAATGAATATAATAAAAAGTTACATTTATATTTTACGTGTTTCTAAAATCAAGCTAAAAAGAAATAAAAATAGATTCGGTACTATAATTGTAAATAAATTATAAAAAGTAACCTAAAACCAAAAACAAGAAATTTAAAAACTACATAATATAAAAAATGTTAAGTTATATATTAAAAAAGCTAAAAAAATGTGAATATGTAATGTCTCAAGTATATCATGTATAATAAATTCTATAACATAAAATATTTACTTATAAATTTTTCAATAAAAATGTTTCTTAAATTTATATCAAAAAACAAACACAAATAACAAAAAAAAATGCAACTCTATTGAAAAACAATAGAGTTGTAGGAAAAGGAACAGGTCCGCCAGGGGAACTATGCATTAGGACTATGTAATGAATTACTATGGATCTACTCGATTAATATGAATTACTGATAATATGGATAAAGGTGTATCGATTGAACACATAAACAACGAAGAAATAAACTCGATCCTTCGAGAGGTCGCCTCTCCTTACAAACATAAAACTCACACAATATTTTCCATGATCCGTAATTGCCTTCCTTTCCCCCTTTTATCTTTCTCCCTTACATTTCCCACACTACCCTTTTAGTTTCTTTCTCTTCTTTAATTTCCCATTCTTTGACTTTCATTGTTGATTTGTTGTGAGTTTACCAATATGTCCTTGCTTTGTTTTCCTCGTTGGATGGGTTCATTACATTACCCCGCCCCAAAAAAACTCACATTTTCCTCAAGGTGGTACTCGGGAAATTGTCCACCAATTCTAAATAAGCCTTCTCCAAAAGGTGCCACAAAAACGGGGTTGTTTCCCTCTTTTGCGACTGTATCTCAATCCTTGAAATGACCTCCTTGGCTCGTCCAGTATTCAACAACATTATATACCACATTTCATTGAAAACATCAAGCTGCACCTCAGATGCCCCAATCATCGAATAGTTACTGGCATTAAATTCTGAACCAAGCAGTTCTAATGCTAGTTCATAGTCGCCCTTTCCGTACCTATACATGGCTTCTACAAGCTCAGTTCCTCTCTGCATCATTTGTTGCTTTTTCTTAGTCATCCCAAACATTCTACACTTTAGGCTCTCAAGAAACTTTTCTGCATCGAAATGTTTACCAGTACATGCTAAGGCCAATAATATCAACAAATCAAGGTGCCATTCAAGATGCCAAAATTGTTTATCTGTTAGATACTCTGCTAAGATCTTCAAACTATCACCAAAGTGATAAGTGCATATTTTTCTATATTTTTATTACCTATTTTGTTGCTTGAACTCGTATTTTGATAAATTATTTTGTTGCATTTCAGGAAATTCAAGAAATTATGAAGAAATGGCAAAATAAAGAAATAATGGTCAAGGAAGAGAAAAAGAAGAAGAAATTCGGATTTATTGAGCTACACCCTCCTTCTACAGTATTTATTTCATATCCGGAGTTGTAAGAGTCGGATTTGGACGATCTTACAGTCCACGCGAAGCTTAGAAAATTATCTTCAATTCAGAGTGATTAAATAAGCAAAAATCCGATCGGAGAAGATCGAAATTTGAAGACCAAATTCAGTTCCGAATTTTAGTAGATTATCCTTATTCTTGTAATGTATATAAAATTAAAAAAAAACATGTTTTGAGTGATTAGTGTTGAAAACATAAGTGTAAAGTGTGAATGGGTTGGAAAGAGGAATTTCCAAGATGGGGGCTAATGATAAAACTTTAATAATGGAGGCAATTTTTTATGCAAATTTGAAGGAATGAATGGGCTATAAATTGAAGAGCTTGGAGAAGAATTAATACACACCCCTTAGTTACAACCCTTAGGATTAGTACATTATAGTTGTAAATTTTCTTTGTAGCTCTTGTAAACAATTTTTTTATACATATTTTTCCTGATTTAATTTGTTTAATTCGAAGCCTAAGTTTCAATTGCTCTGTTTTACTTACGTTTTTGTTTTAATTAATTAGGCAGTCTCCCCTGTTTCTCTTGTCTTTTTCGCACCAAATCAACAAACCCAGCACATTTCCTACTCTTCTTCTACTTCATTTTATTTTTTCGATTCCTACACAAAACACCCCTCCCTTTGCTTGTTTCCACTTCCTGCGAATCAAAACCCAGTCCACCCTCCTTCTCGTTCTCTGCAAACACCAAACACCCATCCCCTGTCATCTCTCTTTCTCTTCGATCCATACACACAATCACAACCCACCCTTTGTTCTCCCTTTTTTTATTTCTTTTCGCACAAACCCACAACACCCACGACTCATACACAATTCATCTCCTCTGTTTCTTTTTTTCCTTCTTTATACGAACCACCCACCCCCCTTTCGTTTAGTTTTATTTTGTTCTTATCATTCTTGTTCCTTTTTATTTTTTTTCAAATTTCTGTACCGAGTTGTTGTTTCGTCGCTGAATTTCTGCTTGTTCTTGAGTTATGGTTTCTGATTTTATGCGTTCCAGTTTCCGTTTGTAAAGAAATGAAGTTGCCGAGTTAACGAGTCTCCGATTTGATTTTGCTGTTTTTGTAATGTTAATGAATTCTGAGTTTATGTTTATTGCTGAGTCGTGTCCGGTTTGCTGTTGAATTCTGTTGAGTCGTGATTTACTGTTCTGAGTTTTACTGTTGTTGATGTTGGATTTCGATTGCTGTCAAGAGTTTAGCCGAGTTTGATTTGGATTATTCCTGAGTTTGTATGCAAAGTTTGTAAATGTAAATTGCTGTCAAGGTTGTTTGTTTCTTAGTCGAATGATCTGTATCGTGATTCATTGGGTTCGTTCAGTTTTTGTTTTGGTTTGTTTGGTCTTTTCGAATGGTCTGTTTTTGTTTTTCCGAATGAAATTATGAAGATTGTGATTGATTTTGGTCTGTGGTACTTTGATTTTGGATTGGTGGCTAGTTCTTTTTACAAACCAAACATGCAAAAAAATTTCTAATATTTTCTGTAAATAATTTTAATTCGATTGCTTAAAAAAAGTTTTAAATAAAATCTAGTTTTAATTGGAATTTAGAATTTTTAATAATTTAGTTTTTATTCTTTTCGTTGTTAAATAGTTTAGAATTAGAATAATAATTTTAGTCATCTCTTTAAAAATAGTTTAAATTTTCTTTTTGTAATTAGTTAGTAAAAATCAAAATTCTCAAAAATCCCAAATTGTTCTAATTTGCCTAAATTAATAGTTAAGGATCGCGAAATAAATGTTAGTCCCTGTGGTTCGAATCTTAAATATTAAAACGATGATCGTGCGCTTGCGATATTTAAATGCCTATTTTTAGCACATCAAGCCCCATACCTATCTTTTGCTCGTCCTCGAGTAAAACAAAAAGAAAATCTAGAATGAAAAGCCTATACTCACTGTCGTAGGAATCACGGATAATTTTAGGTTTACCAACCCGTTAAACTCATAGACAATCTCTACAAGAGGAGTGCTGTCTCCAAAGGGTTTACAGAAGATATACCCATAAAATCTTTGAGATAAACCAACAAGTATCCAACTTTCCTCCTTCCCTCTAGCTTTCATTGGTGTCAACAAAACAATTTTGTAGGAAAATACATGTCTTATAGATTATTCTAATAATAGCTAAATTATAGGTTCCCACAATCCACATGAGCAGACTCTAAAAATTCACAAAAATTCCCAAGGTGTGTAGTGAATTTAAGGCCTATGATGGATAAAGTGCATACGAACATTTTCTCTTTTTCAACCAATATTGAACTGACCCAATCTCTATCAAAACAAGTATCTAGCCAAACTTCACGTTTTTAGTAGCTAGACCGATCGTGCAATGGTTGAGGTCCCAAAAGACTTTTGCATCAATACCCATTTAGCGAGTTTTAGGTCAACAATCCCATATCACAAAGGACCTTAGGTTGCTAGGCACAAAGTCCCCTCGGACTTACTTACTCGGGTTATTAATGAGCCCAACCTAGCCGATTTCCCTACTAAGAATTTATTATTACAAAATTACACTTGCACTCAACAATTACAAACATTTATTGACTCTTTTTTTTTAACATTATAGGAACAATTTTCGCAAAGGTTTGATTCGACATTGTTCTAACATGTGGGTTCTCTCTCAGGTATCGAATAACGTTCCTATACAATTCTTCCATCAAAAGTCTTGTGCAAATGTGTCGTCTTGGCCTTTTAAGCAAAAATTTGTTCGACACAAGTTTCATGAGTGAAACCTTACTCGACTACGTTCAAATCATCTAAAGGCATTATACATATAATTTTTTGAAAAACAGTTAACACCAACTAGTTCTGAAGTTCAAGAGTGGGAAGGACAACTAAGCTAAAATATCTCTATTTTTGGATTTTAAATTTTTTAATTTTTTTGGATTTTTCAATTTTATTTATTTACACTGAAAACCCTCCCCCATACCTAAATCATGCATTGTCCTCAATGTATGCAAATGCAAGAGAAATGAGAAAGGAGAAAGTTGAGGAAATACCTGATATGGAATGACGGAGACTGAAAACTTCTAAAAAGAACTACGAAAGAAAAACAACTCACACACGCACACAATTTCTCCCCCATACCTACCTTTCACGATGGGAGGCAAAACAACAAAACCGAATTAGCCGATGCCGGTGGGAAAATTGGGGTGAAGCTTTGAGAAAATATCAAGGCATTTTTGAAAATTTCGATTAGAAAATACTTTCTCAAGCAACATGGAATCATTCAATCTTATGGAACAAGTGTCACTAATGTTCTTCCTAAACCAACTTAAGGCTTCTTCATTTTGTCTAAGCAAATTAGAGACAATGAAAGTTTGGTCATGGGTTGAATCACTAGGAATGACATATGATAAGGGTCCATCTTCTCCTAAAGGCTGTTGATCAAACTTGGGATGATACAAAGTAGAGTCAAATGTAGGAGTTCTTCCCACGGGACTCTTAACAATCGGTTCAACTCTAACAATCTTGGGTGGGGTCTCCCACTTAGAATAAATGTCATCTAATTCCCTCAGCATCTCTTTCGAGGTCATATCCCTTAACGACTCATTATATGCTTGATTAGACGCATAGTTGACTTTAAAATCCTCATTGAGAAGACACTCAATCTCACTATCCTCAAAGCTAGACCATGTGACAAACTTGTTGACAACATTAACCCCTATTGATTGTTCATAAAGCTCATTGGGTTCTTTTCCGACATTGAAAATATTAAGGTCAATGGTCATGTTACTGAAAGTGAGTTTCATCGAACCATTCCTACAATTGATCAAGGCATTGGATGTAGTAAGAAAAGGTCTTCCTAAGATGACAGGAATTTGGTTCTTAGGATTCATGACGGGTTGAGTCTCGAGGACAACAAAGTCAACCGGAAAGATAAAATCACCAATTTTAATCAAGACATCTTCAATTAATCCCCTGGGAATTTTTATAGAACGATCGGCAAGTTGAATTGTCATATTGGTCTTTTTGAGCTCGCCTAAATCTATGGCTTGATAAACGGAAAATGGAAGCAAGTTCACTAGCACCTATGTCAAGTAAAGCCTTGTCCACGAAAGTATTACCTATGACACATGAAATAGTTTGACAATCGGGGTCCTTGTACTTCACGAGAATTTGGTTAGAAAGAATTGAGCTCACTTGAGAAGTCAAGAAGGCTTTCTTAGGGACGTGATTGGTTCGCTTATGAGTGCACAAATCTTTTAAACATTTCGCATAAGAGGGAATTTGTTGAATCGCGTCTAAAAGAGGAATGTTGACTTTAACTTGCTTAAAAACCTCTAAGATCTTGTATAATTGAGCGGTTTTCTTATTAGAGATGAGGCGTTGTGGGTAAGGAGCCTTTGGTTTATAGACTTGTTCTTCGGGAACGGGCTCCGAGGTTGTTCCACTCGAAGAAGACGGCTGACTAGAAAGAGATGAAGAGATAGGAATTAGAGTTCGATCATCGAGAATAGGTGTCGGTACAACGTTTGATTCTTCTTTTTCTTCTTCGGGGGACTCGACTCCTACTCGATTATCAACGTGCTTTCCGGTTCTTAGGGAGATGATGGCATTCACACTCTCATGAGGTCTTTGATTAAGAGGAAACTTAGGGTTGACCTCGGGTTGACTTGGAAACTTATTCTTCTCACGCTCATGGATGGCATTAGCTAATTTGCTCACTTGAACCTCTAACTTAGATATGGCTTGGGTGCTAGCATTTAAGATTTGCCTATCTTGAGTCATGGTTTGCATGAAAGTTTGTTGCAATTGAGCCAAATTAGTGGTGGATTTGAGAAGCGCGTCGAGACTTTTCTCCAACGATGTAAGTCGCTTATCCGACTCAGAAAAACCGGGAGGGTAGGTAGGAGCTTGAGTCGGATAAAGAGCATGATTTTTAGGGGAAAAGGAATTCGCGTGAGGTTTATGAAAATCCGGCGGTTGAGATGGGAAGTTTTGGAACGAAGGAGGTTGATTTTGGATTTGTGCGGGGTGAGATTGTTGACCTTGACTCCACGAAAAGTTCGGGTGATTTTTCCAACCGGGGTTATAAGTAGGAGCATAAGGATCATTTCGAGGACCCGATTGGAACATCTCATTGACTTGCTGAAAATCTTGAAGATTTTGTATCCCCTGATTGGTTGAGTTAAAATTTGAGCACATGGATACTTGGGAGGGGGATCTGTTGGTTTCTAAGGCTTCTAAACGTCGAGTAAGTATGGCTAATTTAGCCTCGGTCGCGATAGAGTTACCAACTTGATATAACCCCTTTTGATGCATGGTAGCTATTGAATCGTTCGATTTCTCGGGTTCTCGAGTGGGATGATTCATGGCCACGTGTTTCGAAAGAAATAAAATAAAATATGGGATTTTGTGCAGGTAAAATAAATTGCATCTACTGGTACTTAAATATACATGTGCTGCCTACAACCTAACTACTACTTAAATGACAATTCTTATGAATGTAGATGGCATTCGATGTGCCCCCAACAGCAAGGAAGATGGTGTTGAAATCCGCTTGCCAGAAGTGGAGAGAGTTTAAAAGTCGTTTAACAACTGCTTATGTCCTTCCTTATAGCGGTCAGCGTGTGTTGTTACATTATCCTCCAGCTGACTAACCACATGTTTGTTGTTTCTCGTCTATCTGATTAATTCATGGTGAGTTTTTTTCCTTTGTTTATTTAAAAAGTTCTTACAAGCTCAATTGGGCTCTATTACTAATATTTTACTGTTTGTTATATGAAATAGGCGATCCACAATGAGCAGAAAAAGCGAAGGGAGATGAATGAATACCCTCACTGCATCTCTCGCAAGGGTTATGCTAACCTAGAGCAAGAACTGGTTAGTGATTCTTTTTTCCCTCTATTATTTTTCTATGACATTGTATGATTATTGCTTAATTTTAATTTCTCGAACTTGTTTATTCATTCAGTCTCAAGATGATCCTGAAAATGAGATAGATCGATCTTCTACCTGGCTCCATGCACGGCAGGATAAAGATGGGAACTATAAGTCGCCCTAAATACAAGAAATTGCTGAACAAATTGTCAGTTATTTAATTTTGTTATAACTACAGTTCCACATTACCAAAATATTTGTGTTATTATTGACCTTTTTCCGTTTGTTGTTAATTTTTAGGTGATTGTAAAAAAGCAAGTTAGTGATGGGAAGTTGACAGAGGAAGGCACTGATGATGTCTTAACAAAGGTGCTCGGTAAACCTGAGCATCGAGGACGAGTCCGTGGCCAATGGACTCATGTCAAGCAGTCTGTGTAATTTAATCTTCCGAAGTAGAGGAAGAAAAGATCAATTGATGAGAGGATCCAAGATGGTATTCAGAGGTTTATGAAGGAATAAACTGAAAGGATTGTTCGAGAGAGAGAGATGATTTTTGGGCTGCAGATCGAGGTGGCAAAGCTGAAAGCTATTTTTTCTGGAAAAAATATTGATGCTGGTAACAGTCCAATTACTAGATCACAGCAAGGAAGCTGTTCCAAAGGTGCACATGCCAAAGTCAATGAGCTGGAGTTGCAAGGTGTAAAGAAGCAACTGGATCTCGATAATAATCAAGTTCAAGAAGAAAACGTTGTTGAGGAGAAGGTTGAGGTTGAGGGGCAAAATGTAGAGGCTGCAGAGGTTGTATTTCTGGCTGACCAACTGGATGGTAGGAATGTTTGTAAGGAAGATGCGGCATTTGGGTGTTTAGAGTGGGCATTAGCCATAGACTCCCCTACCAATATTGTTGTTTAAGCAAGTGTTGATAAAGTATGTAAAGTTCTTCATGGAAAGCACCTCCCAGAAGAGAATGCACGAGTCTCCATTACTCGTGTAATCCAAGGATCTGCTAAAATGCCATTCCCCATTGAAAATGAGATCACAATAGTGGGAGAGGCTCAGGGAACGTTTATTGAGTGGCCAAGACACCTAATTTTAGAAGTGAAGACTTGCACTACTCCGGTGAAAGGAACTCAGAAGGTTAATTTCTATTTTCGTTTACTTAATGGATCAACTTCTCTTACTGGTTTATTTTGTGTTGTGAATTAATTTTTTTTTAAAATTTCCTTTTCAGGGAGGCAAGAAATTTTTACAAAAGAAGTTTAAGAAGGTGACAGATATAGTCAAAGAACCAGAGTTTGTGTTGGACATGGGTCATGCTTTCCCTCCGCATTTGAAGCGTTTGTGGCTCTGGGTAGAAGATGCCTTGAAGGATGGCCAAACAAGCACTTTTCATCTATGTCAAGAAGCTTTTGGATCAACCAAAAAGCAGGTTCTGTTTTTATCGGATGTTCATGCGTTATGCTCTGGAGGTGAAATATCAGGGACTGTCATTTGCATGTTTATTAAGTAAGTGTCAAAGTTTAAGATTTATTCCATGATTATCAATATTTTTTTAATTTAGTTTAGATTTCTGTCAATGATTGTTTACTTTTCATGTAGTTTATTGGAGACTTATTTGAGAAAGAACAAGATGTCATATATGGTAGCGTTCGTAGATCCTGGGATGATAGGCATCGTCGGTTGTGGTACTTCTGGAGAGAGGTCGCGTGCCTTATCTTTAAGATTCAAGAATGCTAAGCCACGACAATTTTTTCTCCTGCCTTATAACTCTGTGTGAGTACTACTTTTTACATTTTTTGCCATCTATATTATTAATAAGATTTATGCTTTTTTGACTTGTGCTCTGTTTATTAAAGATTAACTCAATGGTTACCAAGTTATGTATATAGTGACTACAATCTTGAATGAAATTGTATAAAATAAAGTATTTTCATTTCTGGTATTCGCGATTTATTAGGAACCATTGGGCGCTAACTGCTGTGAATCCTGATTCACAAGTAGTTTACCACATGGGCCCATTGAAGTGTCGAATTGCAAACGAAGAATGGGTTGAGGTGATTGATAAGTAAGTACCTCATAACAACTTCAATTATTTTTGATACGCTTTAACAATTAAGGATAGTGTCTAGTAGTGTGATCTATATTATATTTTCGTAGTGCCATCAAACTTTACAAGGACAGTGCCACCAAGAAGATGCTGAAGAAGAAAATAGCATGGGAGAATCTGGCGGTAATATATTTTTCTTATATTCATCGGTTTCTCTGATTTCCATGAGTTGTGTATACATATAGAATAGTTTGTTTATGTTCTTCAGGGTGTTCCTCTCCAATCTGGGAGCAAGGACTGCGGTTTATTTGTAATGAGCTATATGAAAGATATATGTCTAGATACGGAACTGAATTTTGCTGTAAAGGTAAAAACTGAAATTTTTTAATCCTTGTCGAAGTGCTTGTGTTCTGTGCTGAAGATATGTAAGTTGTACTGTTAATGTCCAATTTTTCAGTGGCAAAGGAGGAGCAACCTAGCTTATGGCAGCGATCACCTCAATGAGATAAGAGCTGAATGGGCGAAGTATTTTATGAAGAATCATGCGCATTAAACTGTCGTACAAATGGGTATTTTATAATGAACATATGTTTGTCGTACAAATGGGTACTTTAAGTGAATCAGTTTATCTTTTGTGGATATGTTCATCCTGAAATATGGTGACTTTTGTGAATGTGTCCTTACTATTGAATTAGTTTATCTTTTGGTAAAATAGATTTTTGGTTGTAATGGATTAGTTTGGTTGCGTTGGCCGGTATGGTTGTAATGGATTAGTAGTTGGTTGTGGTAATGAATCCTTTTGTTTGGATTTTATTTTGGAATGGTTGTTGATCAAATAATGTAGGCTTGTTTTATTTGTAGATAGAAATACATTGTGTAATGTATTTATAGACAATGCAAAGCTGCACAAAACCATCATGTGTTATAAATCAAACCATTGTCAAAATAAAGCTCATACTATTGAATGATTAATAAAATGTTGAGAACAAGTTATTCAGACAACATTTTGCATAAAATAACCATTGTTACTAAAACTTGTTAACAAATTCTTTAATCTCGCCTTTTGTGTTAATAATATAATTTTTTTTGTTGAGTACAAGATTTTTATCACAAATATTTCATTGCGTTTTCATCATCTTTAAATTAAATTAAATTAAAGGTAAAATATATTTTATGTATTTGCATTTTAGTTGTTAAATTCCTTGCAATATTAACATTCAAAAATTTTTACTTACAATGTTATAATTTAATTTTTGTTTTATTATGTGTATTTCCGTCAAATTAGATTAATATCATTAAAAAAATAGGAATAATACTGTCTTTTTACTAGTCATCTTATTCTTGAAATTATTATCTATTATTGATGAAAGTTTTTGAAATTTTAAACTGGAATATCTCATTATTTTCTTAACATAATCAATAAATTTAAATTGTAACCTATTATCTCTTTCTCCTTTATATTTGATATCATCTTCGATTATTTAAAAAGAAATCAAAAATTGTATATTTAAAAATATTTAATGCCATTTTGTTATAAATAACATTATGAAATTAATGGGTGTAACTTTGTTTTGTTAATCCTGATTCGCATTTTGATCTACTTTTTTTTTTGAAATAATCGTACTTGCATAGATTAAAAACTTTCAGAATCAATAATACAAGTGATAAATTCGGGAGCAGTAGAACACCACTCCTGAGGACCAGACACGTAATATGCCGCCCTTGCTAACAATTGAGTAACAGTATTCGCAGATATAGGAACATACTAACACTTCTGTAAAGTGTTTAAGCAACTCCTTACAATCATCCACGATTGTATCAAAATACGACTGACCTCCATATCCATTAATTGCATCAACCAGGTTCTTGGCATCAGACTCGAACACGCACTTACTAACTTGCCACTGCTGTGTCCATGAGAGAGCTTCTTTCATGCTTAAAGCCTCTGCTTCCTGGGGTTGCATAGCCCGTGTGACCGAATTACTACGAGCTCGAAGAAAATTTCCATTTTCATCCCGAATTACACATCCTAGTCCCACAATACTAGTTTGCTGGTTGCACGCCGCATCCACATTTATTTTGACCCACCCTTCAGTTGGTTTCAGCCATGATCGTGGTCGTAATCTGTGTTGGACCATTCGCTTACTGTCTTCCTCTTGTGCTCGTCTCCAATCTGTCAACGTATTTAGCAACATGGCTTTAAATCCAAAAACAGATGTGATAATATGCTCCCACGCCCATTTATTCCTTATATGCCATAAACTCCAACAAAAGAGCCCTACCAATTTACATTGCTCCACTGAACCTTGACTAAATACCCTTTGCAGCACTCCCAGAGCCGTATCACCTGGCAAAATCATAATCAGTCCATGTAAACCCATAGAGTTCCAAACACTCTGAGCAAAACTACACTGAAACAGAACATGTAGTGTATCCTCATTATGTACACGACACCAAGGACAAGTAACATCAATTACCACCCGTTTTATCACCAGCGCCAAATCTGTAGGAAAACAGTCTCGACACATACGCCATAAAAAATTTAATACTTTACCTGTCAAATTTAATCCCCAAAATTTCTTCCAAAATCTTGCAGTTGAACACTCAACTTTTCCCCGTAACATTCTATAACAACTCTTAACCGTGTAATTCCCCTTATCCTCCATTAACCAAAACCACGTATCCTCACAACTCCTTACAGGTATAGGAGTTTGCTGTATTAACCTCCCATCCCTGTCGTTAAAGATATCAACAATAATATTAGTGTCCCATTCCTTATGATTGTCGTTCATCAAACTTCTTACTGTCACTCCTTTCAGTTCTTTTGGTAAATCAGTTGTGACGAAACCATTACTTGGGCAAGGAAACCACGACACCTCCTAGACTTTTATACTCAACCCAACTCCAATACGTCTTCGACATCCCTGTTTAATAGCATCTTGAGCCTCCATTATACTACGCCACATGTAGCTTGGGTCAGCTCCAATATTCGCATTTAAAAAATTTGAATCAGGGAAGTATATAGCTTTCATCATGCTTGTTACTAAAGGATTGACGTTATTCACAAGCCTCCAACACTGCTTAGCAAGCATCGCAATATTGAAACTTTTCAAACTTTTAAAACCCAATCCCCCATCCTCCTTTATTGTACACATTCTATCCCATGCCATCCACTTAATACCGCTACCTGCACCTCCATTACCCCACCAAAAAGCATTCATCTTCTTCTCAATTCTCTCACACACTTCCCTAGGAATTAAAAATAGATTCATCCAGAAATTCGGAATCGCCTGTGCTGCTGTCTTTAACAACGTTATCTTACCAGCTTTAGACAGTGTTTGGTCACCCCAGACCTGAAGCTTCTGCTCTAACCTTTCGTGTAAAAAATCAAAAGTTGCAACCTTATTTCGACCCATAGTCATAGGCAGACCAAGGTACTTACCAAGAGTTTCATTCGACAAAACACCTAGCTTTGTACATACTTCTCTTCTTGTCTCCTCATTTGTGTTAGGGGAGAACGTAACAGCAGACTTATTGTAATTTACCATCTGCCCAGAAATATCTTCATACCGTGTTATAATTCGTTTCATGACACTTTCTTCCGATCTAGTTGCCTTGAAGAAAAAATAACAGTCATCAGCGAATATCAGGTGCGATATAGTAGGTGCCTCTCTGGCAACAGCAACACCATGTAACAATCCTGCTTCCTTATTTTGACGCACAATAGCACTTAAACCCTTAGCACACATGATATAGATATATGGAGAAATAGGATCTCCCTGACGCAATCCCCGTTGTGGAAAAACTGCTCCAAACTCACTTCCATTGTGAAGAAAATTGTACGAGACAGACTGAATAAAACCCATAATTCTATTAATCCAAATTTCATTAAACCCATATCTCCTCATTATAACATCCATGTAACTCGACTCTAATTTGTCGTACGCTTTGGAGATATCAATCTTCAAACCAGCAATTCCATTTTTTCCTTGAGTACGTCTCTTCATGTAGTGATTTACCTCGAAAGCTATCAAGGCATTGTCAGTTAATAACCTGCCCTCTATGAACGCACTTTGCTTGTCAGATATCAACGCCTTCAAGCACGGTTTCAGCCTATTCGATAAGACATTTGAGAGAATTCTAACCACCACATTACATAATGAAATTGGCCGCAAGTCAAAGTCAGACATTGTTTGTGGTTTTTTGACCTTAGGGATGAGACATACCGGCATACGATTCACTTCCAATGGTAATTCCCCTATACTGATAAACTCTTGACATAAATCTACCACGTCCTTTCCAACAATACTCCAAAACATTTGGGAAAAAGTTTGATTAAGCCCGTCTGGACTCGGTGATTTCTCCGGGTGCATTGAAAAGACAACTTTTTTCACTTTTTTAGGCAAAATGTCAGATATCAGACCAACATTTTCCTCCTCCGTAATTTTATGTAATTTCTCTCTACTCGATAGTTCCCTATTGGCATCTGTTGTTTGAAACATCTATGAAAAATAGCTTTCAATGATCCCCTGTATTTCCTCTGCTTTCTCTTTCCACAACCCATTTCCATCCTTCAATTTTTGAATTGCATTACCCTTCTTTCGACTTGAGGCATAGTTATGAAAGGTTCTAGTATTTCGACCACCCTCCCGCAACCAAAATTGTTTCGCTCGTTGTTTCAGTTATATCTCTTTCTTCTCTAACAATTTCAGATACTCCCACTGTACTTCATTATACAATCGAACACCCTGAACATCCCTTCTAGACCTCAGACTCCTCATCCGATTTCTACATGCCAGAATTTTTTCTTTGTACTCCTTACTGATCCCTCCTCCCCACTCTTCTAACTTAAGACAACATAATTTAATTTTCTCCATAATTCCTTGCCCTCCATACTGTCCCAGCTAATTTCTACATGCCAGAATTTTTTCCTTGTACTCCTTACTGATCCCTCCTCCCCTCCATACTGTCCCAGCTGTTCTTAACTACACTCAAACAATCCGTCTCTCTAAGCAAAACATTTTCGAAACAAAAATGTTTTGCTTTCGGAGTATAAACCTGCTTAATCAGATGCAAAAGTAATGGCAAGTGATCGGAAGTGGCTACCTCCAAAACTTTCACTTCTGCCAACGGAAACAGATTACGCCAATCCTGATTAGCAAGGCCACGATCCAAGCGCTCTTGTATCCAATTATCCTGCCCTCTAGACCTTTACCATGTAAAATTCGCACCAACAAAACCTAAGTCCATTAACCCACAACAAGTAATAGTGTCAACAAAACCCTCCAACAGGCCTCTTGGATGCATTCTACCCCCTTGTTTTTCATCAGCAAACATTAAATCATCGAAATCGCCTATTAAACACCATGACAACGTTGACCTATTATATAAGTTATGAATAATATCCCACGACTCCCGTCGTCTATCCCTTCTGGGCATCCATAAAAACCCGTGTAACGCCACCTTCCAACCTGCTCATTCTCTACTTCAAAATCGATAAAATGATTGCTTGAACCCTTAATCTCAACTCCCCATTAATGCTACTCCGCAACTATGACCTTGCGCATCCACCACCCAACACCTAGCAAATTGCAGAATTTTACAAACTTCTACTACTTTATTTTTTTTCGTTAAAATCTCAGATAGAAAAACAAAACTCGACCTTAATTTTTGAACGATTTCTTTAAGAAATCTAACTGTACGTGGGTTGGCCAGCCCACGACAGTTTTGTTGGGACAATCAGATCGTGGCCCTGCGATTTATGATACAATAAATTAACGAGTATGAACAGAAAATTAACCTTAATCGCTACGGCACAAGCGATTCAAGTTCACGTCTTCTGCTGTATTCCTCAATTCCCCTTGAGTGAAGTGTGGCCTTCGTGCTCCCAAGTTTTGCCTCTTTTCTTGCTTCAAGGTGGCTGCCTCTAAAAACCCTAATGTCTTTTCAACCCCACTCAGCAAGAAGAGAATAGGAATATATATAGGCTACAACAGGAATTATGGATAATTAGGTTAGGCCTCCCAATGACATTCCGAGCCTAGCCCGGTGTCATTAAATATTAATTCACTCCACTAAAGAATTAATATTTGAACTACCTTTCCTAATACCGTAAATTAATTAATTAATTCGGTTCCAATATTATTTGCTTATTAAATTCCCCATGTTTAAAATATCGCATGTCCATTAATTAAATAAATTACTGATAATTTATTTAATTAATATCTTTTATCCTTGATTATCCACTCAACCTTTATTTAATTATGCCGGAATAAATCCACCTGCAGGATTTCACATAATTAAATCTTTTTTAGCTTTCAAGGGGACATCATTAACCCGAATATTATCAGAACATGGATTCCTTCTATAAATAATATCCACCATGTATATAATTCCATCACCAAAAATATAATGATATAATTCAAAAGAATTATTTCATATATAAATCAAAACATATAAATAATATACACATGTCAATTTCTATATCGGGATTAAGAACCTAAGCATTAATAATAACATAGAATCTTAGTTCTCCTTCTTAATCAGTATAATGGAACAATTCTAAATTTGATCATGTTCAGTATACACAAAGTATACTAGTATTATTTATTAGTCAATATAAATTAATCTAAATAATACTACAGCCATACCAGTGGATTGCCCAACACCACCTGTGCTGTGAACCTTATTATATTATATAAACCGTATTTAACAATCTAATATTCTGTATCCCATTTGATACTAGATTGTCCACAATATATAATATCAGACAGCATGTAAACATTCAAATGATTCTCAATAAAACTGGGCCAGAAATAAATGTATATACTTCAAATAAATATTTTCAATATACACTAACAATCTCCCACTTATACTCAAAATATTCTATGAGTACATTAGTGTTTATGTAATCCACTATTACACAAAAAACTATGTGTCCATCCATCTGACTCCTATCGCTTCCACATGCCTGTCAAAAGCCTTGGCTAGCAAGCTCTTCGTGAAAGGATCTGCTCGGTTGTCTTCTGATGATATGTGAGCCACAACTATATCTCCCCGCTTTACGATTCCACGTATGAGATGATATTTACGTTCAATATGTATAGCTGCTTTGTGGTCTCGCGGTTCCTTCGAATTTGCCACAGAACCAGTGTTATCACAATACACTGTCAAGCTCCTAGGAAAATTAGGTACCACATCCAAGTCCAAAAGGAAGTTCCTGAACCATACAGCCTCCTTTGCAGCCTCAGAGGCCGCCACGTACTCGGTTTCCATAGTGGAGTCTGCAATGCATTTCTGCTTTACACTCCTCCATATAACGGCTCCACCTCCCAAAGTAAAAACATATCCCGAGGTTGATTTCCTCTTATCCCTATCTGATTGAAAATCTGAGTCAGTATATCCCAAAGGAAATAGATCCGAGGCCTTGTAAATTAACATATACTCTTTACTGCACTCCAATATTCCTGACCTGGGTTCAACTGATATCTACTAACCATGCCTACAGCAAAGCAGATGTCAGGCCTCGTACATAACATAGCATACATTAAGCTTCCACATACCGAATCATAAAGAACTGCTTTCATGCTCTATATATCCATAGGTGTCGAAGGACACTACTCCTTATATAGAGCAACTCCATGCTTAAAAGGTAAAAAACCTTTCTTGGAGTTCTGCATGTTAAAACGAGCTAATACTTCATCAATGTAAGGCTCTTGAGATAAAACCAACATCCTTTTCTTGCGATCCCTTATTACTTTGATCCCAAGGATGTATGCTGCTTCACCTAAGTCCTTCATTTCAAATTATTAGAACAACCATGCCTTTACTGATGACAACATCTTAACATTGTTTCCAATGAGTAAAATGTCATCTACATATAGTACTAGAAAAACCACTGCATTACCCTCACTTCTCTTATACACGCATGATTCGCTTGGACTTTGATCAAATCCATATGACTGGACTACCTGATCAAAATGAATATTTCAGTCCCTAGAAGCTTGTTTTAGTCCATAAATAGACCTCTTAAGCATACAAACCAGATGCTGTTGGCCTTCATTAATGAATCCTTTTGGTTGCTGCATATAGATGATTTCCTCAAGACTTCCATTAAGGAAAGCTGTCTTGACATCCATTTGCCAAATCTCATAATTGAGATGAGCTGCTATAGATAAAAGAATCCGGATCGACTTAAGCATAACAACCGGCGAAAAGGTTTCCTCATAATCGATCCCTTCTTTCTGAGTATACCCTTTCGCAACAAGTCGTGCTTTCCAGGCTTTCACCTTTTTGTCAGATCCTTTTTTCTTCTTGTAGATCCACATACATCCAATGGGGTTTATACCCTTGGGTGGTTCCACGAGCTCCGAAACTTGATTGGAATACATAGATTCCATCTCAGATTCCATTGCCTTTTGCCATAGATCTGCATCTTTATTTAGAATTGTCTCTTCGTATGTCCTGGGATCCTCATCATGTTGACCAGAGACCAAGTCCGAGGACTATCCCAAAAACATGAATTTTTCAGGTTGTCGAACAACCCTCCCACTACGACGAGGCACTGGTGCGGTACTAGTGTCAAGCTATGCATTTTCTTGTGGTTGTTCTACTTGTACTATTGGCACTTGGGGATTATCCGTCCCTCCCACTAGTTCCTCTAAAACGATATTACTCATGGGTTTATGATTCATAATATAGTCTTCCTCTAAGCATCAAGCATTGGTGCTAACAATGACATCTCGAAACCTAGGACTTTAAAATGAATAACCTTTCATTCCAATGGGATAGCCTACAAACAGCCTTACTTTTGTATGAGATTCTAGCTTGGTCGCGTTCTTGTTCAGCACATGTGTTGGACAACCCCAAATCCGAATATGTGACTTGGTTTACTACCAGTCCACAATTCTATTGGAGTCTTGGGAACCGACTTAGAAGGTACCAAGTTCAGAAGGTAAGCCGCTGTTTCTATAGCATATCCCCAGAACGACTTGGGTAAATCTGAATAACTCATCATCGATCTAACACTCTCTAAAAGAGTCTGATTCCTTCTCTCTGCTACACCATTCTGCTGAGGTGTGCCAGGTGAAGACAACTGGGATGTAATCCCATTTTCTGATAAATATTCCCTAAATTCTCCAAGCAAGTATTCGCCACCATGATCTGATCGTAGTGACTTGATACATTTTCCAAGATGTCATTTCTCCGCACTTGCTTTGTACTATTTGAACTTTTCAAAGCACTTAGACTTGCGGCGCAACAAATAAATGTACCCATATCTAGAGTAATCGTCAATGAAAGTAACTAAATACTCATAACCTCCTATTTCTTGGATACTCATAGGTCCACATAAATCAGTATGAACCAATTTTAATACTTCTTTGGCTTTATTCCCCTTTCCTTTAAAAGGTCTATTAGTCATCTTACCTTCCAATCAGGATTCACAAACCGGAAATGGCTCCACTGCCAATGAGTCTACTGGCCCATCTACTACCAGTCTTTGAATCCTCCTCAAGTTAATATGACCTAATCTTAAGTGCCAAAGATACGTTTGGTTCAATTCAGAAGGTTTCTTTCTTTTGTTTGAGCTAGAGAGAATATTATTAGATTCCTTTTGTTGCAACATTGGTTGGATAGGATTAATAATATATAAATTGTATTGCAATGTACCAGAACATATAACTCGTTTATTCATCATAATAGAAACATTACGATCCAAACAAACATTATAACCATCCATGGCAAGTTTAGAAACCGAAATCAAATTCCTTCTAAACGAAGACAATTGTTCAAAACCAAAATCCTATCATCGCCAAAAGATAAAGTAATTATTCCAACTGCAACTACTGCAACTTTCGTAGCATCTCCCATGAACACATATATCTCGCCCTCTCTAAGAATTCTGGTTTGCTAGAACCCCTGCATGGAGTTAAAAACATGGTCAGCGGATCCTGTATCTACACACCAAGTGCTCGTAGATATAGTCGTTATATATGTTTCTGTAACTAGAGAAAGAGACATACCAGTATTGTTTGTCTTCTTAGAAAGAGGACAATCATGTTTCCAGTGACCTGACTGCTTGCACCTGAAGCACTTGCCCTTAGGCTTTTTCACACCACCTTGAACTCCCACTGCATTAGCATCCTTTCCAGCTTTCTGTGTCTGAACCTTTTTCTTCTTCTTGCCTTTCGGCTTAGAGGAAAAAGCTTTCTCAGCCACATTCACTTGAACATTCTGTTTAAAGAGTCCTTCAGCTGCCTGAAGTTCTATCAGAAGTTCCGCGAGACTATACATCCTTTTGTTCATGGTGTAATTCAAGCGGAAGTGCTCAAAACTTTTGGGCAGACTCATAAGGATGATATCGATCTGGGTTTCCCCATCAATATCAGCACCAAGGATCTCCATCTCATTCAGATGAGACATCATCCTGAGAACATGATCCCTTACAGGTGTTCCTTCAACCATCTGAGTGTTCATTAAAGCCTTCATTGCTACTTACCAAGCAGTCCTATTCTGTTCCCCAAAAAGTTCATTGAGATTAAAGAGCATATCTGAAGCAGTGGCCATAGCTTGATGCTGATGCTGCAAAACACCCGACATTGCTGCCAGAATGTAACATAGCGACATCTCCTCAGCCTTAACCCACCGCTTATAATACTCCTTCTCACTTTCAGGAGCATCTTCAGCAGGCTGATCTGGCTTGGGTTCATAAGTGTAAAATTAGTACTCCTCAGCAGTCAACACTATGTCCAAATTACGTTTCCATTCAATATAGTTTGGTCCACTAAGTTTGTTATCCTTTAGTATGTTGAATAGTGGATTAAAGCACATAATGATCTAATCCTGAGAATCATACATGTAAATTGCACAAATTTTAAACCTATTGGTTTCCTGTAACAATTAATTAAATTTATTGTACTAATATTTAAACCATAAGTATCTGGTACGCCACGATGGGGTGACATATATACCACTTAAATTCGTTTAAATATTATTTCGATCCTATTACTAAATAATACGCCACGTTAGGGTGGACTATATATTATTTTTCATAGCAAAGTGTATACCATTATTAAATCTTAAATTAGTCAAACCAAATACATCTGTTTGATATATTAATGGATAATTCCCAGGTCTCGGAGGAGTCACAACGGCCTTGCTTAATACCCAATTCCTAGACAGAATTCTCCATAGTCAACATCAAAAGAGTATTCAATTTTCGTAACGAATTCTATGAAACTTGCTACGTCACGTTAGGGTGATCTATATACCTTTCAATATTCATAATTTAATTTAAGAATTTTGTTCTAGTAATTTCTACAACCTTTTAAAACACCGTAAATAGTACGCCACGTTAGGTGATTATATATACCATCTACATTATTTAAAAGGTTATATTACATACAAAATAATGGAGACCGTGGGATTTAATTCCTAATTAATTCCTTCACCCACTTAGAAATTTTTTTAAAAAAAAATTGATGAATTTTAAAAATTAAATGGGACCTATGTCGTTACAATTATGTCTAACATGCATTCCAAATACACACATAATTTAACAACATAAAACATTTAATTAAAGCAATAAATAAAATATCTATGTCCATGTCGTCCTAATTATGTTAAACATGCAATTAAAAATTACACATATAATTAACAACACGCATAATAATTATTTAAAACAATAACTAAAAAATAAAATAGCAGAATTAAAAAATAAAACAATAATTAAATCCACTATTATGGCCCCAAGAATCAATTTGCTACAGCCCCCTGTTCGTCCAATATATACTCGGCTGAAAGCAAAAAAAAAAAAATATGCAGCTTGTAGACTTGTAGTAGTCCACGTGTGTAGCATGTGACGCGCGTGTAGTCCACTTATGGTACCAAACCTTTTCTGATTTCTGCCGCTATCCTTGTAGACGTCGAGACCAGCCAGAAGCAAAGGATCCACCAGCAGTGAAAAAGAAAATATTCAGCAGAAGCTTACGCAGCGGAAGCTATTATCTCCGGATCCCATTTTCAATCGTACATAATTGTTACAAAAAATTTTCGGATTTTCATAAAATTCATCAAACAATTACATAAAAAATAGATCAAATACAAAACTAAATTTGTAAAATCTATTCTAACACGATCAACCCTCGTGATTTACAACCACGATAAACCACGTGGAAACCAAACAAAAATTAACCACAAATTAACCACGTGGGATCCAAACACATAATTATAAAACATGGCCATAATAATGGATAACAACCTGTAAAATAGAATATACAAGCCTACCACTATATACATGCATATATAATTACGACATGGATATTGTATCAAAAATTGCAGAGCCATAGAACCAGGATCTTGATACTAATTGTTGGGACAATCAGATCGTGGCCCTGCAATTTATGATACAATAAATTAACGAGTACGAACAGAAAATTAACCTTAATCGCTACGGCGCAAGCGATTCAAGTCTTCTGCTGTATTCCTCAATTCCCCTTGAGCGAAGTGTGGCCTTCGTGCTCCCAAGTTTTGCCTCCCTTCTTGCTTCAAGGTGGCTGCCTCTAAAAACCCTAATGTTTTTTCAACCCCACTCAGCAAGAAGAGAATAGGAATATATATAGGCTACAACAGGGATCGTGGATAATTAGGTTAGGCCTCCCAATGACATTCCGAGCCTAGCCCAATGTCATTAAATGTTAATTCACTCCACTAAAGAATTAATATTTGAACTACCTTTCCTAATACCGTAAATTAATTAATTAATTCGGTTCCAATATTTTTTACTTATTAAATTCCCCATATTTAAAATATCGCATGTCTATTAATTAAATAAATTACTGATAATTTATTTAATTAATATCTTTTATCCTTGATTATCCACTCAACCTTTATTTAATTATGCTGGAATAAATTCACCTGCAGGGTTTCACATAATTAAATCTTTTTGAGCTTTCAAGGGGACATCATTAACCTGAATATTATCAGGACATGGATTCCTTCTATAAATAATATCCACCATGTATATAATTCCATCACCTAAAATATAATGATATAATTCAAAAGAATTATTTCATATATAAATCAAAGATGTAAATAATATACACGTGTCAATTACTATATCGGGATTAAGAACCTAAGCATTAATAATAACATAGAATCTTAGTTCTCCTTCTTAATCAGTATAAGAGAACAGTTCTAAATTTGATCCTGTTCAGTATACACAAAGTATACTAGCATTATTTATTAGTCAATATAAACTAATATAAATAATACTATAGCCTTGCCAGTGGATTGCCCAACACCACCTGTGCTATGAACCTTATTATATTATATAAACCGTATTTAACAATCTAATATTCTGTATCCCATTTGATACCAGATTGTCCACAATATATAATATCAGACAGCATGTAAATATTCAAATGATTCTCAATAAAACTGGGCAAGAAATAAATGTATATACTTCAAATAAATATTTTCAGTATACACTAACAAGTTCCACGCTAGAACACTCATTTGGCTAGGGGGGCCTGAATCACAGGTCCCGCCTTTTGCAAGTTTTTTGGCCCAATGTTTGTTTGAGGCCCAACTGTTTCACTCATCTCCTCATTTTCCTCTTCATTTTCTCAACGTCTACGCTTCGGGTCAACCACAATTACTTCATTCTTATTTATTTTCCCTCCAGCCATATCTTCTCCTTGATTTAAATTTTCCTTTGAAATATTATCCCCCCTAAACAGACTCCCCTGATCTCTCTATGTAACTCTAACCCCTCCATCCTCGCCTATTTTTTCTCTTAATACGCCATCAACTTCCATAAATTGCGGTGCCACCTTATCTCTGCCCCGCACGGTGGTTACTGAATTCGAAGAATGACCTTCCTTTGCAGACCATGCCTGAGATCCCTCTGTGTTATTTCTTAACCATCGTGCCCCCAAATTCTGTTTTTTTTTTACATTTCTCATTAGTGCTCGAAGCCATGTACCATAAGTACAATCAATCTCCTTATCCGGGTTAGCATAAACCACTATACAATCCCTATCCGAATGACCAAGTAAACCACAAACGAAGCAAAATGAACTTATTCGTTCATACTTGAAGTTCACCCAGTTCCATGCCCCTCCTTCCTGCTTAATTCCTGCTTAATTTTCATTCTCCTTTTCAACGATTTATTAACATCCATTGTCACTCGGAGTCGTACGTATAACTTCCACACCCCATCCATATAGGTAGGATCTGCCTTGACAAAAGTGCCAACAAAATTTCCAATACTCTACACCACCTTTTCTGAAATTAATCCCTTAGGGAGATCTTATACTTGCAGCCAAATATCCATCTTATTCAAATTAACCAGATGAGAATCCTCATTTTCCCGAATTTGTGATACACTAACAAGCTTTGTTCAAATGTCCATGGTCCCCCATCTAACACCTTCTGCAGATCTAACATAAGATAAAAAACAAATGAATAACGACGCTCCCCAAATCATGTATCTCCATTCCCTCCCTTGGACACCATAATGATGTAAGAATATTTTGCATTGCTGTAAAATTAATGTTTTTCTCTGTAAAAAAACAACCTATCAAGACAAACATTTTCGTCACCTGACATACCTCCTCTCCCCCCACTACAACTCCTCCCTCCTCTTCCTCTTCCAATGTCAAACGTGAATACATCTCCTCAACATTTACTGATGATGATGCCATATTTGTGTTTAAAAGATAATACTTAAGAATACTTAATAAGAATAAGACGCACAGAATTCAAAACAGACTCAAAAGACAGAAACCCTTGTTATAGAGACAAGACGAAAACTTGCAGATATGCCTCTTAATCGTGTCACTATTAGGGGTTTGGAATATGAATTCAGTGCAATAAGGATTTATTAGAAGTTTGAAATATGAATCCATTGCAATTAGGATTTTATTGAATGGTGGGATAAATTTGGATGTAATATATTCGTTGCATGTGAGAAAAGATTGAAATATTCTTAAAAAATTAACGAAATTAGTTAGATTTAATGATAGTACACATTTTTCAAAAAAATAAAAAAATTAATATCATAAATGAGTGATTTTGAGAGATAATTACCAAAATAACTATTTTTTAGAACTTTTTGCCCAAAATGCCGATTTTCAGATTGCTGGCCCTATCTACCCATGGAACACGCTACTGCGTGTTCCGTATCCGTGACACTGTGAATCACTGTTCATCACCAGAAAAACCATAACCTTGCCAGAAAATTGAGAGGTTGATGACCGGCGACTTCAACGGAAAAAGGCGATATCTGCGTTTGAGGTCATTTCATCGTCTACAACCCTCCAAATTATCACCAAAGGACAGACGAGTTGTATACTTCCTCACCCCATACTCTGTTTATCTCTGACGGCCCCGCAGGGGCATGAACGAGCTTCAACGGAAAACGAAATCGGAAATTAGGGACGAATTGGGGATTCCAAATCCGGACATTAAAACGTAAAATAATTGATATGTATGTGTAGAGAATCGAATTGCGATTCTAGTGATATGTAGAACGTGATCGGAAAGTTCCTGGTGTCGATGAACCAAGAGATACAAATATCACGCCGGAATCGCCATTATTGGGAGCTCTGGAGACGACGAAATGACGTAAGATACGCCATTCACACTTGCGTATCGCTTGATACGCATTTTAGAAATGCGTAACTGCTGCTACCGTTCACTGATGTGTATCAGCGTGACCATGTAATACGGAGTAAGGAGCAGCGTGTCTGTGGGTTACGGAGGTGGGAGCAGCGTATCCCAGCAATACGGAGGAAGGAGTAACGTATCAAGCTAATACGGAGCACGCAACTCCGCATCCCGTCGATATTTTGGGCCATGTTTTCAGAAATTAGTATTTTGGGCAAACAGTATTTATTTTTGATTATTTTGGGCCTTCACCCTGATTTTGAATATCTATAATAAGTAATCTCATAATCAAAATTTTAAATACATAAAATACATTTCCTTGTTGTTGGAAACCCTTATGAATGACGCTTCTAATTAATGAAATTTGCATTTTTATCAAAAAAAAGTATATAAAATACATTTTATTCTTAAATTAATACCTATTAATAATTATACACCATAAATGATTATATCGAACAACCAACCCATCTAATCTTGCAAATTTCTCTTTTCTAATTTAAATTTTCTTAATTGATCCAACAATCAATAAACCTGAATAATAAAAGATTTCTAATTATTTAGAAGATGTTTTATACCACCTTACGAACAAGTGTTTGGATACGAACAAGATTATATTTCTCAATTTCTTTCAACAAATCCAAAAACAATTTGGGTGAAAATTTGGTACAAATTTATTCAGCAAAGTTTAAAAATAATTGTTTGTTTTTGTTTTCAAAAATTCTTTTATAGAAATCAGATCTCCCCGAAATTTTTAGTTTCATGTATAAATTTCGTTATCAAAATTCATAAAAAAAACTTGTTTTTCTCATATTATACCTTAAAATTATGTTCATTATCACAAATATTAACAAACAGTTCCACCAGTACTTCTTTTTGTCAGTGTACCACTATTTTGAATATCAATTTCAAACGCAGCCTAACTTCCAGAATGCCTTACGAATAGAAAATGTTGGGGAATATGGGTAATTACTTGGATTTTTCTGAAGTCGTGTGAACACTTTCAGATTGAAGTTATTTGTGGTTCACCCAAATAATTCAATCGGATAAAGTCAGAAATTCTGCAAGAAGAGAGAACGTGTTTTGTTGTGAATTTCAAATGAACCTATGCAGAAAATGATCAATGCCACACCTATATATAGATGTCAACAGATGTGTCTTTTGCCAATAGACACATCTCAAGATGTGTCTTTTGCCAAAAGACACATCCCATTTCCAACAGTCATGTCCAATGCCAATAGACACATCTCATTCTAGCAGATGTGTTTGATGCCAATAGACATGTCTCATAAGCAATAATTCTGAAATCATAACGAACTCGAACAGAGCATGCACTCCACATTCTCCCGACTTGTTCGATGTAACATTACGATTACATTGATCAACTAGCCAATCCAATTACACTAAAATATCCAACAATCCTCCCCCATTTTAGCGTAATCCATGATTAACTAAACAAAATCACAACAAACAACAAACTTATGCATAAATGAAATATCGTGACGATTGAATTTCACATTAGTATATTACACATTCCAAATATTCGAATACCAAGGTATCACTATGGATTGAACCTTGGTTATTCATAGTGAATACATGAAGATAATATACACATAAATTTACATTCTCAAATGTTCTTACTCGACACTATGTTTTACTAGCCTAGTGTCCTAATCCTTCTTAAGCATATCAAAGCCAAGTCCAAGCTTCTTGAAGCGGCTAAACTTCATGCTCAAATAGGTAGTTCTTTTATTCTCGCACCTGCATATGCAATTTTTCAAAAGAACTATTAAGAAGATAAACTTCAACCTCCTTAACTTGCAGGTCTGAACACATACCTTGGGATGATGCTTTAATGTGTTCCAATCTCTAGATGTTAAGCTTTCCACATTGAATTCAACACCTAATGTCATATTAGATGGGAATTGGGTATCTCAACATGAGAGGTTATTCGATGGACTTTAATCCCATCCCCACAGCCGACTTGTGCACAAGATCTCTACTCAACCCTTTGGTTAGATGATCGGCTAAATTATGTTGAGTTCTTATAAACTCCACTGATATAACGCCATGCGTGATAAGCTCACGAATCATGCTATGTCTAACACCTAAGTGTCTAGACTTGCCTTTAAACACTTGTCTATAAGCATTAGACAAGGCAGACTCACTATCACATCTGATAGATATGGGTGATATCGGTTTAGGCCACAATGGAATCTCATAAATCAGATTTCTTAACCATTCAGCTTCTTTACCAGCCGCTGATAATGCCACAAATTCAGATTCCATCGTTGAATCAGTAATGCAACTCTGTTTCTTTGATGCCCAAGAGATAGCACCTCCCCCAAGTAGGAATACCCATCCACTTGTGGAAGAATGATCTTCCTTATTGGAAATCCAACTTGCATCTGAATGACCTTCAATAACTGAAGGAAATCCAGTATATGTCAAACCATAATCCATGGTTCCTTTCAAGTACTTGAACACTCGGCTTAAGGCTTGCCAATGATGTGAACTTGGTTTGCTAGTATACCTACTAAGCTTTCCAACAGCATAGGCAATATCTGGCCTAGTGCTTATCATGGCATACATGAGACTACCAATAGCCCTTGAATATTCAAGTTGTGATACTGCAACACCTGTAATAGGTAGGAGTTTAATACTAGGATCAATAGGAGTGCTAACAGGAGAACAATCCTTAAAGTTAAATCTTTTCAGAATCTTCTCAATATAATGAGATTGAGAAATTGAAATGCCATTGTTCTCACGCTTGATTCTTATACCAAGAATCACCTCAGCCTCCCCCATGTCTTTCATATCAAAATTAGATGACAAGAACTTCTTGGTTTTATCCACTTGATTTTGGTCAGTACCAAAAATCAACATGTCATCCACATATAAACAAATTATAACTCCTTTACCAGAAGCATCAAATTTGCTGTATACACACTTGTCTGCTTGGTTAAGAAAATAACCGTTAGACAAGACCACCATATCAAATTTATCATGCCAATCCTTCGGTACTTGTTTCAGACCATAAATTGATTTCTTCAATTTACACACCTTGTTTTCACAACCAGGCATAACAAACCCTTCGGGTTGTTTCATATAAATCTCTTCATCTAATTCACCATTCAAGAATGCAGTTTTCACATCCATTTGGTGAATGACAAGGTTTTGTATAGCAGCAAGTGCTATTAACAACCTAATAGTAGAGGTTCTAGCAACAGGAGCATAAGTATCAAAATAATCAATCCCTTCTTTTTGTCTAAAACCTTGGATTACCAATCTGGCTTTAAACTTATCTATGGTACCGTCCACCTTCATTTTCCTTTTGAAGATCCATCTGTTTCCCAATGCCTTACAGCCAGGGGGCAGATCACTCAATTCCCAAGTATTATTATTCATGATAGAATCCATTTCATCTTGGATAGCTTCTTTCCAGAATGCAACATCCCTAGATTTCATAGCATCGCTAAATGTATTTGGATCCTCCTCAATAACAAAACAATATTGGTATTGATATTCAATTTCATCTCTAGAGCCTTCTACTAGATAAAGATGAAAATTATCTCCAAAAGACTTTGCTTTTCTAGCTCTAGTGCTTCTCCTTGGTTCAGACGGTCTATTCACATCTTCAGTAGAAACTGAGTTCCTACTAGAAGAATTCTGAAACATGTCCCTTGGTCTAGGTATAGATGTAAATCTGTTTTCATCAAATATAGCATCCCTTGACTCGATAATCGAGTTCACAGATACATAGTCATTAGATTCTAACACATAGAATCTATATGCTATGGAATGCTCAGCATAACCAACAAATATGCAATCTATACCTCGTTCACCCAAGTTTCTTCTTTTGGGTTCAGTGAGTCTTACAACTGCTCTACATCCCCAAACTCTCAGAAAACTCAATTTTGGTGACTCTTTATACCAAAGTTCATAAGGGGTAATCTTATTCCTCTTGCTAGGAATTCGATTCAATAAATAACAGGCTGTTAACATAGCCTCACCCCAAAAACCCTCACTCAATCCCGAGTAGGATAACAAGGAATTAACCATTTCTTTCAAAGTCCTATTCTTTCTCTCTGCCACACCATTTTGTTGTGGTGTATAAGGAGCCGTGGTTTGATGTATTATACCAGTAGATTGAAAATAAACCGGATCATAATACTCACCTCCTCTATCAGTACGTAGATTTTTAATCATGGTACTCTGATGTAGCTCTACTTCTTCTTTATAAATTTTAAAGAAGTCAAGAGCTTCATCCTTAGCATGCAATAAATATACATAGCAATATCTAGTAGCATCATCAATAAAAGTAACTACATACTTTTTATTTCCTAATGATGATGTAGAATGGAAATCACACAAATCACTATGAATTAGTTCTAAAACATCAGACACCCTATTAACCTCTTTAAATGGCATTCTGGTTATCTTCGTTAACATGCATGTTTTGCATTTTTCATTATCTAAATCAATGGCAGGTATGAGACTCATTTTTGACATATCCTTTATTCTTTTGTAATGTACATGTCCTAGTCTAGCATGCCATAATTCAGATTTATTCAAATCATTGCTAGTACTAGTAGAAGCCATGCAAGCAGATTCATCAATAAATGGAGTATTTACATTCAACATAAACATACCATTACACAAATAGCCAAAGCCAAAAAAAGAGCCATGTTTTGACAATATATATTTGTCACTTTCATAAACTTGTTTATATCCACAATTGTTCAATACAACACCAGACACGAGATTCTTCCGAATCCCAGGAACATACAACACTTTATTTAACAATATACATTTTCCAGAAGTAAAAACTATCTTGACATTTCCTAGTCCTTTGATCGGTTCAGTTGCAACATTTCCCATCTTTAAGATAGATCCATCTTCGATTGGTTGAAAGTCTATGAACCAACGAAGATCTTTGCATACGTGACTCGTTGCTCCTGAATCAATCCACCAAGCAACATTGTCATCCTGCACATAAAATGCCTCAGATATTAATGATACATAATTCTGACCAGAATTATAATTCTGTATTAAAATCTGACCTTGTTGCTTTTCTGGATCCTTGGATCCACTTGGACCAGCAATCTGCTTTTCTTGCTTGCCTTTACCAACCCGACAATCCTTCTTGAAATGTCCAGGTTTGCCACACTTCCAACATGCCATCTTAGGCCTTTTACTGGAAGAATTGTTGTTGTTTCCTTTAAACTTTCGTTTATCACCCTTGCCATTCTTAGAATTCTTGGAAGATCCACCATCTTCAACCATATTCACAGAAGAGTTACCGACTTGGTTCTTTCCCTTAGGATTATTCTCAATTTCTTGAGTCCTCAAAGCCTCTTCAATTCTGAAGTGACTTCCAAGTTGAACCAGAGTCATATCATCTTTATTATGTTTCAAGGAGTGTTTAAAATCCTTCCATGATGGTGGTAGTTTGTCTATAACACCAGAAACTGAGATAGATTCATCCATCTTTAGATTGTGTTGGGCAAACTGCCCCAGAATCCTTAACAATTCATTGTATTGTTCCATCACTGGTCTAGAATCGACCATTTTATAATTCATAAAATTACTAACCAGAAACTTCTTACTAGAAGCATCTTCTGCCATGTACTTGGATTCAAGAGAATCCCACAATTCCTTCGCTGACTCAACATTTTGGTATATATCGAAAAGGGAATCAGACATACCGTTTAAGATGTGGCCACGACAGATGTAGTCATCATTTTCCCACTTGCACCGCTTCCTAGTCTGTTCAGCGGTTTCATTTTTGATCACTTCTGGAATGGGGGTACTCAGAACATACACAACTTTCAGCGTGGTCAACAGAAAATGCATCTTTTTCTGCCATCTTCTAAAATCCTGGCCCTCAAACTTGTCCAGTTTTGCAAACTTGCTTGTCATGTCTTTTGCAGATTCTGCGTTCGCCATCTTCAGAAACAAATGACTTCAATCTTTGTTGGGGAATATGGGTAATTACTTGGATTTTTCTGAAGTCGTGTGAACACTTTCAGATTGAAGTTATTTGTGGTTCACCCAAATAATTCAATCGGATAAAGTCAGAAATTCTGCAAGAAGAGAGAACGTGTTTTGTTGTGAATTTCAAATGAACCTATGCAGAAAATGATCAATGTCACACCTATATATAGATGTCAACAGATGTGTCTTTTGCCAATAGACACATCTCAAGATGTGTCTTTTGCCAAAAGACACATCCCATTTCCAACAGTCATGTCCAATGCCAATAGACACATCTCATTCTAGCAGATGTGTTTGATGCCAATAGACATGTCTCATAAGCAATAATTCTGAAATCATAACGAACTCGAACAGAGCATGCACTCCACATTCTCCCGACTTGTTCGATGTAACATTACGATTACATTGATCAACTAGCCAATCCAATTACACTAAAATATCCAACAGAAAATGTACACATGCTTGACTGGTTGCATGTTTAAATTAATTTAAGTGCTTGTTTAACTTTAAGGCACAAAATTTATTTTTCAATAATATGTAAATTATACAATGATAATAAATTTATTGTGATAAATAGTAAATTTTAAGCCCAATTTAATTTCTTATTTAAGTTAGCTTAAAGTCATAAACAATTTATTTATAATCAAACCTCTATGTATCTATCCGGTGAAATATCTAGTAGGTGCGTGTTTGAAATATCTTAAATTGAATATCTTTTTTTTTTTTGCCATGTTAAATTGAATATCTTTTAACTTAAAATGAATAAACGTATATAAGTGATAAGTAGAAGAATACTTATGTGTTATATGAGTTTTTGGATAAACACACTTACAATTTAGTGAATATTTTTGTTAAATTAAATTAAAAAATTTATTATTTAATAGAGTAATCTCAATACGTGCATTTTAAATTAAAAAAATTTAATGTTATTTAAATTATTAAACAAGTAAAAAAACCAAACAATAAAAAATAAATTTGTCAAAAAATACATTGTTAATATAAGTTATAAGTTGATTTAATTAATTGAGTTGATAAACACCGATAATTTCTTATGAGCTTATAAATTATAGGCTATCTCATTTAAGAACCTCAAAAGTTATTTGGTTTATTCCAACTCTACACAAGTCCTTACCAAAGGCCCATAACTCATTGCGCAACTAGCCTGCCAATGCAAAAACATACAAATCAAATACAAATATGAGTGTTGAGTGGCTAGAAAGTGATAAGAAAAGGTCGAGTAGGGTATGAAATTTGAGGACACCATTTCATCCTCCATATTCTTTAGATAAGAGAACAATCTAGACTTTCACATACTTCACAATTTCTATCACCTCTTCACCATCTTGCTTCTTTCACAACTTAAACCAAAACTCAGAGCTATCAAGAAAAACACACACTCACAAAGGATCTTCAATGGCTGCAACCACCATTTCAACCATGGCCATGCTCAATGCCAAGTGCATTCTCAATTCTTCTTCTTCATCATCATCTCCAAAACCCAACTTGATCACTCTTCCATACAAGCAAACTAAGCCTATCCTCCAGAGCCTCCCAAAATCCCTCACAGGAACCGCTATAGCAGGCGCTGTTTTCTCGACTCTCAGCTCATGTGATCCTGCTCTGGCTGCTCAACAGCTAGCCGTCCTAGCTGACGGTGCTGCTGCAGGAGACAACCGTGGTTTAGCTCTTTTGCTACCAATTGTTCCAGCCATTGCATGGGTCCTCTACAACATTCTCCAACCAACTCTCAACCAGATCAACAAAATGTCTGCTAAAGGTGTCATTATTGGACTTGGGCTCGGTGGTGGCTTGGCTGCCTCAGGTGGCTTTCTGTCAACCCCGCATGCGGTTGCAGCAGCTGACCAGATTGCTACTCTGGCAGAGGAGGCAGCAAAGGCAGGCGATAACAGAGGTCAGCTTCTGTTGATAGTGGTGGCTCCGGCTATCCTGTGGGTGTTGTACAATATTCTACAACCAGCTCTAAACCAGATCAACAAGATGAGATCTTGATGATTGTAGCTTCTTTAATCAGTCACTATAGACTGATTATAATATACCACTTGTAATTGAACCTTCTCCATGGTTAATGAACAAACTTTTGTTATTTGTGATTCAATCTTTTTTGTACATTCTTTTGTGAAATTGTTATATACTACTACATATATAGTCATATCACCTGTATAAATTATCATCATTACCATCAAACTCTTCACACAAATTTGACAAAGTAACACTGTACAAAGAGAGCAAGTAAAAACACTTGGGATAGGAGAGACAGGTGAGAAGAAAACAGCTTCAGAGGCAATGATCAAAATGATACAATTTAATATTTATTGAATAGCTACAATGTAATTTGACAGAAATTCTATATATGTGAATTATGTAGAAGATATACATTTCTGCACAATGAATGGTATGGATTGGAAGCTAACTAAAATTAAAAAAACAGATATCCTAGTGTAGGATTCTAGCTATACCAATCATCTATATCTATATTACAGTTTGCTAGCAGGGAACTGGAATTTGATTCTAAGGCAGGGTAATTGTAGGCCATGTTACAAAATATAGCTTAACAGCCATATATTCAAAAAGAGCCAATATGCAATAACTCCTATTCTTGCCCTTGGACGACCCATAAGAGCTCGATCACCGGCTACCCTGAATTTAATAAAAAAAAAACATGTTAATACTTCATTTAGGATTTTAGGTCTATATGGAAGACGCGAGTAGAATTGTGCATAACTAAACAACTCCACTCAAGAGCTTTGCATCTTTTATGTCAAGTTATTTTTGGTGAACTTTACTCTAGTTGTCTTCGTCATATTACCATATATAAAACAAAGGAAAGAAGAACAAAAATTAAGTGAACGACTAGCAACTGAGCAGAGGCATAAGCACTTTACCAAATTCCATCTATTCTATCTGCAATTGTCCTCCCTTGTCTTGGAACCAAACCTGACGTATTTAGTGACTTAAACACATGACCTGCAATATGACGAAGCTTAATGCCTTCTTTCAAAAACTAGAGTGAGAAAGAAATTTAACTATCTAAAAAAGCAAACCTTTATCTTCAGCCGTATTCTTCTTACTGATCAAACGATCAGATTCCGAGTCTATATTAATTGCTAGTTGGTCACTTGATCCCTTTCTTAAACTTCTTACATGAGCATTAGACGGGCCTGGTGGAATGGGTATGTTTACAGGTGGCCCCTGCATGAGAACAAACAACACATACAAGTTAAAAACACATAAATCTTGTCACCAGATACTAATAGAGTACGTGAGCAACTTTTACTAAACCATCTACCTTTTTATCTACATTCATATACTATTTCTCAATCAATGGAGGGTAAACAGTGACGTACACTGCAACATATACTCATATACTGCAAATATTTGTCAGCTCTAAGACTAAAGACAGACTCTACAAAAAAAGGTGAAGATGTAAAAAGACATTTAAGGTTATTAATCATGCAATCATTAGTATGCAACAATATAGGTTCTTTTCAATCTTGAACCCGGAAAAATATCCATAAAACAAATTATTAGCGAGACAACTGACAAGTAGATTAGCCAAGATAATTAGAGGAAGGTGACTAAACGAACATTTTAATTTAGGATTCAGTGAAGTGTTCACTAGCACCGAAGTGGTAAGGTACTAATACAGGTATTGATAATTACCACATCATCGATTTCAGATATTTCCGACCGAGGAGGCAATGAATGAGCTTCAAAGCTTCCACGTTCTTGAACAGAGCCTGCTGAAGCTTCTCGTCCTTGCTTTGATTCTTCAAAGAATTTGACCTTACTTGATAGCTCATCAACAACCTCTTGAGTCTTCAAAATCTTAGTGTCAAGCTCTTGGGCTTTGCATTTTGAATTTTCAGATTCCAAAATAATGGCTGTGACGAGCTTCTCCAGTAACGGCAATTGTTCCATAACATCAGCAGTTTTCTGAATTTCAGTAACCTCATCACCTGCTAAGTTCTTTATAATATTCTCTAATCCTTTTGCAAGATCGTGTCTCAACTTCTCATAGTCCTGCTTGTATATAATGTATTCTGAAGCTTCCTCTTTCAGATTTTCAATTTCAATAGCTTGATCCTTAATAATTGATTGCTGTAGTTCATTGTTGCGAGATACGGAGGCCATCTCACGCTGCAGTTCACCAAAACAATCAACTATGTAAAATAGCTTTTTAACATGGTCAGGATCCTGGGCCTCTAATTCGTCTACTTCAAACTCTGCGAACGGGATTTTGATTCCATCTATTTTCTTAAAAAGAGATTTTAACTGGAATGCTGATAGAAGAGGTTCTTCAGTCTCTGAAAGAACAATATGAACCAAAAGAATAGTGAAATAAGTTCATGCTTAGGAAAAAATAAGTTTTTAAAGTTTACATGCTTTTTCAAATCAAACAAATATAATACCTTTTTGATTTTTTAAATGGCTGTACAATGACATAAGTTCTGTTTCTCTCTCCTGCCACTTTCTTTCCTCTTCTTGATGCTCCCCTAGTTTATGCCTCATCTCACTACATACGATTTCTAATGCTTCTAGATCAGCTTCCAACTTGCACACTTTGCTCTGATAGGTATTCTTTTCTTCCAAGACTTTTTCAAAAACAGTTCTGCTTTCCTTCAAATTGTTCTGTAAGTTTTCAACCGTTGTATCCATATATTGCTCTTGTGCTTGTTTATCCATTTCCATATCGTTCATGCGCTTTTTTAGAGATTTCATTTGCTCCGATACAACTAGGAATTCATCTCTTGCTGCTGCCAGTTTTCTTGATAAAGATGCAATCAAATTATCCATGAATGAAGAACTTCTTACACATACATCTGCTAGAATTTTGTGTTTCAAATGGAGATTATCCACTGTTTTCCCAATAGATGAGGTAAAATTGTCATCATCTGCAGTAGTTAAATCTCCATCATCCATTTCAATGTTCTCAATATTGTGAATGTTATCTTGGAATTGATTCAGAGCAAACAAATCTTCCTGTGAGGTAAACAAAATTGATAATTATAACAACTGTTAAAATAAACTATTTTTGATAAATACAGTTAAAATAATTAAACCCTGAATAAAAACCAAAAAGAACATTATGTAGACTATGAAAAAAAATCTTTTCTGTGGTTTATAGCTCTGGAGTAAGCTGTGCATGCATATTGTGTTCGTGTGTGTGTAGAGGAAAGGGGAAGAAAATACAATATGTGATACTGAAGATCTCTAAATTTATAGCTTTTCTCAACTGCTTCAGGGTAGGTATTGAAGCCTAGGAGATAAAGGCATTTAAAATAATTTTATAAATAATCAACAACCCCCGAATGGTTGTTATTGGATGCCACGCCCTTCTTGCTTACAAAAAAATTTCAAGCAGGGGTCTCTTCTGCCCTTCTCAATAAATAATTCATGCAGGAGACTTTTCTGCTCATTAACTTCAAAGTTCAACAAGGAGTTCGCAATAAATTTAAGTATCCTTTACTGAAATCCAAAAACTTAAAGACAAAACAAAGCCCGAGGCAAATTGGGCAGAAGTGCGTCTTAATACAGTTACTGATCAGGAGAGCATATTATAAAGAGTAAGATTGTACCTCAGGAACAGGTAATGTCTGCTGAGCATTCATATCCATATCACTGAAACGGTCCTTTAAGTCATTAAGGATGTGGTCAATATCTTTCAGGCCGTCAAATTTATTTTGAAAGCTTTGTCTCAGCAAGGACAATGTCGAATCATCTTTCAGAAGCGACTGAAGACTACTGAGGTGACCACAGAGTTCAGGAGACCCGATTACTTTGGCACCGCGGGCTCCAGCCAATTCTTGGATGCATGCATTTAACTGTGACTTGAGATTTAAAATTTCTTGCTCAACATTTTGCCTATCCCCCAACTCTTGCATACACATATTCAATCGAGATTTAAGATCCTCAATCTTATGTTCTGCATCTTCCTTCTCACCACGAAGATCGGACAAAGTATTTTCTGCTTTCTGAATTGCTTCCTCGTATGATTTTATACTAGAGGAGGCATCTGCAAGCTCGTGGGCTTGTATTCCAGCTACTTCTTTGAGCTTTTCTATCTCACTCTCCAAATTAGTCCTGCCTAGTTGAGCCATGCTATTTTCCTCAGCCAACAGAGACAAATTCGACTGTGCTTGAGACATTGCATCTTCAAGGGATTTTATAGTTTTGTGGGCCTCAGCTAGCTCGCTGCTAAGATAAGATGCCTCCTCTTTGACTTTCTGGAGTTCCGCTTCTGTAGCAAATTTACCAACTTGAGCATCTTCTTTCTCATTAACTAGCACAGAAATTTTGGTGTTGGCAAGTGTTAACTCATTGAACTTAGTAGCAATTTCCTCTTTTACTAGTTCCAACTCACGTTGTGCCTGTGCCTTTGCAGCTTCACACTCACTAATGTACCCTGCAAGCCTTTGAACCTTTTGTGCAGGCTCTTCAACAGCTGGACCTTCCAGAAATGCAATACTCTCAATTGATCCAATTAATCTTTGTAACATTCTATTGCTCTCGGCCAAGAATTGCTCAAGCTGAACCTTTTCTTCTTTGACAGCATTAAGATCAAATTCCAACTTTGGGACACAATCAGCAACACTTGACAATTTATGGATCTCAGTCCTGTGGTCAGTAAGCGAAAGTTCTTGTTGCCCTAGTTCAAGATTTAGTTTTTCAATTAATGCATTCTTTTCATCCAGAAGTTGTTTTAGGTTTTCCCGCTCTTGAAATAGCCCCTTGCCTTTCTTAACTGCCATGGATAACTTTTCCCTAAGAAGAGTAGCTTTTTCTTCGGAACGTGAAAGATCATTCTGCAAAGAGTCTTTCTCATCTTTCAGAACCTGTAGTTCTTCAGAAATCACTGCTATCTTTTTTGTCAGGTGGTTCACCTCTGATTTATTTAGTATCTCTTCTTCTAGAAGTGTTTCAAACAACTTAGCCTCAAAGTCTCTAATGTACAAGAGACTTTGAATTCTTTTGATGATTTTATTTTCAACCTGAGAAGATTCAACAGAAAATTTGGTTTGTTCTTTTAATTTTACGAAGCATTGGTCAATAACACTGTCCACGCCAGAATGTATCTCTTCTGGATCATTCAAGGCCATACCTGATGCCTCCTGCAACATCCTGACCACTCGGTCCCTTTCCAATGAAATCTGATGTTCCTTCTCCAAGATACCCCCATACTTGTATCTCAAATCTTCAAAACCTTCTTCAAAATAATGCTTTTCTTGGGTTTCTGCCAAAATTGCTGAAGTAAGCCGATCAATCTCAACTTGTGCCACTTCTCTTGTTTTATATAGAAGCTGTTTAATGTCTTCCTGCTCTTGAACTAGTTCCGTTCTTTCTTTAATTGCTGAAGATAAGTCTTCCCTCAAAATAATGGTCTTCTCTTCAGAATGTGAGAGGAGATTCTGTAGAGTATCTTTCTCATCTTTCAGATCATGTAGTTCTTGAGAGAGCACTGATATCTTATTTGTTAGGTCATTAACCTGAGACCTATCCAGCATATCATCCTCCAAAATTGTTTCAAAGAGCATGGCCTCCTGATCCCTTGTGTACAAGAGACTCTGAATCCTTTCAAATAGTTTCCAGTCCACCTGAGCAGATTCAGTAGACACTCTGTTTTGTTCTCTTAATTTTCCAAAGCAACGGTCAACGATGGTATCCATGTCAGAGTGTGGTTCTTCTGGATCATTCATTGCAATCCCAGATGCCTCATGTAACATTCTAACAAGCCGATTCTTTTCCAGAGATATATGTTGCTCTCTCTCCACAATTTCCTTATATCTGTATCTTAGATCTTCAAGCTCGTCTAGGAAATAATTATTTTGTTGTGTTTCTGTTAAGATTGATGCAGTAAGCCGATCAATGTCATCACGTGCAATTTCTTTAGTTCTATCCAAAAGCTGTTTCAAACTTTCCCGCTCCTGAACCAATCCTTTGCCCTTCTTAACTGCCATAGACAATTTCTCCCTCAGGAGAGTAGCTTTCTCTTCTGAACGTGAAAGAGTACGATGAAGTGAGTCATTCTCGTCTCTTAACTCATGTAGTTCTTGAGAAAGCACAGCTACTTTACTCACCAACTGGTTCACCTCTAATCTATTCAGCATATCCTCCTCCAATATTTCCTCGAACAGCATAGCTTCCTGATCCCTCGTGTACAAGAGGCTTTGCATTTTTTCAAATACTTCTCCTTCCAAATGAGATGATTCAATAGAAGCACTGGTTTGATCTTTTAATTTTCCAAAGCATTGTTCAATCATAAAGCCAATATCAGAGGGCGAGCCTTCTGCACTGTACATTGCTGTTCCAGATGCGTCGTGTAACAACCTTACCACTCGATCCTTCTCCAATGAATTCTGATATTCCTTCTCAACAATCTGATCATATTTATATCTTAAATCTTCAAGCTCTTCTTGGAGATAATGTTTCTCCTGTGTTTCTACCAAAATCAATGCAGTAAGTCGCTCAATCTCCTTATTAGCAGCTTCTCTTGTTATGATTGTCATATCTTGCAAGGTGCCCATGAGTTTGTTCTTCTCGTTCGCAAGCCACTGAACTTTCCTTAGAATATCTATTGACTGAAGTTCTTCTGGCAGATCACTCTCGAGTAAAACTCTTTCACAGCTTTCAATGACACTGTTCCTTTCTGAACGTTCTTCATCCAGTGAAGCAGCCAAAGTTTCACTTCTAATCAACTCTTTCTTACACAACTCAGCAGCTTCTAGGGCACTAGTCTTTTCCTGGATTTCAATACGACATCTCTCAAGCTCGTTTGTCTTGTCAGCAAGTGACTGCTTTAATGAATCACGGTGCTGAACCAGCGCCTTTCCTTTTGTTACAGCTAAACTAAGCTTTTCTTTGGTATTATTAAACCTTGCCTTCTCATGTTCAAGCTCCACTTTGGTTTTTTGAATTTCTGTATTTGCCATGTCAATGGCTTCTCTAACTCTTAGGAGTTCTTCCATCTGTTTCAAGTTTTTCTCTTCTAACTCCATCACTTTTTGTGCCAACTCGAATTCTTTTCTTTTTACCTCTATCAGCTCTTCACGTGCATTAAGAAAAATTGACCCCACATCATCTTGCACAATGTGATCCGACCTTACATTTGTTATGCATTGCCTAAGTAAATCAGTTTCATAAAGAAAACTATTATACTTTTCAATCAAAAATAAGGTGGCACTTTCAATATGACACATTTTTTGGGTGAATGATTCTTTCAATAGTTCTTCCTGACCAAATGCTGATGCAAGACAACTCAACACCCTGTTTGCAATGGCCTCCGTATCTTGTTGCACTGAAGACTCAGATATTCTAGCACTGAGCTCCTGAATTTCTTGATCTTTCTTGTGCAGCATCAAATGGAGTTCACTGATTGTCCCTTGAGTCTGTGAGCGATCATCTAATGCATGCTTGACTAACTTGGAACAATCATCTAGCATGTCCTGCAACGGGGTATCATCTGAAACCACAGACTTTTCACCCACCCATTTTTCTGAGTCATAATGGTTCACAAACCCACTATCATCATTGACCAAAGACCCTTGTGTGCTCAGAGCACTGAGCTGATGATGTAGATTAGCAAGTCCTTGGGCCAAAGATCTTCTTTCTGCCTGCAAAGACTTGAAATTAGAAATTTATTCAAAGACACAAGAACTATCAAAAGTTAGCTCATCAACCTCATATTCCCGTGCAAAGCTTTCTTTCTCACCAACAGTTTTTTCAAGCATAGCCCGCAGATGTTCCAGCTCACCTGTCAGGTCATCTCCAGCCCTCCCTTTGTCTGATATATCAAAACTGGCGCTATACCCCTCAAACCCTTGTTGGGATTCAGAGCTTTCTGTTCCTTCAATGTTATCAACAACACCAATCCTCCCATCAAAGGAAAGCAGCTCATCAGGGCAATCCACAAACATGTCATCTTTTCCCCCATCCTCTACAACTTTTCCTTCATTTTGTTCATCTTGTATAGTATCAACTCCCATCACCAAAACTCCATCATCCTGATCTATACGTTCAACCTGCACAAAGTTCGGTTGCAAATCTTTTACTACGCGCGTCATAAATCCATTACAAACAACTCTTAACATGTCAACCCGTGCTAATCATCATGCCCACTAAGCTACAAATCATACTTACAAACCAAACTACCCTCAAAACCAAAAACAATTACAAATACTAACAACTAAACTACACATTACACACTCCAATAAAATTCCTTATATCATAATGACTAAACAAACAGAACAGGCAACTACTTTCGAACACTAAATTGCAAGTAGAGTAAACACTAAAATGTTACGATTGTACCTGATTAGGGGAGTCAACCGAGTTGACAAGAACGGAACCATCTTCGCCTTCAGCTGAACCTTCAGCTGAACTAGCTTCTCTAGAACCATCTAACAACTCCTCCGAATCGTAATTCCCCGACATTCTAATCCTACATAATCTACAAAAAACCAAAACAACAAAAACCACAGATCCACACAAAACCAATCAAATCACCACCGACAATTCATTTCAATCAACAATCATATTATTCAATCAATCATAATCACCAATTCATAAATTACTCTAAGCAAATACACAACACACACATATAAACTTACATATAATTTTTTATGTGTGTGTAGTGTGTGTAATAATAAGTAATATATAAAACCCTAAAAAATAAGAAACAAGAGGATTGTAATAAAATGAGACAGGAACAGAAAATTACCTCGAAAAAATCAAAGGGATGGAGATGAGTTAAGATGCCGATTTGTTTGGTTTTGTTGGAGAAAGACAATATGTGTGTATGTATTGTCTGTATGTATGTATATGTTGGATCTGCAACAGTGTCTTCACAACAACTGTAAATTTTGCCTCGGCTTCCTGTACGATGTCGTTTTCGTTTGTGAGTATTAACCTCAGCTGAAACTGAAAGTGAATATGTTACGATTTTGTCATTTACACGGAAAGGTGCGGGCCCTAACAAGTAAGTTAAGGATTAAATATGGATTTGTTTTTCCCGGATTTTTTTTGGATATTGGAGGCATGGCCGTAGATTTTGGAAATCTGAACAAATTAGTTTATGTACCTAATAACGATTTATTAGTAAATTAGGAATTGGATAAATTGGAACAAAAATTGGATAAATTTTAATATTTTAATAATATTTAATATATTAGTTTAATTTATAATATAATATATCATTTAAAAATATTTCATAGCGATTAACCGGATTTTAAAAATCAAATCGATTAAATATTTGTTAACGATAAATCAGTGATTTATCGGCGATTTTTGAAAATTTGGACGATTTTAAGAACACTGATTAGAGGTAACGGGTGAGATATTAATTAAGGATTTTATTGAGTTAAGTAACAATTTATTGTGATATTTGACAAAGATTTAAAATTATCAAAAATTTCATTTTTTTCTAAGTTTTTTTTTTTGTGATTTTATCACCATTTGAAAATATTTGTAAAAATATATTTTGCAACCAATTCAAACAATTGTAACATGTTTTTACATTTTTCTAAAAAATAATTTGAAGTTGATTTTGGTTGCATTTAAAGTTGATTTTGGTTGCATTTGATTTAATCGATGCAACTTGTTAAGTAATCTATTATGCAACCAAATATGATTTCTGTTAGTCACAGAGGCATGCCTGTATACATCTAATAACAAACCTAATTATTTGTAATGTTGTGCATTACCTACATGACCTCTTAACTGAGGGAACCTCTAGTTGTAGAGTTTCTACTTGTTGTAGTACTTGTAATAGACATCAAATTCTACCTGTGTAATTGTAATTAAAGTCAGAGAATAATGCTTGAAAGAAGTTCCAAGGATCATGCCTCAAGCTTGAAGATCAAGACTGTCAAAATAAACACAATGGGAATTTGGAGAATGAATATTTGCCTAAGTACCAATTCGAGAAGTATGTTTGTTATATTCGAGAAGTCTAGCATTCGAGAAGTCAGGGATTCGATATCTCAAAAGACACTATTCGATATCTCTGGAGGTAAACTAGTCAAAGCCTCATTCGAGAACTCAGAGATTCGACATGTCTAATACTCTATTCGAGAACTCAAGGAGTCAACAAGTCAAAGCATCATTCGAGTTCTCTGAGAGTCAACAAGTCAATGCTCTATTCGATATCTCAAGGACTAAAGAAGCTATTCGATATCTCAGGGATTCGATAAGTAAAATGCTCTATTCGATATCTCAAGGATTCCTGAAGGAAAGACTTATTCGAGAAGTGATTCGATATGTCAGTTTAACAGTATTCGAGAACTCAGAGTTATCGATTAAGCCATTTCTAGTTCTCGAATCACCAACAGAGTTACTTCTCGAATACAATCTTGGAGACAAAATACTGAAGAATTGTACAAGTCAGACACCTGCAACAAGCCAAGACGCTTTATGGACCACATATTGTAAAGCACGTTGGAAAGCCTACAAAGAAGCTTGGAGAGATAGTACAAGAGACAAAGAGCTAAAGAAGTGGATCTGAACAGAGTTCTAAGAAGTCAAATCTGTAGCCGTTTGGATGTTTACTCAAATAGGATAGACACATTAAAAAGCAGATTTGTTTTGCTACCTTATTTGTTGTAAGCAAGTTGTTCACGTATTATAAGTGAACAACCCTACTTCTTTAGCAAGTATCAAACAGAGTGATCTAGAGTTCTTCCAAGTAATATCTCTCTGAGAAAGAAGCTGAGAATACTAACATTTGTATTCACAGATTGTAGCAGATCTTTATCTAATACAATATTAGATTAAAGTGATATCGCGTTCTTGTGTTTATATTCCGTACTTACATAATCTGTTAAACACAAAAACACACACTCTGTTACACAACCAGATTCAAACCAAGTTAAAACAACCTTTACCTAAAACACTTATCGTAAGAAAAGTTTGAGAATCCATTCACCACCCCTCTGTATTCTCGTGTGTGTGTTCAATACTCAACAAGTGGTATCAGAGCAGGCTGTTTATTTAAAAACAGAAAAAGATCATGAATACACCAAAGACTACAAGTACAGTGAAGGTCCCTAAGTTCGACAAAGAGAATTACAACCTCTGGAATATTAAAATGTTGTTGTTCATCAAAGCTGCTAACCCTCTATATCCTGAGATACTCAAGAATGGTCCCTTTGTTCCACAACAAGAAATTCCTGAAAAGACTGTTGGAACTATAACCATTCCAAGATCTTATGTGGCTAAAGAACCATCCAAATAGACAGAGACAGAAAAGGAGATGGTTGCTCTCGATAGTCATCTCATGCTATTAATCATAGATTCTATGGAACTGTCAATTTTTGCTAACATAGCCTCTTGCAAAACAGCAAAAGAGATATGGGATCATATTGAGGTGTTATGTAAAGGAACAGAGGAGGTTAGAGAAAACAAGAAACAGATACTGGTCACACAGTATGAAGCTTTCATGGCTCAGACCAAGAAAAGCATTACTGACATGTTTGAAAGGTTTCACAAGCTGGTGAATGAGCTACAGATGAATGGGAAGGTATACAGCACCAAGGAGCTGAACATGAAGTTTCTACTGTCTTCACCAAACCATCTAGAGCAAAGGGTCATTTCTCTAAGAGAAAGAGATTTGAACAAAGTCACATATGATGTGCTCTATGGGGTTTTAAAAACTCATGAGCTTGAGTTGCTTCAGAAGAGGGCTATCCAAGCCAACCAAGGCAGAATGGTAAACACATCATGTGCCTTGATTGTCAACAAATCTGTTCAAGACCTAGAAGCATCTACAAGTCAGCTGAGGATAGAAGAGATAGTAGATGATGAAGAAAATGAAGGTGAAGTGACCGAACCTGTTGAGGAGAAGGAAGAAGAAGAGTTCTATACCCTTGAAGAGCTAGATGGCATGGAAAACACTTCATATGCTTTCATGGCCAGAAAGTTTCCAAACATCAGATTCAAGAGGAACCAACCCTTCAAACCTAGACCTCAAAACCATTCATTCAACAAGAGTAAGGCACCTGTGAAAGCAAAAAAGAATAAATTCAAAACCAGCCATGTGGATAGGTCATCTGTAAGGTGTTATAGATGCAATGACCTAGGACATTTTGCCAGTGAATGCAAAAAGCCTAAAAAGAAGGATAAGGAGTTTCTAGAGCTTGAAGCCAAGTATGAGGTCCTTCTGAAAAAGCAAACACAAGGTAAGGCCTACATAACTGAAGGGAAGTGTTGGGATGACTCTGATAGTGATGGAGAGGAGCAAGAATTCTGCAACTATGCCTTGATGGCTGATTCCAAGGATGAACAATCTCCATCTGACTCTCAGGTACCATCTCTCACTACCATAGATATGTCCGTTTCTGAGTACAAATGCATGGTTGAACAACTATCTGTTGAAATATTTAATATTCATACTAGTATGACTCCTGCTAATGAAGAGATTGCCAAACTGTCTGCTAAGAATGAATTGCTAAACAAGAAAAATGAGGAACTTGAGCTAACTGCTATGCAAGTAGATAACCTTAAGAAAGAAGTTGAATATTTGCAGAATAAGGTTCTATGTGCTAGTCAGGTTGAGAAGGCTCTTAGGGATGAACTAGCTGAGAATGAATTCAAACTGAAAACTTTTAAGAACTCCTCTAATCTACTGCAGTCCTACCATGAGCAAAATCAAGCTAAACCCAAGGCCGCCATTGGACTTGACTATGGCACTCTTAAACAGAGGAAAGGCTATGCTGTCATTGAAGATGACATAGTTGTTCAGGATGAAGTGCCTCACATTTTGAAAAAGACCGAGTCTCCAATTTTTAAAGAACCAACATTTGAAATTGATGAGGATGCCTTACTCATTAATCAAATGTTGAATGATGAGGATGAGGCACAGTCTAGTGAACAACCAGCATCCTCTAAGAGTGAGAGTGTCAAGACAAAAGCCAAGAAGCCAGTAGGAGGTAGACCTAGACCTGAGAAGTTTGTTTCAGCTGGGAAAAATGAATCTGAGAAGAAAGTGGCTAATAAGAAACAAAACAAAAATGGCAAGCTAGGGATAAACAAGAATAATAATTATGCTTATGTGCCAAATGCTCCTAGGAAAGTTTGTCAAAACTGTTTTAGCACTAATCACTTAACTCATGCATGCAAGAAATCAACTGGTAGTGTAGCTAAGCCTTTCTATGATTGTTCTGTGCCTTTAAGACATAGAGATTCACCTTTCTGTGATAAACTTGATATGCCATGCAACATGAATGTTATGACTAGCTGTTTTAATTTGAGAAGACAATTCATGGATGGTTGCATCAGTCACAACATTCACACACACTACACAAGGCCAGAGTCTTCAAGTCCTCCTCGAGTTAGGAAGGTGTTTGCACTAAATCACGCAAGCGTACGTGGTCACAAGTAATATATGAATAAGTCGAGTTCGTTCCCACAGGGATCTGGTTATGGTTTTAATTCAGTTTTGTACCTATGCAACAATGTATGGTTATTATGCACTGCTAAGACAAATAACAAGATTTTAATTAACTATAATTAACTAAGAAACAAATTAATAAACTAAGAATTAACAAACTAACAAGAATTGAATTCTAATTACGTCTGCAAGAGAAAACATGGGATCCTAACTTCATTAACTACTTCGCTTAGAGTTGATGCCTTTAATCAATGCATGTGATGGTTATGATATCTGATCAGACAACACGGAACAAGTATAAGCTACCTCTCGGTATACGAATACCAAACTAAACATACATCCACTAAAGAGATAGAAGATGAATAGACACCAAATATGTTTAGACCCTATATCTCTATAAGATTTGAAAACATAACGGTTGAAGAACAAGTTGTCTATTAAGATCACATAGGGCAGCATAATATCTCTATTTACGCCACAAATCATGATGTTAAAACATCAACCTATCCTATGCTAGCATGGCAAGTTCTAAATCTCAAGATCCACTCTCGCTTCACAAGAGATTAACAAATTAGATGTTCATGACGCATCTAAACACATGAATCACAACCATACGAGGATATAAAAAATTCACTACACACAAATCTTTAAAGCAATCAAACTACTAAGCTACATAGATAAATCCGTTAGAATCCCATGACAACGATTAGTTCATAATTGAACCTCTCGTCATCATGGGATATGATGAAACCATGATAAAAACAAAGTATAAAAAGATACAAATAATCCTAAGTAATTGATATGTAATGGTATGTCTCCTAATGATACAAATTACAAGGGTTGGATGTGTTTATATAGGCTCTAGAAGTCTTGCCCACCAAGCAATTGCCGTTTCAGAGTTGGAATAGAAGATTGGCAATTTCCGTTCTTGAATGAGAATAGAATTGCAAATTCCATGTATAGATCTGATTCTGGAATGTTCTAGCCGCCCAGAGAAATTACCATACTTATTAGAAGTATGAATTATAGCAATTTCCTTGTCAAAGTTGAATTTCTGCAGCTCGACACATAATACGTTTCCTAAACTGATTCGGTTTTGAAGGAAAATTCGTAGCTGACTTTTCTTAAGTATTTCTGGAACGTTCCAATCATAATTGGACTTCTGGACCACCTTAGAATGATAGAGAATCTCGTTATCTTCGCGTGGACTGCTTACGGGCCTCAAACGGACTTCTAGAACTCAAGATATGGCCAAAACAGTAATTTTCAAGATTTTCCGCGCGCAACCTGCGCCCAGCAGCCTGTTTGTCGCGCAGCCTGCGCCAACCACGCGCAACCTGCCCGTGCAACACCTGTCCCATATTGTAGAAAATCTCCCAAGCTTCGCGTGGGCAGTAAGATCGCTGAAAACGGATTTCTAGAACTCCAGATATGTCCAAAACAGTGTAGACTGCGCAACCGTCTCAGAAATCCGAATTTCAATCAATTAATTCTCCAAAAACGATAGAAGCATCCACCTTAATCAACATTCTTGTAAATCTGCACAACTAAGCAAAACACATCAAAACTACAACAAACTTGAGCCCAAGACAATCAATTTAAGCCGATATGGAACGCTCCAAGTGGATATAAATCCACTTATCACACCCCCAAACTTAAACCGATGTTTGCCCTCAAGCATAAACAATTACAACTAACTAATTAGTACCACTTCCGTAGGTGATCACGGTTGCATTTGGCATATGCAACAAGCCCTTTAAACCCCTAGGCAGCCCCAGTGGACGAGTAAGGTCTCGTGAGGGCCTATAGCGAATGTACCCACAAAATCCAATGCAATGCAATGCATGAATGCAACTAATATGAAAAATGCAACTAATCTAGTACTAATATCCTACCATACCTTCAAATCCTCTCATGCCATATCAACTTAAGAATCAAAGTAAATACGCAATGTCTTGGTGTCGAAAGTGCAAGTATTAACATAGTCTACTCAATGAACATGCATAAGCTCTCAAAAGTCCATGTCAAGTGTAAGAATAAGTTAGTAACCATGCTAAGCCTACAAGAGCACATCTTTGAGACAAAACTCGGGATCTCATACGCAAAAACAAGCAAACACTCACAATCCACTCATAAAAGAATATTCACTCAAGAACAAGGGTAAGTGTATCACTCAATTCCAACAAAATCATAAGCATGCTTGACATTTGGTATCAATCTAACTCTTAACACAACATACATCAATGACGATAATCAAAAGGTCTTTAATTGGGTTGTAACGGGGCTAGGGACAAGGTATGTCAAGTAAGCCAAATCAGGTAAAGTGTCAAAAGATAGTAAGTACCATAATGAATCATACACAACCACCTATTTTTCCCTCCCATACTTTTCTCAACAAAAACACTCGACTAGTCGACTAAAGTAGGATCACAATAAACACAAACATGCTCTCATAACATATTTTTTTTCTTTTTTTTTTCTTTTTTTTCAAGATTTTTTTTTCTCTTTTTTTTTTCGAGAGCTATATAGAACAAGAACAATAATATAAACAACAATGATCCCATGAATTTATTACACATGTCGACTATCAAGTAAAGAACTAAACCCAAATTTTCAATATTTCCCCCAAAAGTATGACCAACATTAAACCCCTTCTTGCACACCTTATTACTCCCTTAAGCACTCTACTAGCCTTTGACAATGTGGGTTCAAAATAATGTAAGGCTAATACAAGAAAAAGGTCTAGGCAAGTAATGTGGTGTGTCACCGAAAAAATAGGATTAAGCTCAACGGGTTAACTAATTGATCATGTAAACATGGTGTGGTAATATGGGAAAATATGCGGTTAATCCTAATGCCTTTATCATTTTAATCGTCAATTAATGTCATGCGTTTCAAGAAAGACCTCAAACAACTGCTAGCAATGCAAACAATCCGTGGACACTCAAGCAAACGAATAAAATTGCAACAAATGCAATATGGCTCAAAATCTCACTTGGTGGAAAAACATACTCAATTCCAAGCAAAAATCTCTCTAATGCACCTACTTGTATTCAAAGCATGCAAACTAAATCATCTTGCACATATTCATGTCCTTCTAATTACTTACAACATTCAATAAGTCTACTAGCTTCAACTTACTAGTGTATGTGCGTGCACAAGAACAAAGCATATCACTTCTCAATCAAAAGCGTCAACAACACAAAATTCCTATCAAGCATGGGTGCAAATGTAAATTACTATGAACTCACATGGTATACAAACAAAAACAGAATGTCCTACATGAAACAAACGTAGATATCACGAACATAAATGCATAATTTACTAATACTAATATGCAAAGCATGAAATCCTACATGAATACAATGACTAACAATCACATATATATACACTACTTATCCCTCAAACCACCCCCAAACTTAAAATATTCAATGTCCTCATTGAATGGAAGTAAATACGAGGGAAAATAGAAAACATACCAGTATACAAAAATGCTTGGGTTGCCTCCCAATAAGCGCTTCTTTAACGTCAATAGCTTGACGTTACTTCCAAGCCTCCATTAAGGATGATAATAGTTTGCTTGGTCCTCTCTTCGTGAGACTTCATCGTCATCACGGCGGCACACTTTCTGCCCCTTCTCCTCGCTTGGCCTATTCGTATAACAAATATGTCCTATTCCAATGCCTTCATCAGCTGACCCAAAATCTGTCAATTTGTAGAACAACACACCTTCGCGGGCTTCGGTTGAATATAATGGAGGAGGATAAATGTAAGTTTCTGAAGCCTTTGGGTCCTCAAAGAGAACTTCCTCCATTGGCTTTAATGCACTACCTCTATCTTTACACACTGAGACAGGTAGAAGATCAGCATCTTTCCAATGTTCTTCAGCCTCTTGGTACGCACATACCAATTCTTGAAATTTGTGCAGCTCATCAGTGTCTGTCCCATATAGTGCCCTTTCCAAATCATCCACCATCTTAACATGATCAAATTCCTCACATGGCTTGCGAATGCTCACCTCGTCTTGGAAATTGTCTTCTTCAATTATGCATGCAGTACCTTGCTCCAAGTCATCATTATTTTCTGGTATTGCTTCTGGTGTGAATTGTTGTTTCTCTTGTTCCAAGGCTCTCACAGCTTGAGCAACTAGAATCTCCAAAGATTTGAGAGACTCCTCGCTACTCTTTACAAACATCATAATCTCCTCCCTATTAGGAACCTCATCTGACTGAAAAGTAGGAGTAGGTTGCTGATGTTGAAACTCTTCACTTCCATAGTAATATGACATATCTGGAACATCTTGCTGGTACTGTTGAGGATGGTATGGAAAATATGGTTGTTCCTCATAAGTGACATATGGATCAAATCCTTCGTAGTAACAATATTGTGAGGGATCATGAACGCCCAAACACCGCTCACATTGATAAGGCATGGATGTCCTCGAATATGCCCACCATGGAAACTCCTCACCTGCCATCTTCAAAAACTCAAGTACCTGAAACACAACGAACTAAACAAGATAGTTAAGAAAAAATCTGAGTCAGTGAACTCTAACGACCACTATTGACAAGCACATAAACCAAAAATAAAACACCAATGATCCCCGGCAGCGGCGCCAAAAACTTGTTTGCACTAAATCACGCAAGCGTACGTGGTCACAAGTAATATATGAATAAGTCGAGTTCGTTCCCACAGGGATCTGGTTATGGTTTTAATTCAGTTTTGTACCTATGCAACAATGTATGGTTATTATGCACTGCTAAGACAAATAACAAGATTTTAATTAACTATAATTAACTAAGAAACAAATTAATAAAACTAAGAATTAACAAACTAACAAGAATTGAATTCTAATTACGTCTGCAAGAGAAAACATGGGATCCTAACTTCATTAACTACTTCGCTTAGAGTTGATGCCTTTAATCAATGCATGTGATGGTTATGATATCTGATCAGACAACACGGAACAAGTATAAGCTACCTCTCGGTATACGAATACCAAACTAAACATACATCCACTAAAGAGATAGAAGATGAATAGACACCAAATATGTTTAGACCCTATATCTCTATAAGATTTGAAAACATAACGGTTGAAGAACAAGTTGTCTATTAAGATCACATAGGGCAGCATAATATCTCTATTTACGCCACAAATCATGATGTTAAAACATCAACCTATCCTATGCTAGCATGGTAAGTTCTAAATCTCAAGATCCACTCTCGCTTCACAAGAGATTAACAAATTAGATGTTCATGACGCATCTAAACACATGAATCACAACCATACGAGGATATCAAAAATTCACTACACACAAATCTTTAAAGCAATCAAACTACTAAGCTACATAGATAAATCCGTTAGAATCCCATGACAACGATTAGTTCATAATTGAACCTCTCGTCATCATGGGATATGATGAAACCATGATAAAAACAAAGTATAAAAAGATACAAATAATCCTAAGTAATTGATATGTAATGGTATGTCTCCTAATGATACAAATTACAAGGGTTGGATGTGTTTATATAGGCTCTAGAAGTCTTGCCCACCAAGCAATTGCCGTTTCAGAGTTGGAATAGAAGATTGGCAATTTCCGTTCTTGAATGAGAATAGAATTGCAAATTCCATGTATAGATCTGATTCTGGAATGTTCTAGCCGCCCAGAGAAATTACCATACTTATTAGAAGTAGGAATTATAGCAATTTCCTTGTCAAAGTTGAATTTCTGCAGCTCGACACATAATACGTTTCCTAAACTGATTCGGTTTTGAAGGAAAATTCGTAGCTGACTTTTCTTAAGTATTTCTGGAACGTTCCAATCATAATTGGACTTCTGGACCACCTTAGAATGATAGAGAATCTCGTTATCTTCGCGTGGACTGCTTACGGGCCTCAAACGGACTTCTAGAACTCAAGATATGGCCAAAACAGTAATTTTCAAGATTTTCCGCGCGCAACCTGCGCCCAGCAGTCTGTTTGTCGCGCAGCCTGCGCCAACCACGCGCAACCTGCCCGTGCAACACCTGTCCCATATTGTAGAAAATCTCCCAAGCTTCGCGTGGGCAGTAAGATCGCTGAAAACGGACTTCTAGAACTCCAGATATGTCCAAAACAGTGTAGACTGCGCAACCGTCTCAGAAATCCGAATTTCAATCAATTAATTCTCCAAAAACGATAGAAGCATCCACCTTAATCAACATTCTTGTAAATCTGCACAACTAAGCAAAACACATCAAAACTACAACAAACTTGAGCCCAAGACAATCAATTTAAGCCGATATGGAACGCTCCAAGTGGATATAAATCCACTTATCAGAAGGTACCTCTGTCACCTAAGTCTAAGAATTTAGATTCTAAGACTTCCAACAATGACAAGAAGACCAGTCCTAAGAAAGTTGATAAGCATGCTGTTTTTGATAAATCTGTTTCTAAGCCAAGTGGACCCAAACTTGTTTGGGTACCAAAGAAGAAGTAATACCTTTGTGTTTGCAGGGCAAAGAAAGTGAAAAGAAGGTCATGTGGATTTTGGACAGTGGATGCTCAAATCACATGACTGGTGATATGGCCCTGCTATCACAATATGAGGAGAAGGCTGGCCCAATGGTTGCTTTTGGAGATGACATCATGGGTAACACATTGGGATATGGCAAGTTAAAAGTTGGTAATGTCATCATTGAAGATGTAGCACTAGTCAAGGGTCTCAAGCATAATCTGCTAAGTGTTGGTCAGTTTACTGATAGAGGATTCAAGGTAAATTTTGACAAAGATGAATGTTTGATCACCCATAAGAAGACTGGTGATTTTGCTCTATCTGGAGTAAGAAAAGGAAGCCTTTTGTTGCCAATATGGACTCTGCAAACAAGGACAAAGTTTGTTGCTTCTACTAAAAACATCAAATGAAGATTGTTGGCTATGGCACAAGAAGTTATCACACCTGAACTTCAAGGCCATTAATTCTCTAGTCAAAATAGAGTTAGTGAGAGGCATGCCCACACTTGAATTCTGTCAAGAAGGAGTGTGTGAGGCTTGTCAAAAAGGAAAGATGAAAAGGTCAAGCCACAAGTCAAAGACAGTGACATCAATCACCAAGCCCCTGCAATTAATTCATATGGATTTGTTTGGGCCTGTCAATATTATGTCACTTGCCTTAGTGATGGTTGATGACTACACAAGGTATAAATGGGTGAAATTTCTAGCATCAAAGGATGAGGCTCCACAAGTAATCATTGAGCACATAAAGAAAGTTGATAAGGAAGCAAAAGCCAACAATGCAAGTGTGATTGCATTGAGAAGTGATAATGGAACAGAGTTCAGAAATGCCTTACTTGAAGCATTTTGCAAAGAGAATGGCATTTCTCAATAGTTCTCAGCTCCAAGGACTCCACAACAGAATGGAGTAGTTGAGAGAAAGAACAGAATTCTAATTGAGGCTGCTAGAACAATGTTGCTTGATGCAAAGATGCCTAAATGTTTTTGGGCTGAGGCTGTGAGCAATGCATGCTACATCCAGAACAGAACCCTCATCAACAAAAACACTGGAAAGACACCTTACAATTTGATGACTGGAAAGAAGCCTACTCTAAAGTATGTTCATACTTTTGGAAGCAAATGCTTTGTGTTGAAAGACAATTCAGAATATGTTGGGAAGTTTGATGCAAAGGCATTTGAAGGAATTTTTCTTGTGTAACGCCCCCAAATCCGGGGTCAGTAGATTTGGGCATCACGCTAACAAACTCAATAATTCTAACAAAAATTGGCCATGATGTATTCGTAAATACAACATAAACCTGCTGAATACTAAACTAAAAATCTGAAATCAAAATAAAACTGAAATAAAAATAAAAACTCAATCAAAAGCTCTTTGACCCCAACTCCCAACTAAGGATCTTAGGTTACAGTTCTAGAAACAAGAAAACCCAAAACCAACTTAAATACAACTCTATATACAAAACTTTATACAGACTTAATACACTGGTATAACTTTGAATGGAAGTATACCAGGCCAACTAATCAAATACATACTATAACTACTAAACTATATTTACATACAATAATTCAAACTTTAAATTTAAATACCCTGATCCACGTCAGCTTCACAACAGCATCCTGCTTCTTCTTTCCACTTTCTGAACTGCACAAGCTAATCCTCGCCAACTAGTTTACTGAAAAGTTAGATTTTAAAAACAACAAGTGTGAGCCAAAGAATGCTCAGCAAGTTATATAATAAATATGAGCGAAGGAATGCTCACCAATTATAATCAATACTATAATTGAAATCTGGATTCTTAACTTTAACAGAAGATTAATATCATTTAAAACATTTATAACTCGAAATCAGAATTTAATAACTGAGAAGGTTCGTAATACTAGATTCAATACTTTTAATACTTGCAAAAATAATTTAACTATCGCTTTAACAAAATCTCCAAGAAATTCTCAGTTACTCAAATTTCATTCATGTCACTAAGCGTTTGCACACCTAGCTGCCTAACCGGCCTGACAATCATGAGTTTGAATAAATAAGAAGATCTCAATTCATTCTCGGTCCTTACTATCACTGCGCAACAAATGCCACAGCAACCATAATAACCGTGAATTAGTTTTCACCGTTCAAAACACTAGTATAATAACTTTCCATTTTTATACTAACAATATTTATTAACTCAAATCATAACTTTTATATCCAACATACTTGGAAATGAAAATGTACTTTAACTTAAACATTCTATCATAAGAATAAATTTGCATAAAAACAACATTTAATAGAATTGGAGTTTTCATCATACCCTGGACATTACGGGTGATCATCCACGTAAAGTCCAGCTAAAAACAATACTCTGGGATCCCTCACTAGGCACTTATTGACATTGGCCTTTACTACTCTGACCACGAATCTAGTCCACATTTTTATAAAATTCTTCCAATTCCATTAAACTACTTTACTATCAATTAATCTCAGTGAAACTATATACATTAAGAACATTATACTAAAACAAGGAATAAGAATCAATACCTGCAATAAAACTTTAACAGAATATTACTAACAATATTTAAGAAAGAATAATACTGGCAATAAAACTGAAATTCTACTTTACACATGATATACGAATAAAATATATCCTTATCAATAATTTGAAGGAGAGGATACTAGCAATACGGATTTGAAGGGAATACTTATATTGAATAGAAACATATTTATCTCGCTTGAATGATAAGCGAGGGTTACTACACTTGCCTCGATTCCAATGCGTCGATTCACTACTTACTATACTTCGGTCTTTATTCGATCACGCATTCATTTTCCTTCAATCGTCTCGTCAACACGCTCGCTGGGTCCATATCGAATCCCTAATTATACTCGAAATAATAGCAAAGTACTATTTAGTACATAAACGACCCAATTAGTAACTAATTACTTATAACTCGCAAAGAAATACATACATAAATATATATACCCACACCTCATTAATCATCACATATGTACTTAAACACTCATACACATACATGCCTTTAAATCTTCAAATCAAATAATTTAAATAACTTTAAATACAGGGGACTTTTAGAAAATTTCAGCATGAAGTATTCGTTTATCGGACTATGGGCATAGCTCCTCAAATACAATTCAACCCTGTTTTTGCAAAAAAATAAAGCTGCCTCAATTTGCAGCAACATAAAAATAAACAAATAAGAAAAGTACCCGCCCAGACTTGCGGCACCTAAACAATTAAGAAAATGATCCGCCCAGACATGCGGCACCTCAACATGTAAGGAAAATAAACTAACAGTTTATCCTTACTATATAACGTTCGAAAACCATACAACCAGTAAATGAATTCACAATATTATATAATATTTTCGAAATAACCTTTTTGTAATTTGAACTATCCCGGGGTCACAGCCCCTCAATTTCAATCACAACCATTTACAACAACTTATACATCGCTACTATCCGACAATCAATTATCCACATATAGTCAACCACCAAGTACTTAACAAATAGGACATCCAACAATTACTATGGCTCGACCTATAGCATTTAGCACATAGACACTTACAAATTAGCCAACTCATATAGCTACACATTATATGACACTAACAATTAGCACTTAACAATTAACAACTACAATTAACAATCACTAAACCCCTAACTGAACCAACACTAAATAGTCGACAACTTCGACATCCGCAGACTTAGTAATTCAAACCAACATACTAAAATTAAATATATTAACCAATAACAATCCACCATTTTAAATCCTCTTTAAATACGACCATTTGCTAAACCCCAAAATTAAACTACTAACATCATAACTTTAACTTCATATACTTAAACCAAGTTTAAGCATAAATTACTAATTAATATCGACAACTAAAACAATTATGCAAGTTCCAACATTTGTCAAAATCCCCAAATTTTAACATCCGAAACTAATACAAACAATTATAAATTTCCCAAATTTAAACCACAAAAAAATTAAGGTATTTATTCATAAATTGCAATTTAATTCTAAACAAAATTAAATAATTATAACCGAAAAGTACCATTTCCGTTCGGTTCGACCACCTGAAAACCATTCCACCGGAAAAATCTCCTCCGAATTCTCTCTTCCCAGCCTCTCTCTCTCTCTCTCTCTCTCTCTCTCTCTCTCTCTCTCTCTCTCTCTCTCTCTCTCTCTCTCTCTCTCCCCTTCCTCTGCGCACAATCCCATACACACAGACCCACACTCCTGCGACCTCATCTCCCCTCTCCCCTTCACGCCGGCCAGAACCAGGCCTGCCGGAACCATCCCCCGACGTCGCGCCTCCCTTCCTCCTCTTGTCTTCAACTCACTGCCATCCCCACACAGTTCCCACGCAACACACATACACACACCCTTATACATACATATATATATATATATATATATATATATATATATATATATATATATATATATATATATACATTCTCCTCTTCATCACACTTCAACCTCCAATTCATTTTTCCCCAATTTTTCTTCTAAATCCATAATTTTCTCCTCCCCCAATTCACTCTCTCCCCAATTTTTGTCCAGCTGCTGTGCTTTCTCTAAATGGGCTTGGCCCAAATCCTTGTATATAAATTCATACTACTAGTTCTTTTCGGGCCCAAATAAAACACTACTTACTCATTTTTAAAACTAATAAACAGCTTTTACAAATCAAAATTAAATAGAAAATTCAGAAAATTAAAATTTTCACCTTTAAAATAAAGAATATAAAATTAAGAGCACACATATATTTTTAAAATATTTTTAGGATCAAAAATGAATTAAATATGAATTTTCAAAGTTTTGATCCTTTAAATACAATAAAACTCTTAAAATCATTTTAAAATACTTAATCTCCCAAATTAATCCACCCAACAATTTTAAAAACTCAATAAATATATAAAGATAATTTTACAAAAGATTTCATGATTTTTAAGCCCTCCGATAATTAAATAAATATTTTTGAAGATCAATAATACTTGATTTAAATATTTTTAAATCACTAAAAAAAATACCAATAAAATACTGGGGCACACATTGGCACACATAACTAAATATATACTCATATAAACTCAATACTAAATATCATTGAATTCCACAACGATATCCTCAAATCCAATTTCATCCTTTAAATACTAATCAACATAATTAAATAATAAAATAATAAATCCTAAAATAATCTGGTATCTTACATCTTGGCTATTCTATGGAGAGAATTGCATACAAGGTTTATGTCATCAGTCAAAAGAAAGTTATGGAAAGCACAGATGTGACATTTGATGACAGCAAACTACCTGGATTAGAAGAAGTCAATGATGAAGATAGAGATCCATTAAAGTTTGAAAATACTTTCCATAAATTTGTAGCTCAGCTATTAGTTTACTGAATCTTCATGTGAGTGAGCTCTTCACCAGGCTTAGCCATAAGGGCTTCATATTGTGACACGAGAATTTGTCTTTGATTTTCTCTGACCTCTTCACTTCCTTCACACAACAACTCTATCTTGTTCCACATCTCTTTAGCAGATGAGCATTCCATAACATTTCCACACATGGCTTTGTCCAAGGTGAGAGAATCAAGCAAGATGAGTTGTAAGTAGTCATCCATGGCTACCTTTTCTTTCTCAGACTCTGTGTATTCTGAGGGTCTCTTAGCAACCCAGTGAGCTGGAATTACTTCACCATTGAGAGTGGCAACATCTACTTCTTTCTTAGGAATGAGGGGCCATTCTCAAGGATTCCCAAGTATAGTGGATGTGCAACTTTGATAAATAACAAGATCTTTCTTTTCCAAAAGTTGTAGTTCTCTTTATCAAATACTGGAATCTTGATACCACTTGATTTCTGTATACTCGTCATGATCTCAGATTAGTATATCAATCTGTTAGCTCTGATACCAGTTGTTGGTCCCGGAGTATTGCAGAAGGGGGGGTTGAATGCAATACTGATAAATTCAAATATTTACTTCAACAACAATAATAAAGATTCTAATCTATCAGTATACAAAATGCAAACACAAGTGATAGCTCAAGATATTCTCACAAAATAAATGTTTTATTTATTTTGCGAAGTGATGCTACAACCTTGAGAAAGTATTTTCTCAAGCTTCGGTTTCTTGAGTGATTACAATGAAAATGAATTCACGAATACTTAAAAAGAATGAGAGATGATTCTCTATGTAGACTAATTTGCTCTAATATCTCTATCACATGGGTTGTGGAGCTGCTATCATTTTCAAGTGGCAGCTCCTTACAATTTGCACACCCATGTGACTTTCCTAAATTGCTATACAAACAGAGGTATCATAATATGTAAAGCAACCTAGATTCTTTCTAATTCAAGCTAATACAATTCTAGTAGATTTAGATTTGTCATACTCTTGAATTGACGAGCTTTGTCTTGTGATCTCTCAAGTTTATGTCGTAGTCTTGTAGGTCTGCTACAATCTTTGACAAGTTGCAGCAAATCTGTTTCGAACATCTAAACTGTCACGTGTTTGACTGAGATAAATCCCCAATTCAAATAATTCAGTGAGACAGTAACTTTAACCGCCAAGTCTGCTGTCAAGAGAATGTTCATTGGTTGACAGTATGAATCCCCGCCAATGTTGCTGTCAGGAATCCCAGACTTGCTGTCAAACTGTGAGAATGTTGATGTCTCATGCTTCCGCTAATGTTGCTGTTAGATGGAGTCTGTTGTCGTGACTTGCAACATGCTGTCTTCTTGTAACCTTACTGTCAATGTTGTGACAGTAACATTTATTCTTGTTGTCGAACTGATGTAATCTTGAGGCTTGAACAATTGAATGAACTTCTTCCTAGATACATACTTATTAAATTACAGTAACTATTTTGGTCACAAGAACACACTCTGGCTGTGACAGTATGTTCTACTTAACAAAAACTAAGTATGATAAAATCTAGTTAAGTTGTCTCTAAGCTATCACCCATAATCCCAACAAAATCTTCTCGTGTTAGTCTACTTCACGTATTTCAATCTATTTAAGATGTTATAGTTTTAAAATATTATTGGATGCTGAATCGTAAGAGTTATATTTTTAGTTATGTTTGATCAATGTGATAAGAATGACTGACTAAGCAGTAAGTAAGAATTAATTGTAACTGCCAAGTATTACCACAATAATCTTGGTGTATTGAAATGCATGAAAAAATAGTTGGCTTACTTATTTTTGGATCGAAGAAGAATTAAATATTATATCATTTCTAATTTTTTTGTAAGAAATAATGTAATGTGACAGAAAAATAAAAATAATAGAATTTAGAAAATCCCAGCGCACAGATTTGGCGCCGCTCACTAAATTCTGTGTCATTTCCAATTTTGGATCTCAACGCACATTTTCAATTTTCGATCCTTTTTTCCAACCAATTTTGGAGAACAAGGAGAACAAATAGTTGTGCCCTTCCAAAATAAATATATGATGTGTGCTTTTCTAGGATCATGGTATTTGACCATCTCAGATGTATCCTTTCAATAACAAATTGACCATAACAAAATATTTTCTTCAAATACATTGTACCATCTATTGTCATAAGTGAACTTTCAAAAACCCAATGTAATATATCAAATTTAATGACAAAACATATTTAGACATGTATAAATTCAACCAAATACACGAGTAACTAAAATTAAAGTGTCATATCTCATAACGGGTTTTTAAAATGAGATGTGTTAATGTATACACCGAATGAATTATATTGTAAAAGTTCATATGTACAATAAAATTCATTTTTATACATCTATTTTCACTCATTTTGTATGAAATTAATAACATTGATTGTAAAACTCATTTTGTATGAAACTAATAACATTGGCATATTACGAAAATGCAACAAAAATATAGTGCGAGAGGCTAAAGATATCAAAACCATTTGGTCATTTTTTTTACCAAATCCAAATCCCACTTGTAAATTATTTATTATTTTTAATATTTTAATCTTTAATATTAATCAATCTATGAATTACCCGATGATAATAGGATTAACGGATATAGTGTAAATATACTTAAAATAAAATATTGTACTGATATCGAGTAAAAATAT